>CM060922.1:392471955-393750955 GCA_030737875.1 Allium sativum
ATTAGGATAGAACTCAAAAAATACATTATTATCTCTAGCATTGAGATACACAAATTAAATTCTTTTAGATTTTGGGTACCTTAATAAGTTATGTAAGAAT
Organism: Allium sativum; assembly: GCA_030737875.1. NCBI lineage: Eukaryota > Viridiplantae > Streptophyta > Magnoliopsida > Asparagales > Amaryllidaceae > Allium > Allium sativum. Next base: position 392,472,056 of record CM060922.1, read on the forward strand.
AATTGCCTTTTACCACTTATACTGCTGTAATAACCCGCATTCTACGCATCGGAGGATCATGGAATATTTATTACTTTCCCATATGAAATCGTATGGTCATGTAACTTTGGGAAACAACCATTAGACTCATTTCCCATGTTCATGATTTTTGTCGATTTTTAAAAGACCGTTTTGCCCCTAGCTGATCTTCTTTTGGCCATAACTTTTGATTGGAAAGGAATTTTGACCTGAAACCACTTCCATTAGATTCGTTTGATGGTTTACCTTTCCTTAGAGTGGTCATAATAGCCAAACGGACTTACCATTTGGGAGATATGGCTGAAATAAGGTTTGGAAGGTGAAAAACTGATTAACCGGGCCAAATAGGGTGATTAGTGAATGAGCCCATAACCCATTTCGGGATTAGGGATATGGGGAGGCTGAAAAGGGGTAGAGAATCATTCCATTTCAGTTTTCTAGCCTCCACTTATCTCCAAGAAACCCTAAAAATGGCCTCCAACCACTAAATCACCTCCAAATCATCTCCTAATCAAGGATTAAGCTTAGCAACATCGAATCAAGGGAGATCTACCACCAACTTGACATTGGAGCTGCTGTTTAGCATTGGGATTCGCGTCAATTCAGAGATTTACTTCAGATCTAGAGTTTATTTGTGGCTTAGGTGAGTGATTTGCATAGTTCCTCACTAATTATGGCTAATTAAGGGTAATTAGTGTTAATTAGCGAATTTAAACATGATAAAATTCTGGAAAAATATTTATAAAATTCGGAATGATGTTTTAGACCTCTGATATGAATTTGGGTTAATTTGGTTAAGTTTTGCTAATCACATCATTAGCTTCAACTAAACATGCTTAAGGTGAAATATGGGGTTTTGGGTATGTTTGATCCATTTTAACCTATCATATTGATGTTTTGATGTTTGTGGTTGATTATGCATGTTGCTATGACTGTATGATATGCTTTGTGATTGATTTCAATAGTTAGAATGGTCGAAAACGTCGTCGAATGACGTAAAATACTCGCTGGAAAGGTTGCAGGAAAGGTGCAGGTTCTGGACCGGATCGGATCGGATATGGGGGCTCGGATCGGATAAGTGAACTGGGCAAAGGATTCGATCGGATCGGAACTTGACAATTGAGAAACTTGGCGAAAAGGAAGGCCATGCTAGTTGAACTGGGATCGGATCGGCTAAAGGAGGGGGGATCGGATCGGAGTAAATGAAGAACGAGGGAGCTGATCAGAGCGGGAGCACGAACTGGAGGGGAGATAGCAACCCGACCCGAACCGATGCAACTCTGTGAACCCGAACCGAACCGCCACAGGGGAAGACAACACACCGAACCGATTCAAAGTAGAGGACCCGACCCGAACTGATGGCTAGTAGGGAAACCCGACCTGACCCAGTATTGACCAATAATCCGAGATGCAAAGGTAGTCCAATATGGAAAGTTAGAGCTCAGGATCCAGTTGGGAACCGATGAGTTCACTTCATGGTTGGGCTTTGCTGCGGGACGTGTGCTAAGGAGTTGTCGACGTTCATAACTTCGATTCACCATTGAAAGGAATGATGGGCTACTTATCAGTGTAGTAGAGTCACTATGACTCGAGGGGCAAGGTGATGGTAGCAAGACTACGTTATCAGTGCAGTAGAGTCATTACGACTCGAGGGGCAAGGTGATGCGTAGTAAGACTACGAGCCAGCGCAGATGGGGTGAATAACTCCATGGGGCAAGTGGACATAGTAAAGGATTGGTAAGGCTATGAGCCAGCGCAGATGGGGTGAATAACTCCATGGGGCAAGTGGACATAGTAAAGGATTGGTAAGGCTATGAGCCAGCGCAGGTGGGGTGAATAACTCCATGGGGCAAGTGGACATAGCGAAGGATTAGTGGCTACGTTATCAGTGCAGTGAAGCCATTTATGACTTCATGGGGCAAAGTGATCGTAGCAAGGCATGTTGGGTGATCGAAGTGGTGAATATCGTATGCTTTACGCACTGAGTGAGAGATGTGAGGATGGTTGCTATGCTTGATTGCTTGCCATCACTATGACATGCACACCCCCACCCCCGTATCTTTACACCATATGTTAGTGGCACCTTAGAGTGTTGTACAGTATGCAGTGCTAACTCTTTGGTTGCAGGTCCAGGTTCAGGTATATTTTAGTCTACCTGTTATTGCTCTGTTTAGATGCTTATCGCACATACCAGGCTTTATGTCTGACCCAGAGTTTTATGTCTCCTCTTATTACTCTGGGTGCTCACACGAGCAGACTAGAGACAGGTTAGCTGGTGATGCGCGAGTAGCTGATTCGGAGGCGAGCAGGAGGCTTCCACGTATGATATATAAATATTCTCCCTGTGTTGTTGGTGGTCGCTACTTGGGCATTAGTAGTGTAGCTCCTTTATCTTGCTTTTGCTTTTGAGACAGTTTGAAATGTTGTAATAATGTTTAACTTTCGATCATAAGCTGTACTTGGATTTTCCGCTGCTATGTTAGTTGTTTCAGCTTATGCACTGTCTCGCCTGTTTTATGTCAAGTATGTTATTATTATATTTTATCCTATGCGCTGTGAGACATTCTACAGGTTCCTTGTTAGTTCATTCTCTTCTTTCTTTTCTTCTGACGACCCGTCCCGTGCTAACTGGACATGTGTACAACGCACCTTTGGAGTAAATGTCGGTTGGTGCGGACCGGGCCGTCACATTTGGTATCAGAGCTCTAGGTTGCGTAGTTAACCTAGGGAAAGACACTAGGGAGAGATAGTACGTATATGAGAGAGCGTATTTGTGATTACTTTGGTTTTCAAAAGCTATATATGTATATACTATTAGTAGTATAAGAATGAAGTCGCACTGCACTAGCACCACTATGCGGTCGTTAATCGTTTCCCTTTTATAGATTGACGATGAGCCGATATGCTAGAGGTGCTGGTAGGGGAGCCAATAATGGGAATGCTGCTGACATGAGGGCGATGTTTACTGACCTCATGAGAGACATGCTTAGAGAAGTGCAAGGGGCAGTTCCCAATCCCGGAGTTGGTGTGGGCCCAGTAGTGCAGGCGCCTAGGGCCGATTTCGCCAAGTTGTGCAAGGATTACAATAACCTTGGTGGGAAGTCGTTCCACGGAACGGAGTCGGCCACAGATGTTCAGGATTGGATGGATAGCTGTGATCGTATCTTCGACGACTTGGGTCTTGAGGATGCGATGAAGAGGAGGCTAGCGTCTCGTCAGCTGCAAGGGCGAGAGATGAATTGGTGGAATGCCATTAAAACAGCTACTCCAGAAGATCAGGTTACTTGGGATCAGTTCAAGGCTCGCTTTAGCGAGAAGTTCATTCCAGCTGCCCAGAAGTCAGTGTTGTTTAAGAGATTCTTGGAACTCAAGCAGAGTGGCAGGGCAGTCTCTGACTATATTGCTGAGTTCGACACTTTGTCAAAGTATGGACTATCTCTTATCGATACTCCTGAGAAGAAGAATGAGAAGTTCATCACTGGGTTGGATGGATACTTGGGGGAAAGGCTTATCAACCACATCGATGAGACTTTTGAATCGATTGTGGGGAGAGCTTTGAGATCAAAGAGTCTTTACCCTAAGTCAAAGACTGAGGCTGCATCTGCGGAAGGGCCGAAGCCGCAAGCAGGCGGTGGAGGCAAGAATAACTCTCAGAGTAAGAGGAAGCAGAGCCAAGCTAAGGATGGCCAGAAAAAGAGCAAGAAAGATGTTGAGTGCTTAAGATGTCGTAAAAAGGGCCATTATGCCAAAGATTGTCGGGCCAAGACAGCAGATAAAAAGTGCTTCAACTGTGGTCAAGTGGGACATTTCAAGGATAAGTGTCCACAACCTCCTAAAGAAAAGCAGATTGTTAAAGCATATGCTATTGATGTTGTTCCTTCTTCGTCGAATGCCCCAACTGCGGCGGAGAAAGGAAAGAATGTTGTTATTCAAGGTATGCTTTCTATTTATGATGTACCAATTCGAATTTTGTTTGATACTGGGGCTTCCCGTTCCTTCATATCTAGTGACCTGGTAGATAGGTTGGGACTGGAACCTGAGATAGTCGATAGACCATTAGTTGTGACGAACCCGATTGGTGGTTCGACTAGCCTTAGTATGATGTGCAGAAATTTGATCTTACCGAGTCATGGATGTATGTTTGTTTGTGAATGCTTTGTTTTGGGCTTTACTGGGTATGGCATTATATTGGGAGTCGATTGGCTCCAAAGATACGGGGTGGTGGTAGACTGTGAGGGCTTTTTGGTGACAGTTAGGGCGGATGATGGGCGGAGGGTAGTGTTTGGTAGTCTACCTAGTGATGGGGTTATGGCTAGTTTTGTAAATTCCCTCGACATCCCGCAGGATGAGTTGTCAGATGTGCCCGTGGTTGGCCAGTATCCGGACGTCTTCGAGGAGGTGACCGGGCTTCCACCACACCGAGAGATTGAGTTCCGTATTGATTTAGTGAAAGATGCCAGACCTATAGTGATGCCACTTCGTCGTATGGCACCAAGGGAGCAGCGAGAGCTTGGGGTGCAAGTCAGCAATCTTTTGAAGAAGGGATTTATTAGAAGAAGTGTCTCCAAGTGGGGAGCACCAGTTGTGTTTGCCACTAAGGCAGATGGTTCCCTTCGTTTGTGTGTGGACTATCGCGAGTTGAATAAGGTAACGAGGAAGAATAAGTATCCTCTACCGCGGATAGATGATTTGTTTGATCAACTGGAAGGAGCAAGAGTGTTCTCCCAATTGGACCTCGCGACAGGATTTCATCAGCTCCGAGTAGCGTATGAGAGTGTTCCGAAAACGGCATTTAGGACGCCGTCTGGATTCTATGAGTGGTTGGTCATGCCATTTGGGTTGACCAATGCACCAGCATATTTTGTGGATCTTATGAATCGAGTATTCAGAGATCAGTTGAATAAGTTTGTTCTTGTGTTCGTAGATGATATCCTTGTTTACTCAAGGACAGAGGGGGAACACAAGGGACACTTGAGGATAGTGATGGAGGTGTTGAGGAAACACCAATTGAAAGCAAAATTCTCTAAGTGTCACTTTTGGAGAAGGGAAGTGAGATTCTTGGGCCATGTTGTTTCAGAAAATGGTATTGCCATGGACCCTGCGAAGGTGGCTACGGTACAGGATTGGACTACGCCCAAGAATGCAACAGATGTAAGAAGTTTCTTGGGATTAGCTGGATATTATCGTAAGTTTATCCAGGACTTCTCCAAGATAGCAGCACCGTTGACTCAGTTGACTAAGAAGAATTAGTCCTTCGTCTGGGACGGAGTGTGTGAGAATGCATTCAAGAGTCTAAAAGACAAGTTGATGCGTGCGCCAGTGCTAGTCATTCCTAAAGGGAATGAAGAAATGACGGTATACACGGATGCTTGTGGTACCGGACTAGGTGTTGTGTTGATGCAAGGAGGTAGGGTTGTAGCTTATGCTAGTCGGCAGCTAAAGCCGCATGAGAGGAAGTATCCTACCCATGATTTGGAACTAGCAGCGATCGTGTTTGCGCTGAAGATGTGGAGACACTATCTCTTGGGAGAAAGATTTGAGTTGTTTACTGATCATAAATCGTTAAAGTATCACTTCTCTCAGAAAGATCTGAATCTCCATCAGCAGAGATGGTTAGAATTTTTGGCTTCGTATGATTTTGATATCGCATATACACCTGGGAAAGGTAATGCGGTAGCCGATGCCTTGAGTAGGAGACATGCCAGTTTAGGGGCTATGTTTCCTGAATGGAAGCAACTGGAGTATATCGCGGGTTTTGATTTCAGACCAAAGTGCGAATTGGATCCAGTCATGCTAGCTAGTTTGGCGATCAGACCCACTTTGATAGAGGGATTGGTTCCAGCCAGAGGGACGATCCTAATCTATTGGAAATCATCTCCAAGTTAGAGATGGATATCGACGGTGAGGAGATGAATTTGTATGGGCTTGATCGAGATGGATGGCTTAGAAAGAATGGAAGACTAGTTGTACCCAACGTGAATGGTTTGAGAGATGATGTGCTTAGAGAATGTCATCACTCAAAACTGACTATACATCCCGGTGGTAATAAGATGTATCTAGACATGAAGCAGACTTACTACTGGGAAGGGATGAAAAGAGACGTTGGGAAGTTTATATCCAAATGCATGAATTGCCAGCTAGTTAAAGCCGAGCAAAAGAAGCCTAGTGGGTTGTTTCAACCATTAGAAATTCCCGAATGGAAATGGGAGCAAGTCTCGATGGATTTCATCGATGGTTTACCAAGGACTAGATCGGGATATGATAGCATTTGGGTAATTGTGGATCGATTGACTAAAAGTGCAAGATTTATACCAGTCAAATCGACCAGAACGACAGCTAAGTTAGCAGAATTGTATATGAAATGGGTAGTGAGATTTCATGGAGTACTAAAAGCATTGTGAGTGACCGAGACCCGTTGTTTACTAGTGGGTTTTGGAAGAGCTTACAAGAGGCTCTAGGGTCAGAATTACATCTCAGTACCGCGTATCATCCTCAGACCGACGGTCAGACGGAGAGGGTGAATCGTATATTGGAAGATCTCTTGAGAGCTTGTATATTGGATTTTGGTGGATCATGGGATGACCATTTGCATCTAGTAGAGTTTGCATATAATAATAGCTACCAGTCCAGTATCGGTATGGCTCCATATGAAGCTTTGTACGGAAGACCGTGCAACTCACCATCATGTTGGATAGAGACTGGCGAGAAGTTTATGCTTGGACCAGAGGTGGTGAGGGAAACTTCGGATAAGATTAAAACCATTCAACAATGAATGAAGGCTGCCCAAGATAGGCAGAAGAGTTATGCTGATAAGAGGAGAAGAGACTTAAAATTCTCCGTTGGTGACTTGGTGTTTGTCAAGATTTCTCCGTTGAAGAGCGTGATACGATTTGGCAGGAGAGGCAAATTGGCACCAAGATTTGTTGGCCCATTCCCTGTTCTTGAACTAGTCGGGAATTTGGCATATAGAGTTGGCTTACCAGAGAAGATGGCGGGAGTTCACAATGTATTTCATGTTTCCCAACTAAGGAAGTTCGTTCACGACCCAGATATGACTATTTCACCTGATCAGTTAGAGGACTTCGAAGTAGAACCCGAGGCGGTTGGGAACCGCAAGCCGATTCGTATTGTGGAGCACGATACGAAGCAACTTCGAAGGAAGGCGGTGAAGCTAGTCAAGGTTCAGAAGGGCGAGAATGAGAATGACTGTACTTGGGAGACAGAGGAGAGCGTTAGGAAGGCGTACTCAGAACTCTTTGCCTGGTAAGATTTACTTCGCAATTTAGTTATTCCGCATGCTAAGATAGACTTGTTTTGCTTGTTTTGCATGTTTGATGGTTGTTTTAGGGATGATAGGCATGCGGGACCCTTTTGTGTGTTTTGGTTAGGGAATTTCGGGGGCGAAATTTCTTAAGGAGGGGAGAATGTAACAACCCGCATTCTACGCATCGAATGATCGTAGAATATTTATTTCTTTCCCATATGAAGTCGTATGGTCATGTAACTTTGGGAAACAACCATTAGACTCATTTCCCATGTTCATGATTTTTGTCAATTTTTAAATGACCGTTTTGCCCCTAGCTGATCTTGTTTTGGCCATAACTTTTGATTGGAAAGGAATTTTGACCTGAAACCACTTCCATTAGATTCGTTTGATGGTTTATCTTTCCGTAGAGTGGTCATATTAGCCAAACAGACTTACCGTTTGGGAGATATGGCTGAAATAAGGTTTGGAAGGTGAAAAACTGCTTAACCGGGCCAAATAGGGTGATTAATGAATGGGCCCATAACCCATTTCGGGATTAGGGTTATGGGGAGGCTAAAAAGGGGTAGAGAATCATTCCATTTCAGTTTTCTAGCCTCCACTTATCTCCAAGAAACCCTAAAAATGGCCTCCAACCTCTAAATCACCTCCAAATCATCTCCTAATCAAGGATTAAGCTTAGCAACATCGAATCAAGGGAGATCTACACCAACTTGACATTGGAGCTATTGTTTAGCATTGGGATTCACATCAAATCAGAGATTTACTTCAGATCTAGAGTTTATTTGTGGCTTAGGTGAGTGATTTGCATAGTTCCTCACTAATTATGGCTAATTAAGGGTAATTAGTGTTAATTAGCGAATTTAAACATGATAAAATTCTGGAAAAATATTTATAAAATTCGGAATGATGTTTTAGACCTCTGATATGAATTTGGGTTAATTTGATTAAGTTTTGCTAATCACATCATTAGCTTCAACTAAACATGCTTAAGGGGAAATATGGGGTTTTGGGTATGTTTGATCCATTTTAACCTATCATATTGATGTTTTGATGTTTATGGTTGATTATGCATGTTGCTATGACTGTATGATATGCATTGTGATTGATTTCAATAGTTAGAATGGTCGAAAACGTCGTCGAATGGTGTAAAATACTCGCTGGAAAGGTTGTAGGAAAGGTGCAGGTTCTGGACCGGATCGGATATGGGGGCTCGGATCGGATAAGTGAACTGGGCAAAGGATTCGATCGGATCGGAACTTGACACTTGAGAAACTTGGCGAAAAGTAAGGCCATGCTAGTTGAACTGGGATCGGATCGGCTAAAGGAGGGGGGATCAGATCGGAGTAAATGAAGAATGAGGGAGCTGATCGGAGCGGGAGCACGAACTGGAGGGGAGATAGCAACCCGACCCGACCCGAAGTGGGACACCCGACCCGAACAGATGCAATGCTGTGAACCCGAACCGAACCGCCACAGGGGAAGACAACATACCGAACCGATTCAAAGTAGAGGACCCGAACCGAACCGATGCCTAGTAGGGAAACCCGACCCGACCCAGTATTGACCAATAACCCGAGATGCAAAGGTAGTCCAATATGGGAAGTTAGAACTCAGGATCCAGTTGGGAACCGATGAGTTTACTTCATGGTTGGGCTTTGCTGCGGGACGTGTGCTAAGGAGTTGTCGACGTTCATAACTTCGATTCACCATTGAAAGGAATGATGGGCTACTTATCAGTGCAGTAGAGTCACTATGACTCGAGGGGCAAGGTGATGGTAGCAAGACTACGTTATCAGTGCAGTAGAGTCATTATGACTCGAGGGGCAAGGTGATGCGTAGTAAGACTATGAGCCAGCGCAGATGGGGTGAATAACTCCATGGGGCAAGTGGACATAGTAAAGGATTGGTAAGGCTATGAGCCATCGCAGATGGGGTGAATAACTCCATGGGGCAAGTGGACATAGTAAAGGATTGGTAAGGCTATGAGCCAGCGCAGATGGGGTGAATAACTCCATGGGGCAAGTGGACATAGTAAATGATTGGTAAGGCTATGAGCCAGCGCTGATGTGGTGAATAACTCCATGGGGCAAGTGGATATAGCGAAGGATTAGTGGCTACGTTATCAGTGCAGTGAAGCCATTTATGACTTCATGGGGCAAAGTGATCGTAGCAAGGCATGTTGGGTGATCGAAGTGGTGAATATCGTATGCTTTACGCACTGAGTGAGAGATGTGAGGATGGTTGCTATGCTTGATTGCTTTCCATCACTATGACATGCACACCCCCATCCCCATATCTTTACACCATATGTTAGTGACACCTTAGAGTGTTGTACAGTATGCAGTGCTAACTCTTTGGTTGTAGGTCCAGGTTCAGGTATGTTTTAGTCTACCTGTTATTGTTCTGTTTAGATGCTTATCGCTCATACCAGGCTTTATGTCTGACCCAGAGTTTTATGTCTCCTCTTATTACTCTGGGTGCTCACACGAGCAGACTAGAGACAGGTTAGCTGGTGATGCGCGAGTAGCTGATTCGGAGGCGAGTAGGAGGCTTCCACGTATGATATATAGATATTCTCCCAGTGTCGTTGGTGGTCGCTACTTGGGCATTAGTAGTGTACCTCCTTTATCTTGCTTTTGCTCTTGAGACAGTTTGAAATGTTGTAATAATGTTTAACTTTGGATCATAAGTTGTACTTGGATTTTCCGCTGCTATGTTAGTTGTTTCAGCTTATGCACTGTCTCACCTGTTTTATGTCAAGTATGTTATTATTATATTTTATCCTATGCGCTGTGAGACATTCTACAGGTTCCTTGTTAGTTCATTCTCTTCTTTCTTTTCTTCTGACGACCCGTCCCGTGCTAACTGGACATGTGTACAGCGCACCTTTGGAGTAAATGTCGGTTGGTGCGGACCGGGCCGTCACAACTGCCTTTACCAATATGTGATGTGTTGATACACTTACCATTCCCCATACAAATTGAATGATTACCTTTGTATTCTCTATTGCCGAGATTTAGGTTTTCAAGATTGTTAGTGAGGTGATTGGTAGCTCCAAAAATTGGATACGAACTATCATTATTGATGCGATCAATCCTTGCACTTTCACTTTGATTTCTTGATGATTCAAGTGGAATATCAGCATCGTTTTAAGCCTAGGGTATGTTGGCACTGGGATTTGACTCCCTCTTATTGTTTGAATTCTGGTTCACTGCATAATTTACATTGAACATGTAGAAACACCTCAGTGTAGTATGTCTAGTTTTCTCACATATTTGGCACTTTGGTTTATTGCAGTCGTTGTTCCATCTACCTCTTCCTCTACCTCTGAATGGTGGTCCATCTCTCTAAAAGGTTTGATCTTTCTTATTGTTTTGATTTTTATTTCTGTTACTGCCGGTAGCATAGTTAATGCTGAAACCAATTTCTTGAGTTTTTTTTTAAGTTTGGCTTCATATGACAAGAGAATTGCATGAACATCGTCCATTGATGAGAATTCTTTGGGTGAGGATATTATAGCTTCCACAGCCTTATACTCTTCACTTAGACCATTTAAAATGACAAGAACTTGCTCAGATTCAGGTATTTTGTGACCAACAACATATAACATATCATAAATTGATTTAATTTTGCTAAGATACTCTCTCATAGTGATGTTGTCTTTCTTGATTTTCTAAAGTTGACACTTATAAAACATCACTTTCGAATTGGATTGATTGTTTAATGATTTTTCTACTATCTTCTATAAATCACTAGTTGTGTCGCAACCTATAACTTGAAATATTATCTTTTCACAAATAAATGATAAAAGCCAAGCACTGATTAGTCTGTCATGCCTATGATACTTGTTGAATTCTTCACTGGGGATGATGTTATTGGCTACGTCGGTAATAAAATTGTAACACCCCGTATTTTCTGTGAACGTATAAGTAACAAATCAGAGGATAATTAATTTTTAAAATGAGAATCAAGGGAAACGGGTCGCGCCATTGCGTTCGTCTCGGAATTCTGCTTGGAAACGAGTCCGAGTTTGCAAGAATCGGAGTCCGTATGTGGGAGATATGACCGTCCGAAGTTTCAGAAATATTCAGAGTTCAAAACAGCTCAAATTCTAATTCAAAATTCGAATTTCAAACGCAGGACAGACTGGGTGGGAAATTTCCCGCCCAGACCCAGGTCTACTGGGGAGTCGACTGGGCAGTCGACCCCCCACCCCAGGTCGACTGGGCAGTCGACTTGGGTGTCGACCTGGTCATTGAGCCCATTTTTGGGCCAGTGTTCGTTCTGATGTATTTGGTCACGTTTTCTGCCTAGGTTCGTCCGCCTAACCCTATTTAAGCAGCCTAAAACCTAGTCTTCTCTACACACAATTCTATTCTGCTTCTACTCTACCTCTGTTCTAAATAAAAATAAAAATGGTGTCGCTACTCTGCTGGAATCAAAACTAGAAGCTAATCAACATCAACCTAAGCAACTCAATTCAAACTAGAGATTAAAGCTTCTGCAACGATTTTACAACAAATAAAGATCTTTCTAGAATCCAATCAAGGCAAGTACAGTTATTTTCCGATATAAACGTTAATTCTGATTATGACATGAATTGAAAATCTGAATCTGAGGTTATATCTGTTCTGTTCTGTTTAAATCTTATTCTGTATCTCTTTCCTTTTTCTGTTCTATAGCCAGGCTACCACGAGCCTGAGCCAATCTCATAAGAGATTAACCTACGCTAAATTGTTTGGGACAGTAAAATGAATGATGCATAAATTGGGCATGACCAATAGGTGACTAATTTGAGGAAAGAACATGGACTGTAGCTAGAACATAAATCTGAGGCATAGGACTGGACATGTTATATTTATTGTATTGAACGTATGACTTGAGATAAAAAGAATATGGCTTAGGTATAAAGATTTACATTAAAGTAGGATATCTATCAAATGTAAATAAACACCTAAGTAAGGGATCTTTGGGATATATGACATGCATAGTAATCGATGGCTATATTTGGTATAATTTATATGTGAATCTTTTGTACTAGGCAAGTTGAACTAAATTGGGACATGTAAATTATGACCATAATCTGTGACATGTAAATTCAATGCAAACGTGGGGTATATGATCATAGTGTGAATCATGACAACTATTTAGGCATGCAAACTTAGGCCAAGTTTATAATTAGGCAAGATATATTGGTGAAACTTTAAGGAATGATTAAATCTGTTATATTTGCCTAATTTGCTAGTTCTGCTATATTTGCCTAATTTTCTAGTTCTGCTATATTTGCCTAATCTGCTAGTTCTGTTTTATTGCCTAATCTGCTAGTTCTGTTATATTGCTTAGTCTGCTAGTTCTGCTCTACTGCCTGGTCTGCTAGATTTGTTCATCTGCCAAATCTGTCATCTGTTAAGTCTGTTAGCCAAATCCTCTAAACTAAATCTGTTGAGATGCCTAGTCTGTTATCTGCTATATCTGTTGAGTTGATATAATTAGTCCGCTATTGACATAATCTGAATTGGCTATAGTTATGAATAATTGACATGTATATTAGGCGTGGGTATAAATGGTAAACCATTAATTAATTGGCCGCAAAGATAAACATGGCTAACTCGAGGTTAGAATGAGTTTGTGGCGTAATTCTGCCTGGAACCACCCGGCATATTCCAGTGGTCGCAAACAATAGGTTCTAATGTGAGAAGTTAGTCATAACGTGCTTGAAACCCGAGGTTAGACTCAGTTTGTGACAGAAACCTGCCCGGAACCAACCGGCCTAACCAGTAGCCGCAAACTGTCAGTCTAATATGAGAGGTCTGGGCATTAATAATTAATTAATGAAAATCTGAGATAAATATGATGTCTAAAATGTGTTGGGTGTGTACGGTTAAACCAATTGGACCAATTAATCTAATAAACCCGTTTCATGAATCTTTAGGCCCAATACAAAGTTAGACAATCTGTAACCGTTTAATCTGTAACCAGTTAATCTGTAAGTCTGTTAATCTGTAACCAGTTAATCTGTAAGTCTGTTAAATCTGTATATCTGATCCGTTAGTCTGAAAACTTGTCTGTGAACTAGTTGATCTGAATTCTGTATGTCTGAAACTTGTAAACAAGTTAATCTGAAAATCTGTTGGTCTGGGGACACAAGGTTAGGAGGGGAATTACTTGTGTCATCTGTTGTTTGGGACCCATATTAGTTAGTAACCCTTTTTGGTATCAAAACTTTGACCCAACAGTAGGTGGGGTCCGGGCACGCTTACTGAACTAATTATAAGCGGTTCATTCTGATAATGGCGAGGGGTGTTGATGATGCGTTCCAACCGGGTCATGTGCGTGCATGGATCCCAGTCTGCCTCTGAGGATGTAAGACGCCGTGACATCTATAAATAGGTCTGTGCCAATTGGTTGTCACTTTAGGGAGTGATACACCCTACTGTGGGGCCGACACAGGGTATTTATGTATTAGGGAGCCGATCGCTTGGGGTAGGGTTTTAGGGTACACTTAGTTCTGTCTGTTTCTGTTGGTACCGTCTGTTTCTGTTGGGTGGTAACACCTGTCTGTTTCTGCGTGGTACCGTCTGTTCGGGTGGTAAAGGCCCATTTACTAGTGTACACCTAATTCTACATTCTGTTAATCTGTTGCTGTTTCTGTCTCTTTCTGTTCGGGTGGTAAAGGCCCATTATCCGCATTCTACTTCTGTCTGTTTTTGATCGGGTAGTAAAGGCCCATTATTAGCGTTCTGTTTCTGTTAAATTATTCTGTACCCGTTTCTGTTTCAGTTTAGATATTAGGGTGACACCTAATTCTGTTATACTAGTATTAGTGCAGAGAAGTGTAAAGAAATAGCTTATGTCATTCTGTTCTTCTGTTATATCTGCTACACCTGTTACAGTTATCTCTCATCCAGTTTTATGTTCATGTCATGTTATTATTATCTGTTCATAACTGAAAATCACTGGACTTGCCAGACTTTTTGTCTGACCCTTGTTGTTTCGCCTCCTTTCTTCCGTTTCCCCCCTAAGTTTTGTAGAAGGGAATACTCTAGCTTGATCCAGATTTCTTCCGCTTGCAATGCTTAAAGTATGGCTTGTCTTCTTCTATGGGGATTATGATTTTAAACTATGCATTCTGAAGGCTTTTGTACAAGACTGATATTTTGTACTTGAATTTTGATATTGTGATTTGAAAGGATGTAACCAAGTTTATTTCGGTTCTGTTGAAATAAAGTTATAAATTTTTCAAGTACTATTTTATCTGTCTTGTAAGTTTCTGTTCTGTTTACTAAAATGCTCCAACAAAGTTAGGGCATTCCCTTTGGGCGTGACCTTAACGGAGGTGGGGTGTTACACTTGGTATCAGAGCTAAAGGTTACTAGATTAGATAAAAGTTTTTGAAAACTATTTTCAAAAAGGTTTTGAAAGGAAGTATTTTAAAAAATAAAGCTTATTTTGAAAAACATGATCCCCAATAGCCATATATCTTTCCTTCAGTCCTTTTTGTATTGAATCTTTCCTTTTTCATTTCAGCATGTCTGAAGCATCTGAGATACCAGAGGGTGTTCATGTACCCGGTTGGTTTCGTCAATATCTTGAGGCTAGGACCACCGCCGTAGGTCCATCAAATGATCCCCCTCCTCCTCCGCCCCCTCCTCGTGCTATTGCTTTCTCAAAGATCTGTAGATATTTTAGGGCCATGGGTGGGAAGGATTTCAGGGGAACTGAATCATTCGTAGAAGCGAGGAACTGGCTTAAAGAAACTGAGGATCTATTCGTTATCTTCGAGGTGGACGATAGGCAAAAGGTACAGTTGGAGGTATGGCTGCTCAAAGACGAAGCTTCCTATTGGTGGGAAGTCACTAACGCCAAGAGGCCGGTTGAAACATGGATGGATTTCAGAACAAGGTTTGAGACAAAGTTCCTCTCGCAAGCTGAACGAAGTCTACAACTGGAAAAGTTCTTATCTCTTAAGCAAGGAAGTATGACGGTCAAGGAATATGTCAACCAGTTCAACCAACTGGCTAGGTTCGGAATGGATTTAGTCAACACTCAGCATAAAAAGGCTCTCCGCTTTGTTAAAGGATTGAACAAGCCACTGCACGGCCTAGCCATGACCCATGTACCCATGGGAGCGACTTACGAGAAATTGGTGGACATGGCACTACTGCACGAGGAAGACAAGGGCCCGAAAGAGGCAAAGAAGGAAGAAACACAGAATAAGAAAGCATGGCCCAAAAAGGAAACACAAAAGAAGGATGAGAAGTCTGAAGATAAGAAGGGGAAAAGGTGCTTTACTTGTGGAAGCTCGACTCATCTGAACAAGGATTGCAGAAAAAGGAAGGGAACTTGCTTCAACTGTGGTGAGATGGGACACTTCACTAGGGACTTCCCGAAGAAACAAGGGCACGGAGGGCAGGCGAACACTCTTGAGGCTAGTGGCTAGGATAGAAATAGGAAAATTCCTATAGTAGGTTTAATTCCTTTATCTGATTATGGAGTTAAGACTCTTTCTGATTTTGGTATTTTGATTTTGTAATCGATACTCTGCACTTTAATACTAGTATTATTTCTGATTCCGCTGTAGACTCAGACCCATAAGGGTTATGACTCATCTGTTGTGATAGATTGGGGTTTGAGAGATATCTGTGTTAGGCGTCAAGTAGGACGCATACATTCTGGGTTTTATCATGCTTAGTTCAATAACCTGATCTGTACCCGTAATCTGTAGATATCTGAATACTTCCGATGAGGTTAAGATTTCCAGTTTTGACATTATCTAAAGAGGGTAATCCTCTGGGTGTCAATTTGATGTTGGTTTCGGTCTTCGGGGCCGAAACTTAGGACCCATTTCTAATGGGAACCAAGTTTTTGTTTTATTTGTACTCGCTTCCATCATTCGACTGTATCCTATCGATCGAATCTTCGAACTTTAGGTAGAAACTAATGGGTGTAAACATGTGTTTGAGACATGTTATGTTTGATGGTTGCAAGTGGATGCAAGTGGTTGCTAGTGGTTGCTCGTGGATGCATATACACACACTAGGCACTAGATCAGCTCGAAAAACACTCTCATACTGCATATGGATGTGTGAGCATTTTCAATTTTTATGAATGCAAAATGATTGACTCAGCACATGGATGTTGCATATGACTGAATGGTTGTGCACTCATGTAGAAATGATATGGATCGAGTAGGAAAATTGCATACATGTTGGACTCATGGCACTGGCATAATTCGCATTAAGGAGGTTAACTGAATCAGTGGACCGCCTGATCTTTGCATTAGATAAGGAACATATACACACACTTTTGCATATGTTCATACAACATTAGAAGTTTCTAAGGACAATGGACGCCAGTGATTGATGATTGAGTAGATGGATGTTGGGTGGTAGGACACATTCTTCTTAACTTGAAGATTTCGGGGTCGAAATCCTTTAAGGAGGGGAGAATGTAACACCCCGTATTTTCTGTGAACGTATAAGTAACAAACCAGAGGATAATTAATTTTTAAAATGAGAATCAAGGGAAACGGGTCGCGCCATTGCGTTCGTCTCGGAATTCTTCTTGGAAACGAGTCGAGTTTGCAAGAATCGGAGTCCGTATGAGGGAGATATGACCCTCCGAAGTTTCAGAAATATTCAGAGTTCAAAACAGCTCGAATTCGAATTCAAAATTCGAATTTCAAACGCAGGACAGACTGGGCGGGAAATTTCCCGCCCAGACCCAGGTCGACTGGGGAGTCGACTGGGCAGTCGACCCCCCCCCCCCCAGGTCGACTGGGCAGTCGACTTGGGTGTCGACCTGGTCACTGAGCCCATTTTTGGGCCAGTGTTCGTTCTGAAGTATTTGGTCACGTTTTCTGCCTAGATTCGTCCGCCTAACCCTATTTAAACAGCCTAAAACCTAGCCTTCTCTACACACAATTCTATTCTGCTTCTACTCTACCTCTGTTCTTAATAAAAATAAAAATGGCGTCGCTACTCTGCTGGAATCAAAACTAGAAGCTAATCAACATCAACCTAAGCAACTCAATTCAAACTAGAGATTAAAGCTTCTGCAACGATTCTACAACAATTAAAGATCTTTCTAGAATCCAATCAAGGCAAGTACAGTTATTTTCTGATATAAACGTTAATTCTGATTATGACATGAATTGAAAATCTAAATCTGAGGTTATATTTGTTCTGTTCTGTTTAAATCTTATTCTGTATCTCTTTCCTCTTTCTGTTCTATAGCCAGGCTACCACGAGCCTGAGCCAATCTCATAAGAGATTAACCTAAGCTAAAATGTTTGGGACAGTAAAATGAATGATGCATAAATTGGGCATGACCAATAGGTGACTAATTTGAGGAAAGAACATGGACTGTAGCTAGAACATAAATCTGAGGCATAGGACTGGACATGTTATATTTATTGTATTGAACGTATGACTTGAGATAAAAAGAATATGGCTTAGGTATAAAGATTTACATTAAAGTAGGATATCTATCAAATGTAAATAAACACCTAAGTAAGGGATCTTTGGGATATATTACATGCATAGTAATCGATGGCTATATTTGGTATAATTTGTATGTGAATCTTTTGTACTAGGCAAGTTGAACTAAATTGGGACATGTAAATTATGACCATAATCTGTGACATGTAAATTCAATGCAAACGTGGGGTATATGATCATAGTGTGAATCATGACAACTATTTAGGCATGCAAACTTAGGCCAAGTTTATAATTAGGCAAGATATATTGGTGAAACTTTAAGGAATGATTAAATCTGTTATATTTGCCTAATTTGCTAGTTCTGCTATATTTGACTAATTTACTAGTTCTGCTATATTTTCCTAATCTGCTAGTTCTGTTATATTGCCTAATCTGCTAGTTCTGTTATATTGCTTAATCTGCTAGTTCTGCTCTACTGCCTAGTCTGCTAGATTTGTTCATCTGCCAAATCTATCATCTGTTAAGTCTGTTAAGAATGCCAAATCTGCTAAACTAAATCTGTTGAGATGCCTAGTCTGTTATTTGCTATATCTGTTGAGTTTATATAATTAGTCCGCTATTGACATAATCTGAATTGGCTATAGTTATGAATAATTGACATGTATATTAGGCGTGGGTATAAATGGTAAACCATTAATTAATTGGCCGCAAAGAGAAACATGGCTAACTCGAGGTTAGAATGAGTTTGCGGCGTAATTCTGCCCGGAACTGCCCGGCATATTCCAGTGGTCGCAAACAATAGGTTCTAATGTGAGAAGTTAGTCATAACGTGCTTGAAACCCGAGGTTAGACTCAGTTTGCGACAGAAACCTGCCCGGAACCAATCGGTCTAACCAATAGCCGCAAACTCTCAGTCTAATGTGAGAGGTCTAGGCATTAATAATTAATTAATGAAAATCTGAGATAAATATGATGTCTAAAACGTGTTGGGTTGGTACGGTTAAACCAATTGGACCAATGAATCTAATAAACCCGTTTCGTGAATCTGTAGGCCCAATACAAAGTTAGACAATCTGTAACCGGTTAATCTGTAACCAGTTAATCTGTAAGTCTGTTAATCTGTAACCAGTTAATCTGTAAGTCTGTTAAATCTATATATCCGATCCGTTAGTCTGAAAACTTGTCTGTGAACTAGTTGATCTGAATTCTGTATGTCTGAAACTTGTAAACAAGTTAATCTAAAAATCTGTTAGTCTGGGGACACAAGGTTAGGAGGGGAATTACTTGTGTCATTTGTTGTTTGGGACCCATATTAGTCAGTAACCTTTTCTGGTATCAAAACTTTGACCCAACAGTAGGTAGGGTCCGGGCACGCTTACTGAACTAATTATAAGCGGTTCATTCTAATAATGGCGAGGGGTGTTGATGGTGCGTTCCAACCGGGTCATGTGCGTGCATGAATCCCGGTCTGCCTCTGAGGATGTAAGACGCCGTGACATCTATAAATAGGTCTGTGCCAATTGGTTGTCACTTTAGGGAGTGATACACCCTACTATGGGGCCGACACAGGGTATTTATGTATTATGGAGCCGATCGCTTGGGGTAGGGTTTTAGGGTACACTTTGTTTTGTCTGTTTCTTTTGGTACCGTCTGTTTCTGTTGGGTGGTAACACCTGTCTGTTTCTGCGTGGTACCGTCTGTTCGGGTGGTAAAGGCCCATTTACTAGTGTACACCTAATTCTACATTTTGTTAATCTGTTGCTGTTTCTATCTGTTTCTGTTCGGGTGGTAAAGGCCCATTATCCGCATTCTGCTTCTGTCTGTTTTTGATCGGGTAGTAAAGGCCCATTATTAGCGTTCTGTTTCTGTTAAATTATTCTGTACCCATTTCTATTTCAGTTTAGATATTAGCGTGACACCTAATTCTGTTATACTAGTATTATTGCAGAGAAGTGTAAAGAAATAGCTTATGTCATTCTGTTCTTCTGTTATATCTGCTACACCTGTTACAGTTATCTCTCATCCAGTTTTATGTTCATGTCATGTTATTATTATTTGTTCATAACTGAAAATCACTGGACTTGCCAGACTTTTTGTCTGACCCTTGTTGTTTCGCCTCCTTTCTTCCGTTTCCCCTCAGGTTTTATAGAAGGGAATACTCTAGCTTGATCCAGATTTCTTTTGCTTGCAATGCTTAAAGTATGGCTTGTCTTCTTCTGTGGGGATTATGATTTTAAACTATGCATTCTGAAGGCTTTTGTACAAGACTGATATTTTGTACTTGAATTCTGATATTGTGATTTGAAAGGATGTAACCAAGTTTATTTCGGTTCTGTTGAAATAAAGTTATAAATTTTTCAAGTACTGTTTTATCTGTCTTGTAAGTTTCTGTTCTGTTTACTAAAATGCTCCACCAAAGTTAGGGCATTCCCTTTGGGAGTGACCTTAACGGAGGGGGGTGTTACAAAAATCTTGTGGTACAGTATTGGTTCCACTACAAGACAACACTGATTTAGCGTCAAAAATTTAGAAATGTAAATTTTCGTCGTTAATTTGCGATGGATTTCCATGTGATCTACAAGGGATACTCTTTTCTTTTTTCAACTTTTTTTCCTTTTATTTATTATCGTCGTATTCTATCATCCCTCACTAAGCCGTTGCAAATTGCATCAAATTACTGACAGAAAATTTCTACCCCTATTTTCTGTTGTAAATTCAAGCAGTATACTGACGAATATTTATCGAAACTATTTTACAGCAGAATTCCAACAGATTTGCAAGAGATGTTTATATTATTTTTCTAAGACATACTTTGGTGTTATTTTTTAATAATTATTAACATTTTCAATAATTAATAATTAATTTGTTCTAATTAATGATTTATAAGTAATAATAAATAATAATTTACGTTCTGTAATAAATAATAATTTACGTTCTATAATAATAATTAAATTATTATTAAGATGTAATAAATAATAATTGAAAATTTATTAAGAAGTAATATTTAATTCTAAATTGTAATAACCAGTGAATAATTTTTTGTTGTTGTTTTAATTTTAGTACATATTTATTATTCCCTAATAGCAATTGAAAATTACAATTTATATCTTGGAAATTCTTAAATTTTGAAATTTGTTAAAATAAAATTTGAAATATTCATAAAATTCTTAAACAAAATTTTGAAATTATAATAAAATTTGAAAGAAATTAAAACTTTAGATAAATATAAACTTAATAGCATATTCAAAATTTACAAAACTCATAAACGAAAAAAAATTAAAATTTGAAAAATATTTAAAGTATGTTGTATGTTATTACTTCTATATGCATTTTGAGGTTTTGTTTGGTTATATATTTACTTTGTATGAGTACTCATTAGCTCCAAGCTGAAATTTTCCCTCCAAGCTAAAATTTTCAATCCGATTCAACATTTCCCTCTTAACCAATTTTTTGTCACGCTACCACTCTTTATTTCCCTCGATTAAAAACAATCCCAACTCTTCGATTAAAAACAAACGCATTAAATCTACCTCCGAATCGAAGAAAATTGTCCCAGATCCTTAGCCTCCCTATTTGCCTCTGAAAATATCCACACTCAAAAAAACTAGTGCCCTAGTTCGTTCCCTTCGTTGAAAACCTAAACCCTAATTTCAATGGATCATCCGAACCCACAACCCTCGATCTCCACAATCACATCCACCTCGATGGCTACTGCCTCTTCTCCTTTCTTCTCCCGCGGCGGCTCCTACACCCGATGCTGCTGCTTCCCTGCCACGTGGCAGCAAATGCGCTACCCCGACGATAACAAGTCTCGACCCAAAACAATAACGCGGAAGTTTTGGCGATCGATAGTAGCGACGCTGATGAAGGGGCGGGAGTGGTCGGAGATCATCGCAGGACTGAGATGGAAAACGTTCATCTGGAGATTCAATCGGAATAGCTCGAGGTAGAGGAAAAACTTTGGGTATGATCCGTTGAGCTATTCGCTGAATTTTGAGGCCAGTTCGGAAAGGGAGTCTAATTTTGCTACCAGGTTGGGTGGATCCGGTTACGAGTTTATTGATTTTGTAAGTTTGGATCCAAGAAGTGAAAATCATGCTTGATTTGTATTTTTTATTTTTATTTTCCCTGTTATACTGGATGTTTTCTTTAAAAAATGATTGATACAAAGTCGTAATTCATTAAAAAAATAGGGTTGTTGCTTGGTTGTTGATAAAGAATGGATTGTCAAATTATATAATTAGCTACATGATTAAATCAAGATGTAAAAAAATTGATGAATGATTGAATTGTTATTTGATGATGTTTACCCTTTTATAAAGTTGGTGACACATTTGACAATATAAATCTTTGACATTTCGTTTTAGTAATTATAGCAAAACCTATTTACAGATTTTTGTGATAGGGTTGAACCAAATGAAGCAGCACCTGTAATTAGTGCACTTATAGCATTACAAGGCAATGTGATATGCTTCTGCGGCTTAACACAGGGTGTATGTTTAACTGCTTTATTGGCAATGTTTTCCATTGTTATTAATGGGAACCAAGTTATATATATGCATATAGTCTATGTTTCAGTTATGAGAAAGTGTAGAAGCATGCAGTTGGAATGCATGGATAATGGTGTTGGTGTGTAACGTGAGAGAACTTGAGGCTGTTCAAGTGCGAATATGGTCGAGCTAGGGATGTCTTTGTTTGAATCAATGTACTGGAAGAAGTTAATTATATATTTGAATGAACTTTGGAAGCTCCTGAAAGCGAGTGGCATCTCACGAGCAATGCAAAGGATTTTCGGAGAGCGTGTTGTACTTTATGGTAAAGAATGTTGTTTAGATTGAATATTTATAGCTCGAAGAAGTAATTTATAGAGTGCAATGTTTTGTGATATAATTTTGTTATAATGTATTCGTTATTTACTTATAGTGTTGTTACTCTTATCACATTGCTTACCCTTATATATTCTACAAATAGTGTTTATTTTTTATTTTTTATTTTTTGTACTTTTTAAAGAATAAGCAAAGATATTTGTTTTAAACAACATAAAAAGTAGTTTTGAAATATATTAAAGATGTCTGTACTAAACAACATAAAAAGCAAAGATATTTGTATTAAATATTAAAGATGTTTTTGTTGTAGTGATTTACCGGCGGAAAAGAAAGGGAATACAAGGGTTTTGTAGATCTCAATGTGTGATTTCTGACGAATTACCAATAGATATCTAAGGTGAAACAAAAGTTGAAATTATCCGTTTCTAATCCCTTGTTGTTTTGCAAGAGAACTCCGACGGAATTTTTTAAAAATATATATTAAAGAAATATATATCCGTCTGTAAAACGTTGGTAAAAGTTTTTAAAATTAAATTTGAATATATTGACAAATGACGGTAAAGTGTCAGAGAATTGACGTTAAATTCTGTCGTGAAATGGACACTAAAATACCACGTGAAATTTACCGACCAGTGCTATCCGTCACAAATCAGTCGCTAATACATGTTTAGCGACGGATTCATCCGCTGCAAAATTAGTGTTTTCTTGTAGTGTTCCCATGATAAATCCTTCAAGCCCATATCCTTGTATTGCTGTTTCGATTTGAAGTTTCCATAGCATATAGTTATTGTCATCTAGCTGACTATTATCAACTAAGACTGAGGACTAACAATTGTTTTAATCAAAATGTTTGCAGCAGTGTTGGTATTTGTTGAACCGACAAAAGGATCAGAAGTTGTTATCACTACCACAAAAGTGGGCATATTCGACACTAATTTGTGTGCAAGGCGTGAAAAGTGTGGCGAAAGTTATGCTTTCTTTGATATTTGCAATAAATATCATATGCTGTTGCATTAGACGTGAATGCAGTGTTGCGGTTGGAATTCTTGTGTTGTGACGTGCAACACCAATTCGAAGCGTTGTTTTACATAAATACGTGCCAAATCAACGATCTGTGTTGTCATTTTAAACAAATAAATAACCATAGATGTTGATTAATCCAACGGTTCAAACCGATCCCTGCTTTAGTTTAGTGAAAATTTGGCGCGATGTTTCCCTATTCATGAAATACTTCCCTCGAAAACAAATTTCTCTCGTACTCTTCTTTCTGTACTCTTCTCTCTTCACGAAATCCATCCCCAAACACCTCTAATTGCTACTCTACCTCCGATTACAAACTATAAACCTATGATTGCTCTTATTTTACAAACTTTACACCTCTGGATCATTTAGGACAATTATAGGTAGTTAGGGCTTCATCATTTTAGTTTTATTTAGGTGATTTCATCTCTAACTTATTTTGGCCTACATTCAAAGTCTCTATGTGATTTGGGTATACCAGTTGCCTTAAATTAGGTTTTTTATACTTGAAGTGTTGTATTTATATGTTTGCATGTGTTGAAATTGTGCAAATTCTGTATTTTTATGTTTGCCAAACCATTGATCTATTGGCAAATAATGCCTATTTCGAAAAGTGGAAACAAATTTTAGAGGACAAAAGAAATCCAATTTAAATGTTTAAATGTCTATTTCTGTTTGTAGTTAAATAATGCCTATTTCTCTTCCTACATCCTATGACTATGAAGATACCCTGGGCATGGGTGATCTACGCCTGTCAAACCCATCATCACCAGAAACTCCTATTGATTTTTATATAGAGATGCAAGAAAGGCATTACGATGATTTGCATGAGTATGAGTTAGAGCAAGAAG
This sequence comes from Allium sativum, assembly GCA_030737875.1. Lineage (NCBI taxonomy): Eukaryota > Viridiplantae > Streptophyta > Magnoliopsida > Asparagales > Amaryllidaceae > Allium > Allium sativum. The sequence continues at coordinate 392,496,477 of CM060922.1, forward strand.
AACTTCGAAGATAAAGGTGAGAAGAAGAACGGCGTGAAGAAAGGGCAATACGACGGCATAGTCGTGCTTCCTTGCGTCGTCCGCATCAAAACAACTAAGTGGTTAACGAACAACAAGTCGACTCACCAATCATAATGTGTGAGTGTGGGTATGTCGTTGTAGAAGATGTTATTTCGATTGGATTTAACATTGGTCATCGTTAATTTAGATGTTGTGTTTATCTCACGAGGTGTGCCTTTTGGAAGTGGATTGCACATCAGTTTCCTAGTCAAGCCGCTGAGTACGCAAATGAATTACAACTCAACTTACAACACTGCAAAATCGAGATGTTGGTTTTCGAATTGACATTAGTAGACTTAATGACCAGCTTCAAGGGCTAAACATTAGAAGACAAAATTAAATTATTGCATCGTTCTTTGTATTTGGTACAACTATATCGTCTTTGTATCGCCTGTATAGTCTTTGTATTTGTAGTGTTTTTTTTGGTGCAGCCATGTAATGTTATGAATTTGTGTTCAGTATCCTTAGTTTTTTGTTTTATGTATTCTCCTAATAATTCAGCTCCAAAAGTTAGTAATAATTCATATCAACACAATCGTCTTTGTATCACCACACTGATTATGTATATTTGTAAATTATTAACTTGTTTTGTTTTTATTTCTAATCTAATCAAACCTTACAGGGTAGCCCCTGTTCGTGTCTTGAAACTGTTTGTCGTATCAAATTTAGTTTTACTAGGTTGTGGTTAGATTGTGGCAATGGATAGTGCGTATTACATATGGATAGGACTTTCGATATCGAGTGCAAAATATGTAAGAGGGATATAATCTTTTCTAAGAAGTGCATTTCACATTTATAAAGTAGGTGATGAGATGAAGTGCCCCTGCAAAAAATGTACAGAATGTAATTGGTATTGCGAAAATGTCATATAGGATCCTCTTGCTAACAATGGCCCTTCTCCAGTAAATACCCCCGGTGGATTTGTGAAGTTTCAGAGACGAAATTAATGAATTCTAAAGATAATTTAGATGTGATGTTCAAATATGCGGATTGCAAATTTGATCAAAATCCCGGGGACCTTGAAGTCGAACCAAATCCAAAGGCTGGGAAATGTTATCGACATGTTAAAGAAGGAAAAAACCCGTTATATCTTGGCTGCACTAAATTTTCTCGACTAAGTTTCTTGATCAGGCTTTATCATTTAAAGTATGGTTATGGAATTAACGAGTCTGCATTTGGAGAATTAATAAAGCTTATAAAAGAAGCTTTTCGTGATGCCCAGCTGCCTTTGTCTTCCTACGCTGCAAAGAATGTCATTAAGGATTTACGTCTTGATTACCATAAAATACATGCCTGCCCAAACCATTGCATGTTATAATGGGCAGAGAATAAAAACAAAAAGGCTTGTGACATTTGTGGGTTTTTTAGGTGTGCTGTAAAAGAAAAGAAGACATTGTTGATAATAATGATCCACCAAAGTCGATTTCGAAAGTGCTGGCAAATGTTATGAGGTACTTTCCACTAAGTTCAAGGTTACGAGGGATGTTTATGTGCAAATAATTTTCGAAACTTATGAGATGGCACCAAGTGGAACGAAAAGAAGATGGAAAACTAAGACATCCGGCTGATGGTGTGGCAAGGAAGATGATGAATGCTTGCTATCCTGATTTTTCATTAGAAAATCATAATGTTAGATTGGGTCTAACATGTGTTGGATTTAATCCATATCGTTCAATGAATTCAAGTTATAGTACATGGCCGATTGTGTTGGTAAACTACAATCTTCCGCCTTGGTTATGTATGAAACAAAAGAATTTGATTCTTTCAACATTAATATCTGATCTAGATTCTCCAAAGAACATATTGACGTATATATGTAGCCTTTAACTATGGAATTGAAAGCATTATGGAATGTTGGCGTCGAAACTTATGATTCCTTGATTGATGGGAACTTTAATTTACGTGCAAGCATCTTATGGACCATTAGTGATTTTCCGGGATATGCCATGTTGTCAGGTTGGAGAATGAAGTGGAAACTAGTGTGTCTAGTATGCCATTATGAAACTTCTTCAAATTATTTGAAGCATAGAAAAAAATGTGTTATATGCATCATAGAAAGTTTCTTTATCCGACACATAAGTGGAGGCTGGATAAGAGGAGATATAATGGAGAAAATGAAATGGGGAGCATTCCATAAATATTATCAGGAATTGATATTGAAGAGTTATTGCGGGGGTTAAAAAATTAGTTTGGGGATAAGACCAAGAAACCAGGTAAAATTGATGGCCCTTTTCAAAAAAGGTCATACTGTTTGACTTACCATATTGGTGTCATAATCTCCTTCGACATAACCTGGATGCCATGCACATAGAGAAGAACACATGCAACAAAATATTAGGTACTTTACTTAATATAGGTCGCATGTCGAAGGATCACCTAAACGCTCGTTTAGATTTATAGAAATTGGGCATAAGGAAGGCCCTTCATCCTGTTGAATGTTGTGATGGAAAGCATGTTGAAATTAGAGCTGCAATATTTGATATGACAAACAAGGAAAAAGAAATATTTTTCTCTGTATAGAAGAACGCTAAACTCCCCCACGGTTGTGCCTCGAATGTTAGTCGGTACATGCACATAAAAGAGAGAATGGTTGTGGTATATAAGAGTCAAGATGCTCATTTCATACTCCACTATTTGTTACAATTTACCGTGAAGAAAGTGTCAAAATCCAAGATTGCTTTACCAATGATCAGATTTAGTGCATTCCTTAGAGGACTATGGAGCAAGGTTATCGAAGTGGATGATATCAAGAGGCTGCAAAAAGAAATTGTCGAGATACTTTGTCATTTTGAAATGATTTTTCCAATGGATTTTTTCGATATAATGGTACACTTGCCTGTTCATTTATGCAGAGAAATCAAATACGGCGGGCCTGAACACCTTAGAAGGTTACCTGGCAGAAGAGTGTGTGACCTTCTGTTCAAGGTTTTAAGCGTTGATGGGGGAACAGAAAACATGTCAATTGATTTTGGAAGATGTCCAATAGATTTGGAATATCATATTGGAACAAAGAAGAATAATGATGGAAAGATGTTCAGTTTGAAAGACGCAGATTGGAAGGAATTGCATCGCTATATTCTGTTCAATTCCGATAATAAAGAAATTGAGAGTTTGATCGAGTAAGTTCTTAAGTTCCTACATCAGTTTCCTTAACTATAAATTAATATCTGCATTTCGTAGTTTTTTGACGTTAATTATTATTTAGGGTTCATCGGGCTTTTGTGGATGGTCTTGCAAATCTAAGAAGATACAAGAGGGAACGAGAACATTTCGAAGAGTTTTGGAATTGGATAAAAGAAGAGGTTCTGAAAAAGGACAATATTTTAAGAGATTTAGAGGCGTTTGCATCAGGTCCTAATCGAGAAGCTTGGAATTTTACCGGCTATAAAGTAAATGGATGTAGATTCCACACAAAATTTAGAGATTCTCGATTTACCACACAAAATAGCGGTGTATCTTTGACTGCCAAAACCACCAGCTTTGCAAGTTCGAAAGATTAAAACCCAATAGTGGGTGATCTCAATTTCCACGAATCAATCAAAGAAACTTTTAAGCTTGATTATGGGAGCTTTCACATTGGTCTTTTTTAAGTGTTGCTGGTACCAAGAGGAAAAGGATTCATATGGTCTTACTCAAGTATATTTTAGTAAGTGCCATAAAACTGATCCTTATATCCTGTCTTCGCAAAACAAGTATTTTATGTGGAAGATGCAGTTGAAAAGAATAGTCGTTACATTATTAAAAAATTGCCGAGAGATTTGCGTGATACTGAAAATCAGAATGTAATGGAAGAAGGCATGAGAAATCCGCATTCACATGATATGGGCATAGGTGGTGAACTAGAATGATAGGGGTTGGATTAGGGATGATGCCCCCATAATACAATTAGAAATTGAACTAGAAACAGAACTAGAAGTTCTTGATTCCGTTCCGTCTCATTAGGACAAAAAAATTCCTCTTTTTTATTGCTTTATTTTGGTATAATCTGTTGTCTAATTTACGATGTATTTGATACTTTTTGTTTTAGTTGTAAATTATTATCTTTGATGAATGTATTTGGCAATCTTTTCTCATAATGCGATCTACACTGTTCACACATTTTATGGTTTAATGTCTTTCTTTACTGTCATCTAAATTTATTATAGACCAAAATGTTAACTGTTGTTTTTTGTCCACTTTAACATGCATGTACCTTATTCTAATGTATTCATTTTGTACATGATGGATGAATTATAAATATTCGGTTGCACAATGGTGGAGAGTTTCAAAGGACATGTTACGTCGGCGGAGAATCCTTCGTAGTAACAAAATATGATATAGACAGCTTTTCTTACAGTGTGCGTATGGACTTTGTTAAAGATTGCCTCCATTACACTGAAATAGGAGGAGTCTATGTCAGCAAAGGAACGAGGGGTGGCTGGCAGCTGATACTGAAAAGACGTAAACAAATACGTACAGGGCTGTAATAAGGAAGAAGAAGTAGTTTTATACATTGGCAACATCATTGACAAAAACAGCGAGCCGTTGATTCCACTACAGCTACATGTAATCCTACGACTAAGGAAAACATACTTCAATGTATATGTGTATATGTAATATAGATCCATTATTTTGTGTGTGTGTGTGTATATATATATATTTGTGTGTGCATGTAAAGAACTATGAAGGAGGCCATTGTTATTATTTTTACTTTTGCAGGTTCTGCTAAGAAACTGGTTGCAAAGCGCAAGTATATTACTGCACATAGACTTCAGCAGCAACGCAAAATGATGAAAAACAACCCAACTCAAGTAGGTCAGAAGAAATTATCGCCGGAGCCTGATATGAATAATGATAAAGAAGATGCTACTGTGACAGACAAAGGAACTAGGAGGAAATTAAATGTAGAAAATGAAACAGATAATGATAATGATACCCGAGAGAATGAAGCTGATGTTCATGAGGTACTTTCACTTTTCATTTTAGTTTTATTAATCATGATGAAATCTTGTATTTCAAACTACTTTTTATTAAAATTCTGCCAGTAAAAGCAAGAACCGTATTTTAGTATTTTCTATTACTGTGTCGATTTCCTATTCTAACCATGAAGGCTGCAGCTAATTCAAGTAATTATTGGTTCCTTGTGCATGCAATCTATCAAAATAGCAAGAAGTATTTATTCGTTGACTCTATTTGGTTAACTAGCTTAAATTTATCATCGATGGTGAGTAATAATTCTAATCTGCTTGCAGTTCTCACAACCATCAGTTTTGATGAAGTATGAACAAGAGAAAATCGCGCGAATGCAAGAAAATAATGCAGTTAGTAGATCACTTGGGGTGCCTTCATTGGTTAGTAGTATGCAAGAGGATGCTACACGAAATAGGGAAGAAAAAGATATTGCTGGACATGATGAATACATCCCAGAAATGCTGGTGAAGATGTCAGTGATGATTCATCGGATTCAATGGTATAAAAAAGTTATTTGTTTACTACTTATTGTCTTTGCCTTTACGAACATAAAAATATTGAACTTCGACTTAATTGTAGAAAATCCAAGTTGTTGAGTCAAAGGATCATTTACCTGGACTGAGAACTTGTTCGCGAACTAATGCAGCCATTGAAATTGAGAAGGAAGCGATGACCCGCACCCCCTCTAAAGAAAGATGGCTCCAACAAGGAGTTGATGACACACACTCCAAAGAAACTCAGTAATTGGAAGAAATTTGCAGAAACATTAAAGAAATTGATGAAACCTACACTTTCTTATTCAGGAGTTTTAAAACCTACAATGTCTCGTCTACCAGTTTTAAAACCTACATGTAGCAAAATGTTCAAACAACCAACCAATTCATGTGAAGCCGCTGGTTCAGTCACTGCTTATTTAGCGATGCGGAAACGTCATAAGCAGAATGTTGAAGTGCCTCCAACAATCTAAAATCTTACTGATCAATTAGAGCAGGAATGGATTGCATAGGAGATGAAGCTGGTACAGGTACAATGTTTCTTTATCTGTGCACTGCACTGTTGAGTGTGTCTATTTCAAGTTTTGCATGCATATTATGCTTCTGTAATGCCATACATTAATTTTCTGTTCATTCTTTTGAACCTGGTATATAAAGTACAAGGTCCAAAAAAACCTAGAGGGAAGTCAAAAATGATCAAGGTGCATGCTAGAACCCCCAAAGATAAAGTAGTCATTGAGTTGAATGCGGATGGTCAGCCAGCATTTGATAATATTATGGAGTTAAGCAATTTTCTTTAGACAATAGCAAAGGATAATGTGTCTCTGACTTACATTCATTGGCATGTTGTTCCTTATCAATTAAAGAGGAAAATATTGGAATATGCTGTGATAAAATCTATTACCCTAAACCATAGTTCATCTGATCGCTTCCTAAATGTTTGGTTTTAATTAATTAGTTTGTTACCTAAATTTTGTGTTTGATATATTGTAGGTTAGGTGTGTCATTTCGGAAGAAGGATACAAATGGGTCTTGGACATGCTTAATGACTCTTGGAGGCAGTACAAGTCTCGCATGAAAGCAAGGTATTATAAAAAATATTCAACTGATGAGGAAAGACTTGCGAATAGTCTCAGTACAGTTCCGTTGGAGGATTATAAAATACTTTTGGAATAGTGGGGGATGAAACAGTTCAGGTACGGCTTTAATGTGACCACAAAAGAAAAGTAATTTGTATAATGCTAATTAAATAATCATGCAACAGACGGAAAAGAATAATAAAATAAATAAATGATATTCACATTTTCTTGTTTAGTGCTAATGTTTTCTTGTTTTGTGCTAATTTAATAATCATGCAATAGATGGAAAAAATAATTAAATTAAATTAATGATGTCCACGTTTCAATAGTGTTGAGTAGTTCACATTATCTTGTTTAGTACTAATTTTTTTTAGTAGTTCGCATTATATTGTTCAGTGCTAAACTTTTTTTTGTAGTTCGCATTATCCATGTTTAGTGCTATTTTTTTTTAAAATCTCCAGGCCCTAGGTAAGACTAATTCTGCTCATTGTAATTCATTAAGTAAGACACATACCATGGGTCCCAAAACTCATGCAGTAACCAAAGAACAGATAATACGTGTTTTTTTGAACTTATTTTTTTTGTGATTGAGTTAAATTGGCCACATGATCATTTTAATTTGATATATCATTGAATTATATTTTATATCATTGTCACAACGTTCATAGGCAGCAGCTAGATTTGTAAATTTTAACATTGAATGTTAAAAATTATGTTTAATTTTTGGTATTCCTAATACTTGGCAGAGAAAGAAGGACCCCAAAAAAGCCACCCCATCTGTTGCCTTGGTCTATTTGGAAACGCGTAAACAAGAACCGAGGAGAATTTACAAGACTAACACGGATGAACTAAAGGCCAAATACGTAAGTACATTAGATATTGAAATAACAATTTAATAGTTAGTTTGAAAGATAACCACATTGTAGCTGAAACTTCCATATTTTAATTTGGCACATTGTACATTTGTTGGAGCTACTTAATAAATCGATCACATAGTTAGTTTGAAGGAAAACTAGTTTTGTTAATAAATTCATTCTTGCCGGCTGCCTATTTATATGCTTGGTTTTCATTTTGTAGGCGAAGATTCAAGCAATGGTGGATACAGGAAAAATTGCTGAGGCAGATGCACTTGTCTCTGGTGGGAAGATCCACACACGGAACTGGCTTGTAGGAAGGCGAGGTAAAATGGATGAAAAGTCTCCAACAACTCCTGGTTCTTCAGACAGCTTTATGCAAGAGCTGACCGAAAAAAATAAGGCAAGAGCTTGAGGCGGATTTGGAAGAAAAGGTGAACAGAAAAGTGTAAGAGAACATGTCATGGATGTTAAAAAAGCTAGGTGAAGTCAATCCAGATCTTAATTTAGATGTCGGAGATTTTTGTGTCACCACAACAAGTGATGAAGATGACATTGGCACTCCTACAACCCCAGCAACTGAATGAAGTATTTGGATGGTATGTGTTAGCACTTGTGATATATTCAAATTGTACCTTTAAGTTATGGCACTTGTGGTATGTGTTCGTGATGGCACTTGTGGTATGTGTTCGTGACTGCACTTGTGTTATGTTTTGGTGATGACACTTGTGGTATGTGTTGGTGATGACACTTGTGAGATGGTATGTATAATTGTCGGTCTGATTATGGTATAATGTTTTAGATTGTATATATGTACTGTAGAATTGTAATTACAGTGTTGTATTATAGTTGCAATTGATTTTTTCTGGTATTGCAGTTGATTTTTTTTTACTATTGCAGTTTATTTTTTCTGTTGTTGCATTACAGTGTTGTGGTGTTGCATTAGATTGTGATGTGGTGTTGCATTACAGTGTTGTGGTGTTGCATTAGATAGTGTTGTGGTGTTGCATTAAGAGCAATATTATTAATTCCACTTTGGTATGGCACGTGGAGCCCACAGCTTACGTGGTGCATGTGGATATCAGACGTGGTATGTGACACATGGGCAGCTGACGCAGTGAGCTGACGTGGCATGTGGCACATTGGCAGTTGACATGAAATTTCATATGGGCCCCGCTACCATGACCTAGAAGTCAGGCTCTAAATTCTGCTTAAGGCAACGTTGTATGTTGTTACATTACTTGCATATACTATTGCAATCGTATTATAATGCAACACTTTCTTTCCATGGCAGTAGATGGGCAAAAGCGTTGCCTTTGAGGGCTAAGGCAACAACCGCGGATGTCACGCCCCTCTAGTGTTGCCTATTTGAAAAAAAAATGGCCTACGACAAAGCTTTGTTGATCTACGACCACATAAAACTAGTGTCGAATATGCCCACTTTTATAGTAGTGTGTTGAACTGTTATTTTCCATGATGAAAACAGAACGAGAAAGAAAAGATGGAGGAAACGAGATTCAAGCGATTAAGTCTGATGAGTCAACAAGACTTTTTGAAGCCGGTTAATGCAACCAGAAGGTCCAAGTAATGCCTAATGACTGATTGGATTACTGGATTTAAAGTAAGATTTCTGCTTGTTTTCTTGATTGACTTTCTTGAAATTTCTTTCAACAAACAATGCACAGCAGTGACTGGTTTGACAAATGCAATCACTTTGCATATGAGAAAGGAATCAATGATGCAACCATGTGCAAAGTTATGGCAGGGTATCGATGAACGACACTGCTGCCTTCTCAGATGATGAAATTTAACCGAGGAGAAGAAATAATCCACAAAAAATAGGACATTGAGGCAGTGTTTATCCATCAAATAATCAAATATATTTTTGATAGATAAATTTATATCAAAATGATGGATCACATACACCCTGGTCGTGCACTATAAAACGCAAGGGTCATTCACGTGCTTGAATATATGTATGATCGTGCATTCTGGTCGCTCATGTACTCCTGCTCGATCGTGTATTGTTCAGGTGCATGGTCGGTCGGGCATCCACTTGGTCAGGTATCGTCCTCTGGTCAAGCACGAAGGGCACGAACAGTCTCCTGGTCGACCGTGTGTCATTAAAGTCACACACAAGTCAGTCACTCGCACTCAAGCCTATTTGGCTATAAATAGATCCGGTCGCTGGCCCTTTAGGTCATTTACCCACCGTGTGGTTCGCTCGTTCGCACACATCCGGTCGTTTGCACAAGCCTGTTCGATCGTCTCTAGGACGGGACAACTGGCAACAGCTGTTGACAACTGGCAGTGGCATTTTCATAATTACTAAAGCGAACGACCCAAATTCTGTACACTATATTTTAGCTTCTCCTCACCCCTATAAATGGGAGATGAACTCCACATTAATGGGGACCAATTTCGAAGATCCCGAAGGGTTTTCCAACTATTTTCTCCACCATTCCAAGTGATTCTAACTTCTCCAATCATCTCTAAACAAAGATTTAACACCAAATCTGCCATGGAATCATTGAAATTCAATCAAGTGTTCAAGCAATTGTCGGTCTATATCACTATTTGCTACACTTGGATAATTCTGGCAAATTCCTTGGCTAGTTTGAACAGATCAAAGTGAAATATTTGAGAGGGAGTGTAACACCCCGTATTTTGGGTGAACATCAAAGCAACAAACTAAAGTATACTTAATTTTTAAGAGAATAATTAAGGGAAATGGGTTACGCCATTGCGTTTGTCTCGGAATTCTGCTTGAGATAGAGTCCGAATTTGCGTAAATCGGACTCCGTATGAAGAAGTTATGACCTTCAGAAGTTTCAGGTGTTTAAATAAAACAACTCAGGTTTGAAATTCGAAATTCAAATCACACACCGGGCTGGGCGGGAAATTTCTCGCCCAGGACCCAAGTCGACCAGGGGGTCGACCTGGGTCGCACAGGTCGACCAGGGAGTCGACCTAGGGGTCGACCTCCCCTCTATTTCCAGATCTGAGGACAGATTCATTTTTCTGCGTTTGGACGCCCGTTCTGACCAGATTCATTGATCCCAATGCTATATAAACACCCCTAAGGCTACAGTTTTTCTCTACACAACTTCATTACGCCTATACTCTACCCTAATTCATATCAAAATAAATCAAAGACGGGGTTATGCTGCTCAAGTAGAATCGAGTTAAAATTCAAGTAGAGATTCAAACGCTAATTCAACGACTTCAACAACTATTTTTTAAGAATCAAATCAAATCTAAATTAGAAGAACAAATAGTCTACTTCAAGGGAGAGATATTCAGTTTCGGAATACAGATCCCAGAATTCAAGACCGTTTTGTAATTTGTAGGTTCATGTTACTTTCAGAAATAATAGTTAATTGTGATTCTGACATTGTAATAAATCTGGATCTGAGATTATGCCTATTTCTATCTATCTTTCTATATCCTTTGGATCTATCTCATTGATAATATTATGCCCATTCTTTGTCTCTTCTTTCCTTCTTCCCTTTTTTTTGTATAGCCAGGCTACTGCGAGCCTGAGCCAAATCTCATAAGAGATGAACGTACATTGGAAATAAAATTGGGCATAATATATGATTTGAACATGGCTAGCACCCAAAATTGGGAAAAGTATTAAATTATGTATAATTGGGCATAACTAATTTGTAACGGATTTGAGGACATAACACATGTTGTATTTAAAACATAAAGTGTATTAGACATATGACTTGGGATTTGGGGCGTAAATCAAACTGTAGACATGTAAGGAATAGTACATAATGTGGTTTAAGACCTAAAATTTGGGGCATATTATATAAGATAGTTCATGACTTGGAAGAAGGAGATTATTGTGTATAGTGATTTATGGCTTAGGCATGAAACCCTATAGTAAGACAGGATAACTGTTAAATGTGAACACGCCTAAATTGGGATTTTAGGTAATTGGCATGCACTGTAATTAAAGGCTATAATCTGGCATAGTTTATATCGTGAATCATGATTGGGGTAATTTGACATGAATTATGAATATGTAATTTGACATATTGAACCTAGAATTGGCATGAATGACAAAGTATGTAATTTGACATGAAAAATCTAGATTGGGCGCAAAACTGTAAATTAGAATATTAATCTAGATTAGGCGCAAAACTGTAAATTAGATTGGGCATAACCATTGGTTAAGACGCTAAGCATAATGTATATTGTGATATTGGGCATGACTATTATTGCAAACTTGGGAAGATTAGGTGTAGCCTATTTTGAGTAATAACTCGAAATTGAATTTGGGGGCCATAACTTGCAATTAGCTTTGTTGGGCATAACTTGAGAATTGGAATATGACTGTTTAGGATAATTAGCATATAAATCTAGACCTGGACATTTATGGAAAATGTGGTATAATCTGAAATTGACAACAATTGTGAATAATTTACATATAATCTGTAAATATGTCAATTAGTGAAAATATGAATATGCCTAACCCGAGGTTAGATTGAGTTGCGGTGTAAAACTGCCCGGAACCGCCCGACACATCTAGTAACCACAGCAACACCTATCTAATGTGAGAGGTTAGTGCATCATGCCCAAGAAAAACCCGAGGTTAGATTGAGTTGTGGTGTAAAACTGCCCGGAACTGCCCAGTACATCTAGTAACCGCAACAACACATATCTAATGTGAGAGGTTGGTGCATTAATAAATCAGTTAATGCTAATGAACAAGATGTATGACTAGGGTTAAGTCCATAGGAACACTTAACCAATATAATATGAACGACTAAGGTTAAGTTCATAGGAACACTTAACCAATATAACATGAATGACTAAGGTTAAGTTCATAGGAACACTTAACCAATATAACATGAATGACTAAGGTTAAGTTCATAGGAACACTTAACCAATATAACACGAATGACTAGGGTTAAGTTAATAGGAAATACTTAACTAGTATAGCATGATGAATGGTAGGGTTAAGTAATAAAAAACACTTAACCAATATAACTTGATTTGTGGTAAGGTTAAGTTAAAACAAGAGGGCAACACTTAACCAATATAACTTGATTTGTGGTATGGTTAAGTTGACACAAGAAGGCAACACTTAACCAAAGTAACATGACAAATAGGTGGGTTAAGTTAACTTGAATTGATTGATGGCGCTTAACCAATACAACATGATGAACACGTGGGGTTAAGTTAACAAGAAAACACTTAATCAATATAACTTGATGAACGAACGGGGTTAAGTTAATAAGAAACACTTAACCAACATGACACGATAAATGGGTGGGTTAAGTTAACATGAATGGTCAACACTTAACCAATATGACATAATGTGTGGGAGGGTTAAGTACATATCGGGTTGGTGGGTAATATTAGTAAATATAGGCCCACAAACTTAACCGTTAAATAAACTTGCTTGAATCGAAGGAAGAGTTAAGTACATCTCGCGCACGTGGGTAATATTAGTACATATAGGCCCACAAACATAAACGTTAAGAAAACATGCTAGAATCGATGGGAGGGTTAAGTACAACTCGTGTAGGTGGGTAATATTTGTATACATAGGCCCGCAAACTTAACCAGCAGGAAACCCTAGTAACGGGGACCCACTTCAGCAGTAACCCACATAGATGTATCATGATACCCTGAAACTAGGCAGGGTAGGACACAATTACTGGGCTGATTATAAGCGGTCAAAAAAGCGGCAGGGTGTACGTCAGTGTAGGCTCCGACGGTTTACGGGCATGCACGTACTCCGGAGTGGGAAAAAGCAGGCACTGGGTACTAGTAGTTATGCACTATGCATCTTGAATCGTGTCGGGTTGCTATCATAAGGATTGATACACCTTATGGTGGGACCAATACAGGGTATCTACATGCAAGAGAGGGCTGATTGACACAGACACATGGAACATTAATGAAAGTAAGGAGCCGATCGATAGGGTAGTAAGGGTACATCTAACATGTTCATGGCAATTAGGTAGATTGAGGTGGAATCCTCACGATAGATGTACACCTGAAGGTTACCACAATTGCGGGGATTGGGATCACGTTATCATATTACAATTTTTTACAAATTACTAGTTGGGACACTAGTTAGGTGGTGCAGAGATAAATATAGAAATCAGAATAACAAAGTAGTAGCGAAATAGAGAAAGAGTAGAAGCACATTCAGTTTATCTTGCCTTATCATACCTTATGCTTATCCCATGTTATCTTGTTATCCCTGTTATCACGGTATTGTCTTATATTCAGTTTATTCATGTCATGATGGTTTTGCCTGTTTATATGCTGAAAGTCACTGGACTTACCAGACTTATGTCTGACCTAGTTTTGTTTCGCCTCTTTTCTTCCGTTTTCCCCTCCAGGTTCACAGGGAGGAAATGTTACCACTTAGCTCAGTTTTCTTTCCAAGCTCGAAGATAGTCAATGTATTACTTTGGACTCTCTCTTCCACTGCTATGGTTGGTTCATGCTTTATTGGGGAATATCATTGTTGTTTTTATGCTTCTTTTATATTTAGAAATTTTTAGATCAAGCCAGAAGTTCTATGTATTACTTTTAAGTATGATTGAGACAACAGTTATAAAAGCCTGACTGAACCATATTGTTTATAAAATGACTTTATTTTCCTCTGCTTTTTTTTGTCTATTTTGTAATTTATCTGCATCTTTTACCTAAAATGCTCCACCAAAGTTAAGGCATTCCCTTTGTGAGTGACCTTAAAGGAGGTGGGGTGTTTCACTTGGTATCAGAGTTGAAGGATACCGGATCAGATAAAAGACTTGAAAATTTATTTTCAAAATGGTTTTAAAAGAAGCATTTTCAAAACTAAAGTTTTGTTTTAAAGGCATATTCCCCAAAGTCATATGCACTATCTTTTGATCCTCTGTTTGAATCCTTGTTTCCTTCTTTCTTGAGTCTCCGGGGCTCCTGGCTTTCTGAGCGGTAACCTCATCGTGGCATGGTTCTATAGGCTTGATGAGACTACGACACTTGTCAAAGGGAAATAAGTGCCCAACTTCCACCTATAGCCGCAGTAGTTTCACCTGCGGCTAATTTTCTTTCGAGCTTTGTTGGGTTTTCCGTGCGACTGAGGCAACTTTCAAGAGACTTGTCAACAAGTTACACAAGGATGGAAAAGATGAGAATGAGGGAGTTTGGCTAAGGAGCACAACCCAAGGATGAGGAACTCATGAATATAGACTTGGTTCACAAAGGAGGAGGAAGTGTCTTTATGGTATAACGGGTCATATAATTAAGGACAAGGGCAAGAACAAAGGACAGGATTTTCCAGAGGGAAAGTGCATGCTCTCACCGCCAGCAAACCTGAGAGAGAGGTAGTAATGCTTCAGTTGAAAAAGTCTAGTTTTTCTTTTTGATCATCCTGTTGGTACTCTTTTTAATTTTAGCGCTTCACATTCGTTTATATCTGCTTCCATAGTTGAGTCTCTGCACCATAATACTTGTATAGTAGAAGATCCCATTATTGTCTCAAATCCAATTTGTGGTTCAGCTCATTTACCTTTGGTTTGTAAGGATTTGGGATACTTATGCTTTTGGTTTCATGGGCTATGGGTTGATTCTAGGCATGGATTGGTTAGCTAGTAATTGTGAAAGGAGGGTAGTTAGACTTTCGACTTGCCTCAGGAATACCCTCGAAATTTCGTGCGATCCTAAGGGATCAGTTTGTCTTAGCTACCTAGAATCACTTTATGTATTTATCAACGATTTTCGATCCGTTGGAGTAGTCCATGAGTACGCAGATGTTTTTGATTAGGTTAGGGATTTTCCCCCTAAACTCGAGATAGTCTTCTGCATATATCTAGTTGACAATGCAAAGCCATTTATGCGATCAATGATAGTTTTGGAGCAAGATCGGCGAGGATAGCCAGAGTCAGTTAAGTGCTCAATTGTTTGGTTGTTTTGCTAGTATCATCTCACATAAATCGTCCAAATTCGGAGGAGGTATTCCTTGGGTGCTTGTGTGATATTGGTTTAGGACTTTGGGGCTTGTACTCGAGGGATGTCGAGTTCGACTAGGATGGTTTGCGTGAGAAATAAATGGTTGTGGCAGGCGCCCTAAGTAAGACTGACCTTAAGAGGGGTAAAAAATATATAGCAACCTTTAGGTTTATACCCTCAGATTTGTTACGTGATGGATAAGCTTAGTAGAGGAGAGACCTCTAATCATCTTAGTATATACACTTGGTATCATGGATAACATCTGTTTATCTTAGGAAGATAGTTCGACTACATTGGATATTCTCTAGCATAGTAAGTGATCGAGGTCCTATCTTTACTAGTGGTTTTTTTTTAGGAAGACGGGTGTGTAGCATGTCACTACACAGCCGGTTACACGTTGATGCATAAAAAGCTAATAATAATACCTGGTTGACAGGCCCAACTAGTAGCAAACATAGATCAGACCAAGATGGTCATAATAGTCAAACTAAAGAGTACTGATAATATGTACATAAAGCATCAACATCGCATAATACTGAATAATACACATCCAAAATAAAACTACTAGCTATTCTTCATCAGTAAGGGAACAACGAACTGCTTCCTTGGGTATCTGGCGAAAGAGGCCTGGGGAGAGAGAGCCGGAATCGAGCATGCCTGACAGTGCCTGTCCATTATTCGAAGAGATGCAAGATTTGATAACAAGTTCCCATCAATAACTTTTTGGGTTTACCGAAGACATAAGCGTTGCGCTCTAACCAAATACACCAGGAAAAGATTGCCACCAGAGAATCAATAGAAGGGTTAGGGGGGTTGTGCTGCCAATAATAGAAGAAAGAGCGGATTGAAGGGATGAAGCCAAGGATGAATGAGCTAATAACATCCCAGACCGCGAAAGAGAAGTCGCATTCGAAGAAAAGGTGGGTAAGAGATTCATTGTTTAGGTTGCAAAGGACGCAGAAAGGATCAACATCAATGTTGAAGCGGCAAAGCCTGTCTTTTGTGTTGTTGCGATTGTGAATTAATAACCATTGAAAGAAAATGATGCGTGGAGGAAGACGACATTTCCAGATTCTGGAGAAGGAATAGCATCGACCAGGGTGGATAAGATAGGTGTAATAAGATTTAACTGAAAATTTATGAGAAGAGCCCAAAGCCTAGTAGAAAGTATCATGCCCATTGGAAAGATGAAAGGATCTGATAACATCACCGATTTTAACCAGTTCTGGGAGAGTGCTTAGCCCAAATAGCGAACAGGGTAATAAGCCCAATGGGCCCAAATTGAAAACTTCTATAATTGTTTGTGGGTTAGAAATGTTAAGAAAACCAAGGTTGGGTAAATCAGTGGATAAGGATATCTCTTCAGTCCAAATATCATGCCAAAACGAACACGATTCACCATTGTTTACCTTTACATGAAGGAGTGGTTTAATCCTTATGAGCGATGCCATAACACCCCTCTAGAATGGAGAAGGTCTTGAAGAAGGGTTGAAGTGAAGAATAAAGAAAGGATTTGCATAATAAAGGCGAAGTAAAATCCAGTCTTTCCAAGTGTATTGAGAAGGAGAGAGAGCATGCCCGATCCATTTTGATAAGAGTGTGAGGTTGAAAGAGGCAAGCTGAGGGACATTCAAACCACCATGAGAGTAGGGAAGACATACTATTTGCCAATTGACCAGTCTTTTGAGTTTGTTTCCATTCCAAAGGAAAGAACTATGAATGGAATCAATTTTATTGATAACCCAGATGGGTAATTTGTGGAAAGACATCCAATAGGTTGGCATTGATGAGAGTACATTCTTGAGAAGAACGAGGCGATCAGCTGAAGACAAAGAATTTGCCTTCCAAATTGCAAGTCTAGATTCAATTTTTGAGATGAGGGGAGTCCAGTCAGATTTATGGAGTTTGGTGGGGCGTAGAGGAATCCCAAGATAAGTGATGGGGAATGATCCTACCTTGCAATTAAGGCATTCAGCAATATAGTCACTGAGGAAACAGTAGTTACCCAACATGATAATGGAGCTTTTATTGAAATTGATAGAGAGACCCGAAATGTGTTCAAAGGTGTATAACAGAACTTTAAGGCTATGAATGTTTTGAGGTGTAAGGGAGGTGAAAAGGATTGTGTCATTTGCAAAATGTAAGTTGGTCGTGGTAAGATTGGAATTTGGTAAAGAAATGCCTGAAAGAATGTTGTGGGCTAGAGACAACTTCACCATTTGATTGAAGACATCAGCTATCAAGACAAAGATTAAAGGGGAAAGTGGGTCTCCTTGTCGTAAGCCTCTTTTAGATTTTATTTTGCCACCCATTTCACCATTGATATTGACGGATGAATAATTAGAGACCAGGATATGCTTGATCCAACTACACCATTTAATTGGGAAACCTCGGTGAGACATGAGATCCAAAATGAAATCCCAATTAACCGAATCAAATGCTTTTGAGAAGTCAAGCTTAAGGAGAACTCCTGGGGTATCAGTGGTATGACAGAAGGAGATCTCTTGAGTGGCTACAACACAGTCTAATATGTTTCTTCTCAATATGAAAGTGGATTGTTCTTTACCCACCAATTCAGAAATGTGATTTTGGAGTCTGTTGGCTAGGATTTTAGTGATAATTTTGAACGTGTTATTGAGAAGACTGATGGATCTGAATGAGTGAAGGGTGTTAGCACCAGGGAATTTGGGAATAAGGATAATGTTAGCATAATTGAGCTTAGAAATTACTAAAGGGTTGGAATAGAATTATGAACACATCTCAACTAGATCATGTCTTATGGTGGGCCAAAAATGTTTGAAAAAACATGGGCCAAAACCATCAGGCCCAAAGGCCTTGTCCGTCGCCATGTCCGTAACGGCAATCCAGATTTCCTCTTCTGTGAATGGGTGGTCCACTACACCATAATAGCCAACTGGCAACCCTTTTATTTTTCAGTTGGCAACACTTATTTGGGTTGTAAGGTGGTAACAATAGTATGTGTTGCTATATTAAAAAAGTGTTGCCAAAAATACATATTAATAACTTTATTATTGGCAACACTTATTTGGGTTGTTAAGGGTAGATTCTGGGGGTAAAAATGTAAACAAACCAGCATAACCCTAAATTCCTCTTCCACGTTCCATTGTTCCAACGCTTTCCCCATTTCGGCCGCGTAAAACATTATCTCACCTCCCACGAGAATCTCAGAGGTAAAAAAAAAAAAAACTGAGCATGACGAAGATGAAGGCGAAGATGAAGGTTCCTCTCTAATCGGATTTTAGGGGTGGCTTCACTCGCTTTCAACTCGCAGGTATAAATTTCATTCAATTTTAGGGATTTTGTTCGATTTCAACTCAGTGTACAACTCGTGTTTCAGGGTACAACTCGCTTTCAACTCCGTCTTTGCTATTATCTTCGGATTTGAGGTAAATAATTTTATTATCGTTGCAGTTAGGTCAATTGATTTATGTTTTATTAGGTTTGGTATCTTTTTTGTCCCTTTGATTGTCAGGATTTGTCATGATATTGTAATGTGTGAATGAATTTTTTTACTATAAATATCAGATTTGCTTTTTCTTCATAGGCCAACTAAACTTATGAGTATCATGCGTTTTTGGTGTTAAATTTGTGAACATGTTTTATTAAATTGTTCTCCTGATTCCGGATGTTTATTCTTCATGGCTAGCTCCTAACCTATTCAAAGACAAAATCATATGTGAGGCCATGTTTTTGCATTAAGGGTGAATTTCATAGTCTGTCTTATATAGGCACTTTGCTGGAGTATATGGGCATCGCTAGATCAATATTTGTTATGTTTGGAAATTAAAATTCTAGTCATCAAGAAAGAATGTTTACTTTTCGAAAACTCCAAAGTCTTCTATGTATATTTTGTTGTAAAGTATGAGAAAAGTAATAATATAATAGAACATCATCATTATTTGGATGTACTTCAAAATATGAATTTCCTCTGTCAAAAAATCGAAACCCTGCTTCCTCTAATTTACTTATTTACTTGTATCAACTGTCGATTATCCTAGCATCATAGTGGTTTCAATAATGCATTTGTATTGAACTTTCATGGTTCATATTGATAAATATATCAAATAATCTAATAAATCATTTGGATTTCTTGCCAAAAATGAGTGATACATAAATATTAATTAATTTTTTTTCTAAAACTCCTTTTCAGGTAGCCAAAAATCAAATTCTTCTTTTGTTCCTTCAATCTGATACATTTTCCTTGATGTAGTAAATACATTTTCATGGTTGTAGAGAACATTTAAATGACTTACTTGTTGTTAAAATAATAATACAAGTATATATTATTTTGATAAACAAGCATATATACTAAGCATTTATTGCATTGACTCACAGTTTTATTTTCAGTTCAACTGTGTTAATAGTAAATACGAAGGCTATAAACATTTGTTAATTTTGACTTTTATTGTGAACTACATATGCTGATTGTAAGCAATATTAAAGAATGGATGCTTCAATTTATATTTTGTTTATGATACTAAATTTTGGACTAGTATTTGTATTCATATTAAGGTACTTATTATTTGGAATTAAAACAAAATTTGGCCCTCAGATGTGCATTTGGGTGTTTTTTGGTTGCCTGTGCTCATAGTGAGCAATGGTGAGTGACATTGTGTGAACCTAAGGACTGGTGTCCATGATTAACTAGTTGGTGAAGTATTGTGTATGTTGTTTGCATACTAGCTTGCGTGTATGGTGTGTGTATGGGTTTCATGTATGATTTTGCATTCAATAATTAGTCTCTGCTTTCCTGTGTTTATATGTGGTACTTAGCATTCAAAAAGCTGTACATGCATGTGAAAAAGTTGAGTAAAAATTAAGGTATGAAAGATAATAATCTCACACCCAAGATTAAAACAAAATGTTGTGTTTAGAAATTATATGATTATTAATGTATACTATGAAATCTTAATCTTAATAATAATAAAAATATAACTACACCTAGTTCCCTTAACATGTCCTTATCCGTGCTATATTTGAATGTCGCACATGCGAATTCCTTCATGTAATATAACATGTTTGCTAGTTTCTTTTTTATGTGCATAGATGAGAATATAATGTGGGTGTTGCCTGAGTATAAGTACACACACACACATATATATATATATATATATATATGTGTGTGTACATAAATAATGGGTTGTGGTATGTGTTGTGCATGTGTGTAGATGTGTGTGATTCAGTGGAAATCGTTTACATATGTGTGTGTATATACAAAGATTGACGCGTGAATGATCTATGCAGTGGTGTACATGAATTTATGAGTCTATGCATCTATTTCTAGGTATGTGTATGCATATGTGTGAGGGAAATCCAAATAACTGTTTGCACAGCAGCTACAAGCTGCTGTTTGCACAGCAGCTTGTAGCTGCTGTTGCCACAGCAGCTTGTAGCTGCTGTTGCACAGCAGCTTGAAGCTGTTGTTGCCATAGCAGCTTGAAGCTATTGTGCCACTAATTTAGTAAATTAGTTGATATAAGTAAATTAGTGGCACTACAGCTTCAAGCTGTTGTGGCAACAGCAGCTACAAGCTGCTGTGCCACAGCAACTTCAAGCTGCTGTGCCAAAATTCATTGCTAACAGTGATTTTTTTATGCATTTATGAAAAAAAAAACAGTGTATTATGAGTGTACCAGATTTTAAAATTAAGGCGTGGATATATAGAAAAAAGAAGTGGATGTAAGAGAACCATGCCGATAGTGTTTTCATAATTGAGATATATGAAAGATGATAATGAATTCCATTTACTTCCTCTTTGTGTAGTAGGGCATCATGTTTCTTTTATTTGCCAGTTCTGCTAATACTGTTAAAGTTCACCCATGATATATGGTTTGGTAAAATCCATCTCAATAGTATAAGAGAACAAATATGGGTGCGTTCATTGTGTGGTTGGTCCCCTTTCAAGTTCTCAAATGTATTTGAGTTTTTCTTACTTTTTGGATATATTGCTCATTTCGGGTTTAACAGGCGCCTCTTATCATGATTCATGAAATATATTCGTACCAATGTTATAATAATACAGTTTAGACGGTTAGGTGTACATGTTTATTAATCAGTTGGTTGTTAGACTATGAGATAAAATATCATAAGTTTGACTTTAAAATCATCACAAGAAATGTGCTTTGGAAAGTGGTCATTTATGGACTATTTTATGATGCATGATGTAGCCTGTTTATCATCCATGTTGGCTATCAGAGAGTATTTTTGATGATCTTCAACATTCATGTTGCCTGATTAGTGATTACTATATTTTAGGAAATTACTTAGTCTACAGGTAAACGTTTGTGATAGTGATTACTTTAAGCAGTTGAATAAAACAAATTAATTGTATTCCCAATTTTGGTGCTAGAAGTACATGCAAAATACTAGTTACACACGCAATTTTTTTTTCTTCTAGTTAATAAGCTGCTGTGACATAATTTAATACGATGCATTCTTCATTACACGATTAGCGAGTTAATCTCAAGAGTAGAACTTGTGATGTTGAATTTCATATTTTGAACTACCAACCAAATGGGTCAATCGCTTAAATGATGTGCATCTTTATTCTTTTCAAGAAAAAAAAAATCACTGTTAGCAATGAAAAAAACAGTGCAGTTTTTTATGCATTTATGTATAGCTCAAATTAAAGTATTTATTCTATATTCATTGCTAACAGTGATTTTTTTTATGCATTTATGCCAAAATTCGTCGTCTGTATTTTTTTTATTCAGTAAAAAAAATCACTATTAGCAATGAAAAAAACAGTGCAGTTTTTTCTGCATTTATGTATAGCTCAAATTAAAGTATTTATTCTATAATTTTCTTTGATAGGTCCGAAAGGTAAAATTTGAAATTTATGTCTAACTCAAGTTCAAGAGAGTGGATTAAAAGTCCATATAGAAATACTGAAGAATACAAGCAAGGCGTTCGAGACTTCATTAGTTTTGTGAAGAATTACTCATCTCGCGATGTTGAAATTTGCACCTGCCCTTGTATTAAGTGCAAGAACTCTAAAAAGCTCTCACTGGAAAACGTTGAGAAACACTTAATCATTCATGGTATGATTAAAACATATAATAGGTGGTTTTTCCATGGAGAGATGAGCAACAATAACTCGGGGATGAATCATACAAAAAATATTATTTCAGATCCTCATATCCAAGATCAAGATCAAATTCAATCCGACCAATTTGTAAAGGGGGCTCTTAGAAATCTCATAGACGATGCTTTTGGAGTGCATAATATGCCACAAGCTAGCGGTGAAGAGGAAGTTCAACAGACAAATACAGACGATTATCATATTTACTTTGGAGAGAAGCACAAAAAATACGCAGACAAAGCAAATGAAAAGCTTTATTCTTCTTGCGAAGAGGGGATTACAACGTTAGGTGTAATTGTTGAGCTTCAGAACCTTAAAAAAGAATTTAACTAGTCGGGAAATAGTGTGACTGAGTTGTTGAAGCGATTAAAACGTTGGCTTCCAAAAGAAAATAATTTACCTGACAAGTAGCCCACGATGAAGAAAATAATAAAGGATTTGGGAATGGTGGTGAAGCATATACATGCTTGTGTCAATGATTGTATATTATTTTGGAAAGAAAATGTTGATGCGAAAGAATGTCCTGTGTGCCATAAAACAAGGTACAAAACTAAAAAAACAGTGTTAGGGGAGGTCAAATTGACGAAAGAACCAAGAAAAGTTTTAAGATACTTTCCGATAAGTCCAAGATTAAGTAGACTGTACACTATACCATGGATAGCTCGTAAAATGCAATGGCACAAGGAAGCTACACCATCTTGGAATTCCATGCGACATCCTATAGATTCAGCTGAATGGAGATCAGTCAAAAGTCGGTGGCCAAAATTTGCTATCGAAGGACGCAATGTTTGGCTTGGTATTTCTACGGATGGGTTTAATCCAAATGGCGTTCTCTCCAATAGTTATAGTTGTTGGCCTGTTCATATGATACCTTAAAACCTACCCCCTTCGTTGTGTATGAAATCACAATTTCAAATGTTGAGTCTTTTAATTCCTGGACCAAAAGCACCAAGTCAGGACATTGATGTATACTTGGAACCTCTTATATATGAATTAAAACATCTTTGGGACGAAGGAGCGTCTGTTTTTGACACAGACAAGCAAGAATTTTTCAATATGAAAGCAATATTACTATGGGGAATTCATGATTTACCAGCTTTTGGTAACTTATCTGGCTGTGTGACTCATGGTTATAAAGCATGTCCTGTCTGTGCCACCGAGACAGAATCAGAGTACATCGGCAACAAGATCATCTATTCAAAATATAGAAGGTTTCTGAAGAATGATCATCCATATAGAGCATTAAAACACGGATGGTACAGGGATGTTGAATATAAAGAGCCTCCAACTCGGCTAAGAGGCTCGTCTCTTTTAGAAAAGCTTGAGCGTATCAAATATGTTCGTGGCAAAATACCACCAAGCAAAAAGAGATTGATTTCTGAAGCTTATGATAATGTAGATTGTCTTCTCGATGAGGAAGGAAGGCCGGCATGGTATAAGAAGTCAATTTTGTTTGACTTGGATTATTGGAGCAGTCATAAAGTTCGTCATACTATTGATGTGATGCATACTGAAAAAAATATTATTGAACATCTCATCAATTTTATGTTTAACAAAGGAAAGCAATCTTCTAAACTTGCATTTGATAAGGATCACAAGTTGCAATGTTGTCAAGTTCTTAAAGATGCAAAACTTCCATCATGTCTTGCAACTAAGTTACACGGTCTTATATGTCTTCAGCCACCCGGTTTGCAAATTAAAAAGACATATGATTATCATTGAAACACCCCACCTCCGTTAAGGTCACTCACAAAGGGAATGCCTTAATTTTGGTGGAGGTTTATAAGTAAAAGACACAGATAAAACACAAGACAGATATAAACACATATAAATAAGCAGCGGAAAAACCAACAGACTTTTATTATCATAAATACGTGTTCATACAGAACATTTCCAACATTGTCTCAAAACAAACTTCCAATTATTACAACCATAATACTGTCTTGATTTTTAAAAGTTAAAGAAGCATGAAACATAAATAAAGCTGCATAATCCCCATAAATGATATCCAAAGCCATGGTCCAAATGAAAGAAATCCAAGCAATACATTCTCTCTCTTCAAGCTGGATGAAAAACTGACTAGGCTGCGGTGTTTCCTCCCTATGGACCGGGGGGGACGGAAGAAAAGAAGACGAAAGGAAAATGGGTCAGACATAAGTCTGGTAAGTCTAGCTATATTCCTAGAATGCTAATAATAAAAAGATCATGACTTGCATAAAGTGAGAACAGGACGATATCAGGATAATATACTATCCTAGAACTAGATAAGGTGTCCTAAAACGAACATCCCTTCACACCCTATTTTAAATCTCTATCTCTGCACCTACTAATTCTTATACCAACAGGCACCCCGTGATTGGGGTGAAGTGATCCCTTTCTCTTTCTTTAAAAGATCGGCTCCTACTCGTATATTCACATGTGTCCTACGGCCCTATATGGTAGATACCTATGCTGGTCCCACCATGGGGTGTATCAAGTCCCATGGTGGCGGCCCCGACACAATTCTAGCATGCATAGGGTATACTACTGATGCTCCAGTGCCCTGACTTGTCTGCTCCAGAGTGTGTGCACGCCCGCACTCTGTTAGAACCCACACTGTGCACCAACCGCCGTCACTTTTGACTGCTTACAATCAGCCCAGTAATCGTGCCCCACCCTGCCTAGTTCATGGTACCATGATACCTAATTCGGTTACTGCTGAAATGGGTCCCCGTTACTAGGTTTTCTAGTCAAACATGTTAAGTGGTTAAGTGTCTGAATGAACCTATCCCCCACCCATCCAAATTATTTAACATGTTGAATCTGGTTAAGTATTTATTAAATTGACTTAACCCTATCAGTCCTAACTCAGCTCTAATTGTCTTATTAGAGCACCAACCTCTCAGATTAGACTGATATTGTTGTGGCTGCCTGTATACCGGTTGGGTCCGGGCAGTCTTACACCACAACTCAGTTTAACCTCGGGTCTTTATTGGGCCCTATGCCTTAACCTTTCACATTGGATAGCTATTGTTGTGACAACGGGACAGCCGGGCGGGTCCGGGCAGGTTTACGTCACAACTCAATCCAACCTCGGGTTAAGCGCGTTCGTATTTTCTAATTTACATTTTAATTATGTAAATTATTCAAATTCAAATTACTGTCACATTCATTTCCAATTAATCTCATTAATTAAGGCAATTAATGCCTTTTTATGACATAAATCACTTATGTGATTAATGACCAATTTATGGCAAGTTTTCCTAAAATTATCATTTTAACCCAACGTTACCCCGTCCAATATTAGGCTAACCATCTCAGCCTAATTTACGTTCGCATGATTTTTGGTGAAAAGTATTAGGCTAAAAACTTACCCTAATTTAATATACGCAAATTGGCATAAATTAGCATAAACATGACAAGGGTATAACTTTGGTATTGATGGCATAATCAATATGAACATAATAGGGTGTACTTGCAAAATAACTAACATGAACATTTTAGGGGTGAACTTGCAAAATAACTAACATGAACATTATAATGTCATAGGTACAAACTTGCAAAAAGACTAACATAAACATTATAATGTCATAGGTATGAACTTGCACTTATAGGCTAACTCAACATAAATGTGTTTTTAACATAGGCCATATTAACAACATACATGAGAATTAGCAATATGAACTAATCCATATACATATGTTAATTTTCAACATAGGCAAATCAACATACGTATATGTTAGTTAGCAATATAGGCTAATCAACATACACATGTGTTAATTAGTAACATAGATTTAAACATACTTGCAAATTAATCCCAACATATGATAAGTGTGAACATGGCATAAGTTTTGCATAAACATGAACATATAAATTTGACAATTGGTCGCATAACTTCACTACATAAACTTGCATAATAAACTACACAATTCTCATAAGATGTTACAATCCAGGTCCATGCTTATACAAATAATCTAATCCAATAATCCCAAATTTAACATGATAATAGAATCAAGATACTGGCATAGATTAATATTATAAAACATAATAAACATCATACTTAATAATTCTCAATTCAACATGATAATAGAATCAAATCACAAACATATATTAATAACATAACGAGTATCGTACTATTATCATTTTATTGCAACACATGATATTCATATTAATTCGCATTCTAAAAATGTAGCTAAACTTACAATCGTAGACGGTCTTGTTTTCTGAGTTCTGAAATTCTGAATTTGCAAAGCTTTCCTTTGGGAAGACTTTGCTTCGATTCTAATTTGTTGTTGCTTTTTAATCTTTTAGTTTGTATTCGCTATGTTGTTCGTCTCTTTCAAGTGGAGGCTCCCTCTAGTTCTCAGCAGACAACATGGTGGATCCAATTCTTATTTATTTTTTTGTGAATTTTTAGTTTGAGACCTAGGGTCTTTTTATAGAGTTGCAAGTTAATTTGAGCCGTCAATGAAGCTAGGGTTAACCAGAGCCGTCCATTGTAAAGAGAAGCCAATTTTGTTCACCATTTCTTTCTTAATGTACATTTATTATTATTTGTCAATCCATATAAATACGTACGCATTAGATACATCTCCCCTTTACACATTTATTATTATTTTTGTATGCACATTAGATACATCTCCCCTTTA
Source organism: Allium sativum (assembly GCA_030737875.1). Classification (NCBI taxonomy): domain Eukaryota; kingdom Viridiplantae; phylum Streptophyta; class Magnoliopsida; order Asparagales; family Amaryllidaceae; genus Allium; species Allium sativum. Next base: position 392,523,609 of record CM060922.1, read on the forward strand.
CACATTTATTATTATTCTTGTATGCACATTAGATACATCTCCCCTTTACACATTTATTTTTGTATTAGCAACTTTAGTGTTAACAGAAATACGGGGTGTTACATTCTCCCCTCCTTAAAGGATTTCGTCCTCGAAATCTCCATGTCTAGGAGAACATAAATCCTACCATCCAAATGTCCATCTACTCAATCATCAAACACGAGCGTCCATTGTCCTTAAAAGACTTCTAATGCTTCATGATCATATGCATCGTGTGTGTACATGTCCTTATCTAATGCAAAAATCAGGCGGTCAACTGATTCAGTTGACCTCCTTAATGCAAATTATGTAAGTGTCATGAATCCATTATGTATGCAAACTTTTTCCTATTCATAATTCTACATGAGTGCGCAATCATTCAAACAAATGCGATATCAATATGACAACATATTATGCTTCAACCATATACAAACATAAACACATATATGCATATGCAATATGAAGTGACTGAGCCGATCTAAAACCCTAGATTGTGTGTGTGTATGCATCCACGAACAACCACTAGCAAACATTTGCAACCACTTGCAACCATCATCCATAACATGTTTCAATTACATGTTTACATCCAAAGGGGTTTCCATCTAAGGATAAAAGGGTAAGGTCGGTGAGATATACCTAAAAAGATAGATACTAACATGACTTTAAGGAAAAAGAGAGATCAAAAATGTACCCTCAAAAAGAAAAGGGTAGGCTGCGCGTATTCTATCCTCAGTTTCCCAAGTCGCGTCTTCCTCGGCGTCGCTCCACTGAACTTTGACGAGTTTGACTTCGCGGTTACGTAGCTTTTTCACTTCAGTTCCTAAGATGCGAGTTGGAACTTTCCTCACAGTTGCTTGGCGTTCTACTTCAGCTTTTTCTAGAATGTTTGGCTCTACCACTTCCGCTGACTCATGTAGATACTTCCGGAGGTGAGAAACATGAAAGACGTTGTGAACTCCGGCCAGTCTCTCGGGTAACTCTAACCTGTAGGCCATCTTCCCAATCTTCTCGATGATAGGAAATGGCCCTACAAATCTTGGTGCTAGCTTCCCTGTGGATCCAAAGCGAACGACGTTCCTTAAAGGAGATACCTTAAGGAAAACCCTGTCCCCAACCTCAAATTCAAGGTCGGTCCTTCTCTTGTCTGCGTAGGATTTTTGTCTGTCTTGGGCTGTCTTCATTCTTCTCCGTATTAAGTCTACTTTCTCTGAAGTCTCTCGGATCATATCTGGTCCAAGTATGAGCTTGTTAGTAGACTCCCACCAACAAGTGGGCGATCGGCACGGTCTTCCATATAAAGCTTCGAAGGGCGCCATTCCGATGGTGGCTTGGTAGCTGTTGTTGTAGGAAAATTCCACCAAAGGAAGATGGTCCTCCCAAGTCCCTCCAAAGTGAAGGACGCAAAGTCTCAAAAGGTCTTCCAAAATCCTGTTCACCCTTTCCGTCTGACCATTAGTTTGGGGGTGATAGGCCGTGCTCAAACATAACTGTGTGCCTACAGCTTCTTGCAGACTCCGCCAAAACTCGCTTGTGAAGATAGGATCTCTGTCGCTAATAATGTTGGAAGGTATTCCATGGAGTCGAACTATCTCCTTAAGATAAAGAGATGCTAGAGACGAGGCAGTCCTTCTACTCTTGACAGGTAAAAAGTGGGCGCTTTTAGTAAGCCTATCCACTATTACCCAAATGCTAGTGTTGCCTCTTCTAGACCTAGGCAGTCCATCAATAAAGTCCATTGAAATGCTATCCCACTTCCACTGTGGGACCTCTAGAGGATGGAGCAGACCGCCAGGCTTCTTTTGCTCTGCCTTGACTTGTTGGCAAATCATGCACTTAGAAACAAAATCTGCCATGTCCTTCTTCATGCCATTCCAAAAGAAAACTCTCTTTAAATCCTTGTACATTTTGTCCGCACCTGGATGTATTGTCATCTTGGAATGATGTGCCTCCTCAAGAACTTTCTTCACCAACTCCTTTGCCTGTGGGACGCATAGTCTTCCATCCCGTCTTAACCACCCTTTGTCGTCGATGGTGTATCTATCGAGGTGTAACACTCCGAAATTCTGTAACACTAAGATTCGCAAATCAAGGCAGAATTAAGAGTTAAAATCAAAATCAAGGGAAACGGGCTACGCCATTGCGTTCGTCTCGGAAAAATACGCGAAATAGAGTCCGAGTTTTCGAAAATCGGAGTCCGTATGACCAAGATATGGCCCGTCAAAGTTTTCAGAAAATTCCAAGTTCAAAAAAGTTTAAAAACTAGGGCCAAATTCGAATTCAAACACACAGGGGGCAGGGCGGGAAAATTCCCGCGCAGGTCAAGTCGACAGGGGTGTCGACTGCGCAGTGGACACCACCCCCCACATGTCGACTGCCCAGTCGACATGGGTGTCGACCTGCCCGCTTTTTCCAGCTTTCTGCACCTGGTTCGTTCTGCTGTATTTGGTCACGTTTTCTGACCAGGTTCGTCCGCCTAACACTAATAAACAGCCCTGGTCTTCTTCTCTATTCACAATTCTTTTCTACCTTTATGCTGCAAAGATTCTGGTTAGACATGGCTTCTCCTCCTCCTCTAATATATATAAATAAAATAATATATAAAATAAACCAAGACGAGGAAATGCTGCTAAAAGATTTTCAAGAAGAGGTTCAAGTCAAGCTAGGATTCAAGAGGAGGTCCAAACGACTTCAACGACTGTTTTTCTACAAATCTTAGCAACGCCATCTTTCTGTTCTAATCTAATCTCTGTAAGTCAGTTATTTTTAGATTTGAACGTTTTTCTTTGTTCGTGACATGAAATTAAAGGAATAAAAGAATATGCCAAATCTCTCTCTCTCTCTATTCGAATCAGTGCCTATATTCTTGGACCTAATCAAGAACTGTTATGATTCAAGGACAAATAAGACTGTATGCCTCTTTGACTATGAACATTGCCTATGACTGTGAACGTCGCCTATGACTATGAACATTGCCTATGACTATGGACATTGCCTATGACTGTGAACGTTGCCTATGACTATGGACATTGCCTATGACTGTGACTGTGACTATGAGAAGTATTTCCTTGACTAAGCTTATGCTTTTGATTTGGAAACATAAACTATTGCCTATGACATAACAAGGACAACTGTGACTAAACACCTATGATTTCTAACTAGGAAAGGGTTGCTGTGAAATTAGGTCTAAACCTGATCCTTCTATTCTGTCTATCCTTGGTTTTCGTTGGTTTTAGACCTTGGGAATTTACCTATTAAGTTAGGTCTACCCATGTTCTTGAACTTACGTCTCTATTCTGTTTATTCTTGGTTTTCTTTAGTTTTAGACCTTGGGAATTTACCTATTAAGTTAGGTCTACCCATGTTCTTGAACCGACGTCGTTATTCAACCCTTTTTATGCCAGTTAGTATGTCTATCTTTCGCATAGCATCTTTGGTTCATTCCCTATTTTCTGCGAACTTATCTTTATTTATAAATCTATACTAAATCACGATTATACGAACGGTGGGAATGCAGTTTGAGCAAAATATGAAATTTACTAAAAACATAGTTTAACTTGGAAATTGGCATAAATTGGGAACACGCATTATGGCATGTTCATAAGAATGCAAGTTGGATAAATTTGACATGAACTATAGATTGAGTAGCCTGAATCTAGTATCGACATGTAAATCTAGCATTTACATGAATAGTGAACTAGAGTAATAAGTCTAGTTTGACATGAATTAGAATGTCGAATTGGAATTGGATTAGCTAATTTGGAACGGTAAATATATTGGCCTAAATTTGAAATTGGCCATAATAGGGAGTAATTGGCAGGTTTAGCAAAATCATGGTTAATGACACTTGATTTGGTATAGTTTACATACTAAAAAGCATAAACATGATTTAGAGGAAAAAATGGGCCATAAGAATGAATGTTGACAATTTACATTAAAAGGGGAATTAGGAAATAAGTAAATTAGGAATAATTTACTTATAGAATTTGTTCTAAACGAGAAATGTAAACTTAGACAAATTAAAGGTTTGTTAAACGACATCTCTTTTAATAACACACCAGAAAGTTCTAGGGTGACAGAGAGGATAGTGTCTAGGCTTGAGTTTGGAAAATACAAGTTTCCTGCTCTCCCTGGCTATCCCTAACTGATCCGACGGACGGGATGGTTGTTTTCAAAACCTGATTTGAAAATTAAGCAAAACCCTTTGAACTTAGTAAACACGAATATGCCTAGCCCGAGGTTAGACTGAGTTGTGATATAAACTTGCCCGGAACCAACCGGCACATCTAGTAGTCGCAACAATACCTGTCTAATGTGAGTGGTAGCGGCTTTAATTTATTTAGTTAAAGCTAGAACAAGAATGGTAGGGTTAAGTTAACTAAGACACTTAACCAGTTCAACATGATAACTAGACTGATGGGTGGGGTTAGGTTCAGACTGACACTTAACACAGTTAAGCTAGAATGGGAGGGTTAAGTCCATAGGAACACTTAACCAACTTAAGCACAGTTAAGCTAGAACGGAGGGCTAAGTCCACAGGGTCACTTAACCAAACTCATGGTAACAGGACAAGATTTGTAGAAGTTAAGTAACTAAGAAAACACTTAGCCAAATTAACATGTTAACTAGTCTAGAAAGTGGGATTAAGTAAAGTTAATACACTTAGCCAAATTAATATGTTAGCTGGGCTAGACCGTAGGGTTAAGTAAACTTGAACACTTAACCATCAGATTTTGATAAAGGAATAGGGTTAAGTCTAAAACATGAAGGGATAATACTTAACCGTTAATAACAGGTTAGTTAAAACAGACGGGCAAGGTTAAGTTAAAGAGGAACACTGAACCAATACAGGGTGAATGGGTAAGGTTAAGTAATAAGAAATACTTAACCAATATAACTTGGTTTGTGGTGGGGTTAAGTCAACATGAATCACTGATAACACTTAACCAGTTTGACATGATAAATGAAGAGGGTTAAGATAGCTTGAATTGACTAATGACACTTAACCAATCCAAATTGGCGGGAAAGGGAACTGAGTAGTAAACCTTAGTTAAGAAAACAACGATTCTGGAAACTAAGTGGTAAATCTTAGTTAGTAAAACTAAGTAGTAATTCTTAGTACAACACAGGAAGGAGCGAATGTCCGTCTGAGTAGAAAGAAGGCTCCAACGAATTGGGTTACGAAGCCCGAGGCTTCGAGGGGACGTGAGGGTACTCTTGGTATCCCTCTGTGAGGCTGCAGATGATTCTCTTGGGCTCACAGAGGTTAAGGTCTGCGTAGAAGAACCAGGAGTATGCCTTGGTTGCAATACATGGCAACCTAAAGACCAGGATGGACCAGCGTGACTCGGCGAGAAGACGGTAGCCCTGTGATAGCAACTCGTCGTCTACCATCCATCTTGAGTCAATCGAGATACGTGAAGCGGAAAGGCGGAGAACTCCAAAAGACCATATACCTGCTATTTAGTTATGGTTGCGGATGGCCATAGGATAGTGGGGCACCGGGGGCCGGCGTATAGTTCTCATTTTACAAGGTGTGCCTTTCATTAGTTGAGGGAGGGGTCAAGTGGGACCATAGCCACTGGAATAAAAACAGACCTTAGCATCTGCATCGGAAGATATCTGAAAGCTCCCGACCGAGTTCTGTATTCCTTGATTTGCCCTGACACAGGACTCGGGTCGCACATTACAGGACATGTGCATCTAGACAAGCGATAACGATTCGCGATACAGGCGTGGGGAAGTATAGGAACATATACCACTCTAGGTAGTGTGTCCTAGACTTGGGGACATCGTTCGACAGGTAGCATAATTCCTAGTTGAACTAGGTGGCATAAATCCTGAATCCGAGAAGCGTTCATCGGATAGCGTAAACTCTAGTTAAATCTAGAAAGCACTTGATAGAAAACCCTAGATTTGATCCAGGTAAAAAATAATGAATGTATGCCAGAAGGCAATGGAAAATACAGGGATTGGGATCACGTTATCGTTACTAGTTGGGACACTAGTTAGGTGGTGCAGAGATATAGTATAACAAGGAAATAGCAAAGCGGCTAAAGTATTAGAGCATATCCAGTTTATCTTATCTTAGCATATCTTGTGATTATCTTGTCTAATCTTGTTGACCCTATCGCCATAGTGTAATCTTGTATTCAGTTAATTCATGTCGTTTTGTTTCTCCATGTTCACATGCTAGAAGTTACTGAACTTACTCAGGCTTTATGTCTGACTCTGTTTTTCTTTCGTCTTCTTTTCTTCCGTCCTCCCCCCCAGGTAGTAGAGGAGGGAATAGTATAGCTCAGGTTAAGTTGGAATGTCACTCTTTCCCAGCTTGAAGATTTGTCGAAGTTTGCTTGGATTCTCTTTTCAGATGCTATGGCTGGCTCTTGCTAAATTTGGGGAATATAAATGTATTTTCATGCTTCTTTATTTTTTAAGACAGATGATACTCTGATATTGTAAAGAAATCATTGTACAAACTATTTATCAATAAAGCAAAGTTTTAATTTCCGCTATTTAATTTTTGTCTGTCTTGTAATTTATCTGCATCTTTTACCCTAAATGCTCCGCAGAACTTAGTGCATTCCCTTTGTGAGTGACACTAATGGACGTGGGGTGTTACACGAGGTGACTAGAAGTCTCACCCCTAACGAGCTTATCAACCACTTCTACAAGCTGAGGGTCTTCTCGTTGTGCGGTCCCTATTGAGTCTAAGAGAGTGGGCCGCACTTTTAGCGATGCTAACAGACCGGGTACAAAATCAGAGGAGGGCCTAAAGTCAAAACTGGCTATAAACTCTAGGCTTCACCCTTCAACAAATAGCGGGCTCAACATTAGCTTCTTTCTACTCAAGGCATCTGCGACTACGTTGCCCTTGCCAGGAGTGTAGGAAATCTCGAAATCATACGAGGCAAGAAACTCCATCCACCTTTGTTGCCTAAGTTAAGGTCCTTCTGCGAGAAGAGATACTTCAAAGATTTATGGTCAGTATACAGTTCAAATTTCTCACCTAGGAGATAGTGGCGCCAAGACTTAAGCACAAAGACGATGGCGGCCAACTCAAGGTCGTGGGTTGGGTAGTTCCTTTCATGAACTTTCAACTGTCTTCCGCCATAAGCTACTACCCTTCCTTCTTGCATTAGGACAGCGCCTAGTCCTGTCCCGCATGCATCCGTGTATACTGTAAACATTTTGCTTCCATCCGGCAAGGTCAGAACTGGGGCTGTTGTAAGAGCCCTTTTTAAGCGTTGGAAAGCAAACTCGCAATCCAAATCCCAAGAGAAAACAAGATTCTTCTTTGTTAGCCTTGTAAGAGGAGCTGAGATTTTTGCAAAATCTCTGATGAACTTCCGATAAAAGCCTGCAGCCCGAGGAAGCTTCGGACCTCAGTTGCATTCCTTGGTGCCTTCCAATCTTGCACCGCTACTACTTTTGCGGGGTCTACAGCTAACCCCTCTTTGGACACTATATGCCCAAGAAATCTCACTTCTTCTCTCCAAAAGTGGCACTTGGAGAATTTAGCTTTTAACTAATGTGTTCTAAGGGTCTCCATGATTGCCTTTAGGTGCTAAGCATGCTCTTCCTCATTTTTTGAGAAGATCAAAATATCGTCTACGAAGACCACCACGAATTTATTGAGGAAATATCTAAACACCCTACTCATTAGGTCCACGAAGTAAGCGGGTGTGTTTGTCAAGCCAAAAGGCATGACAAGCCACTCAAAGAATCCGTCTGGGGTTCTGAAATCTGTCTTATCGATGCTATCATCAGCTACTCTTAGCTGATGAAATCTGGTCGCCAAATCAAGTTGGGAGAAAATCGACGCTCCTACAAGCTGGTCAAACAAATCATCAATTCTGGGGAGAGGGTGTCTATTCTTTTTAGTCAGCTTGTTTAGCTCCCTATAGTCAACACATAGACGGAGTGAACCATCCGCCTTTGTAGCGAACACCACTGGAGCGCCCCATTCTGAAATGCTCCGCCTAATGAACCCCTTTTCTAAAAGCTCTTTAATCTGCTTACTGAGCTCTTTCCTTTCCCTAGGAGCCATGTGCCTAACAGGCAAAGCAACAGGCTTCGCATTGTCAACAAGATAGATGCGGAAGTCTATTTCCCGTTTCGGAGGTAAGCCTTTCACCTCATCAAAGACATCCGAATATTCTCGGACCACCTTAACTGACTGCAAATTCTCAACAAAAGCGTCAAGCGATTCAAGATAACTAAGCATAACCACATTCAAGGGATTACAAGTAATTTCCAGAGTGTTACCGAGTTGGGTTAAAAGCCTAAACACTCTTTTCTCACAATCAAGGATGGCACCATTACTGGATAGCCAGTCCATGCCCAAAATCAATCCATACACCTAGAAGCCCAAAACAAAGATAATACATCAAAATTCTACACTTAGTACAAAGATTTTCAAATTCATACAGATCATTGACAAATAAGCTGGGCCTCCAATTGGATTGGAGACAACCAAGGAATCCTCTACCATACTAGTTTCTAGGTGCAGAGATTCTACTAAAGCAGATGAAATAAAGGAGTGTGATGCACCAGAATCAAATAAAGTGCGAACTGGGTGATCATAAAGATAAACTACACTTTCTACAGAAGTATTTCTACCTCGCTGTTGCAGAGGAGGTGCCTCCAGTGCATGAACTTGTCCACCCGAAGTGGATGCAGCTTTCTGCGCCTGCCCTCGCCTCTTAGGGCAGTCCTTAGCTATGTGTCCTGTTTCTCCACAATGAAAGCAACCACCATTCATCTTTGCCTTCATCTTCCTGCAGTCTTTCACCACATGTCCAACCACACCACAGAAATTACACTTTCTTGTTTCGCGAGCTTTGTTGTTTTATCCGCCCTTCTTAAAGTCTGTTTTCTTAGGCTGTAAAGCTTCTTTCTTTCCCTGAGACCCTTCCGCCTTTGTCTCCTTCTTGCCTTTATCCTCCTCATGTAGTAACGCCATCTGTACCAGCCTTTCATATGTAGCTCCCATAGGTATATGGGTCATGGCCAGGCTATGAAGCGGCTCATTCAGTCCCTTGACAAAGCGGAGAGCCTTCTTGTGTTGGGTGTTGACTAGGTCCAGTCCGAACCTAGCCAGCTGATCAAACTGGTTGACGTACTCTTTGACGGTCATACTTCCTTGCTTAAGGGATAGGAACCTCTCCATTTGAAGACTTCTCTCAGCTTCCGAAAGGAACTTCAGCTCAAATCTAAATCTGAAATCTTCCCACGTTTCTAATGGTCTTTCTGCATTGGTGGCTTCCCACCAGTAGGAAGCCTCTCCTTTGAGCAACCACACTGCCAGTCTTACCTTCTGCCTGTCTTCTACCTCGAAGATAACGAAAAGATCTTCGGTCTCTTTCAGCCAGTTCCTGGCTGCTACGAAGGACTCGGTTCCATGAAAGTCTTTCCCACCCATAGCTTTAAAATCTCTACAAGTATTGGCAAAAGCATTTCCTCTCGGAGGAGGAGGAGGAAGGGGAATTTCAGCAACTGGGGGAGGAGGAGGAGGAGGAATTGCTGCAGCTGGGGGAGGAAGATTCGCTGGGCCCGCCTCATTGGCCCTAGCTTCCAAGTACCTTCTAAACCAACCAGGTACAGTCACACCTTCTGGAAGGTTAAACTCTCCCGACATGCTAAAACGAAAAAGGAAAGATTCAAAACGAAGGATAAATAATTCACATGGCTTTGGGGGATTATGCCTTTCTAAAACTATAAAACAATTCTTTTACTTGAAAAATGCTTCTTTAAATTTTAATTTGAATATAGTTTCAAAAACTTTTTATCTGGTTGGTAAACCTATGCTCTGATACCAAGTGAAACATCCCACCTCCGTTAAGGTCACTCACAAAGGGAATGCCTTAATTTTGGTGGAGGTTTATAAGTAAAAGACACAGATAAAATACAAGACAGATATAAACACATATAAATAAGCAGCAGAAAAACCAACAGACTTTTATTATCATAAATACGTGTTCATACAGAACATTTCCAACATTGTCTTAAAACAAACTTCCAATTATTACAACCATAATACTGTCTTGATTTTTAAAAGTTAAAGAAGCATGAAACATAAATAAAGCTGCATAATCCCCATAAATGATATCCAAAGCCATGGTCCAAATGAAAGAAATCCAAGCAATACATTCTCTCTCTTCAAGCTGGATGAAAAACTGACTAGGCTGCGGTGTTTCCTCCCTGTGGACCTGGGGGGGAGGGGGAACGGAAGAAAAGAAGACGAAAGGAAAATGGGTCAGACATAAGTCTGGTAAGTCTAGCTATATTCCTAGAATGTTAATAATAAAAAGATCGTGACTTGCATAAAGTGAGAACAGGACGATATCAGGATAATAGACTATCCTAGAACTAGATAAGGTGTCCTAAAACGAACATCCCCTCGCACCCTATTTTAAATCTCTATCTCTGCACCTACTAATTCTTATACCAACAGGAACCCCGTGATTGGGGTGAAGTGACCCCTTTCTCTTTCTTTAAAGATCGGCTCCTACTCGTATATTCACATGTGTCCTACGGCCCTATATGGTAGATACCTATGTTGGTCCCACCATGGGGTGTATCAAGTCCCATGGTGGTGGCCCCGACACAATTCTAGCATGCATAGGGTATACTACTGATGCTCTAGTGCCCTGATTTGTCTGCTCCAGAGAGTGTGCACGCCTGCACCCTGTTAGAACCCACACTGTGCACCAACCGCCGTCGCTTTTGACCGCTTACAATCAACCCAGTAATCGTGCCCCACCCTGCCTAGTTCAGGGTACCATGATACCTAATTGGGTTACTGCTGAAACGGGTCCCCGTTACTAGGTTTTCTAGTCAAACATGTTAAGTGGTTAAGTGTATGAATGAACCTAACCCCCACCCATCCAAATTATTTAACATGTTGAATCTGGTTAAGTATTTATTAAATTGACTTAACCCTATCAGTCCTAATTCAGCTCTAATTGTCTTATTAGAGCACCAACCTCTCAGATTAGACAGATATTATTTTGGCTGCCTGTATGCTGGTTGGGTCCGGGCAGTCTTACGCCACAACTCAGTTTAACCTCGGGTCTTTATTGGGCCCCATGCCTTAACCTCTCACATTGGATAGCTATTATTGTGACAACTGGACAACCGGGCGGGTCTGGGCAGGTTTACGTCACAACTCAATCCAACCTCGGGTTAAGCGCGTTCGTATTTTCTAATTTACATTTTAATTATGTAAATTATTCAAATTCAAATTACTGTCACATTCATTTCCAATTAATCTCATTAATTAAGGTAATTAATGCCTTTTTATGCCATAAATCACTTATGTGACTAATGACCAATTTATGGCAAGTTTTCCTAAAATTATCATTTTAACCCAACGTTACCCCATCTGAAACACCCCACCTCCGTTAGGGTCACTCTCAAAGGGAATGCCCTAATTTTGGTGGAGGTTTATAAGTACAAGTCACAGATATACAAGACAGATATAAGAACACATATTTGTAAACAGCGGAAGAACAACAAACTTTTATTTCATAAAGTCAAATACGTGTTACAACAACATCCTTTCCAAAAACATAACATAACACTTTCATAATCTGTCTTGAGTACATTATTTAAAGAAGCATAAATAAAACGTAGATAAACTGCAAAAGCCCCATAGTGGACTGTCCAAAGCCGTAGTTTAAAACAGGAAAGTCCAAGCAATACATTTCTCTTCTTCAAGCTGGATGTTGAGGTTGGTCAAGCTGCTGTGTTCCCTCCCTGAGGACCTGGGGGGGGGGGGGAAAACGGAAGAAAGAAGACGAAAGAAAAGTAGAGTCAGACATAAAGCCTGAGTAAGTCTAGTACTATTTTGTCTATGAATAAAGGACTGGGTATGATAAGTATAAACAAGAAGTGGGCATGCACTATAAACTTGGTTAAGTTGTCTAGGGTCGAATATACTATCGTACCCCATGTTAATCTCTGAACCCGTATAAACTAGTTTCCAAATGGCACCCCAAAATCAGGGTGATGTGATCAATTCTATGATGATCGGCTCCTACTCGCATAGTTACATGTGTCTTACGGCCCCCCCGATGTTGTAGTTACCTATGCTGGTCCCACCATGGGGTGTATCAAGTCCCATAGTGGCAACCCGACACAACCTTAGAGTGCACAGGTATGCTACTGGTGTCCAGTGCCTTGTTTTTCTGCGCCGGAGTGTGTGCACGCCCGCACCCCGTTAGAACCTACACTGCTACACCACCGCCGTCGATTTGACCTCTTACAATCAGCCCAGTAATCGTGCCCCACCCTGCCTAGTTTCAGGGTATCCTGATACACCTTCTAGGGTTACTGCTGAAAAGGGTCCCCCGTTACTAGGTTTTCTATCTCTAGCCAACATGCTAAGTTGGTTAAGTGTTACTAACCTAACCCCCACCAGTTCGTTTTAGTTTAGCATGTTCCATTTTGATTAAGTCTTTAGTCCACTTAATCCTAACAGTCCTGACTCAGCCTTAATTGTCTTATTAAGGCCCTGACCTCTCACATTAGACAGGTATTGTTGTGGCTGCCTGTTGCCGGTTGGTTCCGGGCAGTCTTACGCCACAACTCAGTCTAACCTAGGGTCCTTGCTGGGCTCCATGTTTAACCTCCCACATTGGATAGGTAATGTTGTGACTACTGGACAGCCGGGCGGTTCCGGGCAGGTTTACATCACAACTCAATCCAACCTCGGGTTAAACACATCGTATGTTCTACATTTACATATTTTGTCTTTCTTCTTTATTTATATGTAAATATTTGCGGCCCATTATTAAGTTAATGGTGTAAAGGTTACACCAATCATGGGCCCAATCCATACTTGAATTTGGGCCCTTCTACTTTATGTTTTCATTCATTAATTAATTTTAACCCAACGTTATTTTCCCCCGTTTTACACGTCCGTTTATATATATATTGGGCTTAGCCTTTTAAAGCCCAATTTAGCCATGCGAAAAGGGGAGGCTTATGGCGTAATTACATACACAAAAAGGGGAAGGTGAGCGTATGAACTTGCAATATGACGTTGGGAATACAAAATAGAAACTGGTGTACTTGCATAGTAGTGACATATACTTTGGTCATAAAACATAGGTGACATGAATCAAAGCATGTGAACTTGTAATTGAGATATCATCATTGACACATGAACCTATATTTTTATTTAAGCATAATGTCAAACATAAGCATGGCATAAATATTTCTAGCATAAGCATAGCATAATGTCAAACATAAGCATGGCATAAATATTTCTAGCATAAGCATAGCATAATGTCAAACATAAGCATGGCATAAATATTTCTAGCATAAGCATAGCATAATGTCAAACATAAGCATGGCATATGTATAGTTAAATTTGTTCATGGCATAAATATTTCTAGCATAAAATCATGATTCTTACTTTAGTCATGTAAACTTACAAAAGGGACTTTTTGAACCTAACCTAGCCATGTACCACATATGTCATCATATAATTCTTGTAAACAAGATAGACTTAATCATGGATTTCAATTATGCCAAATATCATTCATAGCCTAGCCATATTCATAAGTTTGCAAAAGCATGACTTAATACATGGATTATGGTGTCAAAATTCCAACATAGTTTCTTATGAACTATAACAACCAAACTTGTTTCAATTACTTGCAAAACGATTTATGCCCAAAAATATACATCATGATGGCATAATAACAAAGCCCCAAACTTGCATGAATTTCAATCAACTACATACATGTAGCTTCAACATAGATTACAAAATTTGCGAAATATTCCAAACGCATACTTGCATAGAACTACCGCATGTAGTTCTTTATAATGAATAACATAATTCATAAATATCCAAACGTACATAGTATTTCAAATTGATAAGAACGCACAAATATGAATTACTTTATTGCCACAATTCACGCATACAAACCAACACAATTGTTTATTCATACCAAAGTAATACTCTACTTACGATGGTTGCGGCGAATTCTCTAATTAAGAGATATGATTCCTTTGTTGAATTGATTGGCTTTAGGTTGCTTGAATTGCTTTAGGCTTTAGAACTTTCTTCCTAATTCTCTCTCTAGTTGGCGGCAACTCTTAGTCGTTCCTCAGCAACATGGCGGCTATGTTCTTAATTTGAATGAATAGATTAGGGTTTAGTCTAGAGTTGTTTATATAGAGGTTAGGAATTGATTCGGACCATTGATGTTGCTAGGTTAGATCGTAGCCATTCATTAGATAGAGAGACCAATTAGAACCCGCCACCTAGCCCTAATGACAGAGCAGACCACAGAAATTCGACCAAACACAGACCTGGCCAGCCAGGTTGACTGGGCTCGACCAGGTCGATACCCCTGTCGACAGGGCTGTCGACAGCCCTGTCGACATGGGTAGCCCAGGTCGACAGCCCAGTCGACCTGGGTGGCCTAGGCGGGTGTTTATCCGCCCTGGCCCATTGGGCCCGATTTTTAATTATTTTATTCTGTTTGAATTTTAAATTTAATTCAAAACTTCCGAAGGCCATATCTTCTTCATACGGACTCCGTTTTTCGAAAACTCGGACTCTATTTCGCGTATTTTTCCGAGATGAACGCAATGGCGTATCCCGTTTCCCTTAGTTCTTTGATTTCAAATTAAATATACTTTAATTTGTTAATTTCACAGTTATAGAATTTTCAGGGTGTTACATTCTCCCCCACTTAAAAGGATTTCGTCCCCGAAATCTTCAAGTTAGGAGGAATGTAAATCCTAACATTCAATCATCCATCTACTCATCCATCAAACACGAGCATCCATTGTCCTTAAAAGACTTCTAATGCTTCATGATTATATGCGAAGTGTGTGTGTACATGTACTTATCTAATGCAAAATCAGGCGGTCTACTGATTTAGTTGACCTCCTTAATGCGAATTATGTAAGTGCCATGAATCCATTATGTATGCAAATCTTCCTATTCATGATTCTACATGAGTGCACAAACATTCAATACAAATGCAACATCCACATGTCAACATATTAATGTTCAACCATAGACGAAAGCAAACATATATGCATATGAAATATGAAGTGACTGAGCCGATCTAAACCTAGATTGTGTGTGTATATGCAACCACGAGCAACCACTAGCAATCACTTGCAACCACTTGCAACCATCATCCATAACATGTTTCAACTACATGTTTCCATCCAAAAGGTTTCTACCTAAAAGATAAGGTCGAGGAAATATACCTAAAAAGATAGATAAAAGCGCAACTTAAGGAAAAAGAAAGATCAAGGATGTACCCTCGAACAGAAAAGGGTAGGCAGTGCGTATTCTAGCTTCAGTTTCCCAAGTCGCGTCTCCCTCGGCGTCGCTCCACTGGACTTTGACGAGTTTGACTTCGCGGTTGCGTAGCTTCTTCACTTCCGTTCCTAAGATGCGGGTTGGAACTTTTCTTATGGTTGCTTCGCGTTCCACTTCGGCCTCTTCGAGGATATTAGGCTCTACCACTTCGGCAGACTCATGTAGACATTTTCGGAGATGTGAAACGTGAAAAACGTTGTGGACTCCGGCCAATTTTTCGGGTAGCTCTAATCTATAGGTCATTTTCCAAATTTTCTCAATGATAGGAAATGGTCCTACCTAAAGGTATAGTCGAATGATAGAAACAAGTAAAAACTTTGTGCCCATTAGGCAATGTCAAAACTGGAAATCTATGCCACACATATATTGATTAGGAGAAGAACTCTCTAAGCATCAGCCCCGAAGACCAAAATCAACATCAGACTGACACCCAAAGAATTACTCAACCCAACCACCATATATGATTCTAGGAAATTAAGCATGATGGACTCCTTTTAGGTCACAAGGGAGTCCCTTCCTAAGACCAACCCGTATCCTATAAAACCCAAAAAGTTTGGTCAATCCAACGAACACCCTCAAGCCCCAACATGCGTTACTAACAGATGAGTCATACCCCCTATGGGGTTTGCGACAGAAATTGGATTGAGAATGGGACCGAGAGGATAAACACAAAAGATAGCATGCAAGTAAGCTCTACAGGAAGAGAGGGGTCAAGGATATACTCTTAAGAAGAGATATGATGCACGAATCTAGTCTTCGATCTTCTAAGTCGCATTTCCTTGAGCTTAACTCCATTATGCTTTGTCCGTCTTTAACTTCACAATTTCGTAGCTTCTTAATTCTTGTTTCCAAAATATGAGTTGGAATCTTTTTCACTGTTGCCTCTCGTTCCACTTTCACTTACTCTACTTCTAATATACTTGGCTCAAGCCTAACTGCGTACTCATGGTCCCATGCAAGCTCTCCAAAATTCACTAGTGAATCTTGGATCTTGTTAACTTACTAGAAGGTATTCCACAACTCATTCATAAGCGAAATGAACTTTCTGCCTTAGTGGCGAACACTACTGGAGCGCCCCATTCTGAAATGCTCCTCCTAATGAACCCCCTTCTCTAGAAGCTCTTTAATCTGTTTACTGAGCTCTTTCCTCTCTCGCGGAGCCATGAGTCTAACGGGCAACGCAACGGGCTTTGCATTATCTACAAGATATATGCGGAAGTCTATTTCCCGCTTCGGAGGCAAGCCCTTCACCTCTTCGAAGACATCCGGATATTCCCGGACCACTCTAACTGATTGCAAATTTTCAACAGAGGCATCTAGCGATTCAAGATAACTAAGCATAACCGCATACGAGGGATTACAAGAAATTTCCAAAGTATTACCGAGCTGGGTTAGGAGCCTAACAACCCTTTTCTCGCAATCAAGGATGGCCCCATTACTGGATAGCCAATCCATACCCAAAATCAAACCATAACCCGAAAAGCCCAAAACAAAGGCACTACATTGAAATTCTACACTTAGAATAGAAATTTTCAATCCCAAACAGATCATAGACAAATGAGCTGGGCCCCCAATTGGGTTTGAAACAATTAAGGGGTCCTCTACCATACTAGTTTTTAGGTGCAGAGATTCTACTAAAGCAGACGAGATAAAGGAGTGTGATGCGCCAGAATCAAATAAAGTGCGAATGGGGTGATCATAAAGATAAACTACACTTTCTACAGAAGTGTTGGTACCTCGCTGTTGCAAAGGTGGCGCTTCTAGCACATGAACCTGTGCCCCTGAGGTGGATCCAGCCCTCTGCCCCTGTCCTTGTTTCTTTGGGCAGTCCTTAGCCCTGTGGCCTGTCTGGCCGCACGAAAAGCACCCACCATTCTCCTTGGCCTTCTTTTTCCGGCAGTCCTTTACCAAGTGCCCCACTTTGCCACAGAAATTGCACTTCCTCTTCTCTTTATTGCCTTTCCCGCCTTTCTTAAAGTCCGTCTTCTTAGGCTGCAAACCCTCTTTCTTCCCTTGAGAGCTTTCTGCCTTTGTCTCCTTCTTGCCCTTATCCTCTTCATTCAGCAATGCCATTTGCACCAATCTTTCATACGTGGCTCCCATGGGTATATGGGTCATGGCCAAACTGTGTAATGGCTCATTTAACCCTTTGACGAAACGGAGAGCCTTCTTGTGCGGGGTGTTGACTAGGTCAAGCCCAAACCTAGCCAGCTCATCGAACTGATTCACATACTCTCTGACTGTCTTGTCCCCTTGCTTAAGAAATAAGAATTTTTCCAACTGCAAACTTCTTTCCGCATCTGAGAGAAATTTGGTCTCAAACCTTGCCCTAAAGTCCTCCCATGTCTCCACTGGTCTTTCAGCATTAGTGACTTCCCACCAGTAGGAAGCCTCGCCCTTCAATAGCCATACTGCCAGTTGTACTTTTTGTCTATCTTCTACCTCAAAGATGATGAATAGGTCCTCCGTTTCTTTCAGCCAATTTCTAGCTGCCACGAAGGACTCAGTTCCATGGAAATCCCTTCCTCCCATAGCTTTAAAATCTTTACATATCTTAGCGAATGTGTTTCCCCGAGGAGGAGGTGGAGGAAAAGGTGCTGCTGCAGCTGGATGATTTCCTTCAGCTGGGGGAGGAGGAACGGTAGGACCTGGCTGAGTGGCCCTTGCCTCTAAGAACCGTCTAAACCAACCAGGTATTGGCACCCCTTCCGGCAAGTTAAGTTCTTGGGACATGCTGAAACAAAAAGGATAGATTCAAAACGAAGGATAAGAGATAGTTCCTATGGCTTTGGGGAGTGGACTTTGCTTTTTTTTTTAAAAATAAAATAATATTCTTATCTTTTAAAAATGCTTCTTTAAATTTCCTTTTTGAAAATAAATTTTCAAAACTTTTTATCTTATCTGGTAAACCTATGCTCTGATACCAAGTGAAACACCCCACCTCCGTTAGGGTCACTCTCAAAGGGAATGCCCTAATTTTGGTGGAGGTTTATAAGTACAAGTCACAGATATACAAGACAGATATAAGAACACATATTTGTAAACAGCGGAAGAACAACAAACTTTTATTTCATAAAGTCAAATACGTGTTACAACAACATCCTTTCCAAAAACATAACATAACACTTTCATAATCTGTCTTGAGTACATTATTTAAAGAAGCATAAATAAAACGTAGATAAACTGCAAAAGCCCCATAGTGGACTGTCCAAAGCCGTAGTTCAAAACAGGAAAGTCCAAGCAATACATTTCTCTTCTTCAAGCTGGATGTTGAGGTTGGTCAAGCTGCTGTGTTCCCTCCCTGAGGACCTGGGGGGGGGGGGGAAACGGAAGAAAGAAGACGAAAGAAAAGTAGAGTCAGACATAAAGCCTGAGTAAGTCTAGTACTATTTTGTCTATGAATAAAGGACTGGGTATGATAAGTATAAACAAGAAGTGGGCATGCACTATAAACTTGGTTAAGTTGTCTAGGGTCGAATATACTATCGTACCCCATGTTAATCTCTGAACCCATATAAACTAGTTTCCAAATGGCACCCCAAAATCAGGGTGATGTGATCAATTCTATGATGATCGGCTCCTACTCGCATAGTTACATGTGTCTTACGGCCCCCCCGATGTTGTAGTTACCTATGCTGGTCCCACCATGGGGTGTATCAAGTCCCATAGTGGCAACCCGACACAACCTTAGAGTGCACAGGTATGCTACTGGTGTCCAGTGCCTTGTTTTTCTGCGCCGGAGTGTGTGCACGCCCGCACCCCGTTAGAACCTACACTGCTACACCACCGCCGTCGATTTGACCTCTTACAATCAGCCCAGTAATCGTGCCCCACCCTGCCTAGTTTCAGGGTATCCTGATACACCTTCTAGGGTTACTGCTGAAAAGGGTCCCCCGTTACTAGGTTTTCTATCTCTAGCCAACATGCTAAGTTGGTTAAGTGTTACTAACCTAACCCCCACCAGTTCGTTTTAGTTTAGCATGTTCCATTTTGATCAAGTCTTTAGTCCACTTAATCCTAACAGTCCTGACTCAGCCTTAATTGTCTTATTAAGGCCCTGACCTCTCACATTAGACAGGTATTGTTGTGGCTGCCTGTTGCCGGTTGGTTCCGGGCAGTCTTACGCCACAACTCAGTCTAACCTCGGGTCCTTGCTGGGCTCCATGTTTAACCTCCCACATTGTATAGGTATTGTTGTGACTACTGGACAGCCGGGCGGTTCCGGGCAGGTTTACATCACAACTCAATCCAACCTCGGGTTAAACACATCGTATGTTCTACATTTACATATTTTGTCTTTCTTCTTTATTTATATGTAAATATTTGCGGCCCATTATTAAGTTAATGGTGTAAAGGTTACACCAATCATGGGCCCAATCCATACTTGAATTTGGGCCCTTCTACTTTATGTTTTCATTCATTAATTAATTTTAACCCAACGTTATTTTCCCCCGTTTTACACGTCCGTTTATATATATATTAGGCTTAGCCTTTTAAAGCCCAATTTAGCCATGCGAAAAGGGGAGGCTTATGGCGTAATTACATACACAAAAAGGGGAAGGTGAGCGTATGAACTTGCAATATGACGTTGGGAATACAAAATAGAAACTGGTGTACTTGCATAGTAGTGACATATACTTTGGTCATAAAACATAGGTGACATGAATCAAAGCATGTGAACTTGTAATTGAGATATCATCATTGACACATGAACCTATATTTTTATTTAAGCATAATGTCAAACATAAGCATGGCATAAATATTTCTAGCATAAGCATAGCATAATGTCAAACATAAGCATGGCATAAATATTTCTAGCATAAGCATAGCATAATGTCAAACATAAGCATGGCATAAATATTTCTAGCATAAGCATAGCATAATGTCAAACATAAGCATGGCATATGTATAGTTAAATTTGTTCATGGCATAAATATTTCTAGCATAAAATCATGATTCTTACTTTAGTCATGTAAACTTACAAAAGGGACTTTTTGAACCTAACCTAGCCATGTACCACATATGTCATCATATAATTCTTGTAAACAAGATAGACTTAATCATGGATTTCAATTATGCCAAATATCATTCATAGCCTAGCCATATTCATAAGTTTGCAAAAGCATGACTTAATACATGGATTATGGTGTCAAAATTCCAACATAGTTTCTTATGAACTATAACAACCAAACTTGTTTCAATTACTTGCAAAACGATTTATGCCCAAAAATATACATCATGATGGCATAATAACAAAGCCCCAAACTTGCATGAATTTCAATCAACTACATACATGTAGCTTCAACATAGATTACAAAATTTGCGAAATATTCCAAACGCATACTTGCATAGAACTACCGCATGTAGTTCTTTATAATGAATAACATAATTCATAAATATCCAAACGTACATAGTATTTCAAATTGATAAGAACGCACAAATATGAATTACTTTATTGCCACAATTCACGCATACAAACCAACACAATTGTTTATTCATACCAAAGTAATACTCTACTTACGATGGTTGCGGCGAATTCTCTAATTAAGAGATATGATTCCTTTGTTGAATTGATTGGCTTTAGGTTGCTTGAATTGCTTTAGGCTTTAGAACTTTCTTCCTAATTCTCTCTCTAGTTGGCGGCTACTCTTAGTCGTTCCTCAGCAACATGGCGGCTATGTTCTTAATTTGAATGAATAGATTAGGGTTTAGTCTAGAGTTGTTTATATAGAGGTTAGGAATTGATTCGGACCATTGATGTTGCTAGGTTAGATCGTAGCCATTCATTAGATAGAGAGACCAATTAGAACCCGCCACCTAGCCCTAATGACAAAGCAGACCACAGAAATTCGACCAAACACAGACCTGGCCAGCCAGGTTGACTGGGCTCGACCAGGTCGATACCCCTGTCGACAGGGCTGTCGACAGCCCTGTCGACATGGGTAGCCCAGGTCGACAGCCCAGTCGACCTGGGTGGCCTAGGCGGGTGTTTATCCGCCCTGGCCCATTGGGCCCGATTTTTAATTATTTTATTCTGTTTGAATTTTAAATTTAATTCAAAACTTCCGAAGTCCATATCTTCTTCATACGGACTCCGTTTTTCGAAAACTCGGACTCTATTTCGCGTATTTTTCCGAGACGAACGCAATGGCGTATCCCGTTTCCCTTAGTTCTTTGATTTCAAATTAAATATACTTTAATTTGTTAATTTCACAGTTATAGAATTTTCGGGGTGTTACACCATCCAATATTAGGCTAACCATCTCAGCCTAATTTACGTTTGCATGATTTTTGGTGTAAAGTATTAGGCTAAAAACTTACCCTAATTTAATATACGCAAATTGGCATAAATTAGCATAAACATGACAAGGGTATAACTTTGGTATTGATGGCATAATCAATATGAACATAATAGGGTGTACTTGCAAAATAACTAACATGAACATTTTAGGGGTGAACTTGCAAAATAACTAACATGAACATTATAATGTCGTAGGTACAAACTTGCAAAAAGACTAACATAAACATTATAATGTCATAGGTATGAACTTGCACTTATAGGCTAACTCAACATATATGTGTTTTTAACATAGGCCATATTAACAACATACATGAGAATTAGCAATATTAACTAATCCATATACATACGTTAATTTGCAACATAGGCAAATCAACATACGTATATGTGAGTTAGCAACATAGGCTAATCAACATACACATGTGTTAATTAGTAACATAGATTTAAACATACTTGCAAATTAATCCCAACATATGATAAGTGTGAACATGGCATAAGTTTTGCATAAACATGAACATATAGATTTGACAATTGGTCGCATAACTTCACTATATAAACTTGCATAATAAACTACACAATTCTCATAAGATGTTACAATCCAAGTCCATGCTTATACAAATAATCTAATCCAATAATCCCAAATTTAACATGATAATAGAATCAAGTCACTGGCATAGATTAATATTATAAAACATAATAAACATCATACTTAATAATTCTCAATTCAACATGATAATAGAATCAAATCACAAACGTATATTAATAACATAACGAGTATCGTACTATTATCATTTCATCGCAACACATGATATTCATATTAATTCGCATTCTAAAAATGTAGCTAAACTTACAATCGTAGACGGTCTTGTTTTCTGAGTTCTGAAATTCTGAATTTGCAAAGCTTTCCTTTGGGAAGACGTTGCTTTGATTCTAATTTGTTGTTGCTTTTTAATCTTTTAGTTTGTATTCACTATGTTGTTCGTCTCTTTCAAGTGGAGGCTCCCTCTAGTTCTCAGCAAACAGTATGGTGGCTCCAATTTTTTTTTTTTTTTTTTTGTGAATTTTTAGTTTGAGACCTAGGGTCTTTTTATAGAGTTGCAAGTTAATTTGAGCCGTCGATGAAGCTAGGGTTAACCAGAGCCGTCCGTTGTAAAGAGAAGCCAATTATGTTCACCATTTCTTTCTTAATGTACATTTACTATTATTTATCAATCCATATAAATACGTACGCATTAGATACATCTCCCCTTTACACATTTATTATTATTCTTGTATGCACATTAGATACATCTCCCCTTTACACATTTATTATTATTCTTGTATGCACATTAGATACATCTCCCCTTTACACATTTATTTTTGTATTAGCAACTTTAGTGTTAACAGAAATACGGGGTGTTACAATCATATTCTCATCCAATACTTGCTTCCTATCATGGTTCAACATGCATATCCAAAGTGTCGTGAGTTAAGACGAGTGCTTTTTCAAGTAAGCTTGTACTTCAACATAATATGTTCAAAAGTTCTTATTCGAGAACATGTGCAAGCGGCTAAAGATATGATTGCTGAAGCATTATGTGTGATGGCACACTATGTTTCAACGGATTTTTTTGATATAAGCATCCATTTGATGGTACATTTAGCAGATCAAGCTCTGCTTTGTGGACCATCGACTTATATATGGATGTATCCATTTGAAAGGTAAATATTGTTTTTGCATTCAAATTATTTTACCTAAGGGTTATGAAGTAACTAACTGTAAGTATGCATACTAAATTTTTGTGTGCTAGGGCTATGAAAGATTGCAAAAACATACCTAGTAACAAAAGGTATATAGAAGGATCAATTTCTGAAGCATACCTTGTTTCAGAATCAGTTCGATACGCAATGGAATATATGCCAAATCCACATGATGGAAATCATAGCTCCAAACAAGCATCCCTTTTAGATGAGAACCGTGATGATATATATGAGCATTCCATCGTTGAAGGTAAACCGTTGAAATTATCTAGAGTGCAACGATCACAGATTCGATGATGGTTACTATTTAGAATTGATATACCGGAACGAGATGAATACTACAGGTCATACATTTTCACTTTTTCAATACGTATATCACATTTAGTCAAGAATATATATATATATATATTTATTTATTTATCACATTATTGAATTTGTAGTGCATACCGCTTATCTTTAGAAGACGGTCTTCGTGGTAAAAGGAAAACTATCACAAAAGCAGAAATAATAGTCCAATCTGAATTTGTTGATTGGCTATACAATAAGGTGTGCTAAATTTACTTGAGAGCAATGTATTTCTTTTTAACTAATGTTATTCTATTAATTTTGTTAATTCTTAACAGTTAGTGGACGAAAAATGCATGAACACAATGTTATGGTTGTATGTCAATGGTCCAAAGTGGGAAGTAAAAACTTTTCTTAAGTACAGAGTGAACGACTATACATTCTCTCCTCAACATTATGACGATAGCATTTCAACGCAAGATAGTGGTGTCTGTATGGATGCGATCACTACATTTGTTGCAAATTCAAAAGATTTAAATCCTATGGATGATGATACTACTTGGTATGGTGTTATTAGAGAGATCATGGAAGTTGATTACTATGATTTTCAACATGTGGTATTCTATTGTGATTGGGTGAATGTTGCAGATAAGACAAATGGTTGTAAAGTTTGCCCGGATACAAATTTGTTAATGGTAAACTTAAAGAAGCTCAAGAATACCGATGGAGAATATGATGAGCCCGCTATTCTTGCGTCCGAAGCAAGTCAAGTATTTTACATCATAAATACACAAAATTCCGAGTGGTCAATTGTTCGACGCTCTCCTAAACGCATAATGGATAACATAGATGATTATGAAGTACCAACAACATAACAATCTATTTTGAAAGAACAACCAAATTTAGAACCATTATTGAAATGTATTCAATCGAAATCAACATGTTGATTGAAAATATTTTGCATGTATTTTGCTTGTTTTGATCACGCATTAACTTTTATTGATGTATTGTACAATTGTGTTGTGTTTTGAAATGTATGATTTTCTTTTATTGACGTCTTTTAAAACTATTGCAGTTTGTTATGTTAATTCATATCTTGCAAGTATCTTTCACGTGTTATGTTAACTTTACATTTTGTTTGTTTTTTAATGTAGATTTTTCATTAAAATGACAAACAATTTTAGCGCAAATGAAAATGTAAGTACAACAGAGACTATTGAACCTCAACCACCCAAAGGTAAAAAGTACTTTATAACAGTTGGTGTTGAGGGTGCAGTAGGGGAAGATTCAGCTAAATGGAGTACACGTTGTGGTGAGTTAATCCGTTGTCATATACCCGTTGGCTACAAAGAATGGATGGCCGTAGATAGCTTCTACAAGGATAAACTATGGGAAGGGCTTTTGGTATTTTCACTCATATCAATTTCACCATCAAGTTTAAATTATGATATATTTGATTGGTTCATGATTTCTTTTATTTTTTTTCTTTTCTCGTGATAGGAAGAATTTGACATGGATGTAGATCCTAGCATAGCTCGACCGTTATTAGAGAAACAAATGGAGCAATGTAAAAAAAATGATAAAAACAAAGCGAAAAACCAAATCACTCATACTCTAGGAAGGAAACCTTACCATAGAGTGCACCATGAAATGGTAATAAAATTATCTTTTGTAAATGGTTGTTTGTAGAATGTTATATTAACTATGTGTTTTCAACTTTGATATTTCCTGTAGGTCTTAACCAATCCAGAAACAAATATTTCACGAACGACGATTTGGAAGGTTGGACATAAAAGAAAATCGGGAGAAGTACTACCATGTGCCGCAGAAACATATGTAGGTTTACATATATGTTGATAAGCTCTATTTGTAGTGATAGTTCAATGTTATGTAGAAACATATGTAGGTTTTAAATAAAGGTAGTAATTTGTTAAGTAGAGAATTCATTTTGACATATTAGAATCCCATAGCTCATTCTTACGGCTACGCTTAAA
Organism: Allium sativum; assembly: GCA_030737875.1. Lineage (NCBI taxonomy): Eukaryota > Viridiplantae > Streptophyta > Magnoliopsida > Asparagales > Amaryllidaceae > Allium > Allium sativum. The sequence goes on from CM060922.1 coordinate 392,549,296, forward strand.
ATAACTTTTACATTGCTTCATTTGTGTTGTAGCTAAGGCTTGCAGATTTGGAGCGATATGCAGGCTAATTTTACGTATCATCATCTTAATTTATAGGTCATTTTAACGTACTTTTTATTGTTGATGCTTTGATACCCAACACATGATCTTGTAATTTATGTTATGTATGACAGTGAATTTAGTACTAGGTTACGAAGAGAGCTACCAAAATACTGAGTAAACAGAAACCTGGAACAAGCTGCTGTGCAAACAGCAGCTTCTAGCTGTTGTTGCACAGCAGCTAGAAGCTGTTGTTTGCACTAAATTCACTGCTGTGCAAACAGCAGCTACAAGCTGCTGTTGCCACAGCAGCTTGTAGCTGCTGTTTGCACAGCAGCTTATAGCTGCTGTGCAACAATAGCTAGAAAAGTGGTTTTCTTCTGCTACAAATGTATTCAGGTTAAATGAAAGAGTTAGAAAATAAACATGCATGTGAGAAAATGACTACCTACAACCTATAAATGCTTAATTTGAAGTATGTAAAGTTAACAAATTGAATACATAAGGAGCAGGCAATGCAGTCGGCTTTCTTTAAACAAAGAAGTCCGGTTACTTATGTTCATTAGTTATCACTGCTCTAGTAAAATAGAGTTTGGTTGCGTCTTTATCAAAGGAAGGATCAACCCATAATATTGGCAGCTACTACACATTGGAAAGGCACGAATTTTATGGATAGTGCCTAAATGCATGGTCATAGTTATCTGCAACTGAGAAACAAATTTAAACATGTATGAGCACTGGATCAGTACCCTGGTAATTTAGTTTCTTTTTCAAACCAAATTTTTCATTACTTAAAATCATGTGAAATCACTGAATTTTCTTTCCAGTCCAGTCAATCTAATTCAAAATATATTGGATTGGGTTCAATGTGCTAGAGATGGTGGATTGATCGTTCTTGAATTGTAATAATCCAATTAAGATGGGTTGGTCTAAGGATATAAAATCCATCCAATGTTGTTAGTACTGAAACAGTTAAATAGCATTTGGTTTTAAAACTTTTTTTTGGATTTTTAACATGAAGTACATAATGCATGGAGGATAGAAAGATGGTGGAAACAGGCCAATTTGAAAAATGGTTTGAATGCATGGAGGATAGAAAGATGGTGGCACAGCAGCTTGAAGTTGCTGAGGCAACAACAGCTTGTAGCTGCTGTTTGCACAGCAACTTCAAGCTGCTGTACAGCAGCAGCTTAGCTGCTGTGCAAACAGCAGCTACAAGCTGTTGTTGCATAGCAGCTAGAAGCTGCTGTTTGCACAGCATCTTGCAGCTACAAGCTGCTGTGCAAACTGAATTTAACAACAAACTGATTTTTTTTTTCCAATTTTCTGTTTTTAACAACAAACTGAATTTTTCAATTTAATGTGACATTCAATGATCGCAGGCACTTCTAGAGGCAGCGGAAGAAAAGAGAAAATTGGATGGTAGTTCTAGTGGCGCAGTAGATGATCTTGATAATGATCCAATTGCAGAAGTTTTTGGTTCCGACATGAAGAAAAATTATTGTCGAGTAATTAGTTCTAATTCTTCTATGAAACAAGTCAAGGTGGCTCGAGCTGTAAAAGCTGTAGCTACAAAAAAACAAGCCGTGGATTTGTCCGTTTGGAAATTGGAGATAGAAAGGCAAGTAGCTACTCAGGTTAATAACGCCATCAATTCAATTACTTCAACTTTTATGAAATTTATACCTAATTTGCAAGAAAAACTTGTTGCAAGTCCTTCCACTCCTCATACAGAAGGTGCTTCTAATTTAGCGGATCATCCTATAAGTAATGATGTAACCGTTACTCCAAATGTGTCACTTAATGATCTTCATTCATCTATAATGGAAAAGAAATACGTAATGCTATTGTCAAATGATCTAGAGAAGGAGGTAGCAAAAGGTTATCTTGGAACACAAACAGTTTGTCATTTTAGGAAAGTGGTACCGAATATAGAGAAAGTAATTTGGGTTGTTGAAGTTCTTGAACCGGATGCACCAATTTATGATGGTCCTCAAAATGGAATGTACAAGTTATGTGAATTTTCAGATGGAGGCTTCGTTATATGGCCAGAGTTTCGTATTCGTTATTTGTAGAATCTTATTTATGTATTGAATTTAGCAAACTATTTATGTATTGAATTTGACATCTTAATTATGTATTGTGTTTGTTTATTGTTAACTGATATTCTATGTCGTTATGTGATTATGAATTTTATCTATTAGTATGCATTGAGTTTAATATTAGTTTTTGATTCATATTAAATATCGTCTATATTATCATCATGTTGGTTATTAATTGAATATTAATGTTAGAATATGCGAGTTGCTAATACATATTTCTGTTATTATTAAAATTTATATTTGTTGTGAATTAAAATTTTGTAACATGTATAGGCGTTACAAACAAATGTATTGCAACATGTATAAGCGTTGCAAACAAAAATCTTACAACGATTATAAGCGTTGGTAAAGAAAATCTACCAACTCTTATAAGTGCTGCTAAAGAAAATCTACCAACGCTTATAAGCGTTGCGACTGAAAATATACCAATGCTTATAAGCCTTGGGACAGAAAATCTACCAACGCTTATAAGCGTTGGTACTAAATTGCCACCCCCATAGCAACACTAATAAGCGTTGCTGAAATTGTTTGCAATCGTTATACTCATTGGGAATCACCTGTTTTGGTGTAGTGGTCAATGGCAATATGCATGGGGTTAGGATATAGCTTGTGCCAGTCTATCATAGGGGATGGTGGTGGTTGCGTACCCAGAATATTTCTATAAAACTGGGTGAAAAGGGAGCAAATATCTTTGGGCTCATTTATTGTGTTGTTGTTATGAATGATTTCTGAGATGAAGGAAGCACGAACGTGACCATTAGCCAAGCGATGAAAGTATGCAGTATTTTTATCTCCTTCATTAATCCATTTAGCTTTAGATCGTTGTTTCCAGCTGATATCTTCTTGTTTGATAAGTCTCTCTAATTCTGTTTCATGGTATTTCATCTCCTGTCTCTCAGAGTCTGAAAGAGCACGGGTTTCCTCAATAATGTTCAAATTTAAAATGGCATCTTGTGAGGAGGAAATTCTGGTTTTCAAAGAATTCCATATGTTCTTGGCCCAAGGGCGAATCAATTTGCATAGTGAACGATGTTTACAAACCACTCTGGATGTTGCAGAGTTGCAATTCATAGGTTGTCCCCAAATGTGTTTGATGAAATCATCAAAGGAAGGTCCAAGTGTCCAGAGTCTCTCATATCTGAATGGTCGCTTGATCGTTGTGTTATCTTGAGTATCGAGAACAACTGGACAATGATCAGAAATGGTTGTGGCAAGACCATGAACTAAAGAGAGAGGGAAGCGATCATCCCAAGCTAAGTTGAAGAAGAATCTGTCAATTTTAGATAACGAAGGATCATCTCTTCTACTTGACCATGTGTATCTTCGATTATTAATGGGTGGGTCGATAAGAGAACAAGAGTTGATGAAAGAGTTGAAAGAGTCGGAATCAGAAGAGACAGTGCCTGAGTTACGTTCAAAAGAAAAGCGAGTTGTATTAAAATCACCCCCAATGATCCAGGGGCCATCAATACATTGCGATAAGGTGAGGCAGTGATGCCAAACTTTAGATCTTTGCTGGGGGTTGTAACACCCCGGATTTTTGAATAACCGAATTAACTAAAATAAATAATAATTAATCTCAGACGTGAGAATTAAGGGAATGGGGTTGCGCCATTGTGTTCGTCTCGGAATTCTAATTGAAATAGAGTCCGAGTTTGCGGGAAACGGGTATCGGATGAAGTAGTTATGGACGAACGAAGTTTGGTGGCAAAATAGAAAAAAGGGGGAGGATTGCACTGACGCACTTGGGAAGTGCGCCAGTACAAATTTGCATTGGCGCACTTCCCAAGTGCGCCCGGAAAAACCTGCACAGCCTTCTGGTTCAGTCTGACCCATGTTCTGACTCATTGTTGAGTCCTTTCTGACTCCTTGCTGAGTCATTAGGGCTGACTTGTCACCCTATCATGACTGAATGGTTTTGACTAACCCTAAGATCATCCGACGGCTTAAATTAATTCAAAACTCTATAAAAAGACCCGTAGACTCTAACCCTAAATCAGAATTAAAACTGAAACTACGTTCGTCATGTTGTCGTCTTGAACCCTAGAGTAGTCGCCGCAAATTAAAGAGGAAGAACATCAAATCAAATCAGTTCTATTCAACCCTAACAACGAATCTTCTTCAAAGGAGAGCTAATACAACTCCAGAAATCAGAATTCAGAACTCAAGACCGCTTTTGAGTAGTGAGTTCGATCACCTTAACAAAATAATTGCTAAATCAATTATGATGTGATATATTTTGGATTATAAGTTGTGGTTGTGAATCTAATTCATATGTTTAATCATGTATGTTAACTTGATTCATATTACATATGATGTTATGCAAGTTTATATATGATGTTATGCAAGTTTTATATATGATGTTATGCCAGTTTTATATATAACGTTATGCCAGTTTTACATATGATGTTATGCAAGTTTTATATATGATGTTATGCAAGTTTCACATATGATGTTTTGCAAGTTAATATGATTATGCAAGTTTCATATATGATGTTATGCAAGTTGATATGATTATGCAAGTTGTACATATGATGTTATGCAAGTTAATAGGATCACACAAGTTGTATGCGAGTTATATGATGTTATGAAAGTTTGGATCTAAAATATATGCTAGTAGTTCGTGATGTTAACTTGTGTCAATGAATCCCTTTTTATAATCCAATCACCTAGGTTTATAACATCAGTTTTTATGCGAATATGGGTGTGGAACATATGCTAGTTCGTGTAAGTATTATGTTCATATGCAAGTTTAAGTGATAGTTAGATTCACATATATACAAGTTCACACCTTTAAAGTATAGATCCATATTCAAGTTGACATTTTTATGTTGAATCTATGACATGCCTAGTTATGCAAGTTTACACCTTTATGTGGATCCATAGTTTACTCAAGTTAACACCTTTATTGGATCTATAGTTATGCAAGATGACACCTTTATGTTTAGGTTGACGACATACACAGTTTATGTAAGTTTGTGATAATTACCTCGGCTAGTTGGGTGTAAAACTATGTTCATACATGCAAACTCACACCTTTTAGATCTATGATTTTTGGATCCTTGATAATACAAAGACTATGCAAGTATGTTGTAATTCTAAATTGCAAGTTAGATGCAAATTAGATTTATTATTGTGTGTATGTGACTTTGTGACGTTTATTCCTTTTTTTTAGTATTAGACTATTTGTTAGTCTAATATGTATATGTCATGTTAAGCGAACGAATGACGGGGGCACAATGGGGATAATACTGGATATACACATATTGTGAATTTGTCATGTAATGGCTTAAAAAGGCATGTAATTAGTTTTAAAGGAATAAAATATAATTGAGGTGAAAATTGGTATGATTTTACATACCATAAATGGATGGACATAATTGAGTCAACTATGGACATCGTTAAATTTAGAATTGATTGATAATTTGAACAGGGAAAGTAATTCAAATTGGGGAATGATTAATTAGGAGTAATTAATCGTCTAAGACACGAGGTTAGGCTCTTTTGTGGTGTAAGACTGCCCGGACCCGCCCGGCAAATCCAGCGGCCACAAATGCCAGTCTAATGTGAGAGGTCTTAGGCACAAATTAAATATGTAACAGTTGTAAAGACACGAGGTTAGGCTCGTTTGTGGTGTAAGACTGCCTGGACCCGCCCGCAAATCTAGCTGCCGCAAATGCCAGTCTAATGTGAGAGGTCTTTATGAGGTTACAGTCTTAATGAATTAAGAAACACTTAACCAGATAAACATGTAGTGGGACATGAGGGGGTTAAGTGGGTGCCTTGGGTGGCATGTGGAATCTAGTGGGTGCCTTGGGTGGCATGAGGAAATACGATTAGTAACACTTAACCAAGGTAAAACATGTAAGTGGGACATAGGGGTTAAGTGGGTGCCTTGGGTGGCATGTGGAATTACTAATGGAAACCCTTAACCAAATTTAAAACATGTAAGTGAACATGAATAAGAAGTGGGTTAAGTGGGATGTACTAGAGGGGACCAAGCTTAGGTGGATAGCTTGTGTCAAGTAATGAGGGCCCGTTTCAACCAGTAACCCATACGTATCTTTGTGGGCTCGACCCAAGTCGAGGACGGGACACGCATACTGGGGTTGACTGTAAGAGGCCAAACCGGGTTAGCGGTGGCAACGCAAGTCCAACGGGTTCATATGCGTGTGTGGACCCGGGCTAGTAGGTAAGACGTTGTTGCATCGTGTAGGTATAAACCGTGCATCATTGGTGGTATCGGGTTGCCACTTTGGGGAGTGATACACCCCACTGTGGGGCCAGCACGGGTATATATGAGTTAGGGAGCCGATCGAATGGGGCAGGGTAGTGGGTACACCTAGTGGAGATAGGAGCAGACGGCACCTATGTAGTCAACTAGGGGTACACGAAGCTATCGCTATTATTAATAATTATTAAGGGGGTACACCTAGTGGAGATAGGAGTAGACGGCACCTATGACGTCAGCTAGGAGTACATAGAATTACCATTATTACTTATTGAAGGGGTACATCTAGTGGGGATAGGTACACGCTGGGTACCTATGATAGCAACTAGAGATATACAGTCAAACATGGAGGATAGTGGGTACATCTAGTAGTACACGAAGCTATCATCGTTCTATTTAGCTAAGAGGTATCAAATTTCTAGAGTGACTAGTAGGGGTGCAGTTAGTGTTAGTATAGTACAGTATGGTACAGTACGGTAGAGTATAGTAATTATCCTATATTGATTAGGAAGCGCCATTAACGTTATCTCTATTTCTCTTGATTGCCTTTCCATACCCATGTGGTTCACACAGTCATTACCTTATTCTCCATCTTATATCTTATCATATTGCTTTAATAATTATGTTGTTAGAGTTATCGGACTCACCAGACTTTATGTCTAACCCCCTTTTGTTTTACCTCTTTTCTTCCTTTTCCCCCTCAGGTTCTAAGGGTGGGACTAGTACTAGTGGAGCTTGATTGGGATCTCTTTGGGAACGCTTGGATTTGGGTTGCCGAAGTAAAGTTCAGCCTATCATTTTCTTTATGGCTATTTGTAGAAGTGGGATTATGTACTTTGTTTTATCAAGATGGATATTATGTACTTGACTTTAGTTTATGGTTTTTGATGATGTAACCAAACATATTTACCTTCTGCTGCAATAAATAAAGTTTTAAATTTTCAAGTACTGCTTTATATCTGTCTTGTTGTGATTTTCTGTTCTATATTCACTTAAAATGCTCCATGGAAGTTAATGCATTCCCTTCGCGAGTGACATTAATGGACGTGGGGTGTTACAGGGGTCATTAGGAGCGTAAACATTAGTGAAGTGATAGATAGTGTTTGAATGAATGTGACGAAGGGTCACGTGCATAACAGAAGGGTGAGGTAGGGAATGGAAAAGCATCCAGACATTTTCATTCCACGCTATAATTAGTCCACCACGTGTGTCAACAACATCCACGTGGGACCAACCAGTTAAGTGAGGGCCACAAAGATGACGAATTAAAGAATTGGGTGGATTAGAGACTTTAGATTCTTGTATAAATAAGATATCAACACGAAGAGGAGAGATGGTTAGATTGACAACACGATTTTTGGTGGGGTCCCCTGACCCCCTAATATTCCAAGAAACAATCTTCATTTATGTTGGTTAGTACGCTGATGTTCTAGGGTTTGTATGGCAGAATAATGTGTATCATGCAGACTCACGCCCATGCAATTTGCTAATTTCTTATTTAACGCTTTATTAGCAGAAGAAATAACTACGGGTTCAAAAAACCTACCAGAAGTGCCCAGTGGAAGGGAATGTGCTCTATTGATTCTGGCACTCCTCCTAATTGAAATAGACGATACGTGGGGAGAAGCTGAACCCTGCTGCTCCTGTTTAGCTTAGTCTTGTTGCTCTTGATTATCCTGAACTTGATGCTCCTGCTGAGGTGGCAACTGAAGGTGGAAGGGCACAGAAAGATCCAGATCTGCAAATGGATCCCAATGAGGCACAATCTGATCCACATCGTGTTGCATCTACATAGCCAAATCTTGATCATGAGTTGGGTTGAGCCCTGGCACCCATCTCTCCGCTTCGTCCGACATAACATCATACTTGTTATCAACAGCCTGCATGTCATGCTGAGCCAATGTTTGAAAGATATAGCCTTCCTGATCATAATCCATTCCAAGAAGAAGTGTCTATGGCCATTGTGGGGGATGAGCATGTTCCCATCTCTCAATTCGAAGCTTTATGAGACGATTGTTCAGGTGGGAGATGAATGTACATGGAGTGGTGACGCCATCGTATAGTTGCACCTTCACGTAGAGATAGCGATGGTCCACATGTGACCAATCGTAGGAATCTGGTTCGATTAGCTGCCCCATAGGCTTGAGAACTTCACTAATGGCTTCGAAGCTAGATCTCAAGAATTCAGGAAAGCCACTCATTTTAATCCAGGATTCTTGCTCGAAGGAGGATGTGGGGGTATCTGAAAAGGTGGGAGCTTGATGAAGGGACACAATTCCATCTTCTTTGGTCAGGATTTTCCATTCAAGAGCCTGGTTTTTAGTATCAATGTTAGGGGAGCAAATTAGAAAGGTGTTATCTGAAGAGTGCCAAATTGGCCAGTCAAGGTTAACTTCAAGGGCTGAATTGAGAGCTCGACTAATCATCTCGATGGACCAGAACCCATCGATGATGGTTGCGGATAGATATAAGTAAGCGTCCGCCATTTCGAGTAAGATTGGGTAATTTTTATGTGGATTGGGGGTGGAGAGGAAGCAGGAGATGATGGAGTGTTTACAGTGGGGGATAATTTTGAAGAGTTTCTTGTTTTTGGAGTATTAAAGCCATAATTACGATTTGAAACATGAGAAGACTTGCGGGACCCATCGTTCTAACTGCGCAGACCTAATGCCTCGTGGCTCTTCATTATACGAGAACTATTGGGATGGAGCGACAAGTCAGCTTTGTAATGAAAAGATGATTTTCTCTTATCGGGAAAACACGAGCTTGCATAGCCAAAGAACGAGCAATAATAACAAATAGACGTGTTCCTACATTGGCAGGCCACAGTCTTCTATCCACGCACTTTAAGCAACGACTTTCAAATTTCAAACACTCGATCATCTTCCTCACTGATGTGAACGGAGGCAGGATACGACGCTTCTAGAGTGGAGGGTTTGGGAGGATGGGAGGAAGCGGCGGCAAGCCAGCTACTTGAGCATAGGATTTGGCAGTGGGAGAAGGCGGCAATGAGCAAGAGGGGAAATGATGGATCGGGAGGGAATTAGTGTCCAGAGGATGGTCGGAGAGAGAGGCTACAGATGAATGAAGTGGAAGAGAGGAAGCGCGATGGAGGTTTGAGGAGTTTGACTGAAAATGTAGGGAGGTGGAGGACGCCATTAAATTTCTTAATATTAAACAAGTTTACTAGTGGGTTTTGGAAATGGAGGTCAAGAAGCTTCGCAATCGTGAAGTTTAATTAGTTAAGGTACAGTGGAGTGAATCTCAAGAAGATGCGACTTAGAAGACTGAAGACTAGATACGCGCATCATACCCTTTTTGAGGGTATATCCTTGATCTCTTTTTCTAGGAATTTTATGCATACTTGTTTCTATCTTTTTAGGTGTATCCTCTAGGTCATGCCTTCTATCCTTAGGTAGAAGCAAATGGATGTAAACATGTGTTTGAGAGATGTTATGTTTGGTGGATGCAAATGGTTGCAAGTGTTTGCTAGTGGTTGCTCGTGGATGCATATACACTCATTAGGAACTAGATCGGCTCAGTCACTTTCATATTGCATATGCATATGAATGTATTTGTATATGGATTGAGACTTGACGTGTTATCATATGGATGTTGCATATGGATGAGTGAATATGCATACATATAGTATTTACATGATTAGGGATATTTGCATACATATTGGAGGCATGATACTCTCATGATTCGCATTAAGGAGGTCAACTGGATCAATAGACCGCCTGATTTTGCATTAGATAAGAGACATACACACACTCTACATATGTTCATATGGCATTTGAAACCTTTTAAGGACAATGGATGCCTGTGATTGAATGGTTGAGTAGATGGACGTTGGATGTTAGGATATGCATTCTTCTTAGCTTGAAGATTTAGGGGATGAAATCCTTTAAGGAGGGGAGAATGTAGCACCCCGTATTTTCGGTGAACGTCAAAGTAAAAAATTAAAGTATACTTAATTTTTAAGAGAAGAATTAAGGGAAACGGGTTAAGCCATAGCATTCGTCTCGGAATTCTTCTTAAGATAGAGTCTGAGTTTGCGTAAATCGGACTCCATATAAAGAAGTTACGACCTTCAGAAGTTTCAGGGGTTTAAATAAAACAACTCAGGTTTGAAATTCAAAATTCAAATCACACACCCGGGCCGGGCGGGAAATTTCCCGCCCAAGACCCTGGTCGACCAGGGGATCGACCTGGGTCACACAGGGTCAACCAGGGGGTCGACATCCCCCTATTTCCAGAATCGAGGACAGATTCATTTTTCTGCATTTGGACGCCCGTTCTGACCAGATTCATTGATCTCTATGCTATATAAACACCCCTAAGGCTACAGTTTTCTCTACACAACTTCATTACGCCTATACTCTACCCTAATTCATATCAAAATAAATCAAAGACGAGGTTATGCAGCTCAAGTAGAATCAAATTAAAATTCAAGTAAAGATTCAAAGGCTAATTCAACGACTTCAACAACTATTTTCTAAGAATCAAATCAAATCTAAATTAGAAGAACTAATAGTCTACTTCAAGGGAGAGCTATTCAGTTTCAGAATACAGATCCCGGAATTCAAGACCGTTCTATAATTTGTAAGTTTATGTTACTTTCAAAAATAAAAGTTAATTGTGATTCTGACATTGTAATAAATCTGGATCTGAGATTATGCCTATTTCTATCTGTCTTTCTAAATCCTTTGGATCTATCTCATTGATAATATTATGCCCATTCTTTGTCTCTTCTTTCCTTCTTCCCTTTTTGTTTTATAGCCAGGCTACTGCGAGCCTGAGCCAAATCTCATAAGAGATGAACGTACGTTGGAAATAAAATTGGGCATAATATATGATTTGAACATGGCTAGCGCCAAAAATTGGGAAAAGTATTAAATTATGTATTATTGGGCATAACTAATTTGTAACGGATTTGAGGACATAACACATGTTGTATTTAAAACATAAAGTGTATTGGACATATGACTTGGGATTTGGGGTGTAAATCGAACTGTAAACATGTAAGGCATAGTACATAATGTCGTTTAATACCTAAAATTTGGGGCATATTATATAAGATAGTTCATGACTTGGAAGAAGGAGATTATTGTGTATAGTGATTTATGGCATAGGCATGAAACCCTATAGTAAGACAGGATAACTGTTAAAAGTGAACATGCCTAAATTGGGATTTTAGGTAATTGGCATGCACTGTAATTAAAGGCTATAATTTGGCATAGTTTATATCGTGAATCATGATTAGGGTAATTTGACATGAATTATGAATATGTAATTTGACATATTGAACCTAGAATTGGTATGAACGACAAAGTATGTAATTTGACATGAAAAAACTAGATTGGGCGCAAAACTGTAAATTAGAATATTAATCTAGATTGGGCGCAAAACTGTAAATTAGATTGGGCATAACCATTGGTTAAGACGCTAAGCATAATGTATATTGGGATATTGGGGCATGACTATTATTGCAAACTTGGGAAGATTAGGTGTAGCCTATTTTAAGTAAAAACTCGAAATTGAATTTGGGGGCCATAACTTGCAATTAGCATTGTTGGGCATAACTTGAGAATTGGAATATGACTGGTTGGGATAATCAGCATATAAATCTAGACATGGATATTTATGGAAAATGTGGTATAATCTGAAATTTACAAAAATTGTGAATAATTTACATATAATCTGTAAATATGTAAATTAGTGAAAATATGAATATGCCTAACCCGAGGTTAGATTGAGTTGTGGTGTAAAACTGCCTGGAACCGCCCGGCACATCCAGTAACCACAACAACACATATCTAATGTGAGAGGTTAGTGCATCATGCCTAGATTGAGTTGTGGTGTAAAAATGCCCGGAACCGCCCGGCACATCCAGTAACCGCAACAACACATATCTAATGGGAGAGGTTGGTGCATTAATAAATCAATTAATGCTAATGAACAAGATGTATGACTAGGGTTAAGTCATAGGAACACTTAACCAATATAACATGAACGACTAAGGCTAAGTTCATAGGAACACTTAACCAATATAACATGAATGACTAAGGTTAAGTTCATAGGAACTCTTAACCAATATAACATGAATGAATAAGGTTAAGTTCATAGGAACACTTTACCAATATAACATGAATGACTAGGGTTAAGTTAATAGGAAACACTTAACCAGTATAGCATGATGAATGGTAGGGTTAGGTAATTAGAAACACTTAACCAATATAACTTGATTTGTGGTAAGGTTAAGTTAAAACAAGAGGGCAACACTTAACCAATATAACTTGATTTGTGGTACGGTTAAGTTGACACAAGAAGGCAACACTTAACCAAAGTAACATGACAAGTAGGTGGGTTAAGTTAACTTGAATTGATTGATGGCGCTTAACCAATACAACATGATGAACACGTGGGGTTAAGTTAATAAGAAAACACTTAACCAATATAACTTGATGAACGAACGGGGTTAAGTTAATAAGAAATACTTAACCAACATAACACTATGAATGGGTGGGTTAAGTTAACATGAATGGACACACTTAACCAATATGACATAATGTGCGGTAGGGTTAAGTACATATCGGGTTGGTGGGTAATATTAGTAAATATAGGCCCACAAACTTAACCATTAAATAAACATACCTGAATCGATGGAAGGGTTAACTACATCTCGTGCACGTGGGTAATATTAGTACATATAGGCCCACAAACTTAACCGTTAAGAAAACATGCTAGAATCGATGGGAGGGTTAAATACATCTCGTGTAGGTGGGTAATATTTGTATATATAGGCCCATAAACTTAACCAACAGGAAACCCAAGTAACGGGGACCCATTTCAGCAGTAACCCACATAGATGTATTATGGTACCCTGAAACTAGGCAGGGTGGGGCACAACTACTGGGCTGATTATAAGCGGTCAAAACAGCGGCAGGGGATACGTCAGTGTAGGTTCTGACGGTTTACAGGCGTGCACGTACCCCAGAGTGGGAAAAAGCAGGCACTGGGAACCAGTAGTTATACACAGTGCATCTTGAATCGTGTCGGGTTGCTATCATAAGGATTGATACACCTTATGGTGGGACCAACACAGGGTATCTACACGAAAGAGAGGACCGATTGACACAGACACATGGAACATTAATGCAAGAAAGGAGCCGATCGATAGGGTAATAAGGGTACATCTAACATGTTCATGGTAAGTGGGCAGATTGAGGTGGAATCCTCACGATAGATGTACACCTGAAGGCTACCACAATTGCGGGGATTAGGATCACGTTATCATATTATCATTTTATGCAGATTACTAGTTGGAACACTAGTTAGGTGGTGCAGAGATAGATATAGAAATCAGAATAACAAAGTAGTAGCGAAGCAGAGAAAGAGTAGAGGCGCATTCAGTTTATCTTGCCTTATCATACCTTATGCTTATCCTATGTTATCTTGTTATCCCTGTTATCATGGTATTGTCTTATATTCAGTTTATTCATGTCATGATGGATTTGCCTATTTATATGCTGAAAGTCACTGGACTCACCAGACTTATGTCTGACCTAGTTTCTTTTTGCCTCTTTTATTCCGTTCCCCCCAAGGTTCACAGGGAGGAAATGTTGCCACTTATCTCAGTTTTCTTTCCAAACTCTAAGATAGTCAATATATTGCTTTGGACTCTCTTTTCCACTGCTATGGCTAGTTCATGCTTTATTGGGGAATATCATTGTTGTTTTTATGTTTTTTTTATATTTGAAATGTTTTAGATCAAGGCAGAAATTCTATGTAATACTTTTAAGTATGATTGAGACAACTATTGTAAAAGCCTGACTGAGCCATATTGTTTATAAAATGACTTTATTTTCCACTGCTTTATTTGTCTGTCTTGTAATTTATCTGCATTTTTTTACCTTAAATGCTCCACCAAAGTTAAGGCATTCCCTTTGTGAGTGACCTTAACAGGGTGGGGTGTTTTAGGGAGAAAATGGAAGTAATGAGAGAGAGTTCGTGCTTTGTAAACTTAAATATGATAATGAAAGTTGTTCTCATAGTGGATGTTGGCTTTTCCTTAGCCGAACCACTTTAAACATTATATTCTCTATGTTTTCTGCTTATTTTGTGGTTGTAGTCTCGTTTTCTTATTTCTAACCATTTGGTGAAGTAATTTCGAAGTACCTTTGGTGTTTAAGTCAAATTTTGACTTAAACATTTGGCACCCACTGTGGGGCCACATTCGCACTTCCATTTTCTAAGTAATTTGTGGAAATAAAGTTTGGAGCTTGTTCCAATTATAGATCTTTCAAATCTAAAGTTCAGGCCAATCGACGAACTCTCTACAAAGTTTAAAGCCTTGTGCGAAGTCATGGGAAGACCGAAGAAAGCCGCAAGTAAAACCGTTGAAGAAACCGACAACCTTGCCAATGAAGCTACGCCACAATCCAGCCGCTTTGATGTTGGTGAATCTTCTACAGCTGGAGTTGCCGTAACTATGGAAGAATTGGATAAGGTTATGGTTGGATTGACAAGTCAAATGGAAATCTTGACAAATGCCATGATGAAAAAGCTAGAATCCATGTTCGTTCTTTAAGCCGCCACGGAAAAAGTTACCGCTAATGCCACCCGCACCGAAGCTGCTAATTCTTCTGCTATGACTCCAAATCGAAATCAATCCTTTCATGAGATTGATGATTCAGATGGAGTCAATCATGAAGAGTCAAAACCTCCTTCTCGGAATCATATCGAGAAAGCGACTTCTCATAAGCTACAAGTTCCGCCAAAGGGGCACCTCCCCATGAGGGGGGGATCGGGCCCTAGATTCTTAACCAAGTTCATTCACGTAAGCGAAGATCTGGTAAAGGTGTCGGCGTCCGCCCCGCGGATCAACGCAATGAGAAAGAGCATCTCAAGGATATGGTTCGATAGATCATGAAAGAGAGTACTGATCCG
The DNA here is from genome assembly GCA_030737875.1 of Allium sativum. NCBI lineage: Eukaryota > Viridiplantae > Streptophyta > Magnoliopsida > Asparagales > Amaryllidaceae > Allium > Allium sativum. The sequence goes on from CM060922.1 coordinate 392,564,620, forward strand.
AAGGATGATGCAAGAGAGTGGGAGTTCACTCCATCAAAAACTCCGCTCATAGAGAGAATCAAGTTCACTAAGCTCATGCGCAAGTTCAATCTGCCAACCATCCAAGCTTATAATGGAATTGGAGATCCTAACCTTTTCTTGTATAATTACGACCATTATATGGACGGGGCAAGGGCCACAGATGAGCTTAAGTGTCTCTACTTCCCTGTGTACTTGGAGGGGGCAGCCTCACTCTGGTTCACAAAGCTCCCATCGAGATTAATAGATGACTTCTCTCCACTTTGGCCAAGAATTTTAGAGAACAGTTTAGGCTGTAATCTACCAAAGAAAAAGATGTCATGTCATTGAAATCTACCAAAGACAAAGATGTCATGTCATTGAATGACATGGAGCAATGGCCAGGAAAATTAATTAAAGCTTTCCTTGCTCGATTCAACGCTGCATCGGCAGAAGTGGCAGATCCGGAGCCTCGATTGGTCCTAATGGCATTAAAAGGCACTACCATTAAGAAGTCAAAATTAGGGAAGTGGCTCAAGATGAAAAAGCAAAATAACTTGGAAAGATTCTAGGAAAAAGGCCAAAGAATCCATCGATGTGGAAGACGACCCGTTCTATGCCATGGACATAGCTGAAGAAAGCAAGACTCCGATGAAGAAAGAGAACGATGCTCAGAGTAATCAGAAGAATCCTGGTAGTCAGAAAAGGGGAAATAATGGAAGAGATAACCATCCTAACTAGAAATTCCACTTCTTTAAGAATTCTAAGTTGACTCCTTTGAATGACACCGTAGAAAATATTTTTATGGAAACCAAGGATATCGAGGGATATCCGACGCCAAAGCAGATAAAGGTCAGTGATGCTGGGATAAATTTGGGGAGGTTCTGTAGGATCCATAACCAACCTGACCACAATACAAATGAATGCAGGCACTTGAAGAACCCGATTGAGGAGTTAATAAGGAAGAACAGACTCCAGCAGTATGTGAAGAACCCACAGAACACTCAAGCTGCCCAAGGGCAGAGTACATCTATGGGACAACCCAGTCCAGGAGAGAACGCTCCAGTTGTTGCTAAACCAAGACCAATCATTAACACGATTTCAGGCGGACCCCACCCGAGCCGGAAGAAGCTGAGGGGACATTGTGGGGCATACTAAAGAGATGAAAAATCCTCCGAGGGAGGAAGGATGCATGGTCTTGAGCAACACCTTTCTAGCAGAAATGCCAAGGATTTCGGAGGACGATGTTGTGTTCAAAGATAGAGATTCAGAGGGATTGCTAACACCAACGGTTGATCCAATGGTTGTTACCATTGGTTTGGGTCCAACCATAGTAAGGAGGGTCTTGGTGGACTGCAGGGCATCCATCAACGTTCTTTTCATTAACACATTCAATAAGATGGAACTCCCTATGGATGACATAAGAGCATGCCAGAATAAGATCCATAGGTTCACGGGTCAACCTACTCTGACAATCAGCATCATCGACTTGCTTGTAGAACTCGGAGAAGGAGAGAAAAGAGTTGATATGAAGCAAACTTTCATTATATCCAATGAACTTTCAGCCTATAATGCTTTCCTTGGGAGGTCAGCCCTTGATGCATTCAAGATAACACTGGCTTTATGGTGCTTAACCCTGAAGTTTCCAACTGAGAATGGAGCGGTGTGATAAAAGGCGACCAGAAGATGGCTAGAGAATACTACATGGCAAAGTTGGTCAAGGCCAAGAAAAAAGAAATGGTAAAGAGTGCAGGGGCTCCCCTCTGCATTCGCGACACCACTTTATAGCAACTAGGGCGGGGCCTTTGTACTGGTGAACTTAGTGAAGCCCAAGAAGAGATGGATCCAAGGAACACTAGTACAAGGGAGGACCGCACAACACCAGCTAAAGTCACAATCCTAATTCAAGTCCCTAATGATGATCCAAATAAAGTTTCAAAAATAGGCTCTTAGCTAGGCTTCAAGCTGCAAAAAGAATTAACTATGTTTTAAAAGCGAATTTGGATGTTTTGCTTGGAATTATTCTGATGTGTGTGGAATTTCACCTAATGTAACAGTACACAAATTGAATATTGATCCAAGTATGACTCCAATAAAATGAAAAAGACAAACTCAAGGACGTGAATGATCTAGAGCACTAAAGGAGGAAGTAGATAGGTTACTCGAAAATGACTTTACAAGAGAATCTACATATCAAACTTGGTCTCTAATCCGGTACATGTCAAAAAATCCAATGGAAAGTGGCGAGTGTGTATCAATTATTCTAATCTGAATAAAGCATGCTTGAAAGCTAGCTTTCCATTACCCAAAATCAATCAACTTGTCGATGCAACCGCACGTCACAAGCTTTTATCTTCCATGGATGCTTATTCTGGGTATAACCAAATAATGATGCACACGCCAAACTAGGAAAACACAAGTTTCATAACAGATCTGGGTTTATATTATTATAAGGTCATGCCATTTGAATTGAAAAATGCGGGAGCGACTTACCAACGTCTTGTAAATGCAATGTTCAATGCACAAATTGGTAAAACCATGGAGGTATATGTTGACGACATGCTGGTCAAGTCAAAGAAAACAAAAAATCATATGGAGAATCTAGCTGAAATGTTTCACATTCTCAGGAAGTATGGGATGAAACAAAACTCACTTCAATGCTCATTTGGAGTCGCATCTAGAAAATTTCTTGGATTTATGGTCAATACCCGGGGCATTGAGGCCAATCCCACTCAGATCTCAGCTTTGCGAGAGATGTCCGCTCCTAAAACAAAGAAAGAACTTAAAAGCCTAAATGGCAAAGTAGCTACTCTGAGTCGGTTCATTTCAAAGGCGACGGATAGGTGCATTCCACTGTTTAATGCATTGAAGAAGGGGAAGAAAGATTTCCAATGGACTCTTGAGTGCCAAGTAGATTTCGAGGAGATAATCAAGCACATAGAATCGCCACCGATGTTATCAAAGCCCAAAGATGGAGAGAGCTTATTCCTATATCTCGCAATATCATCTCATGCCTTGAGTGCAGCTCTCGTCTGAGAAGATGATAAGGTTCAAAGGGCATTGTATTACATTAGTAGACGATTTAGCGGGGTTGAACTGGATTATCCTAAATTGGAGAAGCTTGCACACAGTTTACTCATCGCTTCAAAGAAACTTTGTCCACACTTCCAAGCCCACTTTATCAAAGTCCTCACGGATCAACCTCTAAAGCAAGTCTTATTCCGTCCTGAAACCTTGGGAAGAGTGTTAAAGTGGAATATTGAACTTAGTCAATATGATATCACTTACCATCCTCGAAGAGCAATCAATGGGGAAGCTTTAGCAGATTTTACCACAGAATTCACATATAGAGGGGAAGAGAAGGAAGAACCTATTGAAGCAATTACCAGATGGAAGTAATTTTTCGATGGAGCTAAAATGATTATCGCGCTGGGGTGGGGACAGTTCTAGAAACTCCCGAAGGCCGATCAATATGTTATGCTCTCAAATTGGAGTTCCTTGCAACTAGCAATGAGGTAGAGTATGAGGCACTAATCGCTAGGCTAAAAATCTAGAAAAAGTTGAGCTTGAAAGCTTTGCAAATCTGCAGCGACTCGCAGCTGGTGGTGTCTCAGGTTCGATGAGAGTTCCAAACTAAAGAAGGAAATCTTCCAACTTATCTGTCCAAGGCCAAGGAACTTCTTGATGACCTGGAATACTACGTAATATCTCATATTCCTAGAGAAGAGAACATGAAAGCAGATTTACTTGCCAAACTTGCTAGTACAAGAGATGCTCAGATGTTGGGACTAGTTCCCGTCGAAGTCCTGTCAAATCTCAGCACTGACGATCATTACGTAGATTGGATCATGGAAGCTGCAATTGAACCATACTCTTGGATGACTCTGATTATAATCTCCTGGACGTGGTGCTCCCAGATGATGCGAAGAAGCGAAAGAGACTCCTCCGAAAAGCATCCTTATATCTTATTCAAGACGGTCGCTTGTACAGACGAGGATTCTCCATTCCCCTCCTTCGGGGTAACTAAACAGGAATCCAGGGCCATCTTAGCAGAAATTCATGAAGGAGAGTGCAGAGGTCATACAGGAGGACATACATTGGTCAAAAATATTCCTAGAGCACCGTCTACAGAATTGACCCAAATCGTCAGTCCATGGCCATTTGCAGTCTGGGGGCATCGACCTGATTAGAATCCTCCCCACCGCAAAGTCTAACTTCAAATATGCCATTGTCGCCATAGATTACTTCACAATATGGGCGGAAGCAGAACCATTGGCCACCATCACTTCAAAGAAGGTGATCAACTTCGTCTTGGAGAGTATAAAATGCAGAGTGGTGTGTTGTAGATGATAATCACAGACAATGGAACATAATTCTAAAGAGACGAGTTCAAAAATTTCTATGCCAAGTATAAGATTTGGAAAAGTTTTGTAGTAGTTGCTCATCCACAGGCCAGCGGGCAATTCGAAGCTGGAAAACAAGATCATAACGTCAACTATCAAGAAGCGTCTTGAGAAAGCCAAAGGTAGTTGGGTAGAAGAGCTTCCACTTGCACTATGGGTGTACCGTACGACTCACAAAACTGCGACAGGTCAAACTACGTTCTCCCTTGCCTTTGGATCTGAAGCTATGATTCCAGTAGAGCTAGAAGTGCCCACTCATTGTCGAATCCATTTCAGTCAGGTAGAGAACGAGAAGATGCAACTCGAAGCACTTGACATGTTGGAGGAAAGAAGAGCTGAAGTGGAACTTAGAGTCGCCGCCCACCAGAGGAGGGTTGCTTGGCACTTCATTTCGAAAGTCAGACCGAGAAGCTATGGAGTAGGAGATCTGGTATTGAAGAAGATAAGGACCGGGACATGAGGTTTCGGACCTAACTGGGAAGGACCATTTGTTATAAGTCAGAAACTCCTGGATGGCACTTTCAAATTGGAGACAACAGATGGAGTAATAATCCCAAGGTCATGGAGCAGCATTCATTTACGACACTACTACACTTAAATTTTCGTTAATGTTTCAATAAAAGATGTAAATGCTTTCCATGCATTGTAAATAAACTTCGTGTACATATAAATGAAGAAGTGAAGTTGCCCGCCTAAATCTTTTTTACATGCAAACTTTTATTTGATTATTCAAAGTTGCTAAAAATGATTTTTTTTTATTGCAGGGCATCGAACGATTCCCTACTAACAACCTGAACGAAATCTGGTGGCCTATATAGAAAATCCCGATAGGGATATCTTAAGCAACAAGGGCCATAAACATCATTCGCAGTAAAAACAAAGATGTGAAGCACCATCTTGCAAAGTAGGTGTGATACCCCACGTTTGTTAATGTCACTCACTAAGGGAATGCATTAAGTTTTGTGAAGTGTTATAGGTAAACAGACACAGAATAATTACAAGACAGATATAAATAAGATAGCAGCGGGAACTTAAATTTTTATTTCAAACATAAATCATAATACCGTGGTCCACAGTACCATAAGTCACAAAAACCATTACAATAAAATAACTTCTGTCTTGCATCATCAAAGTACATAAGAATATAAAAAAACATAATTCCCCAATTGAAAGAGTTAAGTCATAGTAGAGACAAGAACTTGAGCCATACTTCAGAAGTAGCTCCTAGCAAGATGATATCTGAGTCCTGACTAAGTCTGAGTGTTTCCTCCCTGAGAACCTGGGGGGAGGGGGGGGACGGAAGAAAGAAGGAGAAACATAAGGGTCAAGCATAAAGTCTGGCGAATCTAGTTACTTTTAGCCAGTATATAAATAAAAGTAACAGAATAGGCATATAAAGTGGATAAGAGAGATTACTACATAAATGGCAGGTGTGACAAGTTAGACAGGGTAAGGTGTATACACTTCTCTAATGATTAATCTGCACTATTACCAGTATAACCAGAATGAGATGATCCCTTCCACTATAAGGTGGTAGACTTAGGGCATATGTCCAAATATACCTTAAACACTACCCTAATTGATCGGCTCCCTACTCCATAGACACTCTATGCCGGCCCCACGGTAGGATGTATCACGTCCTACAGTGGCAACCCCTCACTGATATGCACAACACCATATTTATTGGTGTCACGGTCGTCTTATCCCCCTCTGCCCGGCTCATGCATGCACATGGCCCGGTCGGTTTGCGCCGCGTCTCTTACAGTCAGTCAGTAAGCGTGTCCCCTCTCCGCCTAGTATGGAGTGTTTTATTTGATACCTACTCCGGGTTACTGACTGAAATGAGTCCCACACAATATGATAAAAGCTCTCCCCTTTGTCTTTTATCCCCCACTAGGTTTTTCACTGACTATGTATACCACTAGGTGTCTTTAATTACATAGCCCTATATCAGTTATGCTTACCCTAAAAGGTGTCTTTAATTACATAACTTTATTATTTCCTCCGGTTATGTATACCACTAGGTGTCTTTAATTACATAACCTTATCGGGTTAAGTTTGTGGGCCTATATGTAAATATTACCCACCCACTCCAAGTTTGCTTAATCCATCCACTATTCCAATCAATTTACTTAACCCTAACCTTATCTCATAATCATACAATCCCTATGGATTAGATTTGGTTAAGTAGTCCAGTTTAATACCATGTCCATTTACGGTTTATAATGGGCTAGACCTCCCGCATTAGGCCTACAACGTGTGGATGTTGGATATGCCGGTCGGGTCTGGGCAGACTTATTCCATAGTTGGGCCTAACCTTGTGTCTTATCCCGATTCGTATTTGCGTACTTAGACCTCCCACATTAGGTTCTCCGATTCGTATTTGCGTACTTAGACCTCCCACATTAGGTTCAACATTAGTGGCTGCTGGATATGCCGGTCGGGTCCGGGCAGACTTCCACCACTAATGCAACCTAACCTCGTGTCATAAGTACAATTACAATTCCTAATTATAATTACTAGACATTCCATTTTTAATTAATTAATCAATTAATTAATCCTTTCCCTTTATAGGTTTTTTTGACGACCCCAAAACCCCGTACGACGGTGTCAAGGGTAATCTTTGGAATATAACACATAAACAGATAATAGCAAAACAGAAATAAATAAATACACCAAATAATGCACAACAGAATACACTAGATAAACGTAATCATCAGAGTTACACAGTGTACAGGATCATACTTAGTACAAATATAGTTCAGCTATACATAAATGCCTACAGCGGAAACAAACATAATATGTACAATAGGAGCTGAACAACATAAAAAGAGATAAATGATAGAATCCATCTTCAGCTCCAGCTATCCAGAAAGAGCCTGCTAAAACCTGAACACAAGGCTGCCCGTGTAGAAAAAGGGGCACCCGAGTTTGCAAGTGAAACAAACTACGAGTCAGTCATGGGACTGGTATGAGAAATCTACTTAACACATTTATAATATGGCTAATCACATGACCACGCCACTTTCGCGGAACTAGTTTACTCCATTGGATTTCCAGTGCTTAAAACAAGTAAATCTTTTAAACATCACAATGCTTTTTACAAAACTGAAGCCATTATAAGACTCAGTTCCCATCACACAATGCAATGCAAACCGGAGGATAGAGTTTTACCTTATAATGGCCAAAATATGCTTGATACGAATAAAACAAAAGAACTTGGTATTATTACTAGTGTTTATATGTTTCAAAAACAATTTCAAATCATAAGTATCAATCATAGACGGCATGGGTACCATATATCATGTCGCCATATATAGGTATACAATCAAAACCGCACAGTCACGTATTTGGAAATTGGATTTCCGTCATGAACCGAAGCAATGGATCGTCCTCACCGAATTCGAGACGCTCTAGCCCGCCCCTCAGGCAAGCGCGCAGGCAAGCCTTAGATCATCAGGGTCGGTCCCCCGATGTGGATTATTATGCCTAAACGCTGCGTCCCCCCGCCCTTTGGGGCATAAATGAGCCAACGAATGACTCCATTGGGTTCACATAGTCACCGATATATCTGAGGCGCCTCGCAACAACCACAACCACACAGGTGAAGATATTATATATGTCAGCCAGTTTAAGAACTGACACCACCTCTAGCTAGAAAGGAACGCAGGCCCTCCCTGATGTCCTCTCCCGTTTCTGGTTCATACCGGGTTGTGAGACTCGCGAATTCACGTTATACACAAAGCTATGCCATACAGGCCGGGCTTTGATCATCAACCACAAGACTTTGCTTTTTAACAGAAGCCTTGATCACTGCATCTTAGCATGCCACACAGGCAATTCATACCATGCAACTGATGGCTATCAATCACACAGAATGAATTCCAATGTCAGACACACAGTCCATTTACAAGTCCGTTCTGGGTCTGAACGAAACCGGAGGCACTATATACCTCGCATACCCATCGATATCCACGTACGTCTGGACGATCACCACTCATTATCCATATTTCGGGATGCCTCCCAATCAGGACATCAGTTATCATCCAACCGAGGTGAAGATCTCCGGTCTTCAACCACCGTCTTCATCATCGACTTCTTATCGTCAATTTAGTTATTCAGAATGGGATAAACCCGAAACCAACATCAGATCAAAACCCAGGAAACCATTCGACTTAGCTAACCTTCAGTTAGTTTATAAATTTCACATTTCATAGGGATAGGTTCCCATTATTTTTATCAAAGATAATTTCTTTAGTATATTTTTCATGTCAAACACATTCAACCATCAAATTTTCAATAAACCGAGTATATTCGGTTTATTTCCATTCCATATCGTTTATAATATTTTATAACGATTTATCGCTATTTTTATTTATTTAAAAATAGCCAATTTATTCAAACGACGTTTCAGGTCATAACGCGACCGTGGCGTTGTTTTTCTTCCGATTTGATTTACACGTATTTGAAAATCTAACCGTTGGATCTTCACAAAATTTAAATCATTAGATAGATCTTTTCAAACGAAACCAATGGTTTCAATTTTGGGAAAATCCGACGGTCGGATCTCCCGGTACACTTGTTTGAAGTTTCGATTTCAAAATACGAACTACAGCGTCCTTATTCGATTTAATTTAATTATATTTATATATATATAAATATAATCGATTCTGGCGCTGTTTTTCTTTAGATTTGAATTAAACATTCCAAACAATGCAACTGTTGGATTTTCACAAAGTGGGTATCGTTGGAAAGATATTTCCAAAGCGAACCCAACGGTTTCGGTTTCGTGAAAATCCGATGGTCGGATCTCCCGCACTAATCGTTTGAAATCACGGTTTCAAAACACGAACTGCAGCTTCGTTATTCGATTTATTTTAATTATATTTATATTTATATAAATATAATCTATTCCTCGATTTCAAAACCATATTCTTTTCATACACTTGATAAAAATGATATTTTTATCCAACAGACATTTATTTCAACACTTCACTATTTTTAACAATTCATGTATATAATAAAAATGTGATTTTTATTGTAAAACAATTTATTTCAAAGCACGAATATTTTATATAGTTCATATAGACGATAAAAATATGATTTTTATTATAAAACAATTTATTTCAAAACACGACTATTTTATATAGTTCATATAGATGATAAAAATATGATTTTTATTATAAAACAATTTATTTCAAAACACGACTATTTTATATAGTTCATATAGATGATAAAAATATGATTTTTATTATAAAACAATTATTTCAAAACATGAATGTCGTTCAACACATGAATTTCTATTCAACACATGAATTTCTATTCAACACACGAATATAGTTTCAACACATGAAAATAATTCTAACACAGAAATATTTCCGAAAATTTCGGAAGCATAACGGCAGGGTAGTTAAAACCGGGGCCGTCCCTAGTACGGCTTCCCGCTCTACCTTAAAGCCTCGCAGCTTTTGACAATGGGGATTTCATGCATCTAGTTCACATGCAGGCGGCATGTTTATTTTCTTTTCCACAAACTAATCCTATGTGGTTTCAACCAAATAATTCTCAACCACAAACGGGTATTTTTCAACCACAATCAATCAGTTTCAACCACAAACAATTCTAATCAACCATTCGCTATCAACCAATTTTCACACCAATCACAACCAATAAATATCGTTCATGGTTTGTGGACGAGGGGCGTATATATATATATAAGTATATTTCACTTCTGTTTCAACACTTATATAATTTTTACAACGCATATATAACTTATATATCGAACGTACAACTTAGACAATGCTTTTACATGAGGTGTACAATGCTTATATAACTCATACATCGACTATATAATTTATACTTCGTCGTTTTCCATATTGTTTATAATTCAGAAATCTCGCATTGGGTTCCACTCCACCAAAAATAGCAGGAGGCTCAGAAAAATATGCGGTCTCTTCTGGAATGTAGAAGGCGCCCACACGAGTCCACTGTCTCTTGTTTCGCTGAATTTCGTCCACAAATTAAAAAGATACGATTTTTAGAAGTTTGCAACGCTTTAGAGTGTTAAAATCAGTTTGAAATTAACAAAGCCGTACTTCAGCTGAAAGGTTCGAAACTAGGTTTTGATTTTACTCGAAATCCGTGAAGCTTGAAGAGGATCGGGCTATGTAGTTTCGAAAGGAGAGGAGTGGCGCTAAGGCGCCGGGGAGAGTTGGTCAGTTCGACGGTCGGAGGAGGGTACGACGGCTCTTCGAAGGCGCCGACTTTGGAGGCCTGGATCTCGCAATTCACTTGACGAGAGGGGGTGCAACGACCATGGATTTGAAGCTTGACGGGAGCTCTTCAAAATCCCTAACTGGGTCGAAGGCTATCGATGCGTGTAGGAGGAGAAAATGAGGAGAGAAGGGAAGAAGGAGTTCCGCCGTCACCTGGAGGGTTTATCGGGGAGAGAGAATCTGATGTGGCCCAATGATAATTTTTTTATATTTATAAATTTTAAAAATCCAAAAATACCCCTTATCTCATACGAACTCCAATCCAAACCCAATGACTGTCGTCCCTAGCTAAATACCTCCATTCCGAACACAATGGGATATGTTTCGTAGGCCTATTCGACTGTTTCAGTCAGTTTCTCTTCAAATTAAAATATAAAACATTCAGTATTCGATTTGAACGAACATTTCAATTTTCCGGGGCCACATACTGACTCTAAAAATTTCCGAAAAATAAATCCAGCTATGTTTTGACGATACGGTCCCAACAAAACTAGTTTCGTCGAATTCTGAGACCGTTTGAAAAATGGCCCTTTTCTGGTCGATCCAATTTAATAGAAATCGACCAAACACATTTTCCTTTGCCATGCTCACATACTAGCTTCAAAAATTATGAAATTTGAAACCTAGCAATAGTTTAACATCCCGGATCCAACAAAAGTGGTTTCGTCGAATTCTGAGGTCGTTTGCAAAATGACCATTTCCACAGGCTATATAAACTCTATAGCGACCTTTCTGAAAATTCATTTAGCCATAACTTTTGCTTCCCGCTATGAAACTTCGATTTTTCAGATTCGTTAGAAAAATATTCACTAACAGATTTAAATATTTTTGGTTTCACTAAAATCCGTTTTAATTTGCACCCGGTACAGTCAGTCAAAGTTTGAATTCAATTTTTGAAACTACCGCGCCATTTCAGGCCTTGTTTATAATTAAAATTAATTATATTTATTTTCAAACATCGATTCAAACACCATTTTTGTCGCTATTATTCAAATTAATTTATTTTAAATATTTAAAATTCACTAAAATAGCCAATTTAAAATTTTCAAACTAGTTCAGATTTTCCGGGTCGTTACAGTGTTAATGCCCGTTTTACCCAATAATTTGAATTATATGTCCAAAAATGTTCATATTCAAATTATACAAATATTAACCCTTTTCCCCCCGTTTCCTAACTAGTGCACTCATAAACTGGTGGCATGCCTAGGCTAGTCAATAGCCTAGTTATGAACGATAATAGGAAAATAATGAGAATATAAACAAAATGATCATCTTGACATAAACATAAACTAGCATGATGATATGGTGAACATACATACTTGCATGGACATGTAATTAACATCGTAATAAGGTGGACAACTGATGAACTGGTTTCAGTCAATATAACCACGATGTCATAATAAGCATAGTAAGATCTAAATTAGCAGTTTAGATGTCTAATTGGTTTAGATCTAACATGATAACACAAGGTGATAAATTAGATCATATAATTCACATCTAGGGGTTAAAATAGATCTAATACTATTAGAATGACATAATAACATGTTTAGATCTAAATATGGGTTCACATGTCCAACTTACAACATATCTAAGTTGATCGCAATATAACAGGTGAAAGGTGATTTACATAAAGAGTTAGATCTAACCAATGTTGCAACTGTCCAAATTAACAGATTTACATTTACCATAACATAGGTACAAGTCAAGGTACACATAGGTAACATAATAGAATAACTACAATTTCATTGGACCTAAAGATGTAGATCCATCATGACATAATATAAGATTTTACAATTGCATAGATTCATAGTTTACAACATATCCAATTCACAGTCTTTCATAACTCACTTTTATTTATCTAAACCTAAAAGAAACTAGAAACTTATAGCATTAGGTTTAGATAATAGAGAAAGAATGGATCTTGAATTTTTGGATTTGATTTGCAAAGTTGAATGTTGTATGTTGTTGAAGAAAACGAATCAGTCTCAGTTCGCAGACCAGTGGCATATGGCTCCCATAATTTCAAATGAAGAAATAGGAGAATTGAGCACATATTTATAGCTACAGAATCCTCTGAAACTGACTTCCACCTCAGCCCTAGGGGTGTCGACACCCCTGTGGGTGGGTCGACCATAGGTCGACACCCCTTAAGGGGGGTCGACCCCGGTGTCGACACCCCTCTAGGAGGGTCGACCCCCTAGAGTGGGAAATTTGCCGCCTTGATGAATTTTGATTTTCGAACTGTTCTGGATAGGGTCTGACTCATATCTGACTAATACGTGACTCAAATGTGTATATATGTTCTTTCTGCGTGTATACAAACTTAAAACCCTCACAACTTCTTCATACGATGTCCGTTTTACGCAAACAAAATGTCTATCATGATCAGAATTTCGAGATGGACGCGATGGTGAAGTCCATTTTCCTAAATTCTGAATATTGAACCAATTATTATTTAATTTATCCTCTTTTAGTGTCATTAAAATTCGGGGTGTTACATTCTCCCCTACTCAAAGGATTTCATCCCCAAAATCTCTAAGTTGAGAAGAATGCATATCCTACCATCCATCACCCATCTACTCATCCAACAACCACTGGCATCCATTGTCCTTAGAGACTTTGAATGCTTATATGAATATATGCGATGGTGTGTGTATATGTCCCAACACTAATGCGAAAGATCAAGCATTCTACTGATTCAGTTGACCTCCTTAATGCGACGTATGTTAGTGCCATGAATCCAATATGTATGCACATTATACTAATATAACATGTAAACCCTATATAGGTGCACACTCATTCATCCAAATTCAACATCCGTATGCTAATACATCTATTTCCATCCATAAAAGAAAAGAAAAGAAAATGCACACACATCCATATGCAGTATGAAAGTGGTTGAGCCGACCTTAGTGCCTAATGTGTGTATATATGCATCCACATGCAACCACTAGTAAACACTTGCATCCATTTGCATCCATCAAACATAACATGTCTCAAACACATGTTTACATCCATAGGATTCCTATCTAAAGGTCGAAAAAATACTACGGATAAGAAATACTTAAATGATAGAAACAAGCACTGATAAAACTTGGAAAAAGGAGTTAAGAACATACCCTCGAAAAAGAAAGGGTATGAAGCGTGAATCTTGTCTTCGGTTTCCCATGTCACATCCTCTGAGTTATCTCCCCATTGAACCTTTAGTAACTTGATGTCTTTATTGTGTAGCTTCTTAACTTCTGATCCCAGAATACAGGTAGGGACTCGCCTAACTGTCGCCTCCCGTTCCACTTCAACATCTTCCAACACACTCGGCTCAATGATTACTGCGGTGTCATGCAAGCACTTCCGCAGATGAGAAACGTGGAAAACATAATGAACGTCGGATAGATTTTCTAGGAACTTTATTCTGTAGGCCATTTGGCTAATCCTCTCGGTTATGGGAAATGGCCCCCACAAACCTAGGTGCTAACTTCCCTACTAATCCGAAGCGAACCACATTCCTCAGAGGTGACACTTTGATAAAAACTAAGTCTCCCACTTCAAATTCGATGTTAGTCCTTCTCTTGTCTACATAGGATTTCTGCCTATCTTGAGCTGTCTTCATCCGCCGTCGAATAAGGTCAATCTTTTTGAACGTTTCTCTAACCATATCTGGTCCAAGTAATAATCTTCTGTAGATTTCCACCAACAAGTTGGTGATCTACACGTTCATCCGTACAATGCTTCGAAGGTGCCATGCTGATGCTAGCTGTATAACTGTAATTATAGGCAAACTCTACTAAAGGAAGACGCTCTTCCCAAGTCCCTTCAAAGTCTAGGATACACAGCCTCAAAAGATCTTCAAGAATCCTGTTCACCCTCTCTGTCTGTCCATTGGTCTGAGGATGATAAGCGGTGATTAAACACAACTGTGTATCTAATGCTTCTTGCAAGATCCTCCAAAATTCGCTGGTAAAGATGGGGTCACGACCGTTCACGATGCTAGAAGGTAATCCATGAAGACAAACTATCTCACGAACATAAATTGCTGCTAATCACGATGTCGTCCTCTTACTCTTAACTAGAATAAAGTGAGCGCTCTTAGTGAGTCTATCCACCACAACCCAGATACTGGTGTTGCCTTTCTTCGATCTAGGCAAACCATCTATGAAATTGATAGAGACGCTCTCCCATTTCCACTGCGGAACCTCCAACGGATGAAGTAGTCCACCGGGTTTCTTTTGCTCAGCTTTGACTTGCTGGCAAACTAAACATTGAGAAACAAATTCGGCCACATCTTTCTTCCTCCCAGCCCAAAAGAAAACCCTCTTCATGTCTTTGTACATCTTATCACTGCTTGGATGAATGGTCATCTTAGAATGGTGGGCTTCTTCTAGGATTGCCTTTATTAAGATTCCAATTTGAGGAACACAAAGCCTTCCATCTCGTAGCAACCACCCCTTTTCATCTATGGCATATCTATCGAGGTGACTAGAAGTCTCCCCTCTTCTGAGCTTATCCATGATGTCTAGAATCTGTGGATCACCTTGTTGCGAAGCTCCTATCTGGTCCATAAGAGTCGGTCGTATCTCCAAGGATGCAAACAAACAAGGCAAAATCTCGATGGAGGGTCTAAAATCAAAAGCTGATATGAACGCCAAGTTCTTTCTTTCCACAAACAGAGGACTCAGGGCTACCCTCTGCCTACTTAGTGCGTCTGCCACCCATTACCCTTGCCAGGGGTATAAGAAATCTCAAAGTCATAAGAAGCTAGAAACTCCATCCACCGTTGTTTCCTTAAATTGAGATCCTTCTACGAGAACAGATACTTGAGAGATTTATGATCAGTGTATAACTTGAACTTCTCTCCAAGTAAATAATGACGCCACGTCTTTAACGCACACTATGGCAGCTAGCTCAAGATCATGGATGGGGTAGTTCTTTTCATGAACTCTCAATTGTAACGCACTACTTTCCCTTTTTGTATTAGAAATACACCAAGCCATGTACCACACACATCAGTGTAAACAATAAACACCTTATTCCCGTTAGGCAAGGTCAAGACTGCGGCTATTGTCAAAGCCCTCTTCAGTCGTTGGAAAGCAATGTCATGGTCTATATCCCACAAAAATGGCAAGTTCTTCTTTGTCAGCCTGGTGAGTGGGGCTGATATCTTTGCGAAGTCCTTAATGAACTTCCTATGGTATCCTGCTATCCCAGGAAAGCTTTTCACCTTGGTTGCATTTTTAGGAATCTGCCAATCTTGCACTGCAACTACCTTCGCGAAATCTACAGCTATCCCTTCTTTGGAGACCACCTTCCCTAAGAATCTCACCTCTTTTCTCCAAAAATGGCATTTGGAGAATTTTTCTTTAAGCTGATGGTCACGGACAGTTTTCGAAACTTCTCTATAATGTTGGGCATGCTCTTCTTCGCTTTTGGAGAAGATCAAAATATCATCGACAAAGACTACAACAAATTTATTTAGGAACTAATGAAACACCATACTCATCAGATCAAAAAAATAGGCAGGTGCATTCGTCAGCCCAAAAGGCATAACTAGCCATTCAAAGAAATCGTTCGGAGTCCTAAAGGCGGTCTTATCTATGTTGTCCTCAGCCACCCTCAACTGATGGAAACTCGTGGCCAAGTTTAACTGGGAAAATACTGAGGCACCAACAAGCTGATCAAATAAATCGTCAATCCTCGGAAGCAGGTGCCTATTCTTCTTAGTGAGTTTATTCAGTTCTCTATAATCAACACATAAACGAAGCGAATCATCAGCCTTAGTTGCGAATACTACTGGAGCACCCCCATTCAGATTTGCTTCGTCTGATAAACCCCTTCTCGAGTAGCTCCCTAACTTTCTTACTCAGCTCCCTCCTTTCCCTCGGAGCCATGTGGCGCACTGGCAATGCAACTGGCTTTGCATTGTCCACCAAATATATATATGAAAGTCGATCTCGCGCCTCGGAGGTAAACCCCGAACCTCATCAAAAACATTGAAAAAATCCCGGACTACTGGAACTGATTGATGATCATTGATTGATGCATCAAGAGACTCTAGGAAACTAAGCATAATCGACCCTTGTGGTTCACACGAAATCTCGAGTGTTCTCCCATGACAAGTCAGAAGCCTAACAACCCTCTTTATACAATCCAGAATGACACCATATGCGGTAAGCCAATCCATTCCTAGAATCAACCCATAGCCCATAAACCCAAGCACATACGTGTCGCATTCAAACTCGACGCCTAACACAGATATTTTCAAACCCCGACAAATCATAGATAAATGAGCCGAACCACCAATGGGGTGTGAAACAACTACGAGATCCACTACCATACTAGTAATTAAGTGCAGAGATTCAACTACAGAACTGGATATAAATGAATGTGAGGCACTAGAAACAAAAAGCGTTTTAATAGGATGGTTTGAAAGAGAAATTAAATGTTCCACGGAATTTTTTCTACCTCTATCAGGAGCACTGATCGCGAAAGCATGCACCTACCCTCAAGAAGTCCATGTCCTTTGATCATGTCCCTGTGATCCCTGTTTCTTCGGGCACTCTTTAGCAAAGTGTCCAGCCTTTCCACAGTGGTAGCGGGAGTTCTTCCTTCCCTTACAATCTTTAACCAGATGACCTTACTTCCCACAATGGTGGCATTTTCTTTTATCCTTGCCTTTATCACTTTTCCCTCCTTTCTTCTGCTGTTGTTGTTGCCCCTTCTTGGGCCACACCTTCCTATTTTGTGATGTCTCCTCAGCCTACTTTTCTCCCTTGTTTCCCTCATGCATTAGGGCCATATCGACAAGCTTTTCAAAAGTGGCCCCCATTGGAATATGGGACATGGCTAAACCATGCAGAGGCTCATTTAGCCCTTTAGCAAACTGCAATGCCCTTTTGTTAGCATTCCACCAACAATAAACTGAACCTTGCTAGTTGGTTGAATTTATTCACATACTCTTTTACCATCAAGTTTCCCTGTTTGAATGCTAAGAATCTCTCCATCTGCATGTTGCTTTAGGCTTGGGAAAGAAATTTCATTTCGAACCTCTATCTAAAATCTCCCCAAGTTTCCACCGGACGTCCAGCTTGAGTGAGTTCCCACCAAAATGAGGCTTCGTCCTTCAGTAGCCAGGCGGCTAACTTGACCTTCCTTCTATCCTCTACTTCAAAGATTACGAATAAGTCCTCGGTCTCCTTGAGCCAATTCCGGGCTTCTGCAAATGTATCGTTCCTATGAAATGGCTTCCTTCCCATAACATGGAAGTCCTTGCAGGTCTTGGCGAAGTTATCTTCTCTTGGAGGGGGAGGAGGAGGAGGAATGACTAGTGCAGCTGGGGGAGGAGCATTTCCTTGGCCTTCGGCTGGCGCCGTGGCCTCCAAATATCTATGGAACCATTCGGGTATTGTGACACCCTATGAGATATTAGGAATATTTTGTTCCCCATACATGCTGAAAAGGAAAAAGGAAGAAATTTAGATAAAGGATCGAAGGATACTACATATGGCTTTTTGGGGAATGTTTTTCAAAATAGACTTTTCTTGATGAAAATGCTTTCTTTTAAAACCTTTTTGAAAATAATTTTCAAAATCTTTTATCTAATATGGTAACCTGGCTCTGATACCAAGTGTGACACCCCACGTCCGTTAGTGTCACTCACTAAGGGAATGCCTTAAGTTTCATGAAGCGTTATAGGTAAAACAGACGTAGAATAATTACAAGACATATATAAATAAGATAGCAGCAGGAATTTAAATTTTTATTTTGAAACATAAATCATAATACCGTGGTCCGCAATACCATAAGTCACAAAAACCATTACAATAAAATGACTTCTGTCTTGCATCATCAGGGTACATAAGAATATAAAAAAACATAATTCCCTAATTGAAAGAGTTAGGCCATAGTAGAGACGAGAACTTGAGCCATGCTTTAGTAGTAGCTCCTAGCAAGATGATATCTGAGTCCCGACTAAGCCTGAGTGTTTCCTCCCTGAGAACCTGAGGGGGTGGGGGAACGGAAAAAAGAAGGAGGAAAAAAGATCAAATATAAAGTCTGGCGATTCTATTTACTTTTAGCCAGTAAATAACTAAAAGTAATATGATAGGCATATAAAGTGGATAAGAGAGATTACTACATAAATGGAAGGTGTGACAAGGTAGACAGGGTAAGGTGTATACACTTCTCTAATGATTAATCTGCACTATTACTAGTATAACCAGAATGAGATGATCCCTTCCACTATAAGGCGGTAGACTTAGGGCATATGTCCAAATATACCCTAACCACTACCCTCATCGATTGGCTCTCTACTCCGTAGATACACTGTGCTGGCCCCATGGTAGGATGTATCACGTCCTACAGTGGCACCCCCTCACTGATATGCACAACCCCATATCTACTGGTGTCACGTCGTCTTATCCCCCTCTACCCGGCTCATGCATGCCCATGGCCCGGTCGGTTTGCACCGCCCACACCGTCCTCCACGTTTGAATCTCTTACAATCAGTCAGTAAGCGTGCCCCTCTCCTCCTAGTACGGAGTGTTTTATTTGATACCTACTCTGGGTTACCGACTGAAATGGGTCCCATACAATATGATACAGGCTCTCTCCTTTGTCTTGTATCCCCCACTAGGTTTTTCACTGATTATTTAAACAACAAGATGTCTTTAATTACATAGCTCCATACCAGTTATGCTTACCCTAAAAGGTGTCTTTAATTACATAACTTTATTATTTCCTCCGGTTATGTATACCACTAGGTGTCTTTAATTACATAACCTTATCGGGTTAAGTTTGTGGGCCTATATGTAAATATTACCCGTCCCCTCCAAGTTTGCTTAACCCATCCACTATTCCTGTTGAACCTATGATTTTTGTTTGATGATAACAAACATATTTTATTAATGTGTTTAAAATTTTACTGTTCACTGTTCTTCACATTACGCTGAAATAAAAATATTTTTGTATAATAGTGCTTCTATACAGAAATTGCAAATCTACACAAGCAGTTATTATTCAAAAATTATATTTTTATTTCATAACTCAAACAGTACATTTTTCTTTTGAACTCTCAGCCATACAAAGTTTAAATACAAATGAACCTCTCTACATATCCTCCCATTACATTTTTTTTCTCACACTCAACTTCAAATCTCCTTACACTCTTACTGACTCTGCATTCTGATTTGCTCCTGTTGCATCATCCTAAAACCTATCACAGAAATGAAATACACACAGCAGACTAAACCTAAAACTGAACACTAAACAAATAAAAATTTATTTTATTTTGTCTCAGTTTTTCTGTGTGTTTTTTCATCATCTTTCTGACTTGATCAGCCTTGACATAACCATACTGGTTTGCTAATCAGAACAAGCATTAAACTCAACAGACTCTGACCAGCCCCAACACAGTACAGTCAGTCTGCTGATGTGTATCATAGTGTCACACACACACAGATATATATATATATGTATGTATGTATGTATGTATGTATGTATACAAGACATGTCAAAAATCAAAAGAGAAATGGAAATCGAATGTGGATATCAGATCAGCAAAACGAGGATGGCAATCATGGCAGATCACAGCAAGTTATCAACATGACAAACAAACATGGCAAACACTCATATGCAAGTGATCCTCAAGCAAGATCAGTAGACACGGAGCAGCTTTCAAGAACCAAGGGGCAGCTAAGATACGCACTGTGTCACATGTGTATAGTCTAAACAAGTACATAGTGAAACCAACAAACTATAGAAGTCATAGTGGGTACAACTATACAGTGGAGAATGGTACACACATGAATCAATGTTCAAGCAAGTGGCATATTAGATCAGCAATACAATCAGTGGACATATACATGAATGTACATGATGTACACAAGTTTTTGTTTAGCATTACAGTGACTACATACAAGCAGTGATGAGATTCAGCAATGCACAAATGAAGAAACATCTACACTTTTTTTTCTAAAATACAGTGTCAAAGTTTACACACAGCATGATGGTGTTTGAGTGAGCACAGCATGGAACAACTACAACAACATTGTGGTAACACATGTGACTATGGTAAATGTCACACAAACCAATTTCAGCATAAAAAACAATGACAAACATGTTCAGAGATCAATGGAATTGTACAGGATGGATAATATACACAAGTGCACAAGTTTAATTGAATATACAATAACTTGTTTCAATAACATATCATGTGTGTGAAAGTGTTTGGGTGCAGCATAACACAAGAAAATGGAGAGCATCAGCTAACATATGCAAAAGCAAGAATGGTAGAGAAACATATAGGAGCAGCAGCCAAAAGTCAAGACAGTATGGATGACCAGAGACAAAGGTGCAGCAGTTTACTCGAGTTAGTCTTAAAATTTATGGTCCAAGTCAAATGGTGCGTATGTGCATGGTTCAATAAGCAGCAATAAATTTTTCAAGTTCATCCAAGAAAAACAATTCAAGAAAATCTGTGTATATTTGGCATATAGCAAATCATGGGAATAATCAAGAGACAAGTGCATTTGTGTGACAGAATAATTTCTGGAAAAGATTTAATAGCTTTCTATTTTCGAATTTCTATTTCGAATCATGTATGGGAAAGTAAAGTTTTGTTTCAATCTTTTTTTGGTATGATGACTAGGCAGAAATAAACTGAGCAAGATAATTGTTTTTTTTAAATGGAAAACAAATTCAATCGGATCATATGAAGAAAGAACTAATGGCCAAATTCATAGCTTGTTTATCCAAATTAAAATTGCCAGAAAAACCACTGCAGAAATAAAAAAAGCTTTCAAAATCGATTCCCAAATTGGACAACAAAATTTCAGGGGGAAAGTTCGATCCAAATATTCCACAATCAAAATTAGGCAAGTCATAATGTGAAATCAAAGGGTTAGGGTTTCAGAACCCCTATATAAACACACGAATTCATCATCGACAAACATATCCAACCATTCGACATACAATCGAAACCCTAATATTAATTTAGAAAATCTTACTTGTTGGATCGAGAGAGAAAGAGCATTTCAGAGCCAAGCTAGAAGACAGTTTCAAGATTGTTGAGTAAATCGAAGCCAAGGAATTCCAGAACTAAAGAAACCCTAGTAGCCATGTTTTCTATGGAGAATTAAAAGGGGATGGCCTTATTTTTAGTGAAGAAATAAAACCGGGATTCCTTTTAAAAGGCTTTGTATTTATTTCTTTTGTATTTTTGTTTTTATCTTTGAAAAACAATGTCTAGTTTTTGCTAGTTTACTTCAAAACTAGGGCTTACAGATTACTGGTCTGTGATTTGGGAAAATCTAGTCTAGGGTACATAGATCGGTCTAGGAATTTGAGCTTAGGGTTAGGACAGGAGCAGGTACTGCAAGTTTATATGAAATTGTAAGCGGGATCTGTTTATAACACCTAGTAGAAATCTTAGGAATGCAGCAGTAGACACAGTTTGCCGAAGCTGGGTATTTTTGGTGTGTGATTTTCCTTTACTACATTTTCATTATTATGTGATTGTTATAAATATTGATAAACCCTATTCACCCCACTTATAGGGTTAAAATTGATCCTACAATTGGTATCAGAGCCAATGTTTATTTAACTCTAGAGACCTGACATCAATGAATAATGCTTTTTCTGAGGGACAATCTATTGCCAGGACACCCATGTTCAGTGGTAGCGATTACGCGTATTGGAAAGCTAGAATGAATATCTTGTGTCTGTTGACTATGATGTTGTAACAAACCGAAAAATCAAAACAAATTTAAAATTTTCATTTCGGCTATTTCAATGAATTTTGAATAGTTGAAATAATTATTTTAAATAATAACGATTTAAAATTTATTCAAATCGAAGTTAGAATGAATATATTTATTTTAGTTTTAAAAGGAGTTAGAAATAGCACGATAGTTTGAAAATTTGAATCTGGATTTGACTGAATGTACAAGATTCAAAATGAAACGGATTTTAGTGAAACCAAAAATATCTAAATCTGTTTAAAAATATCTTTCCAACAAATCCGAAAAATCGAAATTTCATAGCGGGAATAAAGAGTTATGGCCAATTGAATATTCTAAATAGTCGCTATGAAATTTAATGTAATTTATAGCCCATATAAAGGGCCATTATATAAACGACCTCCGTTTTCGATGAAACCATTTTTGTTGGATCCGGAATATCAAATTATTGCTAAGTTTAATTTTCCATAATTTTTGGAATTAATATGTGAGCATGGTAAATTAAACTGTGATTCGATAATTTCTATTGAATTTAATTGACTGTTAAAAAGGCCATTTTTCAAATGGTCTCCAAATTCGATGAAATTAATTTTGTTAGGATTGTATTGTCAAAACATAGCTAGATTCATTTTTCGGGAATTTTCGAAGTCCGTATGTGGCCCCGGTGAATTTAATGTATGATCGAATTTAATAAATAAATGATTTAAATTTTAAATTAAAGAAAAGTGGGCTGATACGATCAAACGGGCTGATGGGACTTAGGCCATTGTGTCCGAAATGGGGGTATTTGGCTAGGGGCAACATTCGTTGGGCTGGATTTGGGGTTATTAGGAATTTACGGGCTTTTTTGTGAATTAATAAATTAAATAATATTATATTATATAAATATCTCATCTAATTAGAAACCTAACCCTAATCCCATCTAAGACAGCCGCCGCTCATTTCTAATGGAAGGCCAACAATCTCCCATTTTGATTCCACATTTTCTCTATCCACAAATGATTTCATGAATTTTATAAAACGAAATTTGAAGACCTCCTCTAGTTCTATAAATTCAACGGCTAGGATCGTTCAACATTTAGTGGATCAACCAGAATCAGAGCTTAAAGTGGTCGCATTTGGGGGTTTTTTGGTGTGTACGAGAGGGCCAAGATGGCCGACGTTGGGGGTATAGGGTGGCGGCGCTTTGGCGCAGGGCGTGGAGGTGTGTGATCGGGTCCTGGAGCACGGTGGCGTAAGCAAAGACGAGCCCTAGCCAAGCGCTATGGGTTACATTGAACCGAAGGTCCATGGGGAAGAAGCACAAAACAGAAGACGGCAACACTTAGTAAATGTAATTAAATATATTAATTTTGTTATTAAGCGTTAATAAAATTCGTTAAATTAAAACTCGAATATCTTTTTATTATGTGGTCAGAACTGAATGATTTTCGTTGCGTTGGAACCGTATTTCCGAGGTCTACATCATGGGCCAGTCTGAAACAGATTAAGAGCTGACTGCAAATTCAGAAGGAATAAATACCAATGTGAGAAATTCTACATTTTTATATAATCAAAATCAATTAATCATAATTAGATCTGTTGATTGTCATACACTGTAATATTCTGCTGATTATCATACGTGATTTGATCTGTGATTGGTGTGTTCTATAGATCTGTTAAAATTAACATTTCTGTTAACTAGAATTGGATTAAACAAAATCATCATTTTGTGTTTATTAGATTGGTTGATTCAAAAATTAACAATTATGTTAACTAGAAAAGTAGTTAAACAAATTTTATCATTTTTTTATTAGATTTGTTAAACAAAAATTAACATATTTGTTAAATTAGAATTGTGTTTGACAAAAAATATCATTTTTGTTAATTAGATTAGTTGTTTTGATTAACATTTTGTTGAATTGGAAATGTTAAATATAAAGATTAATATTTTTGTTGAACTGGAAATGTTAAATATAAAGATTAACATTTTTTTTGAATTGGAAATGCTAAATATAAAGATTAACATTTTTGTTGAATTGAAATAAAAATTATTAAAATGTTCACATTTTGAAATAAAAACATGGCTACATTAAAATTCACATTTTTAATGTAATGTAAGAAACTAGCAAATTAGAATTGTTAAATTATAATTGTAATGTTTAACAAATTAAAATTGTTAAATTATAATTGTCAAGTTTAACAAATTAGAATTGTTAAATTATAATTGTCATGTTTAACAAATTAGAATTTCTGAATTATAATTGTCATGTTTAACAAATTAGAATTGTTAAATTATGTTAACGATAAAATTTACATTTTTATCTTATATGTAGAAAAGATCAAAATGTTCATTCGTTTGAAATGAAATTATGTTAATGATAAAATTTACTTTTTTATCGTACATGTAGAAAAGATTAAAAATGTTCATTTGTTTGAAATGAATATATGTTAACGGTAAATATTCGCATTCTTATTGTATATAAGAAAAGAGTAAAAA
Source organism: Allium sativum (assembly GCA_030737875.1). Classification (NCBI taxonomy): domain Eukaryota; kingdom Viridiplantae; phylum Streptophyta; class Magnoliopsida; order Asparagales; family Amaryllidaceae; genus Allium; species Allium sativum. Next base: position 392,589,506 of record CM060922.1, read on the forward strand.
AATGATCATTATAGAAAATAAAAATATGTTAAGAATAAAACCACATTTTTATTGTATAAATAGAATATGTAAAAATGATCATTGTTTTGAAATAGAGATATGTTAACAAATAAATATTCAAATTTATTTGTCATATTAAAGATTGAAATTTGTGTACAAATAAATATTCACTTTTATTTGTTATGTTAAAGATAGGAATTTGTATACAAATAGAAATCTCCTTTTTATTTTTCATTTGCAACATAGAAAATGTCATGAAAATAAATACTTCTTTTTATATGACATTAGAAATGTAGAACATGTTATTCAAGTAAAACCGCTTTTTATTTGTCATTAGAGAACATAGGAAAGTGTTATGTAAATTATCTTTTATTTTGTCATTAGAATTATATAACATGTCATGCAGACAAAATTATCTTTATTTTGTCATTAGAATTATATAACATGTAATGCAGACAAAATTATCTTTTATTTTGTGATTAGAATTATATAACATGTCATGCAGACAAAATTATCTTTTATTTTGTCATTAGAATCATATAACATGTCAAGTAGACAAAATTATCTTTTTATGTTGTCATTAGAAAATATAGAACATGTTCAACATAGAAAATGTTATGGCAATAAAAATCTTTCTTTTTATTTGTCATAAGCAACATAGAAAATATGTTTACAATAAAAATTCCCTTTTTATTGTATATGTAAAACATGAAATGTGATTGAACCAAATACACTTGGCTGCTGATATTAACTGTGATGGATTGACTGTTTGGATTATGCTCGACCAGTTTATGAGCAAAATATGTTTTTACATTTAGCACTGGGTTGGGTAAAAATATCTATGTGCAAACACCTTGTGAAACACTTCATGATTTGATTATAAGGTGGTTAGCGATGTTGTTTATTTCAAAATTAATGAATGATTTTGAAAAGTGTTTTCTTAAGTAAAAAGAATAGTATTCCCGATTTTGGACAGGGAATATTTTATAAAATGTTTTATAAAACAGAAAGAATTTCGAGGACTATACCCGATGATTTTGAAATGATTTGGAAGTAGAAATCTATATAGATTTGAAAGTACTTGTGATTATTATATTGTGAAATGATTTTCCCTACTTCGAGATATAAAATGATTTAGCAAGTATGTGGCTGAAGATGCGGGTGACCCAAAATTGACTAACAGTGCAAGGGCGTGCATGTCTTCCCCAATTGGTGGGATAGTGCATTGTCAGTGTAGCCGTTAGGTGCATATATATATATATTGGTTCGGTTAGGGTACGTACTGCCCGGTCCTAAGACAACATGACCGATATTTAGTTGCATACTTGTTTGTATACATTGTTACGTTTTGGAATTCATATTTCCAAATGTTTTGTTTTGAAATCCTGAAGTGAAATCTACTTTATTATAAAAGCTAGATATGTATTTCATGTGATTTGAAATAAAAGAAATCGGGGAATAAAGTCCAAAGAAATAATTTATGTGAAGTAAATTGGATTTTGAAGTCTAAGTTTAGGGACCAAGCCTAAATGGGTAGATTAAGGAATTGCATGTTGATTGATGCATTGTAGATCCGTATCTTTATTTATGGTAGTAGTATATGCACTGGCAATCCAATGGAGTAAACCCGTTCCGCGTTAGCGGCGTGGTCTTGTGATTAGCCTTATTATTAAATATGTTAAGTAAGATTTCTTAAAGTTGTATCCAGAGCACCGATAGCCTTCCGCTGTGTTAGTTATTCACTGCCGCTACATTGTATTGCAATTATTGTAATTTAATCTTCCGCTGTAATTGTTAACGAAATTGAAATGCTTAAACCAAAAGATAGGTGGGATGCGAATGATAAGAAACTGTACTCTATTGATTCTAAATCCATGAATGCTTTGATATGTGCTTTAGATAAAACTGAATAAAACAAAATTTCTCATTGTAAAACAACCAAGGAAATCTAGCATACTCTGGAGGTCGAAGGAACGTCTCAAGTGAAAGAATCTCGTCTTGCTTTATTCAGCAATGAGTATGAAAACTTCACTATGCAGAAGGATGAGAGAGAGTATCAAGGACATGTATGGACGTTCCTCTGTGCTAGTGTACAATGCTAGAGCCCTTGGAAAAGTTTGTACTGAAGTTGAAATTATGAGGAAGATTCTGTGTGTTCTGCCAATGAATTTCAAAGCAAAAGTCACAGCCATTCAAGAATTAAAGGATCCGAGTAAGCTGAGCATGGAGGAGCTTGTTGGAAATCTAATGACATATGAAGTGGAGCTAAAAGCGTGAGAAGATCGCAACAACTTTGATCTGAAGAAGAAGTCAATAGCTTTGTACAATACTGTCAACAACGATGACGAAGATCCCATCGAACAGCTTGCAATGGCCGTTAGACAAATCGCAAAGAGGACCAAATTCAAGCCTCGAACAAACAAACCAAAATCCAACAAGCTGAAGAACTCTGACAATTCAAATGAGGAACCACTTTGCTATAATTGCCAGAACCCTGGACATTTGAAACCAAACTGTCCACTTCTCGAGCACAAAAGAAACAAGAAGAAAAAGAAATCTTTTGCTATAACTTGGGATGATGAGGAAGGAGAAGAAGACTCAGATAGTAGCGAGGAAGAAAGTAACCTATGCTTCATGGCAAAATCAAATTCAAAAGATGATAGAGAGGAATCAAGCGAGGTACATAGTTATAATGATTTGATTTTAATGTGTAAACATCCTTCTGAAATCATTGATGCACTAGAATAAAAAAGTTGAAAAACTAAAAGAAAAAAATCTAAAACTGTCGACTCTCAAGTCCACCATTGAAAATCTTGAGAAAGAAAATTTTTCTTTGAAAGAAACTGATGAGATTAATAGAGAGAATTTCATTAAACGATGTTCTTCGCTCGTGAATGACAATACAACACTAAGAATCCAGGATCTTGAAGCCATCTTGAATAAATTTTCAATTGGACAAAAATCTTTCAAAATGTTATTAGGAAACTAATTGTTTGATAACAATGGAAAAGGACTAGGTTTTGGTAAGGTACAAAATGATGTGACTGTGAATGACAATTCGAAATGTAGAAGCATCTTTCCTAATTGTGTAAAACATGGGGAAATTGGGCATAATTTTGAAAATTGCAAGAATAGGAATGAAATCAGAAAATCCACTAGAGTTTGGGTTCCTAAACACTTGGCACACAATTACCATAATTTTTGGAACACAAATAAGAGGATAAAGAAAATGTGGGTTCCAAAAGATTTTTTCTTTCATCATACTTTAATCACTGAAATTTTTGGACCTACGAACGTCTCTAGGTCATATTTCTCTCTTCTTGTGTAGGTATGTTGGCAGGCTAAGGAGCAACAAAAATGGTATTTGGATTCAGGTTGCTCCAGACATATGACAGGAGACAAGAGACTGTTCCTTGGCCTAGAAAAATATAAAGGTGGGAGTGTGACATTGGGCGACAACAGCAAATGTAAGATTATTAGTAAAGGAAAAGTAGGTAACATCATTTTTGCCTTAGTTGATATCTTATATGTTGATAATTTTTATCACAATCTTATTTCCATATGCCAACTGTGTGATAAAGGAATGAATGTAGTTTTTTTAGTGAGATTTGCAAGATCATTGATACATCCACTGGAAAAGTTGTTTTTACTGGCAAAAGAAAAGGAAATATTTACACACTCTCTATTGATGATGTAATTGTTTCTAGATATTTGGTTGCCACAGAAGAAGAGGCAGTTTTATGGCATAGAAGACTAGCACATGCTAGTATGCGTCTCCTTGAAAAACTAGAAACAAATGAGCTTGTCAGAGGTTTACCTCAACAAAAAATTAAAAATAACAAAGTGTGTAAGGCTTGCTCCATGGGCAAACTTAGTCGTTCATCATTCAATCCAAAAAATGTTATTGGTACCTCACGTGTTCTTGAATTAATTCATATGGATTTGTTTGCACCAACTGATACTGCTAGCTTAAATGGTAAATGTTATTGTTATGTATTAGTTGATGATTACTCTAGATTTACATGGGTTTATTTTCTAGCCAAAAAGTCTGAAACATTTGATTATTTTTCGAAGTTTTCAAAACTTGTTCAAAATGAAAAAGGTGTTTCAATTAAAACCTTAAGAAGTGATCATGGAGGTGAATTTGAAAATTTAGACTTTGAAAAATTCTATGAAGAAAATGGTTTTAAACATAAATTTTCCACTCCTCGAACACCTCAACAAAATGGGTTGGTCAAAAGGAAAAATCATACATTGCAAGAGATGGCTAGATCTATGTTATGTGCATATAAATTTCCTCAAACCTTCTTGGCTGAGGCAGTTAATACTTCATGCTATGTAATGAATAGAGTCATGATTAGACCAATACTTAATAAAACGTCATATGAACTGTGGTCTGACAAAAAGCCTAACATCTCATATTTTAGAGCTTTCGGATGCCCCTGTTATATTCTGAACACAGGAGATCAGCTTGGAAAATTTGAACCAAAAACAGTTGATGTAATTTTCATGGGTTATTCTTTAAGAAGCAAAGCTCACAGAATCTTCAGTAAGTAATCAAGAACAATTGTGGAGACCATTAATGTGAGGTTCAATGAATCAGACTCGGAGATGGCTTCTGAAAATGATAAAGATGACGGTGGTGTGCAAGAAGGCGAAAAAGAAAGCAATGAAGTTGAGGTAAACAATGAAGAAGTCACTGAAGCAACGGTTGAAGCTGAAAGGCTGAAATTCAAACCCAACCATCCTCCAGATTTGGTGATTGGAAGTCCAACAGCTGGCATTCGCACCCGTTCCTCTCTCAATAAGAATGTTTGTGCTTTATGTATTCACAGTGCTTTTATTTCTAAAATTGAACCAAGTTCATATGATATTTCTCTTAATAATGAATCTTCGATTTTAGCTATGCAAGAGGAACTTAACCAGCTTGAGAGGAATAAAGTCTGGAATTTGGTGCCTAGCCAAAAGACTATCTAGTTGTTGGAACAAAATGGGTGTTTAAAAATAAATCCGACGAATCTGGAAATGTAATTAGAAACAAAGATAGATTGGTTGCTAAGGGATACAATCAAGTTGAAGGCATTGATTTTGATGAAACATTTTCTCTAGTTGCTAGGTTAGAAGCAATTAGAATTTTGCTAAGTTTTGCATGTTTTAAAGGTTTTAAACTTAAGCAAATGGATGTTAAGAGTGCCTTTTTGAATGGTGAGCTGAAAGAAGAAGTTTTTGTTGAACAACCCCCAGGTTTTGAGAGTCATGATTTTCCAAATCATGTGTACAAACTAGAAAAAGCAATATATGGTCTTAAGCAGGCTCCTCGAGCTTGGTATGACCGTCTCTGTTCATATCTTTTGGAAAATGGCTTTAAAAAGGGATGTGCTGACACTACTTTATTTCTATTACATGATGGTAATGATTTCTTGATTGTTCAGATTTATGTTGATGATATCATTTATGGTGCTACTAATGACATTTTGTGTGAGAAATTTGAAAACGTTATGCAGGACAAATTTGAGATGCGCTTGGTTGGAGAGCTAAAGTACTTTCTTGGATTTCTAATCAAACAGAGCAACAAAGGAGTCATCACTTCTCAGAAAAAGTATGTGATGGAGCTATTGAAGAAATTTGAAGTTGAAGATGCAAAACCAATGAGAATACCAATGAGCCCAACAACCAAGCTTGACAAAGATGAAAAAGGTGTTGCTGTTGACCTGAAAAAATATCGCGGTATAATCGGTTCACTTCTCTATCTCTCTGCTTCTAGACCCGATATTATGTTTTTCGTCTGTTTATGTGCTCGTTTTCTATCTAATCCAAAAGAATCTCATTTAAAAGCCACAAAACGAATTCTGAGGTATTTGTTGCACACACCGAAACTTGGCTTGTGGTATCCATCTTGTGATAATTTTGATTTAGTTGGTTTTACTAATGCTGATTATACTGGTTCACTTACTGATAGGAAGAGCACTAGTGGAACTTGTTTCATGCTAGGACATTCTCTTGTTTCTTGGTCAAGTCGTAAACAAAATTGTGTTGCATTATCCACCACTGAAGCTGAGTATATTGCATTAGTAAGTTGTTGTGCATAGATTTTATGGATGATGCAAACTCTATCTGATTTTGTCTTATTCTATAAACATGTTCCTTTGAAATGTGACAATAAGAGTGTAATAGATCTATCAAATAATCGTGTACATCATTCACACACAAAACACATTGGTGTGAGACACCATTTCATTAGAGATCATATTGCTAGTGAGGACATATGTATTGAATTTATTCCAACTGAATCTCAACTTGCGAATATTTTTACTAAACCCCTTCCTGAAGATAGATTTTGCATATTACGATTGGATTTGGCGATTATAGAAATTAATTAATCTTTCTGCATTTTTGGCTAAATTTTGTTCTTAAGATGTTCTGTTATTGATTTCATTTTCTGACAAATTAATCCAATCTTCAAATCATCAAAAAAAGAACAATTTATTTTGGGCATTTATAATAAAATTGTGACTGTGTTAGATTTCAGAATATGAGATGGTTGAAAGCTTCTCTATAACCTTGATTTGATTGAATATATTTTATAATATGAGTAATTTAGGAAGTTTTTCACGTCCATCTCTATCTCTATCACCCTTCTATCATCCATTATTGTTTTATATATTAAGGGGATTTTGTATATATATTGATATTATAAAAAAATATAATAATAATAAGTATTTCTCTGACCTCATTTAAAAATCCAAGCTTTGGTCATGCATGGTTATGAGATTACTTATTTAATTTCATGTTGCAACTAATCCCATTTAAAAATCCAAGCTCTGGTAATGCGTGGTTAGTGTGCTCTTGAAATATATATAATAATAATAAATGTATGTAGATATAATAATATATAAAATCCTCCCTAGTATATATTAACTAACTTTCTATTGCATCTTCTAAATTGTGAAATGTATTCCTATCTTACGGATTATTATGATTTTTTGTTTGATTGGTTGGGGTTTGCGGTTTCTGATTCTGTCAAATGACTTGATCTCTTACTATGGTCCATATCCTTTGCAAATGTCCAGCCCTGTTCATCTTTTGATGATTACAAAAGGGGAGAAGGAGTTAAGATTTTGATACGTATACAGACATCTATAGAATTTATTTTGCCATTAATGAAAAAGGTTTAAATTTTTTTTTCTATTTTTTCAAATTTTTATTTCATATCTGCTATGTCTATTTACAGTTATAGGGGGAGCTTTGTTTTAGAGGGAGAACATATATAGGGGGAGTTCATATTCAAACAAATTCTGCTGTATTCAAAATCTTAAGTATGTTTGTCATCATAAAAAAGGGGAGATTGTTGAATCAGTGATTTTTATTTGATGATAACAAACATATTTTATTACTGTGTTTAAAATTGTACTGTTCACTGTTCTACACATCATACTGAAATAAAAATATTTTTGTATAATAGGGCTTCTACACAGAAACTACAAATCTACACAAACAGTTATTATTCAAAAATTATATTTTTATTTCATAACTCAAACAGTACATTTTTCTTTTGAACTCTCAACTATACAAAGTTTGAATACAAATGCACCTCTCTACATATCCTCTCATTACATTTTTTTCTAACACTCAACCTCAAATCTCTTTACAATCTTACTGACTCTGCATCCCGATTTGCTCCTGTTGTATCATCTTGAAACCTGTCACAAAAATGAAATACACATAGTAGATTGAAACTAAAACCGAACAAATAAAAATTTATTTTACTTTGTGTCGGATTTTCGTGTGTTTTTTCATCATCTTTATGACTTGATCAGCCTCGACATAACCATAGTGGTTTGCTGATCAGAACAAGCATTAAACTCCGCTGACTCTAACCAGCCCCAACACAGTACGATCAGTCTGCTGATGTGTATCACAATATCACATATATATATGTATATGTATGTATGTATATATGTACAAGACATGTCAAAAATTAATAGAGAAATGGAAATTGAATGTGCATATCATATCAGCAAAACTAGGATGGAAATCATGGAAGATCACAGCAAGATATCAACATGACAAACAAACATGGCAAACACTTATATGCAAGTGATCCTCAAGCAAGATCAGTAAACATGGAGTAGCTTTCAAGAACCAATGGGCAGTTAAGATATGCACTGTGTCACATGTGTACAGTGTAAACAAGTACATAGTGAAACCAACAAACTCTAGAAGTCATGGTTGGTGCAACTATACAGTGGAGAATGGTACACACATGAATCAATGTTCAAGCAAGTGGCAGATCAGCTCAGCAATACAATCAGTGGACATATACATGAATGTACATGATGTACAAAAGTTTTGGTTTAGCATTACAGTGACTACATAACAGCAGTGATGAGATTCAGCAATGCACAAATGAAGAAACATCTACACTTTTTTTTTCTACAATATAGTGTCAAAGTTTACACACAACATGATGGTGTATGAGTGAGCACAGCATGGAACAACTACAACAGCATTGTAGTAACACATATGACAATGGTAAATGTCACATAAAATAATTTCAGCATAAACAACAATGACAAACATGTTCAGAGATCAGTGGAATTGTACAGGATGTCTAATATATACAAGTGCACAAGTTTACTTGAATATACAACAACTTGTTTCAGCAACATATCAAGTGTGTGCAAGTGTTTGGGTGCAGCATAACACAAGAAAATGGAGAGCATCAGCAAACATATGCACAAGCAAGAATGGTATAGAAACATATAGGAGTAGCAGCCAAAAGTCAAGACAATATGGATGACCAGAGACAAAGGTGCAGTAGTTTACTCGAGTTAGTCTTAAAATTCATGGTCCAAGTCAAATGGTGCGTACGTGCATGGTTCAATAAGCAGCAACAAAATTTTCAAGTTCATCCATGACAAACAATTCAAGAAAATCTATGTATATTTGGCACATAGAAAATCATGGGAACAATCAGGAGACAAGTGCATTTGTGTGACAGAATAATTTTTGGAAAGGATTTAATAGCTTTCTATTTTCGAATTTCTATTTCGAATCATGTATGGGAAAGTAGAGTTTTGTTTCAATCTTTTTTTGGTATGATGACTAGGCAGAAATAAACTCGACAAGATAATTGTTTTTTTAAAAGGGAAAACAAATTCAATCGGATCATATGAAGAAAGAATTAATGGCCAAATTCATAGCTTGTTTTTCCAAATTCATTGCCAGAAAAACCACTGCTGAAATCAGAAAGCTTTCAAAATTGATTCCCTAATTGGACAACAAAATTTCAGGGACAAAGTTCAATCCAAATATTCCACAATCAAAATCGGGCAAGTCATAATGTTAAATCAGAGGGTTAGGGTTTCAGAACCCCTGTATAAACACACGAATTCATCATCGACAAACATATCCAACCATTCGACATACAACCGAAACCTTAATATTAATTTAGAAAAGCTTACTTTTTGGATCGAGAGAGAGAGAGCATTTCAGAGCCAAGCTAGAAGACAGTTTCTAGATTGTTGAGTAATTCGAAGCCAAGGAATTTCAGAACTAAAGAAACCCTAGCCCCATGTTTCTCTAGAGAAACAAAAGGGGACGGCCTGATTTTAAGTGAAGAAATAAAAGGGGATTCCTTTTAAAAGGCTTTGTATTTATTTCTTTTGTATTTTTGTTTTTATCTTTGAAAAACAATGTCTAGTTTTTGCTAGTTTACTTCAAAACTAGGGCTTACAGATTACTGGTCTGTGATCTGGGAAAATCTGATCTAGGGTATATAGATCAGTCTAGGATTTTGAGCTTAGGGTTAGGACAGGAGCAGGTACTGCAAGTTTACATGAAATTGTAAGCGGGATCTGTTTATAACACCTAGTAGAAATCTTAGGAATGCAGTAGTAGGCAAAGTTTGCTGAAGCTGGGTATTTTTGGAGGGTGATTTTCCTTTACTGCATTTTCATTATTCTGTGACTGTTATAAATATTGATAAACCCTATTCACCCCCTCTAGGGTTAAAATTGATCTTGCAATTCCAATCAATTTACTTAACCCTAACCTTATCTCATAATCATACAACCCTATGGATTAGATTTGGTTAAGTAGTCCAATTTATTACCATTTATGGTTTATAATGGGCTAGACCTCCTACATCAGGCCTATAACATGTGGATGCTGGATATGCCGGTCGGGTCCGGGCAGACTTATTCCGTTGTTGGGCCTAATCTCGTGCTTAGCCCGATTCGTATTTGCATACTTAGGCCTCCCACATTAGTTTCAACATTAGTGGCTACTGGATATGTCGGTCGGGTCCGGGCAGACTTTCACCACTAATGCGACCTAACCTCATGTCATAAGTACAATTACAATTCCTAATTGTAATAGCTAGACATTCCATTTTTAATTAATTAATCCTTTCCCTTTATAGGTGTTAATGCCCATTTTACCCAATAATTTGAATTATATGTCCAAAAATGTTCATATTCAAATTATGCCATTATTAACCCTTTTTCCCCCGTTTTCTAACTAGCGCACTCATAAACTGGTGGCATGCCTAGGCTAGTCAATAGCCTAGTTATGAACGATAATAGAAAAATAATGGGAATATAACCAAAGTGATCATCTTGGAATAAACATAAACTAGCATGATGATAATATGAACATACATACTGGCATGGACATGTAATTAACATCATAATAAGGTGGACATAAAACTAATGAACTGGTGGTAGACAATATAACTACAATGTCACAATAAGCATAGCAAGATCTAAATTTGCAGTTTAGATGTCCAATTGGTTTAGATCTAACATAATAACACAAGGTGATATATTAAATCACACAATTCAAATCTAGGGGTTAAAATAGATCTAAAACTAGTAGAATGACATAGTAGCATGTTTAGATCTAAATATGGGTTCACATGTCCAACTTACAACATATCCAAGTTGATCGTAATATGATAGGTGAAAGGTGATTTACGTAAAGAGTTAGATCTAACCAATGTTGCAACTTTCCAAATTAAATTATTTACATTCACCATAACATAGTTACGAGTCAAGATCCACATAGGTAACATAATAGAATAACCACAATTGCATTGGATCTAAAGATGTAGATCCATCATGACATAGTATAAGATTTTACAATAGCATAGATTCATAGTTTACAGCATATCCAATTCACAGTCTTTCATAATTCACTTTTATTTATCTAAACCTAAAAGCAACTAAAAACTCATAGCGTTAGGATTAGAGAATAGAGAAAGAATGGATCTTGAATTTCTGGATTTGATTTACAAAGTTGAATGTTGTATGTTATTGAAGAAAACGAATCCATCTCAGTTCACACACCGGCAGCATATGGCTCCCATAGTTTCCAATGAAGAAATAGGAGAATTGAGCACATATTTATAGCTGCAGAATCCTATGAAACCAACTGCCACCTCTTCCCTAGGGGTGTCGACACCCCTGTGGGTGTGTCGACCCATAGGTCGACACCCCTTAAGGGGGTCGACCCCGGTGTCGACACCCCTCTATGGGGGTCGACCCCCTAGAGCGGGAAATTTCCGCCTTGACGAATTTTTGATTTTCAAACTGTTTTGGATAAGGTCTGACTCATACGTGACTCATATGTATACGTATGTTCTTTCTGCGTGTATACAAATTTAAAACCCTCATAACTTCTTCATACGGTGTCCGTTTTACGCAAACCAAATCTCTATCTTGACCAGAATTTCGAGACGGACACGACGGCGTGTCCATTTTTCTTAATTCTGAATATTAAACTAATTATTATTTAATTTATCCTCTTTTTATGTCGTTAAAAATTCGGGGTGTTACAGTAGGATGAGGACCACCAAGACTCAGACAGTTAAACGGCGCAATGTCAGATTTAAAGGCAGAAAAATTGTCAGTTCCACCAAGGGGAAACTCCTGAAAATGGAATTTAACGACCTTAGTCCCATGTTAGAATAGCTTGTTAGTATCTGGTAATGGTATTGGCGTCCGCCCTATGGAACTGTGCAATAATCAAGACCTTCATAATGAATCTAACTAAAGACCTCTTCGAGGCACCCGATGAGTTTGTCAGGGCCTACTGATCACAAACTCAGCAATCAGCTGGTTACAAAGACCTCTTTGGAGGCACCCGGTTAGTTCGTTAGTGTCTACTGATCATAGACTCAATGATTAACAGGCCCCAAAAGACCCCCTTGTGGCAAAAGACCTCTTTGGAGGCACCTAGTTGATCGTCAGTAACATGAGTTACCTAGTCTGATTACAACAAACGCTGGGCTTCAAAGACCCCTTCGAAAGCAAAAGACCTCTACAGGGGCATCCAACCAGATTAGAGTCTGATTATTTTGGACCCGTCGATCAGCGTACTCAAAAGACCTTTTCAAAGGAAAACGACCTCTTCAGAGGCATCCAATCATTTGTGTAGCATCTGAACATCCCAGATGTGAAGAGTGTTGGCCAAAGACCTTTTCGAAGGCGTCTGACAAGTTCGATAAGCGTTTGAATTATCCAGACTCACCAAACAACGGATCAAACACCTCTTTGTAGGCGTCCAATTGATTTGATTAATATCTGATCCGTTCAGACCACAACGAATGTTGGATTTAAATCAAAGACCTCTCCGGGGGAACCTAGTGAAATCACCAATGCTAGAATACATCATCTTAGTTCGTATCTCCTATGTCTGAATTAACAAGTCAGAAAAAGATAAGTATTGGGCCCAAAAATATAAGACCTCACAAGTAGGGGCACAAAAACAAAAATTCCCTTTTCACTAAAAGGCATAAGCTTGATCAACTAAGCTAAAAATGCTTGGATTATGAGCAGGCCAGAAAATCCCAAATATGATGGCAAAAGCAATTGACTTAGCCACTACAGCAGGAATTTTCGGTGTTTTAACCATAACCAAGATACTCCAAATATAATCGGTCACACCTAGCCTATAAAAATTTGTGACGAACTTTGGTTTGGGGACATCACCACGTTAAGATAAATCAATAATGCTCACTAAAACATACCATAAGATCGTCACAACTTTTCTCCAAACTATAAGGCTTTGGGGTTGTATGGACTACTCCGATCAACAAAGTTGAATATCTTGAAATGGCGAAGGAAAACTCAGACTACAACATAGTAGTAAACACAAAAAGTGGTTACTCGTAGAAAAGAAGTCTCAAGTATCACCTCAGTCAAAACAAAAAGAATTCAATGAAGTTGGTCAAGTAGATCCAGCTAGTAATGATTTGTGGTACGAAAGCAATATAGCTACAACTAGTGGAACCATTAATTACAAAATGTACCACAAGATCATTATAGTACCATACATTGCAACAACAAAGAACATATGATATAGAAGACTTGTATTGTAAATGTGTAAAGAAACAGATGCGGAATGCAAAACAAGAAAGTACGACAAAGCTTAAGTACAACAAGGAGAACACAGAACACAGTTTCATCGCATCAGCAACAACACAAGTCACACAAAAAGTCAAGTACAAAGGTTTCAGACATAAATGTACATAAAATAATAAGCATAAAGTAGTGAGCGAGGGCCGACACCCGCTTATATAACCAGTCTGACGGCAGTACATAAAGGAAATAGCAAAAGGAAAAACAAGCTGTTCAAGAACGCTACTTCTTTTTCTTATCACCAGACCGCAAGGATGGTTTGTTGGAAGGAAGAGGAGCATCTGTCGCACCAATAGGACTTTCCTAGGAAGACAGTGTAATAACTCCTTTCTTCTGGATAGTACGCTTCCTGCTTTTGCGTTTCAAAGATGATAAGGACTTGGCTTTCTTTTTTCCCTGACCCTTAATGGTATCTCCTAGGCTTTAATATGTTTCTGAAGCCTCGAAATCATCACTAACGGTATAATCGACATCCTCCAAGTCATAAAGTGCACTGATCTTTGCTTCCTAAGACCCAGGAGTGTTGGCAGCAAGTAAGGATGGGTCACCAAGTGGAGGAGTGATGACTAGAGCAGTAGGAGTCGACACTAGAGTCGAGTCAATAGTGGTGGCCTCTGTTGTCGTCTTGCCTACAGCTGGGGAAGGATGTGATGAGAATAAACCTAGAGCATGGGAGCAATGAGCGTAAAAGGCAAGAGATCCAGGTGAACTAAAAAAGTAACTAAGTATGATGTAGTGAAGTCAATTTCAGTTTTACATACAGCAAGAAGATTCTCTTGAATATTTCTATGCTCAATTTCCCATTTATCAGGGTTATCATCATCCCCTTCACCATCTTCATCATGTTCCTCAGCAGTATACTTTTCGGTAGTCGTTGCCTTCTCTCTTTGTCAGTAGTAGAGGGATTAACAGGAGGCTCAATAGGGGTTTAAGAGCTGGAAGCCTCAGCATTAGCAGGAATGATAGGGGCTTCAATGTTAGTTGTGTCCTGGGCTTGCTTCCTAGAAGCTCAGCCCTATCACTTGCCAAGCCTCATACTTCTCTCAACAGAGCCTTTGCCTCAGCTAAAGCTTTGTTGGACCCTTCATCTAAGAGATCTTTAATAAGACCGTCTTCGCTGTGATCACCTTTATTAATCTCGAGTACTCATTCCCAGACGAGAGCCAAGGTAATTGAGAAGGTATCCCCAAATAATGTAAACTCCCTCGGCTCATGACGCTGAAAACATAAAATTTAAATAGAACAGCATTAGTGTCATCCATAGCCTTCTTAAGAGTTTCTTCAACAGCTTCTTTATCCTTCTCAAGTGCCTCAACTTTAGACGTTAGTATAGAATTGGAAGTTTTCAGGGAATTGATAGTTTCACGGAGTTGAGCAACTTCGTCCCAATAATGCTTAAAGACATCTTTCTCCATAGAAAATGTGACCTCGGTATTGTGTTTGGCAGTTTGAGCACCCTTCTCTCTTTTCTTAGTAGAGGCGAGTTCTTCTTTAAGTTTTTTGTTCTCGGCATCCAGCCCCTCTATTTCTGTGTTTTTTTATGAGGGATGCAATAGTTTCCTCTCGAGAATTTAGGACCTCCTCGCACTTAGCTTTGTCACTCTCCAAAGAAGCAATCTTAACAAGATTAGCATCATTACGATTTTGGAGATCATCGCCAAATTTATACCATCTACTCAACTATTTCTCAGCATGGCCCTTGACAATACCCATCTTCGTTTCGAGTTGAATTTTAGCAGTGTCAAATTGGGTGTGCATTTGATTTGTTACTGTATCCGTATCTTTAGCTATGTCCTCGCTATTAGATGGATTAACGCCACGACCAAAGAGTAATCCCTTTAAATTCCAACCCTTGAATCATCTCGGAAGGGTGTATTTGTTGGTTTAGGTTCATTGCAAGGCTTCTGAGTAATCATATGAATTTCAGTAGGAGGGCCAGGAGGGCCAGTAAGTGGAATTGATCAAGGAACAATAGGAAGCTTTTCCAATTGAGGGCGCTTGTGAGAACTATCCTTGCCCTGATCATCTTTGCCTCGCTTTCTTCAGTGACTCTCTTCATCATGAGCATCGTCGTACTCATCCCCAAGCCAAGCGTGTCGGCTCCTTTCCTCCTCATCTTCTTTATGCTTTTGTCGCTTCTGATAATCAGTTAATTCATGCTCAAATACTTGCGGAGGCTTGTAAGAGGATTGCGGATACTGGGGATGATAAGATTGCTAGGAATGTCGCGATTTTCGTGAATGAGATGGAAGTAATAGATTCTTCGGGTTTAGTGCTCTTCTGCCTAAAGTCAAGCAATTGTTGCCCGTGCATTTCTGAACCTGTAATAAGATAAGATAGATATTCAGTACTTAAACTAAGTAGTACTAGGGAAAACTATGAAAGTTGCATAGAGATTCAAGAAGTATATGCGTATTCGCAATATTTACTAAAACGTATCTGTTAACTAACCAATCTTTATAGTCGGTTATAAAACTATTCCTAGAGCACAAGCAATTTTCTTAGCTGAGTGATGGGGGCGTCAAGTATATTAATTCATGTTTCTATAGCTTGGGGTTTAGGAGGTCGGATGAAAATTTCACCCTGAATAATATCTCTGGCTGAACTGAGGTCACTCATGCCCTTAAAAGTATCCGCAGAACTCTCACCTTGGGTAACTTGAGTAATAGGGTTCTCATCAACCTTATTTGCATTATCCCTAGAAGTTGTTTTAGCATCACCAGATTGTTTGACCCGCTCCATCGGATCTGAAAGGGTTTATGAAGTAGTTCTATTCTTCTCAACCCGTTCGGTTTCTTTCTTAACATGTTCTCTCTCATCCTCATGCTGTTGAAACTACTCTTCTCCAATGGAAACTAGTTTAGACTTGTGAGGCATTTTACTACTGCCCATAATGTTAGAACATTTCTTTAAAGAGGCTTTCTTAGCTGATGACTTCCCAAAAATCTCCTTCTTAGAGGTTGGATCTAATACAAGAGTACGAGAAGGGTCAAGCAGATGGTATTGATGAAGAAATTGTTTTGTGATTAAGAATTTTCTGCTCCTTTCTTTCTCATCAACAGCTTTTAAAGTATCAATTAGATCCTGGTTGACCGCAGCATTTGGGTCAAGAGATGGAATTTCTATAAAAATAAAGGAAGATTTGAAAAGAAAAGTTCAGAAGGAAAAGGAAATAAAGGACTTAAAGCAAATAAGCTTACCACCCTCCATCCACCGACCATGGAGTTTCTAGGGCATCGGACATAGAAATATTGGTTTGGAAACCCTCAGACATTTTCAACAAGATCAGTGATATTCTTGGACTGCATTCAACAAAGATGATCGAAGGATGATCCTTCCTACTTTAGAAAGTATATAAAGAACAGATATCCTGAAATGATGGCGCACGCTGTTTGACCCTCATAAAAAGTACATACAGACCCATCAAAATGAAATAACTGTTCGAGTGCAATTGCTACGGGAAAATAGCAAGGCGCCGGAGGATCGAATCTAGGTAAGGATTAAAAGGGAGAATTGCTCCACTCAACAGCATATGGCGGTTAACTGCAACATACCCAACTTGAGGAAGATCAATAAAGTCCTCTTTCCCTGCGAATTTGGCCTCATCTTTTTCTAAAATCCTAAATTGTTCACACATTTGCTGGAATGAACTGAAAGAGAGCATCATTTCATGTCTTTCAAGAGGTGCATTGGCCAGAGCTCGGGGTTGAGGACAATCCTGACTAACACTCGCCCCAGGGATAGTAGCCGACGTAGACTTAGACATAGTTGCTTCGTCATAATGCTGATGTAATTGTTGTCGTGTTAACATTACTACACAAGTGATTCTATTTGAAAATAAATTATAGGTTTAGTGGGGACAAAGAGATTCAACCACCAGAAGAAGCCTTAACACATGGAAAACTTTCCAATAGAAAGATCGTATCGAACCAAAATAGGTCGAACATGCTCGAGCCCATGCTAGGTTGAGCATGACCGACCCGTATGGATCGAGCATGCTCGTATCCACGTGAGATCGATCATGACCGAACCGTGTGGGTCGAGCACGTTCGAATCCATGTGAGATCGAGCACGACCGACCCATATGGGTCGACAAGACCAATCCCGACACGAATCGAGCATAATTAGCTAGTTTAAGATCGAGCAAGTCTATGAAACTGTGGTTTTGATGCAGTCAAATCTA
Source organism: Allium sativum (assembly GCA_030737875.1). Taxonomy (NCBI): domain Eukaryota; kingdom Viridiplantae; phylum Streptophyta; class Magnoliopsida; order Asparagales; family Amaryllidaceae; genus Allium; species Allium sativum. Next base: position 392,607,110 of record CM060922.1, read on the forward strand.
TTTAGTTCTGCGAAATGTGAATACATTCAAATTGAGGCTTGCACACAAAGGGCAACTTAGACATTATTCAAGGGCAATCCAAAGTTATCACTACAATAGCCAAAGTTCAGAAAAGGCTAAGAACTGTCCGTAAGTAAAGGAAACTAGCAAAAATATAGCAGCTAAAAGTTCAAGTAATGATCAAAAAGTGAATTCCGCGTACTATAAAGGTGCTAAAAATGTGAAAATAGTAGGCTCTATGGCTCAAGAATTTCATCGAGCACCGTGTGCACATTTAAATTTGTGTTCATTCAAAGACAAAGAACTTGATTTAAATCACTTGCATATGGTTGCAAGTACAACTACTATATTGGCAGTAACATGGTTAAACGAGTATAAATTGAAAGGTTGTCTAAAACATTTTAACAAGCAACTCGTAGGCATAATGTCAAAACCGAAATTCAAAGGACTCAAGGCAGTTCGGCACTTTCAATCATACATATACAACCCTAAAACCTAATTCCATTAAACCATTACCGAGCCCAATTACATCTCAAGCCCCAGAATAATTCCAAACTTAAGCCGTAAGTTACCAATTCAATCACAGAATTTCCGAAGAAGGATTAATACTTGTGGATGTAATGAGTAGCAGAATTTGAGTGATAGGGACTGTTCGAATTTGATAGTATTGGGCTACCCTTGATTGGAAAGTTTGATACCAAATCAGGTTGAACAAGTTACAGGAGAGACCGTGTTGGTGAATCAAATTTGATTTAAGGAAGAAATTGAGAGTGTTAGAGATGAATTCTTCTTCACAAAGCTGCCGCCATTAAAATGTCTTCTTTTAGTAAGATGGGTATATCGTTGAAATGAGGAATAAGGAGCAATATAAAGCGAGAAAGGTAAACGGACTGGCTCGAACCAGTGGGCTCATCCGACCGAACTAGCCTGCTCGAACCATGGAAACATGGATGGAGTCGCTCGCTCAAACTACCTACTTGCTTATCCTTATGTTCGACCGACCCTGGGTAAAGTGTGCAAGTTTGACCTGATCATGCAAAGTGCAGCCGACCCATGGGAAACCAAAATTCAATCTATCCAATTGTTTCATTTTAAAGCTTGAAATTTTTTTGTCAAAATTATAGACTTCGAGGGGCAAATGTTTATCCATCAAAAAATCATATATATTTTTGATAGATAGAATTTATATTAAAACAACGGATCACATCCACCCTGGTCGTGCACTAGAAAACGCAAGGGTCATTCTTTTGCTTGAATGTATGTATGATCGTGCATTCTGGTCGTTCATGTATTCCTGCTCGATCGTGCATTGTTCAGGTGCATGGTCGGCTGCACATCAACTTGGTTAGGTATCGTCCTCTGGTCAAGCATGAAGGGCACGCATAGTCTCCTGGTCGATCGTGTGTCATTAAAGTCGCACAAGCCAGTCTCTCGCACCCAAGCCTACTTGGCCATATGTAGGTTTGGTCGCGCGCCCTCTAGGTCGGTTGCCTATCATGTGGTTCGCTCGTTCGCACACATCCAATCATTTGCACAAGCCTGTTCGATCACGCAACTAGAAAGGATCAACTAGCAACAGCTGTTGACAACTGGCAGTGGCATTTTCTTAATTACTGAAGCGAACGACCCAAATTCTGTAAACTATATTTTAGCTTCTCCTCACTCCTATGAATAGGTGATGAACTCCACATTAATAGGGATCGATTTCAAAGACCTCGAAGGGATGTCCAACTATTTTCTCCACCTGAGTGATTCTAACTTCTCCAATCATAACCAAACAAAGATCTAGCACCAAATCCGCCATGGAATCATTGAAATTCAATCAAGTGTTCGAGGAATTGTAGATCTATATCATTACTTGCTACACTTAGATAATTCCAGCAAATTCCTTGGCCAGTTTGAATAGATCAAAGTGAAACATTTGAGGGAGAGAAAATGAATGTAATGAGAGAGAGTTCGCACCTTGTAAATTTGAATATGATAATGAAAGATATTCTCATAGTGGATGTAGGCTTTTCCTTAGCCGAACCACTTTAAAGTTTGTGTTCTCTACTTTTTTCTGCTTATTCTATGATTGTGGTCTCATTTTTTTATTTCTAACCATTTGGTGAAATAATTTCAAAGTACTTTTGGTGTTTATGTTAAATTTTGACTTAAATAGGCAGAGATAAAGATATCAAGATCAAGATGAAGAAAACAATGTCGTTAGGCAAGAAAGATCGCTCTGATACTGTTAGACCAAAAAATGGTCCTAACACCCAAATTGTCGTGTTTAGAACATAAGACATAAAGAAATAACTGAAAAATAAGAGAAAAAGCAAGTCAACAAGATTTTTATAGTGGTTCGGCGTTAACGAGCCTACGTCCACTTTATGTTTTCTCATTTCATTCACGGATTACAATTACAATGAATATTGTCTCTCAATCACTTGAATCTAATGAACATTTCTATCTGAATTCATTAATTTTATTGAGGAAGATGGTGGTTATTCATGGAGAAGTGGTTGCCATGGCAGCCATCGATGTTGAGATGCCAAAAGTCCCCTGAAAATACCCTCTAGAGGTATATTTATAGCTGTAGGAGAGCCCATATGGTGATCAGGTCGTGGGAGGACACGTGACACCTGATTCAGGAAAGTAGGAGCGATCATAGCCTCGAGAATAGGTCAAAATCTACATGCGTAGTAGTGGGTCCTGGTTGCGGTTCGTAGTCACGGTTCGTGATCCGGGGTGGAGAGCTGGTGACGGTCAGGCCAGGTCATGGCCACGAACCAATCCCCGGGGGTGGTCACGATCCGGCCCCCAAGGGTGGTCACGATCTGACCCCAGGGGGTGGTCACGATCCTGCCCCAAGGGGTGGTCACGATCTGATCTTCAAAAAAGCCAAAATGCAGGTTTTTTCCATATTTTTGTATGCGTTCACGGAAACGAACATAACTTTCAAACCGTAAGGCCGATTGGACCAAACGACTACTTGAAGCTAATTTAGAAGGCTACAAGTATTTGATGTGTTTTGATCCAAATGAGGTCGTTTGATAGGGGTTTCGGTCCAGTTTATACTGATGTTGTGATTTTGACCAAACTGCCTTGTGTCTTCTGACGATGCTTCCAATGCCGGAGAGTGATGTTATCCAGAGATTCCATATGTGACAGCATTTGCCAAAAAGTTTGTTAACATGATCTTTTCTTTGGGTTGCCAGTTCACAAAGCAGGCTAACATTTTGCCCCCAAAGTACATCTTATCGCAGATGAGATGTGCTTTGAATGTGTTGAGCTAAATCTCTTTGAAACGTCATTCATCCTTGAGAAGGCTTTATCAAATTATTACGTTGCTTCCATCTGTGCTAGTCAGGCCATCTTATGGAAATAGTGGTCAATATGATCAAGTGATTCCTTAAACCTCGTCGGATCAAGAGGTTTATTTCATTCATTAAAAGTCATGCTAAATCGTTGGCTCTCGAGCATGATTCTACACACACAGGTCGTTACCAAACAATGTCATCATTCCGTGTAAGTCGAGCGCATGATTGGGTTGGACTTTCTCTTAAATGTGAGTCTATGTATGAAGTAGCCACCCAAATAATGGGGTAGTTCAAGGATTTTCAGGCTCCGAGCTGTTATCTGAATTGCTGGGATAAAGCACATCAGAATCAATGTGTGAATCTGTCATCTTTACTCGGCTTTAAACTATCTCGGCATCGGGATATTAATATAGGGCTTCGCAATAGCATCAAATCGTAACAATAAGGATCCCGAAAGCCACAATCACTCTGGATCATGCCAATAAAAAATAAAGAATCCACGGTCGTATCGGGCCGTATTTTAAGGAATCCACAATCGCTCTGGATCGTTTCGTAGTTCAATAATCACATGCACGTCAGTAAGAGATACAGTTGAAATCATGTGAACTAGTGCTCGTATGATCATCACTGTCGTAAGGTAGTGGATAAGTTCGTCACACCTTCCATCTGGTGTAGTAAGAGTCTTTAAGTTCACATTTGATCTGCAAGCTAGCTCGCTTGGTCGAAAAAGATGAGTCGGGTCATACTCCAGAGGCATATTGTACATGTCTTGAATCTTGCTCCTAGCCATGGTCGTCTTCATGGTCAGCCCGCGCATCGACGCTCGTGCCCTTAGTGCCGTCGGAGGATAAGTGAAGTCAGTGTTTATGCTCCCAGCATCGATGGGGGTTAAATTAAGTCAATCGGGCATCCAATCTTCAGGGTCTTATACTTCCAGTCATTGCATCGAGTAAGAGTTACAGGTTCATCAATCTTAGTCAACCCAAGACATTTAGTGCTCTCTCTCGAATCAGCAAAAGTTGGTGTTGTATATGCAAATGTTCGAATTATATTTGCTTTGATATCGTCTCTACTCTTTAGTCGGATAGTGAGGATTGCCTCATCGGACGTCAGCGAATTCGGTAACTCCTATTGGATCAGTTGTGAAGTTAAGTAAGCTTCCTAAATGCGAGTGGATAAATGTCGTTATGAAGTCAGTTGGGCCCCTCCGTTTATGCTTCAACATAGTCTTAAATGGTCGTCATAGTCTTGTTGAGTCTCTTTCTCATGCTCGGTTCAATTGAACTTGACAAAAAAGATTATGAGGTCGATTAGTGGTATAGATTCTATTTGGAGTTGCACATTCTTATCATTGTTTTCCAGGGCTTTTCCTTTGTCCTTATCATGCCGGGTTTGGAAGGTGCTCCATTCTTTAGTCAGAAAAGCATCTTGGTCATTCATCTCGACGTTAACACCTTTTTGTCATGGAAGTATGTCCACCTCAGGGTTGAGTTCATCAAAGCTTCTCAAGAACCTATTCTTTGAATTATTGCGTTCTTGATTGGAGCCGAGTGTGGAACGTACCTCGAGTATCCATTCGAGTTGGAGCTAAAGCTGGTCGTGCATAACCTGAGTTTGTTACAATTCTTGCATTCTCATCTAGGATGTTGTAGGTAGCTATTTCATTGTCCATGTTTCCATCCACGATGTTCTGAATCGAAGCCGCATGCTGCACGCATGCTGATTGGTTTGTGTTTAATCCGAGCTGATGGCTACTATCTGGCTGAGCCAAGTTCGTCATTGCTTGAACTTCGATTTTATCATTCCCAGCGAGTTGATGATTGTTGCTTGGCCTTTCAATTGTCGTTGATTGCCCTAGCGTAAAGTCTTGAAATAAGTGAAGATCGGCCTCGGGCTTCTTAGATCCACATGTGCAGTAGCCATCAATCAGGCTTCTGTCACTCAACTCGGAATGGAGGCATCGAGTAGTTGAACTATGCTGCTTGAGGCTCATATTCCGTGCCTGATCCTTGGGGTTTGTTCTGAGTAGCAGGGTTCGAATCCATATCTTCTCTGGATTTATATTCACTCCTCGCACCAAGAGTCGGAGTTGAGTGCAAACCGATTTATTGGTACTCATCCAATGCTAATCTCCCGCCTCCCATCCAAGCTCCAAGGATTGAAATCAAGCGATGAATAGTTGGATCGTAGTTACCTTTATTGCTCCCATTTGCTCTATGCATCAAAGGAAAGGTCGGGGACGAAATGGTTGTGTCACGTTCAATTATTACATGGGATATATCCCGCCTTATCTGAGCTTCCCATTCTGGAAGCAAGTTGGGATCAGCAGATGGATGTTCTCTTTGCATCTGTTTTCTGATCTTCAAGGGGCCTGGGTCATCCTTCTGAAAGCGACCCTTTGTTCGTTTTCATTGGCATGCTTCTATTGCAAGTGAGGCCATTGCGTTCTTGACTAGTTATCTTTTGTAAACTTGCATTTAGTAATTAAAATTTTGTTTCTTTCGCATTGTCTTGTACCTGTGAACATTCCATAATTAGTTATGCATTTAAACATTTGAAATGCAAATGGTCAAATAAGTCATGAAGCGTTATAAGTTGTCAATGCAATTATAAATGAAAATGCACTAAAATAGTATGTGTGTACAGGTATGCCCCCAATCAATCATTAACTTAGTGCCTGGCCAGGGCTTGTTGAGGATTGATTAGGACCATAACTGTGTTGCCCCCATGTCCGGACATGGAGGATTCGGGCTCAGCTTTCATTCTTTTTTCTAGTCGGGTAACAGGATAGGAGCCCCTGAGTGGCATGTGTCATCATGCCTTTATACTCTCATGATCCTTCAGTGGGGTAAGAGTTCTTGTGGCGCTAAGTGTCTAGCACCTTTATACTCTCCCGATCCTTCAGCGGGTTAGAGTTCTTGGGGCACCAATCCATGGTGCCTTTATACTCTCCCGATTCTTCAGCGGGTTAGAGTTTTTTAGTCTGCTCACTAATCCTTCGGCGGGGCAGAAGTTATAGGGGTGCTAAGTCTCTAGCGCCTTTATACTCTCCCGATCCTTCAGCGGGGTGGAGTGTTGTCAAGGCGGTTTTTATCATGGTGCACCTTCACGCCTTGTGGATGTCATCTTCGCATCCTTTATACTCTCTCTCGAATCTTGAGAGTTAGAGTGGCGGACATCATATTCCTGTCCTTTATACTCTCTCTCGAATCTTGAGAGTTAGAGTCATGGATCGAGTGGTCTTTAATCATAGTGCGCCCATAACACCCGTCCTAGATTTATACTCCTATCCAAGCTCTGAGGTTGCCAAGGCTTTGCGTTCCTCCGAACAATCTATGGGAGGGGTGGTTGGCACCAAACTCCGGGTACCTGCATCATTCATATCGCACGAATTAGTCATGTCAATAACTCAAGTGGCATGTAAAAGAAAATCTTATGATTAAAAAGTAAGGATATTAATGGCCACTGCTGCCCCCCTGTCGGGATTCATGTAATCTGGTGGCATCGAGGATAGGATAGAGCCATATAGATGGTCACACCGCGTCCATCTGGAGTCGGATTCTGACTTTGCAATTTGATGATTTATGTGCAATTGTCTTGTGGTCTGCCACGTGTGAGCCAAGGATTGGATGGTCGTCTCGGATCCACCTTAAGCTATACAACTTTCTTTAAACGGAGGGCGTGGCTTTGTAAACGAGCATTTCAATTGGGCTCGTTATGGTAATGATCTATACTTCCTCATGAGGGTGTTAGAAGCCTAATTGGCACCAGATCCTAGGTACCTACACCATCCACAAATTAATTCGTCTGAGTTAATCACATCAATTACTCATAAAACATGCAAATACAAGAGTCATGGTTAAAGAATAATCCTGTTAAAGGAATGAGTATCACTCTGAGCGAAAATGGCATTGCACGCTCATTGCAAGTCCATTTTGCTTTGCCCTATCTCTTCTAGTGAAGGTCTGCCAAAGTCTCTTAGTTGATGAAGGATATCTTTTCAAACTATCGTGGGGCGGCAGTCCCAAAAGTGAATAGACCTTGATTGGGGTCTTGAGATGGCAAATACGGTTAGGTAAGTATCACAGGCAAGTGATGAGGTCGCATCTTCTTTGAATCTCCTTTTTGCCCCCATGCTGAGGGTAAGGATAGAGTGCCAGGAAGTCATGACTGTATCGCTAATGGTAGCATATCATCGCATTGGAATTAGGATGGCAATTGGCATGAGAACAATGGATTCATGCTTATAGAAACTTTTTCACTTTCTGTGCTAGGAAATAGGATATTACTGCTGGTGAAATAGTCATATCTCATAAATTTGCTGCTATGCCTTCGATCCCATATCAGGGACAAGAGGATGGTATGCAGACAATCATTCAACATTTGGGCTTAAGTATTCGAAACCTTTAACTTGCCAATCCTCGAGCAAGACTAAGGCAGTCGGTTATACAAAATCTAAGATGTATCAGCCTTGAATCAGATGTAATCTCGAGCGAACCGCGCTCAAATTTCTAGTTGCCCCCAGCGTCTGGGGCACGAGTTTGCTTGGCATATAATCGATGAAGGGAGTGGAAGTGTGAATCTTCACTTTCTAACACCAAAATGTCGTTCATCAGAAGTTTCATTCGTGTACATTTCTCATATAGTGGGAAGTTGACTAGTGAATCTGTCTAATCATTCAGGGCGGTGAATTCAGCAATGAGATTCGTCGATTTCTATCTCGGGACAACCTTCCAAGGGAAATAAGCCATGTCGCCTTGCACGTTATATCTTGAGGCATAACAAACGATGGTATGCCATTTATTCTTGTTTCCGAAAGCATTACGTGCTGTAGGAAGTTTCTCACGGAGGTTGTCAATGATTCTCATTTGGGTGTAGTATCCAACACTGGATCAACTTCCATATGATCAATGGTCGGAGTTCGTAGTGTCTTGATTGGGATCATCTCTATCGTTTCTAGATTTTCAGAACTTTCTCACTTAGCCAGATTATTCGCCTTTTGATTTTCTGTTTGTAGGACATGAGATATGTTATAACGATCAAATCCATCCAACGGCTCTTCCTATTCTAGGTGAGCTGCGAATTGTGATTCCTCCACCTAGAATTCCTTTTGGGGATTATCTGCAAAATTACAGCGTTGGACCGTCGATCATTTTTTGCATTGTCTGTATATAGTTTCCAGATGCTTGATTTCATCTTTCATTTCGAGGAGCCATTTTCTTCATCTAACATATCCTCTTCGGGAACGGTACACTCAGTGATGAAGTCGGCTAATGCTTGCCCTCGTATGGACCTCTTTAGGAGGGAATTGAGATCAAACTGGTTCAGCTCTATGTTCCGTTCGAGCAACTTTCCAGATGCCTCAGGTCGCCGCAGGCCCTGTCGTAGCGGCTAATGAGTGTGTATCACGATAGGATGAACTAGGAAGTAGCAGGGGAGCTTTCTCAGAACAATCAGCAAGCTGGAAACAAGCTTTCCAATCTTTGGTAGTTGCATTCTATCACGGCTACCTTCTTGCTCACATTATAGGCTAGTTTCTGGACCCTATCCTTCTTACCTGCAAGTGGTGCCAACTTTCCTGCCAAGCATCAGATAACTTTAATTCTTTGTTGTTCATGGATGTTTAGGATCGTTGCAATTTGATCAGGGTTGATTTCGATCCTGTGTAAGCTAACTATGAGGCCAAGAAGCTTTCCTGATGCAATCAGCAAACAAACATTTCAAAGGGTTTAGCTTTATTCCAAATATTGAACATCTCTATTAGATCTGAAATGTGATAGGTGGATCGCTCAGACTCCAGAAGAGTATGATCTACATGGACTTCCATGAGCTTTCAAGGCAGATGCTTTCCCTAGACCGAGTATACATCTTATTTGCTATAGAAGGCAAGTAAGTTCCCTTGTTCGGAAGAGGTCTATATGAGATCCAATTTCAAGACCTTAGTCAGATCGGCATCGACAATCGGAACATGTGCAGTTACATCATTAGATGTTGCCCTTCTGTGTCCCGAATCACCATCTTCTCTGGGATCTATGTTTTCGAGCAGATCATCAGGTAATTCCTTTTGTGATGCTCCCTTTATTCGCAATATTAACGCCTCCTTCACACTCCATTTCATCTAGAGAGGAAGCATCTTTGGGTTTCACGCCATCTGTGTTGCATAGCTTATTCTATCTAGCCAAATAATCGGCTTCTCCCATAACTTGGTTACCATAGACCATTCCCGCTCTATCTTCGGTTGGGATATTTAGTAGTAAACACTAGGGTGCAATACAGGCTCTGAATTCTATTGGAGCTGGTTGGTCGAGACCTTGATCAGATAATCCTAAATGCAATAGTGTAGCTGGCAAATGAAGTGGAGAGCTAATGGTTGATTCATATTTGCGTTAATCTCACGCTCTCGTCTCTTGACCGAGGTCATATGGTGACTGATGAGCAATCAAGTTGTTATCACTTGTGCAAAGATCCATATGTCTGATCATCGCTTGCGGCAGTTCAACTGGTACCTAACTCTGGGCACCAAAGTGTGTTGATGTGACCCTTTTATAATGGAAATCAATCTTCATTAATGTTGTGGATAGCAGTTATGCATTGGAAAGGTCAGCTAAGTTCTCCCAAGTATAGACTGTTGGATATATGTTTTTCATTACACCATACAAGTGAATTGTAGATTTGTAATAATCCTTAGTCACTTTCTAGTATCTTGTCATTGCGAGTCATCATTGCTATGATCATCAGGATCTCCGGAATAGTGCCTGGACGGTTCCATGTTAATGCCATCTGGGACCCCACCCGTCAGATAGGTTTAAGTCATATAAACCAAGTGATTACTACTCGTTCATGGAAAACATCAGTTGCATTGGTGAACTCAATACACCATCAAAACTCTGGAAGAAGAGGCTGCTATGAGACAATCATTATCTCGTATACTGTCGTATCCAGCATGTCAAATCTTTTCAATAGCTTCTCATATTGAATAACATCAATAAATAGGTGTTATGGCTCTGGGAATAATCTTAGTCGTTGTCAATTAGCCGTCGATATCATCAGACTATCAACCGAATCTCGATTGGTAAATATTAATTATAGGACAAAACATACTCCGAGCCAAAGGCGAGCCATACTCCGAGCCAAAGGCGAGCCAAGCTCCGAGTCGAAGGCGAGGCCGTTAGCGAGTCCGGGCGCAGCGCCGATGGGGGTCTGGGGCCCCACAGTCCCAGTTGCGATCGACCTTTTCTGAAATGATCTGAAAATTGTATTTTTTTCCAAAAACTGTCACTTTTTTTGGGTCGCTTCGTGACCCTTGTTTGCCATCACAAACCTAGGTCGCGGTTCGCTCACTTGCTCCAGGTCGGGTCGTGGAGGCCACTCCGGGTCGGTTCCTGATGTATTGAGCCGCTTGTGAATCAGATATATCTCCAGATCGCCATTGTCTTCAGGTTCGTGGTTCGTAAGTCCATCCGGTTCGTGGTCCAGTTTGGCGATCGGGATCATGTGTCGCGGTTTGTTTTCAAGTCGGCTCATGAGCGTGCCATCTCTACCCATGGACCACGAGTCTGTACCCACGAGCCTATTTTAACTCTAAAGCATCTTCAGGTCGCTGTAGCTCTGCGGATCGTGATAGCGTCAATAGGTCTGGTCGCGGTCCCCCTGCAAGCCGCGAGACGCGAGCCGGTCACCTGCTGCGCGTTATCTATTCATTCTTCATTTGGTCGTGAAGCTTGCGATTTCTTTGCTTTCTTCGGAGACACAAGGTTCTGATTTTCTCAAATCAACGAAATCTTTGAAAACGGTAGAAACATGGATTGTTTTCTTTGAACTTTCAAATCCAAATAGTAGAATAACAATCCGATAGGCTGAGAATACAATTCTTAGTGAAAGCACCAAAATGTTAGACCAAAAATGGTCCTAACACCCAAATTGTCGTGTTTAGAACATAAGATATGAAGAAATAACTGAAAAATAAGAGAAAAAGCAAGACAACAAGATTTTTATAGTGGTTTAGCGTTAACGAGCCTACGTCCACTTCATATTTTCTCATTTCATTCACTGATTACAATTACAATGAATATTGTCTCTCAATCACTTGAATCTAATGAATATTTCTATCTGAATTCATTAATTTTATTGAGGAAGATGGTGGTTATTCATGGAGAAGTGGTTGCCATGGCAGTCATCGATGTTGAGATGCCAAAAGTCCCCTGAAAATACCCTCTGGTGGTATATTTATAGTTGTAGTAGAGCCCATATGGTGGTCAGGTCATGGTAGGACACGTGACACCCGATCCGGGAAAGTAGGAGCGATCGTAGCCTCGAGAAAACGTAAAAATCTGAATGCGTAGTAGCGGGTCCTGGTCGCGGTTCGTGATCCGGGGTGGTGAGATGGTGATGGTCAGGCCAGGTCATGGTCACGAACCGATCCCGGGGGGGTCACGATCCGACCCCCAGGGGTGGTCACGATCTGACCCCAGAGGGTGGTAACGATCCGACCCCAGGGGGTGGTCACGATTCGATCTTCAAAAAGCCAAAATGCAGGTTTTTTTCTATATTTCTGTATGGGTTCACGGAAACGGACCTAACTTTCAAAATGTAAGGCCGATTGGACCAAACGAAAGCTCTACTTGAAGCTAATTCAGAAGGCTACAAGTATTTGATGTGATTAGATCCAAATGAGGTCGTTTGATAGGGGTTTCGGTCTAGCTTATGCTGATGTTGTGATTTTGACCAAACTGCCTTGTGTCTTCTGACGATGCTTCCAATGCCGGAGGGTGATGTTATCCAGAGATTCCATATGTGACAGCATTCGCCAAAAAGTGTGTTAACATGATCTTAGCTTTGGGTAGCCTGGTACAAAGCAGGCTAACAGATACCAAATTGATATTTGAATTTTGTATTTGAGATTTGAGAAGAATGTATTAAAGATAGGAGACAAAATTTTGTTATAATACTCGATAACAAACTGTACAGGATAGTGCATTATATAATACAGAGAGTTGGGCCAAACCGAAGTACCAGGCCCAAAGCTATACAGCTGATATAACATGTGAAATGATAAAACAGCAGCTGCATCCATCTATTAGTATACTTTCATTAGAAACAAAACAAAGTTTGGTGCAAATACATATGCATGCTTAAAATTGTAATAAAAATAAAATCTCCCCAACTAAGTGGGTTAAAGAATAAATTCCTATAAGAAAAATAATCTTAAATTTTTATCACTTAATGAAATAACAACTATCCGACAAATAGTAATAATATTTTACATTGTTATACCTTATTATCATGATAAGCTAATGCATAGAGAATTCCTTCTTATTGAAGTTATCTCAATTCATGTACAAGACAATTAATACATGATATAGGAATATGATGTCTACGTCAAATATTTTAGAAAGCTAAATCAATGGTAGAAAATAGAGTCTTATTTAATTAGTGTCCAAGTTGTGAGACCAAATGTCTTAAGTCTGAACCTTGAGTACTAATCTTGAAACTAATACCCAAAATATTTGCTTGACATACACATGTTCCCCTAGAGTTTGCTGCAAACTAGTTACACAAAGGTATACTTATAACTTGGTAAATACACTGAAATAGACATATAACTATAAGGAAAACTTATTTTAGTAACATCCTGGGAAACTGCAACATCTATACCTCTAACATGAAACATGAAATGAAATACAAAGAATACAAACACTCATATACCAAAATAAATGCAATTGAATGGGAAAATTCGTGCATTATTCATGCCAGCGATAGAGCCCACTCTCGGAAGAATACCAGGTTGGTTTCGTAGATGCGATAAGTTGCACCACCGTAAGGAATGTGTCGTCTAGTAATACATTTCAATGACACGTACATGTATTACCATAGTGCTTACCTACAAAAAAGAAAACATATTTAAAGAAAATAGCTCTAAGTCAATCATTAAAGGAACGGACTATAGAAGAACAAAATCACCGGGTTTATTGAATAAAACCAATGGATTAACTATATATTTGTAGAACTATCTTAGTGATGTGTAATTGATACACAATATTTTAGAAAAACCTACCCAACCTAAAGAATTGCACTGGGTTTCTGTGGAAATTTACATATTCTAAAAGAAAGCAAAGTAGTAAAATTTGCAAATTAGTCTCCGTTGCATGGATATTACATAGCCAAAGAAGTTCCAATTCATATAGTTTTAGTCCTGAATATGACAAACTGTTATAGTTCAGTTTTTTTGTAAATTACAATATAGCCATTTATAAGGGACACGTTATACTCTAAATCAAGTTATCCCTAACAAAACATGTAAAATAAGATGACCAGCTGCAGCACGGGACCTAGGGATGAATAAAGAACCTGACCTTAATGTTACAAAGTATATAAGCTTGTATGGTAGTTGTAGTAGTCATGAAAAAAACAATTGATGCTAGCATGATAGTTGATTGGAGGAGAGTTTAGGTAAGATAAAAAATCGATTCAGTAGGAAAACTTTATATTCTAGCAAGAAAAATAAAAGCTTACAATGATACACTACTCAATTGAATTTAACCATCAATTTGATGTGGATAACGATCGACTAAGTGACCTGAGGCCGATGCCCAATTTTATGGTCCTCGGTGGAATTTCTCTCTCATTCTCTATGATAGTGGAGAGCAACACTATTGTAGATATTTATTAAAATAAATGAGGAGTAAGCCATGACCGTCGTCTAAAAAATTGTCATGACCCGCATTTTCAACCCTTAAAAGTCGACATCAATACATCCACCATGTTAATATGCCGGACACTCAAGTGCCTTAAAGATAGATTGGCGGAGTAAAAGAAAGATACAGAACAAAATCTCATGGCAGAATGAAATATATAATATAACAAAAAGCTTTACACAACCCAAATTGGATATTTAATACATACGTCAAAGAATTAATCCATAAATCTATCTGAACAGTTATAACAACCTGTTCATAAAATCATGGATAATACAACAAACATGCACAATGGAAAAAAATAAAGAAATATACAAGAATATGTCTTCGCCCTTCAGCTCCACTCCTAAAGCTTCAAAGCAAATCAAACTAATCTAACCTGAAGATATACTCTGTCTGACCCGAGTAATATCATGAGGTAAACAAGAAATAGTATGTTGATCAATTTGGTAAACTAGCGTGGGAAAACTCAAATTACAGGTAATTCATTCTTTAAGATATAAATCTTTGAAATCAAAGTATCTCGTAAGACCATATCACACATAAACAAGGACGAGCTTTACCTTATGATAAACAATACGCTTTTATTATAAATTTACTGATATTTTGATAATGTCTAGAATCCACAAATAAATATATTAAAATATTTCAAATACTAACATCTCATGTTATAACATAATAGTATACAATCAAGTCCGAAGTTTCGTAGTGGAGAATGGATACCAACTGTAAAAGGGTAAGGGTCTACCCACCGAATCTACGTACCTCTAAATCGAATGTACGAGATGCTATAATACGTTAGCTCAGCTACTTAGGACCTACAACATCCCTTACCGAATATGGATGAATATGATCATCTCGGTTGGTAAACAACCATTGGGTCTCGAAACAAACAAAGAGATAGACACTATAACCACCCAGATTTTCGATCTTGGAAAATCGGCACTTAATACATACTTGGGTATTCAAATGTCGGAGATTCAAATGTCGAATCCGCATAGCTTGAGGTAATAACACATCATAACAGAAATAAAGCAAAACTTTCATTGATATAACAATATTTTACATCGGAGTTTACAAGATATATCAGGGTACATTGACTACACAACGGAAATTATGATAACACTTAGAATAAAAAATGATCCAATTTTATGTTGTATATTCTTTTGTGACATGTTGTATCTATATATGGTTGCTATAAACCATTCATGTATGTAACACAAGTATATGTTATTTCCGTTGTTTGTATATATGTGTATTTTGTTCAATGCCTTGTTACATGTGTTTGTACCTGTACTATGTTCTAAACAAATCCTTAGTCACTGCAATTTTATAGTAGAAATGAACTGAGTAAGTCAATTTACTTAAGATAAGAAAGAAAAATTTATGAATCCAATCGACGTATTCGATACTCTTTTAATGTAAGGCATACGGATGGTCACTCCTAATCAACCCTCTTCTCTAAATAGCGAATGACATTACTTGTTAATGCTCACTGTTAGCGTGGATCTCAGGGATGGGGCATCAGATTATGGTCTCAGAGTGAAATTTAGAAAAAATTATGGCAAGCATGAAATAAAAATAGAATAGTACATGTGTTACAACAACAAGGATAACATTTGTGTCTCTCTTAGTGTCACGTTGTGACATCCTTAGTCTTCATCCCTTACTTCCTGTGTCTTTGGGATATAACAAGCAGATAGTACGACTTGGAATGTGTTTGAATTCCGTAATATCTTATATGTTGAATCCTATTATCGATATTCCACCCTTGTGAAAAAGTTTCGTCCTATCTACCCCTTTCGGTGTATTGTATCTTGGGTTTTAACTTTGGTGAAATTTTGTATCCTATCCCTAAGTGTGTGATTAATCATTGAGTTAATTATCTAAAACGAGGATAGGATAATGAATTAATTATATATACTGAAAGTTATAATTCATAATTGAATAATAAATGTTACTAGTTTAGAGTTAATCAGAGTTGCACAGCAGAGACAAATGGACTGTTTCGGCTGAGTACAGAATATAACTAATTATACATGGTTTAATGGGATGGTGTATAAATGATTAGTTTGTTAATGTTAATTAAATGTTTGGTTGTGTTTATTTAAAAGTAAAATAAGAATATGTTTGGGGTAATAAAATAAATGAAACTAAGGAAATTTTTTATTATCTATTATGATGAATTATTCATTGTGTGTTTTAAGAATTCTAGTCAATACGTCTGATCAACGTTATTCATAGGAATTTCTAAAACGCTAGTATAAGACATTCAAATGCAGTATTTTGGACAGTAAAATAGTTTACTAAGAAAATTATATGAGTCAAAGTAATGTTAAGCCACTAGATAGATTGTGAAAGGTAATAGTGAGTAGCGAGGCAATATCGATATTATATCGCTTTTTGTAGCTTGTGATGGAATTAATCATTAAAAATTAGTATCTTAATATTATTTTAAGACAAGTTAATGAGATTAATTTAAGAGAAATTGTGTTTTAGGAAATAGAACAATAAATGTAAGTGTGTATTTGCGTAAATGGATATGTTTTAAAAGAGTAAAATATCCTGAACATAAGCAACGTTGTTGAAATGCACTCTCAAATTTTAAATTTTTAGATGACATATGCAGCCATTCTATCTTGATAATGATAGGAATAAAATGGTGAGGCCATTTTGATTTCATAATCAAAATCGCAGCCATTTGTTCAAGTGATTACTTATAAATCGGTGGCGAGGCTTTATCACTAACCTATTGAGAATTGAAAAGATGAATGCATATTTTCCAAAATATGTTCCATGGGTAGGATAATATGAGATAATTTAATCTATTTAAGTATATTATTCCTAGATTAAGTGTAACACCCCACCTCCGCTAGGGTCACTCACAAAGGGAATGCACTAGGTTTGGTGAAGCATTATCGAGGTAAACATACACAGAAATATTACAAGATAGAACATATATAAAACAGCGGAAGTAAAACAAATTTCATTTACCTTATAAAACAAGGTCTAAAACCTTTTACATCAGAATACATCAAAACCTGTCTTGCAATAATAAAGAAGCATGAAACCTTTTCATAAATTATTCCCCAAGTGAAATAGTAAAGTAGCCATAGCCAAGAAAAGTCCAAGCCATACAAGATGACCTTCAAGCAGTAGAAGTCCGAACTAACAACAGCATTTCCTCCCTGAAACCTGGGGGGGAACGGAAGACAAAGATGCGAAAGAAAACGGGGTCAGTCATAAAGACTGGTAAGTCCTATCTACTTCCAGCATAAAAACCGGTAAAGGTAACATGACATGCATAAACTGAAAGTAAACATAAGGATGACAACAAGGTAGATAAGCTAAACCAAGATAACTGGATGAACTACTGTAGCAAGGTAAACTAAAGTATCATGATAAACTACGGTGTCAGGAATCAAGGTATCACATCGTCAGGTTTCTATCAAGTATACTATCACAAGGTATCTGTCCTGTATAACATCCCACGGTATCTATCATGTATAACATCCCAAGGTATTTATCATGTATATTTGCTCTGCACCTCTCGTACTAGTATCCCAATCCCGCGTCATGTGTTAACTATGAATGTCCCTTGCCCAGTGTCATGTAATGGTCCATGTCAACCTAACATATAGCATATGTAGGTTTTCCCCAACTCGTATATTTCTTTCCATGTATTAGTTCAGTCCTTTGCCGTAGGCCGTACGGGCTTTCCCATGTAAATCTATACCACCTCAACGTAGTACCATTTTATCCTTGAAGTTGTTTTGGACTGCCACCCTTGATCTAGTTATGTTTTATTACCATGAACTATCGCGTGTTCACTTAGGATTTATGCCACCTAGGACCACTAGGGATTATGCTACCTAATGAACGTTTCCGTGTCTTGGTTTGGGTTTAAGCCACCTAGGGCCACTAGGGATTATGCCACCCGTCAGCCGCGCCCTTTATCCCGCGTATGTATCGTGAATCGTTTTCCATGTCTAGACGCACATGTTCCTCAATGTGCCATCCGAGTTCCGTGCCAGGGCAAATCAAGAAATACGGAACTCGGTCGGGAGCTTTAAGTCGTCTGCTATTGCAGATATCAAGGTCTGTTTTTGTACCCGTGGCTATGGTCCCACGTGACCCCTCCCTCAACTACTGAAAGGCAATCCAAGAGAAATCATGTATGAGAACCACATCCTGGCCCCACTATAGCCCTACTTTCCTATGGGCCAACCTCACCCATGACTCGATAGCAAGAACATGGTCTGTTGGGGGTTCCCTGCCTTTCCGTTCGTACACGATTGACTAAAGATGGTAGGTAGCCGGCGACGTGCTATCCAGGGCAAAATCAAGTCTCGTCGACTCCACGCTAATCCATCCCAGTCTTTAGGTCACTCGCATAGCAACCAAGGCATACTCTTGGCTCTTCTATCACAGACCTTAACCTCTGTGAGGCTGGGTTTCATGGACCACCTGCCACCTCACATAGGGATACCAAGAGTACCCTCATGTCCCCCGAAGCTACTGCTTCGTTCCCCAGTTCGTTGGAGCCCTTATCCAAGTCGAATAATTTGCTCCTCCTCGTGTGTTTAAGCGATGACCTACCATATCGGGTTACTCATCCATTCATGAACTAGTCCCATGTCCTTGGCTAAGAATTATAACTTAGTTATACTTAACTAGGATTTACCACTTAGCTTCTTTTCCCCGTTACCCTTGATTAACCACGATTTTCTACCTAGTTCCTCTCACTAGGGTTTTGTCTATTGGGTTAAGTGTTGTTATTCAGGTTCATGACTTAGCCCGCCTACGAATCATGTCAAGATTGGCTAAGTATTTAAGTTCGAGGCTTAGCCCTACAAGTCGGTTAAGTATACCAAGAAGCGCATGACTTACCCTATCAAGTCAAATTTGTTAAGTATTGGTTTGTCTTAACCCTATCAGATTATCGTGTTGATTGATTAAGCATAGATTATCTTAATCGCATCTGATCATCGAGTCGGATTGGTTAAGTATAGGTTAACTTAACCCCCATCCACTAATCGTATTATAATGGTTAATTATATTTGAAAGGTCTTATGACTTAACCCTATCGGGTCCACCTATTAGATTGGTTAAGTATAGGTTACTTAACCTCATCAAATCATCATGTATAATTGGTTAAGTATAAGTTACTTAACCTCATTAAATTATCATGTTAGGTTGGTTAAGTATTGGTTATTTAACCTCATTGGATTACCAAGTTTAGATTGGTTAAGTGTTTAACTTAACCCCATCGAATTACCGTGTTTAGATTAGTTAAGTGTAGGTTACTCAACCCCATCTAATTACCGTGTTTAGATTAGTTAAGTGTAGGTTACTTAACTCCATCTAATTACCGTGTTTAGATTAGTTAAGTGTAGGTTACCTAACCCCATCTAATTACCAAGTCAGATTAGTTAAGTGTAAATTACTTAACCCCATCCCCTAATCGTCTTGTATGGTTAAGTGTCATTAAGAAATCAAGCCCGGTCCCACTTAACCTACCCATTCGTGTCATATCGGTTAAGTGTCATTAGTAAAATTTACTTAACCTTATCATGTGGCATTAATTTAATTAATGCACTCTCAACCACTCACATTATACCTTGTTGTGGTTACTAGTTAAGCCGGGCGGGTCCGGGTAGTTTTACACCACAACCTAGTCTAACCTCGGGTCTTAAGCGCGACATGACCAACTTCTCACATTGGATCCTATTGTTTGTAGCCACTAGTTAAGCCGGGCGGGTCCGGGTAGATTTATGCTACAAACTTAACTCAACCTCGAGTTGGCCACTTTCATGTTTGGTTTAGTGTCTTATTACACTTACAACCCACCCACGTCTAGTTCAAGTCCCATGTTTTCCCACGTGTCATGACCATATTTAAATGTATCATGAATGTCATGTTCTCATGTAAACCCCATGTCAAGTTTTCCATGTCATACCCACGTTTTTCCTAAACTACCCAAACGTATTTCCAACCCAAATGGAAGCGAGTCACATAGTAGGGTATTATGTCAACATATTGGCCACAAGCATGCATAGCTTCATAAGGGAATTTGGCCACAAACATGCATAGTATCATAAGGGAATTTGGCCACAAACATGCATAGTCTCATAAGTGAATTTGGCCTCAAACATGCATGATACATAAGGGGTTTGGGTTCATTTACATGCATAAGCCCCAAAGTCAAGTCTTTGCCCATGTTTCACAAGTCAAGTGGTTCCCAAAGGTTCATGCTAACACTCCATAGATAAAGATTCAAACTTGCAAGATATACTAGATTAAACATAACATGAATGGCGTGATTAAGTCGCTACAACTTAGCCCAAAGTCATAGGTTCAAGCAAAAGAGACATGACAATGTTCATATAGGCTAGCATACTTATATTTCATCTCATTTTATCCCATGTCACATTAGAACCACCATTAGAATCTACAAGTAGCTAGAACTTACATAGCGAGGCTTAGGAAAGGATCATGCATCATCTTGACGAAGAAAGGTGGCTCCTTTGTTGAAGAAGCGTCATGAAACTCGCATAGCAACGTCGATCTACCCTCGATTTGATGTAGGAAGCTTGCACCTTTTGATTTGAACCCGATTTGAATGCATAAGCCCTTGGAGTTGGAGATGGAGGCCATGATCACTTGACATTTGGGTAGCACTTCATGGCATGAGTGAGTTATGAGGGTTTAGGCTAGGTCTAGGGGTCTTTTTATAGATGTTAGGGTAGTTTTAGGCCGTAGGATAAACCCTAGGTCGAATCCAAGCCATCCAAAATCGTCACAAGCCTCCAAAACCGAGCCAACATGACAAGCAGGTGCACCAGGTCGGGGTTTTACAGGGGGGGAGGGGGGGTCGACCTAGGGGAGAGATATATGAAATACATCATGAACTCCAGGCAACCAATTAGGCAGTTTGACTCTATAAGCGAGAGTTCCGATCCGTTCCAGAATAGGAAACGGACCAATGAATTTGGGCGCCAACTTTCCAGTTTTACCGAACCGGATAACTCCTCTCATCGGCGACACTTTCAAATATACATAGTCGCCAACAGCAAAGGATATATCTCTTCTTCTCCTATCGGCATAGCTCTTTTGTCGGCTTTGAGCGACGAGTAATCGCTTCTTAATAAAATCGACTTTGTCGGCAGCTTCTCGGATCATCTCAGGACCCAACACAGGTCTATTTCCAGGTTCGACCCAACAAGCAGGAGATCGGCACGGTCTACCGTATAATGCTTCGAATGGCGACATTGTCAGACTCGCTTGGTAGCTGTTGTTATATGAGAATTCAGCCAAATGCAGATGGTCTTCCCATGATCCACCGAAATCTAGAACACAAGCCCGCAATAGATCTTCTAAAATGCGATTCACCCTCTCAGTCTGACCGTCTGTCTGAGGATGATAAGCGGTGCTCAAGTTCAACTTCGTTCCCAGCTCGACTTGAAATGCCTCCCAGAATTTGCTAGTGAATATTGTATCTCTATCACTGACTATACTGAGCGGCACTCCATGTAGTCTAACTATTTCCCTGAAGTATATCTGTGCCAGACTCTGAGCAGTTCTGTTTGATCTGACAGGTATATAATGGGCGGTCTTCGTGAAGCGATCTACGATCACCCAAATACTGTCATTTCCTTTTCTGGTCCTGGGCAGACCATCGATGAAGTCCATTGAAATATGTTCCCATTTCCAACCCGGAACTTCCAGCGGTTGTAATAATCCAGCCAATTTCTGTTGGTCACTTTTGACTAGCTGGCAAGTAGGGCATCGGCTAATATATAATGAAATGTCCCCTTTCATCGACTTCCACCAGAAAGTGCGTTTGATGTCATTATACATTTTGCTTACTCCCGGATGGATACTGAGTTTTGACTTGTGGCATTCATCCAGTACTTCCTTTCGAAGCTCAGGAATGTTAGGGACACAGATTCGACCTTTGAGCCTTAAAATCCCATCATTGTCTACTTGAAAACTCGAGGGTTCGCCTTGTTGAATTATCTCTCTGATCTTCTGAATGAAGTGATCATCCTTTTGAAGAGCAGATATTTTATCTATTAAGGAAGTCGTGATAATAAAACTGGCGATCATTACATTTTTTGGCTTAACGCATCTGCCACGACATTGGCTTTCCCTGGAGTGTATATTATTTCAAAGTCGTATGCTGCAAGGAACTCTAGCCAACGTTGCTGCCTCAGATTCAAGTCCTTCTGAGTGAACAGATACTTTAACGACTGGTGATCTGTAAACAGTTCAAATCTCTCACCCAGAAGATAGTGTCTCCAGATTTTCAAAGCGAATACTATCGCCAATAACTCAAGATCATGAGTGACATAGTTTTTCTCGTGCGGCTTCAATTGACGGCTAGCATAAGCAATCACTTGACCCCTTTGCATTAACACTGTGCCAAGGCCTTCTCTAGAAGCATCAGTCCAGACTTTTAAATCCTGGTTGCCATCGATGATGGTTAACACTGGAGCAGTTGTTAATCTCAACTTTAGCCCTTCGAAAGCCTCCTCAATTTCTGGAGTCCATTTGAATTTAGAGTGCTTCTTTGTAAGCTTCGTTAAGTGACCTGATATCTTCGAAAAGTCTTTAACGAATTTCCGGTAATAGCTAGCCAATCCGAGAAAACTACGGACTTCAGTGGGGGTACTAGGCTGTTTCCAGTTCTGAATAGCTGTGATTTTACTTGGATCCACAGCGATTCCTTCTTTCGATACGACGTGGCCTAGAAATTTTACTTCATCTTGCCAGAAGATACATTTGGAAAACTTGGCTTTTAATACATTTCGTCTCAGAATTTCTAGAACCTGTTCCAGATGCTTTTCATGTTCGGCCTTTGATTTAGAGAAGATTAGAATATCGTCAATGAAAACCAAAACAAATTTATTCAAAACCCCTCTGAACACTCTATTCATCAGATCGACGAAGTAAGCTGGAGCGTTACATAAGCCGAACGGCATTACTAACCACTCGTAGAATAAGTCGGGGCCTCTGAACGCTGTCATTGGAACACACTCTTCGGCAATTCGAAGTTGATGGAATCCTGTAGCTAGGTCCATTCGTGAAAATACTTGTGCTCCATTTAATCGATCCAGCAAATCATCAATTCACGGCAATGGATATTTGTTCTTTATTGTCTGTTTGTTCAGATCCCGATAATCCACACATAGACGAAGAGTACCGTCTGATTTTGGGACAAACACCACTGCTGAGAAATTAGGCCTGATCAGGCCTTTCCATACTAGCTGTCGTGTTTGATTGTCTAATTCCTCCTTCTCTTTCAAGGACATTCTTCGAATAGCGTGAACTACCGGCCTTGCATTTGGAATCAAAGCAATCTTGAAATCTATTTCTCTCTGCGGAGGTAAGCGAACTACTTCCTCGAACACATCCGCATAGTTCTTGACGACAGGAATATCTTTGATGAGGTCAGGAATATTCTCTGCGATCTCAGGGACATTTTCTATTTGAGCTGGAGAAACATCGAGAGCTGACCAGAAATCTTTTTTATTTGAAGTCGGGTCTTCACATGGTATGGTTATATAATTCCCCGATTGGACCTTTGCTTTAACCACTCTCTCGACGCATTTAACTTCAGCTTCATATCTAGTTAGCCAATCCAATCCCAGAATAAGATCGAATTCATTAAAATTCATGACGATAGAGATAATAGGGAATTTATAGCAAGAAAAAGAGACAGGTACTGCACAAATCCAACTGAGATTGATGGAACCTCCAACTGGATTTTGGACAGTCATTGGCTCTTTGAGCTTCTTCAAATTCAAATCCAGTTTCTTGACTGCACCCTTTGCAATAAAGCTTCGCGACGCGCCTGTGTCAAACAGTACTTTAACTGGAATGTTTTTGACATTGAGTGTGCCTTCTAAAACATCAGACCTTTCCTGAGCAGACGAAGATGCAGGTACTTCTACCACTTCATTTACTTGCGCTGCTTTGGACTTCTTAAATTGCTTGCAGTCCTTTTCAAGATGGCCAGTCCGACGGCATTGAACGCACTTTCTATTCTCTCGAAACTGGTTATCGGGTTTAGACCCCTTCTTTCGTTTCTTCGAGGTTTTACACTTCCTGGTCAGATGCCCCTGTTTATTTCAGTTAGAACATGTGGCAGTCGTTGCCGGTTCCTTTTTAGATTTAGCCCTTTTTCTCTTGGCACTGGGCATCTTACTGACATCAGACTTTGTACTGGCCTCAGGACGATCAGTTTCTGATTCAAACCTATCGCTAGAACTGACTTCTTCCTCGTCGCGCAACATGCCTTTCTTATGGAGATCTTCATACTGATAAGCCATATAAATCATTTCTGAAAAAGGGAGCTTCACATGCCCCATTACTTTATTTTGATATTTCCTTTGAAGCCCGTAAATAAATCTCAAATTCTTTCTCCTCGTATTCTGAATTAGATGGGGAGAAAAGTGAGCAAGTTCGTTGAATTTCTTATGATATTCTGGGATGGTCATATCTCCTTGTATCAAATAAGAAAATTCATCGCATAATCGCTCAGTCGCTTCTAAAGGAGTAAATCTTTCCAGGAAAATCACTTTGAATCTATCCCAGGTGATATCACCTTCTGGATTATCCTTATTAACTGAATCCCACCAGAACAAAGCTTCTTCTTTGAGTGCCCAGGAGGCCAGTAATCTTTTCTGGTCATCCCTCAGCTTTAATGCTTCGAAGATTTTCTCAGCCGAACGAATCCAAGCTTGTGTTTTCATAATTGCTTCTTCACCCGTAAAGGGTTTTCCACCCAGATTTCTATATTTCATGAATAGAGCTTCTATATCCGGGTCAGTATTACTTCTTCTGTTTCTGGCACTCATTTTCTAGTTCTTCTGCAAATAGCAGATCAAGTGTCAGGTCAACAGAAAAGATATTTCAAAATATAGAGACAAATACTTGAATGTAAATGTGTCTATTGAGGTGTAATTTCATTCTGCTTTACTCATACTAGGATATTACTGATCCTATCTATATTGAGTTACCCATCCTAGAACACTACTGGTTCTATTTCTGACGAGTTCGTTCAAATGTTATATTCCAGAACTAAGCTTAACCAAAGCTCTGATACCATGTTGTGACAACCCCAAATCCCGTTTCTGACGAAAACAAGGGTTATCTTTGGAATATAACACAGAAACAGATAATAGCAGAACAAAATTTAAAAAATACACCAGAATAATGAACAATAGAATATACTGGATAAAGGTAATCATCAGAGTTACACAGTATATAGGATCATACTTAGCACAAATACAGTTCAACTATACATAAATGTCCACAGCGGAAAACAAACAAAATATGTACAAAAGGAGCTGAACAGCATAAAAAGAGATAAATGATAGAATCCATCTTCAGCTCCAGCTATCTAGAAAGAACCAGCAAAACCTGAATACAAGGCTGCCCGTGTAGAAAAAGGGGCACCCGAGTTTGAAAGTGAAACAAACTACGAGTCAGTCATGGGACTGGTATGAGAAATCTATTCAACACATATATATAATTTGGCTAATCACAGGACCACGCCACTTTCGTGGAACGGGTTTACTCCATTGGATTGCCAGTGCTTTAAAAACAAATCTTTCTTTTAAACATCGCTATGCTTTTTATAAAAATGAAGCCGTTATAAGACTCAGTTCCCATCACACAATGCAACGCAAACCGGAGGATAGAGTTTTTACCTTATAATGGCCAAAATATGCTTGATACGAATAAAACAAAGGCAATTGATATTATTGCTAGTGTTTATATGTTTTGAAAACAATTTCAAATCATAACTATCAATCATAGACGGCATGGGTACCATATATCATGTCGCCGTATATATATACAATCAAAACCGCATGATGTCGTATTTGGAAATTGGATTTCCGTCATGAACCAAGGAAAAAGATAGTCCTTACCGAATTCGAGACTGCCTAGCCCGAGTCTCAGGATCAGAACGCATCGACCCTTGGAGCGACAGGGCCGGTCCACACGGAGTGGATTAAAAATGCCTGAGCACTACGTTTCGCCGCCCTTTGGGGCGTAAGCGAGCCAACAAGTGACTCCATCGGACCCGGATCGTCCGATCTAACCGAGGCGCCTCGCAACAGCAACAACCACATAGGTGAAAAGTATATAAATGTCAGGGCTGGTAGGTCACTGACACCACCCTAGCTAGGAGGAAACGCAGGCCCTCCCTGAGGTCCTTTCTCCCGTTTCTGGTTCATACCGGGGTGTGAGGCTCGCGAATTTACGTTATACACAAAGCTACGCCACACAGGCGGTGCTTTGATCATCACCACAAGACTTTGCTTTTCAATAGAAGTCCTGATCACTGCATCTTAGCATGCCACATAGGCAATTCATGCCATGCGACTGATGTCCATCGATATACAACCTCTGAGCTCGTGCGTCTCAGAGAAGGGCGTTAAGCAAAAGAATAAATTCTCCGCCGCCAAACAGATGTATATTTAATAGGGATCAATCGACACAGAATAAAATCCAATGTCAGACACACAGTCCTTTACAAGTCCGTTCTGGGTCTGAACGAAACCGGAGGCACTAAATACCTCGCAAACCCATCGATCACCACGTACGTCTGAACGATCACCACTCATTATCCATATTTCGGGATGCCTCCCAATCAGGACCTCGGTTACCATCCAAACGAGGTGAAGATCTCCGGTCTTCGACCACCGTCTTCATCTTCGACTTTCAATCGTCGGTCAATTATTTGAAATGAGAATTAACTCGGCCTTTTCAAATAATTCACGTATATTTAGAATTTCAAATCAATTTATTTCAATGGTTAAATCATTCAACAACACCAATTTTGTTCATTAATGTAATTTTCACACCAAACACATTCAACCATCAAATACCACCTAAATCAAGCAAATTCAGTTTATTTCCATTCCATAACATTTACAATATTTTATAACGATTTATCGCTATTTTTATTTATTTTAAAATAGCCAATTTATTCAAAACGACGCTTCGGGCCATAACGCGGCCGTGGTGCTGTTTTTCTTCAGATTTTATTTACACATATCTGAAAATCTAACCGTTGGATCTTCACAAAATTTACATCTTTAGAAAGGTCTTTTCAAAACGAATCCAACGGTTCCAGTTTCGGGAAAAATCCGACGGTCGGATCTCCCGGTACAGTCGTTTGAAGTTTCGATTTCAAAATACGAACTGCAACGTCGTTATTCGATTAAATATAATTATATTTATATATATATATATAAATATAATCGTTTCTGGCGCTGTTTTTCTTCGGATTTGAATTAAACATTCTAGACGATCCAACCGTTGGATTTTTACAAGGTTGGTGCCGTTGGGAAGATATTTCCAAGGCGAACCCGACGGTTGAGGTTTCGGGAAAATCCAATGGTCGGATTTCCCGCACTAGTTGTTTGAAATCACGGTTTCAAAATACGAACTGCACGACCTCGTTTCGTTTTAATTTTATTTATATTTATATATTTATATAAATATAGTTCATTCAATGATTTCAATATCGTTTTCACTTCGAATATTTCACTAACGCCTTAAAATTTTGGAAAATTTCGCCATAACCTCCCCTGCACCGGGAGCATCGGGAAATCTCAAATAGCTTCCCCGGTCCTTCTAATCTCAAAAAGAAAAAGAAAAATCCAAGCGGCTAGCCAACAGGCTCATAAAATCATCACCCAAACAAAACAGTAAATGTGTACCTATATGTCGGGCACAAAATTTTATTCCTCTTCTCTAGCCCCTTTGCTATAACCTGTTCAATGAATATGCATGTACATATATATAGTTCTTATCATTTATCATTTTCTATTCAACTTCATATTTGATTTCTATTTGGTTTAAAAACACCATTCATTCTAATGTTACATACATAGGTACAAATCATATCATTAGCTAATTAATGAATATTTCAACTCATATATATTTATTTGAACAAGTGGCTATTTTTAACACTTCACATTTCAACGATTCATGCATATAATAAAAATGTGATTTTTATTGTAAAACAACTCATTTCAAAACACTATTATTTTATATATTTCATATTGGTGATAAAAATAGGATTTTTCTTATAAAACAATTTCTTTCAAAACGAGATTATTTTACACAGTTCATATAGTCGATAAAAGGTGATTTTTATTATCAAACAATTTATTTCAAAATATGAATACCATTCAACACATGAATTTCAAATCAACGAATGAATATCGATTCAACACATGAAGGTTTTCTATAGTTTCTATATATAGATAAAAATGTGATTTTTATATTTAAAACGCGAATACCATTCAACACATGAATTTCTAATCAACGAATGAATATCGATTCAACACATGAAGGTTTTCTATAGGTTCTATATATAGATAAAAATGTGATTTTTATATTTAAAACGCGAATACCATTCAACACATGAATTTCTAATCAACGAATGAATATCGATTCAACACATGAAGGTTTTCTATAGTTTCTATATATAGATAAAAATGTGATTTTTATATTTAAAACGCGAATACCATTCAACACATGAATTTCTAATCAACGAATGAATATCGATTCAACACATGAAGGTTTTCTATTCAATGAATAAATATAGTTTTAGCAAATGAAAATAATTCAAACACATGAATATTATTCAAAATTTCGGCAGCATAACGGCAGGGTAGTTAAAACCGGGACCGTCCCTAGTACGGCTCCTCGCTCTACCTTAAAACCTCGCGGTTTTTGACAATGGGGATCATGCATCTAGTTCGCACGCAGGCGGCATGTATATATTTATTTCATTTCCACAAACTAATCCTATGTGGTTTCAACCAAATATTTCTCAACCACAAACGGGTATTTTTCAACCACAATCAATCAATATCAACCACAAACAATCCCAAACAACCATTCGCTATCAATCAATTTTCACAACAATTTCAACCAATAAATATCGTCCATGGTTTGTGGACGAGGGGCGTATATATATATATAGCAATTCACTTTTATTTCAACACATATATAATTTTTACAATGCATATATAACTTATACATCGAACGTACAACTTATACAACGCTTATACAAGAGGTGTACAATGCTAATATAACTCATACATCGACTGTATAATTTATACATCGTCGTTTTCCATATAGTTTATAAATTAGAAATCTCACATTGGGTTCCTCTCCACCAAAAATAGCAGAAGGCTCAGAAAAATATGCGGTCTCTTCTAAAGTGTAGAAGGCGTCCACACGGACACGATGTTTCATGTTTCATCGAATTTCATATTTATAAAAAAAAAAAATTATCGCCACTTCTATCTGGAGAAAACTAATTTTTACTTCACTGTTCCATATGGAAAATTCGATCTTTTCTATGAAGAAAAATCATAACTTTCTTCGTATAAAAATCTAATCTTTTCATTTTGAAAAATCAAAACTTTACTTCATTAAAAATCCAACCTTTCTTTGCTAATATCACATATAAAAATCCGACCTTTCTATGCTAATATCACATATAAAAATCCGACCTTTCTATGTTAATATCGCATATAAAAATCCGACCTTTCTATGTTAATATCACATATAAAAATCCGACCTTTCTATGCTAATATCGCATATAAAAATCCGACCTTTCTATGTTAATATCGCATATAAAAATCCGACCTTTCTATGTTAATATCGCATATAAAAATCAGTTTATTTTCTATGTTATATAAATATATAAAAATCAAAATCTGAAAAGGAAGTTCAGTGTTTAATTATTTAAATAAAAAGAGGCAGGAACGCTCACTGTTTTGCTTCAGGAGGTCACGACAGAAAGGCTCACTGTCGGAGGAGGGCTGAGGCGCGCCGGGGGGGCTGGGGACGTCGGAAGTGGCGCTAGTGGTGGCTGGGGGCTTGCGGAGGAGGGCGGTGGTCGTTGGCCTCGGCGGCGCGGTCTTCGATGGTGCTCGTTGGTCCCGGAGTTCGCGAATGGGAGTTCGCCTGAAGGAGGAGAGAGAGAGAACGAGAGGAGGGGTCTCGAGGCGGAGCGAGGTGGTCGTGGGGGAGGGCGGTGTCGGCGTGTGCGCGAGGTGGGGGGTGGCGATGACGAAGGCGTTGCCACTTCGATTTGGGGGAAACCCGTGTTTTTTTTTCTTTTTGATCTGATTTGGAATGGTCAACGGTAAGGGGAGAGCGAGGTAGTTAAAGGGAAGGGTTATTTATATATTATTTTAATATTTTTAATTACAAAAAGGTAACTTTTTAATACGAACACGAAATTAAACCCACCGACTATCGTCCCTAGCGTTTTACCCCCATTCCGAACACAATGGGATATGTTTCACAGGCCCATTCAACTGTTTCAGTCAGTTTCCATTCAAATCAAAATATAAAACATTCAATATTTAATTTGAACGTACATTTCAATTTGCCAGGGCCACAAACTGATTCGAAAAATTCCAGAAAAATAAATCTAGCTATGTTTTGACGATATGGTCCCAACAAAAGTGGTTTCGTCGAATTCCGAGGTCGTATGCAAAATGGCCAACTTCACGGGCTATATAAATTCCATATCGACCCTTCCGAAAATTCATTCGGCCATAACTTTTGCTTTCCTCTATGAAAATTCGATTTTTCAAATTCGTTAGAAAGGTATTCACTAACAGATTTAAATATTTTTGGTTTCACTAAAATCCGGATTGTTCTGCACCCGGTACAGTCCGACAAAGTTTGAATTCAATTTTTGAAACTGCAGCGCCTTTTCAAGCCTTGTTTATAATTATAATTAATTATATTCGTTTTCAATTGTCGATTCAACTCAACTTTTCATTGCCATTATTTCAAATATTTATTTTAAATATTTATAATCCATTGTTTTAGCCAATTTAAAATTTTTAAATTGGTTCAGATTTTCTGGGTCGTTATAGGTCGACACCCATGTCGACCCCCTGGAGAGGGGTCGACCCAGGGGTCGACACCCATGTCGACCCCCAGGAGGGGGGGTCGACCCAGGGGTCGACACCCTGTGTGTCTGGCGGGAGTTTTCCCGCCTCTCTTTTTGGGCTGAATTTCAAGTCTGTTTTCGGATTTGAATTTTCGTGAAACTTCGTTGGGCCTTAACTGGGTCATACGGACTCCGATTTACGAAATTTCGGACTCTATTTCGCGTATTTTTCCGAGACGAACAAAATGGAACAACCCGTTTATCCTAATTCAGATTTTATAATTTAATTCTGCCTTGATTCTTGTCTTGACACATTGTTTAAAAATTCGGGTTGTTACATTAAGGGACGGATGTTAAATTTTTGGAAAATTTTATATCTAGGAATTTAATCTATATTCCTTTAAGAGGGGTTAATTTGCAAAATGATATTTAGAAATTTGAACTATACTCTTCTAATTTGGAAAGAGTAATTTGAGCTTGAAATTATAAATATGTTATGACGAGATAAATTACGGGGACGTAATTTCTTTAAGGGGGCCTGTAACAACCATGGTTTTGGATATCGGAGTGAACATATTTTAATGAGATTTGTAATCTAAGATTAGAGAAAACAAAATATGAGTTCGAAAAGAAGAATGCGTATAACCCTGTAAATTATATAAACGAAGAATTTGGGGGATTTTGTGAATAATTGTGTTGATTTTAGGATGAATTGATTTGGATTAAAAAGTAATAGAATTAAATTCATTATGTGTTTAATGAACAAATGTAAAAAAAAAGTTCGAAAGTTTTAAAATGACATTTGTGGTAAAAACTTGTGTTAAGGTGTTATATTATGTTAAAGCCAATATGTAAAATTACTGCTAATAAGAATTTTGATTATAAAAGTGTAACTTTGAATTTTTATAAAGCTCAAATAAGAATATAAATGGCGAAATTAATTTTTTTAATGTGGTCCGTACATCTGTTTTGGCAAGCAAGTGATTTTTTGTATAAAGTTAGACATTAAAGTGTAGATTTTGGAAAAAAAAGGAAGTATAAAATAAACATGCTTGTAAAAATGTAAAATTTGTGTGTTATATTTGAAATAATGTTTAACTTGTTTAAAAAGATTTTATATATGTTTAATTACAATTTTGCCAAGTTAAACAAGTTAAGTTGGAAACATTTTGATGTTAAAATTAATTAAAATAGTGTAACTACGCGTATTTAGGCTAAAACATGTGTTAACAAGTAAAAGTTAGCCTAATTAAACCTCATTACATTTAAATGGATTAAAAATGAAGCCCAAAACCTAAAATTCAATAGAGGAAAGAATATCTGTAGGAAGCTAACAATATGCGCTTATTCTCTAGTTATTTTCTGCCTATAGGAACTCAGAGAGAAAGGAATTTAACAAACCCTTCCTCAAATTCTCAAATACTAGCCTCCCTACCAAGTCAAGTTCTAACAGGTAATTTATAACATAATAATTTTCTATTGCTCAAATTCATAGTTTTTGAGAAGAAAGTGGTTACTGTAAAATTTTAGGCTTGCATTTCAGTTCTCATCAATTTATAGGTATTTGGAAACCTTTTCAAGGCCAAAAGATCATGTTTTTTTTAATGCAAAAGGTAGTGAATCGCGAGATTCACACGTTACTTCATTAAACATAAAAGACTAACACATCATAGGTTCCAGTACAGCATACGTGTATTTACATAAATATACATAGCCAAAAAATATCACATGCACACAGCATGGCAACTGTGTAGCAAAAAGTAATATAATTACATAATACAACAATGTAGAAGCTAAGTACCCAAACATACTGAACCCATGCAGGCTGAAGCAACATCAAACTCGCCTGCCTCTAGCACGATCCATAACTCTAGCACCAATAGTATCCACAAACTTCACTTCATCGTTGCCTGACTAGAGAGAAACAAATTTGAGAATGCAGTAAATAATTGTATTGGACGTTTTCATTTTACATTTAAAATTTCGTGAGTTTCTTTCATGCCAAAGTATCCATACATAAGAAAAATTCAAAGCAGCAAACAGTTTTCGCATGGATGTATCAGGGAGAGAAGTATAAATGGTGTGCCAAAAATAGTATTGATCAGTGATGAAGTACGTCCAATCAAAACTAATATTTAGGCTAACTGAATACTTCATCCGAACATAGAAAGCGAAGTAACATCTAACAAACAAATGCAGGTAATTCTCGTCATCTTCATCACAGAAAGCACAACCACTAGCGACACGAATTCCTTTTTGACATGCTATATCGCTTTAATTCAAATGCAAATTCAACTAAGGTGAGTTATACACTCACACTTTCTAGATTAAATAAGTGCATGTTGAATCTGTGTTTTATGTTGATGAATTGGAGTTCACTATAAATGATCTTCTTGAGTTTTAAGTTTACAGTTCAAACATGTACTAGTTGATTTTTGTGATTGTGTATTTTCTTTGATTCATGCCAAAATTGGTTGAAACCTTTTTTGGTATGTCAAATTTCAGGTACATACAACCTCTATAGCATATAAAAATCTTGTGTCCAATTTTCAATCGGGGCAAGAAAACCACCTATAGAAAATCCCGAAGTCAAGGTCGACCTACACCTTTGATGGGTCGACTAACAGAGAAGCAAGGTCTACCTTGGCATCAACCTTAGGTGATGAATAGAACGACCATCGTATTATTCATAAACATATGTTTTCCTAGGGTTTTATCTCTTGTTTCAAGTAATTTTCTAGTCGTTTTCCTTGCAATATTGGTTTTATCTCTTGTTTCAAGTAATTCACATGAATCCATTCTCCGAATTGGTGAGATTCATGTGAATTTTGTATGTTTGCTCCATGAACAATTTCATGATTTTTCCAACATAGTGCACGTATTTATAAATCATTTTCAAAGGATTTTCTATAGTGGAAATTAGGTTAAAGGGCTTCTTTTTGTAAGGTAATAAGTTTTAAGGACAACACCTCTGAAAAATTAGTTTTAAGGACAATTCTGCACGAAAAAGACAAAAGCGGTTATCTTTTTAAGTTATATAGGAAAAGGATAAAAGCGGTTATCTTTTCAAGTTATAGCGTAAAAAGATAACCGCTTTTTTCTTTTTCATGCCGAATTGTCCTTAAAATTAAATTTTCAGAAGTGTTGTCCTTAAAACTTATTACCCTGAACAAATAGCCCCTTTAAGTGAAAATCTCCTTTTCTATATATATATTATCTCTTCTAGGATAGATGTTTTCCTAATTTGTTTTAGAAAAATAATTATCTCAAGGCTATATAAAATTCAAGTATTCTCAAATATAGAGATATTTTCAAAGAATTAATTTCAAAAGATTTCAAAGCCATTTTGAAAATTCCTTTTCTCGAACCTAGTATTGTATATATAAAAACTATATGTTTTCGCACTCTTCGAGAGGACAAGAATGTGAATAAAAAAATGTAGTAAACCTTGTGTTATATGACACATTGGTTTTATATATCGGTTAATTAAAGGTTTGTTTGATTGAAGCTATTTTTTCTGTGTGGTGTAGGCTCGCTACCAGCAAATCGACAATGATAACGTGCGGTATATGACGTATTATTTTCACTATTTGGATTCGTGTTTGGGAGTCTGTAACCCATTCTGTGTTATTGCCAATAATTGGATTGTTGGGTCCTATATATATATAAAGTTATTGCGCAAACCAATGGACTTTCGGGTCCTAATTGAGACTATTGGAGCTCTTAATAAATATTATTTGACTGGCTGTTGGGCTATCTATTAGACTGTTGGGTCCTTTATACATATATAACTTTTGGATTAATCATTGGACTATTGTTCCCTATTTTTTACACTGTTGTTTTCTAGGTTTTTTACATTGTTTCTAGAATTTAGATGATTTACAAATGTTTTCACCATTGTTGTTGATGAGCCTAAAAGATATCGTCTTGATTTCCACCTTATTTCTATGTATTATGTGATTGTATGGCATTAGCTTAGCCTTTTGTGCTTAACAATTTATTATCGAAGGAAATTATTATATCATTTGTAGTTTTTACTTAATACATAAGAGTTGTTATATGTTGATTCAGTTGTAGTTACCTCATGTACCAGTTGTTACTTCAAGTTCATATTGTTATTCCTTTTCTATAGAAAGGAATATACATCTATGTGTCTCTATATTTCACTTATTATGTTCTAACTGGTATGTTTAATTTGGACTGACCCGCGTATTTTATGCTTTGTCCAAACCGATTTGCTTTAGGTTAATACATTGCACCTAATCCATGTTTTGCTTTGCTATCATCATATATAATCCTACTTGAGGCAAAATGTAATGTCCCGTATTTTGAACGATTTAAATAAAAAATTAATTTATTAAATTATTTGAATAGTATTTTGGCAACTTAATGATTTGAATTAAATAAAGTGGAATATTTAATTAATATAAATAATGGGATAATAATTTCAATTCCGAATGGTCGGAAATAAGTTGAATTCGCAATAGTATGTGAATTGGATAGTATATGAGATTTAATTTAGTTTATAATTGAATTATATTAACGAATATATTTATATACGAGTTAAATGTGTTAATTACAATATAAATTATAATCGAGCACAAAATGTCACGGTAGTTCGTAATTCGGCAATCTAAACTTCAACTGCATATACAGGATTCATTATAAATCGGATTTCTTCGAAATAAGAAATATTGGAATCTAATTAACTGTATTTTTCTAATGGAAGAGAAAATTCGAGATTTCATCGTATAGATTGTAAGTTATGTCCAAATCAAAATTTAAAATAGTCGTTGTAAAATCATTTATAAACCATAACAATAGTTTAATTATTATAAATTATTTATTTCGAATTTGGACGAGATATTTGAGACGTAGTTATATTTAATTTTTAGAATTTTACTGCAATTTTTAATTTGGAAAATAAGCAATTTTTTATTTGGATTATTTTGCACCCTATATAAACATTTTGGGGTTTCACAAAATAAGCTATCTTCTTTATATTATTATATTTTTGGGATCAATGCACATTGCTCGTAACAACGGTATCTTTATTTTTGTCATTAGCAGTCCATATGCGAATGAAATTTCATCCAACTGGGTATGTTAAATAAAATAACTTGTTTTAATTATATTAAAACAAGGAGTTTGATTTATAATCGATATTTAGAATTGGAATAAAAATAGTTATTGCTAAATAATTATTAATTTTAATAATCTAGGGATGTTAATTCAAAGATGAGTAATGAAAAGGGAAATCGTTGAATTTATTTCAAGATTCGAAATGTGAATACAAAGTGAATAAAAATATAAGGATAAGTAATTAAATTTCGACGATGTCGAATGTTATATAAATTCTTAGAAATTATATATTATAAAGTTTGGAAATTTACAAGATAATTAATATTGGTTTGTAACGAATAAATTTATGAATCGAATATGTAATCGAGATGAAATTATAAACTTGATATATAATTAACAAGAAATTGACTTAAAAAGGGGGTTTATAAAGAATATATGAATATGAATTAAGAAAAATAACTCAGTAGATCAAATTTTTAACTTGTGATTAGTATTGACTATATAAGTCAAGATTTATTTAATAAAACAAGTCCAGTTTTCTGTAAAGGAATAATATTCATGTTTTAGAATGAATGATGGTTTAAAAGCAAACGTTGTGCAGACTGAATTTTTTGGTTGATACGAAGTTAAGAAATGGAATTTTTGAAATTAGAAACTGATTGAAAATTAGTTAAGTTGAATGGCTTTCTGAGTATTGATCTGCTGTTGGTTTCAGCCTTCGGGGTTAATACTTAGGGAGTTGTGCTCTTACTAGTTTACGGTTAGGGACTAATGGATAGTGATGCGTGAATAAGGTATGGAAAAGTTTTCCAGTGTTAATAGCGTGTATTTTTGAAATAGGGAATATAAAGAGTTGTGAATATATGGAAATGTTTTCCAAGAAAATCGTGAGAAGTAAAACGTGTTTTAAGATATAAAATGGGAAACCGGGACATGAAATGATGTTTGGTCGTTAAGATTTCCATTTGGGAATACGACCGTTGTTTGTGCACATGTTTTCCTTTGATAATTAAATAACCGACTGTCAAAGTTTTTGACCATTTTTGTTGCTAATACGGAGAGACCGGGATTAGATATATTTTCTGAAAACCACTCCGTATGGGCATTGTCGTTTCGAATAAAATATATCGAAGATAATTGAAGACGGAGTTTATGCAAGGGTTATTCTGATGATCCTAGGTAGAAATTGCCTAAGATGGATTTATAGAATAATTCCTTCAGGTTATCCAGTCCCAGGACAACTTGAATGGACGAATGTCTGACAGAGTATATTTGGTAGATTGCGTAAGGTGATCGTTTCAAACATATTTACGTTGGTGGTAGAGGAATTCGTTTCTCATTGCTTATGCCCGTGGTATTTTTGGGGAAATCAATTTGTGATTTGACGGGTATGACGATGTAGCATTCAAAGTAAATAAAGGAGCGATCTATTAAAAGATACGTTATGTGCTCAAGCCTCATCAACCGAGAAAGGACAGAAATCGGGCTGGCAGCATGGCTAAGTGGGTTGCACCCAATTAGGGTATATTGTCACCATCTAGAGAATATTCGTATTTGTTACTTCTTTTTATTTCTGTATATTGTCACCATCTAAAAGGAACGGTTATGTTTGTATACCAACCGTAAGGTGACAATATATTCGGAACATTCAAGCGAAATGAATGGCCGGTCATGTGTGGCCGAGTTACAAGACGTTCTTGTTGAAATCCAGTGTATCGCTTCTGGAGTACACTGATTGTAAGGTGATCCCATACCTTGTCAGAGTTGTAAATCCATTCCCTATTAAGAGCCCACGGTTTTGATTGTATATTACGTGAGATGAAAGCATTCTGCTAGATTGATAAGTGCTTGTATTAGACACTATTATAATATCAGAAAAATATTGTTTTAGAAAATGTTTTGGGCTATCGTAAGGTAAAAACCATCCGTGTTTATGTGTGGAACGGTCTCACAATTATCTTTTAGTTGAAAAGGATTTTTGAAAAGTGAAACCGAAATGATTAGAGTTTACTCACACCAATCACATGACTGACCTAGAGTTTATTTTGTTTTTTCCCTAAACTCTTGGGTGCCCAAATTTGTACGGGCAGTCAAGTAGTAAGGAATATTCAGATATACTTGGAGGAGCTCGGAGCAGGATGATTCAGAGTTATATATGTATAGAGTTTATCTACGCTGTGATGTTATGTGATAATGGTATGTCTATGCAGTTACACTTTTGTAATTCAAAAGAATTCTTATTATATATTTTATTCGTTCCGCTGTGAGATTCATGTTTACTCTGATTTCAATCTATGGAAATCTTCTTCTTCTATTCTAATTTTCTTTCTTTCTATTCCTCACCCACTAACTTCTTTCTATTAATGATCTGGTATTTACAATGCTTGGATAGTCAACATGAGTTATGTGTTGATTTCCAGAGTCGAAAATCCTAGAGTTGTTAAAGTGGTATCAAAGCTGAAGTTTAAGTAATTATCTTGGCTCTGTGGTGTAACTCGATATAGATGGGATTAGTAATATCCTAGATTGAGATTGAGTGTACATATACGAATGACCGTATTTGTAGATTTTATAAAAATGGTTTTATATTGTGGAGATTTATTGGTTGAGTGGCTTATGAATTCTGATCGATAGTGGGGCACCATAAGGTCGATAGGGGTTTCTAAACGCTCGAATGCAATGAACCGAAACAATATGTTTTGAAAAGAGGGTAAATGAAATAATTTTACCCAAAGGATATTTTGATACAAAATAAAAGAAGTATATATTTGAATTATTATTAATATATATATTGGATGTGTTGGTTGTTATTATAATCAAATAAGATTATAATTGAAATAGTTATAAATAACCAGTCAGATTTCGTACAAAATTTAATGTATAAAATCATATGAGTTAAAATCTGAATTTATAACTAGAATTCGAATTAAAATTCCAGAAACTGGAAAAGGTGTTTCAAAGTGAATTTTGAATTATAAAAGAAAATATTAAGATCCTGAGTGATTTGAAAAATGTTTTTCAAATATTTTAATTAGTATTTTTATTGATTTCAAAATGGAAGTGCTTGAAAATGAGTTTCGAATGTGATATAGTATTGAATTCACTTCAATCGCTGGAAGATAATTCCGATGATGATCTAGACATCATCGGTGTTCATTTTCAAGTTTCTAAGTGACGAATTACTACCAAAGATTTTGTTTTGAATTGTTTTGAGCAAATAAGTTGTTCAAAAATTCAAATTTTGTTTTGAATTGTTATTATATATGATTTCAAACCGATTTGATATAAAACCCAGGAATTTGAAATTAAAATTTTTCTTCTGAAGTTAAATAGATTGAAATGGAAAAAATGAATAATAAATTAGAATTTAACTTAAACTAAGTTAAATAAATTTGGATTCGATTAGTGATAATCTGGAATGGAATTGGATTTATGAGTTAGAGTTTGGAATTAAGAATGGAATTCGGTTTGGATATAAGAGTGATTGATTTGAGAATGAATGAGTTGGAGATCGATTGGAATTGCTTGGGTATATGCTAAAGTGATAACAAATTGAAGAAATAAAGTTGAATGCCCGACAAAAAGGTACAAGTTTTTATTTCGTATGAGTAGGAGATTTATAAGCCTGTTGGCAAGTCGCTTGGCTGTTTGATTTTCTTTTGGGTTGGAGAAGGCCTAGAGAGGTGAGTTATAGTTGTGTCGATTAAGCCATGCAAATGAGATGTTGGCTATTTTTTTTTAGAGATTTAGAGTGTTAGAAAATTTTCCGAATTTTTGAGAATATTCGTTAATAGGAATAAATAATATTTTAATTAAAATAAATTTCGTTCAGTTGAAACTGAAAGTTAAAAGTAAAATAAAAGATTTTTAATCTAGTTATAATAGAGTTGTAACATTTTTTCGGCTTAGTAATTTAGGAGACGAAATTCTTTTAAGGAGGAAGGAGTGTAATGTCCCGTATTTTGAACGATTTTAATAATTAATTTATTAAATCATTTGAATAGTAATTTGGCAATTTAATGATTTGAATTAAATAAAGTGAAATATTTAATTAAAATAAATAATGGGATAATAATTTCAATTTCAAATGGTTGTAAATAAGTTGAATTCGCAATAGTATGTGAATTGGATAGTATATGATATTTAATTCAGTTTAGAATTGAATTATATTAACGAATATATTTGTATACGAGTTGAACGTATTAATTATAATATAAATTATAATCGAGCTCGAAACGACGCGATAGTTTGTAATTCGACAATCTGAACTTCAACTGCATATACAGGATTCGTTACAAATCGGATTTCTTCGAAATAAGAAACGTTGGAATCTAATTAACTGTATTTTTCTAGTGAAAGAGAAAAATCGAGATTTCGTGATATAGATTGTGAGTTATGTCCAAATCAAATTTTTAAATAGTTGTTGTAAAATCGTTCATAAAGCATAACGATAACTTAATTATTATATTTTTTTTTTTTTTGAATTTGGACGAGATATTTGAGACATAGTTATAATTTAAATTTTAGAATTTTACTGTAATTTTTAATTTGGAAAATAAGCAACTTTTTATTTGGAGTATTTTACACCCTATATCAACATTTTGGTGTTTCACAGAATAAGCAATCATGTCTGTACTATTATATTTTAGGGATCGGGGCACATTGCTCGTAACAACGATATCTTTATTTTTGTCATTAGTAGTCCATATACGAACGAAATTTTATCCAACTGGGTACGTTAAATAAAATAAAATTTAACACTATAAACATATATATATATATACCCATTCATTTTGGTGCACCCTACCACATCATATCTTAATAAAGCAAACAAATCCTGATTTTTCACAAATTGTAACAAGTCACAGTCCATCTCCTTTAATGCGCTGCCATGTTTACTCTTGTCATTATTAAATGCGTGATACCCTTCCCGCATATACCCATACTTTCAAGTGTTGAAACCTTGTACGTTTTTCTTAGCTTCTAAATAAATTTCATTTTTATATACCTATGTATTTAAGTATACTTAGCTGTTACGTTTTCTAATAAATATATATAGAAGTCGGTCTCATCATTTTCATTCTTTCCCTACCTGCTCTTCACGCAAGAAACAAAACGCAGAAAAAACATAAAATAGAAAAAAATATATGCAAGTTCATTTGGCCGTGGTGATGTCTAAAAGCCAATGGCTTGGGTTGCGAGAATCGGGTGGTGAGGAGGTTCGTTTGGCATATAGGACTGTTGGCGCTGGGGTGTGGTGTGAGAGTTCAAGGCGAATGAGATGAGCTGAAGGAGATTTCAACGAGGAGTTGAGTGATATTTTTGTTTCAAAGTATAATGGAGGCGAAGAAAGTTGCGTTCATGGCCAGGAAGAAAGAGGAGCTGCGCAGTTGGGTATGTTCGAATTTTGGAAGATGCAAACATTAAAGGAAATGAGAGTGGCGGTAGGGTTTGAATGGAAGTTGTTTACTGGAGCATGGGTTAAGATGGGAGGATTGGAAATGGCTTGCGTGTCCATGCCATAGAAGAGAGGTATGTACTTGTGTGGCATGCTAGGGCTTGGTTCGGTGATGCTGGTGTGATTGTTAATGACGTACAGAGGGAGTATTTATGTTCCAAAATACGGCAATGGTGAGGAGGCATGCTGGGGACGTGCATGTTGTGTAAATGGGGAAGAGATGACACGGGTGGGAGCAGTTTGGAAATGGTTGTGAAATGAACAGGGGCGGGATTTAACACGTGATAAATGAAGCAATATGGAGTTTTCGGTACCGGAAGTGACAACTCATGTTGGGGAAGATGATTTCCATTTATTGCGGGTCATGGGTTATTAAAGCAATGCATGGGCCAGTTTTAAATAAAATAGTAAAGGTCCATTAGAATAAATAAAAACTTCAATTAGTTTAATTTAATTAGTATATTAATTTGTTAATGCAATATTTATCTCATCCGAACTCAGATTGACGAGCCGTCCGTCACATTGGAATCGTATTAATGCAGGCTTCTCCATGGAATTGGTCTAGAGTGTTTTGGAGCAAGTTACAATTTTAAGGAAAATTAAAATGCTAGCTATGATCAACCGAACGTTAACGTTATTTAATGATTAATGAATAAGGTGAGTAAATTCACTAACTCTGCCCAGTTTTATAATTGTATAAATGTTATTTAATATTAATAAAAATGATTGAATGTTGTCCGTGATGGTTGTTTGGAT
The DNA here is from genome assembly GCA_030737875.1 of Allium sativum. NCBI lineage: Eukaryota > Viridiplantae > Streptophyta > Magnoliopsida > Asparagales > Amaryllidaceae > Allium > Allium sativum. Next base: position 392,649,350 of record CM060922.1, read on the forward strand.
AAATTGGTTAAAATACTACGTATAGTTATTTGTACAAGTCGTTAATTAAATATGGATTCTATCTATTATTTATTTCATATTGATATGAAATAAATGTTGATTAACATCTGTGGATGCAGGGAAACAGGTTGGAGGGATCCGACTGGATTCCTCAACAATTATATTGTTATTTTTTTATATATTACATTATATGATGCGACGAATAATTTGTGGTTGATTATTGTATGGTTGGGATATTGGAACAACATTGACCTGAATTAATTGGTATTAAGATACCGTAAAAGATACTCGAATATATTGGAAAAGAAATTGGATTTTTAAGAGGAATTTTCTATTTTTAAAATAGAGATTTAATTTCGATTGGCTAGAATATAATAACTTGTTTTAATTATATTAAAAAAAGGAGTTTCATTTACAAACGATATTTAGAAATGGAATAAAAATAATTATTGCTAAACAATTATTAATTTAACAATCCAGGGATGTTAATTCAAGGATGAGTAATGAAAAGCGAAATCGTTGAATTTATTTAAAGATTCAAAATGTGAATATGAAGTGAATAAAACTATAAGGATTAGTAATTAAAATTCAACGACGTCGAATGTTATATAAATTCTTAGAAATTATATATTATAAAATTTGGAAATTTACAAGATAATTAATATTGGGTTGTAAACAATAAATTTATAAATCGAATATGTAATCGAGATGAAACTATAAACTTGATATATAATTAACAAGAAATTGACTTAAAAAGGGGGTTTATAAAGTGGAATATGAACATGAGTTTATAAAAATAACTCAGCAGATTAAATTTTTAACTTGTGATTATTACTGACTATGTAAGTCAAGATTTATTTAATAAAACAAGTCCAGTTTTCTGTAATGGAATAATATTCACATTTTAGAATGAATGATGTTTAAAAGAAAACGTTGTGCAGACTGAATTTTTTTGGTCGATACGAAGTAAAGAAATGGAATTTTTTAAATTAGAAACTGATAGTTAAGTTGAATGGCTTTCTGAGTATTGATCTGCTGTTGGTTTCGGCCTTGGGGTTAATACTTAGGGAGTTGTGCTCTTACTAGTTTACGGTTAGGGACTTATGGATAGTGATGTGTGAGTAAGGTATAGAAATGTTTTCCAGTGTTAATAGCGTGTATTTTCGAAATAGGGAATATTAAGAGTTGTGAATATATGGAAACGTTTTCCAAGAAAATTGTGAGAAGTAAAACGGGTTATAAGAAATAAATGGGAAACTGGGAAATGAAATGATGATTAGTTGGTAAGATATCCATTTGGGAATACGACCATTGTTTGTACACATGTTTTCCTCTAATAGTTAAATAACCGACTATTAAAGTTTTTGACCATTTCCGTTGTCAACACGGAGAGACCGGGATCAGATATATATTCTGAAAACCACTTCGTATGGGCATTATCGTTTCAAATCAAATATATCAAACACAACTGAAGACGGGGTTTATGCAAGGGTTATTACGGGGATCCTAGGTAGAAATTTCCTAAGATGGATTGCCCAGTCCCAGAACAACTTGAATGGACGAATGTCTGACAGAGTATATCTAGTAGATCGCGTAAGTTGATCATTTCAAATGTATATACGTTGGTGGCGAAGGAATTCGTTTCTCTTAGCTTATACTCGTGGCATTTTTGGGGAAATCAATTTTTGATTTGACGGGTATGACCATGTGGCACTCAAAGTTAGTGATATGTTAAAAGATACATTATGACCTCAAGCCTCATCAACTGAGAAAGGACAGAAATCGGGCAAGCAACATGGCTAAGTGGGTTGCACCCAATTAGGGTATATTGTCACCATCTAGAGAATATTCATATTTGTTACTTCTTTTCATTTCTGTATCTCCCGGGAACGGTTATGTTGGTATACCAGCCGTAAGGTGACAATATATTCGGAACATTCAAGCGAAATGAATGGCCATTCATGTGTGGCCGAGTTACAAGATGTTCTTGTTGAACTCCAGTGTATCGCTTCTAGAGTACATTGATCGGGAGGTGGCCCCATACCTTGACAGAGGTGGAAATCCATTCCCTAATAAGAGCCCACGGTTTTGATTGTATATTATATATGTAGAATGTGAGATAAAGGCGTTCTGTTAGATTGCTAAGTACTTGTATTAGATACTATTACAATATCAGAAAAATATTGTTTTAGAAAATGTTTTGGGCTATTGTAAGGTAAAAACCATCTGTGTTTATGTGTGGATTGGTCTTACAATTTTCTTTTCCTTCTAAAAGAATTTTGTAAAGTTAAACTGAATTGATTAGAGTTTACTCACACCCGTCACATGACTGACCTAAAGTTTATTTTGTTTTTCCCTAAACTCTTGGGTGCCCAAATTTGTACGGGCAGTCAAGTAGTCGGGATTTTTCAGATATACTTGGTGGAGCCAAAGCAGGAGGCTTCAGAGTTAGATATTTATAGAGTTTATTTCCCCTGTGATATTATGTGATAATGGTATGCATATACAGTTATACTTTTGTAATTCAAAAGTATTGTTATTATATATTTTATTCGTTTCGCTATGAGATTCATGTTTACTCTTATTTCGTTCTGTGGTGATCTTCTTCTATTCTAATTTTCTTTCTTTCTATTCCTCACTATCTAACTTCTTTCTATTAATGATCTAGTATTTACGATGCTTGGATAGCCAACATGGGTTTTGTGTTGATTTTCAGGGTCGAAAATCCCTTAGTCGTTACACTAAAACCCGAGTTGAGTTGTTATGTGTCCAAATATTATATTGTATATTCTTTTGGGACATGTTGTATATGTATATGATTGTTATAAATCATTTTTTTATGTTACATGTATATTTTACATAAGTTTATGTTATATTTCGTTTGTTTGTTTTTGTGTGTGTGTATGTATATTATGTTATATGATCTGTAATATGCGTTCGTGTCTGCACTCTATTTTGAATAGTTCCTTAACCACTGTAGTTTTATATTTGATATGGAATGAGTACGTCCATCCACTTAAGGCAAGAAAGAAAAATTTATGCATGCAATTGATGTATTCGATACTCGTTTAATGTAAAGCTTACGAATGATCGCTACTAATCTGCTCTATTTTCCATACTAGTAGACGACATTACTTGTTAGTGCTCTTTGTTAGTTTGTATCTTGAGGTAGGGCGTCATGGTTGCCAAAACAGCAAATAAGTGGGAAAAATGTATTAATTTAAAAGTATTTTAAAATACTTTATAATTCATATATAAAACAAGATCCAGTTTTATTTATCTTAGAAATCCTATTCTAAAATTAGAAATCATTCAAAAATATGAATTTTAGACTATACTAACAATCATAGTAAAGTGAGAGACAATATCATTTGCTTCTTCCAAACCAATCCAAACCTACTCTAGAACATAGTGCTCTTCGTCATGAGCGCAATACAAAAAATACATCTAAAATGGACCTCTTATGCAATAGTTATGACTTGTTATCGAATCATTTAAATAATTAAATTGGCTAATTACAAACACTAATAACCTTCACTAAACTAGTCAATCTTTTTAAACTTTCTTCCCTAAGCCAAAGAAATTTGTGTATACACGGAAACAAAAAACTCAGTTCATCCAGTATCTTCTATTCTCCCTAGTTTCTACATTTCTTAATGAAACTCGATGTTGTTTATTCCTACGGATCCGTTTTCGCATACTCCTTGCCTTGGACCCAAAGGTATCATGACCGCCACCACTAAAATTTCCAACCTAATGGGTGCATCTCTACCATGGTTCAAATTCATTTTGCTTTTATGCTCCAACATTCTGAAAATTCTCGTCAAGGTGTCATTTGTGATGAAACAGCGATTGTAACCTCCATTTTGCAAATCGATGCTCCAATCTTCGGTTCAATCAAACACAAGCAACAACCATGAATAAAGCATCAATGCCAAACACCAGCAATCAAAATTCCACCATGGACATGGGAAGATCTTATCGATAAGGACTTATAGAACCGATCTTGTGATTTTTAGTTGAATGGATTGCAAGAAATTATTATTTTTTAAATGAAAGGTAAAAAAGGAAATGGGTGGCCATGTTTTTCCTTAAGTGAGCAATTTAACAGTGACTGGGTTATGAAGGAGAGGGTCTAGTTAATAATAGTACATTGCACAATTTTATTAGAATTCTCGAATAAAAATGCCATGCATTTTGAGGTCGCACGAAAAAATGACATGCTCGATCGCAAAGAAGTTCATTTGCATTTATCACCTCACTATTACAATCCCGATTATATGAATTTTGGTTGCATTTTAGACGTCTCCCTAAAATGATGGTTTTCACCTATTTAGAGACAGTTTGGACCATCAAATCATCTGATCTCCAAACATAGCAATTCTTATACTCATCTCAGCTTGCAATGTCGATCCCGAACTAATGAAAGTGGTCTCATGTCCTAAATTTATCGTAAGTGAAAAATCATATCTTGGAATTGTTAATTAATTAACGATAATATTTAAATAAATCACTTAAATGTTCAACCGTTAAAAATACGGGACATTACAGGAATTTAGCGGGAATAGGTGATATATCAAAAAAGTGAGGTTTAAAACAAGAAGGCTATTTTTTAGGCTATTTGGGAAAATCATAGTTGTAACAAACAATATTCTTTGGGCCCAAGTTCCGATAAAAATCGAAACTCAAGTACATTGGAACACAAATCCTTAGTTTAGTATCGACAAGAAATAACTAAGCAACATCAAAGTCATATAAATTTAAACTCATAGTTGAAATAAGATATGATAACAAATATATGATATGGCTACTAGCTTAAAATCAATATAATTTCTGGGAAGTCAAAGCGCCACGCTAATACCGAGCATGAGAGAAAGAAGACTCTAACAATATCTTATCACCTTCAACTCCAAAAACCTATCCTTCTAAATTTGTCTAATGGTTTGTAATAAGGAAAGGGTTAGAATAACCCCTCTGCTGAGTGAAAGATCAAAATACCATCGATAATGCAAATCTGTAATGGCTGGTTTTCATTTAGTAGTTATGTCTATTTTCTAAATTATTGAACATGTACGACTATTTATCCTTGACCTCAAGGTGTAGAATTTCATTGAAGCCAAGTAACCACCAATATTTCAGAATCCATTAGCACTACTAGAAAACTTCACATAGACATCGGCTAAAAAACGATATCTTCATTTTTCTGAAGCGATGTTGATGTTGGTGATGTCTAAAGTGCCAATTTTTTACATCGGTTAAAAAACAATGTCGAAGCAGTAATAAAACATCATAAAATAGTTAATTAACTGTTGTAATAACTATTTTACCACATCAGCTTTTGACTTATGTTTATGATGGCTTTTATACTGATATCCATGATGGATTGTTTACGTTGTTTTCTCATCTCATATACAGAAATAAATATTTATTAAACGAAACGCTATTGCACATAATTTAATATTCAAACAGTATTTTTATTTAATTTAATATTTTATTTTATTCAAATTTCTTACACACAATTCAATTACAACAATCAGTTTTACATTGCCACCTCGCTACAACACTTATCACTATAGCTGACTTGATCAAGATTTTCATTGTCGGAAAGTGAACCACCATTTTGTGATAACATTTTTTTGCCTGAAACCATTGTATAGAAAAGAGTTGAATGTAATTCAACAGTAAAAATTATCTATCGAATTATTTATGAAAATAATAATAATGAGTTATTAATGGCAGATAAAACTCACCATCCATCAATAATTTGACATCCCCACGCCAAAATCCAATGGAAGCACCAGTAAAGATAAAGCATTCTTCAGTCACCCGATCAAAGATACGTGCTAGAGGGAGATAGGATAAATAAACATTGCTTTGAATCAATGCTTCATTTATAGAGCTCAAAAATCTTATCACATCTGCAATAAGAGTGGTAGTACTTTCATTTGAAATCAAAACACCTTTAAGATCACCAGTTGTTCCACTAGTGTACATTATTGTACAAGACTAAGACATGTTGCATGTACATAGACTAAGACATGCTTGCAATAGTCAGAAATAACTAGCTGCATGAACTTTGGCCTTTAAATTTTCCTGTAGATCAGACCAAAGCCAAGCAAGAAAATAGAATATAACGATCTTTACACAGCCATAAAATAAACCAATGGCTTCCAAAACATTTATGTTCTTCACTATGTTATAAAGTGTATACATGTACTCTCAGTTGCATCCTAACATAGCAACATAATGTTATGAACATGAAAAATAGAACTGCTAAAATATAAAATTATAAACACCTTTAGGATCCCAGCCTCTTCATCAACAAATTTGCAGCATCCATGCATCCTATTCTGAGGGTACTTATCAACAGTCAATTTGAAAGAGAATATACATCGGAGAAAAATATAACTTGCAAGCAAAAAAAAATCTCATAAAAGAGCATATACATGGAAAATCGAGTTTCACAACCCAACAAGAAAAAGCAAGTAAAAATTGATCACAAGAAAAGCAAACTGTAAGTCCATCCTTATTAATTTTATCAACTGTTTATTGGTAACAAATATACTTGCTACCTCATTTATACTCATCAGAGAATCAGAATTCTCTACTTCATTCATACTCATCAGAGAATCAGAATTATGTTGGCGGTCACACCCTTAACATATTTTATAGCAACTAATATCAACATATCACGTATATAGAAAGAACTGACAAGAATAAAAATGCTAACATAAACTTAGAAACAATAACTGGGGGAGTATAAGAAGACCCCATTTGGGGTGCTACCACTGAGCATTATACTCAAATCTACCCCTCCCTAGCTTGTAATTTCCCACTTAACGCCATTATTTATGTAGATGAATATTCAAATATCAATGTTTAACAAGTGAAAATGAGAGTGCGGGTAGTAGAGACAATGTAGGAGTCACCAACTCTAACCTCATTCAAAGCCATGGCTGTATCGGATAAACCCAAATCAACCGAGTCAACCGAATCTGCTTTCAAAAAGAGACAGTAGCATCAACCAATGCAAGAATCTGCACGAGAGGAGGAGAAGTCCTTGGACTACACAGAAAACCTATCTTCAACCGTGACTGCGGTCAAGGACGCAGCCAACTCCGCTACAAAGTTCTCCAAAAAGTGAAAATAAAGTGAAATTGGTGACTCTGGAGGAGCAATTTCGAATTGTTTAGGGAATTTTCTGATTTTATTTAAAGATTTTGATTTTGGGAAAGATGGAGGAGTGATTTTGATTTGGGGAGAATTTTCAGAAGAAATAAAAATGATGGAGGAACATATTCGATTCACTGAAGAAAAGAGAAGGAAATTGGTGATGATGTGGAGGAGGCTAATTGGAGGGTTTTGATGGTTGCGGATTAGTAAAAATGATCAATGGCTAGATATAGCCAATTATAGAGGGCGCGGATTGACAAAGAGACCTTCAACATCACACAAGAAGATGATGTAAATGATGCATAAAAACTGATGTTAAAGCACATTTCAATTTATTTATTAATGTAAGATTTTTTTTCTAATTTGTTTTTTGCTAAGAAACTAGATATTAGGTCGACCCCCATCCGGGACATCAACCGTAATAGACAACATCTATTTCAATAATTTTTGGGTATAACCCGTCTAAGCAATAATATATAATTTTACTGTAACATCCCGGGATTTTGCGACAATTTGAAATATTAAATTTAATGTGATTTTGAACAAAATTGTTTTAAATATTAAAATTTATAATTTATGTCGTATATTGATAAGGTATGAACTAAAATTGACTTGTTAAACAATGAACTACAATAGCTATATATGATAATGACTTGTGTTGATAATATAGGTATGTTGGAATTGGAAGTTAATATTGAATTTATAATATATAATGGATTAACAAATTATGATGTTTTATATTTATATTGAGAATTATAAATTTATCGAATAATATACATTCATTGTTTGTACAACGAATGTGAACTTGTAGTAAACGTAATTATCTACATGGATTGAAAACATAAAATATAAATTATAAATTATAAATTGGATTGTATCATAATTATTGAGAATTGAAATTTGATTTTATTTATTTGAATTAAATTGAGTCAATGAAATTATAATTAAAACATTAATGATTTAGTTTTTGAACAATTTTTGGTGGAAACTTAATTTAATAGTTTAAGTATTGAAATTTAATCTATTATGACAGCTGTGACTTGTATTGGATCCAAATAAACTTGTTATTTTGTTTATATGGAAAATCATTGAGAAGTTGGAATTTAATATTAATATATTTTAATGAAATTTATTGGTGTAATTAATAATTGAAATAAAATTTGAAATTGTAAATAATGAAATTTGGATTCACAATAAATGATTTCAGATTTATAAATTTATATGAATTTATTTTGATTTAAATAGAATTTATAAACCTTTGAATTTAATTTAAAGGTGAATAAATGAAGAATGAATATTTTAATACATTAATGAACTGGTTAAAATTGCCAATTTACAAATGATCTCGAAAATTTAATGAAATTAATTTTAATGAAACCGGAATTGTAAATTTTTATTTGATCTAAAATTTTGTAACCATCGAGGTGGTCGTTTGACTGCATGAACATAAATCATGCAAAAATTTGTGTGTACAATTTAATTATATAATTGAGTTTTTGAAGAAACTGCTAGAGGCTTTTGAATTGGGCTTTGAAACCTATTCCATTGCATTCAGAAGGCATCAAAACCTATTTTTAGGCTGTAAGCAGGCCTAATTTGGACTAAGAGTCGGTTTTTGGCTTAAATACACGCAAACCGAGAAAATTTATTAATAAAATAATCCCAAAACCCTAATTGTTTGTCTCAGCCACCATTATTTTTAATGGCCACGAATTCACCAATCTTTAATCGTCAATATCTCTAAATCTACACAATGAAATTCAAAAGTTTATGAACCAAAATCATAGAGATTCGCGAAAGCTTTCAATCTATACGGTTGAATCGAATTTTAGAAACAAATATTCGCCAAATTTGTGGCTAGAATGCATCGGCTTTAGGTGGAGGTATCGAGGCGAGGGAGCATTCGAGTGGGCCCGTATTTTGGACAACATGTGAGCTAGGGAAGGCGCAACTTCCGATGGTGATTGATCGTGATTCAGTTGGGTTTTGGGTAGTGCGTGATTTGAATTTGGAACGTGATTTGGGATTTGCGTGATGCCACCTGCTAACAAATGAGCAAAGAAGAAGATGGGATTAGTGTAACACCCCACGTCCATTAATGTCACTCACAAAGGGAATGCATTAACTTCCATGGAGGTTTTAAGTGAATATAGAACAGAAAAATTACAACAAGACAGATAATAAGTAGTACTTGGAAATCTAAAACTTCATTTTATTGCAGTGGAATTTAAACATGTTTATTACATCATAATACCATAATCAGAGTCAAGTACAATATCCATCTTTTAAAACAAAATACATAACCCCATTACACAAATAGCCATTAAAGAAGATAACAAGCTGGACTTTACTTCAACGGTTCAAGCTTTCCAAAGAGAGATGAAGCGATCCAATCAAACTCCACTAGAGCTGGGTCCAACCTGAGGACCTGGAGGGGGAAAAAGGATAGAAATGGAGGGGGTCAGACATAAAGTCTGGCGAGTATGATAATTCTAACAATACTATTATCAAAATAACTAGACTAAGGCATAAGCTGGAAGACAAGTAAATGTCTATGAACTATTGGATATGGAATGAGCAGATAAAGATAACGTTAAAGGCACACCTAATTACTAACGAATAATTACTACACTGCACCGCACATTACTACACTGCACCACACCAATTACTTCACAGCAACGCACCAGTCACCCTAAAGGTTGATCCCACTTGCTTCACACAGAAACTATATAAATAGCTTCGTGTACCCCTAGCTAACTACATAGGTGTCGTCTGCCCCTATCTCCGCTAGGTGTGCCCCACTACCCACTTAGAAATTTTATAAGTAACTTCATGTACCCCTAGCTGACTACATAGGTGTCGTCTGCCCCTATCTCCGCTAGGTGTACCCCACTACCCACTTTCGATCGGCTCCCTACTCATAGATACCCGTGCTGGCCCCACAGTGGGGTGTATCACTCCCCTAAAGTGGCAACCCGATACAACTGAGAATGCACGGCTTATACCTACACGATGCAACAACGCCTTACCTACCAGCCCGGGTCCACACATGCATATGAAACCCGTTGGACTTGCATTGCCACCGCTCCCCGTTTTGGCCTCTTATAGTCAAGCCCAGTATGTGTGTCCCGTCCTCGACTTGGGTCGATCCCACAAAGATATGTTTGGGTTACTGGTTGAAATGGGCCTCCACAAGCTACCCACCTAAGCTTGTCTCCACTAGTATATCCCACTTAACCCTCTTAGTCATGTTCATTTATATGTGTGTTTGGTTAAGTCTTACTAATCGTATTTCACATGCCACTAAGGGCACCCACTAGATTCCTCATGCCACCCAAGGCACCTACTTAACCCCCATGTCCCACCTTACATGTTTGTCTGGTTAAGTATTTCTTAATTCATTCTGGCCATAACCTCATAAAGACCTCTCACATTAGACTGGCATTTATGGCAGCTGGATTTGCCGGGTGGGTCCGGGAAGTCTTACACCATAAAAGAGTCTAACCTCGTGTCTTTACAACTGTTATGCTTTAGTTTAGGCCTAGGACCTCTCACATTGGGCTGACATTTGTGACCACTGGATTTGCCAGGCGGGTCCGGGCAGGTTTACGTCACAAACGAGTCCAACCTCGTGTCCTAAGCATTGATTGACAACTTTCAATCTTTTACCCCAATTTTAATAATTCCCTATTCAAATTATTAATTAATTCCATTTTTAATGATGTCCATAATTGACTCAATTATGGGCCATCCACTCATGGTATGCAAAATCATATCAATTGCACCCTAACATCTTATTATTAAATCCTTAATATTGCCCCTACCCCATGTTTATACGTTCGTTTATTCGACACAGAATATACGTTAGACTCGAATAGTCTAACTCATAGCACAAAAATAGATTATCACAACATATAGACAATTAAAATGAATCTAATCATAATAGGAGTGAAACTTGCATAAATTACAAATGTTAAGGATCTAAAGGTGTCAACTTGTTAAATGTTACAATTTACATGATATGATCATAACCCAAATTTATGTATAAACTTGCATATGGGGTTTTAGGCAACATAATGATGGTGTGAACTAGCATAGAATTTCACATATGTCATAGCATAATTCTAGATGTCATAGTAGATGTCATGGCATATGTTCATAACTTATACTAATCGACCTAAACTTGCATATGTGACTTGTCATATAGATCAACATAGCCCAAATTGTAACACCCCGAATTTTCTGTTAACACTAAAGTTGCAAAAATAATAATAAGTGTGTAAAGGGGGGATGTATCTAATGTGCATACAAAAATAATAATAAGTATGTAAAGGGAGGATGTATCTAATGTGCATACAAAAATAATAATTAGTGTGTAAAGGGGATGTATCTAATGTGCATACAAAAATAATAATAAGTGTGTAAAGGGGGATGTATCTAATGTGCACATAAAAATAATAATAATTGTGTAAAGGGGGGATGTATCTAATGTGCATACAAAAATAATAATAAGTGTGAAAAGGGGGGATGTATCTAATGTGTACGTATTCATATGGATTGACAAATAATAGTAAATGTACATTAAGAAAGAAATGGTGAACATAATTGGTTTCTCTTTAGAACGAACGGCTAGAATTAATCTTGGCTTCATCGACGGCTCTCATTTACTTGCAACTCTATATAAACAGCCCCTAGCCTCATTCTCTTTACACCATTCTTCTCTAACCTTATGATGCATAAATTCTCGGTGGACATGGCTTCTTCTCCTCCTCTAAATTAAATAAATAAAATTAAATATAAATCTAAGAGGAGGAAATGCTGCTCAAATCTTTCAAGAGAAGATTCAAAACAAGCTAGGATTCAAGTGAAGATTCAAACGACTTCAACGACTATTTTTCTACGAATCTAATCTCTGTAAGTTGGTTACTTTTTAGATCTGAACGTCTTTTTCTATTTGTGACATGAAATTAATGGATATAAGAAATATGCCTTATCATTTCATTGAATCTGTGCTTGTACATACCTTTGGATCTGATTCTTGATTTTGGCCTAGAACATATTGTGACTAAATTTCCAATGCCTAAGACTATGACTATGAAACTATGGACGTTGAAACCATATGCCTTTGACTATGAACATAAGCCTTTGAACATAAACCAATGCCTATGACTATGACAAAGACAATTGTGGATAATTACCTATGATTCATGAACATGATATTATTGCCTAGGATTATGACTGTGATATTGGATCCAAACCTGATTATCGATTCAATCTATTATTAATTATCCTTGGATCTTGATTATGGGAATTTGTCTATTAAGTTAGATGTACCCATATACATGGACCTATGTTATTTATTCAACCCTTTCCATGTCATAATATTATCAGAACTATAGGCCTTCGATGCTTAAAATCAATTGATTCAGTGTAATTTGTTAGATCTGAAATTAGTAAATTATCATCCTATGCCAGTTATTATATTTATCTTTTCATGGCATTTTGGTTCATTCCCTTTTTTTCCACGAACCTAGATTTATCTATAATCTAGGATGAATCACGATTATACGAACGATGGGAATACGATTTGGGTATAACATGAAATTCATATTAATTGGCATAATTTGGAATGTGTATTATGACATGCCTATTAAAACGCAAGTTGGGAAATTTGACATAAATGATGGAATATGACATATTAAATTTAGTAATTTCAAGTAAGCTAAATTTTAGGCATAAAACTGTAAACTAGAATAATAATTCTAGTTTTTCCATAAACTGTGAATTAGGTTGTTAAATCAGAATTGGCTAAATTAAAGTTAATTTGGCATAATAAGTATATTAGCACAATTTTGAATTTAGTCATAATTGTGAGTAATTGTCATGTTTAGAATAATAATGGTTAGTGACACTTAATCTGGTATAATTTACATACCAAAAAATATAAATATGATAAATAGGAAAAAGAGGCCATAATATTAAATGTGACAATGTACATTAAAAGGTAATAATGGAATAAGTAAATTAGGAGTAATTTACTTATAGAATTTGTCACAAACGATAAATTGTTCATAGACTAAGTTTTGGCCATAAATTATAAACTAGAATATTAAATCTAGTTTTGACAATGAAATAAGAATATTAGACCTAAGTTGGCCTAAAACTACAAGTTGGGTTAAATAATAGGTAAGTCAAGACTTGGGCCTAGAATATAAGTATACTAATGGGCATGGCAAATGAATATAGTATAGGCCAAATTTATTTATTTTTAAAAAAAGAAAAGAAAATGGACTTTGAGGATAAATTGTTAACAATTTATTTATAGACAAAAGAAAGGTTTATTAATGACATCTCTTTTAATAAATACACCAGAAAGTTCTAGGGTGACAGAGAGGATAGTGTCTAGGCTTGGGTTTGGACAATACAAGTTTCCTGCTCTCCTCGGCTATCCCTAACTGATCCGACGGACGGTATGGTTACTTTCAAAACCGGATTTGGAAATTAATCAAAACCCTTTTGAACTTAGAAAACACGAATACACCTAACCCGAGGTTAGACTGAGTTGCGATGTAAACCTGCCCGGAACCAACCGGCACATCCAGTAATCGCAACAATATCTGTCTAATGTGAGTGGTAGCGGCTTTAATTTATTTAATTAAAGCTAGAACAAGAATGGTAGGGTTAAGTTAACTAAAACACTTAACCAATTCAACATGATGACTAAACCGATGGGTGAGGTTAGGTTCATACAGACACTTAACACAGTTAAGCTAGAATGGGAGGGTTAAGTCCATAGGAACACTTAACCAACTTAACACAGTTAAGCTAGAATGGGAGGGTTAAGTCCATAGGAACACTTAACCAAATTTAACATGTTAAGTAGACTAGAGGTTGGGGTTAAGTAAAGTTAATACACTTAGCCAATTTAACATGTTAACTAGACTAGAGGTTGGGGTTATGTAAATTTAATACACTTAGCCAATTTGATGTGTTAGCTGAACTAGACCGTAGGGTTAAGTAAACTTGAACACTTAACCATCAGAGTGTGATAAATGAATAAGGTTAAGTTTAAAACATGAAGGGATAATACTTAACCATTAATATCATGTTAGTTAAAACAGATGGGCAAGGTTAAGTTAAAAAGGAACACTTAACCAATACATGATGAATGGGTAGGGTTAAGTAATAAGAATTACTTAACCAATATAACTTGGTTTGTGGTGTGGTTAAGTCAACATGAATTACTGATAACACTTAACCAGTTTAACAGGATAAATAAAGAGGGTTAAGTTAGCTTGACTAATGACACTGAACCAATCCAACTTGACGAAAAAGAGAACTAAGTAGTAATTCTTAGTATAACATGAGAAGGAGCGAACGTCCATCTAATTTTAAAAAGAAGGCTCCAACGAATTGGGTTACGAAGCCCGAGGCTTCGAGGGGACGTGAGGGTACTCTTGGTATCCCTCTGTGAGGCTGCAGATGATCTGCCTGGGCCCACAGAGGTTAAGGTCTACGCAGAAGAACCAGGGGTATGCCTTGGTTGCAATACATGGCAACCTAAAGACTAGGATGGACCGGCGTGATTCGGCGAGCAAATGGTAGCTCTGTGATAGCGACTCGTCGTCTACCATCCATCTTGAGTCAATCGAGATACGTGAAGCGGAAAGGCGGAGAACTCCAAAAGACCATATACTTGCTATCTAGTTATGGGTGAGGATGGCCATAGGATAGTGGGGCACCAGGGGCCGGCGTATAGTTCTCATTTTACAAGGTGTGCCATTCATTAGTTGAGGGAGGGGTCAAGTGGGACCATAGCCACTGGAATAAAAACAGACCTTAGCTTCTGCATCGGCAGATATCTGAAAGCTCCCGACCGAGTTCTGTATTCCTTGATTTGCCCTGTCACAGGACTCGGACCGCACATTACAGGACATGTGCATCTAGACAAGCGATAACGGTTCGCGATACATGCGTGGGGAAGTATAGGAACATATACCACTCTAGGTAGTGTGTCCTAGACTTTGGGGCATCGATTGGACTAGGGGGCATAAACCCTGAATCCGAGAAGCGTTCAATAGACAGCGTAAACTCTAGTTGAATCTAGAAGGCACTTGGTAGAAAACCCTAGATTAAATCTAGGTAACAAATAAATAAATGGACACCTGAAGGCGATGGAAAATACAGGGATTGGGATCACGTTATCGTTACTAGTTGGGACACTAGTTAGGTGGTGCAGAGATATAGAAACCAGTATAACAAGGAAATAGCGAAGCAGCGAAAGTATCAGAGCATATCCAGTTTATCTTAGCTTAGCATATCTTGTGTTAGTCTTGTCGAATCTTGCCAACCCTATCATCATGGTGTTATCTTGTATTCAGTTAATTCATGTCGTTCTGTTTTTCCATGTTCACATGCTAGAAGTTACTGAACTTACTCAGGCTTTATGTCTGACTCTGTTTTTTACTTTCGTCTTCTTTTCTTTCGTCCCCCCCCCCCCCAGGTAGTAGAGGAGGGAATAGTATAGCTCAGGTTAAGTTGGAATGTCACTCTTTCCCAGCTTGAAGATTTGTCGATGTTTGTTTGGATTCTCTTTTCAGATGCTATGGCTGGTTCTTGCTACATTGGGGAATATAAATGTATTTTTATGCTTCTTTATTTTGTAAGACAGATGACACTCTGATATTGTAAAGAAATCTTTGTACAAACTATTTTATCAATAAAGCAAAGTTTTATTTTCCGCTGTTTAATTTCTGTCTGTCTTGTAATTTATCTGCATCTTTTACCATAAATGCTCCACAGAACTTAGTGCATTCCCTTTGTGAGTGACACTAAAGGATGTGGGGTGTTACACAAATAGTATCAACATCATGATTTGATTAACATGAACTAATTAGCATAAATAGCAACATCATGGCTTTTTAACATGTATGATTCATCACAACTTAGCATAGAAACTCCCAACATTCATAACATCATCATAACATGATTTACAACATATAGGATATCATCATCACATAGCATAGGATTTATAACATACATGATAGTATAAGGTTTATAACAACATATATGACAATTCACATCATCTACTCATAATCCATTCATGACTTAATCTAATTAAAATAATAATAATCTTGTTCAGATCATCATACTCACAATTAGAGAAGAAAGAGAGTCGAATTAGCGCTCCTTTGATGAAGAATCGCTGTTAGGGTTGGGTAGTTCTGATTTGGTTGCTGTTCTTTATCTTTAATTTGATGGCGGCTGCATTAGGTCTCCAAATATCCGCATGACGACCATGGTCTTTGTTTATTTTCTGATTTAGGGTTTGTGTATAGGGGTCTTTCTATAGAGCTATAAACTAATTTAAGCCGTCGGATGTTCTTAGGGTTAATCAAAACCATTTAATTATGATAGGGTGATGAGTCAGCCCTAATGACTCAGCAAGGAGTCAGAATGGACTCAACAACACGGGTCAGCCTGAACCAGAAAGCTGTGCAGGCTCCAGCCTCGGCCTGGGCGCACTTGGCAGGTGCGCCAGTGTAAATATGTACTGGCGCACTTCCCAAGTGCGCCAGTGCATTTATATTTTATTTATTTTTTCTTTACTTTGCCACCAACTTCGTTCGTCCATAACTCTTTGATCCGGTACTCGTTTCCCGCAAACTCGGACTCTATTTCAACCAGAATTCCGAGTCGAACACAATGGCGCAACCCGTTTCCCACAATTCTCACGTCTGAAATTAGTTATTCTTTAATTTGTGAATATTAATATTAACAGAATTACGGGGTGTTACATTCTCCCCTCCTTAAAGGATTTCGTCCCCGAAATCTTCAAGTTAAGAAGAATGTATATCCTAACGTCCAATCATCCCTCTACTCAACCATCAATCACAGGCATCCATTGTCCTTATAGACTTCTAATGCTTTCATGTTTAAATGCACAGCGTGTGTATATGTCCATATCTAATGCAAAATTAGGTGGTCCACTAATTCAGTTGACCTCTTTAATGCAAACCATGATAGTGCCATGCGTCCATTATGTATGCAATAGTTCCTTAATGCTACATATTATCTCTATATGTATGCACAATCATCATCTGAATGCAGCATCCATATGATAAAAAATCATCATACATCCATTTTACTAAATAAATCCATTTATATGCAATATGCAGTATGAAGTGACTGAGCCGATCTAGTGCCTAATAGTGTGTGTATATGCGTCCACGAGCAACCACTACCAAACACTTGCATCCACTTTGCATCCATCATACATAACATGTCTCAAACACATGTTTCAACCATTGGATTATCCTAACTAATGGTCAAAGATACTAGCGAGAGGATACATTAAAGGTAAGATAAGTACAAGTTAAGCGATAAAGGAGAAATTAAAGGACATACCCTCAAAAAGAAAAGGGTATCGTGAACGCATCTTCTCTTCTGTCTCCCAAGTAGTGTTGCTCTCATCATCTCCCCATTGCACTTTGACTAGTCTGACCTCTCGATTCCTCAACTTCTTGATCTCCGACCCAAGAATGCATGTAGGAGCTCGTCGGATCGTCGCATCACGCTCTATCTCCACCTCTCTAAGCAAGTTCGGCTCTACCACTTCCGCGGTCTCGTGCAAGCACTTCCTCAAATGTGACACATGGAATACGTCGTGTACACCACTAAGTCTCTCAGGCAACTCCACTCTATACGCCATCTGTCCAATCCTTTCCTTAATAGGAAACGGCCCTACGAATCTTGGTGCTAACTTCCCAACTGACCCAAAGCGAACAACGTTCCGTAATGGAGACACTTTGATAAAGACCATGTCCCCAACTTCAATCTCAAGATCCGTCCTCCTCTTATCCGCATAAGATTTCTGTCTATCTTGCGCTGCTTTCATCCTTCCTCGAATCAAGTCGATCTTCTCCGAAGTCTCCCTAATCATATCGGGCCCAAGTAAGATCTTATCCGTAGATTCCCACCAACATGTAGGTGAACGACAAGGTCGTCCATAAAGAGCTTCGAAAGGTGCCATGCCAATGCTTGACTGAAAGTTGTTATTATATGCGAACTCCACCAATGGAAGATGCTCTTCCCATGTACCCCCAATGTCTAGGATACATAGCCTCAAAAGATCCTCTAGAATACGATTCACCCTCTCGGTTTGGCCGTCCGTCTGAGGATGATATGCGGTGCTCAAACATAACTGAGTCCCTACCGCCTCTTGCAAGCTTCTCCAAAATTCGCTAGTGAAAATAGGATCGCGGTCACTCACTATACTAGAAGGAACACCGTGCAAACGAACTATCTCTCGAACGTATACAGAAGCTAACCATGGAGCAGTCCTCTTACTCTTCACGGGAATGAAATGGGCACTCTTAGTAAGTCTATCTACTATAACCCAAATCCCCGTATTACCCTTCCTCGATCTCGGTAATCCATCAATAAAGTCCATCGAGACGCTTTCCCACTTCCATAGTGGAACCTCCAATGGGTGAAGCAACCCACTGGGTTTCTTTTGCTCCGCTTTTACTTGTTGGCACACCAAGCATCTAGCGACATACTCGGCTACGTCCCTCTTCATACCGGCCCAAAAGAAAACTCGCTTCATGTCTTTGTACATCTTGTCCCCGCCGGGATGAATGGTCATCTTCGAACGATGTGCATCGTCAAGAATGGTCTTCCTTAGGTCATCGTCTTTTGGTACACAAAGTCTACCGTTCCTACGTAACCAACCCTTATCATCTAGGGTATACCTACGGAGATGTCTTGATGACTCCCCTCCTTTGAGCTTTTCTACTAACTCAACCAACTGTGGGTCGTCTTGCTGTGTCTCGCCAATCCGTCCCAAAAGCGTAGGTCTGACCTCCAAGGATGCTAGCAAACCGGGTACAAAGTCAACGGAAGGTCTAAAATCAAACATAGAGATGAACTCTAAACTACGCCGCTCAACAAACAAAGGACTTAAGGATAACCTTTTTCTACTTAAGGCATCCGCAACCACGTTACCCTTGTCAGGGGTATATTCTATCTCGAATTCGTAGGACTCCAAGAACTCCATCCGCCCTAACATATCTCCCTTCCCTAGAGACCACATGCCCTAAATTCCTCACTTCCTTCCTCCAATAATGGTATCTTGGAGAACTTAGCTTTGAGCTGGTGCACTTGTAGGGTCCCTAAGCTTTCCCTAAGATGTAGGGCATGCTCTTATCTGCTTCTAGAGAAAACCAGGATATCATCCCATGTAAAATCATCACAACTATCCATCTCTCACACAGACCATCCTAGTCGAATTCGACATTCCCCAAGGGCAAGCCCCAAAGGCCTAAACCAATATCAGACAAACACCCAAGGGATACCTCCTTCGAATTCAGACGACCTACGTGAGATTATACTAGTAAGATGGTCAATCAATTGAGCACTTGATCGACTCTGGCCGTCCTTTCCAGTCTTGCTCCAAAACTACCGCTGATTACATAACGGGCTTTGCTTAATCTATTAAACACATACGAAAACTTATTTCGCGCCTATGGGTAAACCCCGCACTTTATCAACGACGTCTCCATACTCACGGACCACACAAACAGATTTCTAATTATCGTTAGATGCGTCAGAAGATTCTAGGCAGCTAAGCATCACTGAACCCCTAGAGTCGCAAGATATATGAGGGTTTTTCTATAACGAATTAATAGTCTAACTACCCTCCTTTCACAATCAAGGATGGCACCCCGCTTGGCTAGCCAATCCACCCCTAGAATCAAACTATAGCCCGTGAAACCAAGGATAAAGGCGTTGCATTCAAACTCAACGCCCAAGATAAACACTCTCAAATCCCGACAAATCATAGAAAGATGAGCCGAACCACCAATAGGATTTGAGACTACTAAGGGATCAGTAACAAGATTAGTATCTAGGTGTAGTGTTTCAACTAATGATGTAGAAATAAACGAATGCGATGCGCCCGAATCGAATAAGGTTCGGACAGGGTGATCAAACAGAAAAACTAAGCTTTCAACAGAAATGGTTCTACCTCGTTCTTGCAGCGGTGGGACAGCGAGAGCCTGAACTTGTCCCCTTGCCTGCCTTGGTGCCATAGGAGCCTGCACCTGTCCTCCCGAGGTAGTCCCTGTCCTCTGCCCCTTCTTTGGGTAGTCCTTCACCAGATGTCCCACTTCGCCACAGTGAAAACAGCCAGTCTTCTTTTTCTTTCTGCAATCCTTGCTGAGATGGCCTGGTGCCCCACAGTTAAAGCATTTCTTCTTTCCCTTGGCATTGTTGCCTTTGCCACCTTTATTTTGATCCCCTTTCTTCTTGGGTGCCTTATTAGCATTAGTGCCTTTCTCCTCGTGCATGAGTGCCATGTCTACTAGCTTCTCAAATGTGGCCCCCATAGGGATGTGGGTCATAGCCAACCCTTGCAATGGTTCATTCAATCCATTAACGAACCTCAGAGCCTTCTTCTCCGGCGTGTTCACTAAGTCTAATCCAAACCTTGCTAACTGATTAAATTTGTTGACATATTCTTTCACTGATGAGCTTCCTTGCGTTAATGTCAAGAACTTTTCCATATATAGATTCTCTTCTTCCCTTGAGAGAAACTTCGCCTCAAACCTACATCTGAAATCCGCCCAAGAATCAACAGGACGCTCCCCATTAGTGACCTCCCACCAGAACGAGGCCTCTCCCTTCATTAACCAAGCTGCTAATCTGACTCTCCTCCCTTCTTCTACTTCAAAGATTTCCAGCTATTCTTCCACCTCCTTAAGCCAATCTCTAGCTTCCACAAACGTTTCTGATCCTTGAAAGGGTTTTCCACCCATAGCCTTAAATTCCTTGCACGTCTTTGCAAAAGTATCTACGCGAGGAGGAGAGGAGGAACGGGTGCAACTGGTGGTGGAGGAACATTGGCTGGACCCGCAGTGGCCCTAGCCTCTAACAACCTCCTATACCATCCTGGTATCGTTACACCATCAGGAAGGTTAAGATCTTTAGCCATGCTGAAACGAAGAAAAGAAAGATTCAAAATGGAGAATTCGAAAGATAAAGATATATGGCTATTGGGGATTATGTTTTTCATAAAAACTTTTCTCTTTAAATAACTCATCAAGACATGTTTTTGTAAACACTTCTTCCAAAAATACTTTAGAAAAATAGTTTTTCTAAAAAAATTATCTGTTCTGGTAACGTTAAGCTCTGATACCACGTGTAACACCCCACGTCCATTAATGTCACTCACAAAGGGAATGCATTAACTTCCATGGAGGTTTTAAGTGAATATAGAACAGAAAAATTACAACAAGACAGATAATAAGTAGTACTTGGAAATCTAAAACTTCATTTTATTGCAGTGGAATTTAAACATGTTTATTACATCATAATACCATAATCAGAGTCAAGTACAATATCCATCTTTTAAAACAAAATACATAACCCCATTACACAAATAGCCATTAAAGAAGATAACAAGCTGGACTTTACTTCAACGGTCCAAGCTTTCCAAATAGAGATGAAGCGATCCAATCAAACTCCACTAGAGCTGGGTCCAACCTGAGGACCTGGAGGGGGAAAAAGGATAGAAATGGAGGGGGTTAGACATAAAGTCTGGCGAGTATGATAATTCTAACAATACTATTATCAAAATAACTAGACTAAGGCATAAGCTGGAAGACAAGTAAATGTCTATGAACTATTGGATATGGAATGAGCAGATAAAGATAACGTTAAAGGCACACCTAATTACTAACGAATAATTACTACACTGCACCGCACATTACTACACTGCACCGCACCAATTACTTCACTGCAACGCACCAGTCGCCCTAAAGGTTGATCCCACTTGCTTCACACAGAAACTATATAAATAGCTTCGTGTACCCCTAGCTAACTACATAGGTGTCGTCTGCCCCTATCTCCGCTAGATGTACCCCACTACCCACTTAGAAATTTTATAAGTAACTTCATGTACCCCTAGCTGACTACATAGGTGTCGTCTGCACCTATCTCCGCTAGGTGTACCCCACTACCCACTTTCGATCGGCTCCCTACTCGTAGATACCCGTGCTGGCCCCACAGTGGGGTGTATCACTCCCCTAAAGTGGCAACCCGATACAACTGAGAATGCACGGCTTATACCTACACGATGCAACAACGTCTTACCTACCAGCCCGGGTCCACACACGCATATGAAACCCGTTGGACTTGCATTGCCACCACTTCCCGTTTTGGCCTCTTATAGTCAAGCCCAGTATGCGTGTCCCGTCCTCGACTTGGGTCGATCCCACAAAGATACGTTTGGGTTACTGGTTGAAATGGGCCCCCACAAGCTACCCACCTAAGCTTGTCTCCACTAGTATATCCCACTTAACCCTCTTAGTCATGTTCATTTACATGTGTGTTTGGTTAAGTCTTACTAATCGTATTTCACATGCCACTAAGGGCACCCACTAGATTCCTCATGCCACCCAAGGCACCTACTTAACCCCCATGTCCCACCTTACATGTTTATCTGGTTAAGTATTTCTTAATTCATTCAGGCCATAACCTCATAAAGACCTCTCACATTAGACTGGCATTTATGGCAGCTGGATTTGCCGGGCGGGTCCGGACAGTCTTACACCATAAAAGAGTCTAATCTCGTGTCTTTACAACTGTTATGCTTTAGTTTAGGCCTATGACCTCTCACATTGGGCTGACATTTGTGACCACTGGATTTGCCGGGCGGGTCCGGGCAGGTTTACGTCACAAACGAGTCCAACCTCGTGTCCTAAGCATTGATTGACAACTTTCAATCTTTTATCCCAGTATTAATAATTCCCTATTCAAATTATTAATTAATTCCATTTTTAATGATGTCCATAATTGACTCAATTATGGGCCATCCACTCATGGTATGCAAAATCATATCAATTGCACCCCAACATCTTATTATTAAATCCTTAATATTACCCCTACCCCATGTTTATACGTTCGTTTATTCGACGCAGAATATACGTTAGACTCGAATAGTCTAACTCATAGCACAAAAATAGATTATCACAACATATAGACAATTAAAATGAATCTAATCATAATAGGAGTGAAACTTGCATAAATTACAAATGTTAAGGATCTAAAGGTGTCAACTTGTTAAATGTTACAATTTACATGATATGATCATAACCCAAATTTATGTATAAACTTGCATATGGGGTTTTAGGCAACATAATGATGGTGTGAACTAGCATAGAATTTCACATATGTCATAGCATAATTCTAGATGTCATAATAAGATGTCATGGCATATGTTCATAACTTATACTAATCGACCTAAACTTGCATATGTGACTTGTCATATAGATCAACATAGCCCAGATAGTATCAACATCATGATTTGATTAACATGAACTAATTAGCATAAATAGCAACATCATGGCTTTTTAACATGTATGATTCATCACAACTTAGCATAGAAACTCCCAACATTCATAACATCATCATAGCATGATTTACAACATATAGGATATCATCATCACATAGCATAGGATTTATAACATACATGATAGTATAAGGTTTATAACAGCATATATGACAATTCACATCATCTACTCATAATCCATTCATGACTTAATCTAATTAAAATAATAATAATCTTGTTAAGATCATCATACTCACAATTAGAGAAGAAAGAGAGTCGAATTAGCACTCCTTTGATGAAGAATCGCTGTTAGGGTTGGGTAGTTCTGATTTGGTTGCTGTTCTTTATCTTTAATTTGATGGCGGCTGCACTAGGTCTCAAAATATCCGCATGACGGCCATGGTCTTTGTTTATTTTCTGATTTAGGGTTTGTGTATAGGGGTCTTTTTATAGAGTTATAAACTAATTTAAGCCGTCGGATGTTCTTAGGGTTAATCAAAACCATTTAATTACGATAGGGTGATGAGTCAGCCTTAATGACTCAGCAAGGAGTCAGAATGGACTCAACAACACGGGTCAGCCTGAACCAGAAATCTGTGCAGGCTCCAGCCTCGGCCTGGGCGCACTTGGCAGGTGCGCCAGTGTAAATATTTACTGGCGCACTTCCCAAGTGCGCCAGTGCATTTTTTTTCTTTACTTTGCCACCAACTTCGTTCGTCCATAACTCTTTCATCCGGTACTCGTTTCCTGCAAACTCGGACTCTATTTCAACCAGAATTCCGAGACGAACACAATGGCGCAACCCGTTTCCCACAATTCTCACGTCTGAGATTAGTTATTCTTTAATTTGTGAATATTAATATTAACAGAATTACGGAGTGTTACAATTAGAAAGGCTGACGTGGCATGCAACCAATGGGCGGGAAGAATTTTATTATGATTTAATTACAAATGTTTAAAACATCAATAACTTTTTCATAAGAATTCAGTTTTACGTGGGGTTGGATCCATTGGGATCGTATCGGAATTATGGACAACATGGAGTCATCATGGACTGATTCTGAGACTGTTGATTTTTGGGCAAAAAAATTGGGATTTCAATCTCGTTTGAAAACCAAAGGTGAGTGATTAAACCAACTCACGCCTAACTAAAATATTTGATTGTTAGTTAAATTAAATTCATGTTATGATATGATTGTATTTTTTGTTGTTTGATTTTTTAAATTGTTTATTTGTGTTAACCGGCATAGACATTATAATTTGATTTAATTGTTAATATAAACTGTACAATTAAAATTTTATTTCTTTTTTAAAAACCTCAAACCTAATGACTAGTAAACTGATATTATATTGAACTGTTAGATGTATTGATTTTGATGAATATATTTATTTTATTGATATGTTGTTCATTTTGTTATCGACATTGCTTATGTATGATTATTGATTATGTAGATAATTCTCAACCATTACCCTAGATGTTACGGGCATCAAATAAACCCGGGATTAATCTTTGAAATGAATTAAGAACGTAGGTTGAAATGATAAATACCGGTGACCCAAATTTGGATTGAAAGGATATATACCCTTTCCAAAAATATTAAAATTAAATTTTAAGTATTATTTGGCCATAGGATAAAAAATTATATATGGACACCTATTAGTTAATAAATTTTGTTAAACTTTTAAATATTGTTTTAAAAGCAGTATAAATGATATTTTTTTAATTGATTTCCTTCAAAATTGAACTTTAAATTATTTTGAATTTAAAATTAAATGATTATTATTGTTATATTGTTGTAAATTGAAGCTAAATATTTGAAATTTAGCACGAATTGAACCTACTGAAATTGAATAATTTAAAAATATAAACAATTGTCCATCTTTAAAATTTACTTTAAATTAACCTTGTTTAAAGTAATATTTGATTTGTGAACTCTAGATTTGCTACAAACTGAAATGATTCCAAATGAGAATTCTACGTTAAAAGTTAAATTTTTAATCAGATGGCCTGAATTGAATCGATCTGAGAAAAGTTGAATCGATTTGAAATACTGAAATTGAGTTGCATTGATTTGAAATTGAAACTTGACTTCAAGTTATTCAGAAGGAACAATACCAAGTCCAATTACAATATTTTAAACCATTTATAAGCTATTTTACTAAATGTTTATTTTATTTTATAAACTATACTATTTAATATATATTTATGTTGTACTATCTTTATAATCCATTTTTTCTTATCTATTATATTTAAATAAATTATTTTAATAACCAATTGTCTATTTTACAACTACTTTACATTTTACTACATATATATGTATTTTACAAAATTTTGATAAACATTATTTTATTTTTAAACTTTTATTACATAACTATTTATTTCCTAGCTATTATATATATATCTAAATTATTTTAATATGCTTTTCTACTATTTTAAATATTCAAATTATTTGGAATTGGAATTGAATTGTTTCAAGATTAAAAGTTTGGGTTTTAAGTGGAGATTTTAATATGAAAAATATTCTAGCTTGAATAATGAAATGATTTTTTAAGAAAAACTGATATTTTGACATGAAGTATGAACCTCTTTGAAATGAAAAGAACTGATCGATATGAAAAATGCAAACGTTTGGTTGTTAAAGTGATCGGGATCGGATATTGTCATACTCTCAACCAATACCGAAAACCACTTTAACAACTGTGTACGTGGTGGAGAATCCGAATGAAGTAGGCTGGTTTGGCGAACGCTACAGGAATGAAGTAAGAGAACGATGATGGATGTTCTTAACCTTCGGGTCATAATTAAAATGACTAAAATAGGGATATACCGTGACCAAGTGGGGTTAGCTACCTCCTTTGGCAACACTTCTTCCTTTATTACTATTGTCCCTCAGTTTGATTGATTTGATTTGATGCGCATCCTTGACTTGGGAGTGTTGTCCGAGGTGGACGGTAGCCGCAGCTATGCGTTACCATCAGTCTGGGCATACAATTAGTGTATTCCTACTTTGGAAATTCCTCGTGTGCCTTTTCATATTATCCTGATCAAGCCCCTATGATTTTTATTTAACGTTGTCGTATCATGGCGCATCCCTATTCGCCGATGTACTGGTGTTTTATATGTGAATGGTACGACAACGGTACAAACGGTGTAATGGTAATAATGGTAATCCCGCTTGCACTCTTTATTATTTTATATTTAACCATATACACTATTATGATAGCGTAATGTATTATATAGTATCTAGTTTAATGGATCTTTAAGTGATTGAAATTTCCATAACATCTCCTAAATTATTGCACTCATATTATCAGATGAATTTGATTTAACTAATATGAGAATATTTTAGCTCTGATCCGAGTATTTTTTGTCTTTTCATTTGTGCTCAGGTCAGTTTGAGTTTTCAGTTATTGAAGGAAACGTTATGATAAAGACGGAACTCAACAGACGTATTTATTATTATTATTCCGCTGCAAATATTGGTATGTTTATGATAATTACTCTGATAATTGTCGTAAATATAATCAAATGTATGTTTTTAACAGCTTCATGAACTGTTATTTATTTATTATATTTTGTCCATCCGCTGTGAGATTCTGTGTAACATTACATATTTTTAGTGGTCAAATATTTAGTATATTTTATTATATTAAATAGTGAATTAGAATTTTAAATGGATTTATAACATTTATTTCATATATTAAAACAACTTCTGAACGTATAATTTATAATTAATTATAAACGAGCTCTTAACGTCGTGGTAGTTTGTAACATTGAGTTTTTAACTTCAATTGAATATACAGAATCCATTTTAGTTCGGAATTATGTGAAACAAAAATCGTCCGAATCTAATTGATAATAATTTTCTAATAGAAGAGAAAAATCGAGATTTCGTCTTATAAATTGTAAGTTATGTCCAACTCAAATTTTAAAATAGTTGCTATGGATTCGTTAATAAATTATTACATTTATTTAATTTATTAAATAGGAATATGGATAGAATTTGGATATCGTTTAATTCGAAAATATTATTATTGAGCTATAAATTTCATATTTGTTTATATTTGAAGTTATATATTATTTTATTTGAATATATATGATAATAATAATTTATTTATTTTAAATCGGATTTTTTTGGAATTTTATAATATTTTATCGATATAATTTAAGTGTTAAAATATCTATTTTTCCAAAAACAACCTCCGTTTTTGGCAAAACGAATTTTAATGGAATATGTATGGTTAATTATTGCTAGATTTCCAGTTTGGAGACAATTGGAGTTGTTTTGTCCGTACGTTCAATTTAAGGGTGAATCGATAAATATATTAAAATTAAAATAACGTCGTTTCGCAAATGGTGTCTGTTTTCAACGAAATTAATTTCATTAGAACCAGAACGTCAAGATATAGTAGTTTATATATTTTCGTTGAGTTAGGAGTTAGTGTTTGGCAATGTGTATATTTAATGGTAACGTAAATAGTGGTAACCGTAACCATATAAATAATATATATGTATAACTTAATACATAAGTAACTTAATAAAATGAGCCTACTTTCGTGTAGCTACAGTATTTTTACCCTACTGCCTTATTTCTTCATTCGTAAGTGTCAGGCCTAACCTATTGCATTGCTTAGTCTCATCCTAATTAATCGCTACGATACATTGGCATACTCAGTTGCTTTCAAATGAATTCATTTTCCAAAATTCAACCATGAACCATCATAATAAATTACAGTACCTTATACCATCAGAAGCCAGATAAATCCAATTGAATTATTAGGACATAAAACAGTATATGATATAGAAGCAAGATAATGTACATACACTAGTGCTAACCAGTAAGTTCAGCTATCAAGAATAAAGCTGGTTGATGCAGTTGATTGAACCCTGATCCAACAGATGATGTAACCTTGGCACACGACGTCTAAATGGAGATTCAAGCCGAAAAGATGGAACCACCGCTGTTTGTTTTTTTGGCATCGTGCATTTCGTGCCAGACCAGAACGATTTCATCGAGATATTGATACCTAAACTACTCTACCCTTTGAAGGCACCCTACGTACTCAAGATGTTCTTGTTGAACCCAGTGTATTCCTCTCTAGAGATATACCATCGGCAGATGGTTCTATAACTTGTCATAGTAGGAATGCAATCTCCAATAATCACCCACGGTTTTGATTGTACATTATATATATGGAGCGTGTGATGCAAGCGTTCTGCTAAATTGTTATTTATTTGTATTCAGACACTATTATAATATCCAAAGAGATATATATATATATTATTTCAAATTTTTTTAGGTTATCGTGAAGTAAAAACCGTCCGTATTTATGTATGGATTTGGTCTTACGGTTATCCATTTCTTTTGAAAAGATTTTGGACTTTAAAATCAAGTTGTATGATTCCCCTTAAAACATAGCAAGTTTTCTCACTCTGGTTCACCAGACTGATCCAGCGTTTGTAATGTTCGGGTTAGCCCGGGTTTTATTGTTTCAGGTTATTGGACACTACGAAGTTCAGAAGACATGCTGTAGTAGTTCAGACATACTATTATTTATTCCTTTGTGTGTTGTATGTAAGGACAGATTATTATAACTTCCCAGATGTTCTGAACGTAAGTTGTACTCTGATTGTAAGTTTTATTTCAAGCTCTCACTAAAGATTTATTTCTATATTATATTTTGTTCTGCTGCAACGTGAGACCTATGTTATGTTGGTTCTTCTTCTATCTCTTCTATTCTAATATTTCTTTCTTTCTTATCTCACCCTCTGATTTCTTCCTATTGAATATCTGGTGTTTTCAATACTTTGATTTTGGCAAGTAATACGGGTTTTATGCATTATTGTTGAAATTCGGGCGTTGAATTCCTTAGGTGATTACAGTGGTATTAGAGTATTGGTTTAGCAATAACCTTGGATTTTCGGCGTAACTCGATAGAGATGGGGTTAGCAATACCCTTGATTGAGTTTGAGTGTATATATATACGAGAGAGCATATTTGTAGATTTTATAAAAATATTTTATATTGTGTTATTTGATTAGTTTGATTTTGGACTATCAAATGACATGATACGGTTTTGTAAAAGAGGGTAAATGAATTTTTTTTTGCCCAAATTATATTTTTATGTGAAAAAGAAACAATGTTATCAAATTATTGATATTGGTTTGTTTGAATGATTTGAATAGAATTCAAATGGGAATTTAAATGGTTTGGTGTAACCAGAGGAGAATTTCACATTAAGTTTGTAAATGAAAATTTTAATATGGAATTAAAATATTCGAGATTTAACTTAAAGCTAAGTTAAATGAAAATCAAAAGGTGAAAAGTAAAATAATTGGAAGACTAATTAGTCAATTGAGTATAAATTTAGTTAGTTTGGGTTATGTTGATTGCTGATTGATGTTTGTTGAATAATAGATTGGACGAATAAAAATTCATCTAGAGTTGAACGAATTAAAATCCAAGAGAATGAACTATATCATAATAAATTTAAATAGAATCAAATAAGAAATATAATTAAATAATTTAATCTTGTATTTGTTATTGCATTGAAAATTGAGTTAGTGCAGGTTGGAAAGAGAAAAGAGTTGTTAATTGCTTTGCTTGGTTATTGAAGTTTGGCTGCCCGACAAAAAGGTAAACCATAATATTATGGATAGAGTGATTGATTTTAACCCCTGAGTTGGGTAGCCACTTGGCTTTTATTTTCTTCTGGTTAATATGAGATCTAGAGTGGCGTTTATAATTGTGACGATTTACCATGCAGTGGAGATGCTAGCGAAGTTTTCATAAAATTTTGAAACTTAGAATATTTTGATAATAATTTTGAACAATTATTTTAAAAATAATTGGGATTGAAACATTCCTGCTTACCTAGTAATTTCAAGGACGAAATTCTTTTAAGGGGGAAGGAATGTAACATCCCGTATTTTTAGTGGTCAAATATTTAATATATATTTTATTATATTAAATAGCGAACTGGAATTTTAAATGGATTTATAATATTTATTTCGTTTATTAAAACGACTTCTGAACGTGTAATTTATAATTGGTTATAAACAAGCTCATAACGTCGCGGTAGTTCGTAATATTGAGTTTTGAACTTCAATTGAATATACAGAATCCGTTTTAAGTCGGAATTCTGTAAAACAAGAATCGTCTTAATCTAATTGATAATAATTTTCTACTAGAAGAGAAAAATCGAGATTTCGTCTTATAAATAATTGTAAGTTATGTCCAAATCAAATTTTAAAATAGTCGCTATGGATTCGTTAATAAATTATTACGTTTATTTAATTTACTAAATAGGAATATGGATAGAATCGTTTAATTCGAAAGTATTATTGTTAAACTACAAATTTCATATTCGTTTATATTTAAAGTGATATATTATTTTATTTGGACATATATATATGATAATAATTTATTTATTTTTAAATTGGATTGTTTTGGAATTTTATAATGTTTTATTGATATTATTTAAGTGTTAAAATTGCTATTTTTCCATAAACAGCCTACGTTTTCGACGATACGGATTTTATTGGTATACATACATGGTTATTGCTAGATTTCCAGTTTGGAGACAAATGGAGTTGTTTTGTTGGTACGTTCAATTTAATGGTGAACCCATAAATATATTAGAATTAAAATAACGTCGTTATGCAAATGGAGTCCGTTTTCAATGAAATTAATTTCATTTGGACTGAAACATCAAGATGTAAATGTAAACTTGGCACTCGACGTCTAAATGGAGATTTATGCCGAAATGATGGACCCACAGCTATCCATTTTTTTGGCATCGTGCATTTCATGCAAGACCTGAACGATTTCATCGAGATATTGAAACCTAGACTACTCTACCCTTTGAAGGCACCCTACGTACCCACATGGTAACTTGATTTTTTCTATATGTAAATGTACAGCACTGAAAAACCTACCTACTACACTGTTATCCGCATACTGGATATACAAACTCCGCAAATATTAACCCAATCAAGGACTGATGGAAGCTTCGTTCTCTATACTGAAAAGAAATATCACTGCATTCTTATACCAATCTACACTGCAATGCACAGGAAAGCTACACTGAAAAAGATACATATCTATTGTGACACCCCACGTCTGTTAATGTCACTCATTAAGGGAATGCATTAAGTTCCTGAAGAGTTATGGTAAACAGACACAGAATAATTACAAGACAGATATAAAATAGCAGCAGAATTAAAAACTCTTGTTAATCATAAAGCACGGCTACACCATATGTCTGGAAATACATAAACTCAGTACATCATTAAAACATCTGTCTCGTACTTTAATTATTAAAGTGCAATAACAAAGAAAGCATAATCCCCAAATCATAAGCCATAGTAGCAAAGATAGAAGCTTGAGCAATACATCTAGAAGCTCCAAGCAAGACGATAGCAGAATCCTGACTAAGCATGAGAATTCCCTCCCTTGAGAACCTGGGGGAATGGAAGAAAGAAGGAGAAACAAAATGGGTCAGACATAAAGTCTAGCAAGTCTAGTTACTTTTAGCCAGTAAATAAATAAAAGTAACATGATAGGCATATAAAGTGGATAAGAGAGGTCACTACATAAATCACAGGTGTGACAAGGTGGACAGGATAAGGTGTATGTGCTTCTAATGATTACTCTGCACTGTTATTGGTATATCCAGAAAGAGATGGTCCCTTCAACTATAAGGTGGTAGACTTAGGTATACGTCTAAATGTATCCTAAATACTACCCTGATCGATCGGCTCCCTAACCCTTGTAGATACCTTGTGCTGGCCCCACAGTAGGAGGTATCACTTCATAAAGTGGCAATCCCTCGTCCTAATAATGTGCATAACCATATCTACAGGTGTCACGGTCGTCTTATCCCCCTCTACTCGTCTCATGCATGCACATGGCCCGGTCGGTTTGCGCCGCCCACACTGTCCTCCACGTTTGGATCTCTTACAATCAGTCAGTAAGTGTGCCCCTCCTGCGCCTAGTACGAAGTACTTTGTTTGATACCTACTCCAGGTTACTGACTGAAATGGGTCCCACACAATATGATACAAGCTCTCACCTTTGTCATGTATTCCCCACTAGGTTTTCACTGACTATGTATACCACTAGGTGTCTTTAATTAAATAGCCTTATTTATTTCTACCGGTTATACCTACCTACAGGTGTCTTTAATACATAACCCCTAGTCTTCCAACTGGTTATGCTCACCTATAAGTGTCTTTAATTACATAATCCTATCACTTCTACAAGTTATGTTTACCCTAAAAGGTGTCTTTAATTACATAACTTTATTATTTCCACCGATTATGTATACCACTAGGTGTCTTTAATTACATAACCTTAACGGGTTATGTTTGTGGGCCAATATGTGAATATTACCCATCCCCTCAGATTTACTTAACCCACCCCCTTAATCAAGTTAACTTAACCCCAACTTATGTCTAAGTTCACACAATCCCTATGTGTAATAACCCGGAAATCTGAGCCAATTTAATTTTTTTTTATTTTGGCAATTTTAGCGATTTTTGATTATGTAAAATGAATTATTTTGAATAATATCGACGAGAAATTTATTTTGAATAGAATTTGAACGTATATATTTATATAGATCGTCGTTAGAATATGAATAATTATTTTAAATTATAAAAGGAAATGAAAATGGAGCGGTAGTTCGATAATTCGATTTCAAAATTCAATTGAACATACTGGGTGCAAAATAAATCGGATTTTAGTGAAAACAAAAATATTAGAATCTATTTGTGAATATCTTTCCAACGAATCCGAAAGATTGGAATTTCATAGCGGGAATAAAAAGTTATGCCTAGTTGAAATTTCAGAATAGTCGCTATGGAATTTCGGCCCTTGAAAATGGTCATTTTGCAAACGGTCTCAGAATTCGACGAAACTAGTTTTGTTAGGACCGTATCGTCAATACGAAGCTAGAAAATATTTTTCTGGAATTTTTCGAGTTAGTATGTGACCCCAGTAAATTGAAATGCGCGTTCAAATTCAATATATAGAGTAATATTTTGATTTTGACGGAAACCGATCGAAATGATCGAATCAGCTTACGATACATATCCCATTGTGTTCGGAATGGGGGTAATTAGCTATGGATGACAGGCGGCGGGTCTCGTTTCGAGGTCGAAATAAAAAGTCAACTTTTTGAAATTAAAAAAATAAATTAAATATAAAAATATATAAACTTATACACTTACCCCCCCTATTTCTCTCTTCAACGATCAGAAAAAAAAGGAGAAGGGGGGACGCGATTCACGCCCCCCCCCCCCCGATCGTTCGCTGCCGCCGCTAGGAGGCGCAGCGCCCCTAACCTCCCTCCTCCACTTCTTCACCTTCCCCTGGCCTTCTTCTCCAATCGCGCAACCGCGAGACCCCCTCCTCTCTGCTGCAATGCACCACCGCGCCACCCCCCCTGAAACCCTAGCCCCCGCGCCGCCACAACCTCAAGCCCCACCTCCTTAGCAACGCAACGCGCCCTCTCCTCCTCCGAATGGTGAAAAGTGAGCTTCCCCATTTTCTGTTTCAATTTAAATTCAGTTTTTTATTTCAATATGTTGTTTAAATTTCGGTTTTAAACATCTATAGCGTGTTGATTAAAAACTGATTTTTATTTGATTTAAAAACTGATTTACATTATATAAAAATCGAATTTTTATATATGTAGAAGAAGGATAAAAATCGAACTTTTATATATGTAGGAGAAGAATAAAAATTGAATT
Organism: Allium sativum; assembly: GCA_030737875.1. Taxonomy (NCBI): domain Eukaryota; kingdom Viridiplantae; phylum Streptophyta; class Magnoliopsida; order Asparagales; family Amaryllidaceae; genus Allium; species Allium sativum. The sequence continues at coordinate 392,683,669 of CM060922.1, forward strand.
TTTATAATAAGTAGTTATTAAAAATATGATATTTATATTAGAGAAAAAATATGATTTTTATATTACAGAAAGATTAAAAATATGATTTTTATATTATAGAAAGATTAAAAATATGATTTTTATATTTTTAGAAGAATAAAAATATGATTTTATATATTGTAGAGTAATAAAGATGTGATCTTTATAGTAGTAGCAATGTAAAGATATGATTTTTATAGTATAGAAAGTATAGAACTACGATTTTTATTTTATATAGATAGTAAAAATGTAATCTTTATATTTGAAAAGGCGAAATCTTTATATTTGAAAAGGCGAAATCTTTATATTTGAAAAGGCGAAATTTTTATATATTGAATAGCGAAGTAAAAATTCGATTTTTATATGTGTAGTAAGATAAAAATTCAATCTTTATATAAGAAGTAGAAATATAAAAATATATTTTTTTTATAAGAAGAAGCGTTGTAAAAATATATAAAGTAGAAATAAAAATATGATTTTTATTTATTGAAATGAAATGATAAAAATATAATTTTTATTATAAACAGCGGGGCAAGGACTGCATAGGAATTTCAAAGGAATCCAGACGGTTCAGCAGTTCAAAAGCAAAGCACGGCGGAGTGGAACCCTCTGTGAGAACTTCTCACTTTTAATTTAATTTTCTAGTTAAAATATATACTAGGATGCAGACGGTGTTTAGTAGCACCCGACACCCGTCGTCCACAGACCATGGACGACTTGTATGCTTGTTTGTTTGATTTTGATGTGTAGTTGATTGTGTGATGTGTATGTGAAATGAAATAAAATATTTTATAGTGGAAAATATTTTATAGTTAAAAATATAATTTTTAACGTGTATATGAAATGAATATTTATAAACAAATCGACGATTTGTTTATATACACTGATTTGACTGATATTGATTGGGACGATAAATTTTACACATCGCCCAACTGCACAAATAAAATCTGTGTTTGATTGTTTGAAAACCCCACACGGGTATTGGGGTGATATATGACATGCACTAATCCCAATATTTAGTTGTATGTCGATCGATTGATTGACAGACTGTTATAAGCGTTGAATATTTATATTTGATGCTTATACAGTGTAGACTGCACTTTGGATGATGGTTGATTATTTGTTGTTGTTGATATATACATGCGTTGTATGGAAGTCCATAGAAATAAAATCTATGGTAATTGATTGGGCCTCATTCCAGTTTTGAAAAAGAAATATTTGAAAAAGAAATATTTGAAAAAGAAATATTTGAAATAGAAATATTTGAAAAAGAAATATTTGAAATAGAAATATTTGAAAAAGAAATATTTGAAATAGAAATATTTGGAATAGAATATTTGAAAACAGAAATATATGAAACCGTGTTGATTAGATTGACGACATTTTGACGCGAACGAGATTTATATCGATTTTATTCATTTTTCAATGAATATTGAAGAGAATTGAAATTTGAATTATATTGAAAAGAATTGAAATTCGAATTAGATTGAATTGAATTGAATATAAAACGAATTCGAATTGAATTGGATATAAAATGAATTCGAATTGAATTGAATTGAGAACAAAATGAATTCAAATCGAATTAAAATCAATTTGAATTGAAATCAATTTGAAACGAATTTAAAACGATTTATAAAATACGTTTTAAAAGGAAATCGATGAAATATATATATAATATATATATATATATATATATATATTATATAATGGCCTGAATAGAACGCGTCGCGCCACGGCAGTTTGTGAATTTCGACCATTGACTTCGAATGGATATTGCGGGAGATCCGACCGTCGGATTCTCCTAAAACTGGAACCTTGGGTTCGTATCGAAAAGTGCTTTCTATCGAATGTTAGAGATTTGAAATCTAACGGTTGGATTTGGAATTATGTCCAAATCAAATTTGGAAAAGGTCGCTATAAGTGCAGTTCGATGGCCGTTGATGGAAATCGACTGTACGAGCCTTGATAAAATTATTAAAAATAGTAATAATTTGTGTAAAATCATAAGAAATGATTTGGGAAGAATTGGGATGAAAACACCATATTTGAAAAGATAAAAATAGATTTTCATCGAAATGAACTAGTTTTGAACCAGAATTAAAATCAATTTATTTTGAAACAAATAAATTGAATTTGAAAAGGGGTTTTAAAGGTAACCAGAATTTCCAATAATTGAATTGGAATGGATTTGAATTGAAATTGTCTTTGGAGTATTTCGATGTTGGATTTCGTGATTATACAGATATTGTTATGGAAATTTGAAAGATATATATATATATATATCGTTATTTCCAATACGATATTTGTTGGTCGTAGAATTTGATATTGTATATAAGCCGATATATTTTCTATTCAGAGCCTTGTATTTAATATCAAATGTGATTTGGGTTTGTCGTGAATGATGTCTTCATTAACATTATTCTTAAGCCCAGTTGAGAAAAAAAATTAAATCTTTTTATTTATATTTAATGAAGTGTGCCAATTAAATAATATTTAATTGGAATTGAATTGGTATTGGTTTTTGGGTTTATCATGAACAGTGTTTTAAATAACACTTGTTCTTTAACCCGATAATTAACAGAATGTGATTTTGGGTTTATCGTGAACCGTGTTTTAAATGACACTGATTCTTTAACCCAGTTAAAGATTAAAACCAAGTGGAGTTTTAATGAATCTTTAATTAGATTGAAAAGATCGAGAATGGAGTATCGCCAGTTTTGCTCCATGCGATAGTTAAATCTTTAATTAGATTTGAACGTGAAATGGTAATTGAATTTACCGATAACAATATGGTGTTAGATATGAAGTATTACCAGTTTTACTTCATGGGATGAATAGGTGGGGATTAGGAAATAAAATAAACGATTACTCCGGTGTGGTTCGCTAATCCCGACTAGTTTGAATTGATATTCAAAAAGGAGATTAAAGAAAAAATTTAAAGAACTTATCTTTGATAAAATTAATGGGAACCTTTCCCAAAATATATGAATATTTGATAAAAGAATATTCTGAATTGGAATGAAGCATATGTTGTGTTTGTGTAACACTTGTTTATTATATACGCGAGTTATTCAGAAAGACCGGGTTTATCCCATTCTGAATAACTGATTCGACGTGGTGTCGAAGATGAAGACGGTGGTTGAAGACCGGAGGTCTTCACGTCGTTTGGATAATTAATGATGATCTTGATTGGGCTGTACACCCAGGAGGAGGGAATCAGTTGGTGATCGTCCAGACGTACTTGGAGATCGATGGATATGCGGGGTACTAGGTGCCTCCGGTTTCGTTCAGACCCAGAACGAACTTGTAAATGGACTGTGTGTCTGACATTGGATTTTAGTCTGTGTGATTGATTTCTATTAAATATATATCTGTTTGGCGGCGGAGAATTTATTCTCTTGCTTAACGCCCTTCTCTGAGACGTACGAGCTCAGAGGTTATATATTGATGGATATCAAACGCATGGAGTGAATTGCCTGTGTGGCATGCCTAAGTGGCAATTGATCAAGGCTTCTGTTGAAAAGCAAAGTCTTGTGGTGATGATCAAAGCACAGCCAGTGTGGAATAGCTTTGTGTAACGTTGATTCGCGGGCCTCACACTCCGGTTGTGAACCAGAAACGGGAGAGGACATCAGGGAGGGCATGCGTTTCCTTCTAGCTAGAAGTGGCGTCAGTGGTTTTACACGCCCTGACGAGTTTTACTTATGTGGTTGTTGGTTGGCGAGGCGCCTCGGTTTGATCGGACGATCCGGGTCCGATGGAGTCATTCGTTGGCTCATTTACGCCCCATAGGGCGGGGAGACGCAGTGTTCAGGCATTTTAATGCACATCGGTGGACCATCCCTGACGATCCAAGGCTTGTCTGCGCGCTTGCCTGAGACATGGGCTAGATTGTCTCGAATCGGTAGAGGATGATCCCTGGCCTCGGTTCATAGATGGAAATCCAATTTCCAAATACGTGACATTTGCGGTTTTGATTGTAGAGCCTAGTATGGCGACATGATATATGGTACCCATGCCGTCTATGATTGATACTTATGATTTGAAGTTGTTTTATACACTATGCACTTATAATAGTATCAAATGAAATTTAGCGTATCAAGCATGCTTTGGTTGTTATAAGGTAAAACCCTATCCTCTGGTTTGTGTTGCATTGTGTGATGGGACCTGGGTCTTATAACAGCTTCATTGTTCTTTATTTAGCATTGCGTTGTTTGTTATATGCACTGGTATTCTTGGGAGGAAACCCGTTCCGTGTTATACGGCGTGGTCCCTTGATTTACCTAACTTTAAAATAAAGATTAATAACTGTTTTAGTTCTCATACCAGTCCCATGACTGACCTGGAGTTTATTGTTTTAACCTAAACTCTGGGTGCCCTTATTTTGACACGGGCAGGTAGTAGTTTTGGTTTTGCAGATTTATATTCACAGGATCCTAATTTACAGCTGGAAAGATACTCGGAAAGCTTTGTATCCGCATATTACTTCTATTTGTGTATTGTATTATTTTCCGCTGCTATGTAATTTATTGTAATCTCTGATATTTATCGAATGTATTTTATTCATTTATGCTCTGTATATTCTTGCATCTGATGAATTGTTGTAATTAACAACGAAATGTTCTTCCGTCTGCGTTCTATTTTGTCGTGTTCTCAAAACAATCAGGCGTTTCGAACGGTCTTGATCGGTTTAGCGACTGATTCGGATCGAGCGAAATTCCTTTTCATTACAGTGGTATCAGAGCTTTGGTTTACAAAGCTCAGAGAACAAGACACATTAGAACCATATGAAAGAATTCATCAGATATTGGATTAGTAATACCCAATGGAATGACTCGTTAGAGATGGGATCAGTAGTATCCTAGAACGAGTGTGAAGTGTATATTTTTCAAGTGAAAACAAATTTTGTTTTGAAAATTTAAATCAATTATTCGTATTTGATTATTTATTTTATATTGATTTGGACAATCCAGTATATAAAGAATTTGCATATATGCCTGATCCACGGGTATTCAAAGTTTTAATATACTGGATAGATATAGAATCACACTGTAGTCGCCCGGGAATGATTCTGATGATGGGTACCCATCATCAGTGTTGTGTTCGAGTTTCGAAGGTGGGACGTCTATATATTTCCATTAGACTGGTGTGAGAACCAAAATATAGTCAGAATATATTGTTGTGATTTGGCATCAAAATTCTGATTTTTGACTATGTATCATAGTTATGAATTTGAAAATCTAATTAACTAATTGATTGCTGGTTGTGTTGTTTGATTATGGCTTGATTAATTAAAATTTTGACTTTTAGCCAAATTGAACCAAAAAGTGAATTGTATTGAAAATTAGTTGCATTTGCTTGCATATGCATGTACTTACATTGAAAAGGTCATAGCAAGGAGGCTAGAGCAGAAGAACAAAATTGTTTGCCCGATAAATAGGTACATGTTTACCATAATTTCCTGTTTTGTTTGGGTGATGATGATTTTATGAGCCGATTGGCTAGCCGCTTGGCTTTTTCTTTTTCTTTTGGATTGAAGAAGGCCATAGGAGGTAATATGAAATATCCCGAAGTCCCCAGTGCAGGGGAGGTTATGGCAAAAAAAATTTGAAAATTTAGGGTGTTAGCCAATATTTTGAAAAATTTGGAAAGTTCTTAGAAACTGAAAAGTTGAAGTACTTAAGCCGTAGTGAAAATACTGGAAGTTGAGTTGATTTGTGAAACAACTTTCGGCTTCGTTCCTTTTCGGGGACGAAAAGTTTTAAGTGGGGGAGATTGTAATAACCCGGAAATCTGAGCCAATTTAAATTTTTTTTATTTTGGCAATTTTAGCAATTTTTGATTATGTAAAATGAATTATTTTGAATAATATCGACGAGAAATTTATTTTGAATAGAATTCGAACGTATATATTTATATAGATCGTCGTTAGAATATGAATAATTATTTTAAATTATAAAAGGAATTGAAAATGGCGCGGTAGTTCGATAATTCGATTTTAAAATTCAATTGAACATACCGGGTGCAAAATAAACTGGATTTTAGTGAAACCAAAAATATTAGAATCTATTTGTGAATATCTTTCCAACGAATCCGAAAGATTGGAATTTCATAGCGGGAATAAAAAGTTATGCCTAGTTGAAATTTCAGAATAGTCGTTATGGAATTTCGGCCCATGAAAATGGCCATTTTGCAAACGGTCTCAGAATTCGACAAAACTAGTTTTGTTAGGACCGTATCGTCAATAGGAAGCTAGAAAATATTTTTCTGGAATTTTTCGAGTTAGTATGTGGCCCCAGTAAATTGAAATGCGCGTTCAAATTCAATATATATAGTTATATTTTGATTTTGACGGAAACCGATCGAAACAATCGAATCAGCTTATGATACATATCCCATTGTGTTCAGAATGGGGGTAATTAGCTATGGATGACAGGCGGCGGGTCTCGTTTCGAGGTCGAAATAAAAAGTCAACTTTTTGAAATTAAAAAATAAATTAAATATAAAAATGTATAAACTTATACACTTACCCCCCCCCCCCCCAATTTCTCTCATCAACGATCAGAAAAAAAAAGGAGAAGGGGGGACGAGATTCACGCCGCTGCGCCCCCCGATCGATCACCGCCGCCGCCAGGAGGCGCAGCACCCCCCAAACCTCCCTCCTCCGCTTCTTCTCCTTCCCCTGGCCTTCTTCTCCAATCGCGCAACCGCGAGACCCCCTCCCCTCTGCTACAACGCACCACCACGCCACCCCCCCCCCCCCCCCCCCCCCGAAAACCCTAGCCCCCGCGCCGCCACAACCTCAAGCCCCACCTCCTCAGCGACGCAGCGCGCCCTCTCCTCCTCCGAACGGTGAAAAGTGAGCTTCCCCTTTTTCTGTTTCAATTTAAATTCTGTTTTTTTATTTCAATATGTTGTTTAAATTTGGGTTTTAAACATCTATAGCGCGTTGATTAAAAACTGATTTTTATTTGATTTAAAAACTGATTTACATTATATAAAAATCGAATTTTTATATATGTAGAAGAAGGATAAAAATCGAACTTTTATATATGTAGGAGAAGAATAAAAATTGAATTTTTATAATAAGTAGTTATTAAAAATATGATTTTTATATTATAGAAAGATTAAAAATATGATTTTTATATTACACAAAGATTAAAAATATGATTTTTATATTATAGAAAGATTAAAAATATGATTTTTATATTTTTAGAAGAATAAAAATATGATTTTATATATTGTAGACTAATAAAGATGTGATCTTTATAGTAGTAGCAATGTAAAGATATGATTTTTATAGTATAGAAATACGATTTTTATTTTATATAGATAGTAAAAATGTAATCTTTATATTTGAAAAGGTGAAATCTTTATATTTGAAAAGGCGAAATCTTTATATTTGAAAAGGCGAAATTTTTATATATTGAATAGCGAAGTAAAAATTCGATTTTTATATGTGTAGTAAGATAAAAATTCAATCTTTATATAAGAAGTAGAAATATAAAAATATAATTTTTATATAAGAAGAAGCGTTGTAAAAATATATAAAGTAGAAATAAAAATATGATTTTTATTTATTGAAATGAAATGATAAAAATATAATTTTTATTATAAACAGCGGGACAAGGACTGCATAGGAATTTCAAAGGAATCCAGACGGTTCAGCAGTTCAGAAGCAAAGCACGGCGGAGTGGAACACTCTGTGAGAACTTCTCACTTTTAATTTAATTTTCTAGTTAAAATATATACTAGGATGCAGACGGTGTTTAGTAGCACCCGACACCCGTCGTCCACAGACCATGAACGGCTTGTATGCTTATTAGTTTGATTTTGATGTGTAGTTGATTGTGTGATGTGTATGTGAAATGAAATAAAATATTTTACAGTGGAAAATATTTTATAGTTAAAAATATAATTTTTAACGTGTATATGAAATGAATATTTATAAACAAATCAACGATTTGTTTATATACACTGATTTGACTGATATTGATTGGGACGATAAATTTTACACATCACCCAACTGTACAAATAAAATCTGTGTTTGATTGTTTGAAAACCCCACATGGGTATTGGGATGATATATGACATGCACTAATCCCAATAATTAGTGGTATGTCGATCGATCGATTGACAGACTGTTATAAGCGTTGAATATTTATATTTGATGCTTATACAGTGTAGAATGCACTTTGGATGATGGTTGATTATTTGTCGTTGTTGATATATACATGCGTTGTATGGAAGTCCATAGAAATAAAATCTATGGTAATTGATTGGGCCTCATTCCAGTTTTGAAAAAGAAATATTTGAAATAGAAATATTTGAAAAAGAAATATTTGAAAAAGAAATATTTGAAATAGAAATATTTAAAAAAGAAATATTTGAAAAAGAAATATTTGAAATAGAAATGTTTGAAAAAGAAATATTTGAAATAGAAATATTTGGAATAGAATATTTGAAAATAGAAATATATGAAACCGTGTTGATTAGATTGACACCATTTTAACGCGAACGAGATTTATATCGATTTTATTCATTTTTCAATGAATATTGAAGAGAATTGAAATTTGAATTATATTGAAAAGAATTGAAATTCGAATTAGATTGAATTGAATTGAATATAAAACGAATTCGAATTGAATTGGATATAAAATGAATTCGAACTGAATTGAATTGAAAAGAAAATGAATTCAAATCGAATTAAAATCAATTTGAATTGAAATCAATTTGAAACGAATTTAAAACGATTTATAAAATACGTTTTAAAAGGAAATCGATGAAATATATAATATATATATATTATGAACTGAATAGAACGCGCCGCGCCACGGCAGTTCGTGAATTTCAACCATTGACTTCGAATGGATATTGCGGGAGATCCAACCGTCGGATTCTCCTAAAACCGGAACCGTTGGGTTCGTATCGAAAAGAGCTTTTTATCGAATATTAGAGATTTGAAATCTAACGGTTGGATTTGGAATTATGTCCAAATCAAATTTGGAAAAGGTCGCTATAAGTGCAGTTCGATGGCCGTTGATGGAAATTGACTGTACGGGCCTTGATAAAATTATTAAAAATAGTAATAATTTGTGTAAAATCATAAGAAATGATTTGGGAAGAATTGGGATGAAAAACTCCATATTTGAAAAGGTAAAAATAGATTTTCATCGAAATGAACTAGTTTTGAACTAGAATTAAAATCAATTTATTTTGAAACAAATAAATTGAATTTAAAAAGGGGTTTTAAAGGTAACCAGAATTTCCAATAACTGAATTGGAATGGATTTGAATCGAAATTGTCTTTGGAGTATTTCGATGTTGGATTTCGTGATTATACAGATATCGTTATGGAAATTTAAAATATATATATATCATTATTTCTAATACGATATTTGTTGGTCGTAGAATTTGATATTGAATATAAGTCGATATATTTTCTATTCAGAGCCTTGTATTTAATATCAAATGTTATTTGGGTTTGTCGTGAATGATGTCTTCATTAACACTATTCTTAAGCCCAGTTGAGAAAAAAAATTAAATCTCTTTATTTAGATTTAATGAAGTGTGCCAATTAAATAATATTTAATTGGAATTGAATTGGTATTGGTTTTTGGGTTTATCGTGAACAGTGTTTTAAATAACACTTGTTCTTTAACCCGATAATTAATAGAATGTTATTTTGGGTTTATCGTGAACCGGGTTTTAAATGACACTGATTCTTTAACCTAGTTAAAGATTTAAACTAAGTGGGGTTTTAATGAATCTTTAATTAGTTTGAAAAGATCGAGAATGGAGTATCGCCATTTTTACTCCAGGCGATAGTTAAATCTTTAATTAGATTTGAATGTGAAATGGTAATTGAATTTACCGATAACACTGTGGTGTTAGATATGAAGTATTACCAGTTTTACTTCATGGGATGAATAGGTGGGGATTGGGAAATAAAATAAATGATTACTCCGGTGTGGTTCGCTAATCCTGACTAGTTTGAATTGATATTCAAAAAGGAGATTAAAGAATAAATTTAAAGAATTTATCTTTGATAAAATTAATGGGAACCTTTCCCAAAATATAAGAATATTTGAATAAAAGAATATTCTGAATTGGAATGAAGCGTATGTTGTGTTTGTGTAACACTTGTTTATTATATACGCGAGTTATTCAGAAAGACCGGGTTTATCCCATTCTGAATAACTGATTCGACGTGGTGTCGAAGATGAAGACGGTGGTTGAAGACCGGAGGTCTTCACGTCGTTTGGATAATTACTGATGATCTTGATTGGGCCGTACACCCAAGAGGAGGGAATCAGTTGGTGATCGTCCAGACGTACTTGGAGATCGATGGATATGCGGGGTATTAGGTGCCTCCGGTTTCGTTCAGACCCAGAACAAACTTGTAAATGGACTGTGTGTCTGACATTGGATTTTAGTCTGTGTGATTAATTTCTATTAAATATATATCTGTTTGGCGGCGGAGAATTTATTCTCTTGCTTAACGCCCTTCTCTGAGACGTACGAGCTCAGAGGTTATATATTGATGGATATCAAACGCATGGAGTGAATTGCCTTTGTGGCATGCCTAAGTGGCAATTGATCAAGGCTTCTGTTGAAAAGAAAAGTCTTATGGTGATGATCAAAGCACAGCCTGTGTGGCTTAGCTTTGTGTAACGTTGATTCGCGAGCCTCACACTCCGGTTGTGAACCAGAAACGGGAGAGGACATCAGGGAGGGCATGCATTTCCTTCTAGCTAGAAGTGGCGTCAGTGGTTTTACACGCCCTGACGAGTTTGACTTATGTGGTTGTTGGTTTGCGAGGCACCTCGGTTTGATCGGACGATTCGGGTCCGATGGAGTCATTCGTTGGCTCATTTACGCCCCATAGGGCGGGGAGACGCAGTGTTCAGGCATTTTAATCCACATCAGTGGACCGACCCTGACGATCCAAGGCTTGTCTGCGCGCTTGCCTGAGACATGGGCTAGATTGTCTCGAATCGGTAGAAGACGATCCCTGGCCTCGGTTCATAGATGGAAATCCAATTTCCAAATACGTGACATTTGCGGTTTTGATTGTAGAGCCTAGTATGGCGACATGATATATGGTACCCATGCCGTCTATGATTGATACTTATGATTTGATGTTGTTTTATACACTATGCACTTATAATAGTATCAAATGAAATTTAGCGTATCAAGCATGCTTTGGTTGTTATAACGTAAAACCCTATCCTCCAGTTTGTGTTGCATTGTGTGATGGGACCTGGGTCTTATAACAGCTTCATTGTTCTTTATTTAGCATTGCGTTGTTTGTTATATGCACTGGTATTCTTGGGAGGAAACCCGTTCCGTGTTATACGGCGTGGTCCCTTGATTTGCCTAACTTTAAAATAAAGATTAATAACTGTTTTAGTTCTCACACCAGTCCCATGACTGACCTGGAGTTTATTGTTTTAACCTAAACTCTGGGTGCCCTTATTTTGACACGGGCAGCTAGTAGTTTTGGTTTTGCAGATTTATATTCACAGGATCCTGATTTACAGCTGGAAAGATACTCGGAAAGCTTTGTATCTACGTATTAGTTCTAGTTGTGTATTGTATTATTTTCCGCTGCTATGTAATGTATTGTAATATCTGATATTTATCGAATGTATTTTATTCATTTATGCTCTGTATATTCTTGCATCTGATGAATTGTTGTAATTAACAATGAAATGTTCTTCCATCTACGTTCTATTTTGTCGTGTTCTCAAAACAATCAGGCGTTTCGAACGGTCTTGATCGGTTTAGCGACTGATTCGGATCGAGCGAAATTCCTTTTCGTTACAGGATTAGATTTGGTTAAGTAGACCAATTCTTTATCATGTCCATTCATGGTTTCATAATGGGCCAGACCTCCCACATTAGGCCTATTACATCTGGATGCTGGATATGCCGGTCGGGTCCTGGCAGACTTATTCCACAGTTGGGCCTAATCTCGTGTCATAGCCCGATTCGTATTTACGTACTTAGACCTCCCACATTAGTTTCAACATTAGTGGTTGCTGGATATGTCGATCGGGTCCAGGCAGACTTCCACCACTAATGCAACCTAACCTCGTGTCATAAGTAGAATTACAATTCCTAATTGTAATTACTAAACATTCCATTTTTAATAAATTAATAAATTAGTTAAGCCTTTCCTTTTATAGGTGTCAATACCTATTTTACCCAATACTTTGAATTACATGTCCAAAAATGTTCATATTCAAATTATGCCATTTTTAACCCTTTTTCCCGTGTTCCTTAACTAGCGCCCTCACAAAATTGCAGCATGCCTAGGCTAGACAGTAGCCTAGTCATGAACGATAATAGAGAATATAATGGGAAAATGACTAAAATGATCATCTTGGCATAATCATAAACTAGTATGATAATAAGATGAACATACATACTGGCATGGACATGAAATTGTCATCATGACAAGGTGATAATTTAGATCACATAAAATAGATCTAACATGATAACATAAGGTGATAATTTTGATCACATAAAACAGATCTAACATGATAACATAAGGTGATAGTTTATATCACATAAAATAGCTCTAACATGATAACACAAGGTGACAAATTAGATCACATAAAATAGATCTAACATGACAACGTAAGGTGACAATGTAGATCAAGTAAAATAGATCTAACATGACAACATAAGGTGACAATTTAGATCACATAAAAAGGATCTATCATGACGACACAGGCTGACAATTTAGATCACATAAAATAGATCTAACATGATAACATAAGGTGACATTTAGATCACATAAAATGGATCTAACATGACAACATAAGATGACAATTTAGATCACATAAAACAGACCTAACATGATAACATAAGGTGACAATTTAGATCACATAAAATAGATCTAACATGACAACATAAGGTGACAATTTAGATCACATAAAATGGATCTAACATGACAATATAAGATGACAATTTAGAACACATAAAATAGATCTAAAATGATTACATAAGGCGACAATTTAGATCACATAAAATAGATCTAACATGACAACATAAGATGACAATTTAGATCACATAAAATGGACCTAACATGACAACATAAGATGACAATTTAGATCACATAAAATGGATCTAACATGACAACATAAGAAGACAATTTAGATCACATAAAATAGATCTAACATGATAACATAAGTTGACAATTTAGATCACATAAAATAGATCTAACATGACAACGTAAGGTGACAATTTAGATAACATAAAATAGATCTAACATGATAACACAAGGTGACAATTGAGATCACATAAAATAGATCTAACATGATAACACAAGGTGACAATTTAGGTTACATAAAATAGATCTAACATGATAACATAAGGTGACAATTTAGATCACATAAAATAGATCTAACATGATAACGTAAGGTGACAATTTAGATCACATAAAATAGATCTAATATAATTAAAGATTTAGATCTACATAAAATATCCACATGATAATTAGATCTAACATAATTAAAGATTTAGATCTACATAAAATAGATCTAACATAATTAAAGATTTAGATCTACATAAAATATCCACATGATAATTAAATCTAACATAATTAAAGATTTAGATCTACATAAAATGGATCTAACATAATTAAAGATTTAGATCTACATAAAATAAATCTAACATAATTAAATATTTAGATCAACATAAAATAGATCTAGCATGATAACACAAGCTGACAATTTAGATCACATAAAATAGATCTAACATGACAACATAAGGTGACAATTTAGATCACATAAAATAGATATAACATGATAACATAAGGTAACAATTTAGATCACATAAAATGGATCTAACATGACAACATAAGATGACAATTTAGATCACATAAAATAGATTTAACATCATAATATAAGGTTACAATTTAGATCACATAAAATAGATCTAACATGACAACATAAGGTGACATTTTAGATCACATAAAATAGATCTAACATGATAACACAAGGTGACAATTTTGACAAAATAAAATAGATCTAACATGATAACATAAAGTGGCAATTTAGATCACAAAAATAGATCTAACATGACAACATAATGTGACAATTTAAATCACATAAAATAGATCTATCATGATAACATAAGGTGACAATATAGATCACATAAAATAGATCTAACATAATTAAAGATTTAGATCTATATAAAATATCCACATGATAATTAGATCTAACATAATTAAAGATTTCGATCTACATAAAATAGATCTAACATAATTAAAGATTTAGATCTACATAAAATATCCACATGATAATTAGATCTAACATAATTAAAGATTTAGATCTACATAAAATGTATCTAACATAATTAAAGATTTAGATCTACATAAAATAAATCTAATATAATTAAATATTTAGATCTACATAAAATAGATCTAACATAATTAAAGATTTATATCTACATAAAATGGATCTAACATAATTAAATATTTAGATCTACATAAAATGTACACATGATAATTAGATCTAACAAATAAATCTATCATAACATATCATAAGGTACGATAATAGCATAGAGTAGATCCATCATGTCATAACATAAAACATGATAATAGCATAGAGTATATTTATCATGTCATAACATAAAACATGATAATAACATAGAATAGATCTATCATGTCATAACATAAAACATGATAATAGCATAGAATAGATCTATCATGTCATAACATAAAACATGTTAATAGCGTAGAATAGATTTATTATGTCATAACATAAAACATGATAATAGCATAAATCGAAATCATAGTCTTTCATAATTCACTTTTATTTATTTAAACCTAAAAATAACAATACTCACAAGGATTGGATCTATGAGAATAGAAGGAGAAAACTGAAACTTGAATCTCAGAATTTGATTTGCAAAACTGATAATTGAAGAAAGCAGATCCGTCTTAGTTCGCGCTCCAGTAGATTTAGCCGCCATTGTTTCTTTGTGAAGAAAACAATGGAATTGAGATGATTTTATAGCCGCTAGGTTTTAGAAATCGAATTGCCACCTCAGTCCTAAAAGGGGACGGGTAATGGGCCACCATCCACTTGAAAAAGGCCCGAATACCCAAAAATTTCTATCGTTCATAACTTCTTCATATGTTATCCGTTTTACGCAAACCAGGTGTCTATCCTGCCCAGAATTTCGAGACGGACGTAATGATATAATCAGTTTCCCTTAATTCTTTAATATTAAATTAATTATTCTTTAATTTATCCTCTTTAATGTTAACACAATTACGGGGTGTTGCATCTGCACTCCCTACCTACCCATCAGCGAAATGGAAAGACATTGCAAACTTCTCCTAACTCGTAGGCTAAGCAAACGTAGGAAACAAGTTGTTCTTATCAGTTTCAACTCGCATGTATATATATATATCATCCATTTATGTTTCCAGCAACCCAGTACCAAACCACCATTAAAAATATTAACCATAAGCTTTAAAAGAATTGCAAAATTTCATATGAAGCTTGGAAATCGAAATACGTGTACAACAGACCGCCTGTTGTTTCCCATGCAGACTCGTGTAAGTTTGAAGGGAATTGACCCCGTTTGATTGCATTTTCTGTTAAGCAGTGAAGTCCGAATTTGTTAAAAAAAGGAGAATGAAGCATTGTTTGCATCGAGTATAGTTCTCGGCTTTAAAGAGAGGTCATTGGCAAGTTTTTTTTTTTTTTGAAATGATAATGGGTTTTGTTTGCTGTACTGTAGCTGACAAGGGGAAGCATAGGTCGGTGCGAATTTGTATAGGGGATCAGAGGTGGTTCTTTGGTGATAGTAGTGATGAGATGGAGAAGAGAGGGTGGACGACGACTTGGGTTTTCGAGAATAATGGGAGGAGTAACGGTGAAACTCGGTTTGTTTTCACCGAAAGGAAGGAGCAACAAGTATAAAACATTAGTTGGAGAAGAAGGTACTTTGCAGGCTTTTCAATGTGGGTTTTCTTTTTAAAGGATAGCTGGGCCTCGAAATTATTAAAGCCTATATAAAAAAATAACGAAATGTGTTTAGAGAATTTGAACCGCTTATTAGTTCAAACTTTCAGCACATAGCAAGAAAAGAAGAGGAAGGAGGGACTATCATATGAAGGAAGAGGATATAAGAAGAAGGGGATGTGGGTTAAATTGGCTTCAGGCCCAGTTATATTAAAAAAAGAAATTATGAGAAGAAACTGGAACGAATCCAAAGAAGGAAATAGAATGGGAGCTGGGAAGCTTTTGCATGTCGGAGGAGCTACGTTACCTAATAACATGGTAATTGGCTTGGTCAGTTTTTATGGTTAATTAGCAATTAGGATTAGATATTTATTCATTTAGGTCTTAATCTAAGTTATAAATACCGTACATTATACAGACATAATGTGAATAAGGAATAGGGGTAAAAGGAAACAGTAATGTTGCAAGGTTATTTTCAACGTGACCATTAAATAGTCTATACATGACGTTGTTTCTATTAGAAATTAACATTAACTAATATATTTATTAAATATTAGTTAATTCAAACCAATATTTATAATATGTGTAACGTGTTCATACTATAAAAGAATTGAACAAAGCCGGAGATGTTGGGACCGTATCGATGAGAGTAGCATTTTGGAACTGGATTGGACGAAGATGGAAGCAACCGGGATTCTTAATTAAATTAAACACAAGTTTAATTTAATTAAAACAAACCGTTTTGAGGACATGATTAAATCAAGGTGAGTTAAACTCACTCAATTCTCCCAATTATAATTATTATAAGTCGGGTTTATTGTTAATGTACTGTGTTTGCCAAGCGTTGGTTGATTTGATGAATGTTTGGATGTTCGTTAAATATTTTTATATCGATTATTAAAATTGAACGTTGTTTAATTTGAATGAAGTGGCATCGTTATTTTTAACGATTATTTCAAAATGAGGTAACTTACCTCGTTGGTCACGTTTATAATAATATAAACGTGTAAAATTTATAGTTGGATGTTTGGATTGTTGTTGTTGCTTGATTATTTAAATATATGATCTTATTTGAGATAATGAATTTGGATGCAGGTAAAACAAGTTCGAGGGATCCAACTGGATTCCTCAAATTTATTGTTTATTTTCATATTACAATTATATGAACTGTTTAACTAGTTTGATTGGGCGCTTGATTTGATCATTGATTGTTGAATCTAAATTCAACGTTGTTTTGGTATTAACCAATACGCAGTATTGGTTGAGTAAGTGACAACAGAAGGCCTATAAATAATTATTTCCTGAATATTGATTTACTGTCACGTGAATCGACAGAAATGAAGTTATAATTTTTTTGTATAACTGAAGATAGATTTTTAAATAAAGTTTATTGAATGGAAATAAATATTTAATATTTATTGTTTATATTTATAAGAATTTATTAAATGGTTCTATAAAGTAATTTTGTATATAAATAAGGTTTAAAAAAGGTTAGAAGAATTAACCGAACATTTAAGACTGGAATTAGTTTTTTTTTGAAATGATTAGATTTGGATTATATGGAGATTGATTATTATTTATCAAATTATAATCAAGGTAAATGGGAATTAATTTATTATTAATTAATTTAAATGGAATAACCAATTGGAATGGATTAATGAGTTAGTTATGTTTAGTTAAATAAGACAACTGCTTATATGGGATTTGATTATTAAATCTGTTATAAATAAAATTATTAATGATAAATAAAACATTTTATAATAATGAAGTTTTATTATTATTTATTTAACAATAATCAAAGTAATGATCGTGGAAAAAAATGGAAGTTTATAAAGGTTTAAACCCTGTTACTAGTTAAATAAGTTTCCAGCATATTTATATTGAATATTAAGTAAGTTTAAATTGAATTCTTTTCGAATTCTTTTTAGTTCAGTTTCTTAAAATCCCAGTTCAATGAAGATATTAAAACCAAGTTTTATGAATTATGTTGTAAACAATTTCAATTATTGGAATGAGTTAAGAATGGAATGAAATTCAGAAGTGTGAAGAGATAAAATGAAATTGTAATGGAAAACTAAAGTGAATTGAAGTTGGTTGGAAAAAATTAAGATAAGGACTTGATCCTAAAACGTGTAGTTTAAACAAGAGATTGAGTTTTAACAAGATATACCCGAAATAAATTTGTTAACCATGTTTTTAATAAAGTTTTTATATGGGATTTGATTTGTATTTGAATCAAAGTTTATTTATAATGTTTTAAAAAGATATACTTGGCATGATAAGGAATATGATGTAGTTTTTAACGAAATTTGAACCTGTTGTTTGCTGGTTGAATTGAGTAATTTTCGAGGTGTCAATCTGATATTGGTTTCTCCCTTCGGAGTTGATACTTAGAAATTTATTTACTTACCAATTTACAATGAGGAACTAATAGAGTAGAAGTGAGATGATAATTGAATATTCTTATATTAAATAAGAAAGGGAACGATTTCCTAGTATTGAAGATATAGAGTTTTAAATTAACTATTCATTCATTACTGGAAAGGCCAAGTGATGTTGAATACTGAACCAGTACATTTATTTTATTTTATGGATGAATGTTTGTTTATTTGATAGTTAAATAAATAACTATCAAATCTGGCTAATTATCGATTGTTGGTATGGAAAGAACGGGATCAAATTTATATTCGAAAACAATTCCGACCAGCAACTACGTAATCATGGAAGAGATCAGACGATGATCGAGATGGAGCATTTGAAGACCATAAATCTTCGTAAAACGGAAGTATTGCTTATAATCTCTGGTTAGCTCCCAAAGATAAACTGTGATTCTATCGTGGTTTGAGTCTATGGATTGCAAGGACTACTCACTAGTAATCTATAAGGTGATACCTAGGATATGGTAGGAGGGTGCCTTCAGTTTGTCCAGTCCTAAGGCAACGTGTATGGACGGATCTGACGATGTGGCATTCAAAGTGAATGGTGGCCAGATGTTCAAAAAGAAGATTATAAACTAAAGCCTCACAACCAGGAAATGACAAAAAATCGGGCAGGCAACACGGATATGTGGGTCGCACCCATTAGGGTGTATTGTCACCATCTAGAGAATTTTCATATTTGTTACTTCTTTCCATTTCTACATCTCCCGGGAAATGGTAGTTGCGTAGCTGTAAGGTGACAATATATTTTATACACTCAAGAGAAATGAGTGGTTGGTCATGTGTGGCCGAGTTGCAAGATATTCTTTTTGAACCCAGTGTATTCCTCTCTAGAGATACACTATCGGTAGGTGGTTCCATACCTTGTCATAGTCGGAATGCAATCTCCAATAAGCACGCGCGGTTTTGATTGTATACTATATATGTGGAGCAAGAGATGCAAGTGTTCCGCTAGATTGCTATTTATTTGTATGTAGACACTATTATAATATCAGAAGATATATATATATATAATTTTGAGTTGTTTTGGGTTATTGTAAGGTAAAAAACCGTCCGTATTTATGTGTGGATTTGGTATTATGATTATCCTTTTCTTTCGAAAAGATTTTGGACTTTAAAATCAAATTGGAGGATTCCCCTTAAAACCTAGCGAGTTTTCTCACTCTGGTTCACCAGACTGTTTCGGCGTTTGTAATGTTCGGGTTAGCCCGGGTTTTACAGGTCCAGGTTATTGGACACTATGAAATTCAAAAGGCGTGCTGGAGGAGTTCAGACGTACTATTATTTATTCCGATGTGTGTTGTATATAAGGACGGATTATTATAACTGCCCAGATGTGTTGACTGTAAGTTGTACTCGGATTGTAAGTTTTATTTCAAGTTCTCAATAAAGTTTCGTTTCCATATTATATTTTGTTCCGCTGCAATGTGAGACTCTGTGTTGTGTTGGTTCTTCTTCTATCTCTTCTATTCTAATATTTCTTTCTTAACTCACCCACTAATTTCTTCTTATTAACTATCTGGTGTTTTCGATACTAGGGTTTTGGCAAGTAATACGGGTTTTATGTGTTATTGTTGAAATTCGGGTGTCAAATTCCTCAGGTCGTTACAGTGATTGTTTTTCTTCTTTCTTCTTTTTTCTTATTTTAATCCCAATAACTATCTGTATTTTTGGATTCGTTTAAGTCGACATTTGAGAATCATTATCGATTTAAACGGTAAAAAATATGGGATGTTACATTTACTGTAAAATATAATTTTAATATAAAATATAATTAATAAATATTAACTATAATACTAAAAAAATATTAACTCTAATTTACTAATTATAATATTAACTATAATTAATAAATATTAACTATAATTACTAAAAAATATTAACTATAATTTACTAATTATAATATAATTAATAATTAATTATAATCACTAAAAAATATTTACTATAAAATATAATAAATGTTAAGCACATTTCAATTTATTTATTAATGTAAGATATAATTTTATTATAAAATATAATTAATAAATATTAACTATAATTAATAAATATTAACTATAATTACTAAAAAATATTAACTATAATTTACTAATTATAATATTATCTACAATTAGTAATTATATAAAAAATATTTACCATAAAATATTATAAAAAATGTTAACTATAATTTACTAATTAATAGTCATTAACGATAACACATTTAACAAGTGAAGTAATAGACAATAACATCACTTTAAAAACTGTCATTCAACAAGTGATGTAATAGCCAAGCAGCCTAAGTTCAATTTTTAAAAAGTGTATTTAAGACATTAGTCATTCAATAAATCGATATGTGAGAAACCAACAACATCACTTTAAAAATTAGCGATGTTAGTTCTTACATCAACTGAATTTACGATGATGTTAAAACTGTAATGTCTATTCGACTTTTTCTTGTAGTGTAGCCACTTAATACTTCAATAGAAGCGGGGTCCTTTTCTTGTCCATTATCTACTTAATATCTTAATATTGTATAAAGCAGACTTTAATCATTAATTCAAGATAGGCTGACCCGTCGGTCATTTAAGACGTACCAAGATAGTTACTAAATAACATTACTGTTGCTCGGAAGGTACCAGCTGCAGGGGACCCTTAACTCCAGTTAAGGCTTCTAATTTTAGTAATGCATCTCAAACCCCATAAAATAATAATGAATAAAGTAATAGGTAGTAATATAACACTTTGTTCCTACAAGATTGTAGAACCTTCCCTCGGCCGATCTCAATACTACTATCTAGCTAGCTGTAACAACCTGGAATTTTTAAACCAATTTAAAATTTTTATTTTAGTTATTTTAATGAGTTTGGGATATTTAAATTGATTTATTTTAAATAATAACGACTAAAAATTTATTTTAATCAAAGTTAGAACGAATAAATTTATTTTGATTATAAAACGAGCCTGAAATGACGCGGTAGTTTGAAATTTTGATTTCTAATTTCAATTGAACATACATAATTCATTTTAAATCAGAATTGGACGAAACCAGAATATTTGAATCTGTTTAATAGTATCTTTCTAACAAATGTAAAAAAATGAGATTTCACTTTATAATTTATAAGTTATGTCCAGTTTAAAATTCAGAATAGTCGCTATGGAATTTATATATATTTTAATATAATATATAGCCCTTAAAAATAACCATCTTGCAAACGACCTCTGTTTTTGACGAAACCACTTTTGTTGGATCAGAAATGTCAAATTATTGCTAGATTCCAATTTTCATAATTTTTGTAATTAATATGTGAACGCAATAAATTTAAATGTGTTTGGTAATTTAACTTCAACGAAATTAATTTTGTTACGACTGTATCATCAAAACATAGCTAGATTTATTTTTCTGGAATTTTCGGAGTCAGTATGTAGCCCTGGAAAATTAAAATGTATGTTTAAATTTAATATATATTGATTTATAATTTTAATTTAAAGAAAAACTGGTCGAAATGATAGAATTGGCTTATGAAACATATCCCATTGTGTTTGGAATAGGGGTAATTAGCTAGAGGCGATAGTCATTGGGCCTCGTTTGGAGTCCGGAATAATAAGCAAGTAATTTGTGAATTAAAATTATATTAAATAATATATATATATATATTAAAAAAAATTTGGAAACCCTAATTCATTATACTCAGCGCCGCCGTTTAGTTTTTCAATGGCAGAAATTGCACGATATTAATTCCTTAAATTCTCCCAATTTAGATTGAATTACATCCTACATTCAAAGCGAATAGTGTTGATATTTTCAAGCCCCTTCGATCTATACGGTGATGATCGAAAATCATGCTATGAATCTCTCGGTTTCTATGTGCAAAGTGGGCACGTTCGAACAGGATTTTGGGATGCTACCGGGGTGCGAGCTGCACCATTTTCGAGGTGCAAGGAGGGGTAACGGAGACGCAGCATGTGGTGGAGTTGGATCTTGGTCCGGTCAACGATTGGAGGCTGCGGTGTGGAGTTTTTGAGGCGCGACATTGGGTTCCTGGAACCTGGAAGTAACGGCTGAAGGAAGACGATTAAAAGGGTTAAGTATAATAATTAAATTAATTATTGATTTAATTAGTTTTTAAAGTAATTAATCTATAACAGGGTCATAACTTATCCAAACGAACACGGAATTCAGCAAAACAAAGTTTGTTGGAACCGTGAAGAAGAATACTACGTGATGGAACAAAGTAGAACTGAAACGGAAGTAGTTGCAAATTTTGGATAAATTAAACGTCGGGTTTAATTTAATTAAAATAACTGTTTTAAACGATTCCAAAACCAATCAAGGTGAGAACTCCTTCTTACTCTATTTATTTTACAGTTAAATATATACTAGGATGCAGACGGTGCTTAGCACCACCCGACACTATTTATTGTACAAACAATGATTGTTTGTTTGGACTGTATTATGCATTATTTATGATGTTGTAATGTTTAACATATTAAAAATAATGTTAATATTAATGTGATAGTGAAATTAAATTATAAATATTTATTTATAATTTAAACAGTGAAAATTGGCAAATTAGAAAAATAATTCGAATCGAATTAGAATTGGTTAAATTTGTTAACCAATAATTTATTAAAATAAACTGTTGTTGTTTGAAAACCCCACACGGGTTTGGGGATGACAATTCATTCACATCTCCCCTGAATTTATTTATATGTCAATCGATGGATTAATAGTTGGTGATGAGCGTTATTTATTTATTTATTTATTTTAATGCTGGCACAGTTGTAAATTTCACTCTGTATGTGAATGGATTGTTTGATGATTATTTATCATTATTGTTGCATACATGTGATGTATGAAATCCATATAACTGAAATTATATGGTAATTGATTGAGTCGCATTCCAATTCAAAAATAAAGGACATTTTAAAATATATTTTTGTTAGATAAAATAATGTATCATCATTAACAGGTTAACGAAGAATAAAAGAATCATATGTTAAAATATTTTTGTTAGATAAAAATATTATTTTTAACATGTTAATGAAGTGAATTAAATATTCATGTGTTGAATAAAAAATTTGAACAATAAAAATATCATTTTTATTGAATGTATAAACCAGTACAAATATTCATGTGTGGAATAAAATATTTAAACAATATTTCAAAATAATTTTCAGTGAAGAATAAAATTATGATTTTGATGTCCGATTTTGGATGGATACAAAAATATTGAAATGTGAAGCCGATTTAAGTAGCAAACGCCATTTTAACCCGAATGGGTTTATCAATCGATTTTATTCATTTTGTAATGAATATCGAAAAGGAGTGATTTCAAAATCTGATATTTTGAAAATATTATCATTTTAATATGATAAAGATGTAGAATATTCAATTTTGATTTAAAATTAAAAAAGAAGTTGGAATCATTTTAAAATAAATTATAAATATTTTATAAATATGCTTTAAATGGAAATCGACGATATATATATATATATATATATATATATATATATATAATATATTTAATGGCCTGAATAGAATGCGCCGCACAGACGGCCCGCCCCGCACCAGTCGGCATTTCCTCCTAAAGTGCGCTGTACACATGCCCGACTAGCACAGAACGGTCGCCAAAGAAAGGAAAGAAGAGAATGAACTAATCAAGAACCTGTAGAATCTCTCACAGCGCATGGAATAAAATATAATAATAACATACTTGACATAAAACAGGTGAGACAGTGCATAAGCTGATAACTAAAACCAACATCAACATCAGAGCAGCGGAAATCCATATACAGCTTATTACAACTTTCCAAATTTACTGTCTCTAAAACAAATAAAGCTAAAGTAGTGGATGCACTACTAATGCCCAAGCAGTGATCTTCAACAACACATGGAGAATACTATATATATCATACGTGGAAGCCTCATGCTCGTCTCCGGATCATCTACCCGTGCATCACCAACTAACCTGTCTCTAGTCTGCTTGTGTGAGCACCCAGAGTAATAAGAGGAGACATAAAACTCTGGGTCAGACAAAAAGTCTGGTATGAGCGATAAGCATCTAAACAGAACAATAACAGGTATACTAAACCATACCTGAACCTGGACCTGCAACCAAAGAGTTAGTACCACATACCGTACAACTCCAAGGTGCCATAACAAATAGTGTAAAGAATACGGGGGTGGGGTGTGCATGTCAGATGATAGCAAACAAATCAACCATAGCAACCATCCTCACATCTCTCACTCAGTGCGTAAAGCATACGATGTCCACCATTGTCAATCACAAGACTCATCGAAGTAGTGACGGAGTTCAACTTGTACAACTACTGCTACTACCAAGCTTACCACATGGAGTCATGACCAAATCTTTACAAATGACCCCACTTCATTGGTCTATAGCCCTTTGGTCGTACCTAGGCCACTGTGGCCCTGAATCCGTTCACGTACCTCCCATACATAGTAATCCAAAGCCATAGACATCGATAGCCCCTTGGCACACGTCCCGCAGCAAAGCCCAATCAGTGAACTCATTGGTTCCCAACTAGATCCTGAGCTCTAACTTCCCATATTGGACTACCTTTGCATCTCGGGTTATTGGTCAATACTGGGTCGGGTCGGGTTCCCCTTCCAGCCATTGGTTCGGGTCGGGTCCACTGCGTTGCGTTGGTTCATTGTCTTCTTCTGGTAACGGTTCGGTTCGGGTCGGGTCGGGTTGCCATCTCCCATCCAGTCCGTGCTTCCGCTCCGATCAGCTCCCTCGTTCTTCACATGCTCCGATCCGATCTCTCCTCCTTTATCCGATCCGATCCCAGTTCAATTAGCGTGGCCTTCCTTTTTTCCAGTTTTCTCAAGTGTCAAGTTCCGATCCGATCGAATCCCTTGCCCAGCTCACCTATCTGATCCGAGCCCATATCCGATCCGATCCGAAACCCTGCACAACTTTCTGCAACTTTTTCCAGCAACTTGTTTACGCCATTCGACGACGTTTTCGACCAATCTAACTATTATAATCAATCACAAATCATTCCAAACAGTCATAGCAACATAGTAAACTAACCACAAACACCAAAACAATGAATTTACATGTCAAAATGGATCAAATATACCCAAAACCCCATGTTTTCCCTTAAGCATGTTTAAGCAAAACTAATCCTAGGGTTAATAAAACTTAACCAAATTAAACCAAACTTTTACCAGAGGCATAAAATATTATTTTCGAATTTATAGATATTTTTCCAGAATAATTTAGTGTATAAATTCGCTAATCTTCACTAATTACCCTTAATTAACTGTAATTAGTGCAAAAACAATGCAAATCACTCACCTTGGCCACAAATAAAATTCTCAGAACTGAAACCTTGCTGATTAGGGTGAATACTGGTGTTTAACAGCAGTTCCAACCTTGCTTTTGTGTTTTCTCTCCTTAATTTGATGTAGATTAAGCCAAAACTTGATTAGAAAGTGATTTGAGGATGTTTCTAGATGTGGACAGCCATTGTTAGGGTTCTAGAATGAAAGTGGCGGCTGGGAAATGAGGATAAGATTGTTCTCTAACTGATTTCAGCCTCCTACTCACCCTAATCCCGAAATCCCCTTTGGGCCTAGCTGTTAATCACCCGGTTAAGCCCAATTAAGTTGTTTTTCACCATCTGAAACTTGTTTTAGCCATATCTCCCAAACGGTGAGTCCGTTTAGCTAATGTGACCACTCTACGGAATTGTAAACCATCATCCGGAGCCAATGGAAGTGGCTTTAGGTCAAAATTCTTTTCCAGTAAAAAGTTATGGCCAAAACAGTACCAACTAGGGTAAAATGATCATTTAAAAATTGGGAAAAATCATGAACATGGGAAATGACCCCAATAGTCGTCTCCCAAAGTTACATGACCATACGACTTCGTATGTGAAAGAAATAAATATTCTACGATCCCATGATGCGTAGAATACGGGTCGTTACACTCTTCCCTCTTAAGAAATTTCGTCCCCGAAATTCCTTAACCCAAAACATACTAAGAATCCCGCATGCCTAACAACCACATACAACAATCAAACAAGCAAACAAGCCTATCCTAGCATGCAGAAAACTAAATCGAAGTT
This sequence comes from Allium sativum, assembly GCA_030737875.1. Classification (NCBI taxonomy): domain Eukaryota; kingdom Viridiplantae; phylum Streptophyta; class Magnoliopsida; order Asparagales; family Amaryllidaceae; genus Allium; species Allium sativum. The sequence continues at coordinate 392,710,184 of CM060922.1, forward strand.
AAAATCTTACCAGGCGAAGAGTTCTGGATACATCTTTCTAATGCTCTCCTCTGTCTCCCAAGTACAGTCATTCTCGTTCTCGCCCCACTGAACCTTGACTAGCTTCACCGCCTTCCTTCGAAGTTGCTTCATATCGTGCTCGACAATACGGATCGGCTTGCGGTTCCCAACCGTCTCGGGTTCTACTTCGAAGTCCTCTAACTGATCAGGTGAAATAGTCATATCTGAGTTGTGAACGAACTTCCTTAGTTGGGAAACATGAAATACGTTGTGAACTCCCGCCATCTTCTCTGGTAAGTCAACTTTACACGCCAAATTCCCGACTAGTTCAAGAATAGGGAATGGACCAACAAATCTTGGTGCTAACTTGCCTCTCCTACCAAATCGTATCACGCTCTTCAACGGAGAAATCTTGACAAACACCAAGTCACCAATGGAGAATTTTAAGTCTCATCTCCTCTTATCAGCATAACTCTTCTGCCTATCTTGGGCAGCCTTCATTCGTTGTTGAATGATCTTGATCTTATCTGAAGTTTCCCTCACCACATCTGGTCCAAGCATAAACTTCTCGCCAGTCTCTATCCAACATGATGGTGAGTTGCACGGCCTTCCGTTCAAAGCTTCATATGGAGCCATACCGATGCTGGATTGGTAGCTATTATTATATGCAAACTCTACTAGATGCAAATGGTCATCCCATGATCCACCAAAATCCAATATACATGCTCTCAAGAGATCTTCCAAAATACGATTCACCCTCTCCATCTGACCGTCAGTCTGAGGATGATATGCGGTACTGAGATGTAACTCTGACCCTAGAGCCTCTTGTAAGCTCTTCCAAAACCCACTAGTGAATAATGGGTCTCGGTCACTCACAATGCTTTTAGGTACTCCATGAAATCTCACTACCCACTTCATATACAGTTCTGCCAACTTGGCTGCCGTTCTGGTCGATTTGACTGGTATAAATCTTGCACTCTTAGTCAATCGATCCACAATTACCCAAATGCTATCATATCCCGGCCTAGTCCTTGGTAAACCATCAATGAAATCCATCGAGACTTGCTCCCATTTCCATTCGGTAATTTCTAATGGTTGCAACAACCCACTAGGCTTCTTTTGCTCGGCTTTAACTAGCTGGCAATTCATGCATTTGGATATAAACTTCCCAACGTCTCTTTTCATCCCTTCCCAGTAGTAAGTCTGTCTCATGTCTCGATACATCTTATTACCACCGGGGTGTATAGTCAGTTTTGAGTGATGACACTCTCTAAGCACTTCATCTCTCAATCCATTGACATTGGGTACAACAAGCTTTCCATTCTTTCTAAGCCATCCATCTCGATTAAGCCCATATTTGTCCATCTCCTCATCGATACCCATCTCTAACTTGGAGATGATTTCCAACAGGTTAGGATCGTCCCTCTGACTAGAGCCGATCCGCTCAATCAAAGTGGGTCTGATCGTCAAACTTGCTAACATTTCTGGATCCAATTCGCACTTTGGTCTAAAATCATACCCAGCGATGTACTCCAGTTGCTTCCATTCTAGAAACATAGCCCCTAAACTGGCATGTCTCCTACTCAATGCATCAGCCACCGCATTGCCCTTTCTTGGTGTATATGTGATGTCGAAATCATAGGAAGCTAAGAATTCTAACCACCTTTGCTGCCGGAGATTTAGATCCTTCTGAGAGAAAAGATACTTCAACGACTTATGATCTGTAAACAACTCAAATCTTTCTCCCAAGAGATAGTGTCTCCACATCTTCAATGCGAACACGATCGCTGCAAATTCCAAATCATGGGTAGGGTATCTTCTCTCGTGCGGTTTCAATTGTCGACTTGCATAAGCTACAACCCTACTGCCTTGCATCAATACAGCACCTAATCCGGTACCGCAGGCATCTGTGTATATCGTCATCTCTTCATTCCCCTTAGGAATGACTAACACTGGTGCACACGTCAATTTGTCCTTCAGACTCTTGAATGCATTCTCGCACCTTTCATCCCAGACAAAAGCTTGATTCTTCTTGGTCAACTGGGTCAACGGTGCTGCTATCTTGGAGAAATCTTGGATAAACTTACGATAATATCCAGCTAATCCCAAGAAACTTCTTATGTCCGTTGCATTCTTGGGCGTAGACCAATCTTGTACCGTAGCCACCTTCACAGGATCCACGGCGATACCATTCTCTGAAACGACATGGCCCAAGAACCTCACTTCCCTCCTCCAGAAGTGACACTTAGAAAACTTTTCTTTCAATTGGTGCTTTCTCAACACCTCCATCACTATTCTTAAATGTTCCTTATGTTCTTCCTCATCAACGAACACAAGGACAAACTTATTCAACTTATCTCTGAATACCCTATTCATAAGATCCACAAAACATGCTGGGGCATTGGTCAGCCCGAATGGCATGACCAACCACTCATAAAACCCAGACGGCGTTCGAAATGCCGTTTTAGCTATACTCTCAGCTTCCACTCTAAGCTGATGAAAACCTGTCGCGAGATCCAACTGAGAAAATACTCTCGCGCCACTCAACTGATCGAACAAATCATCTATCCGCGGTAGAGGATACTTGTTCTTCCTCATCACTTTATTCAACTCGCGGTAGTCTACACACAAACGAAGGGAACCATCTGCCTTGGTAGCAAACACAACTGGTGCTCCCCATTCAGAAACACTCCTTCTGATAAATCCCTTCTTCAAAAGATCGCTGACTTGCACCTCGAGCTCTCGCTGCTCCCTTGGTTCCATACGACGAAGCGGCATCACTATAGGTCTGGCATCTTTCACCAAATCAATACGGAACTCAATCTCTCGATGTGGTGGAAGCCCGGTCACTTCTTCGAAGACATCCGGATACTGGCCAACCACGGGCAAACCTGACAACTCACTATGCGGAATGTCGAGGGAGTTTAGAAAACTAGCCAATACCCCCTCACTGGGTAGACCACCAAACACTATCCTCCGCCCATCATCCGCTCTAGCTGTCACCAAAAAGCCCTCACAGTCTACCACCACCCCGTATCTTTGGAGCCAATCTACTCCTAAAATAATGCCAAACCCAGTAAAGCCCAAAACAAAGCAATCACAAACAAACATGCATCCATGACTCGATAAGACCACATTACGAAAAATCATGCTAAGGCTAGTCGAACCACCAATCGGGTTCGTCACTACTAAAGGTTTATCGACAATCTCGGGCTCCAATCCCAACCTATCTACCAGGTCACTAGATATGAAAGAACTGGAAGCTCCGGTATCAAACAAAACTCTAACAGGAACATCATAAACAGAAAGCATACCTTGAATGACGACATTCTTTCCCTTCTCCGCCGCAGTTGAGGCATTTGACGAAGAAGGAATAGCATTAAGGGCATATGCTTTCACCATTTGCTTTTCTTTAGGGGGTTGAGGACACTTGTCCTTGTGATGTCCCATTTGACCACAGTTGAAACACTTCCTATCCGCTGGCTTGGCCCGACAATTACTAGCATATTGGCCCTTCTTACCACAACTGAAGCACTCAACATCTTGCTTATTCTTTTTCTTCTGACCATCCTTAGCCTGATTCTGCTTTCTCTTATTCTGGGAACCACCCTTGCCTCCTCCACTTGCTTGTGGCTTTGGCTCCTCTGCAGATGCAACCTCAGTCTTCGGCTTGGGGTAGAGACTTTCTGACCTCAACGCTTTTCCCACAATCGATTCAAACGTCTCATCGATGTGGTTAATAAGCCTTTCCCCCAAGTACTGATCCAAACCAGTTATGAATTTCTCATTCTTCTTCTCGGCAGTATCAATAAGAGATAATCCATACTTCGACAAAGTGTCGAATTCAGCAATATACTCCGAGACAGCTCTGCCATTCTGCTTGAGCTCTAAGAATTTCTTAAACAGCACTGACATCTGAGCAGCTGAAATGAACTTCTCGCTAAAGCGAACCTTAAACCGCTCCCAAGTAATCTGATCCTCGGGAGTGGCTGCCTTTATAGCATTCCACCAATTCATAGCCCGTCCTTGCAGCTGACGGGATGCTAACCTTCTCTTCATCGCATCCTCAATACCCAAGTCTTCGAAGATACGCTCGCAGCTATCCAGCCAATCCTGAACATCCGTGGCCGACTCCGTCCCGCGGAACGGCTTCCCACCAAGACAAGTATAATCCTTATTCAGCTTGGCGAAGTCGACCCTAGGCGCCTGCACTATTGGACCACCACCATTTCCACCATTGGGAGCTCCCCTTTGCACATCCCTAAGCATCTCTCTCATGAGGTCAGTGAACATCGTACTCATGTCAGCAACATTCCCATTATTGGCCCCTCTACCGGTACCTCTAGCATATCGGCTCATCGTCAATCTGTAAAAGGAAACGATTAACGACCCCATAGTGGTACTAGTGCAGTACGACCCCACCCTTATACTACTAATAGTATATACATATATAGCTTTTAAAATCCAAAGTAATCACAAATACGCTTTCTCGTATACGTATACTATCTCTCCCTGATAACTTCCCTAAGTTAACTGCGCAACCTAGAGCTCTGATACCAAGTGTGACGGCCCGCCCCGCATCAGTCGGCATTTCCTCCTAAAGTGCGCTGTATACATGCCCGACTAGCACAGAACGGTCGCCAAAGAAAGGAAAGAAGAGAATGAACTAATCAAGAACCTATAGAATCTCTCACAGCGCATGGAATAAAATATAATAATAACATACTTGACATAAAACAGGTGAGACAGTGCATAAGCCGATAACTAAAACCAACATCAACATCAGAGCAGCGGAAATCCATATACAGCTTATTACAACTTTCCAAATTTACTGTCTCTAAAACAAAGAAAGCTAAAGTAGAGGATGCACCACTAATGCCCAAGCAGTGATCTTCAACAACACAGGGAGAATACTATATATATCATACGTGGAAGCCTCCTGCTTGTCTCCGGATCATCTACCCGTGCATCACCAGCTAACATGTCTCTAGTCTGCTCGTGTGAGCACCCAGAGTAATAAGAGGAGACATAAAACTCTGGGTCAGACAAAAAGTCTGGTATGAGCGATAAGCATCTAAACAGAACAATAACAGGTATACTAAACCATACCTGAACCTGGACCTACAACCAAAGAGTTAGTACCACATACCGTACAATACTGCAAGGTGCCATAACAAATAGTGTAAAGAATACGGGGGTGGGGTGTGCATGTCAGATGATAGCAAACAAATCAACCATAGCAACCATCCTCGCATCTCTCACTCAGTGCGTAAAGCATACGATGTCCACCACTGTCAATCACTAGACTCATCGAAGTAGTGACGGAGTTCAACTTGTACAACTACTGCTACTACCAAGCTTACCACATGGAGTCATGACCAAATCTTTACAAATGACGCCACTTCATTGGTCTATAGCCCTTTAGTCGTACCTAGGCCACTGTGGCCCTGGATCCGTTCATGTACCTCCCATACATAGTAATCCAAAGCCATAGACATCGATATCCCCTTGGCACACGTCCCGTAGCAAAGCCCAATCATGAAGTGAACTCATTGGTGCCCAACTAGATCCCGAGCTCTAACTTCCCATATTGGACTACCTTTGCATCTCGGGTTATTGGTCAATACTGGGTCGGGTCGGGTTCCCCTTCCAGCCATCGGTTCGGGTCGGGTCCACTGCGTTGCGTTGGTTCATTGTCTTCTTCTGGTAACGGTTCGGTTCGGGTCCACTGCATTTCGTCGGTTCGGGTCGGGTGTCTCACTTCGGGTCGGGTCGGGTTGCCATCTCCCATCCAGTCCGTGCTTCCGCTCCAATCAGCTCCCTCGTTCTTCACATGCTCCGATCCGATCTCTCCTCCTTTATCCGATCCGATCCCAGTTCAATTAGCGTGGCCTTACTTTTTGCCAGTTTTCTCAAGTGTCAAGTTCCGATCCGATCGAATCCCTTGCCCAGCTCACCTATCCGATCCGAGCCCATATCCGATCCGATCCGAAACCCTGCACAACTTTCTGCAACTTTTTCCAGCAACTTGTTTACGCCATTCGACGACGTTTTCGACCAATCTAACTATTCTAATCAATCACAAATCATCCCAAACAGTCATAGCAACATAGTAAACTAATCACAAACACCAAAACAACGAATTTACATGTCAAAATGGATCAAATATACCCAAAACCTCATGTTTTCCCTTAAGCATGTTTAAGCAAAACTAATCCTAGGGTTAATAAAACTTAACCAAATTAAACTAAACTTTTACCAGAGGCATAAAATATTATTTTCGAATTTATAGATATTTTTCTAGAATTATTTAGTGTATAAATTCGCTAATCTTCACTAATTACCCTTAATTAACTGTAATTAGTGCAAAAACTATGCAAATCACTCACCTTGGCCACAAATAAAATTCTCAGAACTGAAACCTTGCTGATTTGGGTGAATACTGGTGTCTAACTGCAGTTCCAACCTTGCTTTCGTGTTTTCTCTCCTTAATTTGATGTAGATTAAGCCAAAACTTGATTAGAAAGTGATTTGAGGATGTTTCTAGATGTGGGCAGCCATTGTTAGGGTTCAAGAATGAAAGTGGCGGCTGGGAAATGAGGATAAGATTGTTCTCTAACTGATTTCAGCCTCCTACTCACCCTAATCCCGAAATCCCCTTTGGGCCTAGCTGTTAATCACCGGTTAAGCCCAATTAAGCTGTTTTTCACCATCTAAAACTTGTTTCAGCCATATCTCCCAAACGGTGAGTCCGTTTGGCTAATGTGACCACTCTACGGAATTGTAAACCATCATTCAAAGCCAATAGAAGTTGTTTTAGGTCAAAATTCCTTTCCAGTCAAAAGTTATGGCCAAAACAGTACCAACTAGGGTAAAATGGTCATTTAAAAATCGGGAAAAATCATGAACATGGGAAATGACCCCAATAGTCATCTCCCAAAGTTACATGACCATACGACTTCGTATGTGAAAGAAATAAATATTCTACGATCCTATGATGCGTAGAATACGGGTCGTTACAGCGACCGTTCGCGAATTTCGACCATTAACTTCAAATGGAAGTTACAGGAGATCTGACCATCGGGTTCTCCTAAAACTGGAACCGTTGGTTCGTATCGAAAATAGTTTTCCAATGAATATAAGAGATTTGAAATCTAACGGTCAGATTTGGAAATATGTCCAAATCAATTTTGGAAAACGTCGATGTAAATTTAGTTTGGTGACCGTTACTGGAAACCGACTGTAAGGGCCTTAATAAAATTATTAAAAATATGGAAAAATTATGTAAAATCATAATAAATGATTTGGAAAGATTTTGGATGAAAAATTCCATGTTTGAAAACATTAAAATATTTTTTTATCGAAATGAACTAGTTATTAACTAGAATGATAATACAATGTTTGTAAACATATAAATTGGATCTGTATATGGTTTTAACATAACCAGAATTTTCCAAAGTGTGAATTGGAATGGAAATTATCTTTGGAATATTTCGATATTGGATTCCGTAATTATATGGATATTTTTGAGGAATTTGGAAGATATATATCATTATTCCCAATACGATATTTGTTGATTTCAGAATTTGATATTGAGTATAAGCCGATATAATTTCTATTCTAAGTCTTTTATTTAATGTCAAAGTGGATTTTGGGTTTGTCGTGAATGGTGTCTTCAATAACACTATTCTTAAACCCCGTGTGATAGGAATAAATCTTTTTAATTAAGATTATTAGAGTTTCCAATTATATTTAGTAATTGGAATAAAATGAAATGGGAATTGGGTTTATTGTGAACTGTGTTTTTAAATAACACTTGTTCTTTAACCCGATTAGCAATGAAAAAATAATTTTGGAATTTATAAATCTTTTTAATCAAGATTATTAAAGTTTCCAATTATATTTAGTAATTGGAATAAAATGAAATGTGAATTGGGTTTATTGTGAACTGTGTTTTTGAAGACATTTGTTCTTTAACCCGATTAGTAGTGAAAGTATAATTTTGGAATTTATAAATCTTTAAATTAAGATTATTAGAATTTCCAATTATATTTAGTAATTGGAAAAAATGAAATGGGAATTGGGTTTATTGTGAATTGTGTTTCTAAATAACACTTATTCTTTAACCCAATTTATAGTGAAAATATAATTTGGAATTTATAAATCTTTAATTACGATTTAACGGAAATTTTCCAAAGTAAAGTTTTCCAATTTAATACAATAAATTGGAATGGAATGGAATTCGATTTGGTAATAATCGAAGTGAACTTCTATAGAGGAGGACTGTTACTATATATGGAATTTAAAAGACTTTGTCGTTATTCCATTTATATTATTGGTTGGATATGGAAGTTTATATCGATTATGTATATTGATCTGTTTTCCGTGAAGATTCCATAATTAATGGAATACGAAGTTGGGTTTATCATGAATTGTGTTTTAAATGACATTAGTTCTTTAACCCAGTTAAAGATAAGATTGATTTCTTAACTTTGAATAATCATTAAGTAATGATTTTTGAGATTAAAACTGAATTAGAGTTTTAATGAATCTTTAATTAGATTGAAATGAGAATGTGATAATTTAAATTATCAAATTCGGCAAATGATCGAGAATGGAGTACCATCAGTTTTACTTTAGGCGATAGTTAAATCTTTAATTAGATTTGAATGTGAAATGGTAATTAATTTTACCGATAACACCGTAGTGTTAGATATGGAGTATTATCAGTTTTGCTCCATGGGATGAATAAGCTGGGATTGGGATAATAAATGATTACTTCGGTAAGGTTCGTTAATCTCGACTAGTTTTCTAAACCTTAATTTGGTTTGAAATTGTTAAAGGATAAAATAAAATCTTTTGAATTTGAGATTCAAGGAAAATTTAAGAATAAATTTAAAAGAATTTATCTTTGATAAAATTAATGGGAACCTTTCCCTAAAAATATGAATATTGGAATAAAAGAACATTCTGAATTGGAATGAGGTGTATGATGTGTTTTTATAGCACTTTGTTATTGACTATAAAATACGCGAATTATTCGGAAAGACCGGGTTTAACCCATTCTGAATAATTAATACAACGACCAAAAGTCGACAATGAAGACGGTGGTTGAAGACAGGAGTTCTTCACATCGTATGGATGATTACTGATGTCTTGATTGGGTTGTACACCCAAGACAAGGTGACAAGTGGTGATCGTCCAGATGAACTTGGAGATCGACAGATATGCGAGGACCTCTCTCCTGTATTGGACATATGGGACGAGGAATAAGGTGCCTCCGGTTTCATTCAGACCCAGAACGAACTTGTAAATGGATGTGTGTCATACATTGGATTTCATTCTGTGCTAATTGATTTCTATTAAATATATATCTGTTTGGTGGTGGAGAATTTATTCACTTGCTTAACACCCTTCTCTGAGACGTACGAGCTTAGAGGTTATATATTGATAGACATCAGTTGTATGACGTGAATTGTCAGTGTGGCATACCAAGATGTAAATGATCAAGACTTCTGTTGAAAAGCAGAGTCTTATGGTTGATGATCAAAGCATAGCTTTAATTAGCATAGCTTTGTGTATAGCATTACTTTGCGAACCTCACACCCTGGTATGAACCAGAAACGGGAAAAGGACCCCAGGGAGGACATGCATTTCTTTCTAGCTAGAAGTGGTGTCATGGTATGGAGCCCAGACATTTTTACTTATGTGGATGATGGAAAGCGAGGTACCTTGGATATTAAGTCCCTAGTGGCTCAGATTTTATGCCCCATGGGGCAGGGAAACGTATTTTTCAGGAATTGCCAATCCACTAAAGTAAGTGTGGACCGGCCATGGCGCTCCAAGGCTCACTCGAGCTCTGGGCCTGGGGCACATGCTAGAGTGTCTTGAAATCGGTAAGGATGATCCTTTGCCTTGGTTCATGATGGAAATCCAACTCCCAATACGACATCATGCGGTTTTGATTGTAGAACTAGTATGGCGACATGATATATGGTACCTATGCCGTCTATGATTGATACATTTATGTTTGAAGTTGTTTTTTAAACATTATGCACTTATAATATCAAAATTATTTGTTTTATACGTATCAAGCATGTTTAGCTATTATAAGGGAAAACTCTATCCTTCGGCTTGCGTTGCATTGTGTGATGGGACCTGAGTCTTATAATAGCTTCATTTTTCTGAAAAGCATTGCGTTGTTTTATTTTAAACTAAGATTCATGTGGAGTAAACCCATTCCGTGTTATACGGCGTAGTCCCATGATTTCCCCACTTTTAAAATAAAGATTAACAATTTTTTTAGTTCTCAAACTAGTCCCATGAATGACTCGGAGTTTATTGTTTAACCTAAACTCTGGGTGCCCATATTTTCCACATGGGCAGCTAGTAGTTTTGTTTTTGCAGATTATTTCTTTTCCAGGATCCTGGATTTACAGCTGGAGCTATATACGGAAGGCTTTGTATCCGTGTATCTCTTTCCGTTGTATTTGTTAATGTATTTCTGCTACGCATTGTATTATTTTTCCGCTTCTATGTAATTTTAAATCTCTGATATTCTATTTTTCAATGTATATTATTTATTCATACTCTGGAATATTCTTGTACTCTGATGTAATTGTTGTAATAACAATGAAATGTTCTTTTATTTGTGTTTTGATGTGTTGTGTTCTCAACTCAATCCGAGCTTTCCCATAAGGGCGAGTTTGGGTCGTTTTAGCGTGGTGTCAGAGCTTTGGTTTACAGAGCTCGAGAACAAGACACATTAGAACCGAACAAAAGAATTCATCAGACATAGGATTAATAACATCTTATAAGAATGACTTGTTAGAGATAGGATCAGTAGTATCCTAGAATGAGCGAAGTGTGTTATTTTTAAAATAAAAATGAAAAACCAATTTTGGTTTTGAAAATTTTATCTTATTATACGTATTTGAGTATATTATTTTATATTGAATTTGAACAATCGAGTATATGAAGATTTTGCATATACGCTTAGCTAGCATTTATACAAAGTCTCAAATATACTGGATGGATATAGAATCACACTCTAGTCGCCCGGGGATAATTCTGATGATGGCATGTCATCATCATCGTTTATGTTCAAATTTCGAAAGTGGGATATCTATATATTTCCAATTGACTGGTGTGAGAACCAAAACTTAGCTAGAGTTTATTGCTATGATTTGACACTAAAAATATGATTTTTGACTATATATAAAAAATATATTTGAAAGCTAATCGACTAATTGATTGCTGGTTGTGTTGTTTGATTATTAGTTAACTAATAAGATTATTCAAACCAATATAAATGAATGAAAGGTAAAATTTAGCCAAATTGAGCAAATATCGAACTGATTTGAAAATTAATTAGACTTGCATGCATGTACATATATATGTGTGAATAGGTCATAACATGGAAGCTAAGAAGAGGAATAAAATTGTATGCTCGACAATTAGGTACATATTTACAGTATTTGTTGGGGTTTTATGATTTTATGAGTCGATGGGCAAGCCGCTTGGCTTTTTCTATTTCTTTTGGACGATTAGGGCCCTGTGAGGAAAGTTGCGGTTTTAAATATCAACCCGTACAAAGGAGGTTATGGCGAAATTTTTCAAAAATTTAGGATGGTAACCTAGAGAAATTAGAAAATTCTCAGAAACTGAAAAGTTGAAGAATGAAAGCCAGAATGAAAGTTGAGTTGGTTAGTTAAACAGCTTTCAAGTCCATTCCTTTTCGAGGACGAAAAGATTTTAAGTGGGGGAGATTGTAACAATCCGGAATTTCTAAACCAATTTAAAAAAATTATTTTAGTTATTTTAATGAGTTTGGAATATTTAAAATGATTTATTTTAAATAATAACGACTAAAAATTTATTTTAATCGAAGTTAGAACGAATAAATTTATTTTAATTATAAAACGATCCTGAAATGGCGCGATAGTTTGAAAATTTGATTTCTAATTTCAATTGAGCATAAAGAATTCATTTTAAATCAGAATTGGACGAAAGCAGAAATATTTGTATCTGTTTAATAATATCTTTATAATGAATGTTAGAAAATGAGACTTCACTTTATAAATTATAAGTTATGTCCAGTTTAAAGTTCAGAATAGTCGCTATGGAATTTATATATATTTTAATATAATATATAGCGCTTAAAAAAAACCATCATGCAAACCACCTTCGTTTTCGACGAAACCACTCTTGTTGGATCGGGAATGTCAAATTATTGCTAGATTCCAATTCTCGCAATTTTTGGAATTAATATGTGAACGTAGTAAATTTAAATGTGTTTGGTAATTTAAATTTGAATTGGATCGACCAGAAATGACCATTTTTCAAATGGTCTCCAAATTCGACGAAATTAATTTTGTTAGGACCGTATTGTCAAAACATAACTGGATTTATTTTTCTGGAATTTTTTGGGTCAGTATGTGGCCCCAGCAAATTAAAATGTACGTTTAAATTAAATATATATATTGATTTAAAATTTTAATTTAAACAATAACTTGTAATAACCAGAAAATGCGAGCCAATTTAAAATTTTTATTTTGGCAATTTTAGTGAATTTTGAATATTTAAAATGAATTAATTTAAATAATGACGACGAGAAATTTATTTTGAATAAAATCGAACGTATATATTTATTTGAATCGTCATTAGAATATAAATATTTTATTTTAATTATAAAAGGAATTGAAAATGGCGCGATAGTTCGATAATTCGATTTCAAAATTCAAATGAATGTACAGGATTTAAAATAAACCGGATTTTAGCGAAATCAAAAATAATAGAATCTAATTGAGAATATCTTTCTAACGAATCCGGAAAATCGAAATTTCATAGTGGGAATCAAAAGATATGTCCAGTTGAAAATTCAGAATAGTCGTTATGGAATTATGGCCCTTAAAAATGTAAAATTTTGCAAACGATCTCGGTTTTCGACGAAACCACTTTTGTTGGATTCATGAAGTCAAATTATTGCTAGGTTTCAAAATTCGTAATTTTTCGATTCAATATGTGAGTGTGGCAAAGGTAAACGCGTTTGACTAGTTTCAGTTGATTTTAATCGACTGGAAAAAGGCAATTTTTCCAACGGTCTCAGAATGCAACGAAATTAGTTTTGTTAAGACCGTATCGTCAATACGAAGCTAGAAAATATTTTTCGGGAATTTTTCTAGTTAGTATATGGCCTCGGTAAATTGAAAGGGGCGTTAAAATTCAATATAGAGAGTTATATTTTGATTTTGACGAAAACTGATCGTAACGATTGAATCAGCTTGCGATACATATCCATTATGTTCGGAATGGGGGTAACTAGCTAAGGATGACAGGCGGTGGGTCTCGTTTCGAGTTCGAAATAAAAAGTTGCTTTTTAGAATTAGTTAAATAATTAAATATTATAAACCATATAATCCACTCGCTTCCTTCCCTCTTCTCTCTTCCCTTATTCAGTCAAACAAAATAAAAAAAACCCGATCTCATTCTCCTCCGTCGCCACTTCCCTCCCATCGCCGACGCTCCGCTGGCCGCCCTCCCTCAGATCCACCTTCTTCTCCTCCCGCCCTCCCTTTCCTCTCCTCGTCGCTGCTCCTTTCCTCCCACCCCCCCCCCCCTCATCGTCTGAAAACCCTTCGCATACCGCCACCCGACACCCAAATCACCCAGCCGCCATCGAGCCCTAGCTGCGGCCACCCTCCTCGCCACGACGTCCCTCTTTTCCCCCTTCCCTGGCGCAAAAAACCCCGCACCACCATTCGAGAACCCCAACGCAAGCGAGCAGCTTCACCAGCCGGGCCACCATCAGGACGCCACTGCCCTCCCCCACCAGCATCAACCACCAGCAAGGTCCTTCCCCCCTCCCATTTCAATGTAAGTTTCTTTTACTTTCAAATGGAAAAAACTTAGTTTTTATATGTTACAAATATATTCTTTTAAGCTAGTTTTGATATTCTGGAAATATATTGTTAAAAATCAGTTTTAATGTGAACAAAGTTTTGAATTTTATGTGAACAAAGTTTTGAATTTTTATATAAACAAAGATTGGATTTTTATAAAGTTAGCTATATAGAAAAGTTCGGAATTTTCTAAGTAGGAATGATCGGATTTTTAGGGTAGGAAGTAGCAAAGGAAAATATAATTTTTCCATATATAAATGGCGAATAAAAATTGGATTTTTATTTATAGAAAAGATTCAATTTTTATCATGAAGATAACAACATAAAAATTCGATCTTTATCATGAAGATAGTGAGATAAAGAAGTGGTTTTTCTATATATAGAAGTAGAAAGATTCAATTTTTAGAAGTAGAAAGATTATATTTTTATATAAGGAAAGGTTTTATTTTCATATAAGAAAAGATTAGATTTTTGTTTATATAAAGACGTGATTTTTAAAAATATAATTTTTTTATATAAGTAGGAAGTTAAAAATGTGATTTTTATATATGTAGCGGATTAAAAATATGATTTTTATATGCTAGAGAATATAAAAATGTGATTTTTATATGAGTAGCGTTATAAAAATATAATCTTTATTAGAAGAAGAGCGATATAAAAATATAATCTTGATATAGGAAGTAGTGTTGTTAAAATATAATTTTTAACATATACTTCGTGAAACAGACTACGTTGGAAGAACGATGAAGATTCCTACATATGAAGAGTCGTGGCATTGGTTTAGCTAGTCGGTGAGAACTTCTCACTTTAAATCTTGTTTTCTAGTTAAAATATATACTAGGATGCAGACGGTGCTTAGCAGCACCCGATACCCGTTGTCCACAGACCATGGACGACTTGTATGCTTGTTTGATGTGCTGTGAAGTTTGTTTGTGATGTTGATGTGAAATAGATAATAAAATATTCATGTGTTGAAATAAATTAATTATCGTTAAAAATATAATTTTTAACGTGAATGTGAATAAATAAATATTCATTTACAAACCAGACGGTTTGTTTATGTACACCTACTTGAAGGACATTGATTGGGACGATAAATTTTACACATCGCCCAACTGTACAAATAATATTCAGTGTTTGTGGATTGAAACCCCACATGGGTGTTGGGATGATATTTGGCGTACACTAATCCCAATTATTTAGTTGTATGTCGATCGATTGGTCGACAGACTGTGTGAGCGTTAATTATTTATATTTGATGCTTATGCAGTTGTGTGGTGCACTTTGGATGATGGTTAATTATTTATCGTTGCTATTATATACATGTGTTATATGGAATCCATATAATTAACATTATATGGTAATTGATTGGGCCTCATTCCAATTGGGAAAATAAAGAATATTATAAAATATAGATTCATGTGTTGACAGTACTCATTTGTTGAGATTAGTCATGTGTTGAAAGAAATATATATTCATGTGTTGAACGAAATATTTTAACAATAAAATTTACATCTTTATCATATATAAAATTAGAAACTAATTGAAAAATAGATAAGATGAGTGGTCTCCTGGGTATTGATCTGATGTTGGTTTCGGCCTTCGGGGTTAATACTTAGGGAATCGTTCTCTTACTAATTTACGGTTGAAGTCTGACTAGAAATTAAACGATAGAAATCATAATTTTATAAAATATATTAAATAATAAAAATAGTCACGTGTGGACAGTACTCATGTGTTGAGATTAGTCATGTGTTGAAAGAAATATAAATTCATGTGTTGAATAGAATAAATATTCATTTGTTGAATAGAATAACGAAGTTATTGAAAAATATAAAGCCGTGTTGATTAGAGATGCGCTATTTTGACGCGAACGATATTTATATCGATTATATTCTTTTTTATAATGAATATTGAAAAGAGATTTAAAAATCGAATTTTTAGAAATGAATTCGAATTGAATTGAATATAAAATGAATTCGAATTGAAATGAATTCAAATCGAATTGTAATCTAATTGAAACTGAATTAAATAGAAATGCAATTGGAAATCGAAGTGAAATCAATTTGGAATGAATTCAAATCGAATTGAAAACGAACTGAAATTGAATTGAAATCGATTTGAATTGAAATCAAATAGAAATGAATGTAAAAAGAATTTATAATGGAAAATTCAATTTTGATTTGAATTTGAAATGAAGGTTGAAATTGTTTTTGAAACAAACTTGAAATGAGTTATAAAATTCGTATTGAAAGGGAATCGATGAAATATATAATATATATATATTATATATAATGGCCTGAATAGAATGCGCCGCGCCGCGGCAGTTCGTGAATTTCGACCATTGGCTTCGAACGGACATTACGGGAGATCCAACCGTCAGATTCTCCTAAAACCAGAACCTTGGGTTTGTATCGAAAAGAGCTTTCTAACGAATACAAGAGATTTGAAATCAGACGGTTGGATTTGGAGATACGTCCAAATCAATTTCAGAAAAGGTCGTTGTAAGTGCAGTTCGATGGTTGTTGATGGAAATCGACTGTACGGGCCTTGATAAAATTATTGAAAACAGTAATAATTTGTGTAAAATCATAAGAAATGATTTGTGAAGAATTGGGATGAAAAACTCCATATTTGAAAAGATAAAAATAGATTTTTATCGAAATAAACTAGTTTTGAACTAGAATTAAAATCCAATTATTTTTAAATAAATAAATTGGATTTGAAATGGGTTTTAAATAACTAGAATTTCCAATATATGTATTGGAATGGATTTGAATCGAAATTGTCTTTGGAATATTTCGATATTAGATTCCGCGATTATACAGATATTTTGGAGGAAATTTGGAAGATATATTTTATATCGTCATTTCCAAAGCGATATTTGTGGGTTTCAGAAATTGATATTGAATATAAGCCGATATATTTTCTATTCAGAGCCTTGTATTTAATATCAAACGGGATTTGGGTTTGTCGTGAATGGTATCTTCATCAACATTGTTCTTAAACCCCATTGAGGAAAGATTAAATCTTTTTATTTAGATTTAATGAAATATACCAATTAATTAATATATTTAATTAGAATTGAATTAGAATTGATTTGTAGGTTTATCGTGAACGGTGTTTTAAATAACACTTGTTCTTTAACCCGATAATAAATAGAATGTGATTTGGGTTTATCGTGAACTGTGTTTTAAATGACATTAGTTCTTTAACCCAGTAAAAGGAGTTTTAATGAATCTGTAATTAGATTTAAATGTGAATTGATAACTTAAATTATCAATTTGGAAAGTGATCGAGAATGGAGTATCACCAGTTTTGCTCCAAAGCGATAGTTAAATCTTTAATTAGATTTGAACGTGAAATGGTAATTAATTTTACCGATAACACCGTGGTGTTAGATATGGAGTATTACCAGTTTTGCTTCATGGGATGAATAGGTTGGGATTGGGAATAAAATAAATAATTACTTCGGTGTGGTTCGCTAATCCCGACTAGTTTGGAAAACCTTAACATGGTTTGAAATGATATCCAAAGGAGTATTAAAGAATAAATTTAGAAGAATTTATCTTTGATAAAATTAATGAGAACCTTTCCCTAGGAATGTGAAATTTAGAAACCAACTGTAGGTTAGCTAAGAAGAATGGTTTCCTGGGTATTGATCTGATGTTGGTTTCGGCCTTCGGGGTTGATATTTGGGGAATTGTTCTCTTGCTAATTTACTGTTAGGGACTGATGAATTGGAATGAGGCGTATGCTGTGTTTGTGTAACATTTGTTTATTATATACGCGGGTTATTCAGAAAGTCCGGGTTTATACCCATTCTGAATAACCGATTCGACGATATGTCGAAGATGAGGACGGTGGTTGAAGACCGGAAGTCTTCACATCGTTTGGGTGATTACTGATGATCTTGATTGAGATGTACACCCAAGAGGAGGGAATCAATTGGTGATCGTCCAGACGTACTTGGAGATTGATGGATATGCGAGGAAAGTGCCTCCGGTTTCGTTCAGATCTAGAACGAACTTGTAAATGGACTGTGTGTCTGACATTGGATTTTATTCTGTGTTGATTGATCTCTATTAAATATACATTTGTTTGGCGGTGGAGAATTTATTCTCTTGCTTAACGTCCTTCTCTGAGACGTACGAGCTCAGAAGTTGTATATCGATGGACATCAGTCGCATGGAGTGAATTGCCTGTGTGGCATGCCTAAGTGGCAGATGATCAAGGCTTCTGTTGAAGAGCAAAGTCTTGTGGTTGATGATCAAAGCACGGCCTATGTGGCGCAACTTTGTGTATAGCGTGAATTCGCGAGCCTCACACCTCGATATGAGTCAAAAACGGGATAGTGACTGCAGGGAGAGCACGACGTTTCTTTCTAGCTATGGGTGGTGTTAGTGCTTAAACAGGCTGACATTTATATTATTTTTACCTATGTGGTTTTTGGAATGCGAGGCACCTCGATTTTAGGTCTGTTAGGACCGGAAAACGTGTGTTCAGGAAAAATTAATCCACTAAAGTATGTGTGGACCGGCCCTGAAGCATCCGAGAGGCTACTCAGAGAGAGTAGTCTTACGACATTTGCTAGAGTGTCTCGAAGCGGAGAGGAGCTTGCCCCTTCCTCGACTCATGACGGAAATCCAATTTCCAATACGAGATATTTCGGTTTTATTTGTAGAGCCTAGTATTAGCGACATGATAGATGATACCCATGCCGCCTATGATTGATATTTATGATTGAAATTGTTTTGACACTATACACTTATAATAGTATCAAATGATTTGTTTTAAACGTACCAAGCATGTTTGGCTATTATAAGGGAAAACCCTATCCTCCGGCTTGGGTTGCATTGTGTGATGGGACCTGGGCCTTATAATAACTTCATTTTTCGAAAGAGCATTGCGCTGTTCATTTATATGCACTGGTATTCTTGGGAGGAAACCCGTTCCGTGTTATACGGCGTGGTCCTTTGAATTACTCTCTTTTAAAAATAAAGATTAATAACTGTTTTAGTTCTCACACCAGTCACATGACTGACCTGGAGTTTATTGTTTTAACCTAAACTCTGGGTACCCTTATTTCCGCACGGGCAGCTAGTAGTTTTGGTTTTGCGGATTTATATTCACAGAATCATGATTTACAGCTGGAACGATGCTCGGAAAGCTCTGTATCCGTGTATTACTTTCAGTTGTGTTTTGTATTGTTTTTCCGCTGCTATGTAATTTATTGTAATCTCTGATATTTTTCTGTTGTGTAATATCTATTCTTACTCTGTATATTCTTGTAATCTGATGGAATTGTTGTAAATAACAATGAAATGTTCTTCTGTTTGCGTTCCGATGTGTGTTGTTCTCAACGCCATCCGGGCTTTCCTTACCGGGGAAGTTCAGGTCGTGTCAGTTTGGTATCAGAGCTTTGGTTTACAGAGCTCGAGAACAAGACACATTAGAACCGAACGAAAGAATTCATCAGATATTGGATTAATAATATCCAATTAGAATAACTCGTTAGAGATGGGATCAGTAGTATCCTAGAACGAGTGTCAAGAGTATATTTTTCAAATGAAAACAATATTGTTTTGAAAATTTAAACCATTTTATATGTATTTGAATATTTTATTTGTATTGAATTTGGACAATCGAGTATATAGAGATTTTGTGTATACGCGTCATGAGCGTATATTCGAAGTTTTAATATACTGGATAGATATAGAATCACACTCTAGTCGCCCGGAGATGATTCTACTGATGACGTACGGCATCAGTAGTTTATTTTCGTGTTTCGAAAGTGGGATTTCTATATATTTCCATTAGACTGGTGTGAAAACCGAAACTATATAGATTTATTGTTGTGATTTGGCATCAAAAACATGATTTTCTGTATATATATCAAAGTTATGAATTTGAAATGATAATCAACTAATTGATTGCTGATTGTGTTGTTTGATTATTGATTTGAAATTTTGAACCATTATGCCAAATTGAACCTAATATTGAACTGCATGGAAAATTGTTTGAAAATACATGCATATACATGTGCTTACATTGAACAGGTCATAGCAAGGAGGCTAGAGCAGAAGAATAAAATTGTTTGCCCGGGAAATAGGTACATGTTTACCATAATTTACTGTTTTGTTTAGGTGATGATGATTTTATGAGCCGACTGGCTAGCCGCTTGGCCTTTTCTTTTTCTTTTGGATTGAAGGAGGCCATGGGAGGCTATATGAAATATCCCGAAGTCCCCGGTGCAGGGGGAGGTCATGGCGAAATTTTTCGGAAATTTAGGGTGTTAGTCAAATTTTTGAAAAATTTGGAAAGTTCTTAGAGACTGAAAAGTTGAAGAACTTAAGCCGCAAAGAAAATAATGGAAGTTGAGTTGATTAGTTAAACAACTTTCAGCTTCGTTCCTTCTCGGGGACGAGAAGTTTTAAGTGGGGGAGATTGTAATAACCCGGAAATGCGAGCCAATTAAAAAAATTTATTTTGGCAATTTTAGTGAATTTTGAATATTTAAAATGAATTATTTTAAATAATGACGACGAGAAATTTATTTTGAATAAAATCGAACGTATATATTTATTTGAATCGTCATTAGAATATAAATATTTTATTTTAATTATAAATGGAATTGAAAATGGCACGGTAGTTCGATAATTCGATTTCAAAATTCAAATCAATGTACAGGATTCAAAATAAACCGGATTTTAGCGAAACCAAAAATAATAGAATCTAATTGAGAATATCTTTCTAACGAATCTGGAAAATAGAAATTTCATAATGGGAATCAAAAGATATGTCCAGTTGAAAATTCAGAATAGTCGCTATAGAATTCTGGCCCTTAAAAATGGAAAATTTTGCAAACGACCTCGGTTTTCGACGAAACCACTTTTGTTGGATCCGTGATGTCAAATTATTGCTAGGTTTCAAAATTCGTAGTTTTTCGATTCAATATGTAAGCGTGGCAAAGGTAAACGCGTTTGACCAGTTTCAGTTGATTTTAATCGACTGGAAAAAGGCCATTTTCCAACGGTCTCAGAATTCAACGAAATTAGTTTTGTTCAGACCGTAACGTCAATACGAAACTAGAAAATATTTTTCGGGAATTTTTCTAGTTAGTATGTGGCCTCGGTAAATTGAAAGGGGTGTTCAAATTCAATATATAGAGTTATATTTTGATTTGACGAAAACTGATCGAAACGATCGAATCAGCTTGCGATACATATCCCATTGTGTTCGGAATGGGGGTAATAAGCTAGGGACGACAGGCGGTGGGTCTCGTTTCGAGTTCGAAATAAAAAGTTGCTTTTTAGTATTAGTTAAATAATTAAATATTATAAACTATATAATCCACTCACTTCCTTCCCTCTTCTCTCTCTTCCTTTATTCAGTCAAACAAAATAAAAAAAACCGATCTCATTCTCCTCCGTCGCCACTTCCCCCCCATCGCCGACGCTCCGCCGGCCGCCCTCCCTCAGACCCACCTTCTTCTCCTCCCGCCCTCCCTTTCCTCTCCTCATCGCTGCTCCTTCCACCCCCCCCCCCCCCCCCCGCACCCCATCGTCTGAAAACCCTTCACAAACTGCCACCCGACCCCCAAATCACCCAGCCACCGTTGAGCCCACCCTCCTCGCCACGACGCCCCTCTTTTCCCCCTTCCATGGCGCATAAAAACCCCGCACCACCATTCGAGAAACCCAACGAAAGCGAGCAGCTTCACCAGTCGGGCCACCATCAGGACGCCACTGCCCTCCCCCACCAACATCGGCCACCAGTAAGGTCCTTCCCCCCTTCCCATTTCAATGTAAGTTTCTTTTACTTTCAAACGGAAAGAAACTCAGTTTTTATATGTTACAAATATATTCTTTTAAAACAGTTTTGATACTCTGAAAATATATTGTTAAAAATCAGTTTATAAAATCAGTTTTAATGTGAACAAAGTTTTGAATTTTATGTGAACAAAGTTTTGAATTTTTATATAAACAAAGATTGGGTTTTTATAAAGTTAACTACATAGAAAAGCTCGGATTTTTCTAAGTAGGAAAGATCGGATTTTTAGGGTAGGAAGTAGCGAAGGAAAATATAATTTTTTCATATATAAATGGCGAATAAAAATTGAATTTTTATTTATAGAAAAGATTCGATTTTTATCATGAAGATAACAACATAAAAATTCGATCTTTATCATGAAGATAGCGAGATAAAGAAGGGGTTTTTCTATATATAGAAGTAGAAAGATTCTTTTTAGAAGTAGAAAGATTATATTTTTATATAAGGAAAGGTTTTATTTTCATATAAGAAAAGATTAGATTTTTGTTTATATAAAGACGTGATTTTTAAAAATATTTTTTTTATATAAGTAGGGAGTTAAAAATGTGATTTTTATATATGTAGCGAATTAAAAATATGATTTTTATATACTAGAGAATATAAAAATGTGATTTTTATATGAGTGGCGTTATAAAAATATAATCTTTATTAGAAGAAGAGCGATATAAAAATATAATCTTGATATAGGAAGTAGCGTTGTTAAAATATAATTTTTAACATATACTTCGTGAAACAGACTACGTTGGAAGAACGATGAAGATTCCTACAAATAAAGAGTCGTGGCGTTGGTTTAGCTAGTCGGTGAGAACTTCTCACTTTAAATCTTGTTTTCTAGTTAAAATATATACTAGGTTGCAGACGGTGCTTAGCAGCACCCGACACCCGTCGTCCACAGACCATGGACGACTTGTATGCTTGTTTGATGTGTTGTGAAGTTTGTTTGTGATGTTGACGTGAAATAGATAATAAAATATTCATGTGTTGAAATAAATTAATTATCATTATAAATATAATTTTTAACGTGAATGTGAATAAATAAATATTCATTTACAAACCGGACGGTTTGTTAATGTACACCTATTTGAAGGACATTGATTGGGACGATAAATTTTACACATCGCCCAACTGCACAAATAATATTCAGTGTTTGTGGATTGGGACCCCACACGGGTGTTGGGATGATATTTGGCGTACACATAAACCCAATTATTTAGTTGTATGTCGATCGATTGGTCGACAGACTGTGTTAGCATTAATTATTTATATTTGATGCTTATGCAGTTGTGTGGTGCACTTTTGATGATGGTTGATTATTTATCGTTGCTATTATATACATGTGTTGTATGGAATCCATAAGATTAACTTTATATGGTAATTGATTGGGCCTCATTCCAATTGGGAAAATAAAGAATATTATAAAATATAGATTCATGTGTTGACAGTACTCATTTGTTGAGATTAGTCATGTGTTGTAAGAAATATACATTCATGTGTTGAACGAAATATTTTAACAATAAAATTTACATCTTTATCATATATAAAATTAGAAACTAACTGGAAAATAGATAAGATGAGTGGTCTCCTGGGTATTGATATTATGTTGGTTTCGGCCTTCGGGGTTAATACTTAGGGAATCATTGTCTTACTAATTTACGATTGGATTCTGACTAGAAATTAAACGATAGAAATCGTAATTTTATAAAAATATATTAAATAACAAAAATAGTCACGTGTGGACAGTACTCATGTGTTGAGATTAGTCATGTGTTGAAAGAAATAAAGATTCATGTGTTGAATTGAATAAATATTCATTTGTTGAATAGAATAACGTAATTATTGAAAAATATAAAGCCATGTTGATTGGAGATGCACTATTTTGACGCGAACGATATTTATATCAATTATATTCGTTTTTATAATGAATATTGAAAAGAGATTTAAATCGAATATTTAGAAATGAATTCGAATTGAATATAAAATGAATTCGAATTGAAATGAATTCAAATCGAATTGTAGTCGAATTGAAATTGAATTAAATAGAAATGCAATTGAAAATCAAAGTGAAATCGATTTGGAATGAATTCAAATCGAATTGAAAACAAACTGAAATTGAATTGAAATCGATTTGAATTGAAATCAAATAGAAATGAATGTAAAAAGAATTTATAATGGAAAATTCAATTTTGATTTGAATTTGAAATGAAGGTTGAAATTGTTTTTGAAACAAATTTGAAACGATTTATAAAATTCGTTTTAAAAGGGAATCGACGAAATATATATAATATATATATTATATATATATAATGGCCTGAATAGAACGCGCCGCGCCGCGGCAGTTCGTGAATTTTGACCATTGGATTCAAACGGACATTACGGGAGATCCGACCGTCGGATTCTCCTAAAACCGGAACCATTGGGTTCGTATCGAAAAAAGCTTTCTAAGGATACAAGACATTTGAAATTTGACGGTTGGATCTGGAGATACGTCCAAATCAATTTCAGAAAAGGTCGATGTAAGTGCGGTTCGATGGCCGTTGATGGAAATCGACTGTACGGGCCTTGATAAAATTATTAAAAATAGTAATAATTTGTGTAAAATCATAAGAAATGATTTGTGAAGAATTGGGATGAAAAACTCCATATTTGAAAAGATAAAAATAGATTTTTATCAAAATGAACTAGTTTTGAACTAGAATTAAAATCCAATTATTTTTAAATAAATAAATTGGATTTGAAATGGGTTTTAAATAACCAGAATTTTCAATATATGTATTGGAATGGATTTGAATCGAAATTGTCTTTGGAATATTTCAATATTAGATTCCGCGATTATACAGATATTTTGGAGGAAATTTGAAAGATATATTTTATATCGTTATTTCCAAAGCAATATTTGTGGGTTTCAGAATTTGATATTGAATATAAGCCGATATATTTTCTATTCAGAGCCTTGTATTTAATATCAAATGGGATTTGGGTTTGTCGTGAATGGTGTCTTCATCAACACTGTTCTTAAACCCCGTTGAGGAAAGATTAAATCTTTTTATTTAGATTTAATGAAATATACCAATTAATTAATATATTTAATTGGAATTGAATTAGAATTAATTTGTGGGTTTATCGTGAACGGTATTTTAAATAACACTTGTTCTTTAACCCGATAATAATTTGAATGTGAATTGGGTTTATCGTGAACTGTGTTTTAAATGACATTAGTTCTTTAACCCAGTAAAAGGAGTTTTAATGAATCTGTAATTAGATTGAAATGTGAATTGATAATTTAAATTATCAAATTTGGAAAGTGATCGAGAATGGAGTATCACCAGTTTTGCTCCAAAGCGATAGTTAAATCTTTAATTAGATTTGAACGTGAAATGGTAATTAATTTTACCAATAACACTGCGATGTTAGATATGGAGTATTACCAGTTTTGCTTCATGGGATGAATAGGTTGGGATTGGGAAATAAAATAAATAATTACTTCGGTGTGGTTCGCTAATCCCGACTAGTTTGGAAAACCTTAACATGGTTTGAAATGATATCCAAAGGAGTATTAAAGAATAAATTTAGAAGAATTTATCTTTGATAAAATTAATGGGAACCTTTCCCTAAGAATGTGAAATTTAGAAACTAACTGTAGGTTAGCTAAGAAGAATGGTTTCCTGGGTATTGATCTGATGTTGGTTTCGGCCTTCGGGGTTAATATTTGGGGAATTGTTCTCTTGCTAATTTACGGTTAGTGACTGATGAATTGGAATGAGGCGTATGTTGTGTTTGTGTAACATTTGTTTACTATATACGCGGGTTATTCAGAAAGGCTGGGTTTATACCCATTATGAATAACCGATTCGACGATATGTCGAAGATGAGGACGGTGGTTGAAGACCGGAAGTCTTCACATCGTTTGGGTGATTACTGATGATCTTGATTGGGTTGTACACCCAAGAGGAGGGAATCAGTTGGTGATCGTCCAGACGTACTTGGAGATCGATAGACATGCAAGGAAAGTGCCTCCGGTTTCGTTCAGACCCAAAATGAACTTGTAAATGGACTGTGTGTCTGACATTGGATTTTATTCTGTGTTGATTGATCTCTATTAAATATACATCTGTTTGGCGGCGGAGAATTTATTCTCTTGCTTAACGCCCTTCTATGAGACGTACGAGCTAAGAGGTTGTATATCGATGGACATCAGTCGCATGGAGTGAATTGCCTATGTGGCATGCCTAAGTGGCAGATGATCAAGGCTTCTGTAGAAAAGCAAAGTCTTGTGGTTGATGATCACAGCACGGCCTCTGTGGCGCAGCTTAGTGTAAAGTGTGAATTCGCGAGCCTCACACCCCGGTATGAGTCAAAAACGGGATAGTGACTGCAGGGAGAGAACGACGTTTCTTTCTATCTATGGGTGGTGTCAGTGCTTAAGCTGGCTGACATTTATATTATTTTTACCTATGTGGTTGTTGGAATGCGAAGCGCCTCGATTTTAGGTCTGTTAGGATCGGGAAACGTGTGTTCAGGAATAATTAATCCACTAACGTAAGTGTGGACCGGCCCTGAAGCATCCGAGAGGCTACCTAGAGAGAGTAGTCCTGAGACATTTGCTAGAGTGTCTCGAAGCGGAGAGGAGCTTTCCCCTTGCCTCGACTCATGACGGAAATCCAATTTCCAATACGGGATATTTCGGTTTTATTTGTAGAGCCTAGTTTTGGCGACATGATAGATGGTACCCATGCCGCCTATGATTGAAATTGTTTTGACACTATACACTTATAATAGTATCAAATGATTTGTTTTAAATGTACCAAGAATGTTTGGCTATTATAAGAGAAAACCCTATCCTCCACCTTGCGTTGCATTGTTTGATGGGACCTAGGTCTTATAATAGCTTCATTTTTCGAAAAAGCTTACGCTATTCATTTATATGCACTGGTTTTCTTGGGAGGAAACCCGTTCTGTGTTATACGGCATGGTCCCTTGAATTACTCTCTTTTAAAAATAAAGATTAATAACTGTTTTAGTTCTCACACCAGTCACATGACTGACCTGGAGTTTATTGTTTTAACCTAAACTCTATGTGCCCTTATTTCCGCACGAGCAGCTAGTAGTTTTGGTTTTGCAGATTTATATTCACAGGATCCTGATTTACAGCTGAAACGTTGCTCGGAAAGCTCTGTATCCGTGTATTACTTTCAGTTGTGTTTTGTATTGTTTTTCCGCTGCTATGTAATTTATTGTAATCTCTGATATTTTTCTGTTGTGTAATATCTATTCTTACTCTGTATATTCTTGTAATCTGATGGAATTGTTGTAAATAACAATGAAATGTTCTTCTGCTTGCGTCCCGATGTGCGTTGTTCTCAACGCCATCCAGGCTTTCCTTACCGGGGAAGTTCGGGTCGTGTCATAACTGGTCGAAATGATAGAATTGGCTTATGAAACATATCCCATTGTGCTTGGAATAGGGGTAATTAGCTAAAGGCGATAGTCATTGGGCCTCGTTTTGAGTCCGGACTGATAAGCAAGTAATTTGTGAACTAAAATTATATCAAATAATATATATATCAATTTTTTTCCGGAAACCCTAATTCATTATACTCAACGCCGCCATTTAATTTTTCAATGGCAGAAATTGCACGATATTAATCCCTTAAATTCTCCCAATTTAGATTGAATTACATCCTACATTCAAAGCGAATAGTTTGAGATTTTCAAGCCCTTTCGATCCATATGGTGATGATTGAAAATCATGCTACGAATCTCTCGATTTCTGTGTGCAAAGTAGGCGCGTTCGAATGGAATTTTGGGACGCCATCGGTGTGCGAGCTGCACCATTTTCGAGGCGCGAGGAGGGGTTACGGAGGCGCAGCATGTGGTGGAGTTGGATCTTGGTCCGGTTAACGATTGGAGGCTGCGGTATGGAATTTTTGAGGCGCGACATTGGGTTCCTAGAACCAGGAAGTAACGGGTGAAGGAAGATGATTAAAAGGGTTAAGTATAATAATTAAATTAATTATTGGTTTAATTAGTTTTTAAAGTAATTAATCTATAACAGGGTCATAACTTATCCAACGAACACGGAATTCAGCAAAACAAAGTTTGTTGGAACCGTGAAGAAGAATACTACGTGATGGAACAAACTAGGACTGAAACAAAAGCAATTGCAAATTGTGGTTAAATTAAACGTCGGGTTTAATTTAATTAAAATAATCGTTTTAAATGATTCCAAAACCAATCAAGGTAAGAACTCCTTTATTTTCCAGTTAAATATATACTAGGATGCAGACGGTGCTTAGCAGCACCAGACACTATTTATTGTACAAACCATGATTGTTTGTTTGGACTGTATTGTGCGTTGTTTGTGATGTTCTAATGTTTAACATATTAAAAATAATGTTAATATTAATGTGATAGCAGTCTGTGATGAGCGTTATTTATTTATTTTAATGCTCACACAGTTGTAGATTTCACTCTGTATGTGAATGGATTGTTTGATGATTATTTATCATTATGTGGCATACATGCGATGTATGAAATCCATATAACTGAAATTATATAGCAATTGATTGAGTCGCATTCCGATTAAAAAATAAAGGATATTTTAAAATAATGGACATTTAAAAATAAAGGACATTTAAAATAAAGAATATTATAAAATAAAATGTTTCAACAATAATAATCACATTTTTATTGTATGTATAAACCGATAAAAGAAGCATACGTTAAAATATATTTTTTGTTAGATAAAAAAATGTATCATCTTTAATAGGTTAATGAAGAATAAAAGATTCATATGTTAAAAATATTTTTGTTAGATAAAAATATTATTTTTTACATGTTAATGAAGTGAATTAAATAGTCATGTGTTGAATAAAATATTTGAACAATAAAAATATCATTTTTATTGAACGTATAAACCAATACAAATATTCATGTATGGAATAAAATATTTAAACAATATTTCAAAATAATATTTAGTGAAGAATAAAATTATGATTTTGATGTCCGATTTTGGATGGATACAAAATATTGAAATGTGAAGGCGAGTTAAGTAGCAAACGCCATTTTAGCCCGAACGGGTTTATCGATCGATTTTATTCATTTTATAATGAATAACGAAAAGGAGTGATTTCAAAATCAAATATTTAGAAAATATTATCATTTCAATATGATAAGATGTAGAATATTCAATTTTGATTTGAAATTGAAAAAGAAGCTGGAATCATTTTAAAATGAAATTATAAATATTTTATAAATACACTTTAAATGGAAATTAATGAAATATATATATATATATAATGGACTGAATAAAACGCGCCGCGCAGCGACTGTTCGCGAATTTCGACCATTAACTTCAAATGGACGTAACAGGAGATCCGACCGTCGGATTCTCCTAAAACGAAACCGTTGGGTTCGTATCCAAAAGATATTTCCAATGAATATAAGAGATTTGAAATCTAACGGTCGGATTTGGAAATATTACCAAATCAATTTTGGAAAAGGTCGCTGTAAATGCAGTTCGGTGACCGTTACTGGAAACCAATTGTAAGGGCCCTAATAAAATTATTAAAAATATGGAAAAATTATGTAAAATCATAATAAATGATTTGGAAATATTTTGGATGAAAATTTACAAGTTTGAAAAGATTAAAATATATTCTTATCGAAATGAACTAGTTATTAACTAGAATAATAATCCAATATTTCTAAATAAATAAATTGGATCTGTATATGGTTTTAACATAACTAGAATTTTTCAGAGTGTGAATTGGAATGGAAATTATCTTTGGAATATTTCGATATTGAATTCCGTAATTATACGGATATTGTTGAGGAATTTGGAAGATATATATATCGTTATTCCTAATACGATATTTGTTGATTTCAGAATTTGATATTGAATATAAGCCGATATAATTTCTATTCAGAGCCTTTTATTTAATGTCAAAGTGGATTTTGGGGTTGTCGTGAATGGTGTCTTCAGTAATACCGTTCTTAAACCCCATGTGAAAACAATAAATCTTTTTAGTTAAGATTATTAGAGTTTCCAATTATATTTAGTAACTGGAATGAAATGAAATGGGAATTGGGTTTATTGTGAACTGTGTCTTTATATAACACTTTTTCTTTAACCCGATTAGCAGTGAAAATATAATTTTGGAATTTATAAATCTTTTTAATTAAGATTATTAGAGTTTCCAATTATATTTAGTAATTGGAATAAAATGAAATGCGAATTGGGTTTATTGTGAACTGTTTTTTTAAAGACATTCGTTCTTTAACCCGATTAGCAGTGAAAATATAATTTTGGAATTTATAAATCTTTTAATTAAGATTATTAGAGTTTCCAATTATATTTAGTAACTGGAATAAAATGAAATGGGAATTGGGTTTATTGTTAACTGTGTTTTTAAAAAACACTTGTTCTTTAACCTAATTAACGATGAAAATATAATTTGGAATTTATAAATCTTTTATTAGGATTTAATGGAAAATTTCCAAATTAAAGTTTTCCAATTTAATACAATAAATTGGAATGAAATGGAATTCTATTTGGTAATAATCGAAGTGAACTTATGTGGAGGAAGACTGTTACTATATATAGAATTTAAAAGGCTTTGCCGTTATTCCATTTATATTGTTGGTTGGATATGGAAGTTTATATCGATTATGTATATTGATCTGTTTTCGTGAAGATTCCACAATTAATGGAATATGATGTTGCGTTTATCGTGAACTGAGTTTTAAATGATATTAGTTATTTAACCTAGTTAAAGATAAGATTGATTTCTTAACTTTGAATAATCATTAAGTAATGATTTTTGAGATTAAAACTGAATTAGAGTTTTAATGAATCTTTAATTAGATTGAAATGAGAATGTGATAATTTAAATTACCAAATTCGGCAAATGATCGAGAATGGAGTACCACCAGTTTTACTCCAGGCGATAGTTAAATCTTTAATTAGATTTGAACGTGAAACGGAAATTAATTTTACTGATAACACCGCGGTGTTAGATATGGAGTACTATCAGTTTTGCTCCATGGGATGAATCGGTTGGGATTGAGATAATAAATAATAAATGATTACTTCGGTAAGGTTCGTTAATCCCGACTAGTTTCATAGACCTTAATTTGGTTTGAAACTGTTAAAGGACAAAACGAAATCTTTTGAAACTGAGATCCAAAGGAAAATTTAAGAATAAATTTAAAAGAATTTATCTTTGGTAAAATTAATGGGAACCTTTCCCTAAAAATATGAGTATTGGAATAAAAGAATATTCTGGATTGAAATGAGGCGTATGATGTTTTTTTATAACACTTTATTATTGATTACAAAATACAAGAATTATTCGGAAAGACTGGGTTTAACCCATTTTGAATAATTAATACAACGACCAAAATTCGATGATGAAGACGTTGGTTGAAGACCGGAGTTCTTCACATCGTTTGGATGATTACTGAAGTCTTAATTGGGCTGTACACCCAAGACAAGGAAATAAGTGGTGATCGTCCAGACATACTTGGAGAGCGAGGGATATGCGAGGACCTCTCTCCTGTATTGGACATATAGGACGAGGAATAAGGTGCCTTCGGTTTCGTTCAGACGCAGAACGAACTTATAAATGGATATGTGTCTGAAATTGGATTTCATTCTATGCTAATTGATTTCTATTAAATATATAGATCTGTTTGGTGGCGGAGAATTTATTCTCTTGCTTTACACCCTTCTCTCAGATGTACAAGCTTAGAGGTTATATATTGATAGACATAAGATGTATGGCGTGAATTGTTAGTGTGGCATGCCAAGATGCAAATAATCCAGACTTTAGTTGAAAAGCAGAGTCTTGTGGTTGATGATCAAAGCACAGCTTTAATTAGCATAGCTTTGTGTATAGCATTACTTCGCGAGCCTCACACCGCAGTATGAACTAGAAACGGGAGAAGGACCCTAGGGAGGACATGCGTTTCTTTCTAGCTAGAAGTGGTGTCATGGTATGGAGCCCAGGTATTTTTACTTATGTGGATGATTGAAAGTGAGCTATCTCGGATATTGAGTCCCTAGTGGCTCAGATTTTATGCCCCATAGGGCAGGGAAATGTATTGTTCAAGAATTTCCAATCCACTAAAGTAAGTGTGGACCGGCCCTGGCGCTCCAAGGCTCACTCGAGCTCTGAGCCTGAGGCACGGGCTAGAGTGTCTCTGTAACGTCCCGTATTTTTAGCGGTACAATAATTTATTTATTTAAATAGTGTTTAGAAATTTAAATGGTTGTTTAACTAAATAATATTGAATATTTAATTAATTTAAATAATAGAATAATATATTTAATTCTGAAATAATCATAATTAGCTGAAATGGCAATACTATGTGAATTGGATCATTCAAAATATTTAATTCAGTTCAGAATTTATTAGAATAACGAATGTATTATTTAAATGAAGTTTGAAGGTATAATTATATTATAATTATAAACGAGCTCAAAATTGCGTGGCAGTTCATAATTTGGCGATTCGAACTTTAATTGAATATACAGAATTCGTTTTAAATCAGATTTCTGTGAAATAAGAAATGTTCGGAGCTGGCGAAGTATATTTTTCTAATAGAAGAGAAAAATCGGGATTTCGTCGTATAGATTTTGGTTTATGCCCAAATTAAATTTTCGAAAATTCGCTATGGAATTCCTTTATAATTTATATTGATTTATTTATATTTAAATGGATTTTTCAATATAAATTGAATATCGATTTAACTCTAGATTTGAAATATGGAGATATAAATCCAAATATGTTATTTCAGAGCTGTATGATATTCTGTGTGAATATATACGATAATATTTATTTATAAATATTTAATTTGATTATTTTTAAATATATTTATATATTTAAAGGGGTTATTTAGTGCTTTAAAAATAGTCAGTTTTGCAAATGACCTCCGTTTTCGACGAAACCAATTTTGTTGGATCCATAATATTAAATTATTGTTAGATTTCAATTTTCGTGATTTTTGGAGTCAGTATGTGGTCATATCGATTTTTAATGTGAAAAACAATCGATATTTTGACGGTTAAAAATAAGTTGTGTGAGCATAAGAAGTCGGAATTTGACGAAACCAGTTTCATTGGGTCCATAATGTCAAACTGTAGGTGCGTGTCCATTTTCGTGATTTTTGGACATCATGTGTGATCACAAGAATTTTAAACAGCGTGTATAGATAATGATTCAATAAAATAGAATATAAAAATCAAATAAAAAATATATTTTTTTACACTATAAATACCACTTACTTCCTCTAAACCCATATACATTTTCCCGAAGTCAACAGACAAAAATGCGCCGCTGTTTCCTCTTTCAGTAAAACTGTCTGAGAGGACCCGAACTTCCCCTGCGAAGGAAAGCACGGATGGCGTTGAGGACAAGACAAAATAGAACGCAGACAGAAGAACAATTCATTGTTTATTACAACAATTCCATCAGATACAAGAATATACAGAGTATGAAGGAATATAATACATTCGATAACTATCAGAGATTACAATAAATTACATTGCAGCGGAAAAACAATAGAAAACACAACTGAAAGTAATACACGGATACAGAGCTTTCCGAGTATCGTTCCAGCTGTAAATCAGGATCCTATGAATATAAATCTGCAAAACCAAAACTACTAGTTGCCCGTGTCGAAAATAAGGGCACCCAGAGTTTAGGTTAAAACAATAAACTCCAGGTCAGTCATGTGACTGGTGTGAGAGCCAAAACAGTTATTTAAAACTTTACTTAAAAGTTCGGTAAATCAAGGGACCACGCCGTATAACACGGAACGGGTTTCCTCCCAAGAATACCAGTGCATAAAACAAACAGCGCAATGCTAAATAAAGAAAAATGAACCTATTATAAGACCCAGGTCCCATCACACAATGCAACGCAAGCCGGAGGATAGGGTTTTTACCTTATAATAGCCAAAGCATGCTTGATACGTTTAAAACACGTTATTTGATACTATTATAAGTGTATAGTGTCAAAACAATTTCAATCATAAATATCAATCATAGACGGCATAAGTGCCCCATCCCACTGTGTCGCCATACTAGGCTCTACAAATAAAACCGAAATACACGTATTGGAAATTGGATTTCCATCATGAGTCGAGGCAAGGGGCAAGTTCCTCTCCGATTCGAGACACTCTAGCAAATGTCTCAGGACCCCACTATGATCCTTGGATCTTCAGGGTCGGTCCTCTCTTACTTTTAAGGATTGGCAATTCCTGAACACACGTTTCCCGGTCCTTACAGACCAATATCCGAGGCGCCTCGCATTCCAACAACCACACATGTGAAAAGTATATAAATGTCAGGGCTGGTAGGTCACTGACACCACCTTAGCTAGAAAGAAACGTCGTGCTCTCCCTGCAGTCACTATCTCGTTTTTGACTCATACCGAGGTGTGAGACTCGCGAATTCACGCTATACACAAAGCTACGTCACACAGACCATGCTTTGATCATCAACCACAAGACTTTGCTTTTCAACAGAAGCCTTGATCAATTGCCACTTACGCGTGCCACACTGGCAATTCACTCCATGCGACTGATGTCCATCGATATACAACCTTTGAGCTCATACGTCTTAGAGAAGGGCGTAAAGCAAGAGAATAAATTCTCTGCCGCCAAACAGACGTATATTTAATAGAGATCAATCAACGCAGAATAAAATCCAATGTCAGACACACAGTCCATTTACGAGTTCGTTCTGAGTCTGAACGAAACCGGAGGCACTTTCCTCGCATATCCATCCATCTCCAAGTACGTTTGGACGATCACCAACTGTTTCCCTCATCTTGGGTGTACAGCCCAATCGAGAGCATCAGTAATCACCCAAACGATGTGGAGACTTCCGGTCTTCAACCACCGTCTTCATCTTCGACATCTCGTCGAATCGGCTATTCAGAATGGGTATAAACCCGGCCTTTCTGAATAACCCACGTATATGATACACAAATGTTACACAAACACAACAAACGCCTCATTCCAATTCAGAATATTCTTTTATTCACAAAATCACATTTTTAGGGAATAGGTTCCCATTAATTTTATCAAAGATAAATTCTTCTAAATTTATTCTTTAATCTTTCTTTGGATATCATTTCAAACTAGTCGGGATTAGCGAACCACACCGAAGTAATTATTTATTTTATTTCCCAATCCCAACCTATTTATCCCATGGAGAAAACTGGTAATACTCCATATCTAACACTACGGTGCTATCGGTAAAATTAATCACCATTTCACGTTCAAATATAATTAAAGATTTAACTATCGCTTTGGAGCAAAACTGGTGGTACTCCATTCTCGATCACCTTTCAGATTTGATAATTTAAATTATCAATTCACATTTCAATCTAATTAAAGATTCATTAAAACTCCACTTAGTTTTAATTTTTTCAAAAATCAATATCCTGCCTTTAACTGGGTTAAAGAACCAATGTCACCTAAAACACGATTCACGATAAACCCAAAATCACACTCTATTGTTAATCGGGTTAAAGAACAGGTGTTGTTCAAAACACCGCTCACGATAAACCCAAAAACCAATTCAAATTCAAATCCAATTAAATATTATTTAATTGATACACTTCATTAAATCTAAATAGAAAGATTTAATCTTTTTCTCTATTGGGCTTAAGAACAGTGTTAATGAAGACACCATTCACGACAAACCAAAATCACATTTGATATTAAATACTAGGCTCTGAATAGAAAGTACACCGGCTTATATTCAATATCAAATCCAGAAACCAACAAATATCGTATTGGAAATAATGATATAAAATATATCTTTCAAATTCCCATAACAATATCTGTATAGTCACGAAATCCAACATCGAAATATTCCGAAGATAATTTCGACTCAACTCCAGTCCAATTCACGTATTGGGAATATTGATTATTTTTAATAATTTTATCAAGGCCCGTACAGTCGATTTCCACCAATGGCCATCGAACTGCACTTACAACGACCTTTTCAAAATTTTATTTGGACATAATTCCAAATCCAACCGTTAGATTTCAAATTTCCAATATTCATTGGAAAGTTCTTTTCGATACGAACCCAACGGTTCCGGTTTTAGGAGAATCCGACGGTCGGATCTCCCGCAACGTCAATTCGAAGTCAATGGTCGGAATTCACGAACTGCCGCGGCGCGGCGCATTCTATTCAGGCCATTATATATATAATATATATATATTATATATATTTCGTCGACTTCCTTTTTAAAACATATTTTATAAATCGTTTTAAATTCGTTTTCAAAACCATTTCAACTCTATATTCAATTTCAAATCAAAATTGGATATTCCATATCATTACTATATAAATGATAATATTTTCAAAACGTTATATTTTGAAATCACTACCTTTTCTATATTCATTATAAAAACGAATATAATCGATATAAATATCGTTCACGTCAAAATAGCGCAACTCTAATCAACACGGCTTTATATATTTCAATAAATTCGTTATTCTATTCAATAAATGAATATATATTCTATTCAACACATGAATCTATATTTCTTTCAACACACGACTAATCTCAACACATGAGTACTGTCAACACACGACTATTTTTGTTATGCAATATATTTTATAAAACTAAGGTATCTATCGTTTGATTTTTAATCAGACTCCACCGTGAAGTAGATTCTAATTTTAAATATGATAAAGATGTAAATTTTATTGTTAAAATAGTTTACTCAACACATAAATAGTTTCAACACATGAACATCGTCAACACATGACTATTTTTATATTCAACACATGAATCTTCTTTTATAATATTCATTAATTTCCCGATTGGAATGAGGCCCAATCAATCACCATATAATGTTAATTATATGGATTCCATACAACACATGTATATAAATAGCAACGATAAATAATCAACAATCATCCAAAGTGCACCACACAACTGCATAAGCATCAAACATAAATAATTAACGCTTACACAGCCTGTTGACCAATCGATCGACATACAATTAAATAATTGGGATTAGTGTACGCCAAATATCATCCCAACACCCGTGTGGGGTTTCAAATCAACAAACACTGAATATTATTTGTGCAGTTGGGTGATGTGTAAAATTTATCATCCCAATCAATAACAGTCAAATCAGTGTATATAAAAAAATCGTCTGATTTGTAAATGAATATTTATTTCTTTTCAGAACAGTTTTATGCCGTTCCTTAACACATTAAATATATTTATTTCAACACTTTACTATTTTTAACTAACACTTTTTATTTTAGAAAATTCCGGCGGCATAACGGCACGATACTAGAAACGGGAGAAGGCCTAGCCTTATTCCCAGTCTAATAATGGCCCACGCCATACCCAAATCAAATTATCTCAATTCGTTCATTTTCCAAACCAATTTCAACCAAATCACTCAATTCACAAATCAACCAAACATTCATGGTTTCAAACAAAGGTGTCGGGTACTTCTATTGAGCACCGTCTGCATCCTAGTATATATATTTCTAACTAGAAAATGAAATTTGAGTGAGAAGTTATCACCGACTAGCTAATCCAATATCACGACTCTTCTTATGTAGAACATCTTCACTGTGCTCGCCTTTCATCACTTTCGTAGCCCGTAGCCACTACATATATAAAAATCATATTTTTATATTGTTGCTATGTATATAAAAATTCTATTTTTACACCGCTACTATATAAATAAAAATTCTATTTTTATACCGCTACTATATAGATAAAAATTCTATTTTTATACCGCTACTATATAGATTAAAATTCTATTTTTACATCGTTATTATATAGATAAAAATTCTATTTTTATACCGCTACTATATAGATAAAAATTCTATTTTTACATTGCTACTATATAGATAAAAATTCTATTTTTACATTGCTACTATATAGATAAAAAATTTATTTTTACATTGCTATTCCCTACATAAAGATTTCGCCTTTTCAAATATAAAGATTTCGCCTTTTCAAATATAAAGATTTCGCCTTTTCGAATATAAAGATTTCGCCTTTTCAAATATAAAGATTTCTATTTCGCTATATCTATAAAGATGATATTTTTACTATCTATATAATATAAAAATCGCATTTTTATACTTTTCATACTATAAAAATCATATCTTTACATTGCTACTACTATAAAGATCACATCTTTATTACTCTACATTATATAAAATCATATTTTGATTATCGCCACAATATAAAAATCATATTTTTATTGTATAACTTCACATATAAAAATCGCATCTTTATGTTATATAAAAATTCAATCTTTTTATTCAACGCAAAAATCCTAGCTTTTTATAATTAAAAATATGGTCTTTCTCTAATTAAAAATATGAAAATCAGAACTCTTCATTTTTTAATTACACGAATAAATTGAAATAAAGACTTACAAGGGGAAACGGGGAGGAAGGGAGGCGCATGGAGCTTGGTGGAGGGTCGTAGGTGGCTGCTGGGGCTCTGGCGACGCGACAGGGTGGCTCAAGGGTTTAGGGGGAGGGGCGGCGGCCTTGCCTTGGACGGCGGCGGCGATTTGAGGGTGGGCGGTTTTATTCAGAAGAAGGAGGAGAGAGAAACGAGAGAGGGAGGGAGGGATGACACCGCACGACGGTGGTGGTGGGCGGCGCCACCCTAGGGCGCGGTGGCGCCCCGATGGGAGGAGCGACGGCGCTCCTCCCCCCCCTTCGTCTTCTTTCTCTTTTTTTTCGAAATGAATTCTAACGGGAGGGCCTGAGGAGATAAAGGGAGAGAGGGATTTATTTTAATTTATTTATTTATTTTATTTCAAAAAGCAACTTTTATTTTCGAACTCGAAATCGAACCCACCGCCTGTCGTCCACAGCTAATTACCCCCATTCCGAACACAATGGGATATGTATCGTAAGCTGATTTGACTGTTTCGATCAGTTTTCGTCAAAATCAACATATAACTCTATATATTGAATTTGAACGCGCATTTCAATTTACCGGGGTCACATACTAACTCTATAAATCCCAGAAAAATATTTTCTAACTTTGTATTGACGATACGGTCCTAACAAAACTAGTTTCGTCGAATTCTGAGACCGTTAGAGAAATGGCCATTTTCCAGTCGATTAAAATCAACTGAAACTGGTCAAGCGCGTTTTCCTTTGCCACGCTCACATATTGATTCAAAAAATTATGAAATTTGGAATCTAGAAATAACTTGACATCACAGATCCAACAAAAGTGGTTTCGTCGAAATCCGATGTCATTTGCAAAATTTCCATTTTTAAGGGCCTGAATTCTATAGCGACTATTCAGAATTTTCAACTGGACATATCTTTTGATTCCCGCTATGAAATTTCAATTTTTCGGATTCGTTGGAAAGATATTCTCAAATAGATTCTAATATTTTTGGTTTCACTAAAATCCGATTTATTTTGCACCCGATACGTTCAATTGAAGTTTGAAATTGAATTATCAAACTACCTCGCCATTTTCAATTCCTTTTATAATTATATATAATTATTATATTCTAACGACGATGTATATAAATATATATGTCCGAATTATATTCAAAAATAAATTTTCTCATCGATATTATTTAAAAATAACCTATTTTAAATATAGAAAATTCGCTAAAATTGCCAAAATAAAATTTTTAAACTGGCTCGCATTTTCCGGGTTGTTACACTGTCGATCTTCAATAAACCAAAACAATCCTTATAAGTTCCTATAAATCAAAATACGTATAGATTTGTGATTCATGGAGTGAACTCTCTATCGTAGGAGGATTTTTTTTGAGTTCGATGTTGATTTCTATTGTGCGAAAATGTACATAGTGGAAGTCAGTTGAGCTAGGGTTAGCAAATCTGTGATGATGGATCATGGTTGGTTGATTTCGAAGTAGTAGTGGAGTTTACATATTGTTTAGCACATGTGCACTAATTTCTGGAGAACTCGATGCTGGAGAGTTCGCTCAATTTTTTTCCTGTGTTACGATACGGGTTGAGACCGCGAGGAACAAGACTAATGCAAGCCTGGAGAAATGGTTACAAGGTGGTAAGGTTTTGGATGAGGAGTCATTTGAAAGTATTGGCGTTGAAAACCATGTATTTAAGGTTTGAAGTGATCGCAGGACCACTGTATTCGATCAGAAACTGCTCGAGACGGATTTCCCATGATTGATGCGAGTTGGGTGTTCTTGATATGGTGTTGTAGAGAATTGGAAGAGAAAATTGGAGGAAGTAGTTAGGAGGATATAGTTGAGAATCAGTGTTGGGATTTGAGGTTGAAATCACGGCAATGGGTAGAGTTTACAGGAGGAATACAAGAGTTGTATTTGGAGAAGGAGAGTTGAACAGCGGGCCTGGTCAAAAGGATGGGAATGGGCCAGAAGAAAATGGTTAAGGCCCATTAAAATAAATTCCATGTTTTATTTTATTTAAGGGTATGTTAACTTCTTAATATCGTAACTTTATCATACGATATTATAATTGGAAAAAACTGGATCCTTTAGGATCGTAGGACGAGGGCTACACATTGGAACTGACTGGGAGCAAATTGGAGTCCATTACAATTTATAGCAAAATAAATTGTCCAATCTGAATCGACAACGGTTATGATATTTAACGATAAACCGCCAATGTGAGTAAAACTTACTAACTCTACCAGTTCATATTTTTATAACGTATTTATAGAACTGATAAATGATGATTGATTGCTGTGTGTTGACTGTTTGGTTGAAATGCTAATTGATTGGTTTAAAATATCGATATAGTTATATATATATCGTTAATCAAATATTGATTCTGTTTATCAGAGTATTTCATAGTGAAATGAAGTTGATGTTAATTATACTTTTTAACATCTGTGGATGCAGGGAAACAGGTTGGAGGGACACAAATGGGTTCCTCAATATATAAAATACTGTTTTGTTTCATATATGGTGATATATGATGTGATATATAATCTGTTTGTTGGTTATGTGTGTTTGAATGATATCGATCATTGTTATTTGGTATTTTAAATACCGTAAGAAATACTGGAATGTAGAAAATGGGATTTTCAAAGTGTATTTTGAAAATAAATTATTTATATAAAATCAATGGATTTTATATATAAAAAGAAAAGGATTTTATAAAAGAAAATAATTATAAAATCGAAGAATTAGAGAAAGGGAAATATATGTGAAAACAAATAGAAAAGGAAATATTTGTGAAAATAAATAGTAAAGGAAATATTTGTGAAAACAAATAGAAAAGTAAAAATTTGTAAAACATTTACAAACAAAATTGAAAAGGAAATATTTGTAAAACATTTACAAATAGAATTGAAAAGGAAATATTTGTAAAACATTTACAAATAGAATTGAAAAGGAAATATTTGTAAAACATTTGCAAATAAAATTGAAAAGGAATTGAAAAGGAAATATTTATTTGTTAAATAAATAAAATTATAAAAGGAATATTTATTTCGAAAATAAATAGGATTATAAAAGGGAATTAACGAGATATAAAAGAGTTATCGATTAGAGTTAATCGATTAGAGTTAATCAATTAGAGTTATCAATTAGAGCTATCGATTAGAGTTAATCGATTAGAGTTAATCAATTAGAGTTATCAATTAGAGTTATCGATTAGAGTTAATCGAATAGAGTAAATCAATTAGAGTAAATCGAATAGAGTTAATTAAAAAGGAAGAAATCGAATATTGGTTATTCGAAAGGAATTAACAAATATAGTTTATTCGAAAAGAGTTATCGAGTATTGGTTATTCGAAAAGAGTTATCGAATATTGGTTATTCGAAAAGTGTTATCGAATATTGGTTATTCAAAAAGAGTTATCGAATACTAGTTATTCGAAGAGAGTTAATCGAATATTAGTTATTCGAAGAGAGTTAATCGACTATTCGTTATTCGAAGAGAATTAATCGAATATTGGTTATTCGAAAGAGAGTTAATCGAATATTAGTTATTCGAAGAGAGTTAATCGAATATTAGTTATTCGAAGAGAGTTAATTGAATATTAGTTATTCGAAGAGAGTTAATCGAATATTAGTTATTCAAAGAGAGTTAGTCGAATATTAGTTATTCGAATAAGAGTTAGTCGAATATTAGTTAATCAAATAAGAATTAATCGAATAGAGTTTATTCGAATAAAGTTAAAGGAGTTATCGAATATAGTTTATTCGAAAGGAGATAATCGAATATAGTTTATTCAAAAGGAGATAATCGAATATAGTTTATTCGAAAGGAATTAATCGAATATAGTTTATTCGAAAAGAGTTATCGAATATTGGTTATTCGAAAGGAGTTATCGAATATAGTTTATTTGAAAAGGAGTTATCGAATATAGTTTATTCGAAAGAGAGTTATACGTTGAAATTCAATTATATCGAATTCGGAAGAGTACTATTCACTTTTCGTTTTGAATCACGGTTTATTTATTCATTAATAAATTAGATGTTTGTTTATTTATCCAAATTAACAAATAAAAGTTATATTGAAGTTATTATATCTCAGAAGCATGGGATTATAACCCTATTGTTAAAATCGAATGATATTATGTAAAAGAAGTGGATTCGTAAATAGAATCCGAGAGTTACATAAGGAAGTTTGTTAAAGATTTAAAGGTGAACTTTGTCTATTTTGAGGTTAGGAATGTTGTTCAGTTAAGGTCTGAGAGGTAGTTATACCCCAACTTGATTGGCTTCGTTTTTAACTAAGGAAGGGTTAAGGTTCGACAGTGAAGATTGGTTAAGTGAATTTAGTTAACGAGTAAAATGGTTTGAGTTGGCATAGCGATGTTTGATTTAAACGTCTGTTTAAATCCAATGAAGGAGTTTTGGAAATGTTTTCCAACTAAGTGTCAGAAATGTTTTCTAATGTAGAAAATAAGAAATGGAAATGTTTTCTAATGTTAATAACGTATATTTTCTAAATTTAGAAATTAAGAAATGTTGAATATACGGAAACAGGAATAAGAAAATGGATAATTGAGTGACAAATTGAATTAAGGGGAATCACAGTTGATTGATGATTTGCTCGGTAAGATTTCCATTTGGAGATACGACCGTTGTTTGCACAGGTGTTTTTCTTTGATAGTTAACTCACCGACTATCGAAGTTTTTGACCATTTTTCCGTCGTTAATACGGAGAGACCGGGATCAGATTCCTTATCTGAAAAACCACTCTGTATGGGCGTTAGCATTGCGATCAAATATGATGAAGATAATTAAAGACGGAGTTATGCAAGGGCTGTCTTGTTTATAGAATAGTACCTTCGGTTTGTCCAGTCCTAGGACGACCTATATGGAAGAATGTCTGACAGAGTGTATTTAATAGATCGCGTAAGTTGATCTCTTCAAATGTATTTACGTTTGGTAGCAGAGGAATTCGTTTCTCTTAGCTGTATACCCGTTGTATTTTTGGGGAAATCAATTTGTGCTTTGGCGGGTATGATGATGTGACATTCAAAGTGAATAATTTTGTGATTTGTCAGATATAAGAGTGGCCTCTAGCCTCACAACCGGGAAATGACAAAAATCGGGCAAGCAACATGGCTAAGTGGTTGGCTGCCAAGTTGGGTGTATTATCACCTATCTAGAGATATTCATTTCATTCTTTAATCTATTCGATGTTGTCCCATTCGGGAAACGGTTGCTGATCCCAACCGTTGGTGATATACATTCGATACACTCAAGTGAAATGAGTGGTCGGTCATGTGTGGCTGGGTTACAAGATGTTCTTGTTGAACCCAGTGTATTCCTCTCTAGAGGTACACTATCGGAAGGTGGTTCCATACCTTGTCATAGTTGGTAATCCATTATCAAATAATTGCTCGCGGTTTGGATTGTATACTATATATGTAGAACGTGAGATGAAAGCGTTTCTGCTAGATGATTATTTAGTTGTGGTTGATATATATTATTATAATATCAATGAGTTTTTGATATAAAGATTATCTTTTCTTTCAAAATGATTTGAAAGTTAAATCAAATTGATTTGGATTCTCATAAGGAAAAACCAGTTCTGTTATATGGCGTGGTCTTATGAGACATCGTTTAATTGCTCAAACTGTTTTAAACTGTTTTACTCACACCAGTCCCATGACTGACCTAGAGTTTATTTTGTTTTGTTTTCCCTAAACTCTTGGGTGTCCAAATTTGTACGAACAGTCAAGCAGTCAGGAATTTACAGATATACTCGGAGAGCTTAGAGCAGTAGGCTTCAGGATTTTATAGCTATAGTTATTTCCGCTATGTTGTAGGTGTTGTACTCTGATAATGTTACTGTATACATATACTAGTTTATTTCAAAGTTATGTATCTATTATATATTGTTCGTTCCGCTGTGAGATTCGTGTTACTCTGATGTTGTATGTTCTTCTTCTTCTATTCTAAGTTTATATCTTATCTATCCTCACCCTTTGTTTTCTTTTTATTATTTTTCTGGTTTCCAGTGTAATTTGGGTTGGACTTGTGTTATGTGGT
Source organism: Allium sativum (assembly GCA_030737875.1). Lineage (NCBI taxonomy): Eukaryota > Viridiplantae > Streptophyta > Magnoliopsida > Asparagales > Amaryllidaceae > Allium > Allium sativum. Next base: position 392,754,421 of record CM060922.1, read on the forward strand.
CGGCTCAAATTGTTCCAGAACTCGGGACACTACAGTTGGTATCAGAGCTTAAGGTTAAGTTATTACCTTGGCTCTGTGGCGTGACTCGATAGAGACAGGGTTAGTAATACCCTAGATTGAGTTTGAGTGTATATCTATGAGCGTGTATTTGTTATTGATATAAAATTTGTCTTATATTTTGGAGATTTATTGGTCGAGTAGTTTATGGGTTCTGATCGATCAGTTTGATCCACTGTATCGGTAGGAGTTTCTAAACACTCGAATACGATGGGTCGACATGATATGTTTCGAAAAGAGGGTAAATGAAATAATTTTTCCCGAAATATATTTTGTTACAAAAGGAATCTATATATTGGAATTATTATAATATATAGGATGTGTTGGTTGTTATTATAATCGAATGAGATTATAAATTAAAATGGTTATATAAATAACCAATTAGAATTCATATAAGTGTAATATATGAAATCAGATGAATTGAATCTGAATTTAAACAGAATTTGGAATTTAGAATTCCGAGAACATGAAAAGTGTTTGTAAATGGAATTAAAATGAATATATGAGAATTTTATAATCCTGGGAGATTTTAAATTGTTTACAAGCATTGTGAGGATATTTTGAAAGTGATTTCAAAAATGAAGGTGTTTAAATATGGTTTTGAAATTGTTATAGAATTAAACTCACTTCGATAAGCTGGAAATAACCCTGATGATGATGGCCACATCATCAGTGTTATTTTCGAGTTGCTAGTGATGGTTTACTACCAAAGATTTTGTTTTTGAATTGTTTTGTGAAAAGAAAGTTGTTTTGAATCCTGAAAGGGGACATCTAGTTTTAGAAAAGCTAAATTGTTTGAAATTCCCTGGGGAAGATTGTTTAAATTAGAACAAATTAAATTAGAATTTGTAAAAGCAAATAGAGATAGAAATTGTATTGAAACCAGTTAAGTAGAAAATGAATTGAGATTGAAAGTATCGAATTAGATTGGATTAGAGATAATCCGAAATGGAATTTGACTGGTAAGTCAAGAGTTGGAATTAAAAATGGAATCTGAGTTAAGAACGGAATTTGGCTTGGGTATAACCGAATGATTGGGATGACATTGGTATATGCAGAATTGGTAACACATGGGAAGGATATATTGATATGCCCCACAAAAAGGTACCAGTTTATATTATATATGGGTTTGAGATTTTGATGAGCTGAATTTGCAAGCTACTTGGCTATTTGATTTTCTTTTGGGTTGGAGAAGGCCCAGAGAGGCGAGCTGGAGTTTGAGCTATTGACCACAATATAAAGGAGGTGCTGGCGAAATTTTTCGAAAAGTTAAGGTGTTAGAAAATTTTCAGGATTTTTGAAAATTTTCATTGGTAAGAATTAATTTATATTTTAATTATAATCAATTGGTTCAGTAGAATATGAAGTTGATAAGTAAAGCGAATAATTTTAAACTAGTAAATAGGGTTTGTTTTTTGCCTTAGCAATTTCGAGGACAAAATTATTTTAAGGGGAGAAGAATGTAACGTCCCGTATTTTTAGCTGTTTGTTTATTTATTTAATTATTTAAATAGTGTTTAGAAATTTAAATGGTTGTTTAATTAAATAATATTGAATATTTAAATAATTTAAGTAATAGAATAATATATTTAATTCTGAAATAACCAGAATTAGCTGAAATGGAAATACTGTGTGAATTGGATCATTTAAAATATTTAATTCAGTTTAGAACTGAATTAGAATAACAAATATATTATTTAAACGAAGTTTGAAGGTATAATTATATTATAATTATAATCGAGCTCAAAATTGCGTTGTAGTTCGCAATTTGGCTATTCGAACTTCAATTGAATATACAGAATTCGTTTTAAATCAGATTTCTGTGAAACAAGAAATGTTCGGAGCTGGTGAAGTATATTTTTCTAATAGAAGAGAAAAATCGGGATTTCATCGTGTAGATTTTGATTTATGCCCAAATCAAATTTTTGAAAAGTCGCTATGGAATTCCTTTATAATTTTATATCAATTTATTTATATTTAAATGGATTTTCAATATAAATTGAATATCGATTTAACTCTGGATTTGAAATATGGAGATATAAATCCAAATATGTTATTTCAGAGCTTTATGATATTCTGTGTGAATATATACGATAATATTTATTTATAAATATTTTATTTGATTATTTTTAAATATATTTATATATTTAAAGGGGCAATTTAGAGCTTTAAAAATAGCCAGTTTTGCAAATGACCTCTGTTTTCAACGAAACCAATTTTGTTGAATCCGTAATATTAAATTATTGTTAGATTTCAATTTTCGTGATTTTTGGAGTCAGTATGTGGCCATACCGATTTTTAATGTGAAAAACAGTCGATATTTTGACGGTTAAAAATACGCTGTGTGAACATATGAAGTCGGAATCCGACGAAACCAGTTTCATTGGGTCCGTAATGTCAAATTGTAGCTGCGCATCCATTTTCGTGATTTTTGGATATCATGTGTGATCATAAGGATTTTTAAACAGCGTGTATAGACAGCGATTCAATAAAATAGAATATAAAAATTGAATAAATAATATATTTTTTACACTATAAATAACACTTACTTCCTCCAACCCTTATACATTTTGCCGAAGTCAATAGACAATAATGCGCCGATGTTTCCTCTTTTAGTAAAACTATCGATCTTCAATAAATAAAAACAATCCTTATAAATTCCTATAAATCAAAATACGTATAGATTTGTGATCCATGGAGTGAGCTCTCTATCGCAGGAGGATTTTTTTGAGTTTGATGTTGATTTCTATTGTGCGAAAATGTATAGAGTGGAAGTCAGCTGAGCTAGGGTTAGCAAATCTGTGATGATGGATCATCGTTGGTTGATTTCGAAGTAGTAGTGGGGTTTAACATACTGTGTAGCACAAGTGCACTAATTTCTGGTGAACTCGATGCTGGAGAGTTCGCTTAATTTTTTTACTGTGTTGTGATATGGATTGAGACTGCGAGGAACAAGATTAATGCGGCCCTGGCGAAATGGTTACAAGGTGGTAAGGTTTTGGATGAGGAGTCGTTTGAAGGTCTTGGCGTTGAAAACCGTGTATTTGTGGTTTGAAGTGATCGCAGGACCACTGTATTCGATCAGAAACGGCTCGAGACGGATTTCCCATGATTGATGCGAGTTGGGTGTTCTTGCTATGGTGTTGTAGAGAATTGGAAGAAAAATGGAGGAAGTAGTTAGGAGGATTTTAGTTAAGAATCAGTGTTGGGATTTGAGGTTGAAATCACGGCAATGGGTAGAGTTTACATGAGGAATATGAGAGTTGTATTTGGAGAAGGAGAGTTGAACAGCGGGCTTGGTCAAAAGGATGGGAATGGGCCGGAAGAAAAAGTTTAAGGCCCATTAAAATAAATTCCATGTTTTATTTTATTTAAGGGTATGTTAACTTCTTAATATCGTAACTTTATCATACGATATTAGAATTGAAAAAAAAACTAGATCCGTTAGGATCGTATGGACGAGGTCTACACATTGGAACTGACTGGGAGTGAATTGGAGTCTGTTACAATTTTTAGAAAAAAAAATTGTCCGATGTGAATCATCAACGGTTATCGATAAACCGCCAATATGAGTAAAACTCACTAACTCTACCAGTTCATATTTTTATAACGTATTTAAAGAACTAATAAATGATGATTGATTGCTATGTGTTGACTGTTTGGTTGAACTGCTAATTGATTGGTTGAAAATATCGATATAGTTATATATATCGTTAATCAAATATTGATTCAGTTTATCAGAATATTTCGTAATGAAATGAAGTTGATGTTAATTATATTGTTTAACATCTGTGGATGCAGGGAAACAGGTTGGAGGGACCCAACTGGGTTCCTCAATATATACAATACTGTTTTGTTTCATATATGGTGATATATGATGTGATATATAATCTGCTTGTTGGTTATGTGTGTTTGAAGGATATCGATCATTGTTATTTGGTATTTTAAATATCGTAAGAAATACTGGAATGTAGAAAAGGGGATTTTCAAAGTGTATTTTGAAAATAATTTATTTATATAAAATCAATGGATTTTATATATAAAAAGAAAAGGATTTTATAAAAGAAAATAATTATAAAATCAAAGAATTGGAGAAAGGGAAATATTTGTGAAAACAAATAGAAAAGGAAATATTTGTGAAAACCAATAGAAAAGGAAATATTTGTGAAAACAAATTGAAAAGGAAATATTTGTAAAACATTTACAAATAAAATTGAAAAGGAAATATTTGTATAACATTTACAAATAAAATTGAAAAGGAAATATTTGTAAAACATTTACAAATAGAATTGAAAAGGAAATATTTGTAAAACATTATGGAATTGAAAATTTGAAAAGGAAATATTTGTAAAACGAAAAGGAAATATTTGTAAAACGAAAAGGAAATATTTGTAAAACATTTACAAATAGAATTGAAAAGGAAATATTTGTAAAAAAATTACAAATGGAATTGAAGAGGAAATATTTGTAAAACATTTACAAATAGAATTGAAAAGGAAATATTTATTTGTTAAATGAATAAAATTATAAAAGGAATATTTATTTTGAAAATAAATAGGATTATAAAAAGGAATTAACGAGATATAAAAGAGTTATTGATTAGAGTTAATCGATTAGAGTTAATCAATTAGAGTTATCAATTAGAGTTATCGATTAGAGTTAATCGAATAGAGTAAATCAATTTGAGCAATCGATTAGAGTAAATCGAATAGAGTTGATTAAAAAGGAAGTAATCGAATATTGGTTATTCGAAAGGAATTAATCGAATATAGTTTATTCGAAAAGAGTTATTGAATATTGGTTATTCAAAAAGAGTTATCGAATATTGGTTATTCGAAAAGAGTTATCGAATATTGGTTATTCGAAAAGAGTTATCGAATATTGGTTATTCAAAGAGAGTTAATCGAATATTAGTTATTTGAAGAGAGTCAATCGAATATTCGTTATTCGAAGAGAGTTAATCGAATATTGGTTATTTGAAAGAGAGTTAATCGAATATTAGTTATTCGAAGAGAGTTAATCGAATATTAGTTATTCGAACAGAGTTAATCGAATATTAATTATTCGAAGAGAGTTAATCGAATATTAGTTATTCGAAGAGAGTTAATCGAATATTAGTTATTCGAAGAGAGTTAATCGAATATTAGTTATTCGAATAAGAGTTAGTCAAATATTAATTAATCGAATAAGAGTTAATCGAATAGAGTTTATTCGAATAAAGTTAAAGGAGTTATCGAATATAGTTTATTCAAAAGGAGATAATCGAAAATAGTTTATTCGAAAGAAGATAATCAAATATAGTTTATTCGAAAGGAATTGATCGAATATAGTTTATTCGAAAAGAGTTAACGAATATTGGTTATTCGAAAGGAGTTATCGAATATAGTTTATTCGAAAAGGAGCTATCGAATATAGTTTATTCGAAAGAGAGTTATACGTTGAAATTCGATTATATCGAATTCGGGAGAGTACTATTCACTTTCCGTTTTGAATCAAGGTTTATTTATTCATTAATAAATTAGTTGTTTGTTTATTTATGCAAATAAATAAATAAAAGTTATATTGAAGTTATTATATCTTAGAAGCATGGGATTATAACCCTATTGTTAAAATCAAATGATATTCTGTAAAAGAAGTGGATTCGTAAATAAAATCCGAGAGTTACATAAGGAAGTTTGTTAAAGATTTAAAGGTGAACTTTAAGGTCTGAGAGGTAGTTATACCCCAACTTGATTGGCTTCGTTTTTAACTAAAGAATGGTTAAGGTTCGACATTGAAGATTGGTTAAGTGAATTTAGTTAACGAGTAAAATGGTTTGAGTTGGCATAGCGATGTTTGATTTAAACATCTGTTTAAATCCAATGTAAGAGTTTTGGAAATGTTTTCCAACTAAGAGTCAGAAATGTTTTCTAATGTAGAAAATAAGAAATGGAAATGTTTTCTAATGTTAATAACGTATATTTTCTAAATTTAGAAATTAAGATATTATGAATATATGGAAACAGGAATAGGAAAATGGATAATTAAGTGACAAATTGAATTAAGGGGAATCACTGTTGATTGATGATTTGCTCGGTAGGATTTACATTTGGAGATACGACCGTTGTTTGCACACGTGTTTTTCTTTGATAGTCAACTCACCGGCTATCGAAGTTTTTGACCATTTTTCCATCGTCAATAAGGAGAGAACCGGGATCATATTCCTTGTCTGGAAAACCACTCTGTATAGGCGTTAGTGTTGCGATCAAGTATGTTGAAGATAATTAAAGACGGAGTTATGCAAGGGCTGCCCTGTTTACAGAATAGTACCTTCGGTTTGTCCAGTCCCAAGACGACCTGTATGGAAGAATGTCTGATTGAGTTTATTTAATAGATCGCGTAAGTTGATCTCTTCAAACGTATTTACGTTTGGTGGCGGAGGAAATCGTTTCTCTTAGCTGTATACCCATTGTATTTTTTGGGGAAATCAATTTGTGATTTGGCGGGTATGACGATGTGACATTCAAAGTGAATAATTGTGTGACCCGTCAGAGATAAGCGTGGCCTCTAGCCTCACAACCGGAAATGAAAAAAATCGGGCAGGCAGCATGGCTAAGTGGTTGGCTGCCAAGTAGGGTGTACCTATCTAGAGATATTCATTTCATTCTTTAATCTATTAGATGCCGTCCCATTCGGGAAACGGTTGATAATCCCAACCGTTGGTGATATACATTCGATACACTCAAGCGAAATAAGTGGTCGGTCATGTGTGGCCGGGTTGCAAGAAGTTCTTGTTGAACCCAGTGTATTCCTCTCTAGAGGTATACTATCGGAAGGTAGTTCCATACCTTATCATAGTTGGTAATCACTTATCCAATAATTGCTCGCGATTTGGATTGTATACTATATATGTAGAATGTGAGATGAAAGCATTTCTGCTAGGTGATTATTTAGTTGTGGTTGATAGATATTATTATAATATCAATGAGTTTTTGATATAAAGATTATAGTTTCTTTCAAAATGATTTGAAAGTTAAATCAAATTGATTTGGATTCTCATAAGGAAAAACCCGTTCAGTTATACGGCGTGGTCTTATGAGATATCATTTAATTGCTCAAACTGTTTTAAACTGTTTTACTCACACCTGTCCCATGACTGACCCAGAGTTTATTTTGTTTTGTTTTCCCTAAGCTCTTGGGTGCCCAAATTTGTACGGGCAGTCAAGTCGTCAGGAATTTACAGATATACTTGGAGAGCTTGGAGCAGGACGCTTCAGGATTTTATAGCTATAGTTATTTCCGCTGTGTTGTAAGTGTTGTACTCTGATAATGTTACTATATACATATACTAGTTTATTTCAAAGTTATGTATCTATTGTATATTGTTCGTTCCGTTGTGAGATTCGTGTTACTCTGATGTTGTATGTTCTTCTTCTTCTATTCTAAGTTTCTATATTATCTATCCTCACTCTCTGTTTTTTATCTATTAGTTTTCTGGTTTCCAGTGCAATTTGGGTTGGACTTGTGTTATGTGGTCAGCTCAAATTGTACCGGAATTTCGGGACACTATAGTCTCGAATTCGATAAGGACGATCCCTTGCCCTGGTTCATGGTGGAAATCCAACTCCCAATACGACATCATGCGGTTTTGATTGTAGAACTAGTATGACGACATGATATATGGTACTCATGCCGTCTGTGATTGATACATTTATTTTTGAAGTTGTTTTTTTAAACACTATGTACTTATAATATCAAAATGATTTGTTTTATACGTATCAAGCATGTTTGGCTATTATAAGGGAAAACTCTATCCTCTGGCTTGAGTTGCATTGGTGATGGGTCCTGAGTCTTATAATAGCTTCATTTTTTCAAAAAGCATTGCGTTGTTTTATTTTAAACTAAGATTCATGTGGAGTAAACCCATTCCGTGTTATACGGTGTGGTCCCATGATTTCGCCACTTTTAAAATAAAGATTAATAATTATTTTAGTTCTCACACCAATCCCATGACTTACTCGGAGTTTATTGTTTTAACCTGAACTCTGGGTGCACATATTTTCCACAGGGCAGCTAGTAGTTTTGGTTTTGCAGATTATTTCTTTTCCAGGATCCAGGATTTACAACTGGAGCTATATTCAGAAAGCTTTGTCTCAGAGTATCTCTTTCAGTTGTATTTGTTAATGTATTTCTGCTTTGCATTGTATTATTTTTCCGCTGCTATGTAATTTTAAATCTCTGATATTGTATTTTCCAATGTACACTGATGTAATTGTTGTAATAACAATGAAATGTTCTTATGTTTGTGTTCTGATGCGTCGTGTTCTCAACTCAATTCGGGCTTTCCTGTAAGAGCGAGTTTAAGTCGTTTCACTAGCGTTACATGTTAACTGACATGACCCGAACTTCTCGGCCGACCTAGACCGAACGAGAACGCAGATTGCGTTGAAAACACGACGCATTAGAATGTAAACATGAGAACATTTCATTTCTATTACAACAATTTATGTCAAAAAATATAACTGATTTCAGATAAATAATATATAGTAGAAAAATAAATACCAGATATTTACTAATTACAAACAGCAGAAATATATATATATACATAAATATAATGTACAGTGGAAAACATCAACTACCACAGCTGAAATAAATGCACGGATACAAAGCATTCCGAATATAGCTCCAGCCGTAATCCAGGATCATGTAGAAAGAAATATCTGAAAAAACCAAAACTAATAGCTGCATGTGTGGCAAATATGGGCACCCAGTGTTTAGGTAGAAACAATAAACTCCGCGTCAGTCATGGGACTATTGTAAGATTTCAGTATAGTTTAGGTGGAAATTTGCCTGAATTTCGAACGTGCTCCATTTCCGTTATGGTCAGTTCTGAAATGTAGTGCTCGTCGTTGCAAATCCAATGCAACAGAAATCATCAGATTTTGACCTTGTATGAAAAGATATCGCGTTAAATACTTTTAATTACATTCGAATAAATTAATTAATTAATTAAAACAATTAATTTCCTCTTAACCATCGTTCCCTTGAACCCATTTTCTCGCCCCAAACCCTCACCTCGCGTCGCCTCCTGAGATGATCGGAGGGCACCATTTCGCGTGCTCAAGCGCCGCCTACGCCTGGCCCCACCCACGTCGAACTCGCACCACCACAGGGCCTCGAAATCCGCTCCAAACGCCGGGGTTTGGACACAAAAATCGAGAAAAATCTGCCCCCAAATCCGATCTCCACCGTCCATATTGAAGATCACACTGCCCTCTACAATTTTCCTTTTTTGTTATTCGATTTACTTTATGGATTAAGAGAAATTGGAGGGCGATTTTCTGAGCATTTCAATCGTTGAATCGCTCGGAGGCGGCCTGTTTAGGGCGTTGACCACGAGGGTGAAACAACCCAGAATTTCTGAACCAATTCAAAAAATTTATTTTAGCTATTTTAATGGATTTTAAGAATTTAAATGATTTATTTTAAATAATAACGACTAAAAATTCATTTAAATCGAATTTAGAACGTATAAATTTATTTTAATTATAAAACAAGCCTGAAATGGCGCGGTAGTTTAAAATTTTGATTTTAAACCTCAATGAATGCATAAGATTCAAAATAAATCGGATTTCAGTAAAACCAGAAATATTTAAATATGTTTAATTATATCCTTCTATTGAATGTGAAAAATTCAAATTTCATAATATAAATTGAAAGTTATATCCAGTTTAAAATTTAGAATAGTCGCTATGGAATTTATATATATTTTTAATTATATATAGCCCTTAAAAATAGCTATTTTGCAAACGACCACTGTTTTCGACGAAACCAGTTTTGTTGGGTCTGGAATGTCAAATTATTGCTAGGTTTAAAAATTCATAATTTTTGGAATTAATATGTGAGCATTGTGAATTTAAATGTGTATGGTAATTTCAGTATGAATTTAGTGAAAATTAGGGTCACGTCCTTAAAATAAAACTTAATTAAACTCACATCCACCTGCTTTAAAACATATAAATTTCATCCCTAAATTTAATTAGCGACTAATATTTTTCTAGTGTTGCCCTTTTCTTAATTAACGGCGTAATTTACTAGGTTTATTATACGTAGTACGGATTTATTTTTCTGAGAATCATATTTTGTATAAGAACCCGTAACTTCCCCGGTAAGGAAAGAGCGGATACTTTGAGAACAACACACAAAAGAACACAGACAGAAGAACATTTCATTGTTAATTACAGCAATTACATCAGAATACAAGAATATACAGAGTATAAACAAATGAAATACATTCTAAAATATCAGAGGTTACAATACATTACATAGCAGCGGAAAATAATACAATATACAACTAGAAGTAATACACGGACACAGAGCTTTTCGAGTATCGTTCCAGCTGTAAATCAGGATCCTATGAATATAAATCTGCAAAACCAAAACTACTAGCTGCCCGTGTCGAAATAAGGGCACCCAGAGTTTAGTTAAAACAATAAACTCCAGGTCAGTCATGTGACTGGTGTTGGAACTAAACAGGTATTAATCTTTATTTTAAAGTTAGGTAAATCAAGGGACCACGCCGTATAACACGGAACGGGTTTCCTCCCAAGAATACCAGTGCATAAAACAACAACACAATGCTAAATAAAGAACAATGAAGCCATTATAAGACCTAGGTCCCACCACACAATGCAACGCAAGCTGGTGGTTAGGGTTTTTACCTTATAATAGCCAAAGAATGCTTGATAAGCTAAAAACAAACCATTTGATACTATTATAAGTGCATACTGTATAAAACAACTTCAAATCATAAGTATCAATCATAGACGGCATAAGCGCCCCATCCCACTATGTCGCCATACTAGGCTCTACAAATAAAACCGCAAAGTCACGTATTGGAAGTTGGATTTCCATCTGCAAACTGAGGCAAAAGATAGTCCTCACCGATTCGAGACTCTGTAGCCCGAGCCTCAGGTCAGAGCTCGAGTGACCTTGGAGCGACAGGGCCAGTCAACCGATGTGGATTCTGAACACTGCGTTTCCCCGCCCTTTGGAGCGTAAGTGAGCCAACAAATGACTCCATCTGCTTCACATAGTCACCGATATATCCGAGGCGCCTCGCAACAGCAACAACCACATAAGTCAAACTCATCAGGGCGTGTAAAACCACTGACGCCACTTCTAACTAGAAGGAAACGCATGTCCTCCCTGAGGTCCTTCCCCCGTTTTTGGTTCACAACCGGGGTGTGAGGCTCGCGGATCAACTCTACACAAAGCTATGCTACATAGGCCGTGCTTTGATCAACAACCACAAGACTTTGCTTTTCAACAGAAGCCTTGGTCAATTTGCCACTTAGGCATGCCACAGGCAATTCACTCCATGCATTTGATATCCATCAATATATAACCTCTGAGCTTGTACGTATCAGAGAAGAGCGTTAAGCAAGAGAATAAATTCTCCGCCGCCAAACAGATATACATTTAATAGAAATCAATCACACAGACTAAAATCCAATGTCAGACACACAGTCCATTTACAAGTTCGTTCTGGGTCTGAACAAAACCGTAGGCACCTAGTACCTCGCATATCCATCGATCTCCAAGTACGTCTGGACGACCACTAACTGATTCCCTCCTCTTGGGTGTACGGCCCAATCAAGATCATCAGTAATCACCCAAACGACGTGAAGTCCTCCAGTCTTCAACTACCGTCTTCATCTTCGACGCCACGTCGAATCAGTTATTCAGAATGGGATAAACCCGGTCTTTCTGAATAACTTGTGTATATTATAAATAAATAACAAACACAATATACGCCTCATTCCAATTCATCAGTCACTAACCGTAAATTAGCAAGAGAATAATTCCCTAAATATTAACCCCGAAGGCCGAAACCAACATCAGATCAATACCCAAGAAACCATTCAACTTAGCTAACCTATAGTTCGTTCATTAGTTTCGCATTCTTAGGGAAAGGTTCCCATTAATTTTATCAAAGATAAATTCTTTTAAATTTATTCTTTAATCTTCCTTGAATATCAATTCAAACTAGTCGGGATTAGCGAACCACACCGAAGTAATCATTTATTTTATTTCCTAATCCCAACCTATTCATCCCATGAAGTAAAACTGGTCATACTTCATATCTAACACCACAGTGTTATCGGTAAATTCAATTACCATTTCACGTTCAAATCTAACTAAAGATTTAACTATCGCCTGGAGCAAAACTGGTGATACTCCATTCTATATCTTTTCAATCTAATTAAAGATACATTAAAACTCCACTTAGTTTTAATCTTTAACTAGGTTAAAGAATCAGTTTCATTTAAAACACAGTTCACGATAAACCCCAAAATCACATCACATTTCAATCAGTCCCTAACCATAAAATAGCAAGTGAGCAATTCCCTAAGTATTAACCCCGAAGGCCGAAACCAACATCAGATCAATACCCAAGAAACCATTCTACTTAGCTAACCTACAGTTAGTTTCTGATTTCCTTAACTCCTTTGGGTCTAAGAACAGTATTACCGAAGATACCATTCACAACAACCCCAAATCACATTCCATTAATTATCGGGTTAAAGAACTAGTGTTATTTAAAACACTGTTCACGATAAACCCAAAAATCAATACCAATTCGATTCCAATTAAATATTATTTAATTGGTACACTTCATTAAATCTAAATAAAAATATTTAATATTTTTCTGAACTTGGCTTAAGAACAGTGTTAATGAAGACACCATTCACGACAAACCCAAATCACATTTGATATTAAATACAAGGCTCTGAATAGAAAATATATCGGCTTATATTCAATATCACATTCTACGACCAACAAATATCGTATTGGAAATAACGATATTAATATATCTTTCAAATTCCCATAACAATATCTGTATCATCACGAAATCCAACATCGAAATATTCCGAAGACAATTTCGATTCAAATTCATTCCAATTTAATTATTGGAAATTCTGGTTATTTTCAAAACCATTTCAAATCCAACTTATTTATTTAAAAATAAATAGAATTATAATTCTAGTTCAAAACTAGTTCATTTCATTAAAAATCTATTTTTATCTTTTCAAATATGGAGTTTTTCATCGCAGTTCTTCCCAAATCATTTCTTATGATTTTACACAAATTATTACTATTTTTAATAATTTTATCAAGGCCCGTACAGTCGATTTCCATCAACGGCCATCGAACTGCACTTACAGCGACCTTTTCCAAATTTGATTTGGACATAATTCCAAATTCAACCGTTAGATTTCAAATTTCTAATATTCGTTAGAAAGCCCTTTTCGATACGAACCCAACGGTTCCAGTTTTAGGAGAATCCGACGGTCGGATCTCCCGCAATATCCATTCGAAGTCAATGGTCGAAATTCACGAACTGCCGCGGCACGACGCGTTCTGTTCAGGCCATTATATATATAATATATATATATTTCGTCGATTTCCTTTTAAAACGTATTTTATAAATTGTTTTAAATTCGTTTTCAAAACGATTTCAACTTCCTTTCAAATTCAAATCAAAATTGAATTTTTCCTTATAAATTCGTTTTAAATTCATTTCAAATTGATTTCAATTCAAATCGATTTTTAATTCAATTTCCGTTCGTTTTCAATTCAATTCAATTTCAATTCGAATTCATTTCTATTCAATTTCAATTCGAATTCAATTCTATTCAATTTCAATTCGAATTCATTTCAAATTGATTTCCATTCAATTACAATTCGATTCGAATTCATTTTGTTTTCAATTCAATTCGAATTCTAATTCATTTCAATTCAATTCGAATTCTAATTCGTTTCAATTCAATTTGAATTCTATTTCGTTTCAATTCAATTCGAATTCTAATTCGTTTCAGTTCAATTCGAATTCTAATTCGTTTCAATTCAATTTAATTTGAATTTCATTTCAAAATATTCGATTTTGAAATCACTTTTCAATATTCATTACAAAAAAACGAATATAATCGATATAAATATCGTTCGCGTCAAAATAGCGCATATCTAATCAACACGACTTTATATATTTCTATTTCAAATATTCTATTCAAATATTTCTTCTCAAATATTTTATTCAAATATTTCTCTTCAAATATTCTATTTCAAAACTGAAATGAGGTCCAATCAATTACCACAGAATTTATTTCTATGGATTTCCATACAACGCTTGTATATATCAACAATGACAAATAATCAACCATCATCCAAAGTGCATTCTACACTGTATAAGCATCAAATATAAATATTTAATGCCCATAACAGTCTGTCAATCGATCGACATATAACTAATTATTGGGATTAGTGTATGTCATATATCATCCCAATACCCATGTGGGGTTTCAAACAATCAAACAAGAATTTTATTTGTGCAGTTGGGCGATGTGTAAAATTTATCGTCCCAATCAATATCAGTCAAATGTGTGTTTATAAACAAATTGTTCGATTTGTTTATATTAATTTATTTCATTTAATATACACGTTAAAAATTCTATTTTCAACTATAAAATATTTTTAACTATATAAATATTTTATTTCATTTCACATCACATCACATAATCAACTACACATCAAAATAAAACAAACAAGCATACAAGCCGTCCATGGTCTGTGGACGACGGGTGTCGGGTGCTACTAAACACCGTCTGCATCCTAGTATATATTTCAACTAGAAATAAAATTAAAAGTGAGAAGTTCTCACCGAGAAGCTAAACTAAACGTCATGACTCTTCATATGTAGAAATCTTCGTCGTGCTCGCCTTTTGTCACTTTCATTGCCCGTAGCCACTACATATATAAATATCATATTTTTAATTCGCAGCTATATAGATAAAAATTATATATTTACACTGGTGTTCATATAATAAAGATTATATTTTTATATCGCCACTCAGATAAAAATCACACCTTTGCTCCTTCTACATAATAAAGATCGAATTTTTTATACTCCTATAATATAAAAATCATATTTTTTTTAATCTAATACCATTTATATAAAAATCTATATTTATATTACTCTACATAAATAAAAATCATATTTTGATTACCTTAAAAATCAAATCTTGTTATTTTAAAAAAAATCAAATCTTTTATACGTTAAAAATCAAAGCTTTTATATGTTACAAATCAAAACTTTTCATATTGAAAACCAAGACTTTTCATATTAAAAATCAAAAAATTTCATATTGAAAACCAAGACTTTTCATATTAAAAATAAAAACTTTATACAATGCTTTTTGTTTACATAAATAAAATTGAATTAAAAAAAACAATGTTATTCAAAAATAGAAAAGAAAGAAAGAACTCACTGTTTTCGGTTGTTACTTCAGAGGGGGGTCCACAATCACTTGAGGTGGTGGAGGATGCTCGTTAGGGGGGTAGCAGGGGCGGCGTTGGGCTTGTTGTGCTGGTAGGCTAGTGGTGGCGGCTCTGTTTATTTGGGTGCTAGGGTTCTGGAGGGGGCCGCGGTTTAGAGAGGGGGGCTGGTGTAGGAGGAAGATCGACGAGAGGGGGGGGACTTAGGCGGTGCGGCGCCAGGGGAAGGGGTGCGGTCGGTCGATGGCAGGTGGCAGCGGCAAATCGCGCCCCCTTGTTCATCGTTTTTTTTTTTGAAGTGAAAGTGAAAGTGAAAGAGGGGTGAGATATTTATATATTTAATTTGTTTATTTTCAAAAAGCAACTTTTTATTTTGACCTCAAAATGAGACCCACCGCCTGTCGTCCATAGCTAATTACCCCTATTCCGAACTCAATGGGTTACGTATCGTAAGCTGATTCGATCGTTTCGATCAGTTTCCGTCAAAATCAACATATAACTCTATATATTGAATTTGAACGCGCATTTCAATTTACTGGGGTCACATACTAACTCGAAAAATTCCAGAAAAATATTTTCTAGCTTCGTATTGATGATACGGTTCTAACAAAACTAATTTCATTGAATTCTGAGAGCGTTTGAAAAATGGCCATTTTCCAGTCGATTAAAATCAACTAAAACTGGCCAAACACGTTTTCCTTTGCCACGCTCACATATCGATTCGAATAATTATGAAATTTGAAACTTAGCAATAATTTGACATCCCGGATCCAACAAAAGTGGTTTCGTCGAAAACCGAGATCGTTCGCAAATTGGCCATTTTTAAGGGCCGAAATTCCATAGCGACTATTCTGAATTTTCAACTGGACATATCTTTTGACTCCCGCTATGAAATTTTAATTGTTCGGACTCGTTGGAAAGATATTCTCAAATAGATTCTAATATTTTTGGTTTTGCTAAAATTCGGCTTGTTTTGCACCCGGTATGTTCAATTGAAATTTGAAATCGAATTATCGAACTACCGCGCCATTTTCTATTCCTTTTATAATTATAAATAAATATTTATATTCTATTGTCGAGCCATATAAATATTTACGTTCTAATTCTATTCAAAATAAATTTCTCGTCGTTATTATTTAAAATAATTCATTTTAAATATTCAAAATTCACTAAAATCGCCAAAATAAATTTTTTAAATTGGCTCGGATTTTCCGGGTTGTTACAATCTCCCCCACTTAAAACTTTTCGTCCCCGAAAAGGAACGAAGCCGAAAGTTGTTTTACAAACCAACTCAACTTTCACTGTTTTCTTTACGGCTTGAGTTCTTCAACTTTTTAGTTTCTAAGAACTTTTCAAATTTTTCAAAAATTTGGCCAACACCCTAAATTTTCGAAAAATTTCGCCATAACCTCCCCTGCACCGGGGACTTCGGGATATTCAATATAGCCTCCCATGGCCTTCTTCAACTCAAAAGAAAAAGCCAAGCGGCTAGCCAATCGGCTCATAAAATCATCATCACCCAAAAAAAATAGTAAATTATGGTAAACATGTACCTATTTGTCGGGCAAACAATTTTATTCTTTTGCTCTAGCCTCCTTGCTATGACCTGTTCAGTGTAAGTACATGTATATGCATGCAAACGCGACAAATTTTCAATACAACTCAATATTTGGTTCAATTTGGCTAAATGATTCAAATTTTAATTAATTAACCCATAATCAAACAACACAACCAACAATCTATTAGTTGATTAGCTTTTCAAATTCATAACTTTGGTATATAGTCAAAAATCACATTTTGATGCCAAATCACAACAATAAGCCCTATCTAATTTTGGTTCTCACACCAGCCTAATTGAAACATATAGAAATCCTACTTTCGTCACTCGAACATAAATACTGATGATGCACGTGCTATCATCAGTGCCATCTCCGGGCGACTATAGTGTGATTCTATATCTATCCAGTATATTAAAACTTCGAATATACGCGGATCAGACGTATACACAAAATCTTTATATACTGCATTGTCCGAATTCAATATAAAATAAATAATCAAGTACGACTAGTTGATTTAAATTTTCAAAACAAAATTTGTTTTCACTTTTATTTCAAAAACACTACTCTTCACACTCGTTCTAGGATACTACTGATCCTATCTCTAACGAGTCATTCTCGTTGGATATTACTAATCCAATCTCTGATGAATTCTTTTGTATAGTTCTAATGTGTCTTGTTCTCGTAGCTTTGTAAACCAAAGCTCTGATACCACTGTAAGAACCTGTAACTTCCCCGGTAAGGAAAGAGCAGATACTTTGAGAACAACACACAAAAGAACGCAGGGAGAAGAAAATTTCATTGTTAATTACAACAATTACATCAGGATATACAGAATATAAACAAACGAAATACATTCTAAAATATCAGAGGTTACAATACATTACATAGCAGCGGAAAATAATACAATATACAACTAGAAGTAATACACGGATACAGAGCTTTCCGAGTATCGTTCCAGCTGTAAATCAGGATCCTGTGAATATAAATCTGCAAAACCAAAACTACTAGCTGCCCGTGTCGAAGTAAGGCACCCAGAGTTTAGGTTAAAACAATAAACTCCAGGTCTGTCATGTGACTGGTGTGAGAACTAAACAGTTATTAATCTTTATTTTAAAGTTAGGTAAATCAAGGGACCATGCCGTATAACACGGAACGGGTTTCCTCACAAGAATACCAATGCATAAAACAACAACGCAATGCTAAATAAAGAAAAATGAAGCTATTATATGACCCAGGTCCCATCACACAATGCAATGCAACGCAAGCCGGAGGATAGGGTTTTTACCTTATAATAGCCAAAGAACGCTTGATACGCTAAAAACAAACCATTTGATACTATTATAAGTGCATAGTGTATAAAACAACTTCAAATCATAAGTATCAATCATAGACGGCATAAGCGCCCCATCCCACTATGTCGCCATACTAGGCTCTAGAAATAAAACCGCAAAGTCACGTATTGGAAGTTGGATTTCCATCTGCGAACCGAGGTAAAAGATAGTCCTCACCGATTTGAGACTATGTAGCCCGAGCCTCAGGTCAGAGCTCGAGTGACCTTGGAGTGACAGGGCTAGTCAACCGATGTGGATTAAAATTCCTGAACACTGCGTTTCCCTGCCGTTTGGAGCGTAAGTGAGCCAACAAATGACTCCATCGGCTTCACATAGTCACCGATATATCCGAGGTGCCTCGCAACAGCAACAACCACATAAGTCAAACTCATCAGGGCGTGTAAAACCACTGACGCCATTTCTAACTAGAAGGAAACGCATGTCCTCCCTGAGGTCCTTCTCCCGTTTTTGGTTCACAACCGGGGTGTGAGGCTCGCAGATCAACTCTACACAAAGCTATGCCACATAGGCCGTGCTTTGATCATCAACCACAAGACTTTGCTTTTCAACAGAAGCCTTGATCAATTTGCCACTTAGGCATGCCACACAGGCAATTCAGTCCATGCGTTTGATATCCATCAATATATAACCTCTGAGCTCGTACGTCTCAGAGAAGGGCGTTAAGCAAGAGAATAAATTCTCCGCCACCAAACAGATATACATTTAATAGAAATCAATCACACAGACTAAAATCCATTGTCAGACACACAGTCCATTTACAAGTTTGTTCTGGGTCTAAACAAAACCGGAGGCACCTAGTACCTCGCATATCCATCGATCTCCAAGTACGTCTGGACGACCACTAGCGGATTCCCTCCTCTTGGGTGTACGGCCCAATCAAGATCATCAGTAATCACCCAAACGACGTGAAGACCTCTAGTCTTCAACCACCGTCTTCATCTTTGACACCACGTCGAATCAGTCATTCAGAATGGGATAAACTCGGTCTTTCTGAATAACTCGCGTATATAATAATAAGTGTTACACAAACACAACATACGCCTCATTCCAATTCATCAGTCACTAACCATAAATTAGCAAGAGAATAATTCCCTAAATATTAACCTCGAAGGCCGAAACCAACATCAGATCAATACCCAAGAAACCATTCAACTTAGCTAACCTACAGTTAGTTTCTAAATTTCACATTCTTAGGGAAAGGTTCCCATTAATTTTATCAAAGATAAATTCTTTTAAATTTATTCTTTAATCTTCCTTGAATATCAATTCAAACTAGTCGGGATTAGCGAACCACACCGAAGTAATCATTTATTTTATTTCCTAATCCCAACCTATTCATCCCATGAAGTAAAACTGGTCATACTTCATATCTAACACCACAGTGTTATCGGTAAATTCAATTACCATTTCACGTTCAAATCTAATTAAAGATTTAACTATCGCCTGGAGCAAAACTGGTGATACTCCATTCTATATCTTTTCAATCTAATTAAAGATACATTAAAACTCCACTTAGTTTTAATCTTTAACTGGGTTAAAGAATCAGTTTCATTTAAAACACAGTTCACGATAAACCCCAAAATCACATCACATTTCAATCAGTCCCTAACCATAAAATAGCAAGTGAGCAATTCCCTAAGTATTAACCCCGAAGGCCGAAACCAACATCAGATCAATACCCAAGAAACCATTCTACTTAGCTAACCTACAGTTAGTTTCTGATTTCCTTAACTCCTTTGGGTCTAAGAACAGTATTACCGAAGATACCATTCACAACAACCCCAAATCACATTCCATTAATTATCGGGTTAAAGAACTAGTGTTATTTAAAACACTGTTCACGATAAACCCAAAAATCAATACCAATTCGATTCCAATTAAATATTATTTAAATGGTACACTTCATTAAATCTAAATAAAAATATTTAATATTTTTCTCAACTTGGCTTAAGAACAGTGTTAATGAAGACACCATTCACGACAAACCCAAATCACATTTGATATTAAATACAAGGCTCTGAATAGAAAATATATCGGATTATATTCAATATCACATTCTACGACCAACAAATATCGTATTGGAAATAACGATATTAATATATCTTTCAAATTCCCATAACAATATCTGTATCATCACGAAATCCAACATCGAAATATTCCGAAGACAATTTCGATTCAAATTCATTCCAATTTAATTATTGGAAATTCTGGTTATTTTCAAAACCATTTCAAATCCAACTTATTTATTTAAAAATAAATAGAATTATAATTCTAGTTCAAAACTAGTTCATTTCATTAAAAATCTATTTTTATCTTTTCAAATATGGAATTTTTCATCCCAATTCTTCCCAAATCATTTCTTATGATTTTACACAAATTATTACTATTTTTAATAATTTTATCAAGGCCCGTACAGTCGATTTCCATCAACGGCCATCGAACTGCACTTATAGCGACCTTTACCAAATTTGATTTGGACATAATTCCAAATCCAACCGTTAGATTTCAAATTTCTAATATTCGTTAGAAAGCCCTTTTCGATACGAACCCAACAGTTCCAGTTTTAGGAGAATCCAACGGTCAGATCTCCCGCAATATCCATTCGAAGTCAATGGTCGAAATTCACGAACTACCGCGGCGCGGCGCGTTCTATTCAGGCCATTATATAATATATATATATATATATATATATATATATATTATATTTCGTCGATTTCCTTTTAAAACGTATTTTATAAATCGTTTTAAATTCGTTTTCAAAACGATTTCAACTTCCTTTCAAATTCAAATCAAAATTGAATTTTTCCTTATAAATTCGTATTAAATTCATTTCAAATTGATTTCAATTCAAATCGATTTTTAATTCAATTTCCGTTCGTTTTCAATTCAATTTCAATTCGAATTCATTTCTATTCAATTTCAATTCGAATTCAATTCTATTCAATTTCAATTCGAATTCATTTCAAATTGATTTCCATTACAATTCGATTCGAATTCATTTTGTTTTCAATTCAATTCGAATTCTAATTCGTTTCAATTCAATTTGAATTCTAATTCGTTTCAATTCAATTTAATTCGTATTTCATTTCAAAATATTCGATTTTGAAATCACTTTTCAATATTCATTATAAAAAATCGAATATAATCGATATAAATATCGTTCGCGTCAAAATAGCGCATATCTAATCAACACGACTTTATATATTTCTATTTCAAATATTCTATTCAAATATTTCATTTCAAATATTTCTTCTCAAATATTTTATTCAAATATTTCTCTTCAAATATTCTATTTCAAAACGGGAATGAGGTTCAATCAATTACCATAGATTTTATTTCTATGGATTTCCATACAACGCATGTATATATCAACAATGACAAATAATCAACCATCATCCAAAGTGCATTCTACACTGTATAAGCATCAAATATAAATATTTAACGCCCATAACAGTCTGTCAATCAATCGATCGACATACAACTAATTATTGTGATTAGTGTATGTCATATATCATCCCAATACCTGTGTGGGGTTTCAAACAATCAAACAAGAATTTTATTTGTGCAGTTGGGCGATGTGTAAAATTTATCGTCCCAATCAATATCAGTCAAATGTGTGTATATAAACAAATCGTTCGATTTGTTTATATTAATTTATTTCATTTCATTTACACATTAAAAATTCTATTTTCAACTATAAAATATTTTTAACTATATAAATATTTTATTTCATTTCACATCACATCACATAATCAACTACACATCAAAATCAAACAAACAAGCATACAAGCCGTCCATGGTCTGTGGACGACGGGTGTCGGGTGCTACTAAACACCGTCTGCATCCTAGTATATATTTCAACTAGAAATAAAATTAAAAGTGAGAAGTTCTCACCGAGAAGCTAAACTAAACGTCATGACTCTTCATATGTAGAAATCTTCGTCGTGCTCGCCTTTTGTCACTTTCATTGCCCGTAGCCACTACATATATAAATATCATATTTTTAATTCGCAGCTATATAGATAAAAATTATATATTTACACTGGTGTTCATATAATAAAGATTATATTTTTATATCGCCACTCAGATAAAAATCACACCTTTGCTCCTTCTACATAATAAAGATCGAATTTTTTATACTCCTATAATATAAAAATCATATTTTTTTTAATCTAATACCATTTATATAAAAATCTATATTTATATTACTCTACATAAATAAAAATCATATTTTGATTACCTTAAAAATCAAATCTTGTTATTTTAAAAAAAATCAAATCTTTTATACGTTAAAAATCAAAGCTTTTATATGTTACAAATCAAAACTTTTCATATTGAAAACCAAGACTTTTCATATTAAAAATCAAAAAATTTCATATTGAAAACCAAGACTTTTCATATTAAAAATAAAAACTTTATACAATGCTTTTTGTTTACATAAATAAAATTGAATTAAAAAAAACAATGTTATTCAAAAATAGAAAAGAAAGAAAGAACTCACTGTTTTCGGTTGTTACTTCAGAGGGGGGTCCACAATCACTTGAGGTGGTGGAGGATGCTCGTTAGGGGGGTAGCAGGGGCGGCGTTGGGCTTGTTGTGCTGGTAGGCTAGTGGTGGCGGCTCTGTTTATTTGGGTGCTAGGGTTCTGGAGGGGGCCGCGGTTTAGAGAGGGGGGCTGGTGTAGGAGGAAGATCGACGAGAGGGGGGGGACTTAGGCGGTGCGGCGCCAGGGGAAGGGGTGCGGTCGGTCGATGGCAGGTGGCAGCGGCAAATCGCGCCCCCTTGTTCATCGTTTTTTTTTTTGAAGTGAAAGTGAAAGTGAAAGAGGGGTGAGATATTTATATATTTAATTTATTTATTTTCAAAAAGCAACTTTTTATTTTGACCTCAAAATGAGACCCACCGCCTGTCGTCCATAGCTAATTACCCCTATTCCGAACTCAATGGGTTACGTATCGTAAGCTGATTCGATCGTTTCGATCAGTTTCCGTCAAAATCAACATATAACTCTATATATTGAATTTGAACGCGCATTTCAATTTACTGGGGTCACATACTAACTCGAAAAATTCCAGAAAAATATTTTCTAGCTTCGTATTGACGATACGGTTCTAACAAGACTAATTTCATTGAATTCTGAGACCGTTTGAAAAATGGCCATTTTCCAGTCGATTAAAATCAACTAAAACTGGCCAAACACGTTTTCCTTTGCCACGCTCACATATCGATTCGAATAATTATGAAATTTGAAACTTAGCAATAATTTGACATCCCGGATCCAACAAAAGTGGTTTCGTCGAAAACCGAGGTCGTTCGCAAATTGGCCATTTTTAAGGGCCGAAATTCCACAGCGACTATTCTGAATTTTCAACTGGACATATCTTTTGACTCCCGCTATGAAATTTTAATTGTTCGGACTCGTTGGAAAGATATTCTCAAATAGATTCTAATATTTTTGGTTTTGCTAAAATTCGGCTTGTTTTGCACCCGGTATGTTCAATTGAAATTTGAAATCGAATTATCGAACTACCGCGCCATTTTCTATTCCTTTTATAATTATAAATAAATATTTATATTCTATTGTCGAGCCATATAAATATTTATGTTTTAATTCTATTCAAAATAAATTTCTCGTCGTTATTATTTAAAATAATTCATTTTAAATATTCAAAATTCACTAAAATCGCCAAAATAAATTTTTTAAATTGGCTCGGATTTTCCGGGTTGTTACAATCTCCCCCACTTAAAACTTTTCGTCCCCGAAAAGGAACGAAGCCGAAAGTTGTTTTACAAACCAACTCAACTTTCACTGTTTTCTTTACGGCTTGAGTTCTTCAACTTTTTAGTTTCTAAGAACTTTTCAAATTTTTCAAAAATTTGGCTAACACCCTAAATTTTCGAAAAATTTCGCCATAACCTCCCCTGCACCGGGGACTTCGGGATATTCAATATAGCCTCCCATGGCCTTCTTCAACTCAAAAGAAAAAGCCAAGCGGCTAGCCAATCGGCTCATAAAACCATCATCACCCAAAAAAAACAGTAAATTATGGTAAACATGTACCTATTTGTCGGGCAAACAATTTTATTCTTTTGCTCTAGCCTCCTTGCTATGACCTGTTCAGTGTAAGTACATGTATATGCATGCAAACGCGACAAATTTTCAATACAACTCAATATTTGGTTCAATTTGGCTAAATGATTCAAATTTTAATTAATTAACCCATAATCAAACAACACAACCAACAATCTATTAGTTGATTAGCTTTTCAAATTCATAACTTTGGTATATAGTCAAAAATCACATTTTGATGCCAAATCACAACAATAAGCCCTATCTAATTTTGGTTCTCACACCAGCCTAATTGAAACATATAGAAATCCTACTTTCGTCACTCGAACATAAATACTGATGATGCACGTGCTATCATCAGTGCCATCTCCGGGCGACTATAGTGTGATTCTATATCTATCCAGTATATTAAAACTTCGAATATACGCGGATCAGACGTATACACAAAATCTTTATATACTGCATTGTCCGAATTCAATATAAAATAAATAATCAAGTACGACTTGTTGATTTAAATTTTCAAAACAAAATTTGTTTTCACTTTTATTTCAAAAACACTACTCTTCACACTCGTTCTAGGATACTACTGATCCTATCTCTAACGAGTCATTCTCGTTGGATATTACTAATCCAATCTCTGATGAATTCTTTTGTATAGTTCTAATGTGTCTTGTTCTCGTAGCTTTGTAAACCAAAGCTCTGATACCACTGTAAGAACCTGTAACTTCCCCGGTAAGGAAAGAGCAGATACTTTGAGAACAACACACAAAAGAACGCAGGGAGAAGAAAATTTCATTGTTAATTACAACAATTACATCAGGATATACAGAATATAAACAAACGAAATACATTCTAAAATATCAGAGGTTACAATACATTACATAGCAGCGGAAAATAATACAATATACAACTAGAAGTAATACACGGATACAGAGCTTTCCGAGTATCGTTCCAGCTGTAAATCAGGATCCTGTGAATATAAATCTGCAAAACCAAAACTACTAGCTGCCCGTGTCGAAGTAGGGCACCCAGAGTTTAGGTTAAAACGATAAACTCCAGGTCTGTCATGTGACTGGTGTGAGAACTAAACAGTTATTAATCTTTATTTTAAAGTTAGGTAAATCAAGGGACCATGCCGTATAACACGGAACGGGTTTCCTCACAAGAATACCAATGCATAAAACAACAACGCAATGCTAAATAAAGAAAAATGAAGCTATTATATGACCCAGGTCCCATCACACAATGCAATGCAACGCAAGCCGGAGGATAGGGTTTTTACCTTATAATAGCCAAAGAACGCTTGATACGCTAAAAACAAACCATTTGATACTATTATAAGTGCATAGTGTATAAAACAACTTCAAATCATAAGTATCAATCATAGACGGCATAAGCGCCCCATCCCACTATGTCGCCATACTAGGCTCTACAAATAAAACCGCAAAGTCACGTATTGGAAGTTGGATTTCCATCTGCGAACCGAGGTAAAAGATAGTCCTCACCGATTCGAGACTATGTAGCCCGAGCCTCAGGTCAGAGCTCGAGTGACCTTGGAGTGACAGGGCTAGTCAACCGATGTGGATTAAAATTCCTGAACACTGCGTTTCCCTGCCGTTTGGAGCGTAAGTGAGCCAACAAATGACTCCATCGGCTTCACATAGTCACCGATATATCCGAGGTGCCTCGCAACAGCAACAACCACATAAGTCAAACTCATCAGGGCGTGTAAAACCACTGACGCCACTTCTAACTAGAAGGAAACGCATGTCCTCCCTGAGGTCCTTCTCCCGTTTTTGGTTCACAACCGGGGTGTGAGGCTCGCGGATCAACTCTACACAAAGCTATGCCACATAGGCCGTGCTTTGATCATCAACCACAAGACTTTTCTTTTCAACAGAAGCCTTGATCAATTTGCCACTTAGGCATGCCACACAGGAAATTCAGTCCATGCATTTGATATCCATCAATATATAACCTCTGAGCTCGTACGTCTCAGAGAAGGGCGTTAAGCAAGAGAATAAATTCTCCGCCACCAAACAGATATACATTTAATAGAAATCAATCACACAGGCCAAAATCCAATGTCAGACACACAGTCCATTTACAAGTTTGTTCTGGGTCTAAACAAAACCGGAGGCACCTAGTACCTCGCATATCCATCGATCTCCAAGTACGTCTGGACGACCACTAACTGATTCCCTCCTCTTGGGTGTACGGCCCAATCAAGATCATCAGTAATCACCCAAACGACGTGAAGACCTCTAGTCTTCAACCACCGTCTTCATCTTTGACACCACGTCGAATCAGTCATTCAGAATGGGATAAACTCGGTCTTTCTGAATAACTCGCGTATATAATAATAAGTGTTACACAAACACAACATACGCCTCATTCCAATTCATCAGTCACTAACCATAAATTAGCAAGAGAATAATTCCCTAAATATTAACCTCGAAGGCCGAAACCAACATCAGATCAATACCCAAGAAACCATTCAACTTAGCTAACCTACAGTTAGTTTCTAAATTTCACATTCTTAGGGAAAGGTTCCCATTAATTTTATCAAAGATAAATTCTTTTAAATTTATTCTTTAATCTTCCTTGAATATCAATTCAAACTAGTCGGGATTAGCGAACCACACCGAAGTAATCATTTATTTTATTTCCTAATCCCAACCTATTCATCCCATGAAGTAAAACTGGTCATACTTCATATCTAACACCACAGTGTTATCGGTAAATTCAATTACCATTTCACGTTCAAATCTAACTAAAGATTTAACTATCGCCTGGAGCAAAACTGGTGATACTCCATTCTATATCTTTTCAATCTAATTAAAGATACATTAAAACTCCACTTAGTTTTAATCTTTAACTGGGTTAAAGAATCAGTTTCATTTAAAACACAGTTCACGATAAACCCCAAAATCACATCACATTTCAATCAGTCCCTAACCATAAAATAGCAAGTGAGCAATTCCCTAAGTATTAACCCCGAAGGCCGAAACCAACATCAGATCAATACCCAAGAAACCATTCTACTTAGCTAACCTACAGTTAGTTTCTGATTTCCTTAACTCCTTTGGGTCTAAGAACAGTATTACCGAAGATACCATTCACAACAACCCCAAATCACATTCCATTAATTATCGGGTTAAAGAACTAGTGTTATTTAAAACACTGTTCACGATAAACCCAAAAATCAATACCAATTCGATTCCAATTAAATATTATTTAATTGGTACACTTCATTAAATCTAAATAAAAATATTTAATATTTTTCTGAACTTGGCTTAAGAACAGTGTTAATGAAGACACCATTCACGACAAACCCAAATCACATTTGATATTAAATACAAGGCTCTGAATAGAAAATATATCGGCTTATATTCAATATCACATTCTACGACCAACAAATATCATATTGGAAATAACGATATTAATATATCTTTCAAATTCCCATAACAATATCTGTATCATCACGAAATCCAACATCGAAATATTCCGAAGACAATTTCGATTCAAATTCATTCCAATTTAATTATTGGAAATTCTGGTTATTTTCAAAACCATTTCAAATCCAACTTATTTATTTAAAAATAAATAGAATTATAATTCTAGTTCAAAACTAGTTCATTTCATTAAAAATCTATTTTTATCTTTTCAAATATGGAGTTTTTCATCGCAGTTCTTCCCAAATCATTTCTTATGATTTTACACAAATTATTACTATTTTTAATAATTTTATCAAGGCCCGTACAGTCGATTTCCATCAACGGCCATCGAACTGCACTTACAGCGACCTTTTCCAAATTTGATTTGGACATAATTCCAAATTCAACCGTTAGATTTCAAATTTCTAATATTCGTTAGAAAGCCCTTTTCGATACGAACCCAACGGTTCCAGTTTTAGGAGAATCCGACGGTCGGATCTCCCGCAATATCCATTCGAAGTCAATGGTCGAAATTCACGAACTGCCGCGGCACGACGCGTTCTGTTCAGGCCATTATATATATAATATATATATTTCGTCGATTTCCTTTTAAAACGTATTTTATAAATTGTTTTAAATTCGTTTTCAAAACGATTTCAACTTCCTTTCAAATTCAAATCAAAATTGAATTTTTCCTTATAAATTCGTTTTAAATTCATTTCAAATTGATTTCAATTCAAATCGATTTTTAATTCAATTTCCGTTCGTTTTCAATTCAATTCAATTTCAATTCGAATTCATTTCTATTCAATTTCAATTCGAATTCAATTCTATTCAATTTCAATTCGAATTCATTTCAAATTGATTTCCATTCAATTACAATTCGATTCGAATTCATTTTGTTTTCAATTCAATTCGAATTCTAATTCATTTCAATTCAATTCGAATTCTAATTCGTTTCAATTCAATTCGAATTCTATTTCGTTTCAATTCAATTCGAATTCTAATTCGTTTCAATTCAATTCGAATTCTAATTCGTTTCAATTCAATTTAATTCGAATTTCATTTCAAAATATTCGATTTTGAAATCACTTTTCAATATTCATTACAAAAAAACGAATATAATCGATATAAATATCGTTCGCGTCAAAATAGCGCATATCTAATCAACACGACTTTATATATTTCTATTTCAAATATTCTATTCAAATATTTCTTCTCAAATATTTTATTCAAATATTTCTCTTCAAATATTCTATTTCAAAACTGAAATGAGGTCCAATCAATTACCACAGAATTTATTTCTATGGATTTCCATACAACGCTTGTATATATCAACAATGACAAATAATCAACCATCATCCAAAGTGCATTCTACACTGTATAAGCATCAAATATAAATATTTAATGCCCATAACAGTCTGTCAATCGATCGACATATAACTAATTATTGGGATTAGTGTATGTCATATATCATCCCAATACCCATGTGGGGTTTCAAACAATCAAACAAGAATTTTATTTGTGCAGTTGGGCGATGTGTAAAATTTATCGTCCCAATCAATATCAGTCAAATGTGTGTTTATAAACAAATTGTTCGATTTGTTTATATTAATTTATTTCATTTCATATACACGTTAAAAATTCTATTTTCAACTATAAAATATTTTTAACTATATAAATATTTTATTTCATTTCACATCACATCACATAATCAACTACACATCAAAATAAAACAAACAAGCATACAAGCCGTCCATGGTCTGTGGATGACGGGTGTCGGGTGCTACTAAACACCGTCTGCATCCTAGTATATATTTCAACTAGAAATAAAATTAAAAGTGAGAAGTTCTAACTGAGAAGCTAAACTAAACGTCACAACTCTTCATATGTAGAAATCTTCGTCGTGCTCGCCTTTTGTCACTTTCATTGCCCGTAGCCACTACATATATAAAAATCATATTTTTAATTCGCAGCTATATAGATAAAAATTATATTTTTACACCGGTGTCCATATAATAAAGATTATATTTTTATATCGCCACTCATATAAAAATCACACCTTTGCTCCTTCTACATAATAAAGATCGAATTTTTTATACTTCTATAATATAAAAATCATATTTTTTTTAATCTAATACCTTTTATATAAAAATCTATATTTATATTACTCTACATAAATAAAAATCATATTTTGATTACCTTAAAAATAAAATCTTGTTATTTTAAAAAAAAAAATCAAATCTTTTATACGTTAAAAATCAAAGCTTTTGTATGTTACAAATCAAAACTTTTCATATTGAAAACCAAGACTTTTCATATTAAAAATCAAAACTTTTCATATTGAAAACCAAGACTTTTCATATTAAAAATCAAAACTTTTCATATTGAAAACCAAGACTTTTCATATTAAAAATCAAAACTTTATACAATGCTTTTTGTTTACATAAATAAAACTGAATTTGAAAAAAACAATGTTATTCAAAAATAGAAAAGAAAGAAAGAAATCATTGTTTTCGGTTGTTACTGCGGAGGGGGCCCATAATTGCTTGAGGTGGTGGAGGATGCTCGTTACGGGGGTAGCAGGGGCGGCGCTGGCCTTGTGCTGGTAGGCTAGTGGTGGCGGCTCTGTTTATTTGGGTGCTAGGGTTCTGGAGAGGGCCGCGGTTTAGAGGGGCGGCTGGTGTAGGAGGAAGATCGACGAGAGGGGGGGACTTAGGCGGTGCAGCGCCAAGGGAAGGGTGAGGTCGGTCGATGGCAGGTGGCGGCGGCGAATCGTGCCCCCCTATTCGTCTTTTTTTTTTCTTTTTTTTTCTGAAGTGAAGGTAAAAGGGGGTGAGATACTTATATATTTAATTTATTTATTTTCAAAAAGCAAATTTTTATTTCGACCTCAAAACGAGACCCACCGCCTGTCGTCCATAGCTAATTACCCCCATTCCGAACTCAATGGGATATGTATCAGCTGATTCGATAATTTTGATCAGTTTCCGTCAAAATCAACATATAACTCTATATATTGAATTTGAACGCGCATTTCAATTTACTGGGGTCACATACTAACTCGAAAAATTCTAGAAAATTATTTTCTAGCTTCGTATTGACAATACGGTTCTAACAAAACTAATTTCATCGAATTCTGAGACCGTTTGAAAAATGGCCATTTTCTAGTCGATTAAAATCAACAGAAACTGGTCAAACGCGTTTTCCTTTGCCACGCTCACATACCGATTCAAAAAATTATGAAATTTGAAACCTTGCAATAATTTGACATCCCGGGTCCAACAAAAGTGGTTTCGTCGAAAATCGAGGTCGTTTGCAAAATGGCCATTTTTAAGGGTCGAAATTCCATAGCTACTATTATGAATTTTCAACTGGACATATCTTTTGACTCCCGCTATGAAATTTCAATTATTCGGACTCGTTGGAAAGATATTCTCAAATAGATTCTAATATTTTTGGTTTCGCTAAAATCCGGTTTGTTTTGCACACGATATGTTCAATTGAAATTTGAAATCGAATTGTCGAACTACCGCGCCATTTTCTATTCCTTTTATAATTATAAATAAATATTTATATTCTATCGTCGAGCCATATAAATATATACGTTCTAATTCTATTCAAAATAAATTTCTCGTCATTATTATTTAAAATAATTCATTTTAAATATTCAAATTTCACTAAAATCGCCAAAATAAAATTTTTAAATTGGCTCAGATTTTCCGGGTTTTTACATTTTGCATTTTTAATGGCGGTGTTGTTATTGATAAACGATTTTTAAATTACATCGATCAAAAATTCCCTTTCGTTCGAATTGTTCTTGGATATTTGTTTAGGTCTATTCCTGGATTATGTCATGGATGTTGCATCATCAAGTTAATTTATGTTTTTTTTCTGGTTTACGAATTTCATTTTAGATCGATTTATGTTGCTTGATTATTCTGATTTTCTTTACCTGCCCAGGTTTACTGATGGATAGTGGAATTAATGTTTAAAATTTTGTTCTGTAAAGTAGAATGTACAGCCGAATTATTTAAAAAATCTCTATATTTTGTTAGAATTAACATACATTTATCTAATTATTGTAGTAATATGTGAGGTCAGATGTACTCAGAAAAGTTGTTCATACGTATGCATCTATTTTTCTTATCTTTTTTCAGTAGTTCTATAAAAAAGTTGCCTACAACTATGCATCTATTCTTCATATATACATATCTGTATGCAACTTTTTATCAGATCTGCAGGAAAACAGATATTGGTGTATTGATGTTGTTTAAGCCTGGGAATGATAGTTGGGAATTATATTGGTGTATTGACGTTGTTGATTATTGAACATTCCATTACCTCAGTTGTACAAAAAATTTCCTTTGTATGTGTTGTATTTTTTTGTTACATCTTAATATGCATCATTTATAACTCTGCAAGTTACAGTGTAAATATTTTGAACTTTTGCTCGTCTAGTTAGTATTAAAAATAATATGGGCAGCAGGTTCTTCTTTACTACTTGTGCAAATTTATGTAGTAATGTATGCAATTATTCCACTTAAATGCATAAATGTATGCAAGTATGGAAATTATATGCACGCAATTAATATTTGTATTGTTTGCATACTTGTACGCAACTAATAATAATAATTTCTTAGAAGTATGCTAGTATTTTACTTCTGTAATTCAAATTTGCAAATTTTCATAAAATTTGCATATAACAATGTCAATGTTTTGAATAACTGCACACCAATAAGCAAAAATTGCATTTTATCATATACAAACTATGTTAATGTTCTCTTCTTCATATAACAGTGTTTCTGCTGATAATGCTGATTATGGTCGTCCTTCATCTTCTAAAAGGTTGAAATCTGTAGGAGAACTTACAAAAACTACTAGATGCGGTTTGTGCAAGAAGTTGGGTCATCACAAAAGAACATGTTCTTCAAAAGACTTTTAAATGGGTTTATGTAGTTCTCTTTTTTTTGGTTATCCTGCTCATTGTTCTTAAATGTTGTTAACATTTTTGCTATGCAATAAATTAAGTTCAGTATTTAAATGTCCATTTCTGTGTGGCTTCAGTGATTTTTTCTATCTTATTCGTTTGCAACTATTATTGTTAATTTCATACTTGTATACATGGCTGAAAATATCGTTGTAACTACATACACGTACACAAGTACGCTGGAAATCTGGAAATTAGCGTGATGCTATTCTTAATTTTTTTCACATATATATGCAACTATTTATATTAGTATCATAAATATATGCAAAACTTCGACATATACAAATACTCTCTTTTAACTATGATTATTCATTCATGTTTTAATTCTTTAATTATTTTAGTTAGTTTGCCTATTCTCCAATTTTATTTTTGTAATCTATTCGTTAAATATTATGCAGTTCTTTTCGTCCACTCTGTATTTTAATAATAAATGGCGACATCGCTTGTCAGATTAATACTACAAATATTAGCATTTAAGTATGCATTTAACTGAAAAAATAACATGATATTATGTAGGTTTTCAGATTGCAAACATAAGCAGTTAGGTAAGCATGTAACTGGAAGAATATGCTAAAAGTATGCAAGTTTTCATATTACATTCCCACAGAACATATTTGAACTATTTACATACACGTATGCAAATAACAATAATACTTTCATGAAATTTTGAAATTTTAATGACTAATTTGGCATTTCTAATGGTAGTTCTGTGTCACGTTATCCGTTGGATTTCAACTGAATGATTTGCAATTGATTTTTTCGCAACCAAGAGCATCTCATTGCAGATATACAGCTTCAGGAGTGCAAATTTCATCTTTTTTGTCGAGTTCTATGTTCTAACTTCGCGGCTTCATAATATTCATAAAAAACATGGCACAATCCACTCTGCAAAAAATTCAATATGTTAATATATATTCTAAATAACAGTTTTTGTATGAAATATTTGTATTATCTGCATATAAGCATGCAACATTTACAATTAACGGCATACAGTAATGCAACAACATGTTGATAATTGTAAACTTGAATGCAACATTTCTGTTTAAGTAAATACATTACTGGAACTTTCTGTTGAGAGTTGCAAACTTTCATGCAACATTTTTACCTAATTTCATCTAATAATGCAAAATTTGTTAATTAATAATTAAAATAATTAATGTACTGAATTATTCTATTTAAATTCATGAACATATGCAATTTTTTTGAAAAGTTTCATACACGTATGCAAATGATTTGAATACATGCATGCATGTTTCTATATGTACCTCTTATATGCATATAATTATGAAATTGTTCTACATACATGCATACTTCCATGAATTTTTCTATATACAGTCATTTACTCAGATGTTAAACGATTTTACACAGGTGTTAATGAATGAGTGTTATAATTACCTGATTTAAAAAACAATTGTTAAGTGCACATGCTACCGTAAAATTTCAGATTAAAATCATCTAGATATGCAAAAAATTTGAAGGAAATCAACGGCTCATGCAAAAATTCTTACTAAACGGGTACACTCATGTTACTGTTCAGAAAATTTTCATATTATATTCTTTTTAGGCTGTGACAAGTCTAATAAAACCCATACTATCGTATTATTGGGCAATCTACACAAATTAATAACTAATTCGGCATAATATTTGCATATACTACAAGAATAATTCGATAATTTTGGATAAATGCATACAATTATTCATCAATCAGTTAATAGTTACACAATTACATGCAACAATTGTGATTAACTGCATACACTCAAGCATGAATCTATCGATAGTTGCAAAATTTTAATTAAACTTTCAGAATCATGCAACAATTCTGAATAAAATTATATAATCATGCACCAAATCGTAAAATCATATAATCATGCAGCTATTCCATATCATCCATAGTTTATTATATAATAAACTTAGATTATCAGTTGTTGAAATTATAATTAGAAAATAAAAATTATACCTTTGTTCTCGCATTTTTTTGCAAATCTCATGTTGAAATCGCCACGACTTTGCCTATTTTTCTTCGATCAAGAGTACAACACTGAAAGTCCGCTTTGAATTTTGAATTTTCCTCTAAAATCGTCTGCGATAAAGGAGGGATGTGATTAATGAAATGATACAAATTTGTGGAATGAGGATTTTTTAGGGTTTAAAGGACAAAATCGGAAGTTGATATGCCGCGTTTTGAAAATAAGGATGTATTCTACATTCTTTTTATCAGCGTGTTTTTTTAATATTTTGAAACTTAATAGGGACCTGTAAAAAACGCACCCTTGAATTTAATCAACCAGAAAATGGCCATTTTTCAAACGATCTCCAAATTTGATGAAATTAGTTTTGTTAGGACCGTATCGTCAAAACATAGCTAGATTTATTTTTCTGTAACTTTTGGAGTCAGTATGTGGCCCCGGTAAATTAAAATGTACGTTTAAATTTAATATACATTGATTTATATTTTAATTTTGACAAAAATTGATCAAAACAGTTGAATGGGTTTACGAAACATATTCAATTGTGTCCGAAATGGGGGTATTTAGCTAGGGGCGATAGTCGTTGGGTTTGATTTGGAGTTCGGATACAAAAAACTACTTTTTCAAATTAAATAATATTATATATATATAAATAAAAACCTTTTTGCCCTCATTCTTCGTTTTGGAAGACAAAACCCGCCGGCTCTAAATGATTTAAAGGATGAAACCCACCGAATTTCCATCCCAAAATCCACACCATACATTCATCTAAAACCTAAAATTCCAACTACCAAATTAAAGTGGGGTTCGAGATCTAAATCTTGTGCAGTCAAGATCGGTAATTAAAATCTTTAGAGGTCGATTTTTTGCTGCAAATGGTAGTACTTCGAATGGGTTTTGCATGGTCAAGGGACCAGCAAAGTCATTGTCGTTCAAGGCGATGGTGGCTCCAACCAAGAGAGACGGGGTGGTGCAGTTTGATTGGGGTCCGACCCCCTTGATGTGCATGCGAAATGGAGTCAGGCGGTGGAGCTTTTTAGGTCTGATGTCAAAGTTGAGACCTAGAAGCAGTGGAGAGAAAACGTTTAATTTATGGTGATTAATTAGTGAATTAATTAAATAATTACCTTAGCTAATGACTTCTTAAATTATCTAATGTTTAAACTGTTATAACTCTGCCAAACGGAAACAGAATTCTACAAAATCGGGTCCATTGCGATCGTGGAGAAAATATCTATACCATGGAACTAACCAGGACGGATTCTGAGCTAATTACATTTTGTAGCAAATTTAAATCCAAACGGTACTGAAATCTTCAAATAAAGACCGGCGGAGTGGAAACCAATGTGAGAACTCCTTCACACTACATTATATTTTATCATGTTATTGTATTCATGTATAAAAATTATAGAATTATAAGTGTAGGTTTTTATCAGTTTAAATCATTATAAATTGTATCCGGTTCCTGTTAGCTCACCTCCCTCGTCTAGAAACCATGGACGATTCAATTGACTGTATTGTGTGTTGATTGTGTTCTTGAAATGCTTAACGTATTAGAAATAATGTTAACATTAATGTGGTGGTTTGAATTAAATTATAAATATTTATTTATAACTTAAACAGTGAAAATTGGTTAAATAGAAAAATAATTCAAACCGAATTGGAATTGGTTAAATTTATTAGCCAATGATTTATTTAAATAGACTGTTGTTTGAAAACCCCGCACTGGTATTGGGATGATATTTGACATACGCTAATCCCAGTATTTAGTTGTATGTCAATCGATGGATTGACAGGCTATGATGAGCGTTATTTATTTATTTTAACGCTTATGCAGTTGTAAAATGCACTCTGGATGGTGTTTGAATGTGTAATGATTATTTATTAGTATTATTGAATACATGCGATGTATGAAATCCATATAACTGAAATTATATGGTAATTGATTGAGTCGCATTCCGATTCAGAATCTGAACGGATATTTTAAAGATAAAACTCAGTAACAAATTAAAATATGATTTTGATGTCTGATTTTTGATGAACACAAAAATATTGGAATATATGAAGCCGAGTGAGTAGATATTCGCCATTTTTATTCGAACGTATTTCTATATCGATTATTCATTTTATAATGAATATCGAAAAGAATTGATTTCAAAATCTGATATTTTGAAAATATTATCGTTTTTATATTTTAATGATATGGAATATTCAATTTTGCTTTAAAATTGAAATGGAAATTGGAATCGTTTTTAAAACGATTTATAAAATACGTTTTAAATAAAAGTCGACGATATATATATATTATATATATTTTAATGGCCTGAATAGAACACGCCACGCAGCGCCCGTTCGCGAATTTCAACCATTAAATTCAAATTGATGTAACGGGAGATTTGACCGTCGGATTCTCCTAATACCGAAACAGTTGGGTTCGTATCAAAAAGAGCTTTCCAATGAATATAAGAGATTTAAATTTGAATGGTTGGATTTCAAATTTTGTCCAAATCAATTTCTGAAAAGGTCGCTATGGATGCAGTTTGGTGGCCGATATTGGAAACCGATTGTAAGGGACTAAATAAAATTATTAAAAACATGGAAAATTGTGTAAAATCATCATAAATGATTTGGAAAGATTTTGGATGGAAAAAATTCCAAGTTTGAAAAGATAAAAATATATTTTTATCGAAATGATGTAGTTATTAACTAGATTAGAAATCCAATGGTTTTTAAATTAATAAATTGGACTTGTAAAAATGGTTTTAATATAACCAGAATATTCCAATATAAAAATTGGAAGGGATTTGAAAGGAAATGATCTTCGGAATATTTCGATATTGGATTCCGTTACTGTACGGATATCATTGAGGAATTTGGAAGATACAGATATCGTTATTCCCAATACGATATTTGTTGGTTTTAGAATCTGATATTGAATATAAGCCAATATAATTTCTATTTAGAGCCTTGTATATGATATCAAATTGGATTTTGCGTTTGTCGTGAATGGTGTCTTCAATAACACTTCTTAAACCCAGTTGAGAATATAATAAATCTTTAATTAAGATTTAGAGGAGTTTACCAATTAATTTAATTGGAATTGAATTGGAAATTAAATTTATGTTTGTAGTGAACAATATTTTAAATAACATTTGTTCTTTGACCCAATTAACAGTGAAGATATGATTTGGAATTTATAAATCTTTTAAGGGAAACCCCAATTAAGATATGATTTGGCTATTATAAGGGAAAATTCTATTCTCCGGCTTGCGTTGCATTGTGTGATGGTACCTGAGTATTATAATAGCTTCATTTTTCAAAAAGCATAGCGTTGTTTTATTTTAAACTGAGATTCATGTGGAGTAAACCTGTTTCGGGTTATACGGCGTGGTCCCATGATTTCCCAACTTTTAAATTAAAGTTTTAATAACTGTTTTAGTTCTCACACCAGTCCCATGACTGACTCGGAGTTTATTGTTTCTACCTAAACTCTAGGTGCCCTTATTTTCCACACGGGCAGTTAGTAGTTGGGTTTTGCAGATATTTATTTTAATAGAATCCTGGAATACAGATGGAGCTATATTTGGAAAGCTTTGTATCCATGTATTTATTTCAATTGTGTTAGTTGACGTATTTTTCGCTGTGCATTATATTTATACATTTTATTTCCGCTGCTATGTAATGTATTCTCTGATATTATTTTTCCGTTGTGTAATATATTTATTCATTCTTTGATATCTTGTACTCTAATGTAATTGTTGTAATAGCAATGAAATATTCTATTGTTTGTGTCTGATGCATCGTGTTCTCAAAGCAATCCGGGCTTTCCCGATAGGGGAAGTTTTGGGTCGTTTCATCGTGGTTACATAGCTTTGGTTTACAAAGCTAGAGAACAAGGCACGTTAGAACCAAACGAAAGAATTCATCAGAAATAGGATTAGTAACATCCTATGGGAATAACTCATTAGAGATAGGGTTAGTAATACCCTAGAATGAGTTAGAAGAGTGCTATTTCTTAAAAACAAATTTAGTTTTGAAATTTTATATCTATTATTCGTATTTCAGTATTTTATTTTATATTTATTTTGGACAATCGAGTATATAAAGATTTTGCATATACGCGTCATGAACGTATATTCAAAGTCTCAAATATACTGGATAGATATAGAATCACACTCTCTAGTCACCCAGAGATGATTCTGATGATAGCGATCGTATCATCAGCATTTATGTTCGAGTTTCAAAAGTGGGATATCTATATATTTCCAATTGACTGGTGTGAGAATCAAAACATAGTTAGAGTTCATTGTTTGTGATTTGACACTAAAAACATGATTTTTGAGTGTATATACGAAGTTATATATTTGAAAAGTTAACCAATTAATTGATTGATAGTTGTGTTGTATGATTATTAGTTCAAGTAATTAAAATATTGAAACAATAAAACCAATAAAAGAATAAAGGTAAAATTAGTCAAATCGAATAAATATTGAATTGAATTGAAAATTGATTGGAATTGCATACATGTACATATATATGTGTGAATAGGTCATAGCATGGAAGCTAAGAAGAGGAATAAAATTATATGCCTGACAAATAGGTACATGTTTACCATATTCAATGGGTTTGATGATTTTATGAGTAGATTAGAAAGCCGCTTGGCTTTTTTTTTTTGATTGATGAGGGCCCTGTGAGGCAAGTTGTGGTTTTACTGATCAACCCGTACAATGGAGGTTGTGGCGATATTTTTCAAAAACTTAGGATGTTAGCCAAATTTTTGAGAAATTAGAAAGTTCTAGAAGCTGAGAAGTTGAAGAATTCAAGCCAGAATCAAAGTTGAGTTGGATAGTTAAACAACTTTCAGCTTCGTTCCTTTTCGAGGACGAAAAGATTTTAAGTAGGGGAGATTATAACAACCCAGAATTTCTGAACCAATTTAAAATTTTTATTTTAGTTATTTTAATCGATTTTAAGAATTTAGAATGATTTATTTTAAATAATAACAACAAAAACTTTATTTAAATCGAAGCTAGAACGTATTAATTTATTTCAATTATAAAACAATCCTAAAATGGCACGGGTGTTTGAAAATTCGATTTTAAACTTCAATTGAATGTATAAGATTCAAAATAAATCGGATTTCAGTAAAAACAGAAATATTTGAATTTGTTTAATTATATCTTTAATGAAGGTGAAAAAAAATCAAATTTCATTATATAAATTGAAAGTTATATCCAGTTTAAATTTTAGAATAGTCGCTGTGGAATTTATATATTTTTTTTAATTAAATATAGCCCTTGAAAATATCCATTTCGCAAACGACCTCCGTTTTCGACGAAACCACTTTTGTTGGTCTGGAATGTGAAATGACCCGAACTTCCTCGGTCTCCGAAGAGAAGAGAAAGAATGAATTGTTTTGAGAACACGACAAAATAGAACGCAGACGGAAGAACATTTCAATGTATATTACAACAATTCCATCAGAATACAAGAAT
The DNA here is from genome assembly GCA_030737875.1 of Allium sativum. Lineage (NCBI taxonomy): Eukaryota > Viridiplantae > Streptophyta > Magnoliopsida > Asparagales > Amaryllidaceae > Allium > Allium sativum. The sequence goes on from CM060922.1 coordinate 392,794,663, forward strand.
ATACAGAGTATAAATGAATATTACACAGAAATATCAGAGACTTAAATTATAAATACATAGCAGCGGAAAATAATACAATACACAACTGAAGGAGATATACGGATACAAAGCTTTCCGGATATCATTCCAGCTGTAAACTAGGATCCTGTGAATATAAATCTGCAAAACCAAAACTACTAGCTGCCCGTGTCAAAATAAGGGCACCCAGATTTTAGGTTAAAACAATAAACTCCAGGTCAGTCATGGGACTGGTGTGAGAACTAAAACAGTTATTAATCTTTATTTTAAAGTTAGGTAAATCAAGGAACCACGCCGTATAACACGGAACGGGTTTCCTCCCAAGAACACCAGTGCATAAAACAACAGCGCAATGCTAAATAAAGAACAATGAAGCTATTATAAGACCCAATTCCCATAACACAATGCAACGCAAGCCGGAGGATAGGATTTTTACCTTATAATAGCCAAGAATGCTTGATACGTTTAAAACAAATCATTTGATACTATTATAAGTGCATAGTATATAAAATAATTTCAAATCATAAGTATCAATCATAAACGGCATAAGCGCCCCATCCCACTATGTCGCCATACTAAGCTCTACAAATAAAAACGCAAATGTCACGTATTTGGAAATTGGATTTCCGTCTGTGAACTGAGGCAAAAGATAGTCCTCAACCGATTCGAGACGCTCTAGTCCGTGTCTCAGGTCAGAGCTCGAGTGACCTTTGGATCGTCAGGGCCGGTCCACCGATGTGGATTAAAATGCCTGAACACTGCGTTTCCCCATCCTATAGGGTGTCAATGAGCCAACGAATGACTCCATCGGACCCGGATCGTCCGATCAAACCGAGGCGCCTCGCAACAGCAACAACCACATAAGTCAAACTCGTCAGGGCGTGTAAAACCACTGACGCCACTTCTAACTAGAAGGAAACGCATGCCCTCCCTGATGTCCTCTCCCGTTTCTGGTTCACACCGGGTGTGAAACTCGCGAAGTAAACGTTACACAAAGCTATGCCACAAAGGCCGTGCTTTGATCATCAACCACAAGACTTTGCTTTTCAACAGAAGCCTTGATCATTTGCCACTTAGGCATGCCACACAGGCAATTCACTCTATGAGTTTGATATCCATCAGTATACAACCCCTGAGCTCGTACGTCTCAGAGAAGGGCGTTAAGCAAGAGAATAAATTCTCCGCTGCCAAACAGATATATATTTAATAGAAATCAATCACACAGACTAAAATCCAATGTCAGACACACAGTCCATTTACAAGTCCGTTCTGGGTCTGAACGAAACGGAGGCACCTAGTACCCCGCATATCCATCGATCTCCAAATACGTCTGGACGATCACCAACAGTTTCCATCTTCTTGGGTGTACAGCCCAATCAAGATCATCAGTGATTATCCAAACGACGTGAAGACCTCCGGTCTTCGACCACCGTCTTCATCTTCGACTTATCATCGTATCAGTTATTCAGAATGGGATAAACCCGGTCTTCCTGAATAACTCGCGTATATAATAAACATGTGTTACACAAACACAACATACGCCTCATTCCGATTCATCAGTCACTAACCGTAAATTAACAAGAGAATAATTCCCCAAATATTAACCCCGAAGGCCGAAACCAACATCAGATCAATATCCAGAAAACCATTCTGCTTAGCTAACGAACTGTTAGTTTCTAAATTTCACATTCATAGGGAAAGGTTCCCATTAATTTTATCAAAGATAAATCATTAAAATTTATTCTTTAATCTACTTTTGAATATCAATTCAAACTAGTCGGGATTAGCGAACCTTACCGAAGTAATCATTTATTTTGATTTCCCAATCCCAACCTATTCATCCCATGAAGAAAAACTGGTAATACTTCATATCTAACACCACGGTGTTATCGGTAAATTCAATTACCATTTCACGTTCAAATCTAATTAAAGATTTAACTATCGCCTGGAGTAGAACTGGTGATACTCCATTCTCGATCATTTCAATCTAATTAAAGATTCATTAAAACTCCACTTAGTTTTAATCTCTATCTGGGTTAAAGAATCAGTGTCATTTAAAACACGATTCACGATAAACCCAAAATCACATCACATTTCAATCAGTCCCTAACCATGAATTAGCAAGCGAGCAATTCCCTAAGTATTAACCCCGAAGGCCGAAACCAACATCAGATCAATACCTCTGAAACCATTCAACTTAACTAATCTCCAGTTAGTTTCTGATTTTCTTAACTCCTTTAGGTCTAAGAACAGTATTATTGAAGATACCGTTCACAACAACCCAAAATCACGTTCCAATAATTATCGGGTTAAAGAACAAGTGTTATTTAAAACACTGTTCACGATAAACCCAAAAATCAATTCCAATTCAATTCCAATTAAATATTATTTAATTGGTACACTTCATTAAATCTAAATAAAAAGATTTAATCTTTTCTCAACTGGGTTCAAGAACAGTGTTAATAAAGACATCATTCACGACAAACCCAAATCACATTTGATATTAAATACAAGGCTCTGAATAGAAAATATATCGGCTTATATTCAATATCAAATTCTACGACCAACAAATATCGTATTGGAAATAACGATATATAAATATCTTTCAAATTTCCATAACAACATCTGTATAATCACGAAATCCAACATCGAAATATTCCGAAGACAATTTCGATTCAAATCCATTCCAATGCAATTATTGGAAATTCTGGTTATTTTCAAATCCAATTTACTTATTTAAAAATAAATAGAATTTTAATTCTAGTTCAAAACTAGTTCATTTCGATAAAAATCTATTTTTATCTTTTCAAATATGGATTTTTTCATCCCATTTTTTCCTAAATCATTTCTTATGATTTTACACAAATTATTACTATTTTTAATAATTTTATCAAGGCCCGTACAGTCGATTTCCAACAACGGCCATCGAACTGCACTTACAGCGACCTTTTCCAAATTTGATTTGGACATAATTCCAAATCCAACCGTTAGATTTCAAATTTCTAATATTCGTTAGAAAGCTCTTTTCAATACGAACCCAACGGTTCCGGTTTTAGGAGAATTCGACGGTCGGATCTCCCGCAATATCCGTTCGAAGTCAATGGTCGAAATTCGCGAACTGCCGCGGCGCGTTCTTTTCAGGCCATTATATTATATATAATATATATAATAATATATACTTCGTCGATTTCCTTTTTAAAACGTATTTTATAAATCATTTTAAATTCGTTTTCAAAACGATTTCAACTTCTTTTCAAATTCAAATCAAAATTGAATTTTTCCTTCTAAATTCGTTTTAAATTCATTTCAAATCGATTTCAATTCAAATTCATTTCTATTCAATTTCAATTCGAATTTCAATTCTTTTCAAAATATCAGACTTTGAAATCACTTTCGATATTCATTATAAAATGAATAAAATCGATAAAAATGTCGTTCACGTCAAAATGGCGTAAATCTAATCAACACGGCTTCATATATTTCTGTTTTCAAATATTCTATTTCAAATATTTCTATTTCAAATATTTCTTTTTCAAATATTTCTTTTTCAAATATGGAATGAGGCCCAATCAATTACCGTATAATGTTAATTATATGGATTTTCTACAACACATGTATACAATAACAACGATGAATAATCTACCACCATTCAAAGTGCATTCTACACTGTATAAGCATCGAATATAAATATTTAATGCTTATAACAGTCTGTCAATCAATCGATCGACATACAACTAAACAATCGGGATTAGTGTACGTCAAATATCATCCCAATACCCGTGTGGGGTTTCAAACAATCAAACACATATTTTATTTGTGCAGTTGGGCGATGTGTAAAATTTATCGTCCCAATCAATATCAGTCAAATGTGTGTATATAAACAAATCGTTCGATTTGTTTATATTAATTTATTTCATTTCATATACACGTTAAAAATTCTATTTTTAACTATAAAATATTTTCCATTATAAAATATTTTATTTCGTTTCACATCACATCACACAATCAACTACACATCAAAATCAAACAAACAAGCATACAAGCCGTCCATGGTCTATGGACGACGGGCATCGGGTGCTACTAAACACCGTCGGCATCCTAGTATATATTTCAACTAGAAAATTAAATAGAAGGTGAGGAGTTCTCACTGATTAGCTAATCCAAACATCTCGACTCTTCAAATGTAGAAGTCTCCGCCGTTTCTTCTTTCGTCACCTTCGTCATCCGTATTCACTACCTATATAAAAATCGCATTTTTACTTTGCTATTCAATATATAAAAATCGAATTTTTACTTTGCTATTCAATATATAAAAATCGAATTTTTACTTTTCTATTATATAAAAATTGAATTTTTACTTTGCTATTCAATATATAAAAATCGAATTTTTACTTTGCTATTTAATATATAAAAATCGCATTTTTACTTTGCTATTCAATATATAAAAATCGAATTTTTACTTCGTTATTCAATATATAAAAATCGAATTTTTACTTTGTTATTCAATATATAAAAATCGAATTTTTACTTCGTTATTCAATATATAAAAATTGAATTTTTATAAACAACATCTAAAAATTAAATCTTTTTCGAAATAAAGATCAAATCTTTTGCATGACAGTCATAGAAAAATCGTATTTTTATTTAAAAGAAACTGTATTCTAATTACATTAGCTAAATAAAACAAACTAAAACAAATAATTTCAAATCTTACAACGAAGGGGGAGGGTGAGTTCAACGTCGGAGGAGCGGTCGGGGAAGGTGGCGGCAGCGGCACTGGTGGGTTTTCAGCTGATTTAGGGTTTTGGGGCGGGTGTATTTAGGGTTATCGGCCACGGCGGAGAGAGAAGAGAGGGCAAGGGGATCAGAGGAGCTAGGGGGCGGTCGGCGTCGTTCTGTGGGTGGTGACAGGCGGAGGGGGGGACGAGGTGGTCTGGTGGCGGCGGGATGCAGGGGGCGCGCCGCTTTAAATCAGAAGTGGAGAGAGGAGAACGAGAGAGGGGGGGATCGGAGGGAAGCGGCGCTAAGGGGAGTGGTGGCGGCGAACGCCTACAGGTGGCGGCGCGAAAGATCGATCGGGGAAAAAGGTTTTTTTTCTTTCTTTTTTCTTCTGCTAAATGAGGGAGAGAGAGAAAACAAGGGGGTATATTATATATTATATTTAATTTCTTTTATTTTCGAAAATTCATGTTTCTCGAAATAAACTCCAAGTGAAACCCAACGACTGTCACCCCTAGCTAATTACCCCTATCCCGAACGCTTTGGAATATGTATCGTAGACCAATTCGATCGTTTCAATCAGTTTTCGTCAAAATCAACATATAACTCTATATATTGAATTTGAACGCACAATTCAATTTACCGGGCCCACATACTAACTCGAAAAATTCCCGAAAAATATTTTATAGCTTCGTATTGACGATACGGTCCTAACAAAACTAATTTCATCGAATTCTAATACCGTTTGAAAAATGGCCCTTTTCCAGTCGATTAAAATCAACTAAAACTGGTCAAATGCGTTTTCCTTTGCCACATTCACATATTGATTCGAAAAATTATGAAATTTGAAACCTAGCAATAACTTGACATCGTGGATCCAACAAAAGTGGTTTCGTCGAAATCCGAGGTCGTTTGCAAAATTTCCATTTTTAAGGGCCTGAATTCCGTAGCGACTAATCAGAATTTTCAACTGGACATATCTTTTGATTCCCGCTATGAAATTTCGATTTTTGGGGTTCGTTGGGAAGATAGTCACGATTAGATTTCATTATTTTTGGTTTCACACAAATTCGGTTTATTTTGCACCCGGTACATTCATTTGAAGTTTGAAATCGAATTATCGAACTACAGCGCCATTTTCAATTCCTTTTATATATATAAATAATTATTTATATTCTAACGACGATCTATATAATATATACGTTCGAATTCTATTCAAAATAAATTTCTCGTCGATATTATTTAAAATAATTTATTTTAAATAATCAAAATTCGCTAAAATTGCCAAAATAAAAATTTTAAATTGGCCCAGATTTCCGTGTTATTACAGAATGTCAAATTATTGCTAGGTTTAAAAATTCATAATTTTTGGAATTAACATGTGAGCGTGGTGAATTATTGCTAGGTTTAAAAATTATTTCTAGGTTTAAAAACTCATAATTTTACTATAAATTTTTGGAATGCCAAATTATTGCTAGGTTTAAAAATTCATAATTATTGCTAGGTTTAAAAATTCATAATTTTGCAAACACCCTGGGTCGACCCAGCGGGCCTCGGCTCGACCCCCAAAATGGGGCGGTTCGGCGTTTTGGCTTCCTGCTTCGTCATTTTGAATATATTTTTTGAACATTTATTTATTTTATTTATATATATACACACACACACATTCTTTTCTTATATGCATACAAACTTCAATTCTTAATAACTTCTTCATACAGTGTCTGTTTTACGCAAACCAAATGTCTATCTTGACCAAAATTCCGAGATGAACACAATGGCATAGTGCATTTTACATAAATCTGAATATTAAAATAAGTTTTCCTTAATTTGTCATTATATTGTGTTGTTAAAATATCGGGGTGTTACATTCTCCCCTACTCAAAGGATTTCGTCCCTGAAATCTTCAAGTTAAGAAGAATGTATCCTACCATCCATCATCTATCTACTCATCCACCAACCATATGCATCCACAATACTTAAAATTTTCTAATGCTTATATGAACATATGCAAAGGTGTGTGTATATGTCCCAACATAATGTGAAAGATCAGGCGGTCCACTGATTCAGTTGACCTACTTAATGCAACATATGTTAGTGTCATGAATCCAATATGTATGCAAATAATCCTATTATAACATGTAAGTTCTATATGTGTGCACAATCATTCGTCCAAATGCAACATCCATTTTCATCCATTAAAAGAAAAGAAAAATGCACACATATCCATATGCAATATGAGAGTGATTGAGCCGATCTAGCGCCTAATGTGTGTATATATGCATCCACAGGCAACCACTAGCAAACACTTGCATCCACTTGCATCCATCAAACATAACATGTCTCAAACACATTTTGGAGGAGGACTGGTCATCTACGGGTTTGATTGAATAGGTATGTTGCGTTCATGATTTCTGTAGAAGATGGGGTCGTGAGTTTAGTTGGGATGAGGAAGATGAGGTGTTCAGTTTGAAAATTTGTGGGCTAACAAAGGTGCAAGAAGAAAGGGAACAATGCGGCTATGGGTTTGTTAGCTCAGGAACTCACGTATTGTTTATTTTTGGAGTAGGACACTATAGATGGTGGTTAGCAGGTTATTGGGCATGTTTTGGGAAGGGAAAGCCCAAACTAAATTAAAAGTTTGAGTTTAATTTAATTTAAATATCTATACAAGTTTGTAAATGTTGTATCTCGGTCATACGTTATCAGATTTTCAAACGGTTTGATCCGTTGGGATCGTATGGAAGATGGCTACACCATGGAACTGACTAGAGGTGGATTGGTGCTCATTTGAATTTATGGCAAAATAAATTGTTTGATTCAAATCAAACAACAGTTTATCGTTCTTTAGCGATGAACTGCCAATGTGAGTAAATCTCACTAACTCTGAACAGTTTATATTTCATGTTGTATTCTTAGACCTGTTAAATATTGGCTGATTGACTGTGTGTTGACTGTTTGATTGAACTGCTAGTCAGTTAGTTGAATTTCTATATTGATTCTGTTTAACAGAATATATCATATGGAACTGAAAGTGATGTTGATTTTATTGTCTAACATTTGTGGATGCAGGGAAACAGGTTGGAGGAATCTGACTGGATTCCTCAACATTTATTTTACTGTTTTTCATATATTGTGATATATGATGTGATATATAATCTGTTGTCAATTATATGTGTTTGGACGATATTGATCATCGTGATTTGATATGTTGAATACCATAACATACTGAAATGTTGATAAGGGAATTTTCAAAGTGATATTGAAAATAAAATATTTATAAATTGGAATATTTATAAATAAGAGATATTTAGAAAGGGAATAATTATAAAATCAAAGAATTTTATAAAACGATTTTTACTTAGCAAGTAAATAGAAGTGTAAAACAATATTTATTTAAGAAGTAAATAGAAGTGTAAAACGATATTTATTTAAGAACTAAATAGAAGTATAAAGAAAGATATTTACGTAGAAAGTAAATAAATAGAATAAAGGAATATTTATTTGATAAATAAATAGAATAAAGGAATATTTATTGGGAAAATAAACAGGATTATAAAAGGAAATTAACGAGATAGAAAAGAGTTAATCGATTAGAGTTATCAAATAGAGTCATCAAATAGGAGTCAATTGAGCATAGTTATTCAAAAGGAGTTAATCGAACATAGTTAAAAGAAATAGAGTTAAACAAGATTAAAAACTAATTAGAGATTAGTTAAGTTGAATAATTTTTCTAAGTATCGATCTGATGTTGGTTTCGGCCTTCGGGGTTTATACTTAGAGAATTGTTCTCTTACTAGTTTACGGTTAGGGACTAATAGTTGTGGAATGGTAGTGATGCGTGAATAAGCCATGGAAATGTTTTCCAGTGTTAATAACGTATATTTTCTAAACATAGAAAATCAGGAAAATATGAATATATATATTTAGATATATATATATGATTGATGATTGATTGATAGAATTTCCATCTGGAAATAATATCATTGTTTGCACCCCTATTTTTCTTTGATGGTTAAATCACAGAATATCGAAGTTTTGACCATTTTAACGTTGTTAATATGGAGAGACCGGCTGGATTATTATCCAAAGAACCACTCTGTCTTGGCATAAGCGTTGTGAATCATATATGACAAAGATAATTGAAGACGGAGTAAAGTGCGAGGGCTGTTGTATAAATCTTAGATAACAGTGCCTAAGACGGATATACTGAATAGTACCTTCGGTTCATCCTGTTCCTGGATGACCTGTATGGATGTATGTCTGACAGAGTATTTCCAGAAAGGTCACATACATTGATTTCTTCAACCGTACCAAGAGTGGAAGCAGAGAAGGAAACTTCTTTTAGCTGACATGTAATGTATGGTTGTAGACGTCAATTAGTGATTTTCGATGGATCTGACAACGTGGCATTCGAAGTGAATCTGATGTGATGATAAAGCGTAACCTCAAGCCTCATCAACCGGTAAATGACAGAAATCGGGCAGGCAGCATGGCTAAGTCGGTCACTCCAAAGTAGGGTGTATAATCACCTATCTAGAGAATATTCATTTGCTTCTTAAATCTATCAATGCTGTCCCTTATATACGGGATACGGTTGCTGATCCCAACCATTGGTGATATACATTCGATACTCTCAAGCGAAATGAGTGGTCGGTCATGTGTGGCTGAGTTGCAAGATGTTCTTGTTGAACTCCAGTGTATCGTTCCTGGAGTACACTGATCGGAAGGTGGTTCCATACCTTGTCATAGTTGGAAATCCATTACCCAATACGTGCTTGCGGTTTCAATTGTATACTGTATATATGTAGAACGTGAGATGAAAGCGTTTCTGCTAGATGATTATTATATTGTGGTTGATAGACTTTATTATAATATCAAAAGGTTTTTGATATAAAGATATTTTGGATTCTCATAAGGGAAAAACCCGTTCCGTTATACGGCATGGTCTTATGAGATATCGTTCACTTGTTCAAACTGCTTAAACTGTTTTACTCATATCAGTCCCATGACTGACCCGGAGTTTATTTGCTTGTTTTCCCTAAACTCTTGGGTGCCTAAATTTGTACGGGCAGTCAAGTAGTCAGGATTTTACAGATACACTTGGAGAGCTTGGAGCAGGAGGCTTCAAGATTCTATTGCTATTATTATTTCCGCTGTGTTGTAAGTGTTGTACTCTGCAATGTTATTGTATACATACTGTTTGTATTTCAAAAGTTATGTTATAGTTTATTCGTTCCGCTGTGAGATTCGTGTTACTCTGATGTAGTGTTCTTCTTCTTATTCTATTCTAAGTTTCTATCTTATTTATTCTCACCCTCTAATTTCTTTCAGTAACCATCCGGTATTTTTCGATGTTTGGTTAGTCATCATTGAGTTTATGGCGATGACCAAAGTCGACAAAAACCCGGGCCATTACAAACGGATCTTAGATTATCGATAGATGTGTCAAGAGATTCTAGGAAACTAAGCATGACTGACCCTTTTTAGGTCACAAGAAATCTCGAGGGTTCTCCTATGGCAAGTCAAAAGTCTAACGACCCTCCTCTCATAATCTAGAGTGGCACCATATGCTGCTAGCCAGTCCATTCCTAGAATCAACCCATAGCCCATGAACCCAAGCATATACACGTCGCACTCAAACTTGACGCCCAACACTGATATTCTCAAAACCCTACAAATCATAGACAAATGAGCCGAACCACCCATGGGGTATGAGACAACAACGGGATCCACTACCGTACGAGTATTTAAGTGCAGAGAGTCGACCAAAAAATTAGATATAAACGATTGCATAGCACCATAATCGAAAAGAGTTATAATAGGTTGATTGGAAAGTGAAATCAAACCTTCAAAAAAACTTTCTTACCTCTATCTGGTACGATGGCCATGAGAGCATACACCTGCCCTCCAGGGGATCCTGTCCTTTGGCCTTGTCCTTGCCTCTTTGAGCACTCTTTAGCAAAGTGTCCAACTTCTCCGCACCTGTACAATATATATGTACCTATCTACGTATGCAATTTCAATAAATTTTCAATATAGTTCAATGTTCGATTCGATTTAGCTAAACTTTACCTTTTATTTTCTCATATTGGTTAAATTAATTATCATTCCAATAATTTTATTAGTTAAATTAATAATCATACAACACAACCAGCAATCAACTAATTGGTTAACTTTTCAAATATATTGCTCTTATATACTCAAAAATCATATTTTCAGTGCCAAATCACAACCAATAAATTCTAGTTAAGTTTTGGTTCTCACACCAGTCAATTGGAAATATATAGATATCCCACTTTCGAAATTCGAACATAATTGCTGATGATGCTGCAACAATCATCAGAATCATCTTTGGGTGACTAGAGTGTGATTCTATATCTACCCAGTATATTTGAGGCTTCGAATACACGTGGATCAGACATATATGCAAAATCTTCTATTACCCGATAGTCCAAATCAATATAAAATAAAATACTCAAATACATAGAATAAGGTATAACTTTTCAAATTCAATTTATTTTTAATAAATAATACTCTTCAAACTCATTCAATGATACTACTGATCCTATCTCTAACAAGTCATTCTTATAGGATATTACTAATCCTATCTCTGATGAATTCTTTCGTTTGGTTCTAACGTTCCTTGTTCTCGAGATCAGTAAACCAAAGCTTTGGTACCAACTGTGACGATCCAAACTTCCCCTATTGGGAAAGCTCAGATTGCTTTGAGAACATGACTCATCAGAACATAAATAACAGAACATTTCATTGCTATTACAAAAATTTACATCAGAGTACAAGAATGCATTAGAGTATGAATAAATAATATTACACAACGGAAAATAAAACCAGAGATTTAGAATACATAAATATAAAATGTATAAATACAAGGTACAGCGGAAAATACATCAACTAGAACAACTGAAAGAAATAGACGGATACAAAGCTTTCCGAATACAGCTCCAACTGTAATCCAGGATCCTGTGAAAAGAAGTATCTGCGAAAACCAAAACTACTAGCTGCCCGTATGGAAAATATGGGCACCTAGTGTTTAGGTAGAAACAATATACTCCGAGTCAGTCATGGGACTAGTGTGAGAACTAAAACAGTTATTAAATATTTTCTTTAAAAGTTGGGAAATCATGGGACCACGCCGTATAATACGGCACGGGTTTACTCCACATGAATCTTAGTTTAATATTAAACAACGCAATGCTTTTTGGAAAATGAAGCTATTATAAGACTCAGGTTCCATCACACAATGCAACGCAAGCCGGAGGATAGGGTTTTACCTTGTAATAGCCAAACATGCTTGGTACGTTTAAAACAAATCATTTTGATATTACTATAAGTGTATAGTGTCAAAACAACTTCAAATATAAATGTATCAATCATAGACGGCATAGGTTCCATATATTATGTCGCCATACTAGATTACAACTGAAACCGAAAAGTCACGTATTGGAAATTAGAATCCAACTATGAGCCGAGGCAAGGGATCGTCCTCACCGATTCGAGACACTCTATCCCGTGCTTTAGGATACAGCCGCAACTGCACCTGCATCTTCAGGGTCGGTCCACACTTACTTTAGTGGATTAGTTATTCCTGAACTATACGTTTCCTTGCCCTATGGGGCATAAAATCTGGTCAGTATATCGACCATATCAAGAGCCACTAGGGACTCAAATCCGAGGCGCCTCGCAATCCATCATCCACATAAGTAAAAATGTCTGGGTTCTGTACCATAACACCACTTCTATCTAGAAAGAAACGCATGTACTCCCTGCAGTCACTATCCCGTTTTTGACTGATACAGGTTGTGAGGCTCGCAAATTAACGTTATACATAAAGCTACGCTATTTAAAGCCGTGCTTAGATCATCAACCACAAGACTCTGCTTTTCAACAAAAGCCTTGATCCTTTGCATCTCAGCATGCCACACAGACAATTCATGTCATACAACTGATGTCTATCAATATATAACCTCTAAGCTCGTACGTCTCAGAGAAGGGTGTTAAGCAAGAGAATAAATCTCTGTCACCAAATAGTTATATATTTAATAGAAATCAATCAACATAGAATGAAATCTAATGTCAGACACACATCTATTTACAAGTCCGTTCTTGGTCTGAACGAAACTAGAGGCACCTTATTCCTTGTCTCATATGTCCAATATAGGAGAGAGGCTCTCGCATATCTGGTCGATCTCCAAGTACGTCTGGACGATCACCACTTATTACCTTGTCTTGGGTGTACAGACCAATCAAGACATCAGTAATCATCCAAATGATGTGAAGATCTCCGGCCTTCAACAACCATCTTCATTGTCGACTTTTAGTTGTCGTATTAATTATTCAGAATGGGTTAAACCCGGTCTTTCCGAATAACTCGCGTATTTTATAATCAAGTGCTATAAAAACACATCATATGCCTCATTCCAATCCAGAATATTCTTTTATTCAAATATTCACATCTTTAGGGACAGGTTCCCATTAATTTTATCAAAGATAAATTCTTTTAAATTTATTCTTTAATCTTCCTTTGGATATCAATTCCAAACATCATCCAGAGTGCAATTTATAACTGTATAAGCATTAAAATAAATAAATAAATAACACTCATCACAGCCTGTCAACCCATCGATTGACATATCACTAACTATTGGGATCAGTGTATGTCAAATATCATCCCAATACCCGTGTGGGGTTTTCAAACAACAACCGCCAATTTAAATAAATCATTGGTTAGTAAATTTAACCAACTCTAATTCGGTTTGAATTATTTTTCTAATTAGCCAATTTTACTGTTTAAATTATAAATAGATATTCATAATTCAATTTCACTACCACGTTAATATTAACATTATTTTTAATATGTTAATCATCACAATCACCACTCAAATCACCAAATCATCCATAAAAATAAATACTCAACAACGCAATACCATTTACGGCGCCATAAGTGGCCATTCGTGGAGTATGAAATCCGAATGTCGGTATTATCCATACATCGCTTCCAATTTATGTGATTTGTGCGAATTTGAGTGTTGAACTCCATACAACAGATAAAAAATCTATACTGGAAATTTCTATATATTTACAGTTATAAAACAAATTAAATAACTGTACAAAATTTCAGTGAGAGAATTCTCACTTTCGTTTCCACTCCGTCAGTCTTTATTTGAAGATTTCAGTACAATTTGGATTGAAATTTGCCTGAATTTCGAACGTGCTCCATTTCTGTTCTGGTTAGTTCTGAAATGTAGTGCTCATCATTGCGAATCCAATGCAACTGAAATCGTTGGATTTGGACCTCGTACAAAAAAGATACCGCATTAAGTACATTTAATTACATTCAAGATAATTAATTAATTTCCTCTTAACCATCATTCCCTTTAGTAAACCGTGAACCCATTTGCTTGCCCCAAATCCTCACCTCGCGCCGCCTCCTGAGATGATCGGAGGATAATTGGAGGGCACTACCTCGCGCACCGGAGCCCCACCCACTCCTGGCCCCACCCACGTCGAACTTGCACCACTACAGGGCCTCGAAATCCGCTCCAAACGCCGGGGCTTTAGACACAAAAATCGAGAAAAATATGACTCCAAATCCGATCTCCACCGTCCATATTGAAGATCACACTACCCTATATCACTTTCCTTTTATATGTTATTTGATTTACTTTATGGATTAAGAGAAATTGGAGGGCAGTTTTCTGAGCATTTCAATCGTTGAATCACTTGGAGGCGGCCTGTTTTGGGCGTTGACCACGGGGGAGAGAGAAATAGTGTTTGACCATTGGGTTTGGCCCTTTTATATAATTATTTTTTATTATTTATTTCCTTAATTAATTCATTTGGCGTCCGAACTCCAAATCAAACCCAATGACTGTCGTTCCTAGCAGATTACCCCTATACCGGACACAATGAAATATGTTTCGTAAGCCAATTCGAGTGTTTCGATCGGTTTTTATCAAATTAAAATATAAATCAATATATATTGAATTTAAACTTATATTTTAATTTACCAGGGCCACATACTGACTCCTAAAATTACAAAAATATTATATCTAGCTACGTTTTGACGATACGGTCCTAACAAAACTAATTTCGTCGAATTTGGAGAACGTTTAAAAAATGGCCTTTTTAACTGGTCAATTTAATTTAAACCAAATTGACAAAACACGTTTAAATTTACTGTGCTTACATATTAATTCCAAAAATCATGAAATTTTGAATCTGACAATAATTTGACATTCCGAATCCAATAAAAGTGGTTTCATCGAAAACGGAGGTTGTTTGCAAAATGGCTATTTTTAAGGGCTATATATTATATTAAGGGTCCGTTTGTCATAGGTCCCTATTAAGTTTCAAAATTAGACTCACATCTGGTCAAACTTTTCATGTAAATTAGGTCCCTATTTTTTGAAAATTGCTTAAAAAAATTTAAAAAAAAATCACGAAAATTCATTACTAAATAAAACACGTTCACCCCAAAAAATTCATGCGTTAATACAATCAAAAACCACGTCAAAACCCAAAATAACACAAAATCAGCGAAACAGCAGGTTTTTGCATCAAAAGATGCACGTATTCGTACATAGTTGCATACATTCATGCTTATATTTCAGTGTTGCGCCAAACTGTAGTATGAATTCATACATATATGCAGCTAAACACCAATATATGCATCGTTTTATGCATATATTCAAACTTGGCCTGTTTTTCAACCATTTGCCGTTTTCAGACATCGTTGCACACATTTATGCTCTTGTACAGAATACATGCATGCATTCATGCGCATATTCAGAAGCCGTCGTCCCTTTTAAATTTGTTGCACACATGCATGCTTATATACAGAATAGTTGCATCCATGTATGAAACTTTTCGTAACACATGAATCTCAGTTTAACTTTGTATGCATACATGTATGTAGTTATTTGGTAATATTTGCATACATATATGCGTATGTTAGTCCATATTTTCAACATAAATACACTATATGAATATATGCATACATCTATGCTACTATAAGCAATAGTCGCACATAAGTATGCAACTTTTTTTTGGCGAATGTTCCTGGGAATATTTCCTATTTTTAGATTTTTTTATTATATCATAGCGCATTTTTTTGGGGTCCAAAATGGGAAAAGACGAAGGGGAGAACCTGGAAGGGGGAAGGGAACAAAATTTTTGGGCGGCCGCTCAAAAACAAGGACCGGATATGTATGGAAACTTAGGGGAGGACGTGCGCTAGTTTTTAAACATAAATAGGGACCTTAGCCTAATTTCCACTTATATTAAAATATATATAAATTCCATAGCGACTATTTTAAATTTTAAACTGGACATAACTTACCATTTATAAAGTGAAATCTCAGTTTCTTACATTCGTTAGAAAGATACAGTTAAATAGATTCTAACGTTTCTTGTTTCGTCCAATTCTGTTTATACTGAATTCTGTATATTCAATTGAAATTTAAAATCGAATTTTCAAACTACCACGCCATTTCAGGCTCGTTTTATAATTAAAATAAATTTATACGTTCTAACTTCGATTTAAATAAATTTTAAATTGTTATTATTTAAAACAAATCATTCTAAATATTCAGAATGCATTAAATCAATTAAAAGTAAAATTTTAAATTGGTTCCAAAATTCCTAGTTGTTACAGGTGTGAGAACTTGAACAGTTATTAACCTTACTTTAAAGTTGGGTAAATCAAGGAACCACGCCGTATAACATGGAACGGGTTCTCTCGTAGGAATACTCTAAAATAAAACAATTTGTAAACAATGCAATGCTTATGGAAAAATGAAGCTATTATATGACTCAGGTCCCATCACACAATGCAAACACAAACCAAAGGATGGAGTTTTTCCTTATAATAGCAAAAAATTCTTGATACGCTTTAAAACAAATCAGTTTGATATTACTATAAGTGCATAGTGTCAAAGCAACTTCAAATATAAATGTATCGATCATAGATGGCATAGGTACCATATATTATGTCGCCATACATAGGTTTACAACTAAAACTGAAAAGTGTCATATTGGAAATTTGATTTCCGTCATGAGTCAAGGCAAGGGATGGTCTCCTTAACGATTCGGATCACCTCTAGCAAGATGACCCAAGACTCGGACGCTGGTGAGCCCTTGGATCCTGCAGTGTCGGTCCATACTTACTTTAGCGGATTAGATATTCCTGAACAATACGTTTCCCGGTCCTATCGGACCTACAAACAAGTCAGTATGTCAACCCTATGAGCATATATCCATATATTCGAGGTGCCTCGCGATCCATCATCCACATAAATAAATATGCCTGGGCCCCATACCATGGCACTACCTCTAGCTAGAAAGAAACGTATGCACTCAATGCGCCCCATTATCCCGTTTTAGACTCATACCGAAGTGTTAGGCTCGCGAATTAACGCTATACACAAAGCTATGCTACTTAAAGTTGTGCTTTGATCATCATCTCCACAAGACTCCTCTTTTCAACAATAAGCCTTGATCATTTTCATCTTAGCATGTCACATTGTTAATCCATACTGTACCACTAATTTCCACCAATATATAACCTCTAAGCTCGTACGTCTCAGAGAGGGGTGCTAAGCAGGAGAATAAATTCTCCACCACCAAACAGATATATATTTAGCAGAGATCAACGAATATAGTATAAAGGAATATAATGTCAGACATACCATCCATTTGCAAGTCCGTTCTGGGTCTAAACAAAACCGGAGGCAACTTATTCCTCGTCCCATATATCCAATATAGGAGAGAGGCCCTCGCATATCCGGTCGATCTCCAAGTATGTCTGGACGATCACCACTTATTACCTTGTCTTGGGTGTACATCCCAATCAAGACATCAGTAATCATCCAAATGATGTGAAGATTTCTGGTCTTCAACCTCTGTCTTTAAATCATCGACGTTTTAATGTCGTATCAGTTATTCAGAACAGGTTAAACCCGGTCTTTCCGAATAACTCGCATATTTTATAATCAATAATCAAATGCTTTAAAAACTCATCATACGCCTCATTCAAATTCAGAATATTCTTTTATTCAAATATTCACATCTTAGGGGAAAGGTTCCCATTAATTTTATCAAAGATAAGTTCTTTCAAACTTATTCTTTAATCTTCCTCTGGATATCAATTTCAAAAAAAATTATTTTATCCTTTAACAATTCTAAACCAAATTAAGGATTATTAACTAGTCGGGATTAACGAACCTAATCGAAGTAATCATTTATTTAATAATCCCAATCCCAACCTATTTATCCCATAGAGCAAAACTGGTAGTACCCATACCTAACACCTACGGTGTTATCGGTTAATTTTAATTACCATTTCACGTTCAAATCTAATTAAAGATTCAACTATCACCTGGAGCAAAACTGGTGATACTCCATTCTCGATCATTTCTCGAATTTGATAAATTAAATTATCTCATTCTCATTTTTAATCTACCAAAAGATTCATTAAAACTCTAGTTCAGTTTTAATCTAAAAAATCATTACTTAATGATTATTCAAATTATAGGAAATAAATTCTGTCTTTACTTGGGTTAAAGAACAAATGTCGTTTAAAACATTATTCTTGTTAAACCCAAAATCATCTTCCATTAAAATAGGACTTTCATGGAATTCATAACAGTGTATAATCGATATAAATTTCTGTATTGGATTAATACAATAAATGGAATAACGGCAAAGCCTTTTAAATTCCATAAATAGTAATGGTCTTCCTCACAGAATCTCATCTCGATTATTAATAAATCGAATTCCATTCAATTCCAATTTCTTTTATTAAATTGGAAAACTTTACTTTGGAAAATTTCCATTAAATCTTGGAATAAAGATTAATAAATTATGAATCTCAACTTCACTATTACTCGGGTTTAAGAACTAATGTGTTTAAAACATCGTTCACAATCAACCTAAAATCCACTTCCGTTTAATTCCAATTATATTTATTAATTGGAAAACTTCATTAAATCTTGGTTAAAAGATTTATTCTTTTCTCAACGGAGTTCACGAACGATGTTATTAAAGATACTACTCATGACAAACCCATAATCCTATTTGATATTAAATACAAGACTCTGATTAAAATTATATCGACTTATTTCAATATCAAATTCTGAAACTAACGAATATCGTATTGGGAATAACAATATCTATATCTTGCAAATTCCTCAATGATATCAGTATAATCATGGAATCTAGTATCGAAGTATTCAGGAGATTATTTCCATTTAAATCCTTTCCAATTCATATATTGGAAAATTCTGGTTATATTAAAACCATTATAATTCCTTTTCAGTTCTTTACTTAAGTGGTAAACAACTTATTCTGATAAAAATTTCTTTTGTCTTTACAAGTGTGGAAATTTCCATCCAAAATCATTTCAAATCATTTATTATGATTTTACATAATTTATTAATATTTTTAATGATTTTATTAAGGCCCTTACAGCTGGTTTCCAATAACGGTCACCGAACTGCATTCATAACGACCTTTTCCAAAACTGATTTGGACATATTTTAAAATCTAGCCGTTCAAATTTAAATCTCATATATTCATTTGAAAGATCTTTTCGATACGAACCCAACGGTTCTAGTTTTAGGAGAATCCGACGGTCGGATCTCCCGCTACATCAATTTGAAGTCAATGGTCGAAATTCGCGAACGGTCGTTGCGCGATACATTTTATTCAAACCATTTAAATATAAATATAATATATTTCATTGATTTCCTTTTTAAAACGTATTTTATAAATCATTTATGAATTCATTTTGAAAAGATTTCAACTTCCACTTCAATTTTAAATCAAAATTGAATATTCTATATCATTATAATATTAAAATGATAATATTTTCAAAATATCAGATTTTGAAATCAAATCTTTTCGATATTCATTATAAAATGAATAAAGTCGACTAGAAAATCCATTCGAGTTAAAATGGCGTACATCTACTTAACTCGGCTTCATATATTCATTTCAGTTATGAATAATTCTATATTTTCGTGCCCATCCAAAATCGGACATCAAAATCATATTTTGATTCTTTACTAAATATTATTTTAAAATATTCATTTATTTTCTAAATTGGAATCAGACTCAATCAATTACCATATAATTTTATTTATATGAATTCCATACATCGCATGTATTCAAAAATAGTGATAAACAACTATTAAACAGTCAATTTACATCCAAAGTGCAATTTACAACTGTATGAGCATTAAATAATTAAATAACGTTAATAACAGTTTCTCAATCAATCGGTTGACATACAATTAAATCCAAGAGAGAAGTGATTTAGTTATCATCACCAGTCCCGTGTGGGATTTTCAAATAACAATAATAAATTAAAATTCATTACTGAATAACGAATTTAATCCTAAATAGTTCAATTCGAGTTATTTTTCAAATTAACTAATTTTCACTGTTCAAATCTATAAATGGATATTTATACCCAATTTCAACTACCACAAAATAATATTAAATTATTTTTAATATGTTCAAAATCATAGTCACAACACAATACAGTCAATCAGGTCATCCATGGGTTTTCAAACAATAGTGAAGTGAGCTAACAGGCACCGTACAACGTTTTATGATAATTAAAACAGATAAAAAATCAATATTGGCAATTCATATATTCAGTTATAAAATAAATAATTGTACAAATATTTTAGTGAGAGAGTTCTCACTTTGATTTCCACTCCATCAGTCTTTAATTGAAGATTGTTTTTAATAAAATTAAATGAGCGTTTAATTTTATCAAAAACTGCAACAGCTTCCATTTCCATTCTGGTCAGTTCCATGTTGTAGAGTTTGTCGTCACGATTCCAACGTGACTGCAATCGTCGAATTCTGACCTCGTATGAAATAGATCTGATATTTAATACATTGGATAGAATTTAAATTAAATTAACATAATTAATTAATTACTAATTGCATCATTAAGGAGATTAATCCTTCTTCTTTATTCAACTTCTTCAGCTGATATACGAAACCCATCATCGACTTCAATTTATCCAGCGTTGGGCCTCCTAAAGCCGCCAGAATCAAATCGGACCCCACCACGTCGGCCTCCCCTGCTTCGCCTCCACATACTACCATCCCTGGTGACCTCGAGTCCCTCGTCGGCCTTAAAAATGGTGCCAAACTCAACAGCTTCGAAGCCAAAAATCAAGAACCCCAGGTCACGATGTCCAATCTCAACCGTATGAAATCGAAGATCCAATAATCCTCTATAATATTTGTTTAGAAATCACAAACTGATTTGAGGTAGATTAGGAAATAATAGAGGAAGAAAAAAGGAACATTCTCCACACTTGATCAGAAGATGATGGCACAACAAATGAGAGGGCTAGGGTTTTCTATTTAGGGTTAGGGCCTTATATATATATTTTATTTAATTCTAATATTCATTTAAAAGTGAGATTTTCGTTCGAACTCCAAATCACACCCAACGATTGTCGTTTCTAACCAAATACCCCCATTCCGAAAACAATGGGATATGTTTCGTAAACCAATTCGACCGTTTTGATCAGTTTTAATCAAAATTAAATTATAAATTAATATAACGGTCAATATTGAATTTACGTACATTTTAATTTACCGGGGCCAAATACTGACTCCAAAAAATTATGAAAATTGAAATTTAGCTATGTTTAGACGATACGGTCCTATCAAAACTAATTTCATCGAATTTGGAGACCGTTTAAAAAATGGCCTTTTTAACGGGCTTATTAAATTCAAACTGAATTTGAAAACGCGTTTAAATTTACTATGCTCAAATACTAAGTCCAAATGACTTGAAAATTTAAACCTAATAATAATTTGATATTTTGGATCCAACAAAAGTGGTTTCATCGAAAACAGAGGTCGTTTGCAAAATGGCTATTTTTAAGGGTTATATATTATATTAATATATATATATATATATAATTCAATAGCGACCATTTTAAATTTTAAACTGGACATAACCTACAATTTATAAAGTGAAATCTCATTTTCTTACATTTGTTAGAAAGATATACTTAAATAGATTCTAACATTTCTTGTTTCATCCAATTCTGATTTATATTGAATTCTATACATTCATTTCAAATTTAAAATCGAATTTTCAAACTACCGCGCCATTTCGAGTTCATTTTAATTAAATATTAAATTTATCCGTTCTAACTTCGATTATTAAATTTTAAATCATTAATTCTCAAAATAAATCATTTTAAATTCTTAAAATCCATTAAACCAATTAAAATAAAATTTTAAATTGGTTCTAAAATCTGGGTTGTAACAGTAATCCCTTAGCCACTTGATACTTCCCCGAGACTGGTAAACCGTTGGCCTATAATGGTCACTATGACATACTCCCTAGGCAAGCGCTAAATCAATTACTTAATATCAAATAAGAAGCAGACTCTTTCAGAGATACCATTATCTAGACACATTTGATACATCAAATTGGAAAAATTCGAATCTAATGATCACTTAATACCCAAGATGGGTTTAATGCCACTTAGTACCTTACGGCGGATCTAACCTCTTAATACCTCAATCTTAAAGCTAGTCTTTTCATCACTTTATGACTTGCAGCATTGTGAAATTCCATAAGTTAGTTATCATAGAAAATTATCATTTAACTTAGTCATCTTCAATAATTACCTATAAGACGGTGATATCTCATATGTTACTTATCATGGAAATTTTCCAATGACTTTGCCATTTCAATTACCAAAAAATCACTTAGTTTCTTCCTTCAATAGGGAAGCAAACCTTGTAGTCAAGTTAGTCAATTTGTTTCTACTTATTACAGTTTTCAGATTCAATCTTATTTATCAGCGCTTATATATATATATATATATATATATCCTTTTAGTTTAAATTACCACATTCATTCCATTTGAATAATTGCACCCTTAAATTCTTATTCCATTAAATACTACTTATATATGACAACAATCTTTCCTTGCATATTAATTATTTAGCACTTGCCAATTAATATGAGTAATTAATCTATTAATTTCTAACGTTTACCTCACTAATTCTTAACGGTTCATTCATTTCAAAAACAAGGGTTATATATATATATAAATTTGATTTAGTTTAGTTTTCCTTCCATTTAATAATTAAAATTCTTTCTAATTATTATGCGTCAAATTCTAATCTTTTCAAACTTTACATACTCCAATCACATTTAACTACTAGAGTATGTATCCATATTTAATTTGCTAAAACAATGTTTCTTAGGATGATTTTTCGTATGATTTCCATAATTTCATTAAAACCAAAAACATATACTGTAACGACCTAGATTTTTCGAATAGTCTATTTTAAATAT
Source organism: Allium sativum (assembly GCA_030737875.1). Taxonomy (NCBI): domain Eukaryota; kingdom Viridiplantae; phylum Streptophyta; class Magnoliopsida; order Asparagales; family Amaryllidaceae; genus Allium; species Allium sativum. The sequence goes on from CM060922.1 coordinate 392,817,767, forward strand.
TTGATATGGTTTTAAATATTAAGTTGATAGTATAAATTAATATTTATATTGTGTTATAGATTTTATAATCGAAATACGATTTATTTCGAATAGTTATAATTATCGAAATATGAGAAGTTGAAATAATTCAATTCGAATTTAAAGCGGAGATAAATAATTTAAATGATTTATATAAATTTTATTTGAAATATAAACGATAATAAAATAATTTATATTGAGAAATTTATTGATTTGAATTTAATTTATATTATTTAATATGGTTATTTTATGATACGTTCGAATTAAATTTTATCCTCTATTCTGTTGAGTTCAAAATAGTGAATTTATGTTAAAACATCGGTCGGTAGGTTAAAAGAGCGGTTCGTGATGTCGAGTTATGAACCCCGATATTTTTAGTGGATAGGATCGAAATCAAATCGATATCCATCTAAAAAGAATAAAAATCTCTTCAAGTCAAATCAAATTAAATTATATTATATTTAAAATCAAAATCAAAATCAAATCTTTTTAAATATATTTGCTATGTACTTAACCCAACACCATTTAATACCGTGTAATTCATGTTCCCTTCCTTCTCCTATAAAATCGCAACCTCCCTTTTACATTCTCTTCATTTTCGTTCTCAAAACAAAATCAAACGGATCCCGTGCTTTCCTTTAGTCCACAAAAGACTTTATAAAAACCATCGATCCTCTTTCAGTTTTCGATATACACGAAATCCGTCCAAAAGAAAACGAAAGAATCAAATTGCTCGAAGACCTCAGTTTCGAGTTGAAGTAAAAAACCGTGTGACACAATCAACACTTGGGGGGGCAATGCGAGATTTTCTCGAACCAGTGAAGTGCGAAAGGGTGTTTTGCTATAGATTTGAAAGGGGTTAGGATTCGAATGTCGCGATGGAGTTGGCTAATGGCATGGTGAGTTCGACAATGGAAGAAAAGGAATTCGATTCATTTAAGAGTGCGATGGGGTGATCTTAGTTCGATGTTGAACAGTGTGAAGTCGAAGACCGATACTGTGAAGGTGAGATCAAGTGACTGCGATGTTGAAATGGTGGTCGATGCTGATATGAGCGAGGCAATAGGGCTTGAGTTGAAATTTGGAAAGTCGCGATGGTTCTTGTAGGAAGATGGGTTGCGATGACTTCTAAAAGGAGTTCAAAATGTTACTAGTAGTCACGATAACTAAGAAAGCTTAGAATCAATCCTTCGTGGTGTAGTTTGGATCAGAGTTTGGCTACTGAGGCTCGTGTTTTCTTCGATCTCGCTGGATGGTTAAAATAGTAAAGGCGAAACAGTGGCAACTAATGATGGATTAGTTTGATAAGGTAATTAGATTTATGGTTATAATTAATTTAAAATCTATTTAATTATAATTTTAACAAGTATATTTATTAATTAGATTCGAGTGAAACCTGTTATGTTGGAATTGAGAATTGACATTGAGTAGAGAGGATCCAATAGAGTCGTGTGCCCGGCTGAAGAAGGGGTGGTCACGGTAACAGTGTATGGTGATCAACGGTGGGCTAATGACTTGGTGAGAAAAACCAAGCATATGGATTTGGAATCTATAAAAGAAAAATGGTTAAGGTAATTGAATTAATTGATTTCATGTTTAAATTCATTTAGTTGTTTGTGGTTAAGTTAAAAATAGTTAATTGATAAATAAAATTAAATGATTATATGTGGTTTATAAATTCCTTTGAGGCAAGTCGAATGGATGCGTCGTGAAATACGGAATTAAAATAGGATATTCGCCAAATACAAATCACAGTGAGTAAATCTCACTCACCTTTTATTTAAAATTATTTTTATCAGTTAAAAAGAATTGTTTGTTGCTTGTTTGGTTGCATTCAATATTTTTGTGCATCTTAAATATATTAGTTATTTAGGCTTGGTGGTTGCTATTATACATATATATTGGTGGTTGGATTTCCCGCAGTATCATTAGTGGATGCCCGCAGTACCATTAGCGGATGATTACCCTATACGCCCTACGCTATGATAGTGGATGACCTTCTATACCGCGATATCCTGCCTCGAAGCAGGATGGGTATTATTTATGTTGACTAACGTCTGTGGATGCAGGAAAAACAGGTTGGAGGGATCCAACAGAACTCCTCAAAAATATATTATCTGTTTGTTTGTTTGTTTGCACTTATACTGTCATATATGATGTGTTAGAAAACCAGTCAATTATAATTGGTTGTTTTGATTGTTTGAAATATCACTGGGTTTGAATGTTGATGTATAAAAATATTGTAAAAGAGATTTTGAGATTTTTAAAGGGAAATTCTATTTTTCTAAAAATAGAATTTGAAATTCGAATGGATTAAATATATTGACTTGTTTTGAATAGATAAAACAAGTACTGAAATTTATAAAAAATGTTATAATATATAGGAGATGGAAGTATTGAAATTTACAAACGATGTTTGTAAATTGGAAAATGCAGGAGGATTGAATTGAATTTACAAATAAGGTTTATAAATGTAGAGGGAAAAATTATCATTGGATAATTTGAATATTTAAATTCAAATTTGAATATAAAAATGGAGAAATCGTTTTAAAGAAATAAACGATGGAATTTATTCTGATGTTCAGAATATAAATTGAACTAAAATAAATCCATAGGGATTTATGATTTGAATTCGACTAATTCGAATTTATTTTAAGTAGAAGTTAAATTGAATATGAAAATAAATTGGGTGTTATAAGTTATTATAAATAGAAATTCCCAAAAGGAGACTATGGTTTTAAATTGATTTCGAAATAGATTTGTTTAAATATAAAACAAGGAAAAATTTATAAAATGGTGTTTATAAATATAATGAATTAATTATTAAGAGATAATTTGAATATTTAAATTCAAATATGAATTTAATATACAAAATTCAAATGGAATTTGAAATATATAGAATTCAAATATAATTTGAATACAGAAATTTCAAAGAGAATTGTAAATAGAAAGTTGAAATCATTTCGAAATCGGAAAGACGAAATATATTTCAAAATGCGGATTTTTAAACAGAATAGAAAATAAATCCAAAGGATTTATAATTTGTAAAAGGAATTGGGATTTAATATAGAAGATCGAAGTATAAATAAATTACCGAGTTAAGAAAAACCGACAATTTTAGAAAATCAGAAATATGATGTTGAATTGGGAAAACTGTTTGATATATATTAAAAATAGATCAAAATGAAGTTGAATTTATTATAAACGAAGTTTAAATGTTTATATATATAAATATAATTAAAACGAACTCGCCGCAGCGCGGCAGTTCGTAAATTGGCGTTTTGAACTTCAATTGAGTATACAAAACTCAATTGAAGTCGGAATTCTTTGAAACAAGAATCGCCAGAACCGATTGGATAATAGTTTTCTAATGAAAGAGGAAATTCTAAATTTCGTCGTATATATTCTGAGTTATGTCAAAATCTAATTTTCAGAAAAACAGCGCTATAACCATTTAAAAACCATAATGGTTTATTTAATTTTATAAAAGGATTTTAAGCGGAAAAATCCGAATTTCTAATTAGAAAATTTCAGATTTGAGTTGTAAAATATATCGGAACTCAAGTGGAGTAATGGATTGATTTTTGAAAACAAAAATCATATTTTTAATTATTAAATAAAATTATCTAATTTGAATAAAAAATTAGTTAATGAAATTTTTGAATCAAAATTGGACTTTGAATAAGTGAAATGGATTTGTAAATTCATATCTGGAATCGAATATTGGAATTTGAGTTGAAAATGACATTTGATTGTTTTATAAACAAATTAATTTATATTTGAACGTGATATGTTCAAATAAGAAGTGAAATAGGCAAAAGAGTTAATTAAAGAATAAATTAGCGAATCGAGTTTAAAATGTCTGGATTGAGTTGTAATAAATTGGGAATGGATAGATATGTGATAGACAGGTATGGAATGAAGTATATGAAGAGATATATGAAATGCCCGACAAAAAGGTACACGTTTAAATTCTATATGAGGTTTTATGCGCCATATCGGCAAGCCGCTAGGCTTTTTCTTTTTCTTTTTGATTAGAGAGGCCTGTGTGGCGGTTTGGGGTTTTTCCCGATGCTCCCAGTACAAACGAGGTTATGGCGAAATTTTCCGGAAATTTAAGGAGTTAGAATATTTTTAAGAAAATTGGGTAAGTAGAAAATCAATATATTAATATATATTGAATTCGATTAGGAAACGAATTTAAAATAGAATATTATAAACAAAAAGGAAATATATAATTCTGGTAAAATTAGAAAGAGAAACATTACGGGTTTAAAATGAATAATTGGTTTTTAAAATGTTGATTATTCAAGGTAAGTGGTTTTGTTCGTTTTGAAGTTGAGGATGTTTTCAGTCAAGGTTTGAGAGGTAATTTTACCCCAACTTGATTGATTTCATTTTTTAATTGATAAATAGCAAGATCCAGTCTCGAAGAGAAGTGTTTGAATAAGAGTTAGTTGAATAAAATAATTTGGGTTGTTGTAACGATGTTTTACACAACATTCGTTTTAACCAAGTAGTGGAATTTTAGAAATATAAATGTAAATATTTCCTGAGTATAATTAAAGTAGTGGGGAAAGAGATAAGTGATTGAAATTGTTTTCAATTGCAAATAGAATATATTTTCTAAGTATAGAGAATAAAAGAAGGTGATATAGGGAAATGTTTTTTTCAAATAGCGTAAGAGTCCAACAAGATCACTGAAAATATTTGGTTAACGAATATTGATAGGGAAATGAAGAAGTGAATTAATTAATGAAATATTAATTAACAGGCGTAGTGATTGATTTATGTTATGGATGAATGGATGTTTGTTTTTCTTCGATAGTTAAATAACCGACTATCGAAGTGTTTGCCAATATTGTTGTCAATATGGAGAGACCGGTTGGATTATTATCCAAGAACCACTCTGTATTAGCAGTAGCGTTGCAAATCAGATTATACGAAGATAATCAAAGACGGAGTAAAGTGCAAGGACTTTTCTATTAATAGAAATTGTGCCTTCGGTTTCGTTCAATCCCAGAACGAACGTATATGGACGAATGTCTGACAAAGTATTTCCAATGATCGAATATGATTGTTCTGTACAAATATACATGGTGGCAACGGATTTATTCCCTTAGCATAATATCCAGAATATATTTGTGCAAATCAATTAATGATTAACGGATCTGACAATGTGGCATTCAAAGTGATTGTGTTATAAATGAATGGCAAGTAAGCGTAGCCTCAAGCCTCAACAACCGGGAAATGACAAAAATCGGGCAGGCTGCATGGCTATGTGGGTCGCTCCCATTAGGGTGTATAATCACCTATCTAGAGGCTTCACCAGTTAGCTATAGACTATCATATTTTTGTTGTGTACTATGTTCGTATCTGGAAACAGGTGTTTATAACTGTTTCAGGAATAAATGTTGTGCTCTGATGATGGTATGTATATAAAGTTACTGATTTGTAAGTTATGTTATATAATATATTTTATTCGTTCCGCTGTGAGTTTTGTGTTCCTCGTTTTCTTCTATTCTAATATTTCTTTCTTTCTATTTCTCATCCTCTAACTTCTTTCTAATAATGATTCATATTTCTGTGCAATTTCGGTTGGACGTGTGGTGTTATTAGTTAACTCAGATAGTACGGATTTGCGGGCCGTTGCATATACTGTATTAAAAAAGAATGTATGTTTTTTTAAATTTGGAATAGGTATTGTAAAATACAAAGAAAACTGCTTACTTTACATATTTCTTTCTTTTTACATACATGTATCCCTTGACAAATCAAATGTCGCATTTTAAAAAGAAGAATGTAAACAAACATATAAAAATAACCAGATATTATTCCCATAAATTAAACCGTGAAAAACCCAAAATATAACAGAATTGGGCAATTGCTTTAACCAGTTATTATTATTAGATCATCCTAAACCAAAGATCTGGATCAAAACAATAAATTTTACAAACAACCAATTTTTTTTAATTAATTTTCATCATGGGATGAAATAAAAATCTGAAATAGATCTATGAAATAATGTATGTAAACTTATTTACTAACAAAATAACATACAATTCAAAAAATATAGTACATTTTAGGCATAAGAATCAAGTCTAACCAACAAAAGAAACTTATTATTATGATATAATAGATATAGTATCTCATTCACATTGAAGAAGTGCTTTCAAACCCCAAATCTGAATTGTAATCATTGATTCAACTCCAATCACTTTTTTTATTCAAGAAATATGCATAAAAAAGGAATATACATATATTAGAATTAATTATCTGAGAAGAGAATGTGGGGCGGGAGAGAAAATAAAACAGATTAGATCTAGATTTAGATTTTAAAAAATGTTACCTCAAAAGCACAATTGATTCATTCATGTTCTCTTTATTTTTAATTTCTTATCTTTCTCTAATTTGTATGTACATGAACACACAAATCTTATTTTATAAAATTGGGAAGAATGCGGAGAAGAAGAAACAGTAAAGTTTCGCTCTAGGCTTTAGAAAAATATGAGGAAAAAAAAGAAGGGTTATGCCTTAATTTATGAACGTAAGAATATACCACATCTTTATGATCGAATTAGGAGTATATAAAACCTATGACATTAAGTCACGTCATAATGCAGCGAACACCTAGAGGCAGACGTTTGTCCCCTATTAAGGGGTTGAGCGCTTTGATCGAGTGCTCCAATTGGTCGACTTGTGGGTCTTGCAACTAATGTATATTTATTATACTTTATTTAATTTTGTTCCATATTAGGTTTTTGCCAGTAATTTTCTTCATGCAAACTCCATTTGTGTAACTTCAAATATATGCAAGTTGTTTAGAATGTCACCATGAATGCAGTTGAGCATGTTTCTTGGTAAATTCTACTATTTGCATGAATTCCATATTTGAGATCCAACTAATTAATTAAAATAACTAATATCAAAATTACGATGTGTATGATAAAAGTAAAAAAAAGAAAAAAAAAAGAAAAAAAAAGAAACACTATAGAATATAATGGAGGGCGTAAAAGTGAGGCATTAATTGCTCAATGATGGAGTCATTCTTAGCATTAGTTGTTGCAGTGACAAGATGGATTTTAGGTTCTAATATTATATCAACAATATTTACATTGTAGGAACTCAATTAGTTGTTTTAATCTAATATTATATCAACAATCAGAAGATCGAATTTATTTTAAGATGAACTAAATGAATCGATCAAACAAAATCAAATATATTGTTTGGTGATAGTAAAAGCATGCTTGGATGTTTTAAAGTTGGATGAATGAGATGTCCAGATAGCCCGGGGCGGAGCCACATTAGTCTTTTCAAGACTGTCCTAGCTAAAATTCAGTTTATGCCCCAGCCGATCCACGTGGCTAGGTCAGCCACTGCAGACAGCGCAGAGGAGACATAAGTTGTATGGTCAGTAAAAGCCAATTTTATGCAAACGCCAATGGCAGATTTGCGTAGGCAAATGCACGGTCGTTTCCGCTCCACCGTACGTGATGATCTCGTGGCCAAGGTGAAAGACGAATGTTCACGTGGTAACTTAAGCAGGTAGGAATGGGGTAAAGAAGCAGACAGACATACGAGAGGGAATCTCTGCCATGCACTGTGCACCGCTTGCATAAACAATTCCTATTTTTTACTTTTTAGCGGATGGCAGGCAACTTCACTACACTCTTCTTTTTTATTTTATTTTTCGTATTGTTTTGGTTTTTAATAACATGGTAAAATATCTGCACCTACAAGAAGTAGGTGTGAACACGTACTCTGTACAGTGTACTTCCTCCTTTTTATTTTATATTTTCTGTTTGAAAATTCCAAGTCGGTGCTATAGACTATCGAGCCAAACCCTTCCGGCCGGGATCGATGAATGACTTTGTCGTCTTCAACTTTTGCTTTTATCAAACCTGGGAAGTTGGGACGAATTCAAACCCACACAACAACATGTTTGCCAGTGCGAAATATAAAGATTCTACTGCTTGTTTTCGGTTTTACCTGCTCCCTCTTTTCTCCCTCGCCTCACTCACGTGCCCACTCATCCATCCTTCTTCTGTCCACGAATTCCTAATTTTAGAGTATGCAATTGGTGCTCGCTTAAACGCTTTCCTTTCTCTCCCATTGGGCCATTTCACCTTTTCCAAACTATACCCTTTTTTTAAAGGAATTTGAGCACCTTACATACATAGATCTAAGCAGCATATCAAAGATCGAGTTTGTACACACTGTTTTTAACATTGTGTGCATAACTCTCGATCTCAATTGATAGGAATCGGTGTTTTGTACACACTGATAAAAACAGTGTGTACAAGCTACTGTTGAGCATAGCATGTGACTTGACAAGTGTGTTAGACCTCACAAAATGAGATTTTAATCTATAACATCTCATATCATATGTTATTTATCTCCTTGTTATTGTTGTTGTTGTTGTTGTTGTCATCGTCATCTTGTAGTCTTGGTTCCTTGTCATTTCACACGTCCCGACATAATTTAAAAAATACCATTAACATTCTTTTTGTTTAAAATTGCACTAAACCTTACTTTAATTAGACAGATCTCATTATTAAAAGGAGATAAGTAAGACTCGCTCTTTGATTTAGAAATTTCTCATTGGGCATACTCTCAAGATGATTTTTTTTTTTAAAAAAAAAAAACAATTCTTGGGATTCAATCGCTTTAGATTTTAGATAAGTGGTTGAAACCTTTCACTTGCTAATTAGTCACCATATACTTATAAAATAATTTTGATCCGTAAAAAATGTTTTAATTATTATTTGATCACATATGCTAATTTCAAATGATTTGAAAATGTTTTAGGAAATTTTATTCCTTTGGAACTTCCTTGTTTATATTATTCTTCCTTCTTTTCTTACCCTTAGAATAAGGTTATAGTGTGATGTATGCAAATACTTATATGTTTGAATATAGTTATATGTTGATTACTTGAATCTACGATATTTGTTTGGTATAAACACTGATGGAACAGAGATTTGGAGATAAGAATATTTTTACAACATGTCGTCAATCCATAGAGGTGGCAATGACAAAATGTGTTGTGAGTTTTGCCGAAAAATAAGGAGTGCCACATAAAGTTACATTCCAAATTCCAACATGTTTGGAGTTTGTTTACTCATGTTATAGGAAATAAAAGTTGAATCTACGATTGTAGTCAAGTGTTCGATCGATAGAGTGTAGATTTGAGTCACTTGGAGTTAACATCGAGTCTTGCTTCCAATTGCACATGGTTGTTTCAAGCAGTGAGTGGGATTGCCAATGGCACTTGAGAAAGGAATCATAACTAAGTCACCAAAAGAATGGTTTTTGTCTTACTTCTAGCTGCCCACATATCTACTTAAAAGTTACATTTTAGATAAACAAAATGGTGAAGTGTTGGACCGAGGGAGACATAGATCGGTGGAGGTCATGGTTTGGTGGTCACAAATTGGTGAAGTCGGTTCAATAGTCAATCATTGATGGTCGTAGTTCAAGTTTTTCTATTATTTACTTTAGGCCAATGACATGGTTCCTTCAAGCTTTTCATGCATCTACATCAGGCCACTTCAGTTTGCACTTTATTCAAGTTATATTGTGCTTGCTTCTAGTTAAGGCATGGTTGGTACCAAGTTGTCTAGGTTGGTTGTGGACCATGACGAGTGATTTAATGATGTAAATTAACCCGATGATGAGTTTAATATAGTTCAAGATGCAAAGTGGAAGACAACGGGTCGAATTTGAGAAATTATTAAAGGATGATTGCAATAACCCGAAATTTGGAACCGATTTAAAATTCATTTTTAATTGATTTTAATAGAAATTAAATATTTTGAATGATTTATTTTGAGAATAAACGACTAAAAATTTATTTAAAACGAAGTTTGAACGTATAAATTTATAACTTAATTAAAACGAGCTCATAATGGCGCGGTAGTTTGGAAATTTAGTTTTAAACTTTAAATGAATGTACAGTGTTTGTTATAAATCATAATTTGATGAAACAAGAAACGTTAGGATCTAATTAACCATATCTTTCTAACGAATGTAAGAAATCAAGATTTCACATTATAAATTGTAAGTTATGTCGTCCGATTTAAATTTTCAAATAGTTGTTATGGAATTTTTTAATATTACATAATGAAGAAAAAAGAGATGTTATGTTATATTTAGTATTAATGAAAACAAAAGAGCCGTTATTTTATATTTACTATGATTTATAATTTACAATTAGTCGTTATGTTATATTTAGTATGATTTGTAATTTACAATTAGCCGTTGCAATGCTTTCCTATATATACATGTCTTTGTTTCATTACTCCTTGTACAAGAAATATATTATTTCATCAATAAAATCTTTTGCTTCCTCAATATTCTTCTTGTTCTTCAATTTGTTCTTCTTGTCCTTCAATTTGGTATCAGAGCAAATTGCCGAAAGACTTTCTATCAACCGAGAGATGTTTTATTTTATCTGCCTCCTCAGTTTTATCATCATCGGAGAACTCATCGAAGGGACATCCAACTCTTGATTGTTTTGGATCATCGGTCTGAAAACTAGCCATGCCTAGATCAATAGGCTGCTAGTTTATTGAACCTCTCCTATTCAAAGGTATTTTTTTGTAGCGACTAAAAATATCAATCTTGACTTGCCAAGCACAAATGCGGCTACAAGATCTGATATTGCATGCCAGACATACATTATATACCTTATTATTGCTCTTCGTCTTTTGCATGTTCTTTTTTACATTGGTTACAATTTCCTGCTTTTTCCTCGCTCAATATTTTTTTCTGATCAATTATGGCTAACGATAATGAAGCCACGTATGCAGGTACGCTCAACACAGGTGTTGATCCACCACCAAACACCCCCAAACTAATAAAACCCAAAAGCCAAATTATTACCACATCTCTTGATGAAGACAATTATATATTATGGAAATATCAAGTTAAGGTTGCTTTAAAAGGTTATGGACTATTGGAATACATCAATGGAACCATAACAATACCACCAGTCATGAGTTTGAATCAAGACGGTAGCACTGTTTCAAATCCAGGCTATGTTAGATATCAAAAGCAGGATAATCTAATATCATCATGGCTTATGTCATCTATAAGTTCAAATTATTTATTACAGATAGTAGGATGTACTGGTTCTCGTGAAATATGGTCATCTATTGAGCAAGTTTTTAGTTCTCGGTCTGCATCAAGGGTAATGCGGTATAGAAGGGATTTACAAAGCTCTAGAAAAGAAGGCATGAGTATAAAAGAATATTTAGGCAAAATTAAAAATACTTGTGATAAATTAAATGCGGTTGGGCATAAGATAAGTGATAGTGAGCAAATATTGTTTATCACTGGTGGACTAGATGAGGAATATGACTCATTAATAACTGTTATTGTTACTCAACAAACATTACCTGATTTGCAGTTTGTTAGACCTGCTCTACTTGCTCATGAAGGAAGGATTGAACAAAGAAAACCATGCAAGGTGATTTTTCTGTCAACTATGCAACAACTAAAAATAATCAACAAGGAAACAACTACAATAATGATTCAAACAGATAAGAAAATCAATATTCAAGAGGTTTTCAATCACAAAGAGGAGGTTTTCAAGGAGGAATTCAACCACGAAGATGAGGTTTTCAAGCACAAAGAGGGGGTTTCCAGCCAAGGCAATTTTTCTCAGAAAGGAGCATAAGCAAATTTTGCTATAATAAGCTCAAGCAAATGCAACAACGACAGTCAAAACAGTAATGATGCAGACAAGGGTGATGAAAGTAATTTTGAGGAATGGTATCCAGACTCAGGTGCAACCCATCATATTACTAATAATCTTCAGAATTTGAACATTGGAAGCAAAAATTACTTAGGTATGAAAAATTTACATATGGGCAATGGTGAGACTGCAAATATAACACATATTGGTAATGGTACTATTCTAGGTAAAAGACAACTTTAACTAAATAACATGCTTAAGGTTCCTACCATAAATAGAAATCTTTTAAGTGTATCAAAATTTGCCAATGATAATTGTGCATATTTTGAGTTTCACCCAAAATTTTGCTTAGTCAAAGATATTCTAAGTCATGAAATATTACTACAGGGTAGTCTACATGGTGGGCTTTACAGATTTAACAACTTGAAGACTGGAAATTCAAGTGGTGAATTCTGGTGCAACAATGTGGATACTTGTGGTAATAATGATTGCAGTAGTAATAAGCATTGTAATAGAAATAATGATTTAGATAATATTACTTTATGGCATATGAAACTTGAACATCCAAATTTTGAAACTGTAAGAACTAATAATATTGCTTTTAAAAATGCACCTGTTAAACACACATGTATACATTGTCAGCTAGGCAAGAGCAACAAGCTCCCTTTTAGTAATTCTGAAACCAGGTATAACAAGCCATTGGAGCTTGTAGTTGCAGATTTATGGGTGCCAGCACCTCTAAATTCATATCAGGGGCACAGGTACTTTCTTTCTTTTGTAGATGCTTATTCGAGATATACATAGATACATATGCTAAAAAATAAATCTGAAACTTCTAACACAGTTATACAATTTATAACTCATGTTGAAAAGCAACTTAATTGTAATGTCAAAATTTTGCAAACAGATGGTGGGGCAGAATTCAAACATTTGACTGATTATTTTTCTAAAAGAGAAATTAAACATAGATTACATGTCCTCACACATCTTTAGAATGGTTTGGTTGAAAGAAAACACAAACACATTTTAGAAACTGGTTTAACATTGTTATCACAAAGCTCATTACCCATGAAGTATTGGAATGAAGCCTTTTTTTACTTCAATTTTTCTTGTTAACATGTTACCCACTAAGATCCTAGATAATAAAACTCCACATGAGATGATATACAATGTTACACCATACTATAAGTTTCTAAAAATATCTGGTTGTCTGGGTTTTCTATGTCTGAAAGATTATAATAAACATAAATTAAGTATGAGGTCAAGTCCATGTACATTTATTGGCTATGCTCAAAATCAAAAAGGTTATAAATGTCTTGACAAGAATGGTATAATTTATGTCTCAAGACATGTGATATTTGATGAAAGTAAATTTCCTTATGCGAATAGACATAATTCTAAAGAAGACAATAGAGTGGAATCTATTAAGACTGTGGAGTTTAGACCAGTTACCCTTGAAACAATTAAAGACAATGAACATTCAGGCACATAAGCTGAGGATATAAGAGCAACAAGTATGCACATCAGTGGATAAGAAGAAAGAAATTCAGATGACACAGAAATAAGTCAAGATGATAATAACATGCACAACACTGATGATGGTGGTAGCAAGCAAAGCAATAGCAGTACAAGGATATCACAACAAGAACAGCAATCAAAACAGGCACAACAACATCAAAGCAGGCATCACATGACTACTAGATCAAAAAATGGTATATTTAAACCAAAAGTCTATAATGTGTCCATCACCGAAACTGAACCACTTAATTTCACTCAAGCACTAAAGTCAAGAAATTGGAAAAAGGCCATAGATACAGAATATGAAGCTCTTATGAAAATCAAAACTTGGGAACTTGTTGTACCACCAACACACAAGAATTTAATTGGTTGTAGATGGGTATATAAGATAAAAAGAAAGACTGATGAATCTATTGACAAATACAAAGCCAGACTGGTAGCTAAAGGTTATGCACAAAAATATGGTTTTGATTTCAATGAAACCTTTTCTCTAGTTATAAAACCCACTACTATTAGGATAATTATATCTGTTGCCTTAAGTAAGGGGTGGAATATAAAACAACTTGAAGTGAACAATGCTTTTTTTGAATGGAGAATTAACTGAAGAAGACTACATGCAACAACCTGAAGGATATAATTCTGCTGATAAAAGGGTTTGCAGGCTTTATAAAGCAATCTATGTACTCAAGCAAGCTTCAAGGGCTTGGTATGAGAAACTCAAGATTAAATTTAGGTTGTATTCAAGTCAAGTCTGACAACACATTATACATGAAAAGGAGTAGGCAAGGAACTGTCTTTATTTTAGTATATGTGGATGATATGTTAACCATAGGAGAAAATGATCAAGAGATAAGCAAAGTCATACAATTATTGGATCAACATATTTCTATTAAAGATTTAGGAGAGTTAAAATATTTTCTTGTGATTCAAATTATCAAACACAGTAAAGGAAAATTGATTTTATCTCAGGGAAATTATATCTCTGAAATTTTACACAGGGCCAATATGCAGTATGCCAAACATCTACCAACACCAATGCCAAGTAATCTAAACTTATCTAAACATAAAGGGGAAGCCATCACAAATGCAAAATAGTACAGGAGTTTAATAGGAACACTGCATTATGCAACAATTACTCGCCCAGATATTTGTTACAATGTTAACAAGCTTAGTCAGTTTATGTAAAATCCATAACCAGAACATTGGATTGCTTTAAAAAGGGTTTTGAGGTATTTGAAAGGGACAAAGCATTTAGGAATAATTATAAATCAGAGAGAAATTTTTCCTTATAGTGCTTTAGCGATGCTGATTGGGTAAATGATGTTGATGATAGACGATCTATATCAGGATACTGTGTTTATCTTGGCAACAACATAATTTCCTGGTGCACTAAGAAACGACAGACTACATCCAGATCCAGTACAGAAGCTGAATATAGAGCTCTCGCAAGTGCAACTGCAGAAGTAGCATGGATTGAAACGTTGATGGAAGAATTAGGGTTGTATTTAACACGAAAATATGTTATCTGGTGCGATAATAAAAGTACGGTTTCTCTTTCCCTCAATCCAATCCAACATTCAAGGACAAAGCATTTTGAAATCGATCTTCATTTTGTGAGAACGCAAAATGGAAAGCTAATTGTCTGTCATATTCATGCTTACTATCAACGAGCTGACGCTCTTACAAAAGCATTATCGACCAAGAAGTTTATGAGATTAAGAGAGGAGCTAAAAGTAGTTGATGGAGGCGGAAATGAAATACGAAACCCTAGTCCGAACTGAGGGGGCATAATGAAGACCAAAGAGCCGTTGTGTTATATTTAGCATTAATGAAGACAAAAGAGTCATTATGTTATATTCAGTATGATTTATAATTTGCAATTAGCCGTTATGTTATATTTATTATGATTTGCAATTTAAGATTAGCCGTTGCAATGCTTTCCTATATATACATGTCTTTGTTTCATTACCCCTTGTACAAGAAATATATTATTTCATCAATAATATCTTCTGATTCCTCAATATTCTTCTTGTTCTTCAATTTGTTTTTCTTGTCCTTCAATTTTACATAGCCTTTAAAAAATGAAATTTTGCCGATGACCTCAGAATCCGATGACAAAAAATTTATTGGATTCGGGATAATAAATCATGGCTAGATTTCAAATTTTGCGCCAAACGGACTCAGTATGTGGTAGTGCGAGATAAAACCATTTGAAGTAATACTGACGATTAGTTTACAAAGAAACATTATTGAGATGACCTCGGAATTTGATGAAACTTTTTTTTTGGATTTGCAGCGTCGAATAATGGTAGAATTCCGAGTTTCATAATTTTTGGAGTTAGCGTGTGGACGTGCAAGAAGAAATAAGCTAAAATCGTATTTATAAAGTAGTTAAAACTCGATTGAAAAATAAAACGGAAGGTCCAACGAATTCGCAATTCGACAAAACCTGTTCCGTTGGATCCAGAATTACATTTATTGTCAGAATCCAAAATTTCATGACAAACGGATTTGATTTGTGATCGTGCGATAAAAAGAAGAGGAGGCTAACTAATGCACTTTTATAAACGTGAAGTTTTAAAACTTAAAAACAAATGGAGGCCATCCAACAGACCAAGGTGGTTTTGTTGAAACTCATGGGATCGCGCCACCTCAACGATCTGCATGAGGCGATGAATTTTGAAATAACCCCCTTCTCTTTCCTTTCTTTTCTTTCCCTTTCTTTCCTCATTCTTTCACTTTCTTCATCCTTCTTTCTCCACCAAAAATGGCGGCTTCCCTCCCACCTCCACCCTTGCCACCGCTTCCCAACCCTCCCCCGCGCCCTCCTCCACCTGCGGCGCAGGTCAGCCCTCCTCCTCCTCTCTTCCCTTCCCTGTGGCTCCACAAACACTAAAAAAACCTCTTTTGCTCCAAAACCACCCCCTACCACCATCAATCACCTCCTACGGACCCCACATGGCCACGGCACCACCTCTCGGCCTCCCATAACCCTCCACCTTCGTTGTCCCACCCAAGTCAGCGTGCCCAAGGGGGGCCATAAGCCCGCAAACCCATAAAAATCACACATTATACCCTACAGTGTATGTTAGTGTGTGCACGGGTGTTGGCGAGAAGTTTGGTGTTGATTTGGCGAGAAAAGACGAGATTTTTAACTCCTAGCAAGCGCGTGGAACGCCGACGGTGAAGTATCGTGATGTTAGGATGCTTGCCCGCTTGGGGTGAGAATTTATTACTTAGTTTATATAATTTGTGTAGTTAAAATCAAAGTAAGATGTTAAATGTTTGATTTAAGCGTATATGCGAACTTATAAAATTCATAACATTTGCATTCAAAATCGGAATTCAACGATTCAAGATGCTTTGGAACTGTATCGAGGAGAGCTTCACAACAACTAATTTGGTCAAATTTGGAGCTAGTTGGAAATTTGGGTTAAATTAGACCTGTGTTTAATTTAACTCAAAAGCGATTGTTATTATAACGATAAAAAATCTCGGTAGGAACTTCTATCATGAACATTTATTCTGAGAATTCTCTCACTCAAATATTTTGGATAGTTATTTATTTTTATAATTGGAAAAATATTGATTATCTGTGCTGGTTTTATCTGTTACATGCAATATCCCTTGAGTTCAACACATGAACTATTCACCAAGTTTATTATTTATTAAATGCGTTGTTTGAACATACGACACTCGTATATCAAACAATGTGGATGGACACTTTGTGGCGCCTTAAATGGCATTGGATGATTATTTATGTTTTGTTGTGAATGTGAACTTGAAATAATTAACATGTTAAAAACAATGTTAAATTATTTGTTGTAGTTAAAATTGGACAAAAAAATCCATTTACAAGTTGAACGGCTTGTTTATGTTCATCCATTTAAATAATATCAATTAGATGGAATGAATAATTTATTAATTAATTATCTATTGGTTGAAAACCCCACACAGGTATTGGGGTGATATTTGATTTACATTAATCCCAAGTGTTTAGATCGAATGTTAATCAATTGATTGACAGGACGATATAAGCGTTACATAATTATTTAAGCCTTACATGGATGTAAGTGCTCTTTGGATGTGTATTGGATGTTTAATAGTTGTTTATAACTATTGTTGAATATATGTGATGTATGAAATCCACATAACTGAAATTATATGGTAATTGAATCTCATTTCCATCTGCAATAAAATGAATATTTTAATATAATATTCAGTTAAAAGTTGAAGTTTGGTTTTGATGTCTGATTCTGGATGGATACAAAAATATTAAAATTGACTAAACAGTGAAATGTATAATTTTAAAGATAAACGACTGAAACGAGTTTTCAAAGATAATTATATATATATATATACATATATATATATATTATATAACTTATAAAATTTGTTTTGAAGCATTTCTATTTATAATTAAAATTTATAAATCGAATTCGCGCTTGAATAGAACGCGTCGCGCAACAATATTTCGCGAACTTCAACCCGTAACTTCGAATTGATGTACCGGGAGATCCGACGGCCAGATTCTCCTGAAATTGGAATCAATGGGACCGTAATGAAATGAGCTTTCCGATAAAATAAGAATTTTTGAAATTCAACAGTTAGATTTAAATTTAATTCCAAATCAGTTTTGAAAAAGGTTGTCATGGATGTAGTTCGATGACCGACATTGGAAACCGACTGTAAGGGCCTTGATAAAATTATTAAAAATATAAATAAATTATGTAAATTCATAACAATTGATTTGGAAAGATTTTGGATGAAATACTCCAAGTTTGAAAAGATAAAAGATATTTTCAGAATGAACTAGTTAATAACTAAAATAATAATCCAATAATTTTTAAAAATAATAAATTGGATTTGTGAACGGTTTTATCATAACCAGAAATTTCCAACATATAAATTGGAATTAAATGAAAATTGGGATTTTGGCATTGTCGTGAATGGTATCTTCAATAATATCATTCTTGAGCCCATTTGTGAATGAGATAATTCTTTAATTTAAGGTTCAGAGAAGCTTTCCAGTTTATTTAATTAAATTTGAATTGAATGGAATTTGAGTTAATAATAATTGAAATGAGCTTCTATAAAGGAAGGCCTTTACTATTTATAAAATTTAAAAGGCTTCGTCGCTATTCCACTTATAGTATTAGTCTGATACGGAAATTTATATCGATTATAAATTGTTCAGATTTTCGTGAAGATTCCATATTAATGGAGATGATTTTGGGTTTATTGTGAATGGTGTTTTTACATGACATTTGTTCCTTAACCCATGTAAGGAATGATAAATTTCCTAAAGTTGAATAATCATTAAGTAATGACTTTTGAAGATTAAAACTAAGTTGGAGTTTTAATGAATCTTTAATTAGATTGAAAGTTAAATGGTAATTAAATTTACCAAACACAAGAAGTATTCGAGATGGAGTACCATCAGTTTTACACCATACGATAGTTAAATCTTTAAATAGATTTGAAACGTTAAGTGGTAACTAAATTTACCGATAACACTACGGGTGTTAAATATGAAGTACCGCCAGTTTTGCTCCATGGGACGAATAGGTTGGGAAAACAAAATAAATGATTACTTCGGTAAGGCTCGATAATCCCAACTAGTTTTATAAACCTTAATTCAATTTAAGATTGTTAAAAGATAATACAAAATCTTTTGCAATGGTTTTCAAAGAAAGATTTAAACAAGAGATTTAATTGAATTAAATCTTTGATAAGATTAATGGGAATAATTCCCAGTATAATGAATATTTGAATAAAAAATATATCTTGGATTGGAATGAGGGGTATGATGTGTTTATATATCACTGGATTATAAGATGCGCAAGTTATTCAGAAAGATCGGGCTTAACCCATTCTGAATAACTGTTACGACGATTAAAAGTTGAAGATATTGAGACAGTGCAAGATCAACAATCTTCACATCGAATGGATTATACTGATGCCCTGGAAAGAGTTACAACCATGAAGTGGTTATAATGGTAGTTGTCTGGTCGTACTTGTTGATTGTCTGGATATGCGAGGCCTCTCTCCTGTATTGGACATATAGAACGAGGAATAAGGTGTCTCCGGTTTCCTTAAGACCCATAACAGACTAGTAAATGAATTGTATGTCTGATGTTGTACTTCACGCTGTATTTGTTGATCTCTGCTAAATATATATTTGTTTGGTGGCAGATAATTTATCATTTTGCTTAACTCCCTTCTCTGAGACATACGAGCTCAGAGGTTACATTTTGGTGGAAGTCAATGGTATGTTATGAATTGATAATGTGGCATGCTGAGATGCAATGATCAAGGCTTTTGTTGAAAAGAAGAGTCTTGTGGATGATGATCAAAGCACAGCTTTAATGTAGCATAGCTTTGTGTAGCATTAATTCGTGATCCTCATACATTGGTATGAGTCAAAAACGGGATTAGGGACGCAGGGAGTGCATGCATTTCTTTCTAGAAGTGGTGTCATGGTATGAAGCCCAGACATCTTTACTTATATGGATGATGGATAGCGAGGCACCTCAGATATGATTGCTCGACAATGGCCAGATGACAGGTCCGATAGGACTGGGAAACATATTGTTTAGGAATAACCAATCCACAAATGTTAGGTGTGGACCATCCCTGCAAGATCCAAGGGTTGCCCATAGGTGTGATTTTGGGTCATCTTACTAGAAGTGATCTGAAACCGTAAGGAGACATCCCTTGCCTTAACTCATGATGGAAATCTAATTTCCGATACGACATCGTGCGGTTTTAGTTATAAACCTATATGGCAACATAATATATGGTACCTATGCCGTCTATGATTGATACATTTATATTCGAAGTTGTTTTATACACTATGCACTTATAGTAATATCAATTTTTTTTTTAAATGTATCAAGCATGTTTGACTATTATAAAGTTAAACTATATCTTCCGGCTTGCTTTGCATTCTGTGATGGGACCTGAGTCTTATAATAGCTTCATTTTTCAAAAAGCATCGCAATGTTTTTATTTCTAAACTGGTATTCATGTGGAGTAAACCTGTTCCGTGGCATACGGCGCGGTCCCATGATTTTTCTCAACTTTTAAAGTAAAGATTTAATAACTGTTTTAAGTTCTCGTACCAGTCCCATGACTGACCTGGAGTTTATTTTTTTTCACCTAAACTCTAGGTGCCCATATTTTCCATATGGGCAGTTAGTAGTTTTGGTTTTGCATATTTTTATTTAACAGGATCCTGGTTTACATCTGGAGCTATATTCGGAAAGCTTTGTATCCGTGCATTTCTTTCAGTTATATTAGTTGATGTATTTCCGTTGTTGCTATGTAAATGATTAATCTCTGATATTATTTTTCCGTTGTGTAATATTTATTCGTACTCTGATATTCAAGTACTCTGATGTAAATTTCTGTAATAGCAATGAAAAGTTCTGTTATTGTGTGTTCTGAGGTGTCGTGTTCTCAAACAATTTGCGTTCTTGAACGGTTTTGGTCGGTTTAGCGATCAATTTGGACCAGCTAAAATTCGATGCGTGGCAATGATTACATGGTAAACAATAATATTCTATGACTAACGGTGATTGTCGAGATCCATCCAAAGATTGACGACTTTAGATTGGAGTTGTAAGATAACATAAGATTGGTTTCAAGTTGTGTTCTCTTTTAGATGACATGTATAAGTAGATCATCGATACTCAAAGGTTTCCAAGGGCATGCATGAAGTAGTGGTTGTTAGTACTTTAAGTACTGGTTTTGATGACAACAAACATATGAGATTATATATACACACACTAATGTTTTTTTTTAGTATGGCGTATATATACTAATGTTTTATTAAGTCATATAGTATGTAACAAGGATATGGACAAGTGTTGATTGAGAAGATTATATAAATGAGGATTTAGGATTAATTGGAGAGGCTGATGTCAAGATATCAAGAGTTGGAGGTGAAAACTAATGAGTTTGAAAAATCAAGTTATGAAAATATGAAGATTATATTCGTAGAGCCGTTGACAATATTGTTAAAATCTCTTTTAGCACTTCCACAATCATTTTCTCTCTCCAAGTTCCAAACGATTTTTAAATTCACTTTTTTATTTTCAAATTGGTTTCTGAATAACCTTTCAATAGTTTTCGAATTTATTTCAAAAAGCATTCCAATGGTTTTCAAGATGGTTATTCAAAGAGTTTAAAATAACATTTAATCTTGGTTATTTAAAAGCCCATTATATTTTTAAGTTTTTGCACTTTTAACATTTTTAAACTAAACATACTTTTAAGCTTTTTTAAATGTTAACAACTATATTTTGGGATAATTTTATAGCTTTAAGTTTTGTAAAATTTTATATCTAACACTGCACATCCGTAATAATTGAAAAGAAGTTAATTAATTTATAATAAATAGTGAAAATGAAAACTTTCAAATTGTTAATTTGAATACGAACCTTATATTATTGGATTATTGGCCATTTTTTGATCAATTTTCATACATAAACTTCTTTAATTGGAGTTTAAACTTATCCACATTTGACTTTTATAATTATAAATAATTATACATGTAATAAATTTTTAATTAACGATTGATTAACAACGTTAACGTTTACAAAAAGTTATTTTTAAGAAGGTTTAATTAATGCATAAGCAACACTTGGTTAACGTTGATTAAAAATGAATGGTAATGAATCAATCAAAATTTATATAGGTCGACCCAAACCATTCCAAGGTAACCAACTCACATTAGGTTAGAGGAAGTAGTAATTTAGACAACGTGGCCCAGATTGAGTCGATCATGTTCGACGGTTAGCGTTAATTTGAGCCTCAGAACTAGTGCTTTACTTCCAACTTGTTACTTTTCTAGTGAATGTTGAAGCTCTGTCAATTTTGTTTCTCCTCCAAAATTTCTATATACATATAAATAGATCGAGATTTCACAGATAGATTTTGAAAAAGAATAGAGTAGATGACGTGGTTCAAATCTGATTGCAACATTACCGATAATCTTTTAGGTTTAGTTATAACTAACAAAACTAAATTTATTTTTCCTAAACAAATTTCGAGACGTGAACAAATATTATTTGTGGATTTAAATACTAAGTCAGAAATGGAGAATAAAAATAAAATGACTGGATCCAAAGATTTGAAATCGCAAAGTAAAAATATTATATGTTTTTATATAATGGTAGATTATATCGTTATATATCTATTTCAATATGCCTAACAATTAAATTTAATTTGCAAGTGAGTTCATATATATGAAATGTTAGAGACTATAAACTTGTTTATAGATTTATATTGATAATTAAAGAAGCGTAATGATTAGATTAATTCTATAACTAAGAAATGATTTCAATTACCAAACCTACATCGGATTAATAAACGGAAACATAATGAATTAAGATTTTATTTCATTTCATATTGTCGATTGAGACTGAAAATAAAGTTAACTGTACTTTTGCAATTTAATGATATTGCAATTTATTTGAATGTATATGGTTGAAAGTAGATTTCCATACATTATCAAGTTTAGATTTAACAAAAATGCGATGTTTGAAATGACAAAACTTATATATATAGGGAAATTTTATTTAGACACAAAATGAAGACACGAAATTGCACACAATAAATCTCAACCACTGGATCCTCCCATGAATTCCACTCTCCACATAAAGACAAATAAATCCAGCGGTTGAGGCGTTGTGTCTCTCTCTTTATGTTTAATTTTGTATCCAAATAGCCGACCCCATATATATATACATATATATATATATATATACACACACACACCCATACAAGCATAAATGTATAAATAAAGATTACTTATGTTTGTTGTATTGTCTATTTCAACAAGTAAGGAGAATTTCTAGTAATTACAGACATCACACATGCCACTTCTTTTGGATAAGATATGGAAATTAACTTTGTAATAATTAATTATTAGAATTTTGATTCCCATTTATTAAAATATAGGGAACCCCGAAAGTAGAATATTAAGGAAAGAAGAAAACTAAAAAGTAAATAAAATGAAAACCAATGAAAAAATTAAAGTCTATGTAATAGGTATGAAAAAGAAGTAAGAATAGGAATAGAAATCAAAAGTTAAACTAATTAATGCAGCGTCAATGATATTTATGATAGAAAATGAGAAGTGGTAAATGAATTTGATGAAATAAAAGATAAATGCATTATTGAAGACTTAGGATCAAACATGTAAGATGTTAAGGTGATAAAAGAAAATGTAAGAAGAATATATGTGCATGAATACGAAATATGTGTATATATGTGACCTTGGGCTTCTGTTTATGATAATTGTGTATAATTATAAATGATAGACTATAGTTATAGAGAATAAATTACTAAGGATCATTAGATTGGGATGGAATGCTAAAAATATATCCAATTAATAAGCCCAATGGAGAATACACGCTTGTGTATGGAAGGGACATCCCCATGTTAGGACTATTCTTGAAAAGGTAGCTCCATAAATAGTTGATTGGTATGTGAATGTCGAGGCCAGACACGCATATTCAATGTAGGTATGTTTTAATGTATAGAGTCAGGGTATTTCCTTGATTTCACTAGGCAATCAAAATGGACGACGGGAAAACCGAATATGTGTAACAGTTGCATATGTGGTTGGCAATCAAACCATCATATCCCTCTTCACTTCACCCGCTTATACTTATTCCCTAAATCATTTCTCATTTTCTAGGGCAAACAAACCGATGCGAAAAAAAAGAAAATGGTGGCAGCTTCCAACACCGACCCTCGGCGGCAACCTCCAACACCAACTCCTTACGACAGCGACAACACCAACATGCGCGACGTCCAACACCTCATCGGAAACCTTCAGCACCTCATCACCAACCTTCAATACCAACCTCTAACGTCTTGTCGCTGACATCCTAAGAACTACGATTTCTACTTGTGCTTTTAAGAAGGGATGACGGAGCCCTTAACCGAGACCATATCAGGATGGACTGAGCGAGTCCCAGTTCAATCAGGTGATGAATATAGACTTGTTATGTACCACGCATGTATAACTTGTTTAGTCATAGAGGTATAACTTGAATTTTTCTCCTGATAATGTTTGATTAAATTGTATAACTTGTGTCTTATAAATAGGTAATGTGACAGATAACAAAGTATGCCATCCAAGGAACTACGATTTCTACTTGCGCTCTCATGCATGGATATAACTTGAAGCTGGTGATGGATCCGTGAGTGCACAAGAATTTGGTACGCTATCATCTGTGTGCAATTTTTTGACCGGATATTCCAGTAGTGTACCATTTTTTTGGGGCAAAGCGGCGGTATACCATTTATTTTTGTAATATAGATAATACAATCAAGTTGCTGACAAATAAGGTGTATATATTTCATACTTTTTGCTAAAAGAGGTCTTATTCTTTTGCTAAAAGTGGTCTTAATCTTTGATGCTGCATTTAAGTTTTATATTAATTTATGAATAGGTAGAAGTAGTTAAATGCAGTAAAGTGCTTTTGATTTTGGATGGATAATTGGACTTATTTCTGCCTTGAATGTAATAGGAATTCGTTTTCATGATTTTTTCTAGAAGGATGGACCTTTAAGGTGCGCTTATGTTGAAATGTGATAAGTATGAAACATTTAATTAATTTTTAAGATCTCCATATATCAAAAAACTTAATATGACATACTCGTATTGTTTTCCTATTAGTTAAATAATTTTCTAGACTTTAATTTGTGTTGGAAATGTTTTTATAAGCATTATGTGAATTATTAAAAATGTTGGAATAAGTGTATGAATGACTCCTATATGTGAATAGTCCCACATCACGGGACTATATGGAAGAAGCATTTATTTATACTTGTTTCTAAGAAGTCATGTTGGGACCTTGGGCTCCCAATACTTGCTTTGTTGTGAGGAGGGAGACCATGCATCATGACCACCACATACGCGCGCGCGACCGTCTGACTTGACTCGACCCGGCCCGACCCGATCCGGCCTGGTTCGGGCTCGGTTTTGGGCTTGGGCTTTGTGGTGTAGACACTTATATTTTTGGTCCAGAAAACCTTGCCTTTTTCAAACCGTTTTTATGGAAAGTATTTCTGAGTCGACTTTTACATGAAGCGGTAAACTCTTGACTCATTATTTCAGTAGATCTGATTTTCTCTCACTACCCAATAATCTCATTCAGCCCTAATCCTCGTCTTTATATTATCTTCAGTTGTAGACGAGAACATAGATATGAACAACGTTTTCTTACCTCCGCCATTAAAAAAAGAGCAGTTTTTTATAATCGAAAGTGCAAATCTGCACTTATTTGTTGTGCAAACAAATCAATTATTCTTTGCAGAACTGTTTTATCCTAGAGGCGGCGGCGGAAGTACGAACCGGTTTGCAACATTGACCAGATCGCTGAATCGTCTTCAAGAAAGCGACTGAGTACGTGACTTAGCCATTGTTTCCCAACAATTTGAAGACGAAATGAAACAATGGCTTGACATCAACCCTGGATGATGATGCTCCTCCCTCTGCCTTCCAGATAACACTCGTGACTACTGCTTCATTCAGATTCGAAGGCTTGCATTTCAAGCAATGGCATCAGAAGATGTAGTTCTATCTAATAATGAGAAAGGTGGCTATTGCTCTGACCACCGACAAACCGCAGTTGCCAGACAAAACTGATGGAACTAATGAAGCGCAGATGGCTTCCTGGATTGAACAATCAAAGCAACTACAGATCTGGACTTAACAGGATTACTTGTGCAAAAATTTCATACTCAATGGTCTTAGCGATGATCTGTATGACTACTACAACTCGGAGGACAAGACAGCGAAGGAGACCTGGGAAGTGCTGAAGAAGAAGTACGATACAGAGGAGGCAGGGGCAAAGAAGTATGCTCAGCCGCTATCTCAAATACCAGATGACAAACGACAGGTCAGTAGAGATGTAGTCTCATGAGCTTTAGAAAATAGCTCATGAGATCATCTCTGAAGGTATGACATTGGACGAACAATTTCAAGTTGCTGTCATTATTGACAAATTGCCCCCAGGTTGGAAAGATTTTAAGAATATCTTGCGGCATAAGACTAAGGAATTTTCCTTAGAGAGCTTGATCACTCGCCTCTGTATTGAGGAGGAGGTATGTAAACAGGACCAGAAAGAGGAAGTGTTGGCTGTCTCAAACAACAGCACTAAAAAGAATAAACCCACAGTTCTGAAACCAAATCAGAACTCCTTTAAGAATCAGAACTGGCGCAACAAACAGAATGGGAATTCACAAGAAAACCCAAAAGGACAGCATAAACCAGCCAAAAAGAATGATTCTGGACAGTTGTTTCTATGTTACAATTGTGGAAAACCAGGTCATATGGCACGAAAGTGTCGGAACAAGCCAAGCTCTGCACCGCAGGCGAATCTGACTGAGGAGCCCCTTACGGCTATGATTACTGAGATTCACCTTGTTGGTGAATCAGAGGGTTGGTGGGTAGACACTGGTGCTTCTCACCATGTCTGTTATGATCGTGATATGTTCACCACATACATGGCTGCTGATGATCAGAAAATGTTGTTGGGAGATTCTCACACCACTAAAGTTGCAGGGGTTGGAAATATGGAATCAAGTTTACCTCTGGAAAGACTGTGATTCTGAAAGATTTTATGCGTACTCCAGAGATGAGGAAGAATCTGGTTTCTAGCTTTCTCCTTAATAAGGCAGGCTTTACTCAAGTTATTGGGGCTGATTTGTATACCCTAACTTATAAGGGAACTTTTGTGGGAAAGGGTTATGCTTGTGAGGGAATGTTTAAATTAAATGTTGAATCTAATAAAGTGACTACTTCTGCTTATATGTTGTGTGATTTTAATATTTGGCACTCTAAATTATGTCATGTTAATAAACAAATAATTCATAACATGAGCACCCTAGACATGATTCCTAAAATGTCAGAATCTGAACCTGATAAATGTGAATTCTGTACATAAGCTAAAATCACAAAGCAACCTCATAAATCTGTTGATAGAGTTTATGAACCCTTAGACTTAATTCATTCTGATATATGTGAGCTTGATGGAACTTTGACTAGACATGGACATCATTATTTTATCACTTTTATTGATGACTGCTCTGATTTCACCTATGTATATCTTATGAAAAATAAAAGTGATGCATTTGACATGTTTAAAACATTCAAAACTGAAATTGAGAATCAAGCAAATAGGGAAATTAAGAGACTTCGTAGTGATAGAGGAACAGAATATGGATCTATTTCAATTATGGACTTCTATAAATTACATGGTATTGTACGTGAAAGAACTGCACCCTATTCACCAGAAATGAACGGTAAAGCTGAAAGAAAAAAATAGCGCTTTTGCCGAATCAGTAGTTGCCATCCTACTAAAATCTGGTGCAGCAAAATATTGGTGGGGGGATATTTTATTGATTGTATGCTATGTTCTGAATAAAATCCCCGAATCTAAGAATAAAATTTCTCCTTATGAAATTTTAAAGAATTATAAACCCAATGTCTCATACTTTAGAACTTGGGGTTGTTTAGCATATGTTCACATTCCATATCCTAAGAGAATAAAATTGGCAAGTAGAGCATATGAGTGTGTATTTATAGGCTATGCTATCAATAGCAAAACATACCGATTTTATGACCTAAATACACATAATATAATTGAATCAAATGATGTCGATTTTTATGAAACAAAATTTCCTTTTAAATTAAGGAATAGTGGGGACACATCAAGTATGCCTATTAGAACAGAACTTAATAAAAGTTCTGAAGCTGAACCTAGAAGAAGTAAAAGACAAGAACCGTAAAAGATTTTGGTTTGGATTTTTGTGATTTTACTAAAGAGGAGGATCCCTTAAACCTCCAAGAGGCCTTATCTTCTTTAGATGTCGATTTTTGGCAAGAGGCTATAAATGATGAGATGGATTCTTTGGAATCCAATAAGACTTGGCATTTGGCAGATTTACCCCCGATTGAAAATCTATAGGCTGTAAATGGGTGCTTAAAAAGAAATTAAAACCTGATGGCACTATTGATAAATATAAAGCACGACTAGTAGTCAAAGGTTTTAGATAAAAAAATATAGATTTCTTCGACACTTTTTCACCCGTAACTAGAATAACATCCATTCGGGTATTAATCTCACTTGCTTTCATTCATAATTTACTAATACACCAAATGGATGTTAAAACCGCCTTTTTAAATGGTGAATTAGAAGAATAAATTTATATGGATCAATCTGAAGGATTTGTAGTACATGGTCAAGAACATAAAGTATGCAAATTAGATAAATCATTATATGGTTTAAAACAAGCACCTAAACAATGGCATGAAAAAATTGATAACTTAATCAGTTCACATGGTTTTAAAGTTAATGAAAGTGACAAATGCATTTATTACAAATCTAAGAATGACATTTGCACTATTATATGCCTTTATGTAGATGACCTACTCATCTTTGGGTCAAACATTCAGGCCATAAACTCAGTCAAATCCTTATTAAGTGCCAATTTTGATATGAAAGAACTAGGTGAGGCGAGTGTAATCCTTAGTATTAAAACTACTAGGTCAAAAACGGGAATTTCTTTGGATCAATCTCATTACATTGAGAAAATAATGAAGAAATACAATTACTTTGACTGTAAACCTGCATGTACACCATATGATCCAAGTGTAAAGTTATTTAAGAACACTGGTGAAGGTGTTAGACAGTCTGATTATGCGAGCATCATTAGCAGCCTTCGATATGCCACTGATTGTACTAGACCCGACATTGCCTATGTCGTAGGATTATTGTGCAGGTTTACCAGTAGACCTAGTATAGAGCACTGGCATGCTATTGAAAAGGTCATGAAATACCTTAAACGAACTATGAACCTTAGATTTCATTATGAAAGGTTTCCAGCTGTACTTGAAGGATATTCTGATGCAGACTGGAATACCTTATCTAATGATTCTAAAGCGACTAGTGGTTATATATTTAGCAACACTAGAGGAGCTGTTTCGTGGAAATCCAAGAAGCAAATTATTTTGGCTCAGTCTACTATGGAGTCTAAGACGATAGCACTAGCCACAGCTAGTGAAGAAGCAGAGTATTTGAGAAATCTGCTAGCTGAGATTCCCTTATGGGAAAACCGATACCAGCTGTGTTGATACATTGCGATAGTACCGCGACTATTGCAAAAGTTCAGAACCGTTATTATAACGGTAAGAGACGACAAATACATCGTAAGCACAACACTGTTAGAGAACTACTTTCTACAAGTACCGTAAGAGTAGATTACGTACATAGTGATGAAAATTTGGCAGATCCTTTGACGAAAGGACTTCCAGAGAGAAAGTCCTTAATTCTTCTGAAAGAATGAGACTATTGCCCTTAGATTGTTGAGTCACGCACAATGGTAACTCGACCTAAATGATTGGAGATCCCAAGAACTAGGTTCAATGGGTAAAAATAAGTTGTGTAGTGGTAGGATCTGAACATGCTATTTAATAAACTAAGAAGCATGTATTCCTGAAGTAATTAGAGAATGAGTTGATAGAAACTCTTAATGAGACCTATACTCTATTAGGAGTGGAATACCTACCTTCAGGAGTACTCTTGATAGACTCACCTATGTGAATGTGGAAATGTGACTGTTTCCTATGGAGTTTTGGGCAAAAATTCTAAAGCGTTCACTAAACTGGGATTGACGTCATGACCATAAATGCAGGGGCTTATTTGATTGCACTATAGAAAAAGTTGTGTGTGGTTTGATGTCAGGAATAGAGTTCAAAACCACGTGTCACTCTAGTAAAAAACTGAATCTCATTCGCTATACAAAGGTTCAAGTCGGATGACACCTTTTTTTATGCACAATTTTATGTTTTTTAGAAACTGCTCAAAAATATTTTTAAAAATTCAAGTGGGGGATTGTTGGAAATGTTTTTATAAACATTAGGTGAATTATTAAAAATGTTGGAATAAGTGTATGAATGACTCCTATATGTGAATAGTACCTTATCATGGGACTATATGGAAGAAGCAAGTATTTATACTTGTTTCCAAGAAGTCATGTTGGGGCCTTGGGCTTCTAATACGTGCTTTGTTGTGGGGAGGGAGACTATGCATCATGACCGCCACACACGCGCGTGCGACCGACCAACTCGACTCGACCCAGCCCGGCCCGGTCCAGTTCGGGCTCGGGCTCGGGTTTGGGCTTGGCTTTGTGGTGTAGATACTTATATTTTTGGACCAGTAAACCTTGCCTTTTTCAAACTATTTTTTATGGAAAATATTTCTGAGCCGACTTTTACATGAAGCGGTAAACTCTTGACTCGTTATTTTAGTAGGTCCGATTTTCTCTCACTGCCCAGTATTCTCGTTCAGCCCTAATCCCCGTCTATATATTATCTTCGGTTGTAGACGAGAACATAGATCTAAACAACGTTTTCTTACCTCTGCATTAAAAAAGAGAGCAGTTTTTTATATTCGAAAGTGCAAATCTGCACTGATTTGTTGTGCAAGAAAATCAGTTATTCTTTTCAGAGGCTGTTTTATCCTATAGGCGGCGGCGGAAGTACGAACTGGTTTGCACCACCGACCAGATCGCCGAATCGTCTTCAAGAAAGCGACCGAGTACGTCACTCAGCCATTGTTTCCTAACAGTTTGTGTCCCTCCACCTTTGTACCACCAGTGCTTCTGTTTTGATAGTTTCAAAGGGAGAAACTTTAAGCAGTTGTTCAAGTTTGTGCAGTTTATTTCATTTTATTTTCAGGTTGGTTATGCATTTGGTACCTTTTGGTACCTTCTCATCCGTTGGTTGAAGCTTCCAGCATGAATATTTTTTTCAGACATGTTATGCAATGCCTAGATGGATCTGCCATGACTTTATTTTTCTGTCCTATTTAAACATGTTTTGAAATAAAATTGTTTAAACAAAAGATATTAATTCGAAAGATTTGGAATAAAAATATATTCTCCTTTGAATATAAAGGGATTTTCAAAGACTATGGTATTATGATTTGAAAAATATTCCTTTGAATATAAGATCGACTTTGTAATAATTATGATATCTCGATATGGAAATATATTACATTTTGAGTATAATCGGGTTGGAATAAGTGTGATCTTCGATATAAGAAGTATATCCTATTTCGAAATATGAAGTGTTTGAATTACCCTGAATGGAATCAAAACCAAATTGAGATTTGGAAAAATTTGAAAACCAATGTCCACGAATAAAGAAATTTGTTCTTAAATATAAGACCTGTGATGAATGTTTGAAAATAATTCTACTTCTTCGCTCGATGGCGTATTTGTTGCCCTTGACACGCCATCATCTTTTGATTATCATCCCTTTGGTCTCCCCGTGCTTGAAATCTTAAAACTATGCAATTCTTGAATCCTACCTTTGCCTTGTTTCGACAATCTAAGGACAAGTTGTACTAATAACATAGTTTCAAATTTGGAAATAAGTATTCTGAATTATAATTAACATTGAATTTTGCAAACAGTTTGTAACTATAACTTGAGCACTTTAACTCGGGTCATTATGGGTACGGACATATTTGAACGCAAAGAACAGAACTTTTCATTTCATTACAAAAATTTTACATCAGAGTTACAAATAAATTAGAGTATACCATAAGCTCAGCGGAAAACATAATGCTTATAGCGGAAGAAGTAAAATCTCAAAACGTATCTCTAGCTCCAAATCTGAATCCATCTCTAAAAGCTAAACCTGCAGACTACACTACTAGCTAAATAACAGCAAGGTAAGACTTAAGATTCAAGGCAAGGACAAAAAGGACCATGCAAGGGAACTTTCGGTGTTAAATTAAATGGTGTTTCTAGGTGCGAATAAGGGTGCTTGTTACCCTTAGATCGATTTGCCTATAAAATGATTTGAACTTTGAAATCAAATTCTTCTTTCAATTTGTTATGCGTTTGTGCATATTAAAATGAATTAGACCTCGCAAAACTTTATGTTGTACTAACCGATTGAAATGGTCCAAAATGGGAGTTCCTTAAAGACATACATATATTAACTGAATGAGTAGTCTATAACAGGGATTCAATCTATTATGATTTTGCTTCTACTATACAGAATTGGTTGGGCTTGGACTTTGGGATTGTTGAGGTTACATGCAGGAGGAGATGAATTATGAGTAAGAGTTTATACGAGGGTTAAGGCGGGAACAAGAATCACAGATACGACATACGTTATGAGTTATTCTTATTTTGACAGTGGATTTGAAGATCTATTTGTATAAGGTACATTATATGATGTTTGAATTAGATGAAACGACCATGTTGGAGTTACGTTGCAACTTTATTTTCTTGTTTGTGTGACATGATTTGTTTTAAATACATTTGTAGCAAGTTTATGGTAATTTGACCATGATATCCATTCTACATCAATGTTTCTAATGATATATATTATCACTATTTTGCATGTGTTCGGTTTTATTAAAATTTGTTATGATATGTGTGGTAGGTGAAGATAAATATAAAAGAACCATATTGAATTTTAGTGTAAGGTTGCGTAGGGAATGCATATTGAATAGGTAAGAAAAAACCGGTTTTTGCACTTTAAATAGAAGAAGACTGGGCGTAGGGAACGTGTATGCAATTAGGCGTGAGGAAGGCGTATGGAATAAGGCGTATAGAACTTGGCGTAGGGAAGAAGTAGGAATGCAGGCACAGGGAACACGTAGGCATGAAGGCGTACGAAACCCATGGGGAATTTTTGCGACATGTTATTTTTTGACTTCTTTTTTGTCGTAGGGATGACGTAGGGAATTTAATTCCCTACGCAGTTCGTATGCCAAATTGGCATACGGAATTCATATTTCTTTCGTAGTGCTCTCTCTCATGCTCGATATTGTCGTAGTGACTTGCTTTGATAAGGTAGTTACCCGAGTTGATACTAGTCTATCCTATTTCGACTCCGCTATGAGTTATTTTATCGTACTCTGATTATGCTCGTGCTCATTTATTTACAAGTTCCAGATTTACTGCTCCATGCTTGGATAGGTTTGAGTTTCGATTAATTTCGTAATATGAGCTCAGAAAAGTGTGGGGTGTTACAATCATTTACAGTGGTATATAATTGTCATTGATTTGACTCAGTTTAAAGATAAACCCCTTTATAGTTATCGGCAATATCCTTCGTAGTGAAAAATAATCGCCATTGTTATCACATAATAGCCTAAAATAAAAATGCAGAATTGGATCTCTGAGGCTATCAGAACCAAATAATACCCCAAATATTGAGCTAATAACAAGAAAAAAACTTACCCTGTGCAAATCAAAATCGATAACACTGTTATTTGCTCTAGAAGATCGATTTAATGAGTCGAGATCTTCAACATAAGAATTTATATTGAAGACTATTTCGTCATATCACCCACTCTTGGTGGTTTAATTATCTGAAATTTGGAATTCAGAGATCTCGATCTATCGACGGGTTAGCGAATGGAAAACTGAGAGAAGTTGAAGTTGATATCCCTCTTCAATTTCCATTCTCAATCCCAAGCAAAATGATTTATGGAAAGATTAATTTGGAATTTTGCTAAGATATGGAACAAAGATTGCCTCGTTTCTCTCCCCGTGGGAGAGAAACTTATACATATTTTTGTGTGTGTGCGCATTTATATATATATATATATATATATATATATATATATATATATATATATATACACGCACACACACATCTGCATGTGTGTGAATATCATTCATATAATTTAGTTTGTAACCTACTAAAGAACTACATTACGAACTTGGTGAAATATACCATTTTCTCTATTGGAGATCAATGTCAGTTAAACTTTGTTAACCCGTCTTTTCACATTGTCGTAGCACATCAGATTTGGAAATATGAATATCATTACCATCAAGGCTGATAACCCAAAGAGATAATTAGATAGCTCAAAACTCAAGCAGAGACAAGGATATGGAGCTGGGATCGAGCAGAACTACTAGGATATGATTGTGGAACGAATCAAGTATAGACTTGAACTCTGCACATGTACCATATCGATACACATCAGGTGACTAAGATAGCCACATCAACTTCAACAAATGATGACCAATAACCTGATAGTGGGAAGGCTTTCAAAGAAGCAGAAATGGGAATTGCAAGAGGATTTCGGGGCGATGGTGGCATACAGATCACATGTCGATCGGTAAAGGTCCACAAATCATATAGTTATAAATCTAAACGGTAAAAGTTGTGCGATAATCGAACAGAATTTTATGGGCATGTGCGAGCTAGCCTTTTGAGTTTCTCTACAAAGTTTCATGTCGATCCGACGTGTATTGCATCTATAGATACAACATTCATGCCACATAAAAATGTGTCTTTGGCTTGGCAACTACGGTTACTCTGCCATTTTCAAAATATTTATTACTTCTTACATTCAATTAATTATAATTGTAATCAAATAATATAGATAAAAGATTACACGGAGTCAGGCCCGGCCCTTGTAATAACCCGAAAATCTGGGCCAGTTTAAAATTTTTATTTTGGCAATTTTAGCGAATTTTGAATATTTAAAATGAATTATTTTAAATAATATCGACGAGAAATTTATTTTGAAAATAATTCGAACGTATATAATATACGCGTCGTCGTTAGAATATAAATATTTATATATAAATATAAATAGAATGGAAAATGGCGCGGTAGTTCGATAATTCGATTTCAAACTTAAATTGAATGTACCGGGTGCAAAACAATCCGGATTTTAGTGAAACCAAAAACATTAGGATCTAATTGGTAATATCTTTCTAACGAATCCGGAAAATCAAGATTTCATAGCGGGAATCAAAAGATATGTCCAGTTGAAAATTCTGAATAGTCGCTATGGAATTCAGGCCCTTAAAAATGGATATTTTGCAAACAACCTCGGATTTCGATGAAACCAGTTTTGTTGGGTCCGGGATGTAAAGTTATTGCTAGGTTTCAAATTTCGTAATTTTTCGAATCAATATGTGGGAGTGGCAAAGGAAAACGCATTTGACCAGTTTCAGTTGATTTTAATCGACTGGAAAATGGCCGTTTTCCCAACGGCCTCAGAATTCAACGAAACTAGTTTTGTTAGGACCGTATCGTTAATACGAAGCTAGAAAATATTTTTATTGAATTTTTAGAGTTAGTATGTGGCCCCGGTAATTTGAAATGTACGTTTAAAAGTCAATACAGTGATTTAAATGTAAAATCAGCGGAAACTGATTGTAACAGCCGAATCAGCCTACGATACATATCCCATTGTGTTCGGAATGGGGGTAAAACGCTATGGACGACAGGCGGTGGGCCTCGTTTCGAGGTCATATGTAAAAGTCAACATTTTTGCAATTAAAATAATAATAAAATAAATTATATAGGCACTTGGCCCCCCCTTCTCTCCTCATACCCCGTCCATTTAAAAAAAAACAAATAAAAAAAAAACCGCTCAGCCCCCACCGTTGACCCAGTCACCCCTCCCCCACCACGTCGCGCCTCCAGTTCATCGCCGTCACCCTCCGAAGTCGCAGCCCCCCTCGATTTCTCACCCCATCGCGCTACGCCAGAGCGCGCCATCGCGTCACACCCTCCCCATCGACCCCTTTCCCCAAATCGAAACCCCCCAAACCCTCGAAAGCTCCACCGCCTGAAGCCCTAGCCACCGTCGCCCCTCGATTTCTGGCGCCACCACCCCAATCCGCGCGAGCCACCCTCCCTACCACCTCCGACTCGACCCCAGCGAGGAGCCCCCGCCTCCGATTCAGCGCAAGAACCACCCAGACGAACTCTACAGCAAAAGCCCAGTAAGTTTTCAATTTTTAATTTTAAATCTGAGTTCTGGGTTATGTTGAAAACATATTTGTTAAATCAGTATATTTAAATAAATATAGCAATTATAAAATCAGTGATATATAAATAAGTAATAAAAATAAGATTTTTGTTATACGTAGAGATTAAAAATAAGATTTTTATTATAGTGGAAGACTAAGAATATAATTTTTATAGTGATGAAATAGAAAGACGAAATTTTTATCGGTAGAAAGGCGGGATCTTTATCTAATCAAGTTAGAATTTTTACATCAAAAAAGATAGAACTTTTATATTAGAAAAGGCGGGGTTTTTATATATTGAATAGAGAAATAAAAATTCGATTTTTATATATTGAATAGCATAGTAAAAATATGATTTTTATATATTGAACTTCGAAATAAAAATTCGATTTTTATATATTGAATAGCATAGTAAAAATATGATTTTTATATATTGAACTTCGAAATAAAAATTCGATTTTTATATATTGAATAGCATAGCAAAAATATGATTTTTATATATTGAACTTCGAAATAAAAATTCGATTTTTATATATTGAATAGCATAGTAAAAATATGATTTTTATATATTGAACTTCGAAATAAAAATTCGATTTTTATATATTGAATAGCATAGTAAAAATATGATTTTTATATATTGAACTTCGAAATAAAAATTCGATTTTTATATATTGAATAGCATAGTAAAAATATGATTTTTATATATTGAACTTCGAAATAAAAATTCGATTTTTATATATTGAACAGCATAGTAAAAATATGATTTTTATATATTGAACTTCGAAATAAAAATTCGATTTTTATATATTGAATAGCATAGTAAAAATATGATTTTTATATATTGAACTTCGAAATAAAAATTCGATTTTTATATATCGAATAGCATAGTAAAAATATGATTTTTATATATTGAACTTCGAAATAAAAATTCGATTTTTATATATTGAATAGCGAAGTAAAAATGTGATGTTTACATATGTAGTGAAAGCAGCAACGAAGATGACAAAAATGCGATAGCAACGAAGATTTCTATCAATGAAGTGTCGTGGAGTTAGGATGGCTATTGGTGAGAATTTCTCACCTTTTAATTTCTTTTCTAATTATATATATATACTAGGATGCAGACGGTGCTTAGTAGCACCCGACACAATCGTCCACAGACCATGGACTTGTTTGTTTGGTTGCATAGATTAGTTATATGATTTGATTTGAATTTGGTGGTTTGGTGATTTTGATTGATGTGTGAATGGCGTGGGCCTTCACTAGACCGGGGATAAGGCTAGGCCTCGTCCCGTTTCTAGTATCGTGCCGTTATGCCACCGAAATTTTCTAAAATATGTTAGAAAATAAAAATATCATTTTATTGTGTAAATGAATAATAGAAATCCATATGTTGGAATAAAATGTTTTATCGTTAAAAATATAATTTTTAACGTGAATATGAATATAGTGAAAGTGAATAAAATATTCATTTACAAACCGGACGGTTTGTTTATGTACACCTATTTGAAGGACATTGATTGGGACGATAAATTTTACACATCGCCCGACTGCACAAATAAAATATTTATGTGATTGTTTGAAACCCCACACGGGTGTTGGGATGAAATTTGAAGTTCACTCATCCTGATTGATTAAATATGTCGATCGATAGATTGACAGGCTGTTATAAGCGTTAGGTATCTATATTTGATGCTTGTACAATGTAGTGCACTTTGGTTGATGGTTGATTATTTTCAATGCTATTATATGTGTGTAATGTATGAAAATCCATATAATTAACATTATATGGTGATTGATTGGGCCTCATTCCAATTTGAAAAATAAAGAATATTATAAAATAAAGGTTCATGTGTTGACAGTACTCATCCATTGAGATTGGTCAAGTGTTGAACGAAATATTTTAGTAATAAAATTTACATCTTTATCAATATAAAATAAAGGTTCATGTGTTGACAGTACTCATCCATTGAGATTGGTCATGTGTTGAACGAAATGTTTTGATAATAACAACTATTTTGAAAAAGAAATATTTGAAATAGAATATTTGAAAATAGAAATTTAAGAAGCCGTGTTGATTAGATTGACGCCATTTTGACGTGAACGATATTTATATCGATTTTAACGATTTCGAAATAAATTGAATTGAAAACGAATTCGAATTGAATTGAAAACGATTTCGAAATGAATTGAATTGAAAACGAATTCGAATTGAATTGAAAACGATTTCGAAATGAATTGAATTGAAAACGAATTCGAATTGAATTGAAAACGATTTCGAAATAAATTGAATTGAAAACGAATTCGAATTGAATTGAAAACGATTTCGAAATGAATTGAATTGAAAACGAATTCGAATTGAATTGAAAACGATTTCGAAATGAATTGAATTGAAAACGAATTCGAATTGAATTGAAAGCGAATTGAAATGAATTCAAATTGAATTGAAATTTGAATTGAATAGAAATGAATTTTAAAACGAATTTATAAAGAAGAATTCAATTTTGATTTGAATCGAAATGGAAGTAGAAATTGCTTTTGAAACGAATTTAAAACTATTTATATAATTCGTTTTAAATAGAAATCGACGAAGTATATATTATATATATAATATAATGGCCTGAATAGAACGCGCCGCGCCGCGGCAGTTCGTAAATTTCGACCATTTATTTCAAACGGACATTACGGGAGATCCGACCGTCGGATTCTCCTAAAACTGGAACCGTTGGGTTCGTATCGAAGAGAGCTTTCTAACGAATATTAGAAATTTGAAATCTAACGGTTGGATTTGGAATTATGTCCAAATCAAATTTGAAAAAGGTCGCTGTAAGTGCAGTTCGATGGCCGTTGATGGAAATCGACTGTACGGGCCTTGATAAAATTATTAAAAATAGCAATAATTTGTGTAAAATCATAAGAAATGATTTAGAAAGATTTGGGATGAAAAACTCCATATTTGAAAAGATAAAAATAGATTTTCATCGAAATGAACTAGTTTTGAACTAGAATTATAATTCTATTTATTTTTAAATAAATAATTGAATTTAAAAAGGGTTTTGAAAATAACCAGAATATCCAATGATTGCATTGGAATGGATTTGAATCGAAATTGTCTTCGGAATATTTCGATGATGGAATTCGTGATTATACAGATGTTGTTATGGAAATTTGAAAGATATATATCTATATCGTTATTTCCAATACGGCATTTGTTAGTCGTAGAATTCGATATTGAATATAAGCCGATATATTTTCTATTCAGAGCCTTGTATTGAATATCGAATGTGATTTGGGTTTGTCGTGAATGGTGTCTTCACTAATACTGTTCTTGAACCCAGTTGAGAAAAGATTAAATCTTTTTATTTAGATTTAATGAAGTGTGCCAATTAAATAATATTTAATTGGAATTGAATTGATATTGATTTTTGGGTTTATCGTGAACAGTGTTTTAAATAACACTTGTTCTTTAACCCGATAATTAATGAATGTGATTTTGGGTTTATCGTGAACCGTGTTTTAAATGACACTGATTCTTTAACCCAGTTAACGATTAAAACTAAGTGGAGTTTTAATGAATCTTTAATTAGATTGAAATAATCGAAATGGAGTATCACCAGTTTTGCTCCAGGCGATAGTTAAATCTTTAATTAGATTTGAACGTGAAATGGTAATTGAAATTACCGATAACACTGTGGTGTTAGATATGAAGTATTACCAGTTTTACTTCATGGGGATAAATAGGTTGGGATGGGGAAATTAAAATAAATGATTACTTCGGTAAGGTTCGCTAATCCCGACTAGTTTGAATTGAGATTCAAAAATAGAATAAAGAATAAATTCAAGGAATTTATCTTGGATAAAATTAATGGGAACCTTTCCCTATGAATGTGAAATTAAGAAACTAACTGTCGGTTAGCCAAGCAGAATGGTTTTCTGAATATTGATCTGATGTTGGTTTCGGCCTTCGGGGTTAATATTTGGGGAATTATTCTCTTGATTAATTTACGGTTAGTGACTAATGAATTGGAATGAGGCGTATGTTGTGTTTGTGTAACACTTATTTAAAAAATACGCGAGTTATTCGGAAAGACCGGGTTTATCCCATTCTGAATAACTGATACGACGATAAGTCGAAGATGAAGACGATGGTCGAAGACCGGAGGTCTTCACGTCGTTTGGGTGATAACTGACGATCTTGATTGGGCTGTACACCCAAGAAGATGGAAACAGTTAGTGATCGTCCAGACGTACTTGGAGATCGATGGATATGCGGGGTACTAGGTGCCTCCGGTTTCGTTCAGACCCAGAACGAACTTGTAAATGGACTGTGTGTCTGACATTGGATTTTAGTCCGTGTGATTGATCTCTATTAAATATATATCTGTTTGGCGGCGGAGAATTTATTCTCTTGCTTAACGCCCTTCTCTGAGACGTACGAGCTCAGGGGTTATATATTGATGGATATCAATCGCATGGAGTGAATTGCCTGTGTGGCATGCTAAGATGCAAATGATCAAGGCTTCTGTTGAAAAGCAAAGTCTTGTGGTTGATGATCAAAGCACGGCCTTTGTGGCGTAGCTTTGTGTAACGTTTACTTCGCGAGTTTCACACCCGGTATGAACCAAAAACGGGAGACGGACCTCAGGGAGGACTTGCGTTTCTTTCTAGCTAGAAGTGGCGTCAGTGGTTTTACACGCCCTGACGAGTTTGACTTATGTGGTTGTTACTGTTGCGAGGCGCCTCGGTTATATCGGTTTCGGCCGATGCATTCTGGTCGGCTGACGGACCAGACTTACACCCCATAGGGTGGGGAAACGTAGTGTTCAGGAATTTTGATCCACATCGGTGGACCGGCCCTGACGATCCAAAGTCTTGACTGAGTACTTGCCTGAGGGGCGGGCTAGAGCGTCTCGAATCGGTTGAGGACTATCTTTTGCCTCGGTTCATAGACGGAAATCCAATTTCCAAATACGTGACATTTGCGGTTTTATTTGTAAACCTATACATGGCGACATAGTGGCATGGGACGCTCATGTCGCCTATGATTGATACTTATGATTTGAAGTTGTTTTATACACTATGCGCTTATTATAGTATCAAATGATTTGTTTTAAACGTATCAAGCATTCTTTGGCTGTTATAAGGGAAAACCCTATCCCCCGGCTTGCGTTGCATTGTGTGATAGGACCTGGGTCTTATAACAGCTTCATTTTTCTTTATTTAGCATTGCGCTGTTTGTTTTATGCACTGGTATTCTTGGGAGGAAACCCGTTCCGTGTTATACGGCGTGGTCCCTTGATTTACCGAACTTTGAAAATAAAGATAAATAACTGTTTTAGTTCTCACACCAGTCACATGACTGACCTGGGGTTTATTGTTTTAACCTAAACTCTGGGTGCCCTTATTTTCGACACGGGCAGCTAGTAGTTTTAGTTTTGCAGATTTATATTCACAGGATCCTGGTTTACAGCTGGAACGATATCCGGAAAGCTTTGTATCCGTATATTTCCTTCTAGTTGTGTATTGTATTATTTTCCGCTGCTATGTATTTAAATGTAATTTAAAGCTCTGATATTTCTGTGTAATATTCATTTATACTCTGTATATTCTTGTAATCTGATGCATTGTTGTAATATACAGTGGAATGTTCTTCTGTATGCGTTCTGTTGTGGCTTGTTCTCGAACTATC
Organism: Allium sativum; assembly: GCA_030737875.1. Taxonomy (NCBI): domain Eukaryota; kingdom Viridiplantae; phylum Streptophyta; class Magnoliopsida; order Asparagales; family Amaryllidaceae; genus Allium; species Allium sativum. Next base: position 392,859,517 of record CM060922.1, read on the forward strand.
TGACACTTTCCTTTACGGGGAAGTTACGGGTTTTCACAGCCCTAGCCCAAGGCGGCTGCCTAGGGCCTCCGGCCGGGAGGAGCCTCAGCTTTTTAGTTTGTCTATATATAATGTAAATTGCAAGGAAACTGTTGAATGTGTAAATTGTTAGTAGTTGAGGGTCTTGGCTTCTAGTCTGAAGGTGAGGGGTTCGATTCCTGGCTGTTGCATTATTTGCGCATTGCCAAACTAAATTTTTGGTTGCAGAATGCTGTCTTTATTTTTCCCGCCTTGGGCCTCATCACCTCTGGGCCGGCCCTGCACGGAGTTGACGTAGACGAAGTGTCGTACCATTATAAATTTGATGTTCTTCTTTGCCTTTCTGCATTTATTATCTGTGATCTATGCCTATATTTTGAGATAATCTTTGTTTGTGTGTATGTTGTCAAAAATCATCGTAAAAAAAAACTTATCCAGTGTTTCCTCCACGGTAGACGCCTTTCCTCCTCATCCTAATTGTCATTTCTTTGGGTATGCTCTATCTTCGTTAACCTCATTGCTTCTATCTTGCCGCATTGCCTCATTCACCACATCATAACCGCCCATTGCATAGTTGTAACCAATTTGCACTATCACTAAGACCATAATTTATTGTTTTTGATGCAAAGTTTGTTCATAAACTAAAGTTTATGCTATTCAAATCAAATTTTGCTACTGGTGAAACAACCCAGATGAACATGACCTCACAAACTTCAGGTTTAGACATTGTTCATAGGAACCGGTCAACGAACCAATAATGTTTGGAGAACCAATAAACATTTAACATTATCGAAGGAATATTGTTTTTAACATTATTTTTTATCATAATCGACGTCGAAAAAGAAAATCGTACCAACACAACAAATCAAACCCGGTGTACTGTTGACAGAGCCGAATGTTGAACAATTATATACAATCCGTGAAAGCAAGTTTGTTCACCCTTTTGCTTTTTCTTATAGTGTGAACAAAACGTCTAAGTCAATGGTTTATGATTTCATATGTTTGGCACTGTTAAAAAGAGAGTGAGCAGTCTCACGTGACAATTTATAGTTTCAAACGTTTATGATTTCATATGTTTGGAACATTTGTTTTTACGTCAGTATAGCTGTAAAACACCAAAGCATTTTAAAACGTTTACCACTGAAAGGAAAAAAAGGAGGAAAAGAGAAAACAAACTGCAGATTCAAAATTTTAAGTTGTTAGAGCAACTCCAGTGGTGACCATTCAAGGCTGAATATTAAGGTAATTGCACCCAGTGGTGCAATTACGCCTTAATATGAAGGCTCCGATTCAGGATCCAGTTCAGGATCCTGAATCGGATCCTGGCGCCTGTTGTACAGGCGCCAGGATCCACGCGCCTACACTGTAGGCGCCAGAAGCTGGAGCCTACAATGTAGGCGCCAGGATCCTAGCACCTGTACAATAGGAGCCAGGATCCAACCCCCTTCCCCCGGCTGCCCTGACCGTATTACCCCTCCAACGGTCGTTTTTTCGAATTGCAACGGCTATAAACGGTCATATTTTAAACCACAACGGCTATAAACGGTCATATTTCTTCTATATATTCATGTATGAATATCACTTTGAAAGACACACAAATTTATTTACTTCCACCCATAATCGTAAGCAGCAAGCTATGTCATTTCCATTCAACTCGTACAACGAAGCAATGAATTCGAATACTTGGGATATCGATTCTCAACCAGTCGAGGATTTTATCCCTCGTTCTGCTCCTCCGATATCGTTTCATTCATCTGCTCCTTGGACTGCAGACGAAGATAAAGATCTCTGCTATATATACTGCCACTTTTCTAACGACTCGGCGAAGGGAAATGACCAAAGCAGTGAGATATTCTGGGGTAAAGTTATGGCTGCGTACAACAAGAAACACGTATCCAAGACGAGATCAATCTCTGCACTTACTGGTCGATTTGGAAAGATTAATCGACAAACCCAATTCTTCGAGTCTCAAGTTCACAAAATCCGAACTGCGAACCCTAGTGGAATGGGAGGCGAAGCCGAACTGGTAATAATCTTGAAAACCATAATTTGGTTAAATAATTTTTCCATTTCTATAGCATGAATGTATACAAACAGTTATTACGTTATCATTTTCAGAAGCGAATGGCGAACGATCAATTCTTGAAATTATTTCCAAGAGAAAATGGTATAAAAAAACCTCATTACTACCAGTTTGCTAATTGTTATGACGTACTCGTTAGTAATCCCAAATGGAGTTCTTGTAATGCGAAGAGCTTAAGAGATGTTCAATCAAAGGGTAAAGAGAAGAAAAAGACAAACCGAAATTCGTATATTTCAAGTCCAGGAGATTCTTCACAACACGATTCTAACGAGGGTGCAGAAGAAAACCCCCAAATTGATGAAGATGCTAGACCAATGGGTCAACATGCTGCGAAAAGGAAAAATGCTGTTCAAACACAGCTTGATTCTCGTTTGGCCCAGATGTACGAGAAACATGCGAAAGAAAATGAAGATCGTCTACGAAATAGTTCAGAAAAACTGGAGATATTAAAACAGTTGACCGAGATTGAACGGGGTAGGTTCGAGTTGGAGCGCGAACAACAAGAGAGTATGGTAATGGAAAAGGATGTTACGGGAATGGATCCACTATCTAAGCAGTACTGGATGGATTACAAACAGCGTATTGTTGATAGTCGGGCCGGATCAAGACGTATGTAATTTAGTTTAGGTAGTGGTGTATTCCCATTTATACTGTATTTGACTTATGAAGTCATGCACAACCTTTATTGTATCGAATTAAGTAGCGTTTTATAGTATGAATTAAGTAGTGATATTCTATTTTGTTTATGTCCGTATATATGTATCAACTAATAAGTACCACATCAAAACAATTCAACATACTACATAACATAAATTGTACAGATTACAAAGCAAATAAACTTAATAAAACAAAGCTTATGAAATTTAATCTACTGATTGCCATAAGAGTTCCAAATGTGATCCATTAGATCTTTTTGAAGCCGATTGTGAAGTGCCGCATTACGATATATTTCATGTTTATCGGCGTTAAACATATCGTACTGTCCGTGAATTGGTTCATCGAAAATTCGGAATATCTGAGGGGGTTGTCTAGATCCTTCGTACTCGTAATCTGGGTAAACCATCTCGCGTTCATCTTCAATTATCATGTTATGCAGAATGATACAATAGAACATAATTTTAGACATTTTCGACCGCTTCCATAACCTACAAGGATTACTAACCATTGCGAATCTCGATTGAAGAACCCCAAAAGCTCGCTCAACATCTTTCCTTTGCCCCTCCTGCATACTAGCAAACTTTTTCTGTTTCGGAGTTAGTGGATTTGAAAATGTCTTCACAATCGTGCTCCATTTAGGATAAATTCCATCTCCTAAATAGTAATCGTGCTCGTATGTGTTGTGCCCAATTGTAAACGATACAGGAATTGATTTACCCTACGCCAAATCGCTAAACAAATGTGATCGCTCAATAACATTGAGGTCGTTAAGTGAACCAGGCATTCCAAAAAACGCATGCCATATCCACATATCATGAGATGCAACAGCTTCTAAGATGATTGTTGGTTTTTTTCTTTACCATTGTACGCTCCATGGAAAGCTTTAGGACAGTTCTTCCACTCCCAATGCATACAATCTAGACTCCCTAACATCCCAGGCCAGCCGCGATTTTCGTGCATTTCACGCAATCTAGCAACGCCTGCTTCATTGGGAGTACGGAGGTATTCATCCCCGTAAATGTCCACCACTGATTGACAGAAATGATCTAGATTTTCAAGGTGGTACTCTCAGCAATACGATAAGCGTCATCTAGAGCGTCGGCGGGCGTGCCGTACGCTAACATCCTCAAAGCTGCGGTCATCTTTTGATGCCCACTCAATCCTTGTTTTTTGCAGCGTCCTGCTTAAAAACGAAGTATTTATTATTCAACTGAATACTTTTAAGAATTCTTACAAATAAAGATCGACTCATTCTAAATCGTCTGCGGAAAATGGATGGGCCGTAAGTTGGATCTGAAGCAAAATAATCTTTTACTAGTGTTTTATGAAATGCCGCATGATCCCGGTGAAAGTATCTTCGACCCACTGTTGAGCCACCGTGTTGTCCGCTAGTGGATCTGTACGCTTCATGGTAGATTTGTATTAGTTCCTCTTCTTCTTGCTGTTGAGCTGAAGCGTACGCTTCGTTTTCAGAGTCGCTATCGCATAACATTATTGCTTTCAGTAAATGACCAGACATTATTTTGAAAGTTATAAGTTGTGAATGTAAAATGTAGAGTTTGAAATGTGGTTGTGAACCTTACCGTCCAACCAGTATATGTATACCATGGAAGCGCTTGGACTAATCAATCACTTTTCCAATCCCATGTGACTGTAGCCATGATGAATTGTTTGTATGCTCCATGTTAGTGTGTCAGTGTACAGTGTACATGGTGAGACTGTAGTCATGTTATGAATGGTCAGAAATAATGGCTGTCTTGTGAATGGTCATATTTGTGAACTGTAGCCATGATGAATTGTTTGTATGCTCCATGTTAGTGTGTCAGTGTACAGTGTACATGGTGAGACTGTAGTCATGTTATGAATGGTCATAAATAATGGCTGTCTTGTGAATGGTCATATTTGTGAACTGTAGCCATGATGAATTGTTTGTATGCTCCATGTTAGTGTGTCAGTGTACAGTGTACATGGTGAGACTGTAGCCATGTTATGAATGGTCATAAATAATGGTTGTCTTGTGAATGGTCATATTTGTGAACTGTAGCCATGATGAATTGTTTGTATGCTCCATGTTAGTGTGTCAGTGTACAGTGTACATGGTGAGACTGTAGCCATGTTATGAATGGTCATAAATAATGGTTGTCTTGTGAATGGTCATATTCGTGAACTGTAGCCATGTGGGACTGAAGCCATGGATGGTATGGCCGTATTCATCTATAGTGTATGGTCATATCCTCCACTGTACACATATGACTAGATGAATATACACATGTGACTGGATGAATATACCTCTATAACCTTTATCTCTTCAAACAACAACGTTCCTTTCTATGGCCGATTGGGAAATAAGTGATGAACAAATGGACAGCTTATTTGATGAGTATGAACGAAGTCAAGTCAACGAGAATGAAGCTGGATTAGTTCCCGATACGCAAATTGACGAAGTTCCTTTGCAGGTCCAGCATCGGGTGCTTCTAGCTCCGCGTCCAGCTCCAGAAACGCGTCCAGCTCCAGTAAGGCGACCTCGTAATTGTGGTCAAGCATCGACATCTACACGTCCCCCATTTTCATCCAAGGATTTGCTAGCCCTCGTCAATGCCTATATTGAGGTTGATAAAAGAGAATGGAAACTAATGCAGAGTGGAGGGGGTTTAACATATGAAGAAAGATGGGAATTGATCACGAGGCTACACAACAACCATCGTTCTCGGCCGACTAGACGAACATCGGTTGAACTACAAATGGCTAATCATCATTTTGCAGATTCTTATGATCGATACACAAAGATTATCGAGACAATTGAAGATGAAAACCTATTTAAAACAAATCGAGCAACATATGATTCTCGTTATTTGTTCGAATACGGTGAGGATTTTGTTGGCTACGAAGCATATAAACTTCGTTACGATTGGCTAACCCGTTATGGAACTGATTAGGAAACTCCCTTATTAATTGTAATGTATTTTGAGTTTGCTGTTTGTGTTTGTAATGTATTACGTAAGTGGCTGCCTTGTGTTTGTATTAAGTTTGTATTGGGCTAGAGTTGCTACCATCTCTAAGTTTGTATCAAGTTATTGAAATGTGATTGCGTTCAAGAAGAAAACAAGTTATTGAAAAGTAGAACCAGTGTCCCTTCACATCATGATAGTAAGAAAAGCAGATTCTCTACAGTATTAAGTCAGGCGAAACAGTGAGCAGTAGCATCATTATTTATTTTACTGTTTTCTGCTCCCCGTGGCTATATATGTTACTCAAATTACGCACATTATATCTCACTCAAACCACTTCGTTCTCATTCAAGTACTTCCTCCTCCTTTTATCACTCGCTCAAAATGCCTTCTTTGCCATCAGAAACTGACTCTGATGAGCAGGCGTGGGAACAGATGAGGCTTCAGCAGCTCGAAGATGAATTCGATTTTCTAATGCAAATTAGGCCCCAAGAAGCGCAATTGCCACATGTTCAACCGGTGCATGAACAAGGGCATGTAAATCGTCCACAAGAAGTTCAAGAACCACATGTTCAACTGTCGAACCAACAGGCTCTCGCTCAACCACAACAAGAAGTAGAGTTCTATCGAGTACCACCGCAAGAACATGAAGGCGAATCTTATCGTGTACTTTGCTACTGCGGTCATGCGGTCCAACTTCTGGTTCGAGCAGAAGGCGACAATATTGGGCGGCGCATGCGGGCTTGTCCATCCTACCCAAATGGATGCAGGTACACGGAATGGATTGACGAGCCGTTGTGCCCTAGGGGAATAGAATATGCAAACGAACTCGAACGAGAGATAAGGCGTCTCGAAAATCAAGTTCAAGAGTTGCGAATGAACGCAATGCGAATCCCATAAGGCTGAACGTGTTGCTTTGATGTTTTAGTAGGCAAGTACTATTATCCTATTCTTAATGTAGCTGTTAAGCTTATTGTATCTGTTAAACTTGTTGTATCTGTTAAGCTTGTTGTAATGTGATTGCGTTTAAGAAGAAAACATGTTATATAATTATCTCGTGATGGTAATTAACAAGAAGATGAACGGTAACTACAAATACTGACGTAAGCGAAGATATAGAAACCATATAACAAACTCCATCACTAAACCAAAGTCCACAAATACCGTAGTAAGCGAAGATATAGAAACCATATAAAAAACTCCATCACCAAACCAAGGTCCACAAATACAACATCAGTAAAACACATGGACTTACTACAACAGTCAACTAATCATCAGAACAAGTACAATGCAATACTACAATACACTACATAAGTACATCAACAAGATACATGAAATCATATAAAAAAACTCCATCAGCATCACTACACGACTAAAAAGCAACACCTCCATCATCGTCGTTACCATCGTCATCTTTATCATCATCATCGACATCGTCATCGACGTCGTCGTCTACATCATCCTCATCATCAACACCGTCATCATCAACATCAGCATCATCGTCATCGTCCGCATCGTCGTCCTGATCAGCATAATGGGTCGGCAAATCATCAAGATTAGTTGCCTCATCAAAATCTCTAGTCGAAGACCAACTCGGACCAGCTTGTGCAAACGGCCTCTGAGCCCTAAGCATCTCTGATAACTCATCGATCTGAGACTCCAACATCTCTGTATGACTACGGTACTACTGATGCAGCATCTGAGTATGCGAAAGAGTCATCTCACGGTAAACGGCAAGGGTGACTCTAGACTGCTCCAACAACTGTGCGTACTACAGAGATATATGACGTGAATTACTTGTATGAATTCGTTTAAAGAGAACTATTAATAATAACTGTACGTAACTTTAACTATGTAATAACCATACCTGGTATGGAGGGTATAGTCCGGCTGAGGGTACACCTGGATAATCGGGGTCATCTGGAATCACTATCGGCTGCTCAATAACGGTACCCGAAATGTCGTATGCTCTAAACATACAATCTGGCTCTATCTGCATCGGAGGCTGTGAAAACTGTGATGGAGTAGGGAAAAATGAAATCTGTGGTATCTGAACCCTACCGGCTCCCATATGAGGTCTTAAATGATTGGAGTTGATCCCCCGAGCATAATCCGGACATAGAAGTCTACGTGGAGCAACTCGATGCCAATAGGAATCGTAATCCCCAAAAATGAAGAAAGGGCCAATATCAACCCAACCAGCCTGCCGTAGTGCCTGTATGTACTCTGATCCAATCAACCGATATCTACCAAACATGTCCTCGCAAGGTAAAGGATCTCCGGGTATACGCGTATCACTGCTAGTCTGATACGCACATCTCTCGCCCAAATACCACATGGGCAAAAAAGTAGGGGTAAGTAAAGCCACCCGACGAATAGATAGTGTATATGCAACCGTCATCGGGTGGGTGTCGGTAATAATGCCTGCATCTGTCAGATGAGCCAAATGTGAGGCCCAAGGAGTGCGTATCAAATTTCCCCGGCTACGCATGTCCAGCTGTATCCTAGCCTCCATCAACTCATGACGTACACCCACTGGAGCACGAGGTACATAATGAATAGCCTCCCACCGTCTCATCCGCGGAAAGAACTGCTCACCAACTTGACTCGCCATCTCTACCATGCGTCGATGCATGTTGGTCGTATACTCATAGTACCAAAAGGGCAAAATATACCACAAAGCCTGCATCTCTCTAATGTCTCCCAACACATACAAATCTAATGCAGAGTACAAACTACCTAGTATAGCTGTGCCTCAATCTATCTTATCAAGCTGATCCAACATAGTAAGTGAAGCTAAATACCCCAAGCGAATGGTACTTCTTTGGTTCGAAAAAAATGTCGAACCAAACAAGTACAATAGAAATGCCCTAGTCACCCCATCCACAAGCTCTGGTCGACAGGAATTAGCAGTGATGTACTGCTGGAGGTAAGTCAAAGTAACCGCACCACTACTAACGTGAGACTCGTCCAAATGGGGTAAGAAGACGGAATACAACCGAACCGACTCGTACAAGTCATCAAAAGAAACCGGTCTCCGATCAATATGACCAATCTCAATACCAGTTAACATATAGAAATCGAGAGGTGTGATACCAAGCTCAAAGTCAGAAAAATGAAATGTATGTGTGGTCGGCCACCACCTCTCGCATAGTGCCTGTAATAGAGTTCTGTCCAACGCCTGAATCGGCCTAATCGATAAAAACTGTCCAAAAGGACTTCGATGCAACCTATCTTTAATAGAAGGGGGGAGTTTGTCATAAAATTTAAGAATGCACTTCGCCCAACTACCTCGACAATGAATGTGATGATCCTATATATAATGAAATAAGGAATGTTTTCCAATTCAGTAACAGTTATTAGGATAGTACGAACATATTAAATGCGCAATACTATAAATAAATAACGTTAAAGTTATACCGGTATCGAGTCAAATGCAGTATCAGCTCTATGCCGATAACCCTCTGGAAGATCGTGTAGGACACGAAGCTCATCTGCTGATACTCCAAGAGCCGGAGGTATGTGTACTGGACCTACTTGCTCATCAGAGGGCTTACGTCGAACTCTTATTCCAACTTTATTAGATCGCGGCGGCATCTCACTTCAATTTTCTATTAAAAACAAAATTAAAAAAAGAAGCTTGAGTGAAAAAATGAGGAAAAAAAATGGCGGAGGGGGGTTTATAGGCGCCAGAATCCTGACGCCTGTATTACAGGCGCCAGGATTCTGACGCCTACATTACAGACGCCAGATCCTGGCGCCTGTAATACAGGCGCCAGAATCCTGGCGCCTGTATTACAGGCGCCAGGATCTGGCGCCTGTAATGTAGGCGCCAGACCACTGGCGCCTACTCACTCATTCAGAGCTGAATATTCAGCCCTGAATACAACGGAGATGCCCTTACTAAAAGTAAAATTTGCAGTCTATTGATGTAACTGGCTGAAACATCTTTCCCACAACCTTCACTCTACTCAAAGGAGTGAGCTCAAGCTACCCCAATGGCGGCATTATCAGCAACAAAAGCCCAGCTCCTTCTCCTCTTCCTGACTATAACCACAGTCTCAACCTCATCAGCATCAACCTTAGCCTTCTACAACAAATGCAAGGAAACCATCTACCCGGCCCTACAGCCCTCGGCCGGAAAGCCCATCCTGGCCAAAGGAGGGTTCAAGCTCAACCCGAGCCAGGCTCTCTCCCTCCGACTTCCCTCTGGCTGGTCCGGCCGGGTCTGGGGCCGCCAGGGCTGCTCTTTCAATCCCGCCACCAACATCGGAAAATGCGCCAGCGGCGACTGCGGTGGACTACTCTACTGCAATGGGGTCGGAGGTACGCCTCCGGCTACGCTTGCTGAAATAACCTTCGGAAATGGCGTCAATGCTCCTGATTTCTATGACGTTAGCTTGGTTGATGGGTACAATCTGGCTATTAGCATGCGACCTTTTCGTGGCAAGGGCAACTGCGGTTTGTTCCTTTAGTTTGCTATATTTTTATCAAGTACCTACTAATTATTAACTGTTAATTCGTAGATCCAATGGATCTTAAGGACATTGTATGTTTTTGCTTGAACAATTTGCTTGGATGTACTCATTTGCGACTAGTCACTATTGTTTTCTATTTTTTTGGAAGCATACTGTTTTCGTTACTGTTTATTTTCTTCGCTATTATGGTGAAAATAACACGGCGGTTTTAAAAGAATCATCCATGTGCTAGTTCTATATGTTTTGGTAAATTAACAAAAGCAAATTAATTCAGGGCGGAAGATGAAATTAATTGGTATCTTTTTTTCTTGAAATTAAGTACTATATATAGAAAAGTCTAGCAAGATACAACATACTACTTGGTAATTGAGGTTAATCCTCCAAAACGATTTTCTAACCCATGACAATAATTTGTCGACAAATTCTATTTTAATCCACGGTTTTGCCGTGTTCACCTAGAAAAGATCATGACCAAACTGCCATTATTTTGCTTTTGTTTATCTTTAATTTTCAGCATATCTTTAGGGCACAATGTAGAGACCCATGTATGGGTTCATACGAAGGAAGGTAAAAACGACTTTTTAAATAACATACGAGTGAACTCAGTAAAACATTGAGTTCTTTCCTCTTTTTTTTTCAGTTTTGCGGGTGAACTCAAAATAACCGTGGATTTAAATAGAATTTACCTAACTTGTTTCTTTTGTCAACAAACGGGTGGAATATTTTTTCAAAAGTGGATAAAGTTATAGGAGACGATGAAACCAAAAAAATAGTTATAATACTTAAAATTTTACTAGGTAGGACTTTTTAAAGCAGTCATTTATGAAGTTCCTTCCAAAGAGGCTCTCCGAAGTGAAAGTAGATGGTTTTGAAGACTGAAGATTTCGACTCTAGTAAAACAATTAATGTATTTTCACTAAAATAGAGTTTGAATACTGCTTGGTCCCTTAAACCTGCGTTGAATTTGTACTAATTCAAATGTACAAACAGTTGTCGTGTCCCTTGAATTACACCTGTCTTGATTCTAGTTTTGTATACATAAAAGGGTGATACTACTATTATCAAACTAGTTGGCTTATCTTATCTACAATTATGTTCATTTATAAGTTTTATGATACCTTAAAAAATGATGGTATATTTGGCTATAATTTTAACTTGGTGAAAGTGATTTTATCATGTCTGAATTAATATTTGATTTTTGTCATCTTATAGGTTAAACAATAGTAAACTTGACATTGGAGTACCAACATCACAATGTTAAGTGAAATTTGAGTAGGCCACCATATCATATCGAACCTCCAGTCATGCCCGTAATGTGGGAATCAAACTCATTACCCTTGCAACATGTCCGAGCATCTTAACCATCTTGGACAAGGTGTTTGTCAAGCATAAATCCCTTTGAATCAGTTGTGTTGAATTTTTTACTCACCAAAGAATACAATTTTCAGTGGACCGATGTACCAATTACCAACTGGATGTTTCAAAATACCTGAAAGTCTTGCAACTAACTTCAGTTAAATTGCACTGAAATGTATTATGTTATTAACAGGTAATGCTGGTTGTGTGAGTGATCTGAACCTGGTGTGCCCGGCGGGACTTGCTGTGAAAGATGGAGGCAACCGAGTGGTGGCATGCAAGAGCGCGTGCTCTGCGTTTGGATCGCCAAGATACTGCTGCACGGGGAGCTTTGGCAGTCCTCAACAGTGTAAGCCAACTGCTTATTCCAGGATTTTCAAGTCGGCCTGCCCTAAAGCTTACTCCTATGCTTTCGACGACCCTACAAGTATCCTAACTTGTACTGGAGCTAGTTACCTCATCACTTTCTGCCCTCATCGTTAGTTTATAGCGGAATTAGTATTTAAGTAGCTTATAAGCAGAGCTGGGATTTTTATTGCTGTGTAGGTTCATTTGCTCTTATTGCAAACTTATGTGTACTGACTGTTTAGATTATTGCCTCCCATTATCGTTCTTTACATGGCATAGTTCTGTTGGTTTGGGTAATGTATTACTATTATTATTGTTAGTACTGCTAGTTTCGTTTTTCTTTCATTTATTAAATTTGTTCGTGGAAAATGGTTATCTAAGTTCATCTCTGTGTGGCAAAAAAATTGATGAGCATTTTAAAGAAATGAACAGAACATGCACATCCTTTGTTTCAATCAACGGTGTTAGAAGACCCGAAAGAATTTTTGTAAAAATGTACGGATTTACAATTGGAGGACCGAAAATAAAGGGGAATCCTGAAAACAAGTGAGATGCAATTATGCAAATCATGCGGTTAAAAATATTTTTGTCAGTTTCTCTGACTTATTTTCCTAGCCTTTAAGCATTTTTGTATTCCAGTTGTGCCTTTCCAGCTTCCGTTATTTATCCTACCAACCTTTAGTGTTCTCCCTTTGTCGTATTAGTAAACTTTGATGTGTTTATATTAGTTATTTTCAAATGAAATTTGAAATTTTCAGTTAATCAATATTAAAAGATTTGTTTTTTTGTAGAAATCAATAAGATTGCTTTTAGGGCATTCCCAACATAAAAATCTTTAGTTTTTTTTTTAGCGGGCTTGGAAAAAAAAAGTCTTGACAAACTGTCTTTTAGCCTGCTAAAACATTCAAAATAAAATAAAATAAAATTGTTAGTTAGCTTTTTTTTTAATTGGCCAGCCTTAACCAGCTAAAAGAAAGCCGGTTAAATATGGTTGTTGGACCATCTTCAACGTTGTTTTGGCAGCTTCAACCCCAAAACGAGCAACCGACCCTCGGTTGGGGTTAGTTGTTCAGCTACTCAACGTAATTCCGCTCAACCCTCATGCTGGATCTATGACAATAATAATGCCACAATGAAAGTTTCAGACATTGGACGTAGCTCGATTCCAAACAATACAAGTTCGATGAGTAAAACAACTGGAACGTGGAAATCAATTATCACTGAGGAAGATATCACAGTAACTACTCTTCAAAATTTTAAACCCAATAGATTTTAGTCAAATGGTTTGTGCTCAAACGACCAATTCAATACTAAATTTAATTAAAAGGTGTGAGGAAAAATTCAAAGTTATTTATGTTGTTAGTTCACATCCACACTATCATTATTTTAAATCATATGTTGAACGGATTTGGCAATTTAAAGGTGAATTTTATATCTATAGCATTAAAAATGTATTTTATGTTATTAAATTTATAGATAGGGAAGACTGTGAAATAATACTAGCAAGAGGTCTCTATTTCTATCATAAAAAAGTGTGATAATGAAAAGACAATCATCGGATCTCAACCTTTCAAAGGAAATATTGCAATTCATTCCGATGTGGATTCGACTTCAAATCTAAGATTGAAGTTTTGATCAAAAGAATGTATTAGTACAATTGTTTCGATCTTGAGAAATGCATTATAAATGAACCCGCTGCACTAAAAGTATGTCTAAAATCTCATACGTCGGAGTTCTATTTGAAATTAATAATGATTTTAAATTTTCAAATGTTCTGGTAGTGAATGAGGATGAAAAGGCGCTCATTCAACTTGTAGAACACAAATATAAACCTCTTATATATTCTAATTGTAATTTTTTTGGTCATCCATTAAAGTTTGAAAATGTATGGATGAGAAAACTCAGCACAAACCAAAACCATCTAATTACTAGCAAATATAACATAAAGAAGGAACAACTTCATGAACAACAACAACACAAGATATCACGAACGTGGAATCACATCAATCAAACAATGTATCTCAGTTCAAAAAATGCATTTTAGCGTGAAGAAACCACAAATACAACATATCAAACCATCACACAACTATTTTACACTAACATATATTAAATATAGATCCGATTTTCTAGTCATCCATGCAATAGTGCATATTGCATCACAATACGTATGATTTACATGAACATTAATTTCTAATCGGTATCTCTTATATGATGATTCTTTTAAAATTTCTTTTCAAAAATATTATGTCGATGCCTCAAAAATAAACTGGCAAATCTACATGAATGCAATTTTCCAAAAACTCAAAACAGTTTTGCATCTAAATTTTCTGACACTTCTACTGAATAAAGGTATAGTTCAAACAATTTTACATTCAAAACTGACCACACCATTACCAACATCTAAAATTACAAAAACTGAATTTTCTAAACTAATTTCGTATGATAAAAATAGGTTTTAATGGAAAATCTCTTACTTCCATTCTTCTCTTAAGTATCTTTTTTCCTGTATCTTGGAACCTTTTCATCATATGTCTCCATTCCATTTCCAACTTTTCTAAATGCAGTTTGCATAAGTTAAGTTTTCATTTTTAAAGTTCAAGAACTTTTCTATTTTAAAAATCATCTTCTAAATAATTTTCCACACATTGAGGAGGCATCTTATAAAATCTTCCATTTACAACACTCGCCTACTTATCGATCCAGTATCTTTTCATTATATATCCAATTACGTAGCAAAATTTACACAATCCATTGCTGTCTATTTTCCAATGTTACTCTGCGTATTTCAAAACCTTTAGGTTTTAAAATCCTTTCAAAACGCATGCATATACATTTTCTTTTCAAAATCAAGCCATTTGTTAAAAATTTATCACAAATAATTTTCATAAGAAATTTCTTTTCAAAATATATACATACTTATCTTTCTATAATAAATATTTGTGTTTCTAACATTAATTTCTACTTACATCTGTTACCCACATAAATCATACTTATTTACGTGGTAAATTTTTAAGTTTCTCAAAAACTTATCTTTTTATCTATCAACCATCAACCATGTTGAATTTAAATCTTAATCTTCAAGGATAGGAACTTGGACCCGTGCGTTTGCCGACCACCTTACTGTCTTCCACTTGTTGAAATCTAGTTTTCCTCATCAGCATAATTTCCATTCATTTCACTACAAAAGGAACAGTGAATAGCGACGGCAAATAGGCGTTGGCGGCCGTCGCTAACCGTCGCAAGCCGTCGCTATTTGCCGTCGCTATAAATGTCGTCGCGAGAGGAAAAAGTGACGGAAAAAGCGACGGCTCCGTCGCTCGATTAGCAACGGCTTGCAACGGATACTTGCCACGTGGCACCATCAGAAGGCAAGTGTTTTTTTTTGCCGCGAAGCCGTTGCAAGCCGTTGCAAAAGCCATGGCCATTTTTGTCCAAAACGCCGTCGCTATCCGTCGCTTTCCTTTGTTGTTAGCCGTCGCTATCTGTTGCAAGCCGTCGCAAAGTAATGACCAAAATTCCGTCGCTACCCGTTACTAGCCGTCACAAATCTGGAGCATTTTTTCTGCACTACACAGCAATACCTTTCCAACAAACCTCCACATCAAACCCAATCCACTACCAATCCATCAATATCATTCCAAATCCATCAATATCATTCCAAATCCATCAATATATCCAAAACATTACTAAATTCATCACAATACCATAACATACCATCGTCATACATCCAAAAAACAATATCATCACCGTATATCATCGTCCCATCATCACAAAACATCAAAATACATCAAACTACACACTACCGTCATCAAATATCATCGTACGTACATAAAGCAAATAAAAAAGTAAGTGTATATACATACCCAAGCACAAGAACAAACAAACTACTCGTCGTCTTCTTCTTCTTCGCTTGTAGCATCCCCGCCATCGTCCTCGTCTGGCATCGATCCATGCTCGTCATAATAGCGTGCAATGCGCTCGTCTATCTCCTGAGCCAGCTGGCTTCTTCTCCAATCGTTCATCTCTTCCAGTTGCTCCTTCAACTGAGCTATAGTCTCCTGCTCCACGGACTTCCTATATCCTCGCTGAAAATCAATAGCCTGCGAAATAGTTCAATTTCACATTTATAAATGGACTTGAAATATATACATGGACTTTGAAGATCAATACACATGTCAATTTGAAGCTTCTATATTTATAATGTCAATTTAACATGTTAATATAAAAATAAGGTAAAAGAATGCATGTTAATTGAATACATTTTAAATGTAAACTTAAATTAAAAAAGATACCTCCTGATTATTTTCATTATATCTTACTTTCGCTGCTTCAGTATCCCAATATGCTAGAAATCCAGCCCAAACATCGTCAGCCATCCATTTAGGCTTCTTCCTTGATGTCTTCGCCCTGGAAATTGTTTCTCGGTAATTCTTTCGCATTTTGATATTTCAGTGTGTCAAAAAAACCTGCATGTCCCGCTCCTCTACACGGACAGCCGCCTGCAAATTAAATTTATTTTGAATTATTTATAGTATATATGAATTTCTAATAATAAAATAAATAAATACTTACTAGCACATCGGATAGAATGACGTTCTTGATGTGGGGTGGGATACTATCCCAATGAGGCCAAGTCCCAGACATCCTACTCGTGTACGACTGCTTCGACACTTTTAAAATGAATTCCGCTGGCTCGATTTCAAACCCGGTGCTGCGTACATGTTTACATAGATAAAGCATATATTTTTAACTAATTTAAACTGAAATAAATTAGATACTTACCCAGCACTCTTCGGAACAACCTCTGCACATTGCCGCAGATCTGGCTCAGAGCTGCTAGGACCTACACCTAGCGCAGGAGATGGTGAAGGAGTCGGCTGAGATGATCCGACAAGCCAGACGCCCGGATGTGCTCCAACCTGAAAGCATTCCATACGCAGGAAAATCACTAATAGTCCATAATACAGAAGCAAACATACGAAAATTCCTTTTTCTCGAAATATCGTATGTTTCGACCCCTTCATTCCACAGTGTTTTCAACTCTTCAATCAACGGTTGCAGATAAACATCAATTCCTTGTGTCGGATCATCGGGACAAGGGACGACAACCGTTAGAAACATATATGGATTTTTCATACACATCCATGGAGGTAAGTTATATGTAGTAACAATGATAGGCCATGATGAATATTTACTACCAAATTGAGAAAACGGCAAAAATCCATCCGTACATAAACCGAGCCTAACATTACGGCTCTCTGCAGCAAATTCAGGATAAGTCCTATCAAAGTGTTTCCATGCTTCACCATCAGACGGATGTATCAAAGTTCCTTCTTCTGCTGTTCTCATGCTATGCCATCGCATATGACACGCTGTAGCAGAAGATGCATACAGTCGTTGAAGTCTGGGAGTTATCGGTAGATAATGCATTCTTTTATATGGAACTTCTTTTCCTTTCTTTTTCCTTGGTTTATATCTATCTTCGTTGCAAAATTTGCATTTTCTAAGATAAGCGTCTTCTTTCCAATACAACATGCAACCTTTAACACATGTATCTATCTTCTGATACGGTAGTCCAAAAGCAGACATAAGTTTTTTCACTTTATAATGACTATCGCACATCAAATTATTAGGTGGCATATGACGTTTTGCAGTTTGTACAACTGCTGTAAATGCAGCTTCTGTAAGATTGAATTTTGATTTCATAGTGATGAATTCAGCGGTTACAGATAATTCGGTTCCGCTTGTACACCCTTCCCACAACGGCCTCTTCGCAGAATTCAATAAATCATAAAAAATTTTGCTTCCTCCGTTGGTTCTTCAGCATTTTCATTCTCATCGCCGCATTGATCAATGGTGGGAAACATTGATCGTGCTGCATCTTGCACCATATTTTCTATCAGATTGGTCGTTGTATTATCGTTCATCATTGTACTATCGTCCTCTACCACTACAGGGTTAGACGTAGGTTGAACAAGCTCTCCATGACGATCCCATAAGTAATAATTCGACACAAAACCAAATTTCTACAAATGTACTTCTACTACATCTGGCTTCCAATGCCTCAAATGTTTGCACTTACTACACGGACATCGAATGTCTAGGTTACTCCGATTATTAGATTTAGCGAATCTAATAAATTCTTGGACACCGTTACAAAAATGTTCCTTTATCGACCCTTTCTTACCAGTACGCGGTTGATACATCCAACTACGATCACGAAAATAATCGAACATTTTCCTGATTTGCAACAAAAATGTTAGAAAATTCGATCAAACACTTTGTATTAATTGAAATCTTGTACAATTTCATTTACAACTACTTCATGTTTTCAGTTTTTTTTTTGTTTATTTCTTTCTACTTTGACGGCAGGTCTACCTACTTCCCATTACAAATATAATAACGTAAGCATATTTTATAAATCCTTTTAGGTTAAACGGTTCAACAAAATTTCGGCAGACTTTCCCTTTGGTCCTTGTATCATACACAAATGCGTGTACACAGGGAACAAAAAGGAAGTGCCATCGAAATTTTGTTAACCGTTTAAACATGATTTATAAAATATGGTTACGTTATTATATTTGTAACTTGTCCAATACAAGGACAAATCCAACGAATATTGTATCAGATGAATATAGATTTCCGTTTTATGGAAAAACGAATATCCATATAACGATCATATACAACACTTGTCGGACGGGGCCAAATTTATCTAAGGGGTTCACATAATTAGTTAAAACACATTCAACCTAAGTTTAAAACAAGAAACACACACATCAAATGAAAAAGCACGCCTTTTGCGCTTTGGACCTTTTTGCGCTTTTTTTGCGCTTCAGTAAAAGATGCGCCTTAAACTTCAAAATTTCAATTTGTAAAGTAACATGACAATTAGTTTTAGTAAGTTTTGATTCATTTTAGTTTAATGTATAAATTATAAAATTAATTTTAGTTAGTTTAAATTTTTGAAAGATAAACTAAGCTTTCAAGTTAATTATTTCAATTCATAAAAAATTCAAAGAGTTGAGTAATATGATTTTCATCACATTTAACAAGATTCTTACCGATCTAAACCTAAATTAAGAACTATTTTGAATTAACATTTTTAATCAACATTTGATTACTAAATATTATAGTAACAAAACAATTTTTTTTCAATTGCAAGTGCATTCTTTTGGACCGACCATTCTTGCATCCGATGGGGACATAACAGTGCATGCATGTAGGCTAGGGACATCGTTGCACCATTTGAATAATAATCAATTTACTACCATTAAACAATTACATTAATTCCATTCATTTTCAAATCATCATACCACACATTCTACATACAACACAATCATCGTATGTCTAATTAAACACGTGATAATCATTGTTTTCAACTTCCTAAATCAATCACATATGTAATATTCATCGATTTTACCCTCCTAATCAATTACACTTATCCCCAAATCAACTCACAACACAGCCGTTATCATAAACATCCCTCGAGACAACCAATTTCATATCCATAAACATTCAATTTTGCAAACTTATATAAATTAGCAACCAAAGCCTCTAATTAACCCTAATTAAGCATAAACTAGAGTTAGAAGACATAGAAGAATGAAATCAATACCTTGGAAGTGAAATTGGAGGCTTGGAATCGGAGCAGCAAGAAATGGCGACGGGTAGGGTTTGAGATTGATTTTGGGGAAAAAATATAATGAGGAAGAGGATGGTTCGGCAGTTATTATTCTGCAAATCGAGCAACGGTTTGCGACGGCAAGCGACGGCCGCTTTTTTAGCCGTCGCTAACCGTTGCCCCACCCCGTCGCTATTTAAGCTGCCTTTTGTAGTGTTTTGGTAGTTGTTTGAATAAATTCACCTTAATTTATTATTATCCTTCAAGTTCAATTTTTTTAATGTATACTTAGATGATCCCCGTAGGAAATTTCCTTCCTTCGTTGTTTACTTAAAATATACTGATCCACCAAGAAAATAAATAAAACAGAACATTTCTACTGACATACGCCAATTTCAGTGACAAGCAATACAACCTGCAAATTAAAAACAACATTGAAAGGAAACATAGCCTTATTAACTACCACCTTTGACCCTCCTAATAGGTCACCCTTTTGCAACCTTCATGTTTCAAATGGCGACTAAGTCTAGAAGATAACATTTGCCATTTTTTCTTTTCTAGCTCCAGTTTACCAATATATATTTTATGTGTGTTTGAAATTTCGTACTATCTTCTCTTTTTGATTATATTTTCAAATCTTGGCATTTTCTTTATTCACAGGCAAATAAAACAACATCACTAGGGTCTTTCTAGTGCACTTGACACTCTGTGGGGGTTTCTTATTACTATTCATAAAGGTAATCACTACTATCTCCTTCATACACTTATTCCTTTTTTTCATTTTACCGAAACACTTAGTCTTATCTACTATATATTTACAAACTTGGTTTGGCTTTTACTTGTTCTTTTCAAAAATTAAAGCCTTAAGTTTTTCGGAATATGATATCCCAAAAATCTTGTCTAGAAAAATCCTACCTAGAGTTTGGATTAAATTTAAAAATACTTGGTGTTCTAACCCTTTTCCAAACTTACATTAAAGCTTTTGAATTTGATTTATTTGCAATACGTTAATAGAAATACTAACAATTCGAAATTTAAAATCAAATCAACTTTTCTTTTTAAAGACCAAAATTTTGGGATCTTTAAAACAAACTTTTATTAAGTGTTTTTATTTCTTCCAAAAATCTATTTATTTTCACCAAACTGATCCTTTTGAAAATTTCCTTTCATGATTTCAAAACCAAATTTCATAATTTTCAAACTATAAAAACCGGAGCAGATAAGAACAACTATCCTCCTATTAATTCCACAACATTTCCTAATCTTCCTATCATCCAATACTAGCGGTCTCAATATATCATAAAAGAGGAATTCCTAAATGACATATGCGCATAACAACGGAAAATGTGCATTTTGTATGTTTAGCATTTTTGGGTCCCTCGTATTACCTGCACTACAACTTACCAACATTGCTTCCAACTACTGCACTTATTATTACGCTTAAGGGTTCTATGTTTTAACCCGTCAGAATTACTTTTCCTCGAGAGTTTTGGTTAATGTTAAAGCCTTCTATGAATCTTTTAAAAGAGGCTTATATTTTATGTGAAATAATAAGGAATATTTATTTCATTACGTCTTTTAAGTGTTTTCCCATAATTTGTATATCTCTTTCACTATATTTGCATTCCTTATTATTTAAAAAAGCACTTTTATTTATAACTTGGTTTACTCATAAAAACTTATATCATTATTCCTTTCAATCCAACGAAATAAAAAAAATCTAATCTCGACCTAATTACAGAAAATATAATGTCATTTCTATTTATTAACTCTTCAGTCTAAACTAGTCCAACTCCAATTACTTCTCCTTAATTATTGTCTTTTTACTAAATTAGTGCAATCACTTAAGGTAAATTTCACTTTTATAAACCTTTTATTTTTTCATCTACCCTATTGTAAATTCCTATAACTTGTTTTTTCTATCCAACAAACATTTTTTCCAAAAGAATAAAGTTATCAAAATTGCCTTCCAAAAATTTCCTTATATGTTCCACTTATATTGTTCAACCTTAGAAGTTTATTTTTTAAAATTCTTTGCACCTTTCAAAGAAACTACCGAGTTATATGTGATCTATAATCTTTTGAAAGAAGTTTCTGTTTCCTTTTCAAAGAATTCCTTTTTAGCAAACACCTTAATTTTTATTTCAATAAAACATTTACAGTTTACATATTTATATGGTCCTCCAAAACATGGTTTTTGTAAGTATAATTGTTAGATGAAAATTTGGCCACTTCTTGCCTAACGCCCCAAATTGGTGTATTACAGATAACAGTAATAGAATATCAACAAAAGTCCTATCATAGAGTGCAAAAAAAGAAAATTAACACACGAATCTATAGTGGTTTGGTAATAACCTACATCCATTATGAGCTAATCTCTTATTTATATTACTTAATTACAAGTACAGTCCTGATTTAATTACAAGAATGTAGAGTAAAATATATTATAGTTTGACAATAGCAAATTTCTTGCGTAGTGGAGCCAAAAATCCAAGAGAAGATCCACAAAAAAGTCCACCTGATGGTGCATTAATAGTAGCACAAGAGATCAGATCGTCTAGAAGACCAGGAGTAAAAATAGGAAACGAGTATTGACCAAAACAACAGGTGAAAGATCGGATCGGTCATCCTAAATCAATAGGAATCAATATCGATTCAGGCTTAGGATCAGTAACAGTCCGATGGTATCGATCTGATGAGGTTGAAGTTGAAGTGGAAAGTCCAGCCACTTAAGTGTTCCGTGAATTCAAGGCCAAATCCTTATTGACCCACAGGGCTTGAGAGAGATTGTCCCCGAAGCATGCGTGGCTAATTTGATCCTTTAAATGTGAAGAAAAATCCAATTCAATCCCTAACAATTATACTGATCTAATGCTGCCATTTGAAGCGTCGACCTGATCCAGTGAACCCCACGAGATCTGATGAGGCCATGAGGTGAACCACCCTTAAATTATTATGCCGTTCCCTTTTATGTAAGTGTTAGATTACCTAATCCAAAAGCGAACCCTTGCTAGATCCGAGTCTCAGAGGTCATGTAACTACCCGTATTTTCGAATATTTAAATTACTAAATTTAATATGACTTTTGAATGTTTTAGGGTTATAGATAAAGTTTAACGTTTTAATTGTGAAGATTTATGATGTAAACTTAATTAAATTGTTTAAGCAATGAAATTCAACTTATTTTGAAAACAGTAACTTATATTGATTGTAAATAAAATTGTGAATTAGTCATATTGATAAACATTGAAAGTTGAATTTAATATTTAAATATTTGAATGAAATTATTTAATTAAGTTATAATTGAAATCCAAATTGAATTTGATAAATAATCAAAATTAAATTCAAAATAACTGAAAGTTAATTTATAAAGATAACGTGAATTCTGTTTGATTTGATCAAAGTTATAATTTTTTTAATTGAATTAAAAGGTGAATAAACAAAAACTGAATATAATATATGATAGTGAAACCTGTTAAAATAGTCATTGAAACGACCCAAACTTCCCCTTTTGGGAAAGCCCGGATTGAGTTGAGAGCACGACGCATCAGAACACAAACAATAGAACATTTCATTGTTATTACAATAATTACATCAGAATACAAGAATATTTTAGAGTATGAATAACTATTACACATTGGAAATACAGTATCAGAGATTTAAAAATTACATAGCAGCGGAAAATAAAACATAAATATAATGCGTAGCGGAAAATAACAACTGACACAACTGAAAGAGACATACGGATACAAAGCTTTCCAAATATAGCTCCAGTTGTAATCCAGGATCCTATGAAAAGAAATATCTGTGAAAACCAAAACTACTAGCTGCCCGTGTGGAAAACATGGGCACCCAGAGTTTAAGTAGAAACAATAAACCCCGAGTCAGTCATGGGATTGGTGTGAGAACTCAAAACAGTTATTTGAACTTTACATTAAAATAAGGTAAATCAAGGGACCACATCGTATAACACGGAACGGGTCTACCCCCAAGAATACCAGTGCCTAAAACAAACAGCGCAATGCTAATTAAAGAAAAATGAAGCTATTATAAGACTCAGGTTCCATCACACAATGCAACGCAAGCCGGAGGATAGAGTTTTACCTTATAATAGTCAAATATGCTTGGTACGCAAAATTTATCCTTTATTATTACTATAAGTGAAGAAATCAACTTCAAATATAAATGTATCAATCCTAGGCAGCATAGGTACCATATATTATGTCGCCATATATAGGATTACAATTAAAACTGCAAAATGACGCATTGGAATTTTGGATTTCCATACTGATGGCTCCTAATTCGAAAGATCTATCGCGTAGTGCAATACTCCATGGCTTACGTCCCACCTAGAGAAAACACTGTAATGCACATTCGCCGTTTTGGGAAATCAAGTATCACCGCGGCTTACGTCCCAGCAAGAGAAAACACCGCTTACTCTATCCCTATGGAATCGGGAGGTGTGCCCTATCCCTCTGAGCGTGGAGCGACCACACTCAGCTCATCTCGGTCGACCGATTCCATGACACCTCTAAGGGTGTCTATCCTCATCTCGAAAGCATACTAACCTGACCATCAGCTCAACATCAAACCGGGGTGTGAGGCTCGCGAATTAACGCTACACAAAGCTATGCTAATAAAAGTTATGCTTTGATCATCATCCACAAGGCTTTGCTTTTCAACAAAAGCTTTGATCCATGCATCTCAACATGTCACATTGTCAATCCATACCATACCATTGATTTCTGCCAATATATAACATCTAAGCTCGTACGTCTCAGAGAAGGGTGTTAAGCAAGAGAATAAATTCTCCGCCACCAAACATATATATATTTAGCAGAGATCAACGAATACAACATAAAGGAATACAACGTCAAACATACCGTCCATTTACAAGTCCGTTCTGGGTCTGAACGAAACCAGTGTAACAACCCGAATTTCGACAGACCGAATTTTTCAAATTCGATCCATCGAGACCCGAGTTGGGTGCTCTTGTATCCTGCAGAAAAAGACAGAGAAAAAGAAATATGTCAGGACTCGTAAAGCATCTCACAGCGGAAGGAATTAAAATATAATATATTCAAAAATAGCTTTACCTTATATATCATACTGTGTAACCAGTATCCATAGTTATACCATCTCTGCCTTGAACCTAACCTGGAAGTATGTAATGAGGAGGGGGTCAGAACATAAGTTCTGTGTGAGTGGACTTATAATAAACTTCTGTGTAATACTACATATACCGTTCAGTTATATTTTCTTGCTTATTAGGTTATTCACGATATTAGCTCTCTAGGCTATACTCATGTCTCACTAGTAGGTTAACCTAATACAACGTATATGTAGATACCCCCAACTCGTCTAATCCTTTTCCATGTATATATACAGCCCCTTGCCGTATGTCGTACGGGCTTCATCATGTAAATATATACTACTTTAGTGTAGTGCCACCATTCTTGAAATCATTTGGACTGCCGCTCTCGATCTTGCTAGATTCCGTGTATCATCTATATCTAATCTAAGGTATACTATCGAGCACTTCTTAGATTCAACCAGGGTTTACGCTACCCAGGGTCATTGGGGTTTATGCTACCTATTGAACGCTTCTCGGATTTAGGGTTTACGCGACCTAGGTCCAACTAGGGATTATGCTACCTATCGAACGATGCCCCTTAGTCTAGAACACACTACCTAGAGTGATAAGTGTTCCTAGACTAGACGTCCCAATCGTATCTTAAACGTGCTAGATATCTAGTTGCACATGTCCTCTATATGTGCGGCCCGAGTCCCGTGGCAGGGCTAATCAAGAAACACGGAACTCGGTCGGGAGCTTTAAGTTATCTTCCGATGCAGATGCTAAGGTTTGTTTTTCCAGTGGCTATGGTCCCACTTGACCCCTCCCTCAACTAATGAAAGGCACAACTTGAATAATGAGAACTATACGCAGGCCCCCCTATGCCCCCACAAACCTATTGGCCAACCTCACCCATAACTAGATAGCAAGTATATGGTCTTTTGGAGTTCTCCGCCTTTCCGTTTTACGTATCTCGACTGACTCAAGATGGTAGGTACACGACGAGTTGCTATCACAGGGCCACTTGTCTCGCCGAATCACACTGGTCCATCCTAGTCTTTAGGTTGCCCTATATTGCAACCAAGGCATACTCTTGGTTCTTCTAATGCAGACCTTAACCTCTGTGAGCCCAGGCGGATCATCTGCATTCTCATAGAGGGATACCAAGAGTACCCTCACGTCCCCTTGAAGCTGCGTGCTTCGTAACCCAATTTGTTGGAGCCTTTTTCATGATCAGACGGACGTTCGCTCCTTCTCGTGTTCTACTTGAGTTTCTTGACTAAGGTTTACTACTTAGTTCTCTTAACTAAGGTTTACCACTTAGTTTCTTGAATCGTTCGTTTTCTTAACTAAGGTTTACTACTTAGCCCTCTTAACTAAGGTTTACTACTTAGTTATCTTTCTCGTTACTTAGTTATCTTAACTAAGGTTTATTACTTGCTTCTCTTAACCAAGGTTTGATACTTAGTTTCTGTTACTTAGTTCTCTTTTCAACTAAGGTTCGTTACTTAGTTCCTTTTTAACTAAGGTTTTTCAACGAATTCAAACATGACTTAAGTTTTCTTTATCAAACGATAACGTACGGGTGTTTTCCCACATTTTCAACTTAGATTAACTTATTTCATAGTATAAGTCGTCCCACCCTTCAAGTGTTGTATTATATCTTAAGTCATAATCTTCCCTTGTCCCTAGGACAAGTTTTACATATTTAATCCAAGTTTATAAAAGGTAGTTATCATTCCCCCATTACTGTGTCGTTAATTTTAGGTTTGACTTAACCCTTCCTTTTACTTAACCCGCTACTTAAACTTTACCCAATTCAATTAATTTGTAATGGCATAATGGGTCCCCTTTGGTTAAGCATTATGCACATATGTCTTAAATGTTGCCCATGTCCCACTTAACCTCTTTTATTATTGTATCCATGTCTTACACATGCTGTACAACGGTTAAGTCCACCTTATTCATGTTTTACTTTACGTATCTTACTATAGTTAAGTCCACATTTACATGTTTTACATGTCTTGTCTTACTATGGTTAAGTCCATATTTACATGTCCTATTTTACATGTCACCCACTTAACCCTCTAACCATACCCATGTCACCCACATGTCTTATTATGGTTAGTATTCCTTAATTCATTCATTATGACGAACGGTGCATGACCTCCCACATTAGACCGAACACTTTGTGGTTGCTGGATTCGCCGAGTGGTTCCGGGCAGTCTTACACCACAAAGCGGGTCTAACCTCGTGTCACCAACCGTTACGCCTACAATTCATGCCTTTGACCTCTCACGTTAGACGTCCAATTGTGGCAGCTGGATTTGCCGGGCGGTTCCGGGCAGTCTTACACCACAATTGCACCTAACCTCGTGTCAAAGGTTCATTAACATCGTATTTCATCTGAACCCCAATTTTCATGTTATGTGCTTCCAATTCAACATATAGTCATGTTTACAATTTTGCCTATTCCAACTTGCCACTAATTACATATTAATTAGCCTTAATTACAAATTTCCAATTATAGGCAATTTCATCAATTCCATGGAATTCCTACCCAAATACGCCAATTTCATATATATATATATATATATATATATATATATATTCCAATTATCCAAAATATCCAATAATACTCACTTTCATAAAATCAATGTTATCAAATTACATGCCGTTCATACCAATTTATTCATATTAAATTATACCAACACCATAGTCAATTAGAATTATTCCCAATTTGCATAAATTTAATATTGCAATATAATTATGTCCGTATTCCAAATCATACACAAATCCTTTCAATCCATGTTATGCCCAAACATGTAAATTTCCAATGTCCAATTATACCTAATTTCATATAATCCATATCCAATGACAATTGTGTCAAACTTACTTAAATCCAACATTATAGATTACATTCCTCGACTATATAAAATAGATTATGCCCAATATATGAGATAACAATTGTTATGCCACAAACCCCAAAATTACGAATTATGTTCTTCGTTCGCATAAAATAAGTTATGCCCCAATATTTTCATATTTCAACCGTACGTATACATAATAAGATTTCATCTAGGTTCGAGATAACCTAGATCTCAAAAATAAAAAGGGGCAAGAGAATA
Source organism: Allium sativum (assembly GCA_030737875.1). Lineage (NCBI taxonomy): Eukaryota > Viridiplantae > Streptophyta > Magnoliopsida > Asparagales > Amaryllidaceae > Allium > Allium sativum. The sequence continues at coordinate 392,887,227 of CM060922.1, forward strand.
AAGGAACAATTATTTTAACATAAATTTTTGCATTGAATTTATAACTGGGGAAATGATGAACGATAGTAATACTATTATACAAAATTTTATCATAATTCCACTCACAATGATTTTTGTGCTTTAATCCGTAGATCTTGGATTGATTTTCCTCCTTTTTGTGTTGCATAGCTTTAATTTCAGATCTAGATTTCTTTTATGTTCTTGCGCAATACTTGAATCTCCCCTTTATTTTGTCCGTAGTAATAGAATTCGTTAATCTAATCCTTTTTAAATTTAAGAATAGTTTTGTGAGGAGAGAGGAGAGAAGAATAAATCAGAGATTTAGTGAGGAAGAAGAAGAATATGAGTTAGAGTAGAGCCATGGCGTTGCCATGAACTTTAGTGAAGATTACAATAGGCTTAGGGGTGTTTATATAGCTGCTCAAGACCTTATCGTACACGCAGCGCTGAGTCAGCATTGAACCTAGTTAAGAAAATAGTCCAGGATCGCAGATGAATCTAGCCAAATCTTATCGTACATGCAGTGCTAAGTCAGCATTGGGTCCCACAAGCTGTTTTGGCGCAGAAATTTGAATTTCGAATGTTTGAATTGTTTTGGCGTAGAAATTTGATTTTCGAACTTTTGAATTTCTGGAATTTATTTAACTGTTTTATTCACATGAAATATTCTTATATGTATACAATTCCTTTAACAACCATTTTACGCGTATATATATACGCACAACTTTCATTTTATTTTCAAAATTCAAACGATGTTGCACCGTTATTTAATTCTTGCCATATTTCATTTACTATAGCCTTATCTTAAATTTTATCTTTCGTATATATATATATTTCTGCATATATATATATATATATATATATATATATATATATATATATATATTCTCATGTATATACATATATTTTCTTTATTTCCTTATATGTACGTTCTTATCCTTTCAAATTTTGAATTTGTATATGTACATATATTTGCATGTTCAGTTGGCCCTCTTTAAAACAGAGTTAAAAATTATGCTGCCGCTGGGGTTCGAACCCCCGACCTCCATGTTACAAATCCAATGCCTTAACCAACTGAGCTACAATGTCTTTTGTTAATAAGTCTTAGAACAATGATAATTATTGTTCTCTCCTTACTTCTCTTTTTCATGTTAGTTACAATACTTAAATTAAACCAATGCATGAATCTTTTTCTTTTATTTTTCTTTTAATGTTAATGCATTATGTTTGCAAATCAGTGCTTGCAACATATTTACATCGCATGCAACCAACCCTTTCTTTCTTTCATATATTAATTAATTTTCATCATACATCACCATATTAATCCTATCTATGGATATATATACATTTTTAATTACATTAAAAATACGGGGTGTTACAACCAGAGTCACCTTATTCCTCATCCCGTATGCCCAATATAGGAGAGAGGCCTCGTATATTCGAACAATCAACAAGTAAGTCCGGACGGCTACCACTGTAGCCCCTTCAAGGTAGCTATTCCAATCAGAGCATCAGTAGCAACACATCCATTCGATGTGAAGATCGTCGGTCTTGCACCATCATCAATTTCTTCGATTGTTAGTTGTCGTATTCATTATTCAGAATGGGTTAAACCCGATCTTTCCAAAAAACTCGCTCATTTTATAATCAAGTGCTATAAAAACACATCATACGCCTCATTCCAATTCAGAATATTCTTTTATTCAAATACTTACATTTTTTGGGAAAGGTTCCCATTAATTTTATCAAAGATTATCACTTTTAAACACACTATTTAATCCATTTCTTTGGAAATCATTTCATAAGACTTTATAGTATCTTTTCACAGTTTAAACCAAATTAAGGTTTATCAAACTAGTCGGGATTAACGCCTTATCGAAGTAATCGTTCATTTTATTATCCTATCCCAACCAATTCATCCCATGGAGTAAAACTGGTAGTACTCCATATCTAACACCACTGTGTTATTAGTAAATTTAATTCCCATTTCAATTTAATTAAAAATTTATTAAAACTTCAATTTGGTTTTAATACCAAAAATCATTACTTAATGATTATTCAAATTTAAGAAATTAATCTTATCTTTAATTGGGTTAAAGAACCAATGTCATTTAAAACACAGTTCACGATAAACCCAAAATCCAATTTTATTTCAATTCTAATTAAATATTAATTAATTGGTGAACTTCTCTAAATTTGAATTAAAAGATTTATTCTCAACTGGGTTTAAGAACAGTGTTATTGAAGACACCATTCACGGAAAACCCAAAATCCAATTCGGTATTAAATACAAGGCTCAAAATAGAAATTATATAGGCTTATGCTCAATATCAAATTCTGAAACCAACAAATATCGTATTGGAAATAACGATATATATATATCTTCCAAATTCCTCACAATATCTGTATAATAACAAAACCCAATATTGAAATATTACAAAGATAAAATCCATTCCAATTTATATATTGGAAAATTCTGGTTATTTCAAGACCATTTACAAATCCAATTTATTTATTTAAAAACAATGGATTATTATACTAGTTAATAACTAGTTCATTTCTATAAAAATATAATTTTGTCTTTTCAAACTTATAATTCTTGATCCAAAATCTTTCCAAATTATTAATTATGATTTTACATAATTTTTTCATATTTTTAATAATTTTATCAAGGCCCGTACAGTCGGTTTCCAATAACGGCCACCGAACTGCATCCATAGCGACCTTTTTCAAATTTGATTTGGACATAATTCCAAATCCGACAATTAGATTTCGAATCTCTTGTATTCGTTGGAAAACTCTTTTCGATACGAACCCAATGGTTCCGATTTTAGGAGAATCCGATGGTCGGATCTCCCGTTCATCAATTTGAAGTTAATGGTCGAAATTCGCGAGCGGTCGCTGCGCGGTGCGTTCTATTCAGGCCATTAAATATATATAATATATATTATTTATGTCTCATCGATTTCCATTTAAATCATATTTATAAAATATTTATAATTTCATTTTAAAATGATTCCAACTTCTTTTTCAAATTTAAATCAAAATTGAATATTCTATATTTTTATCATATCAAAATGATAATATTTTCAAAATATTAGATTTAAAAATCACTTCTTTTCGATATTCACTAGAAAGTGAATAAAATCGATCGATAAACTCGTTTGGGTTAAAATGGCGTTTGCTACTTAACTCGGCTTCACATTTCAATATTTTTGTGTCCATCCAAAATCGGACACTAAAATCATAATTTTATTCTTCACTGAATATTATTTTGAAATATTCGTTATTTTAAAATATTTTTTATTTTAAAAGAAACCTTATTTAAAATATTCTTTATTTTAAAATATTCTTTATTTTTGAATCGGAATGCGACTCAATCAATTACCATATAATTTCAGTTGTATGGATTTCAAACATCGCATGTATTCAACAATAACGATAAATAATCATTAAACTGTCCATTCGCATCCAGAGTGAAATTTACAACTATGTGAGCATTAAAATAAATAAATAACGCTCATCATGGACTGTCAACCCATCGATTGACATACAACTAAATATTGGGACTAGTGTATGTCAAATATCATCCTAATACCCGTGTGGGGTTTTCAAACAACAACAGTCCCAATTCGGTTTGAATTATTTTTCTAATTAGCCAATTTTACTGTTTAAATTATAAATGGATATTTATAGTTTAATTTCACTATCACATTACTATCACTGTTATTTTAATATGTTAAGCATTGCAATAACACAATCGACACACAACACAGTCAATTTAAAAAATCCATGGTTTGTACAATAAATGGTGTCGGGTGCTTAGTAGCACCATCTTCAGCCTAGTACATATTTAACTGGAATATAAATTGAGTGAGAATGAGTTCTCACATTTGGTTTCCACTCCATCATTCTTTAGCGGACGATTTGAATTCCGTTCTGCTTCCAGTCAGTTCCATTGCAATCTATTTCACGCGGTATATATATTAACAATCACATTTTAAAATCTAAAACTATTTCTATAAAAATCATATTTTTAATCCATGTTATTTAATTAAAAATTCAGTTCTTTAAAATAATGTTAATTTATTTAAAATTTGAAAATGAAACAATGTTGTTTATATTTTAAAACAATACTATTTTTATTTTAAAAATCCCATTTTTCTATTCTATGATATTATATATAAAAATCACATTTTTATAAATTCTATCTCATTATAAAAATCACATTTTTATAAATCGTGTTTACAAATGAAAGTCACATTTTTATTTTAAAGCTATATATATAAAAGCCATATTAAGTTATTTTATTTTAAAAAAATCACATTTTTAAATCTATGCTTTATACTTTAAAAATCATTCTTTTTAAAACCATGCTATTTTTATATTTTTAAAAACAATGTATATTTATATTTTTAAATCTGAAAAAGAATTAAAAAAAATGCTCACTGTAAAACTGTCGTTCTTCTGTTTCAGTTCTGGTCAGCTCCACGGTGTAGAGTTTGAATCTGCGATTCCAACGAACATTGAATCATTGAATTCCATTGTTGTTTGGACAAGTTACGATAATTTAAACATTACATAACTTAATAATATTTTTATTTTAAATTAAACAACTCAATTACATTGATAATGGAGTTAAACCCTTTCTTCCTCGAGGCTGATTTCTGATAACCCATCGATTTGAAATTCTCCATCCCCTCGCCTGTAGAGGCCATCGGCCTCAGTTCTAACGCCGCCACCAGCTCCCTGGTTCCGTCGCCGACCTGCACACCCCCTTACCTCGAACTCGACGCCACCTTCTACGCTGAAACCCGGTTCAAACATCGGCGCTTTGGAGAGGAATTTCGGCCGCCTCAGCTCGAAATCCCATATCATAGCCGTTGAATATACTGATCTTGACGTGCTCTTTCATTTTTTTTATAAATTTTCGCAATTTATTCATGGATTAATCGAAAATTGGGGATTAAATCTGGAGTTCGCTAATCGTTGGTTCGTTAAGTTAGCGGTTGGAACGAATGAAATAGGTTCAGGGTTTGGCTGACGTTTTTAAGGGTATTTATATTATTTTTTATATTATTTAATTCATTTATTAATCTTCAATGAAATTTCTTACTCCGAATTCCAAATCAAACCCAACAACTGTTTCCCCTAAGCAAATACCCTCATTCCGAACACAATGAGATATGTTTCGTAAGCTAATTTGGTTGTTTCGGTTAGTTTTTCTTTAAATTAAAATATAAATCAATATATACTAATTTTAAACGTACATTTTAATTTACCGAGGCCACATACTAACTCCAAAAATTCCAGAAAAATAAATCAAGATATGTTTTGATGATATGCTCCTATCAAAACTAATTTCGTCGAATTTGGAGGCTGTTTGAAAAATGGCTATTTTCCAGTTGATTAAATTCAAACTAAAATTACCAAACGAGTTTAAATTCACTTCGCTCACATATTATTTCCAAAAATTATGAAAATTGGAATCTAGCAATAATTTGACATTCCGGATCCAATAAAAGTGGTCTCGTCAAAAATGGAGGTCATTTGCAAAATGGCTATTTTTAAGAGCTATATATTATATTAAATATATATAGATTCCATAGCTACTATTCTGAAATTTAAACTGGACATAACTTTCAATTTATATTATGAAATCTCAATTTTTCACATTCGTTAGAAAGATATTATTAAACAGATTCAAATATTTCTGGTTTTACTAAAATCCGATTTGTTTTGAATCCTGTACATTCAATTGAAATTTAAAATCTAATTTTCAAACTACCACGCCATTTCTAACTCTATTTATAATTAAAATAAATTTATACGTTCTAACTTTGATTTAAATAAACTTTTTGTCGTTATTATTTAAAATAAATTATTTTAAATATTCAAAATCCATTAAAATAGCCAAAATAAAAATTTTGAATTGGTTCTGAAAATCCGGGTTGTTACAATCTCCTTCACTTAAAATCTTTTCGTCGTCAAAAAGGAACGGAGCTGAAAGTTGTTTAAATAACCAACTAATTTTCATTCTGGCTTTCATTCTTTAACTTTTCCATTTCTAAGAATTTTCTAATTTTTCAAAAATTTGGCTAACACCCTAAATTTTCGAATTTTTTTGCCATAACCTCCTTTGTGCGGGTTGATATTTAAAACCGCAATTAGCCTCACAGGGCCCTCACCAATCCAAAAGAAAAAGAAAAAGCCAAGCAGCTAGCCAAGCAGCTAGCCAATCGGCTCATAAAATCATCAAAACCCAATAAATTAGTAAACATGTACCTATTTGTTGGGCATACAATTTTATTCATCTTCTTAGCTTCCTTACTATGACCTGTTCGCATATATATATATATATATATATATATATATATATATATATATATATATGTATATGTATATATATATATGTACATGTATGCAATTCCAATCAATTTTCAATTCAGTTCAATATTTGATTCGATTTGGCTAAATTTTCCATTTCATTCACATATTGGTTTTATTAATGGAATTAATAATCATACAACACAACAAGTAATCAATTTGTGAATTAAATTTCCAAAACATATAATTTTTGTATATATATTCAAAAATCATATTTTTTGTGTATTTGACTTGGGTCTGACATATGTTTTCCATGCTTACACATTTGTGCTTCTTACTACTGTGTTCCTATGTACTGCCTGCATATACATGTATATGTGAAGATGCATGCTTATGTACATCTTTATGTTCCTTATACACATGCTATGCATGCATGTTTCATTCAGTTGGACCTGCCTTGTATATGTGCTGCTACCCATGCACATTTATAGTGACTTGGCTTGTGTCGATACTATTCATGAGCATGTCACTCGAGCTTGTGTTCTTCTTCACTATATATGCTTTGTTATGCACTTGTACGTGATCATGATGCTCTGCCTTGCTTGTCTCAGCTTGAAATTTGGAGTGTTGTGTATTGTTTTGCACTTAAACCAATGTAACTTGTTGTACCATCCCATATCACCATTGTTCAGTTGCATGTTAGCCCAGTTTTTATGGCTCCTAACATGTATCTTGAGTAGTTGGCCTTCTTGTTTGTTGCATTGTCTTGAACCCTCATGATGAAGCAGTAATAAGTTATGCATCCATTATTGTGATGTGTCAGGATGCTATGGTCGTGCACACGTGTACACATGCACATGTGTACGTGAAATCTTCTGCACTTCTATACTGCTGCACATATGCTTATCATACCTGTGCCATGTGCCTTTGAGCATGCTTGAGTTTTGTACCTGTTCACATGGAAAAAAAATGTATACAACTGCAAAACTATTTCTATATAAATCAGCAGGCCACTGTATGTTGTGTCGTGGCTGGTCAAGATCAGCAGATCACAAATGCAAGTCGTGGCTAGTCTTGATCAGCAGACCACTTTAGTTGTATTGAGACCAATATGCAGGCACTAGTATTAAGTGTGCCTTGTGGTATTTATAGTGAATCACTGTGAATAAAAACATACAGTCTAGACACAAATAAATGTGTGTGTGTGTATATATATATATATCATGCCAAGTCTAGAAAAATAATGAGAAACACACCAAAATTCTAAGGCAAATAAAATTTGAAATAAATTTATATTTATCTGTAGTAGAATCTATTTTTGTTTCATTTTACTTTGTGTATTTCCATGATGAGCTGATGTGGTATTACTGTCTTAGAGAGACGGAGGGTTGCTTCCCTCAGCTAGGCTTGGATCACCGTGCTGACAAGGTCGAGTGGGAGGCGACATAAGTCCAATTTACGGTAAGATATCGAACTGAACCAAAGGTTGCATCGTACCAGGCTCTGGTCGATTCGAAAGTTGCGTCGATCAATCTGACCTAAGATTCGGTCGATCGTGGAGATGATTTGATCCATACGGTGGCAGAGCGGCAGACAGATTTGGGGCTTGGGTTTCATCATGCCGAACGTTAGTTATTGCCCTAGCTCTGCCTATTGCAGGGAGTGATGCTTGGTTGCTCGGCCTTCCTTCCATCCGAGCTAGGAAATCGTTCACCATCTCTTGTTGTTTTATGAGAAGTCCATCCTGGTGTGCCATTTGTACTTTGAGTTCGGCCATAACTCTATCCGTCTTATCCCTAGTCAAGTATTGGAATAGTTCTTCATGAGAGGAGGCCTTCAGGCTTACCTCCGCTGCTGCGTCTGCTAGGATAGCAGTTTGAGCATGGGAAGATGTTGCATCCTTCTTCCGCTTTACCGTTGTTTCTTCAGCAAGTAGCTATCCAAAACCTGAAGCTTAGAAATTGCTGAAGGTGATCGCGCGACCCACTACTTGGCATGCCAAAGTGTTGACGTCAATAGTTGGCCTAGAAACAGTCAACCCCCAAGACTTATAATCCACACACAATTGCAATCACAGAATGCAAGAAAAATAAGTAAATACAGGGGACACACAACAATTTTATAGTGGTTCGGCTTCAACTAAGCCTACGTCCACTTTATAATATCTGTTTATACTATTGATTACAAGATACAGTTATTTTGATTGAGAGAAAGTAGAGAAAGAAGTGGTTATATACAAAATCCTTGTGTTACAATGTTGTCTACTTGGAGTGTACGGTGGGTTATTTTTTGAATGCCAACCATGAACTTTTCAAAGGAGAGAAAATCCTCCTTTTCCATTTCTGAAAAGGTGTATTTATAGGAAAAAATCTGGATCAATCGGTGCACCACATGGCAGCCATCCGATCCTAGGGCAGCCACGTGTCGCTCGGTCCGGGTTATCAGCTGCATGCGCCAAGACCTATTCTCCTGCTCGAGAATAGTTCTCCTCGGTAATTGCGGCATACGTGGAGCTTGAGATTTGGTGCATGAAAAGTAGAGTAGGTCTCGATTTGACTGATTCTTTAGCCTCGGGAATAGGATTTTGTCTTGTAGCGCAAGGTGTGGCTCGACATTCCAGGATTGATCCGACCGACCGACTTGATTTTGGAAGTTCGGACTAAGCTCGAAGAAGGATGTCTATGTCTTTTTCTAGGCAGGTTCAGGTCGATCCATTGCTAATCGATATATAAACCAATGTCGGCCCTGAAGATAAAGAGTTATTTCTTCCACCTTTGAGAGTGAGCTTGATCCATTTGAGTTGTGACGGCTTTTGCCAAAAAGATGGTCAACAATTTCGGTCCAAAACATATCTTTTTTGGTAAAGAAAAATGTGTTCTGGATCTTCCAGAGATGACTAGTATATATAGAAATCCAATAAGCCATGGTCATGCCGGACCATATTACAAGATTGCCAGAAAATTGACGATCGTTAATGATCGTATTAGGGCTGAAAGGGAAACAAGAATACCAGAAGACCAACGACCGTAGTGGGTCATATTTGGAGAAAACCAGAAAGACATGGGCCTTGCCAAGCCGGTCTAGTCGTGAAGGTAACTTGTACCTGCGAAACATTCTAATAAGAGAGATGTGTCAAATCCTGACAACGTTATTCAGTCTCCTGAATATAAGCCATGCTCGGATATTTGTGAGGATTGTAAACCATAATCAGATGTCATTCAGGCCTTCTTGTCAAATACTGACAAGTCAACTCAGTTCTTCAGGCATAAGCCATAAATGGAAATCTAAAGAGAGGTATATTGAGTATAAACCATACTCGAGACTTATTGATATTTACTTGCCAAATCCTGACAAGGTAGTTTTTATTTGTCCAAGTATAGTCCATACTGGGTACCTTGGTTCGAGTATAATCTAAACTCGTATTGAGAAATAGTTGGGTTTGTCACATCATGACAAGTGGAATCTAAGCATAGGTACTTGCCATACCTTAAGTAGAAGAATGAGTATAAACCATACTCTAGTTTCGTTTGAGAATCTTGACAAATCCTTACAAGATACTTATGTTGATCAATCATAATCCATGCTTGAGGAAAATATTTTATTTATTCCAAAGATTATTGCGTAATTAAAAACAAATTTTGATTGGTGTATGGTTGAATCGAGAGAACGCTTTGGGATTACATCCTAATCCTGTACGTGTGTACTTCAACCTAACCGTTTTATCCATAGAGTGAATGTACTGTCAAGAATGTGGTATGTTTGAGAGTTAAACCTAACCCCCTTTACACATATGCATCAACATGGCCATTGAAATTCTAAAAAGCGATGCATTCCTTATATCGTAAGAAATGTGGTAAATTAAGAATGATCTGATCCAAATTAGTTGATAATGATGCCTCGAGTGCTTGGCCCTGGATCCCTCATATTTCGAGGAGTATGGTAACCGTTTTGAGGAGCATGGGAGGGTAGCAAGGGTGGGCGAACGCCCCGGATTTCTTAACATACTCGGGTAGCTCTCCACGTCTAACCCGTTCTTCGATGAGACCGCGCAAGTGCCTGCAGTCATTGGTGCCATGGCCTGCCATATCAGAAACATGCAGTGCTTTCCTGATTCGCGTTCTCTTTGAGTTGGCTCCCTCTTGGGAGGCTTAGGGAAAAGGAGAGTTCCTCGCACATCGAGGTATAGGTCCAATAGTGAGGAATTGAGCTCGGTGTATCTATCATATTTGGGTTCTCTCCGGAACAGCACATTCATGTCATTCTTTTCTATGACCTTATTTTGGCCAATAGTGGATGGTCCTCCATCCATCGTAATAAGCACGCCGAGATTTTCCATCTCAATATTAGCATCCTCTTGCCGGAGGAATCTGTCTACTTCGGAGTAGAAATCTCCAAAGTCTCTATAAGATCCCTATGGAGGGAGATCTCGAAATATGTTTTATCCAAGATACCGGCCGGCCATGGCGGCCATGAGCACCATCGATGGTCCAGGTCGATCGATCGATGCTACAGCCGCAATGATTCTTTCTAGGAAGGAGCGTAGGGTCTCACCGGATCGCTTCTTGATGGATGTGAAGAATATGACGCTCTTGGGATGAGATATGTGAACTCTGAATTGTTCAATGAAGCGGGTTACCAACATATTCCAGCTGTTGATCGATTTAGTTGTTAGCTGCCGAAACCACATGCGGCTATGTCAGTTAAGTATACAGGGAAGCACTAGTCCGTGACATTAACCGACAATGATAGAACTTTCATATGGCACACGTAGCGCATAAGATGTATGGCAGGATCTGTCCTGCCACTATAGGGTTCCAAGGCTGGAAGCTTGAAGTACAGTGGATTGCGGGAGTTCCTAATTTCCCATGTAAAAGGACTGAGATGGACGTTATCTAAGTCTTGCTGAGATGTGGCACCTCGGGTGAAGCACGTAATGGTGCTGGCGATCTGATTCCCATCCCCGAGAAGCCGTTGCCACGAATCCAATTCTGCACCAGTGGCTTCAGCGAGGGTCACAGTACGGTGGGAAGCATCCCTGAGCTCTAGGCGTCAGTTCAGTGCAGCCTACGAGTGATGGGCGAAGGTGGTCCGCAACCTCGGTTGTTGGTTCTAGATTGTCCGGGACCCTTTGGTTGGCATGTGTATTGCGCCGAACCATATCCATGCCGATAGAATTGGACCGACTTGGGTAAGTGTTATCAGCTCGGGGTTTGGCATTGCCCCCGCCTGAGGAAATATCAAAGTGGTTCACAGCAGTGTTTCCCTCCCTCGCGTGAGGAACTGATGTGGTATTACGGTCTTGGAGAGTTAAAGGGTTGCTTCCTTCAGCTAGGCTTGGATCGCCGTGCTGGCAAGGTCGAGTGGGAGGCGGCATAAGTCCATTTTGCGGTAAGATGTTGAACTGAATCAAAGGTTGCATCGAACCAGGATCTGGTTGATCCGTAAGTTTCATCGATCGATCTGACCTAAGATTCGGTTGATCGTGGAGTTGATTTGACCCATACGGTGGTAGAGCGGTAAACTGATCTGGGGCTTGGGTTTCATCGAGCCAAACGTTAGCTGGTTCTCCAGTTCCACCTATTGTAGGGAGTGATGCTTGGTTGCTCGACCTTCCTTCCCTCTGAGCAAGGAAATCGTTCATCATCTCCTGTTGTTTTCTGAGAAGTCCATCCTTTTGTGCCATTTGTACTCTGAGTTCAGCCAGAACTCTATCCATCTCGTCTCTTGTCAAGTATTGGGATGGTTCTTCATGAGAGGAAGCCTCCAGGCTTACCTCCGCTGCTGCGTATGCTGGGCTAGCAGTTTGAACATGGGAAGATGTTGCATCCTTCTTTCGTTTTATCGTTGTTTCTTCAATGAGTAGATATCCAAAACCTAAAGCTTAGAAATTGCTAAAAGCAGTTGCGCGGTCTCCTACCTTGCCCACCAAAGTGTTGATGTCAAAAGTTAGCCTAATGACAGTCAACTCCCAAGGTGTATAATCCACACACAATCGCAATCACAAAATGCATGAAAAATAAGTAAATACAGGGGACACACAATTTTTTTATAGTTGTTCGGCTTCAACCAAGCCCACGTCCACTTTATAATCTCTGTTTATACCGTCAATTACAAGCTACAGTTGTTTTGATTAAGAGGAAGTAGAGAAAGAAGCGGTTTATACACAAAATCCTTGTCTTATAATGTTGTATACTTGGAGTGTATGGTGGGCTATTTTTAGAATGCCAACCATGAATTTTTCAGAAGAGAGAAAATCCTCCTTTTCCATTTATGGAAAAGTGCATTTATTGGAGAAAATCTAGATCATTCGGTGTACCACGTGGTAGCCATCCGATCCTAAGTCAGCCACATGTCACTCGATCCGGGTTATCAGCTGCATGCGGCGGGACCTGGTCTCCTTCTCGGGAATAGTTCTCCTCGGTAATTACGGCATACGTGGAGCTTGAGATTTGGTGCATGAAAAGTAGAGTAGGTCTCAATTTGACTGATTCTTTAGCCTCGGGAATAGGACTTTGTCTTGTAGCGCAAGGTTCGACTCGATATTCTAGGATTGATCTGATCGATCGACTGACTTGATTTTGGAAGTTCAGACCAGGCTCGAAGAAGGTTGTCTATGTCTTAGTCTAGGCAAGTTCGGGTCGATCCATTGCTAGTCGATCTAAACCAAGATCGGCCCTGGAGACAAAGAGTTAGTTCTTCCACCTTTGAGAGTGAGCCTTGATCCATTTGAGTTGTGACAGCTTTTGCCAAAAAACTGGTCAACAGTGTGCAATAGTATTCTATTCAAAATACATATTTATTTCTGTATGAGATGAAATATACAATAGTGCAGTTACGAACACATTTATAGAATAATAAATGTTTGTTATCATCAAACAAAAAAATCATATTGTTATATTCAACAAATAGTTTGGATTTGAATTTATATTCAGATTGTATATTAAAATAATATTTTAATATAGAAAATAGATTATTTTTAAACGATCTCAGAATTCGACGAAATTAGTTTCATCAGATCCGGAATAATAAATTATTGTAAGATTTCAATTTTCCTATCCATTGGAATTGATATGTGATCATGCGCGATATAAACGCATATCGCAAATCGATTTGAAATTATAATTTGATTTTAAAAATAATTGTTAAATATGTTTGAATTATCTTTCGAAACTAATTCCACTGTTTTTGAAATGTGGGTTATTAGTTATGAACGATGGTTAGAACGTCTCATTTCAAGTTCAGAAATTTTTAACCTAAACGAATAGTGTTTTCTAGAAGCTATATAAACTCCTTAACTTTTTTTCTCATTGTTAAACCCTAGCCTCCACTCTCTTTTTCTTTTATCCAATGGTTAAAATTTAATCTTCCAATCCGTCCACAATTAGCAAAAACTCTCTACTTGAAAGTTGTTCGCATCAACTTTTCGAGCTCATTCATGCCGGGCGCTCGACCATCAGAGGTCGTGGGTCGCCGGAATTTCACTAGAACCATGAAGGGTTCATTTTTATGTTTTATCATTTTACGTGTTGGTCGTTGGTTGTTAGACTTCGGGCCCTGAAGGATGAAGGAGCGTTGGAAAATAAGCTTTCGACTGGTAGTGGTTTGGTCGTCATTGGTGGCTCGTAGGCACCGAAATTTGAAGATGATCAGATTTCGTTCGTGTCTTGTTTCGTGGCGAAGGGGTAAGCTGTGAGGCTCGCGCCTCCAGGCGATGGTGCGCCTCGTTGAGGCGGTCGTGGTGGTAGGGTCCAGCGGAGGTCCGGTCGCTGGTGGTGGGCGCGGGTGAGGAGAGAAGGTAGGGGACGGGTTTCCGTTGTTTTGCATGGGGAAGGAATAGATTAAGGCAGGTTTAGAGATTAAGTTAACTAAAGATTAAGGTAAGCTAATGACGGTCATTAGTAAATTAAACTGTTTTAATTCTTGTGAATGCTATAACACTCATATCTTTTTCGTACGAGGTCCGATTTGCGCGAAAAAAATTGCGTTGGGTTCGTATGGACGAACACTATGCACACTATTTGGATTGGAGTGTCGTGGAGATGTTTGGATTTTTATGTAATTTCAAACGTCTGTTTGAAATTATATAAGTCGACGTGAAATCGTCGAATTGGAACGGATGGTGAGTTAACTCTCACACTTTCTGGATTACTATATTTTCATGTCATATAATATAAATATCTATTGTTGATACGATATTTATTTGTAAGATATGTTTGTTTGTTCGATTGGTTGATTTACTGCTTTGTTGTTGAGTTATATTCTCGTATATGAATGGATGACTTTGACATTACCTGCGTTTAAGCAGAAGATTCAACTTAAATGAATTATATTATATTACCTGTTCTATATGCACATAAATAGCTATTTTGTTGCAAGGGACTGTAAAAGTGAAAGTGTGGTGTACATAGCGAATTAGGTCACGACGGAACACTCCGAAATCTACACATCTATGTGTGGTTATTACGAGATGAATAAATTCCTTTGATTATCCATAAGTATTCCCATTAAACCATTCATCTAAATTTATATTTTCTTGCAATTGTTTGTTATGGTCGTTTATCGTCCAAATTTACCGATGTGTGTTCCCAAATTGAGTGTATTGTCGATGACTGAAGTAAATTAAACATTTTGTTTAATATAAGCTTGGGTTTTCACAAAAATCGATATTTGAATAAAATTATCATTTTAACTAATGATATTTAGGAATTTATCTACTATTCGAGATGACAATAATGTGATTCAATTATCTATTTTAACAAATGAAAAGTAAATCTGAATTTGCTGAATTAACAAATGGAGAATTGATTGTTCATTCTAATCATTGTTATTTGAATCGAATTAATTATCGTAGTCATTGAAACTTTATTGATTATCATAATTAATCATTAACTGAAACTTAATAATCGTTTTCATAAATGATGCTTTAGTTCCAATAACTTACTTTAACTAATATCGCCTTTGATTTGATTGATCTTCTTTTTCTAAGTTGCTTTTAAAACGAAGTTGAATTTATTTAATGAGAAGAATAATAACAACTTTAATTTATTTAGTATAAAGGATTTGAGAATAGTTAACTAATTTATAAGAAGGTTGGAAAATAGTCGATTTAATGGTCACTAAAGACCATAAATGTGATTAACTATCTTTCGAGACAATTGTTGTTGTTTAAAAAGTTATAAACAAAATTTGCATGTAGTTTGTTTTCTTTGGAGATTATTAAAAGATCTATAAAGTAAAAATGAAAGAATGTAATAAATTATCTTTTAGGAAAATAAATATTTGCTTTAAGCAAATTAAAGTATTTGAATTTAGTTTATTATACTTTTTGATAAATAACATCGTTTAGACCACATAGGTGATAGTTTTATATAAGAATGTCCGTTTTATGCAGAAATGGTTTGTAATTGAATTCTAAGTGTAAATTGTGTGGGTTTTTTTTATCGAAATCGATGTTTTGACTTAACATTAGTTTCGACTTTTCTTTTTAAAATACACTTAGAATTATAATACCTCTTTAAAACTAATAATTTATAGAATATGGCTAATATTGTTTTCGTTCAAATATCTGAGATGTGAAAACCAAGCAAAAGTTCGAGTTTTGAAGTTTAAAGGTTTTCGATATAGATATGGAAAGAAATTTCCATAAACGATATCGCTTATATGGAAAATATTTATTTATAATCTTATCACTAGATGTCAAAGTATAAAAACTTTCTCATATCTCGAAGTTTGAAAACATTGTTCGGATGATGCCTAGGGGAAACAATACCTCAACTTTTCCGACTTTATTTTTAACTAAGAGATTGTATAAGTTTGGGATCCGATAAATAGTGATAAGGGAATGTGATTTAGTTTCCATATACGATCAATTTCGAATATTCCTGATAGTTGATTTAACAACTATTGGTTCAACTTTCTTGGGTTGTATCATCTAATCAAAATGATTTGTTTCTTTTTGAGCGTTGTTATCCTTTGTTGTAAATGACTAAATCTAGAAAGCGAATGCACGTCTAGTTATGTAGGGTTTCTCCTATTAGCATAATTGACATCTACTCTAGGGTTGGTTATATGCGTGCAAGATCTGAAATATTCAGATACTCGGTAAAATTGGCAGGGTCCGGCTAGTATATTTTCGAGAACAATGTAGTCCTCAAGTATATTCTAGAGGTATAATCTTTGGTCGGATGGGCGCACACTCATAGTCATTTGTTAGAAAATTTCTCGTTTTATTCCTTTGGTTTCGGATTTATGAGTTTTCCTATTTTAATTGCATCGGGAGAATAAAACCTCTACGATGTTTAATTATTTGTATCCATGGTGAGATTGGATGTTGTTGGAAGCGGTCTAGTCTGCAATAAGCGGTATGGTCAAGATATTTCGGGAAAATTAACCTTTTTCCTTGTTCGATCCATTTTTGGATTAGTTTCTTAGTTTCCATCGAGAAGTGTCGCGATCTCTTCTCAACGAAGTATTGTACTGTTATTACTTTTATGTTAGCAAAATTTTATTTATGACACCCTTCCTTGTTGTTTCAGTGATTTGGTTTTTGTTGATGTTGATTCGTTCATGTTATTCTTGTGAGGTAAAAACCCGTTCCGCAACCAATGACGTGGTCTGACAGAATTTTTGTATGTTTCTTATTACATGAGTTTTCTCATGTTGGTATTCCAGACTGATCCATGCATTATTTTATTATAATGCTCGGGTCAGATCGAGCTTGTTTCCAGGTCGTCTTCTGTTGGATGTGGAGCTCATGGAGTAAAGCTGGAAGTTTGTTTTTCGCAGTATTTTATTTCCGCTGTATTTTATTTTACCTATCAGCACTGTAAGGTCAGAATTTTATAACTGTCCACCTGATAGGATTTGTTTTTAACTATGATGTACATTCTATCTTAGAGTGACAGTTCATCCGCCTTTATTATTATTTTATGTTTTCGATTCCGATTTGAGATTCTGTGTTTCTTCTGTTCCTTTTTTTACCCTGACTATCTACGTTTTCGACGATTGAATGTTTGACATTAAAGTACAGTGGACGTAATTAGTGTCGACTTTCGATGGTCGAAAATGTGGGTCGTTACATTATATATATTGAATTGGAATTGGTGAGGATGTTATATTTGGATGTTTTTTGATGGTATACCTTGTTTGGATGACGTGTGATGTTGATGATTCGGTTTGAGATGTTTTAGGATTGCACAAGGTATGTATTGGGTCAGATTAGACAAAATACTTCATCTGACCCGTATAAATATGAGTTTAACTTCGATCCTATATGAGGTTGGATATGGGTTGAGTTATAGTATAAGTTGAGTCGGATTTAGTAGGGTTGAGTTTAGTTGCATGAATATAATAAAAAATGAGAATAAGTGGGATTTTTTTAAAAAGTAATAATAAATTATTCAGTATAATATATCAGATTTTAGCGAATATAATGCATTTAAAATAACTGGTCCATTATATCACATATTTTATTAAAATTTCATCGTAAAACACATCATATGAAATCAATTCACTACATGGTAGAACAAGTGTTTCATTTTAAAGTACATTAGAATGCGCTTTAAAACATCTTTCCCGGGATTCTATCTCGTTTGAATTGACATGATTTTTTTTTTTTTTTTTTTTTTTTTTTTTTTTTGCATATTTAGTATAGAATACATAAACATCATTCTAGGATTAGACTATTCTAATTATAAATGGATTATAGTTTTTTTTTAATGTAGGATTGTGTTGGGTTAAAATAAGGTTGAGTAAAATAAAATATCACACCAGACCCGTATATAGTATGAGTTACAAATTGTAACACATATCCGCCTCGAACTATGATGAGTTGGGTTTGGTTTATGTGGATGGGTCGGGTTGGTGGCAGGGTCGGATTGGATATGGGTTGTGCAGCCTTAAGATGTTTGGATGATTTATGTTGTATATATTGGTGTTGATTTGGTTTACGTCGGATGTTTATATTGTTGTTGTTATAATGCATTATACAAGTGTTATACATATACATATGTGTGAAATGAAGCAGGAATGAATATTGATATTGTCTGAGTGACTACAATATGAAGGACTTGTTATTTAAAAAAAATACCCAGATTACCAGCGGCTACCAACAGATTGCAATGACTTATTGGCCATATTTTCCAACAGCTAATTGACATGTTAGAGCCGTCAGTAGTTGTTGGTATAATCGTCGGAAAATGCTCGTTGGTTCCGTTGGAAACCATAAAAAGTCGTGAACTCTTTCAACGACCGCCAACGGCGGCTCAGAGCCGTTGGAATAGCCGTGTTTCTTTATAGTGACACCAAATTTATTTTTTAGACTGAAGGACATACTTTGAAAATATTAGACTAAAAGACAGTGTTAAATGAAATCGACATTTTGTATAGTGTAAAACTGAATATAGCATTTCGACATAGTGTAAAAACTGAATATAATGCTAGCTATATTTAGCAATTTTCTTTAGTGTGTGTGTGTGTGTGTAAATATATATATATATATATATATATATATATATATATATATATATATATATATATATATGCGAGCGTTCAATGACACCCCAAATAGTGCAGCACCCCTAAATGCCCCATGATTTCCACCACATATCATGTTTCTCTCTCCCTCCACTCATTCTCTTACCTCCCACTCACTTATTCTAATATAAATGTTTGGTTTACATAGAGGGCAAATGGGGTGCTCACTATTTGGGGTGCCACTGAACGCTTCTCATATATATATATATATATATATATATATATATATATATATATATATATGAGGCAAGTTCAATGACACCCCAAATAGTGAGCACCCCTTTAGCCTCCCACTTTTCCACCACTCATTTCCCACTAACCCTTCTTCTCTCTCCTTCCACTAACTCTCTCACTTCCCACTCACTTTCTTTAATATAAATGAGAGGTGGAAATCAAGGGGCTTTTGGGATGCTCCATTTTTGGAGTGCAACAGAACGCTTGCCTATATATATATATATATATATATATATATATATATATATATATATATGTATATATATATATATATATATATTAAGTTTGTATTTGGCCTAAAAATGAAACTCAGTGTCTTTCAATTTATTTTTTCTTAAAATTTGTCATTTCTAATTAGCTGTTATAACAATTATAAATTTATACTCCACTTAAAGAAGGATTAATGGATTAACCAGGGATTTATAGTTAATTAAGATAATAATTGAGGATAGAATAAATGACAATGATATCACTTAATAAATGATCAACCGTCCCTTTATTTTGAATATCGCCAGATGCAGTTTGACTAAACCCCAGTAAAAACACAGCAACCAACCCTAGTTCGATCCAAGCAGCAATAAATCCTGTTTCGGATAATCTACTGATCCGGGAATGACAGGGTAATCCTTTATTCCGTTTACTCGTCTTTTTTGCAATCGTTTTATACTGTCAGTTGCGGTGTGAGCTATAGAAATTATGTTATAATTTGTACAATCAAGGGGTTATTGATGCAACTTGATATGTTTACATCAACATCTGTACTTCAAATGTGAATAGATCGTATTGATCAATTGTTTGATGATTTTATGCTGGGGAATTTTTGAGTTGATTTCTAGAATTCAGATTGCAAGCAAAAATGTTGTACCAAAAATGATCTTCTATGCTACATGAAATTTCTCGATGATCCTCCATTAGAAGAATGGTAATCAAACTGCCATTTACTCCCTTATTCTCTGAATTAGACTAGCACCAATTGCCCTTTTCAGAACTACTACTTTAAATATTTTGGCTGCATAGAATTTTCATTTTAGAGTTTTCGATCCACGATCAAGCTAAAAGTCAGCCGTATGTATAAATTCGGAGAGGAAGTCAATGCTTTTGAGTATTTGACTGCAATTTGCTAGATTTTGAAAAAAAGGGGAGATATCTGATTTTTGGGCAATATGGACTACACATAAGCTTGGGAAAGCTTTAAATGTTGTACTCCTGAATCAGTATGTAGGCTAAAGTAGTTCCTTTACTTGGCTCATTACTAGAGATTTTGGAGTGAAACAGCAGCATTTTCTATAAGCAGTTTAAGTATTGCTGTAGTTAGTTGGTAACTGCAGTACAAACCTAAGTAATTTGATATGCAATATGACTGCAAATGTAAGCCAGCAATGGTTTCTAAATTATATTCAACTTAGTAATTTGTAATGACAGTGCCTTTTTGTGTGCGTTCTATGTTAAGGTTTTAAAAGGCAAAAACATACACGAGACACTTTCGGGTCCATGGGGTGAGGCGTTAGTCTCAAAGCGTTGAGGCGTTAGCTTTTCAGGTAAAAGAAAAAAGCGGGTAAAAGAAAAAAGCGAAACATATAATGTAATTTGAAATATAAGAACGTCAAATATCAAATTTGAAATAAAATACAATTAACATAAATTGCAATGGATTAAATGATCTCTTTTCTTCAGTAGTTTACACAAACATTTTTGTTTTAAGAAAAGAAAAAAAGAAGAACAAAAAAAATTGCTCCATAGTCTCGATGGGAATTGAGTTGACTCCAGCGTTTGGAATCGGCTTTGATTCTGGATGCTGGAATTGAGTGGACTTCAGCATCTGGAATCGAGTTCTGTTCCAAATGCTGGAATTGATTCGTTTCCTGCATTTGGAATCAATTATTTAAAAATTTTACTTTTTTATTTTGCTGGAAGAAGACGGGTGAATATCGGTTGAGAAAATTAGAAGGAATACTATGGATTTTGAATTAGAGCTACCCAATTTTTTTTTGCTATTGAGGCTTAAGCCTCAATGTGTTTCTTACTCGAGGCTTGCATTTTTTGCGTCTCAACCATCTGAGGTCCACGCGCCTTTAGAGCAAAACAAATTTTGAAATGCACCTTGATGCATTATTGCCTACGCATCTCCTTGAGGGGCGCCTTGGTCATGTTTTTTTTTTTTTTTTTTTTTTTTTTTTTTAAACATTGGTCTATATAGCTTTCCTTTTATTGTAGCTTGTTACCGAATTTGGTTATATAGGTGAACATATATAAACCATTGCTTATTTATTTACCTTTGTTATCTCAACATGTGGTTATATTTTCTTAAATTTTTAACCTTAACCTGTAGCCTTGATGTGCATGAAGTTTGATCTCTTATAACTAAATTACAAACTTGTATTGCTAACGAAGTTACATGACTTACAAATGACATGGCAGGTACATAAAATATATTCATGTTTTCTAATGTTTAGTTTGGTTCTTACAATCGATGTATATTTTACCTTGTTGTTCACTACAAACACATTACATTATACCACTTGTCATAACATGGAGCTTTCCCAGTCGGGGGATAGATGTGTTTCTTGTGCCCGTTTTCTCATCCCAATGGAAGTGGGTTGATGATACAACAATAAAGGTTATCAGGGTTTAAGTTAATGGTAACAACTGTATTTAAAATGCAAATTCATTCACTTTTGGTGCTGGTTGGTGTCTTTATTACCCTATCATGTATATATGTTTCATTTGAACTTATGTTTGCAGACATGTTATGTATTTTTTAATAATAAATAAAAACTAATGAGATGGTTTTCTGTGTTAAAGAGAGATGTGGTTGTTCCATTATTGGGATCAATTTGGGACTGAGTGGAAACAAGATGCTGTGATGTGTGCAAAAGGGCAATACTTATCACTCTTTTGTATCAAAGATGTTCATATAATAGGGCCATCACATATGTTGTTAAAACAAGCAATGCAATTTGATGTTTGTATGTAGGATGTTTACTTTGTATCATATTTATTATCATTGATACGTTTAATTGTATGATTTATACTGATGCATTTTGATGATTGATTTGTAAACTTCTTTTACATGCATCTTATGCAGACCATCATGGTTGATAGACGGCAAAAGAATTGCAACAAAGATTAAATATGCATCTGAATCAAAGGATCCTAACAGAGTAAATTGGATAAGCAATCCAACAAAGCCATGCCCAAGTTGCCACCATATCATTGATAATAGTGATGTAAGTCTCCCTTCTTTTCCGGGGGGTAACATTTTTGGCTTTATCTTTCAATTTTATGGGATTGTTAATTTGTTGTTCCTGCTTCAAGTAACATTCTTGCATCCCAATTTATAACTTGCATATTGTAACCGTGGGGAGCTAGAGTACATATAAACAATCCCCCAATTTTAAGGAAGATTTGCTAGCATTGTCTCAAGGTTTTTTGTTTGCTCGTCACCGTTAATTTGCAAAAGAATAATCATTTTAGTTTTTTTTGCTCACATAACCTCAGCCGCATCTCTGGAGGTATCTTCTTGTTAAAAAATTATTTGTTCAGGCTGATGTAATCTTCATTATCATGACTTGTTAACATATTCCTGGAGTTATAACAACTGCTCCTCAGGGTTCATCGGTATGACCATACATTTGAAATTTTATTACATTATCATATCCGCGAATTATGAGAATATGTAACATGTGGAATTGTGGATAACATTCATATAACTATTTTTTTTCTTGGACGTGCGAGTTTTTTTTTTCTGTGATACTATCACCAACCTCTTCATATCGTATCATTGTGGCAGTTCGCCAGTGCAGTATTCGATGTTGTGCAAGTGTGTAGAAAAATTGTTCAACTAATTTATTTGCGTACCTCTTTTTATGCATCAGTGATATTCTGTATCATGTATCATCGGTGCTTATTAATAAGTACGTTTTTTCTCCTGATTTCATAGAGTTCTCTTATACTTTATTATGGTTTATCAGTGGAATTTTTTTTCTTTTGAAATTGGATATACTAAGAATATTGTTTAATCAATCCATCTGGTATAATGGTTCAATTCTCTTACCAGGTGGAAGTCTCCTTTTTTTTTACCATTAAATTGACTGAAAATTTATCGCTCAAAGCCAAGCCATTCAACTCGATTTTGATCTACTCCCAACTCAAAATCCCAATCCGTAAACACAATTGTGTCAATTAACAACCATTTTGATTTAATTTGACCCGGAAACAGTCTACCAAAATCCTATAAAACTGACTTGACAATACTCTTGTTTTTTCTCGATCATATTTAATGATATGACCCCAAGGTAACATGTTTTCAATAACATTTTTCAATGTGCAAACATATACTGCTAATTAGTGCGCTTGAGACTTGACAATTTGTACACATGCTGTGTTCTCTACATTAAAAGATTGTTTAACTACAACCTGACAGGGCTATTGATCTTCTAAATGATATTACATGACTCTTTTGTTAGTGTCAAATGGGTAACAGTTAAAGAACTATAACGGATATCATTATGTTATTTCATTATTTTGTCACCTTCTATCAATTTATGTAGCTCTCCGGTGGGACTAATAATACTACGTTCATAGAAGCGATCAAACCTACAAAGAAATGCAGATAATACTTTAGACTTGATACATTATATGTCTAGATCAGTTCTACACTATATGGCTAGTTACCATCACAAAATCCATAAAGGGTGTGACCTAGTGCACTTGACTATCCACTGCATGAAGGTAGTGAAAAAGTTGCCATGATAATATGTCCTTGCATGCAATAAATTTTCATGTGGAAATACCCATTGCTGAAAAATTATGTCTCTCTTATCGCTTATGTCAACAGTGTTGCATAATTGATTATCACACCATCAAATATATTTATTGGTTAATTACGATAACAAAACTTTGTTCTACATCCAGGTACTTCAAGAGTGGCCAGGCTTACCTGAAGGAGTGAAATTTGATCCATCTGACCAGGAATTAATTACCCATTTGATCGCAAAATTAGGGAAAGGAGATGAGAGGCCTCATCCTTTCATAAATGAATTTATTCCTACCGTTGATGAGGATGATGGAATATGTTATACGCACCCTGAAAAATTACCAGGTGGCAGCCTTATTCTGAATAAATTTTCAGTTAGTATATCGTCTTTCAACTCCTTATTTTTTATATCATAGGCAAGATTGTAAAAATCGCTAGGCGAATGCTAGGTGGTAAGCCTGGACTAGGATAAATCACATAGACAGGGATTAATCGAAACTAGTTGTTTTTGATAAAGTCATGTATTTGATTGAAAGTTTAGTATTTTGTTTAGCATTAACTGATTTACAGCGGGATATCATGGAATTAGATAGGTTTGAAAGCAATTATGGAGACACGTTCGCTTGAAATAAACAATTTGATGCTTATAAGAAGCTTCAAACCTAAGTTGGTGCATATGTGGTGCTTATAAATCTGTTTATATGCTTAAATAATAGAGTAAGTCTCATCTAGGTGGATTAGACAAATATCTAGGTGGATTAGACAAATATCTAGGTGGTTAGGCTAGCCTGCCGCCTATGCGGAGCATAGGAGGAATCATAGAAGGATTTTTACAGCAGGGATCAGAGGCTAAAAGAAACTCGGTTAACTTCTCACCCTCTTATCGTTAGACCACAAGTTGCTTACATCATTTAACATTTGCAATGCATGTTCATAGTTTCCAAACCTGTGTACCTCATAATATTCAACATCAAATAAAATATCTACTTTATCCTCTCTACATTCAGATCTAACATTTTATTTTTCTTGTTGCACA
Organism: Allium sativum; assembly: GCA_030737875.1. Lineage (NCBI taxonomy): Eukaryota > Viridiplantae > Streptophyta > Magnoliopsida > Asparagales > Amaryllidaceae > Allium > Allium sativum. The sequence continues at coordinate 392,912,114 of CM060922.1, forward strand.
TCAAAGCGTACAAATTCTGTCCAAATATCCAAAAAAATTAGAAAAAAATATGCTTGAAGACAAAATATTTTCTATATACACCATTCTTTTTATTGAAAAAATCATTACCTGTGTATATATATGTATACATATAATCAAAACCCAGAAGAAAAAAAAAGATTGAGCGCTCCAGTGGCAGCAGTATGACGCTATAGTCTGAAGTCCTAGAGAAGAATAGATTCGAACCCATGAAGCATCTAAATGAGTGCTCTGCTTAAGTGAAGGAAGACTCTCTTTATCAAAGACGAAGAAGATTGATTGATTTAATCGCTACTTTTTTAATTTGTTTTTGAGGAAACCCTAAATATAAGCTGACTCAACTCTTTTAATTTCTCATTAAATTTTCTTCTCTTTTCTTCAAAAAAAAAAATGTAGTTGTTTTGCTTAAAACCAAATATATTGAATACGTTCCAATATTTTGTTAAATTTTGATTTGATTTAGCACTGGAAGTTTTTGGGTGTTTGTTGATGGCTTTCAAGTTTAAAAGAGAGAATACAATGAAAGATGAAATTAGGGGTAATTTTGTAAACTAGTGTAGGTTGAGTAATTTTTGGTGCATGCTAGTTCGTTTTATTTTTTGATGTTAATAAACTTTGGTTTATGAACAAAATTTTCCACTGCTTAATGCTCCTAAACAAACTTGTATTTTTATTAATTTTTCTAGGAGTGAAGCTTGATGGGAGTGTATCGCACTTTTTTCATCGCACATTCAAGGCGTACAATTCTGGAACCCGGAAACGTAGAAAAATACAGCATAATGGTGCTGATGATGTGCGCTGGCACAAAACTGGAAAAACTAAGCCCGTGGTCGTGGATGGCAAGCACGTAGGATGTAAAAAGATTATGGTTCTTTATAGCTCTTTGAGGAATGGAGAAAAGCCTCAAAAGACCAATTGGGTTATGCACCAGTACCATTTGGGTTCAGGAGAGGATGAAACAGATGGTGAATTTGTTGTATCAAAATTATTTTACCAACAGCAGCCTATGTTGAAATCTTGTTCCAACGCCATCAAATTTGAAGTGGTGGAAGAAGCGTCTCCAGTGATAGAAATTATGGATAATGATGCTCTTCCTCTTCCTCTTCCTCCAACATTAGATGTTGCCCACGCTTTCAGTATGCCTGATAATTCTGCTATGATAGTAGTGCATTCACCTCTAGACGACGATCAGAACTGTGTACAAGAATCAGTATGTTTTATTTCCCCTTTCGTATTTCTGCTTTGTTATCTTAGGATAAAATGGTAGGAAACTTTTTAAATTTTCCTATATGGCGATTTCCTAAATTTTAAAACCTAGCAGTCGATCCTATCCTTCAAAAAATAAAACTGCTTGTTGATTTAAGTGTGAGAATGCCCGTACCATTGAATCAACGAAGTGCAGTTTCTAATAAATTGAGTTGTATTCTTGGCTGTTCACTAGGAGGTATGATTTTGTATTGTGGAGTATCTGTCAGCACCATGGAGTACACTGTACACACATATCGCATCTTCACATTTTACCTCTCTGGTTTCCTGGCCTGTCGTTTTATGTTTGAAATTATTGAAATATAACAATATTTTGTGGACCATCTCCGCGTTTTTTTGGTCTTTCCAAAACTTCCAACCCTTTCAAAACCACAGTTGGCATGGTCAGTTGAGATAAATATTTTAATGGTTTATACTAACTTGTATCCTGTAATGAAAAGTTTTCAGTGGAGTAATCGTGTGGATAACCTTCATTGTGACAATACATATTTACACACAAAATGTGCGTTGTAATAAAAAAAAGTTGTAACCCCCCCCCCATATATATATGTGTGTATATATATATATATGTATGTATGTGTGTGTGTGTGTGTTTGTATGTATATATGTGAGGGAAAGGCTTTGGCACTAATCGACCACCCCCCGAGCCCGGAAAGCCGTGAGAATAGTACCAGGATGGGAGACTGACCTGGGAAGTCCTCTCGCGCTTGAGTACGGGAGCCTTTGGCACTGGGTATCCACCTTTATATATATATATATATATATATATATATATATATATATCAATGTTTTAAAACGCAAAAGGCGTACGCGAGGCGTTTTCGGGTCTGTGAGGCGAGGCGTAAGCCTTTCAGGGAAAGATGAGGCGCAACACATATCCCGTTTGCTCATTTTTTTAACGAACATGGACATTAACACATAATTAAAATAGCTCAAGACAGTGCACAACAGCTTAAAAAAAAACAGAACAAATAATAATAATAAAAAAGACAGAACACACAGCAGTTTTAAAACAAGGACAGAAAAAAAAAACCTCTCTTTCGAAATTGATTCAGGAATGGAACTCGATTCCATAACAGGAATCGAAATCGATTCCTGTTGTGGAATCGAAATCGATTCCTGTTGTGGAATCGAAATCGATTCCTTAACTGGAATCGAGCTCGATTTGAGGAATCGATTTCGATTCCACAACAGGAATCGATTTCGATTCCTCTTTCAACTGATTTTTTTTTAAACAAACGCACGCCTCGGAGAGTTGAGGCTCTGAGGCGTGCGTTTTTGGCGATTTCCACGCCTCAAACCACTGAGGCGTAAGCCTCAGGAGGAAAACGCCTATTGAAGCACGCCTCCAGGCGTTTTAGCCACCGTCTCGCCTCGAGGCGCGTTTTTTAATACACTGATATATATATATATATATATATATATATATATATATATATATATATATATATATATATATATATATATATATATATATGGCAGCGTTCCTCTACACCTTCTTATATTGCACATGAACTCTCCCCCTGAATCTTAGTCATTCATTCCCCCACTTATTCTCTCATAGTGGAAAGAGAGAGAATGAGTGGGGCAATGAATGACTGAGATTCAAGAGGAGAGTTCATGTGCAATATTATGAGATAGGATCAAGAACACCCCAATAGTGCAACACCCCTTTAGCCCCCTTGATTTCCACCATTGAAATCCCCTTTCTCTGTCTCCTCCCACTAACTCTTTCTCCCTCCACTAACTTATGTAATAATAAATGAGTGGCTCAGGTTAAGGGGCTTTAGGGGTGCTACAAAATTTGGGTGCCATGGAACCCTCCTCTCTCTCTCTCTCTCTCTCTATATATATATATATATATATATATATATATATATATATATATATATATAATTCTATTTGAACACAAAAAGGAGACACAAAATTAAACGCAACAAATCTCAGCCACTAGATCCTCTCATGAATTCCACTCTCCACTTAAAGACAAACAAATCCAACAGTTTACGACTTGTGTGTCTTATTTTGTGTCCCAATAGCCGCTCCCTTTATATATATAAACCCAATTTACTAGCTACAATCCTTGCTTCTCTTTAGAGTTTTCAAATTGTGTGCAACAAAACTATCTTTTATATTCCACTCCACATGCGGAGGTGACATTTATTTTGGTTGAGGTAGCTGGCTTCCACTGGTGAGATAGTTTCATCAGTTATTATTGGTTATTCTCTTGCGCATTCTTTCCTAAACTCTTAAGTGTCCAGTCGTTACAAATATATTAGTCGAAGCCAAATTATGTAGTTAACAACACTGTATGTCAATTTAAAAGTAAATAGCAATGAAAGGAAAGTTCAAGTGTTTCAATATGCAGTGATATTACATACGTGCTGCATACTTCGCTCAAGGTTGGATAAGACAACAACTAAGAATGTGAATCAATAAATTATTCCGCTGTACAGATTATGTTTAGTTTAAACTTTAAAGTTCTTGTCTGATTCCTCTAGTCCTACATTTAGACATGAAAACTACTTCGCTTTCAACTTAACTACTTCTTGTACCGAATATTGAACGAATAATCAATTATATCATTAAACTTTATCTGTGAAACACTTAAATGGTTTTTTGTTAAAGTTGGTCGGGTTGAGTATATAAACTAATGATCGATGTTAATCAACGTTATTTCGTTTGAAACTCGATCTAAAGGGTAATATTAACCTCTAATTTTAATGCACAAATACCTACCTGCATGGCTGCATCACATCCCATTGCACCCTTTAGCCAAATGTCTAATGACAGATGCTCTTATCCACACCTTTGCACAATAGTGACAATATAACTCCAGACTGATGTAGCAAAAAAATGAAACAGAAAATTGAATGTGTTACTGTAAAATCCTATAGTATTTCTGTTTTACAATAAGTAGGGAAGGGGTAAAAGTTTATAGTTGCTTTTCTGTCACTTTTCCTTGTAGACCTTATTTTTAAGTTTGAAACTTACATAAACTCTGAATTTAGGATTAATACAAAGTAAAAATATATATACAAACTCATGTTCCTTTTCTATCCACTTTCTATTTGTTTAGTTCTTTCAATATTTCAGATAGAGATACTGATCCTTCTAAAAACAGTGTAACATAATAACAACATTGAAAATGAAAAAATAAAATAGAAAATACAATAACCTAGACCGCAAAGGTAAATCAGAGAACTAAGCCAATGAATTATAAATATGTTCGTCATAAAATAACATTGTAAAAAGATTAGGATTCAAAAAAAGCAGCTACCAGCCTGCCATCTCAAATCTGTCAATTTGCCCGACCATTTCAGTGCGTGTGCTTCTTCAGTTGAGTGTTGGATGTGAACCTCAACCTTACAACAATGCAAATTCAACTGCAGAGTACTTATGTACGATGAATAACCTCGCTGATCTTGAAAATGGCACAATTAATATGTACGATGAAGGAAATATGGCCTCATGTCATCCACTAGAAAATAAGTTAACATCTAAATCAGACAACATGGAATATAGTACCACTTATTGATTATATGCACTCAACAGGAAGAAGAAGATCCAACCATGGATTTCTATCTAATTTACCCTGCATAAGGAGTGAACATTTTATTTTAAAACAGCCACCACAACCAGAACCAGTAATTTCAGCAGTAGTGTGTGAAAGTTGGAGATTTAACATTGGTAACAACTAAAGAATACACCTACTTCCCTGAAGATAACATACAAACTTGGATTCAAAGATCAGTGCAGCAGGATAAAAATCGGCTCAGCATCTGAAAAGAGCAGAACAATGTATTAATTTTTTTAAATCCCACATAATGGAAACTAATAAAAATGGCAGAAGTGAAATTCTGATGTAATTTGAAATTAGCAGCGGAAGCACGATTGAGAATAAAAATTATGTAAAACGAAATAGATGCCAGGAACGCTGTATCATTAGGGCATGAGAGATAATGTAGAAGATGTATTCGGCAATTACTGACTATTGCTTTTGCGGTTGTGCAAACAGTCTACCCACTGCTTGGTGTCAAGGTGATACCGCAAGGACAATGGTGGTAAGAGTAAATTGACGTCTAGTGGTGATTGCAATGCAGGTCTCGCATGAATTAATTCTATCGATTGAAATTAGTAGTCATGTATGGTACAATATAAATAGAAGTAAATTAGTATGTTTTGGCTTGCAGTTGCAAGTGCGTGAGTTGTGCGTTGGGGTGGCATGTGTAAATAAATCGGAGAAAGGCCTAGAGAGCAATATTTTGAAATTCCGAATGATAGCATGTCCACTTTGAAAATGGCAAGTTCTTGTTTTCTAGTTTAAGTAATAGATTCGAAAACTTCATTAAAAATCTTTCTATTTGAAGGATATACGAAACTATCACTCTAAAATTCTTAAATCAAACGATCCTTGAAATATCATTTTAAATAATTGATATGTAGGAATATCATTTTAAATATCTCAAAACAATTGATATATTAAAATAATTGATATATCAAAATACTATTTTTGCCATCTCAAATTAAGTGATATATTAAAATGTCATTTGAATTATACCAAAATAGATAATATATTAAATTATCATTTTAAATGTCTTGAAATAGCAAAAAATGGTAATTTTGTGTCTTTTTTTCCAAATATCTTTTCAACTCTTTTAATTTGAAAGAATACTATTCATCTCAATATACATAATGTACTAACATACAAACGTCTCGCAACAACTTGTATATTACATAAACACACCAATATTTGAAAACTACAAGAAAAATGAGTAAACAGTTTATCATACTAACATAATAATTGAATTCGGTACTATTTTTTACATGAAGTATGCAAATTTCGATCATGGATATGCATGGACGAAAGTTGTAAGGACTAGATTGACGGAAGTTGTAAATCTTAAAGCTTAAACTTTAAATAAAAACGGGGTTCAAATCATAAATCATAGATTTAAAAGATCCATATTTTATGGTTTATACACATTTTGAAGTTGATTTTCATATTTAAACTTGTACTGCTAGACTTAAAACTCAATTTTCTCTCGTATTTCCTTTTCTTTATTTTGAAAACATTATAATTGAAATTGTGAATCCAAATAAATATGTTAAATATGGTAATCCAGAGTTGAATATTTTCTTTAATTGTGGTTTTAACTAAGTTTGAATCGAAGTATAAATCGAATCGTAAATGGACATATCCTACCGGAGTTGGGATTTAAATCGTAAAAATTTTGACAGCAATTTCGACCAATTTGAAAAAAAGGAAAGAGATATGCCAATGAAATCAATGTTGATTTCATTTATTTTAGGTGCCTAATTTACAGTAAAATTAATGTTAATTTCATTTACTTTAGGCACCTAAAATAAATGATTTTGACACTACTTTTTGCATGACTAAACTCATTTCGAGTGTACGAAATTCAAGATTCGTATATGGGTGAACGTTGTCGAAGCGAAGTAGACGAAGATTACTTTTGTTTATTCGACTGATCGAAAAAATGAAGGGAAAATTTCCGGATTATAAATGAAAGGAAATTGGCGAAGATTACTTTTGGTCATTTTTTAGCTATACTGTCTAAAATGCTGCAAATTTTATTGATTTGTTCATATTTTAGGGTTTCCAAATTGTGCTCTTTTCAATGTTTCTGACACAGGGGAAATTGATATTTCAAATTAATTGGTTGAATTGTATTATTTAACATTCGAGCAATGTTCAATACCACTCTTTTTTTTGTGGCGCCCATTTCGTATTTTGAGATATGCTGTTCAAATGCTACAAAATTGTGTTGATATATTTGTACTTTGCCTAAGACCGTCTTCACAATTTCTTTTGTTCGTTTCAGTATTTCTGGCAAAATGAATTTACATTTCAACTCAACAGCAGAATATATGTTTTAAATTTTAATGGTAGATATTGACCTGGAATTTTGAAGAAGTTATAAGTTTTGAAAGGACCTCAATTTTCGTGGATATGATATTCATAATGTAGTTCAAAACCAAATAAACAATTGTAGCATTTAGCATGGTGTAACTGAAAACGTGGAGGCAGTAATGTAGAGCTATGTATATGCTTGTCTATGTATAGTGAATGTGTGCCTGTAAGTATACTGAACTTATGTGTTGGTAACAAGAATCGAAATGAATCATCCACATGCTTTATTGAAGTAGAATAAAGTGGGTTTTAAACAGTTGATGCAAAGACATAGTAAAACAGCGTAGGATGTGGTTTCGTTCAAATTATCCCACCTCTATCGTGCAAGTACACGCTCATGTTTGGATGACTGAATACGTGATATTTACAGCAATTGTTTTCTTATTATTCATGAAAAATAGGTCATAACCAATAGTGGCACTATCATAAACGACTCCACAAGTGACAAAATACTAGAGCAAGGAAACTTTGCTGATCAAGATTATGGAAATGGAACTGAGGCTACAGAAGACCCAAAATGGTGGGAAGGGGAGTCACAGTTACTATTAGATTCTCAACAGCTAGCCGAAGGTATTGCACTATGCGATGAATTTCTTCAAAGCCAAAGCCAGACATCATGTGGCGGTGAGACTGAAGAAGCAGCAAAGAGAACTAAACCTTGTGCCTTGTCGGAATATGCTAAGAAAGGAGGCGTCGATGTGTTCAAAAAAGATTTAGAAGAATGCCAAATTCTCAACGGTGAACGTTTTGCTACTGATGATTCACAGCCGCAGTTGCCGAATTTTGAGCTGCTGGATACCCCTCCTGATTTCAGGCTTAGTCAACTTGTATGTGTTTTATTTGTTATTATTTTGCTGATTTTTGTTGTTTTACTAACTAAGCATATTACTTGTTATTGATGCAGGAGTTTGGATCCCAAGATAACTTCGTTGCCTAATAGTTGTACGTATTTGTGACAAAGGAGCTGAATCAGGGTGATGCATTTTGTCTAAGTTATATATGTATCATTTTGTCTAAGTTATATATGTATTTATGTAAACACTTATTTGATTTTGAATTTGAGTGACTATAAATTATGTTGATCCGGACAATTGTGATTTGCCGTTGATTAAGCACCATGTAACAAACAAGTTCTATGTAAGAAGCAATGATCTAAGACAACATTTTCTGAGTAGGCGCTTCAATTTTGTATTTAATTGCCCAAGCATCATAGCCTGTATTTATTGCCCAAGCATTTATAGTTTGTATTTATTGCCCAAGCATTGTATTTGAAACTTTCTGACTTGAACTTTGTTTCACCAAATTGAAGAATAATAAAATCATAATCTTTCCAATGATATTCATTTGTTATAGGGAATTTTACACATTTAGGCCTCTTTCTGATAAATATAACAAAAAAAGGTTATTTTTGAACACATTTACAGATATAAGTTTGTTTTGGCCACATGTGCAGCTAAGTGAAAAATTTCTAATTGGCTATTTTTGAGAAGTTGGCGACTGAAGATTTTTCAAAAACCACCAACATGGTGATTTTTGAAAAAGCGCCAACTAATTTTAATTTTTTTTGTATTGTCGATTTTTCAAAAATTGTTAATTGGCGATTTTGAAAAATCACCGGATAAAAAATGCCAGCAAGCATATGGTTAAAAGTGGTATATTTCTGTAATTATGTTCAAAGCTGGTATAAACACGTAATAATTTATAAAAAGCAAAGCCTAAATGAGAAAATTTTCTTTGTTATAAGTTTTGATGGAGTTTTGTGCTTTGAAAATATTTGAAAAATAAATAAATTGCTATAGAGGTCAATCACAATTTGCAATAATTGCAACTTATATATAAGTCTAATACATGCATATATATTTTTCTCTTTTGATTTAAAATGTTCAATTAATTTGAAACATTCAATTGGAATTTTGTTTTTATCACAAATGTTATATTTTCTACAACAATATCCATATATGTTGTAGTTTGACTAAATTTAGTTATCAAATATGTTACAATTCCAAATTAAATTTGGAAATTTTATTTTTACGGTTATCTATATTTAGTTTGGAATCTGAAGCAGAGACTGCAAATAATTGTAATTTACCGTGTAACATACAATTTCATATAAACATATAATATATGAATATTGTCAAAAAAGTATCAATTGTTCATGTTATGATAAAAATAACACTTCCTTTTAATCTTTATAAAAAAGTATCTTGTTTATTATATTGTATGTATGTTAGAAATCTGGATTCAATTCCTACTTGCTTTTGGAACTTTAAAGATAACATCCCTACGTTTTATGTCCCATACCAATATGTCATATTTATATATACAAATTGACGATTTATCACTTGCCTAAAACAAGTTACCCATGCCAAAGTAAAGGAACAAGGACTACTAGAAAATCACCCTAATTGTTTACTACATGTTATAGGACGTGCTTCACGTATGCATGTGAGTTATATTTTTAAAAACAATATGTGTTTAATATAATAAAGTTAAAATGATTTATGATTCACATGGATATTTAGTTCTATTTTCATATTTAAATCATGTATTATTAGTTTGAATTTTTATTTTCAAAGTTAAGATATCTAATTTTTATTTGTATTGTTAATCAATAAACAACAAAGTTGTAAAGAATGTTTATTTATTTGATTCTGCTTTTAAGAGATATTAAGATTTATCAGTATTTACAGAAATGCAGTTTGATTTGTATAAATATTTAATTGTTATATTCTATTTTTAAGTAATATATAAAGATAAGGGCATGCATGGGTATTTCTGCAATTTCACGGCCGAATCAAAAGTTTTTGTTTTCAAGTCAAGTATTCATAAAGAAAGATAGGCTAAAGAAAAACCTTACGCTATTCATATGGTAAGTTAACCCACATAAATTCACCATGATAAAATGCATATAAATTCACTATAACAAAGAAATAGTGATTTACATCATAATTCAAAATCCAATATTTTGATATTAAGTTCAATAATAATGACTCAAGCTGCTGCATTTGTAAAATGTATTGTATAAAAACATAATTGTTAATATTTTAAAATATATTATTATGTTTTTATTTGGTTGTTGGACATGTTGATGGTAATACATAATAATACTCAAAGTCTTAAGCATATTGCAAGCCAAATGCATATTCAAATAATGCTACGCTATGATTGCACTGTTGGAAGGATGATTCATAAACTCATAAGGCCAAGTCTTTATCTAGTACTTTTGAATAATTAAAAAAGAAAAATTAAGTGTGTAAACATTATTCTTTTGTTGCAATTTGGTGATGGTCATGTATGAAATAAAAAGACAGATTGGGGAAATGAAAACGGAGAGAGTGAAAGTGGTGAGAGAAGACAGAAGGTTGAACAACAAGATTGATAAGGAAAATTGAAGAATAAATCTAGAAGAAAGTTGTTAGAAATGAGATGATGACAAGACGATAATGAACAAGAATAACAGATAAAAGAAAAAAAAATAACATTGACTAAAACGCTCAATCCTACAACAAGATGTTATTTATTTATAATACGGTGCAACCTATCCTACCAACTTATAGGTTCAATCTACTCGTAAACTATGTTAAAATAGTTGCAAATGTTAGAGTATACTTTTAGCTCAATTACATCACGATCCAGAAGAAGATAGATAAAAACGTGGTATAAACTGTTGATTACACCTTTGCCTTTTGCAAACATCATTATAAATGATGTGATTATAAATAGTTAATAAAATATACACCAGTAAAATAACAACGAAGTCAATATATACATGCACCAACAAAATATTCATTCACTTGTATGCGTATATCAATTGACTTAATTTAATTTGATTAATGTGAAATTTATGTTTGATTACAAAATATTAATAACAAAAGTTGATTAACCAAAACTAAACGTAAATTGACTATAGAAATTTCAAAATTCAAACTTGAAGCTAAAAATCTAAATCTGGTTCAACAACTTTATTTAGAATCCAGATTTGGGTTATATCTAGTTAACGTAAAACGTAACTTTAATGAATTAATAATATTAAATCATATATGATATTTGAGTGTGTGATTATGCAGCTAAACATAATCTCAATTTATTTAGAGCGTGTACGCATTGCATGAACATACATGTTAAATTAAATTGTTTTAATCTAAATATAAAATTTACTTATTTCTAAATGCTTATATATAAATATATATAAATATGTGTAATGCTTATCAAAAGGAAATTTAAATCAAAACACACACATAAAGTTTAGAATAAAATGCTAAAATATTTCATGTTTCAAAACGATCCAAATCAATGTTATTTAGATCATTAAAGTTATGTATTAACTTAAAAACTTATTGCATATATGTTGAACCTTACTTACGGATGAAAATAAAATTTTACAAGTGTAAACATTTTCACTTTAAACAAATGAACTAAATCAAGTCAGATCCTCCAATTAATTGTTTCGATTATAACGTCGCTTATAAATCATGATAAAGCTATTTTGTGTGTGTGTGTGTGTGTATGCACGTATGTGTATGTGAGAGTGCGTGTGTGTATGTATGTATACATACATACATACATATATATACATACATACATACATACATATATATATATATAAAAAGGAGCTTGATCAACATGCAACTGGTTAAATATGTAAATTTAAGAAGAACATTTAAAGATCTTATTTTGGTTGTGGAGTCTAAATAAATCAAGATCAAATCCAAATAATTTTAGATAAAATACTTATTTTATTAAATCAATTCATATGAAAGGATTGGTTCTATTTACGTATAACATATAATATATGTGTATCAGACATATATACATTTATAGTACACATTATATATATATATATATATATATATATGTGTGTGTGTGTGTGTGTGTGAGCAACATTCAATAACACCTCAAATAGCGCAACACCTCATTACTCCCCTAATTTCAACCATGCATTTATATTAAATTAAGTTAGTGGGAGGAGAGATAAATAGTGGAAGGAGAGAGAAAGGGAAATGAGTGGTTGAAATTAGAGGGAAAATGGTGGTGTTGCACTGTTTATGGTGCTATTGTGTGTGTGTGTGTGTGTGTGTGATTTAGCGTACTCATATATAAGTGCGATGGTATTTACACCGTAATAAAAATATTCATCCCTTAATATATATATATATACACACACACACACATACATACATACATGTGTATATATTTAACTATTATACTTATTTAAATAGTTTGACCAATTCAAAATAATTTGAATCAAGATCCAAATGTTAATGGCTTGGATCTTTAAAATCAGATTTAATACACAAAAATTCTTTTCCAAAAAGAATTATAAATTAGGTCCCTAGAATGTTATTACTGAATCACATACAGTATGCAATCATTCGATGGATAATTGCAGATATTTTTGTAACATTTCTATGAATAATTTAGGAAATTTTTGTAATTTTTTTGTGAATAATTGTAGAAATTTCTGCAAATTTTCATTGAGAGCTGTGGAATCTACAATTTTTGATATAATTATATAAATGTTTGTAGTTATTCATTGAGTTATTGCATAAATTTATGTGATTACTCAATAACTTAATTCCACGGACCTAATTTACAGACTTTTTTGGCAAGGATGTTTGGTGTATTTTGAAACTTAATAGAAACTTTAGCCAAACTATTCAAGTCCAAAATGTATTATGTAAATTGAAAATTTAAAAGCGTGTTTAGTTTCGTTATGCATCTGATATTGGCGAAGCCTGCCGATTTTGTAACACCCTGCATTTTTAATAACAAAAGTAGTCAAATAATTAATAATGAAAAACACACATTTTTGCAATTGTCAAAATTTGGATACGAAACGTATATCATTGTGCATAGCAATTTTCTGATTAATCTACATATATAATATGTTTCGAACGCCGTTCGTACGGAAAATTAATTAACGTTCGAAGTCCCGTATGGGAAATATTCATAAGTTTAAATGTATTTATTTTCAAAATATGTTCATGTGTTAATTCCAAAATTGTATGCACTTGAATTTAAAATTTAATGTGTGTCAAAAATGGAAGATAACAAATAAAATAGGAAAGGAAAATAATGTTAAAAACATTAATCACGCATGATCAAAGCATGAAGGAAACATAGCCCAACATGTTAATAAATGTATGGGTCTACCCAAACTTGGGGTGGGTCGACCCAGGGGTCGACCCATGTGCTGACCCAAATAGGGTGTGGGTCGACCCAGGCCATGTTTGGACGTCGTGTTTTATTTGTTTTTATGATTAGATTTCTGTTATTTAAATCCGAAGGACGTCATTTATTTGGACCCCTATTGTTAATCCCTAAAAAATCCGTATGCACATTGAGTAAAGGATACGGAACGAACACCATCAGGGTCGGTCGTGCGCAATGTTATCTGAGGCACTTGAACAACTCACGATGGATAGGACGCAACTGCACAGAGCAAGACCCAAGTATCAAACCCAAGACAAATCAAGTCGACCAGTATGACCGAAGAAGATGGCACGATATACTATGAGAAATGCGGCTCAATGGAAATAAGGATCATACATTCTGTAAAGCCGCTCACAACAACGCAGCACGCTTGATCCAATATCAAAGTTCAATCGCACGCATCAAGACAAGAGTCAAGGTCGCACGTATATTTAACAACTGCTCATAAATTGCAACTCCTATCGCTCGACACTCGAATCAGAAACCCATTGGTAGGTCGTATACCAACTCCTAAATAGCACATTCACATCTCAAAGTCGCAAGTCTCGGTCGGTCGCCTCTAGACTAATGAAGATCGTCGCTCGCTCGCTCAAATCAGACACAACCACATTATGGAACTATGATCGATCATTCCTTCATCTCGCCATCAAGCAAATCAGATATCTACTCATTGAATGCTAGAAATAGACGCGACCGAAGAGCACCGACCGAAGTCACTCGCTTAACTACTCAAGACACTCGCTCCATTGAGTCGCTCGCACATGATAACTGAATACAGCCACGGACAGCTGGCTATAGCTAGCCAGTGGTATGACTGTAATTAACAGAATGAGCGATTCGTAGCCTGCATAAACGGATTTCAAGTCATTTCTCGAAGGAGGCTCACCCATAAATACACCATGGCTGCCAACATAAAAGGGATCGAATCTAGGAAACCACGAAGGGCTGCTAAATTCTATTGATTCGGCCATGGCGTCAAGTACAAACTGGTGATCAAGGAAAACGAAGGCATCCTCCTTCTCAATCATTCATCCATTCTTCTTTTCCTCAAATTCTACCATTATCTTATATAATTCCAAGATTGAAATATATATACGAGGGTATATTAAGTGAATATAGAGATGTATGAAAAGAGAGAATTGATGTATTTTGTAACCCTCATAATAAGAATGGAAATCATCTTCACAGAGGACGTAGGCCTAATTAATGGCTGAACCACTCTAAATATCGTCTCTACTTTACCTTTCTCGCATTTTTCATTTGTAATTACTGATTAAACACGGTTCCATTTATTTCTTACCGTATTGGTGAAGTACAGTTTTAGTACCTTGGGTGTTTAGACCAATTTTGGTGTAAACATTTTGGCGCCCACCGTGGGGCCGTGTTAGCTTCTTTCCCCATTCAGATCCGAGAAGATTTTCTGAGAAGAACTGTACTTAGAATATGAACATGCTAAGGGGAATCACCGACAAAGTCAACAGCCCCAACAACAGCGTTAACACCATCACGCCGTCTACCACCGATTCCGAGGCGGATGAGTTGCCTGAAGTTGAAGAAACTGTAACCAGGAAGGAATTGGAAGAGGCGATGACAGGATTAACGAATCAAATAACTATTGAAAACAATGCAATGATGAAGAAGCTCGAGTCGATACTCGCCATTCAAGCCGCCACCGCAAAAGCCACATTAAATGCCATATGTTCCTCGCTAGCCCGAACAAATCGCGGGCCAGAAGCAGAATTCTCCGCTTTAAGCTCAAGACAGCAGGATTCCATTCAGAGGGTTGCGCAACGCACTAATCTGAATTATGAAGGGAACAAAGAATCTATGCGCGGTCGTTTGGACGACGCAATCACGAAACGGAAAGACAGTCCCACTATTATAAGGACGTCCCTTCCAAAAGAATGCCCAAATTCCTTGACCCCAATTCACGAGGGCACATCTAGATCAAAATTTGATAATGAAGAAGGCGGTCAATCCATGGATCTGAGCAAGGAACGGAAATACATCTTAGGAATGGCGCGAGCAATTGTGAAGGAAATCTTAAAGAAGAAGGATGATCGAAGAGAATGGGAGTCCTTCCCAACTAAAACCCCGTTCACTGAAAGGGTTAAGAAGATTGTATACCTACCAAGATTCGAACCTCCATCGTTACAGTCCTATGACGGGACGAGCGACCCTAATATATTTCTGTGTAAATATGACCAGTATATGAATGGAGTATGCGCTACTGATGAAATCAAATGCTTATATTTCCCGACTTATCTAGAAGGGATGGCTTATCTATGGTTCACAAAGCTGCCGTCGCAGTCTGTGGATAATTTCGTGACCCTGGCTAAACTATTCAATAAGCAGTTCAAATCCCAAGCACTCAAAACTCGGGATGTTACGGAGCTAAGTGGACTACAACAAAGACCGGGAGAGCCCATCAATGCTTTTCTCACTCTCTTCGATATGGCAGTGGCTAAAGTCAAGAATTTCGAACCCGACCTAATCTTAATGGCTCTTAAGGGGGGCATATGTAAAGAAACCAAGTTGGGGCGGTGGATCAAGAAAAAGAAACCAAGTACACTCGAACAATTACTCAACAAAGCTGAAAAATATGCAAGTATTGAATGAAAAAATGCACAGATGGAGAAGAATGGAAATGCGCAAAGCAGCCTTGATAATCAAAAAAGGAGCAATGGAGGAGAAGACAGTCAAGCAAAAAAGAAGCTGCGCTTCTTCAAGAACTCCGAGTTCACTCCCCTTAACAATACCGTAGGAAATATCTTCATGGCAACTAAAAACACCATAAGGTATCCGATCTTGAAACAAAGACAGGTCAAAGATGTCGATATGAAGTCAGGAAGATTCTGTCAATTCCATAAACAGCTAGGGCACGATACCAACGAATGTAGGCACTTGAAGTCAGTGATCGAGGGGTTAATCAGAAAAAACCATTTGCAACAGTATGTACAAGATCATAAAAGTTATCCCGAATCTCCGCAAATAAGGGGCAGTACGCCTTTAAAAGAAAAAGGCTTAAACCAATCCAAAGAGGACGCTCATCAAGTGGACCAGTCACTAATGTCTCAATAATGGAGCATTAAACCAGAGCTCTCATTACTTTGCTTCACTCCCCTAGTTTTATCTTGTTATTAAGATTGTTTTACCTTGCTTCATTATTCACTATGTTCGTATTAAGTAACGGTTTACTCGCAAAAACTTTGTGCATCAAAAATTAATTATGTGTCTACCTGAGTAACATACTTATTGGTCCATGCTAAAAGAAAAACAATCACTTGGAATGTAGTCATGGTAAAAAGCAATCCGCCATATGCAGCTGGGCTGTGACGGAAATCCCAGGGCACACATTAAACAAAGCAGCTTGGGAATCGCGAACATCAAGCAAGATCAAACGGGATGAATAGACACATCACCTTAAAAAGGACAAGCTATTCTAAGACAGACAGCAAGTCGAAAGGCTGCACCGCTCATTATGGAATATGTTGAATGCTTAGCAAACATCCATGCAAAGGACTGGCGCCAGGCTTCGTTGAAAGTACAGGAATATTACCAAATATGTCCCTCGGATAAAATTGCTAATCCTAAAGAGGCGCCTCCTCAGATGCAGGACATGAATTCCTTAAAACCGGAGTTAAATTCAGTAGTAAGGACTGATGTCCACCTCCTAAGAGTCAATGCCGGAGTAAAAGCAACTCGGAAGTCCCACGGTAAAAGTCCCACGGATAAAATCGCTGAGCCCACCAAAGAAACACCTTCTTAGGCGCTGGACACGGTTTCCCCAACTTGAAAAAAAAACTCAATGAGGAGAACTAGTGTCTGTTTCCTAGGGCAAGGCACAAAGTCGGAAAAACCGACATGTCCCGAAACGGAAAAATTGCCAATCCAAAAAAACGATGGCCACCTTGTTAGGTGAAGGACACGAATTTTATCCCTTCTGAGTCAAGACTCGATGAGATGAGATAGTGTCCACTCCTCGGGATGAAGCATAAAAAAGGGGAAGGATTAAACATGCTGGAAGGACCAGCGCAAAATAAAAATCCTAGCCGAAAGGGGGTGTCAGAAATCCTAGCCGAAAGCGGGTATCCATTCTAGAACCTTTTTGAATAACTAAAACAATCAAACAGGGCCTAGAATGGATCGAAAATCCATAACTCAAGACCTCCCCAAGGGGCACGTATTCAAAACCAGTCTCCGAAGGGCTTGGATTACCAAGTCAGTCAGGCGCGGGGTTGAATACTACTAAATAAAAGATACCAAACGTGCTTATAATAATATAATTGCGTAATAAACTTCGATAAGCGAGAAACTTCAAAAGAAAACTAAATCCCAATAATAATAAAAATCAGGCGCAACCGAACAATTAATAAAGCGCTCGGCCGAATATGTAAATCAAAAAATAAAGGTGCAGCATGCAACGCACCCACGCAAAAATAAATGAGTTACATGATAAGAACTGCAGTGCGTTGAGGTCCGAAACAAACCATAAAAGTCACAAACCTATGCGTACGAGAATAAGCGAGGCTGGCTCCCGCATACATAAGCCAGACTAAAAGTACCATTCTAAATCAAAACCAAAATAACAAAATAGGTAAAGCATTAGCAAGCCACAGTGTTCAGATGAGGTAAGAGATGATCCTCTCCCTAGACTCAAGGGCCTCGACAAGTTTAATCCTGCCTTTTTCCAAGGCATTAAGTCGTTCAAAATTCTCTTTATTTGACCGCTGAAGATCTTCGACAAGAGAATGACAGGCACCCATTTCCTCCACAATGTAATCTCTGACAGTTTCCATAAGGCCTTCAACCAGATGCAGACGTGCTTCCAACTGATTGAACTAAGCCAATATGCAATCCTTCAGGGCATCCATCTTACCTGCAATAATCCATCTGTCAAATGGATCTATATACACACCAGAACGCGAGCTAGCTGGACACTGAGCCACAAAGTCCTCAGAAAGTTCAGGATGGCAAGGGTTGGGAACAGAAAGAGGCCCCGGGACAGTTGCAGGATCCAAAGTAATGGACAAAGAAGCCATACGACCAAGAGCAGTCTGAATATCTGGGTCAGGAAGTTCATTCAATAGACAATGACTTTGAGTGTCAGTCGCACCCAAGATCTCCTTGCCTTGGGACATCTTTTTGCTACCAGCCCTCCTTGTCGACTTTTTCCTAAGCCTCCTAAACATGAAGAATTCCATCCTCGGACGACCTATTTCAAAAGATATCGGTGTGGACTCAAACAACAACCATAAAAAGGGAAACAGCCTAGCTAGACTCAGGCATAAACAGAAACATTTCAACTGGAGAACCCTGGGGTATTCCATCAAACAATTTATAAACAAATACCAAGCATCGAGATTTCGAAGAAAACCACCAGATGATTCATATTCTTCAAAGATGATTACAGAAACGGTATCTATGCTACACAAAACCTGGCTATTGCCCAAATCCCAAATTCATACACAGCCCGGTCAGGTTATGTTTGCAACATCCTAACTTGGGAACGTATGAGTATTCCAGCAAAACAAAACAAAATAAAGAAAAAGAAACCTACCCAGAAAGATCAAGGTACCTTGGAGCCAAAAGGAAATCGCTCAAGATAAATAGGTGTTGCTACAAATACTAGGCAAAATGATGGAATGAGAAAGCCAAAACCTTTTAAAGGAAAATCAAGGCAGAAATGTCAAACATAGACTACCTGGTAAAACTCTCGAGGAAGCACAGCTATGATCGAAGGATTTCTCGAAAAAGATAAAAGTGGAATGAAGTAGGTTGAAAAAACTAAGGAAGATTAAAAGGAATACATCCAGAGGATTCTCGCCACGTCAGCTTAAGTGCCCGATTAGCCAAAAAATGTCCCATTAAGCTCCAGTTGGCATCCCGAAATTCAACTGTTCACACAATAACCAAAAAGATACATCAAGCCTTTCGCTCACTGAGAGAGACAATAACAGTCCACTACAATGAAACAATCCCAAATTTTTGTATGACCGACCCCTCGACAAATCTACCAAACAATGTACGATCAAATATGTCGAAGCCAGTAATTCCTTACTAAAAGAAATCACGGGCTTCGAGGGGCAAGTGTTAATCCCTAAAAAATCCGTATGCACATTGAGTAAAGGATACAGAATGAACACCATCAGGGTCGGTCGTGCTCAATGTTATCTGAGGCACTTGAACAACTCACGATGGATAGAACGCAACTGCACAGAGCAAGACCCAAGTATCAAACCCAAGACAAATCAAGTCGACCAGTATGACCGAAGAAGATGGCACAATATGCTATGAGAAATGCGGCTCAATGGAAATAAGGATCATACATTCTGTAAATCCACTCACAACAATGGAGCACGCTTGATCCAATATCAAAGTTTGATCGCACGCATCAAGATAGGAGTCAAGGTCGCATGTATATTTAACAACTGCTCATGAATTACAACTCCTATTACTCGACACTCGAATCAGAAACCCATTAGTAGGTCGTATACCAACTTCTAGAAAGAGCACATTCACATCTCAAAGTCGCAAGTCTCAGTCGGCCGCCTCTAGACTAATGAAGATCGTCTCTCGCTCGCTCAAATCAGGCACAACCACATTAAGGAACTATGATCATTCGTCCCTTCATCTCGCCATCAAGCAAATCAGATATCTACTCATCGAATGCTAGAAATAGACGCGACCGAAGAGCACCGACCGAAGTCACTCGCTTAACTACTCAAGACACTCGCTCCATTGAGTCGCTCGCACATGATAACTGAATACAGCCACAGACAGCGGGCTACAGCTAGCCAGTGGCATGACTGTAATTAACAGAGTGAGTGATCCGTAGCCTGCATAAATGGATTTCAAGTCATTTCCTGAAGGAGGATCACCCATAAATACACCATGGCTGCCAACATAAAGGGGATAGAATCTGGGAAACCATGAAGGGCTGCTAAATTCTACTGATTCGGTCATGGCATCAAGTACAATCTGGTGATCAAGGAAAACAAAGGCATCCTCCTTCTCAATAATTCATCCATCCTTCTTCTCCTCAAATTCTACTATTCTCTTGTATAATTCCAAGATTGAAATATAAATACGAGGGTATATTGAGTGAATATAGAGATGTATGAAAAGAGAGAATTGATGTATTTTGTAATCCTCATTATAAGATTGGAAATCATCTTCACAGTGGACGTATGCCTAATTAACGGCTGAACAACTCTAAATCTCGTCTCTACTTTACCTTTCTCGCATTTTTCATTTTTAATTGCTGATAAAACACGGTTCCATTTATATCTTACTGTATCGGTGAAGTATAGTTTTAGTACCTTGGGTGTTTAGACCAATTTTAGTGCAAACACCTATAGATAAACATATAGGGATAACCATCAAACTCATATTTTTCTAAGTGGGCACGGAAGCCCTACCATTCCCTTTCTTCTCCAATTCTTCAGAAACAGAAAATATTAGATTTAGGCTATCTGATTCAAGACTTGGAGGGAGATGTTATAAATTTAAGGTATAGATGCCCAAATTCTCCGTCCATACGAGGTAATTTTTTCAGATCTGAATTTAAATATTTCTATTATTCCTCTTGGATTCAGATTTGTTAATTCGTGAAAACATTGTTTATAAATTCATTTATGAAAGACCACAGATAATGAATCTAAATCCAAATCTGTAATGTCCCGTATTTTTGCTAGTTATATATTTAAATTATTTAATTATTTTAAATATTAATTCGGGATTTATAAGGATTCAAAATTCGTTTATATAATGAAGATTGAACGTATATTTATATAATTCGAACTCGTGAACATTGCGGTACTTTGTATATGAAATTCACGTATCGGTACGAATATAAAACGATCAATGACAATTGACGATGAAATTAAATAATCATTCGAAATAGAATGTTCAAATCAATGCATTGCTTACCTTATGATAAGGCACATCCTTCGCACGCGATAAATTGTTCGATTTATTATATAGGCGATAGAAATGTTTTTTTTTCAAACAGGCTCCGTTTTCGATTAAACGAGTTTTATTGAAATGTGTATAATTAATTATTGCTATATTTTCAGTTTGGAGCCAAACGGAGTTGTTTTGTCGGTAGGCAAAATTCAACCGATGAATAAATTGTGATCTAAATAGCACTGTTTTTGCAGACGTAGTCCGTTTTAAACAAAATTAGTTTCATTAGGATCATAACGCCAAATAATACAATGACATCCATTTTCGTAATTTTTGAAGTTCAGATGTTTCGATGCGAGTTTAGAACGACCGACGTTAAATAACGGTACCGCATAAATTATAATAATATACATACATTTGAACCTTTTACCGTACCCTATGTATTGCACAACTGCTATTTTCCTATCCACGAGCTACCCAATTTCTCTCCATGCCAACCATACACTGATTCAACCCTGTACAACTTTCAGGGTACAGAGGATACATCGCAGGCCTACACATACACAGGCTACGTGTAAATAATTTCAACCCCCAGACTGTATCTTGTATTTCAAATTAGCTACACCTTGAAACCAAGTGTTACACCCTAAAACTGCACATGCTGTGAAATAAAATTGCCAACGTCTATTTGTTTCCCTTAAGTACCTCCTTCTGCAAACTTTCTTCTGCCGGCCAATGTATGTAACAACACATGCAACTTCCTATCTACCTAAAAACCAAAATACAGCCTACATCTAAGCTACGCTAACACCGTAGCTTGTACTAAAGGATGGACACCATGTATTATCACGTCCAATTAAGGCCAACTCTTGCAGCTGTCCTATTCCGTATATATAACTTTAAGTCATCTGTCCATGAAAATACACCGAAGTGAAAACACAACCTATACAATGAAATGATAACTCACGCAAGCTATTCGAATTGAAAACTGAAGAAAAAAAAACACTACGCTGCTCTTTCCAGCCCATACCCTATGTGCTGAAAATGTACACGCATGCTACTGTTGTAAAAAACCGAGCCCATTCCTACTCTTATTTCAGCTAATCTACTTCTCTCTATGATGATTTAACATTGTTTCTATCCTCCACTTTTTCCTTCTATAAATAGCTACGCCTTGTCCATTTTCTTTCAGCAAAAACAAATGCCTTCTTTTACTGAAAATTTGTATCTCGTCTTCTGCTATATAATATGTCATGTAATAACTATATATGTAAAAAGACAAAACCCATCCTTATTAATTAACCAAACTCAAATGTAATGACAAACAACATGAAGGTGGTTTCAACGCGGTGCAGTTGGGTGGAAAGATGCTTGAAGGACATTGGAGCTGAGCGGTTGCATGGCTTTGTGAATGAAGAAAAAGAAACAGGAGAGACAGCGAATCGGAGTTTGACTTAAACGGTCCAGGGTAGACGTCGACAGAACATGCTGGTATGAGGTGTTCCTGATGGGAGAGTGCCGTACAAAGACAAAAGTATAAAACGAAGAAGAATAAAGTAAAGTGGGGAAGGCATATGGTGGAGGATGGAATCACGGTGAGCAGCATGGGGCCAGTATCTTAAAACCAGCAGATGCAGTGTATGTTTTAGGTAGTGGAAGAGCAACAGTAGTGAAGTATATATATATATTGCGTGGTGAAGAAATAATGTGAAGAAGAATACTGGTGAGATGAGTTAAGCAGTAGATTCAAATCAGGAATTCAGGATAGCTGCGAGAAGAAGTAATGGCAAGGACGGAAGTACTGGTGAGGCGGTGGAGGGCAGCATAACGATGGGGCTGTGCGCAGAAGGTGGGGAAGTAAGGAGCAGAGTGTGTGATGTTGAGGAAGTTTTGAGGGCATGGGAAGCCAAAAGCACACGGCAAGAAGAAATGGAAATTGGTAAAAAAGCATGGCAGGTGAGGGAGTGGAGGACGTGGGAAGAAAGAAGCTTATTAGGTGCAGTGGGCTTTAGCATGTTGGGCTTCGGCCTTTTATTATTTATATAAAAACAGAATATAAATTGGAGCATCTGGACGGGCTTTAAATTTGGTGCGTGAGGGTCTTGCGGGTGAAGGAGGGGTGGTCTGGAGTATGGAGAGGCGGTGCAAAGTGGGACGACATGGCTTGGAATGGTGAAGTTTGCGGTCTATGGCTGGTGGCAGTTGCTGTTTCCATATAGAGGTCAGAAGAATGCGCAGTGGGATAGAAGGTGGGGGAAAGGCAGCACGATGCGAAGAGAGGTGGAACCATGCGTGAATGGGGATGTTTGCATGATCGAGGAGCAGGTGGTTTCAAAGGAAATAACTGCGTATGGGTTTGAACAAAATGAGGAAGAAGATGAGGATACACTGTTTAACACGTGGCCTACGTTTTAAGCCTAATTAATTTTCTACCATGCCTAAACACATTTTCAAGATGACCTAGTTAATTCTTCTATATTGCCTAATATTAAATAGTAAAGGACATCGCTTGTAGCTTTTTATAGTGCCTAATCTAAGTTTAACCACGCCTAATTACATTCCTTAATATGCCTAAAAGTAACGTGTTGGGGAGAGTGCCTAATCGAGATTTTTATTGGTGCCTACACAAGCCTATTAGCGTTCCCGCCTAATTAATTACACTTGTATGTGCCTTAACCATTATTATAACATGACAAATTGTGCCAAATATTAAACATACCTGCCCTGGGTGAGTGGGAAATGCGGCTGATTTATATGTTGTATACATAAACATGCCCGATTGTTTAACCGTATAAACAAATTTAGATGTGCCAATCTTACAAGTATGCATGCCCTATAACTAACGTCAAATTAAGTGTAAACGTATAGTACATTACAAATCAGGATTTATTAATAATTTTAAGTTAAAAAACATAGCCATATACATTCTGTAATGGTTTCATATACTATCAGAATTCGGCAAGAATGTAGACGGTGAAGCCGTATCGATGAGCGCCACGTTTTGGAGCTGGGTTGGACGGAGTTGGAAGTAACCAGAGTTTTAATTAAATTGAACGTCCGTTTGATTTAATTAAAAATGAACTGTTCCAACGACAGATGAGATCAAGTGAGTTCAACTCACTCAATTTTATCCCACTTATATTTTATATAAGTTGGGTTTTAATTATTTATGTGTTATGATCGTTAATTGGTTGATGGATGTTTGGATTGTTGTTATTGTTTGATGGTTGAATATTATATTTATTGAAATGAAATGATATTGTTGAAATAACATATTTGGATGCAGGGAAAAATAGGTTGGAGGGATCCAACTTGATTCCTCAAAATTTATTGTTTATTTTCATATTGCAATTATATGAACTCTTTAACTGATATGATTGGATGATTGACATGATTATTGATTGTTGAAGCTAAATTCAATATTTGTTTTGTTTAACCAATAAGCCGTATTGGTTGAGTAATTGGTAGCAGTTGGCCCAAAAATATATTGATTTATAAATATATTGGTTTACCGTCAGGAGAATCGACGGTGATGAAATTACAAAATTTATTTTATAACTGAAGTTAGGTTTTGAAATTATTATTTTGGAATAGAAGTTACTAAAAGGGAAAAGAATATTAATTATTTATTTAAGTCTATAAAATTATTAGATGGCTTGATAAACCAAATTCTTATGTTAATACGATTTATAAGCAGATTGAGCAGAAATTATCCTAACAGTTAAAAATTGGATTTATTGTTTCTCTATGACAATTAAATAGAATTAGTTATGTTATTAATTTAAAAAATGAATAATTTGAATTGGTGAACGAGATGATCATGTTTTAGAATTGATGAATTTAGTTTAGTATTAATTAATCTAATGAAATAGATTAATGTATATTGCTTTAACTTTAATAAGATTTTGAAAAAAAGTTTACGGTTTGTTTTGGTTAAATAAGAAGTAATTATTTAGATGATAGCTAAAGATGATGTAAATTATCATTTTGATGAATAGTAACTTAGGTGACCAATTCATAATGAGATTCATTAAGGTAAGTAACCAAAGTGGATATTGAAATATAATTAGATTAGATGAACGGTTTTATACTAAAACCGAGTTTTTATAACTAAGTTATAAAAGATATTTTAAGCCGAGATGATATCTTAAAATAAGCGTTTGAATTAAGGAAAGTGAAGCGGATTAAAAGGAGTGCCTATTTAGCCAGAGTTTTATAAATGATGTTACAAAAGGGGGAGCGTGAGGCTAAGACGTTAAGTTTAAATTAACATTACTTAACAATGGAATTGAAACGAGATTTTCAAAGTGGAAAATGGGTGAATTAGAATTGGAATAATATGGGATTGATAACGAGTTGAAATAAGAATTAGAACCTAACTGGAGATTGGTTGAGTTGAGTGATTTTCTAAGTATTAATCTGATGTTGATCTCGGTCATCGGGGTTGATACTTAAGGAGTTATTCGCTTACCAATTTACGGTTAGGGACTAATGATTGTTAGAATGAAGATATACAAGAATAGTGTTGTAACTAATGTTTTGAAATAATAGTAAGATGAAAATTTTGATATTGTTATAAGATGATTTTCCCAAATATCAAAATGAAATGTTTCGAGAATATTACTAAGAAGTGAATACCGTGTTTTAAATTATTAAAAGATTGAGAAGTTGGATTAATCATTTGTTAATTATTTACAATTAAAAGGGCCAAATGTTGCTGAGTACTGAATCAACGAATTCATTGTATTCATGATTGAATGGTTGTTTATTTATAGTTAAATAACCAACTATCAAATCTGGCCAATATGACTGTTGGTACGAAAAGACCAGGATCGAATTTATATTCGAAAACCATTCTGAACCAGCAAATACGAAATCGTCGAAGATGCAGAGTGAAGATGGAGTAGTTGAAGACCGTGATTCATAATTGGAAGGGTTACTTGATAAATTACTCTGGACTGCAACTAGAGTATTTTGATGGTAATTCGATCGTAATAGAACCTGCGGATTTGCAAGGACTGCTTGCTACTGATCCAAAGGGTAATTCAAGGTTGCAGTAGAAGAGTGCCTTCGGTTTGTCCAGTCCCAGGACAACTTGTATGGACAAATGTCTGCCAGAGTATTTCCAAAAGGGATTACGTACGTTGATTTCCTCAAACGTATTTCTGTGGCGGCGGAGAAGACACCTTCTCTTAACTTAACAACCCGAGTATTTTTATGGAAATCAATTAGTCATTTATGGCGGATTTGACGATGTGGCATTCAAAATGAATTGTGGCTAGGTGTTCCAAAAGATAGTTATGACCTCAAGCCTTACAACTGGGAAATAACAAAAATCAGGCGGGCAGCATAGCTATGTGGGTTGCTCCCATTTGGGTGTATAATCACCTATCTAGAGAAATTCCTTTTGCTTCTTTAATCTATCGATGCTGTCCCTTATCGGGAAACGGTTGCTGATCCCAACCGCTGGTGATATACATTCGATACACTTAAGCGAAATGAGTGGTCGGTCATGTGTGGTCGGGTTGCAAGTCGTTCTTGTTGAACCCAGTGTATTCGCCTCTAGAGATACACTATCGGCAGGTGGTTCCATACATTGTCATAGTCGGAACCCAATCTCCAATAAGTGCCCGTGGTTTTGATTGTATACTATATATGTGGAGCGTGAGATGCAAGCGTTCCGCTAGAATGATAATTTTTTGTAATTAGACACTATTATAATATCAGAATAAAATATTGATTTCAAAATGTTTTGGGTTATCATAAGGGAAAAATCGTCCGTATTTATATGTGGATTTGGTATTATGATTATCCTTTCTTTGAAAAAGGATTTTTAACTTTAAAATCAGGTTGGATGTTACCCATAAACTTAGTGCGTTTTTCTCACTCTGGTTCACCAGACTGATCCGTGCGTTTGTAATGCTCGGGTTAGACCGGGTCGTACAGGTTCAGGTTATCAGACGTTGTAAAGAGACGAGCTGGAAAAGTTCAGACATATGATTAGCTGGAATATATTCCACTGTGTAGTATATGAGGACAGGTTATTATAACTGTCTAGATGTGTTGGCTGTAAGCTGTACTCTGATGTTTGTAAGTATTTTCAAGTTCTCAATAAAGATTATTTCTATACTATATTTTGTTCCGCTGCGATGTGAGACTCTGTGTTGTATTGGTTCTTCTTCTTCTATTCTAATATTTATTTCTTTCTCATCTCACCCTCTAACTTCTTCCTGTTAACTTTCTGGATGTTCAGTACTCGAGTTTGGACACTGGATGTAATTGTGTCGAAAATTCGAGCATCGAATTTTCTGGTTCGTTATAAAATCTTGGAGCACAAATCCAAGGTGAGTGGATTTAAATTATTCTTTTTAATAGCTGTATATATCACCGTTTGATTCCTGTTAAATTAATAAGATATTCTCTCAATCCTCTTTTTCCCTTTCTGCGTCAGATTTTATAGTTTTATGTTGAATTTTGGTGATGTGTAAAATATGCATAAATATGCAATATTGACATATGTATACAACTGAATTGTGCACCTAATTTTATGTGACTGGGCCCTTTTTGTTTGCGTGCGTGGTAATTATAATTTAGTTGGAATTACAAATACAAGAGGATTTGATAATTTGGGGCTAACTGAACATGTAATACCAAAAGTATAATAAAAGGGAATTTGGGCTGAAAACAGAAAAACTTAATAAGACCTGCCAAATAACTGTGAGTTGACATAATATAATTAATATTGCATACAGTAAATTTGTATTTGAATGGTAAATTTGAGAATTCTTATATTTATTTGCTAAAATTACCTTTCATAATTAAAATGGAATGAGTATAGAAATTGTTGGGATTGAAAGAAAAAGGGGTATAAGCCAAATTGTTCCCAAATTTATTGCAGTTATGCTAAGTTGGGAAAGTAAGTAAAGACCATGAATTAATGTATACCGAATAAAATAGGAATTTAGAATAACCTAGATTGATTGGTTAGGAAAAGAGGATATATTTCCATAGTTTGATTTGGAAGAAATATGAAAACATAATTGCAAGTATTAAAAAGAAATAAAGGCATGAATTATTGTGAAATATAAATTTTGTCATATTGCACACTTTCCAATAGCCTAAAAATGATTAAAAAGAATATCTTGCAATTGGGTGTTTCTATTGTTGCAATTATCTTAAACTATGAAGATAGATTATTGTGTGATTTCAATAACTAATCAAATAAGAACATGCCTAACCTTCCAAATAATAAATTTACAAAGACGAAATGAAACAGGGTAACATAACTAAAAGGGTGTTAAGTAAAGAAAGGAAATAAGAAATGAAGCTAAATACTGGATAATTAGAAAGGAATGTAACCCATTACGATAATTGTATGGACACATAAATTTATCATAACAAGACAAGTTGAATATGTTGGCAAAAATATTATGATAATTGTGTAGACACAAAAATGAATAATCTTAAAAGTTATAATTAACAATTGACCCAATCATACTTAAAGGTATAAAACTTCTGTCTTGATTCAAAAACTTCCAAGTATATAAGAAGCATAAGTCCCCAAATAAAAGTGCAAACACAGCCATAGACAAAGATGAGAGGATCCAAGCAATACATCAAAAAATCTTCAAGCTTGGAAAGAGAAACGGTCCAAACTAAGCTGAGCTATTTCCTCCCTGACTAGCTGGGGGGAAACAGAAGAAAAGAAGACGAAAGAAAACAGAGTCAGACATAAAGCATGGTAAGTCCAGTGACTTTCAGCATGTAAATAGGTAAAAGCATCATGACATGAATAAACTGGATGTAAGACCTAACCGTGATAATAAGCATAGCAAGACAACAAATGATGAGCGTTAGATATGACAAGGCAAGATACACTGAATGCGCTTTGGTTCTTTCTCTGATTTCCTATTTTCCCTGCACCACCCTACTAGCGTCCTAACTAGTGTCTTTTATAGAATGATTCGTATTCCCTACTAGTGTCCCAACTAGTATCATGTGAAAAAGGATCTGTATCCCCTACTAGTGTCCCAACTAGTATCTTGTGTTGTATAATATGGTGATCCCAACCCCGCAATTGTGGTAGCCTTCAGGTGTACATCTAGGATGAGGATCTTACCTCAATCAGCCTAATTGCCTTGAAGATGTTAGATGTATCCTTACTACCTTAACCAATCTTCTCCCTACTTGTATTAATTTTCCTTATGTTTGTGTCAATCGGCCCTCTCTTGCATGTAGATACCATGTGCTGGTCCCACCATAAGATGTATCAATCCCTAATGCACAGTGTATAACTACCAGTACCCTGTAACACCCCGAAATTTTCAATATCAACGTTAACAAATTAAAGAATAACTAATCTCAGATGTGAGAATTAAGGGAAATGGGTAGCGCCATTGTGTTTGTATCGGAATTCTGGTTGAGATAGAGTCCGAGTTTGCATGAATTGGACTTCGTATGAAGAAGTTATAGTCATCGGAAGTTTCAGAAAAATTTAAACAGATTTCGAAAATTCAAATTTCAAAGTCAGAATGGGCTAAGCGGGAAACTTCCCGCCAGGGCCAGGTCGACCAAGGGGTCGACTTACCCTCACCAGGTCGACCATAGGGTCGACCTGCCCCCCTCCCCCCCCCCCCTGGGCAGATTTGATTGATGACCTGTTTATGACTGTATGCTGAGTCATTAGGGTTTCTGATCTGGTCTGAATGACTGGGGTTAATTCTGGGTTGATCGGACGGCCTAAATTAATCCTAAACTCTATAAAAACACATGTAGACTCAAACCCTAAAATCAAATTAAAAATTAGAATCATGGCCTCCATGCCGTCATCTTGCAACCTAGAATAACCGCCACCAATTAGGGAGGAAGAAAAGCTAATCAAATTCAATTCTAATCTAAACCGCAACAAATTGTCTTCTTCAAAGGAAAGCTAATTCAACTTCAGAACTCAGATTTCAGAACTCAAGACCTTCTTTGAGTAGTGAGTTCGATTTCTTTAATAAAATAATTAACAATTTAATTGGATTGAGATATGATGTGGATTATATGGTTATGTTGTGAATTATTGACCGCATATTATTATCTATGTTGTAAGTTCTATGATGTTATCATCTAAGTTGTAAAGTTGTAATGTTATCATCTATGTTGTAATTCTATGATTGGCTTATGTATAATCAATTCATAATGTTGTTTCATATGTTAGTTTGGTTATGTTGTTGGAACTAATTCATATGATAAATCATATGTATGTATGCAAGTTTAGATGTTAATTTAAATGTGAATCATATGCAAGTAAGTGAAAATTATATACAACCTTACATGTTTCATGACATCTATTTTATGTGTAAATGGGATCTAAGGTTAGGCTATGACATCTGTGAGTTATATGCTAGTATACAAAATTCTACATCCTAGTTTACATGTTTAGATGTAAGTTTACACCATCGTTAAGTTGCATAAATCACATATGCAATTATATACATATTGTTTGGAGTATGAATCATGTAATGTAAGTTTGTGGTTAGTGCCTATGCAAGTTTACACCTTATGATTAGATCTATGACATATATGGTTTATGCAAGTTTATGACTATTACCTAAACAAGTTTACACCTTTAGATTTAGATCTATGACATATATGTAGTTTTATGCAAGTTTGTGACTTTGGCCTATGCAAGTTTCAGATGTAGAACCTCATTCACACATGCAAGTTCACCCCTTATGTTTAGATCTAGTTTTATCTATATGCATGTTGTGATGTTTTCTCTTTATTCCATAAGTTAGACTATTCGAGTCTAACGTATATTTTACGTTAAACGAACGAACGTACAACGTGGGGCAATGGGATAATATTAAAGGATTTAATATTGAGAATTGGCATAAATGCCTTAAATGGCATAAAATAAATTTGTGAAAATTGGTATGATTTTTCATACCATAAATAGATGGACATAATTGAGTCAATTATGGACATAGTTAAATTTGGAATTGATTGATAATTTGAGTAGGGAAATTAATTCAAATTGGGGAATAATTAATTTTGTAATTAATCGCCTAAGACACGAGGTTAGGCTCTTTTGTGGTGTAAGATTGCCCGGACCCGCCCGAAAAATCCGGCTCCCACAAATGCTAGTCTAATGTGGGAGGTCTTAGACATAAGTTAATGCATTCCCTTTGTGAGTGACATTAATGGACGTGGGGAGTTACATACCCAGTGCCTGCTTTTTCCACTTCGGAGTACGTGCACGCCCGTAATCCGTCGGAACCTACACTGACGTACCCTCTGCCGCTATTTTGACCGCTTATAATCAGCCCAGTAATTGTGCCTCACCCTGCCTTGTTCAGGGTACGATGATACATCTATGTGGGTTACTGTTGAAATGGGTCCCCGTACTAGGGTTTCCTACTAATTAAGTTTGTGGACCTATATATACAAATATTACCCACCTATGCGAGATGTACTTAACTCTCCCACTGATTCAAGCATGTTTATTTAACAGTTAAGTTTGCCTTAACCCTATCCACATTGTTCATGTAATATTGGTTAAGTGTTGCCCATTCATGTTAACTTAACCCCCCACACATCATGTTGTCTTGGTTAAGTGTTTCCTATTAACTTAACCCTGTTCATTCATCATGTTATATTGGTTAAGTGTTTCCCCTTGACTTAACCCCATCCGTTCATCATGTTATATTGGTTAAGTGTTTCCTATTAACTTAACCCTACCCGTTCATCATGTTATATTGGTTAAGTGTTTCCTATTAACTTAACCTATCCATTCATCATGTTATATTGGTTAAGTGTTTCTTATTAACCTAACATTACCCATTCATCATGTTATATTGGTTAAGTTCGCCTATTCATATGTTACTTAACCTTACTATTCTTAGCATGTCTATTTATTAGCATTAATTCATTCATTAATGCCTTAACCTCTCACATTAGAACTGTTGTTTGCGGTTACTGGATGTGTCGGGTGGTTCCGGGCAGACTTCTACCGCAAACTCATTCTAATCTCGTGTTTTGGGCTTAATGCGCTAACCTCTCACATTAGACCTGTTGTTGCGGTTACTGGATGTGCCGGGCAGTTCCGGGCAGTTTCACGCCGCAACTCAATCTAATTTCGGGTTAGGCATGTTCATCTTTTAGCCAATTTACATATTTACCATATATGCCCAAATCTAGATTTTAAATGCTAATTACCCAAATTCACAAAACTAGTCATGTTTCAATTCTCAAGTTATGCCCAACAAATTCCAATTGCAAGTTATGTCCCAAAAGTTCAATTACAAGTTATTACACAAAACAGGTTATACCTAATCTTTCCAAATTTGCAATAATAATCATGCCCCAAAATCACAATATACATTATGCTTGGCGTCCCAATCAATAGTTATGCCCAATATAGATTTAATATTCCAGTTTACAGTTTACGCCCAAAACTTGATTTACATACCAATTAACCCAAACTTGCAGTTATAATAATAATAATGCCCCAATATCAATTATGAGTTATGCCCAACAATTTCACCGAATATGTTATGCCCAATTATTTCACCAAATACATTATGCCCAATATTCACCCAAAACAGGTTATACCCAAATATTCCCCGTATTCCAGTCATTCGTATTTCGCGATTTCAGCCTAAGTTCGAAGGTAACCTAGGTTCATAAAAGAAAAAGGAAATAGGGGAAGAGAACGATAAGGAGCATAAAATAAGAATAAGCATAAAGATAGGCATGTAACAATAGACCGAATACAAGAAATTTAGATCCAACAAAGATAGATTCTTGAATAAACTGATACAATCATTATCGCAGGCATAAGAATAACATCATGAACCAAAAAGGATTATAAACCTGATGTACAACAAAGATAGGCTTGATTTTATCAATAAAAATAATCTCTAAGGCATGTAAAGACATAGATTCAAAAGAAGGATAGGGATAACTGTGAAAAGATTATCATATAATCAGGCATAGACTTCGATGCAATTTATTACATGTCAAGATTACAATCAGGTATTTAAATCTGAAAATAACGTGAACTTAGAGCGGTTAGATTAGAAGAAAATAGGCGTGCAGATGTAAATCTTAGTCTTGTAAAACTTCTTGGCTTGGAGAAGAAGAAAGGATTTTTATTTTATTTTAATCTTGTTGAACTCACAACGGGTCTACATGTTACGCCGCTCCTATCCGATCAAAAGCTAGACCGCTCTTCTAGCGATGTTAACAAATCAGGTACAAACTCGACTGAGGGTCTAAAGCTAAGTAAAGGAGAGACCACTAATCATCTTAGTATATACACTTGGTATCATGGTTAACATATGTTTATCTTGGAAAGATAGTCTGACTACATGGGATACCCTCTAGCATAGTAAATGATCGAGATCCTATCTTTACTAGTGAGTTTTGGAAAGGGAGGTCATGAAGCTTCGCAATCGTGAGGTTAAATTAAGTTAAGGTACAGTGGAGTGAAGCCAGGGCCGACCCTGACAAACCGGAGGCCCAAGGCCAAAATGAGAGATTACTGACCAATTGGAGGCCCTAACACAAGCTAAAAAGTGGAAAAATGTAATGAACTACGAAAAACTGTCTTCTCTTGGTCCCTGCCAAGGATCGAACTGGGACTTTCAATGTGAGGGGTAAATGCAGTTCCACACAGCCATTTGTCCACTTGCAGATTTCTCATTATCAGTTATATACATACAACTGGCAAAGGCTCCTCCGCCACCTGAGGCCCCTCCTCCGCCTGAGGCCCTAGGCGGCCGCCTAGTTGGCCTATGCCTAGGGCCGGGCCTGAGTGAAGCTCAAGAAGACGCAACGTGGGAGACTGAAGATAAGACACGCGCATCATACCCTTTTTCTTGAGGGTATATCCTTGATCTCTTTTTCTAGGAATTTTATGCATACTTGTTTCTATCTTTTTAGGTACATCCTCTAGGTCATATCTTCGATCCTTAGGTAGAAGCCAATGTATGTAAACTTGTGTTTGAAACATGTTATGATTGATGATTGCAAGTGGTTGCAAGAGATTGCTAGTGGTTGCTTGTGGATGCATATACACACACATTAGGCACTAGATCGGCTCAGTCACTTTCATATTGCATATGCATATGAATGTATGTATTTGTATATGAATTGAAACTTGATGTGTTATCATATGGATGTTGCATATGAATGAATGAATATGCACACATATAGTATTTACATGATTAGGGATACTTGCATACATATTGGATGCATGACACTCTCATGATTCGCATTAAGGAGGTCAACTGAATCAGTGGAACGCCTGATCTTTTGCATTAGTATTGGGACATATACATACACTTTTGCATATGTTCATTAAAGCATTAGAAATCTTTTAAGGACAATGGATGCTTGTGATTGATGGATGAGTAGATGGATGATGGATGGTAGGATGGTAACATTCTTCTTAACTTGGAGATTTCGGGGACGAAATCCTTTAAGGAGGGGAGAATGTAATAACCTAATTTTTTATATAATTAATTTATGGATTAATTAATTAAGGAAGAAAATTCAAAAGTGTGCAAAAAAATGAAGAAAACATTAATATAAAGAAATGCATGTGACAGATTATAGGTAAGAAAGATTTAACATATTAGTACGTGCGTTAAATAAGGAGATTTAACGCAATAATGCATACGGTAAAAAGTATTAAATAAATAGATGCATATATGTACATATGTGCAATTATGTTATAAAGATACAAATTTAAAAATGTGTGAGTACAGAAGGAATCAATACATGCAATAAATTGATTGCAACAAAACAAATAAAAACATTGATTTGTAGATATGTTTAACATGACATTGATTAGAAGACAAGTCATTTATCATTTATGTTCGATTGATTGTTATTTATGTTTACTTGATGATAATTTAGGAAACCATGTAATTAATCTTAATTTGTATGAATACTTATGCTAATTTGTCACTTATGTCAATTAACATAAAGAGAATATGATAATTTGAGGAATATGATAATTTGTCACTTATGTTAATTGACAATAAAAAAAAGATGTACATTTGGTACATTAATAGATTGCATACATAAGAATGGTTAATATTAATAAATGCATGAATAATTTGAATATAATGTTCTAAATAAAATCCCATTTATTTAGCATTGAAGCATAGATTATTATTTTATTTTTATGTTAATTGGGTTATTTGTATAAGGAAGGTATGTATGAAAGATAGGGGGTGTATGTAGTTATACATACATTTTAAAATTCAAATGGGGAAATATATATGTGTATATATATAAGGTGCCCAATTAATTAAAAGGAGAAGGTAATTAAAACGGTACAAACATTCAAATCAAGTTAATCAAGTGTTTCTAGAGCATTTTAGACTTTTCTTTCTGGACTTCTACATTTATATATTGAGTCCTAAACCTAAGGTTTTTCTCCACAACAAATCTATGGCGCCTCTACTCCGCTCCAGCCTAAATTAAATTAAAATAAAATAATAGTCTATGCTTCAATGCTAAATAAATGGGATTTTATTTAGCACATTACATTCAAATTATTCATGCATTTATTAATATTAACCATTCTTATGTATGCAATCTATTAATGTACCAAATGTACATCTTTTTTTTATTGCCAATTAACATAAGTGACAAATTATCATATTCTCTTTAATGTTAATTGACATAAGTGACAAATTAGTATAAGTATTCATACAAATTAAGATTAATTACATGGTTTCCTAAATTATCATCAATTAAACATAAATGACAATCAGTCAAACATAAATGACAAATTACTTGTTTTCTAATCAATGTCATGTCAAACATATCTACAAATCAATGTTTTTCTTTCTTTTGTTGCAATCAATTTATTGCATGTATCGATTCCTTCTGTACACACACATTTTTAAATTTGTATCTTTATAACATAATTGCACATATGTACATATATGCATCTATTTATTTAATACTTTTTACCGTATGCATTATTGCGTTAAATCTCCTTATTTAACGCACGTACTAATATGTTAAATCTTTCTTACCTTTAATTTGTCACATGTATTTCTTTACATTAATGTTTTCTTCATTTTCTTGCGAACTTTTGAATTTTCTTCCTTAATTAATTAATCCATAAATTAATTATATAAAAAATTGGGTTATTACATAATGAATTGGACTATTTATCCCATTATAGGTTGAAACGTCATTTTAACCCGAACGGGTTTATCGATCGTTTTTATTCATTTTTAATGAATAGAATAAAAAGTAGTAATTTCCAAAATCTAATATTTTGAAAATATTATTTTAATAAATTAAATAGAATAAATCTTTAATCAAGATTTAATGGAATTTTCCAATTAATTAAAATATATTTGGAATTAAATAAATGGGATTTTTGGGTTTGTCATGAATGGTGTCTTCAATAACACCGTCCTTAAACCCAGTTGAGAAAAGAATAAATCTTTTAATTAAGATTATTAGAGTTTTCCAATTATATTTAGAAATTAGAATAAAATAAAATGTGAATTGGGTTTACCGTGAACTGTGTTTTTAAACGACATTTGTTCTTTAACCCAATTAACAGTGAAAATATGATTTAGAATTTATAAATCTTTTTATTAAGCTTTAAAAAGAAATTTTCCAAAGTCAAGTTTTCCAATTTAATATAGTAAATTGGAATTGAGTGGAAATTCGATTTGATAATAATCGAGATAGGCTTCTGTAAAAGAAGGCTGTTACAATATATGGAATTTAAAAGGCTTTGTCGTTATTCCATTTATATTATTAGTCTGATACGGAAGTTTATATCGATTATATATTGATTTGATTTCTGTGAAAATTCCATATTTAATGAAAGTTGATTTTGGGTTTATCGTGAGCTGTGTTTTAAATGACATTGGTTCTTTAACCCAGTTAAAGATAAGATTAATTTCTTAGAAGTTGAATAATCATAAAGTAATGATTTTGATATTAAAACCGAATTGGATTTTTAAGGAATCTTTAAAAAGAAGATTAAAAGAATAAATTTAAAAGAATTTATCTTTGATAGAATTAATGGGAATCTTTCCCTAATAATGTGAATATTTTATTTAAAGAATATTCTGAATTGGAATGAGGCGTTGGATGTGACTTTATAGCACTTGATTTTTAATTATAATAATACGTGAGTTATTCGGAAAGACCGGGTTTAACCCATTCTGAATAATTATTACGACGATTAAAGTCAAAGACATTGAAGACGGTGGATGATGACCGGCGATCTTCACATCGAATGGACGACTACTGATGCTTGGCATTGGGTCGCTCCCAGTAAAGGGTTAAAGTGGTAGTTTGTCCGGACGTACTTGTTGATTGTCCGGATAAGCGAGCACCTCACTTCCGTATTGGACATACGGGACAAGGAATAAGGTGTCTTCGGTTTCGTTCAGACCCAGAACGGACTTATAAATGGATGTGTGTCTGACATTGAATTTCATTCTTGTAAATTAAATTGATTTCTATTTAATATATATCTGTGATAGCGGAGAATTTATTCACTTTCTTAACACCCTTGTTTGAGACGCATGAGCTCAGAGGTTATATGTTAGTAGTTATCGATCACATGGCGTGAATTGTCAATGTGGCATGCCAAGATGCAAATGATCAAGGCTTTTGTTGAAAAGCAGAGCCTTGTGGGATGATCAAAGCATAGCCTATTTCGGCATAGCTTTGTGTACAGCGTTACCTCGCAAGCCTCACACCCCGGTAAGAGTGAGAAATGGAGCAAAGGAACGCAGGAAGTGCACACGTTTCTTTCTAGCCAGGAGTGGTGTTAGCGACTTACCAACCCTGACATTTTACTTATGTGGATGATGAAATTTTCGAGGCCTCGGATTTATTGGTCGCCAATGGCCAAATTATAGGTCCAGTAGGATCGGGGAGCGTGTGTTCAGGCATAACTAATCCACTAAAGTAATTGTGGACCGGCCCTGCAGGATCCAAGGGTTCGCCAGCGTCCGAATCCTGAGACATTGCTAGAGTGTCTCGAATCGGTAAGGAGATCGTTCCTAGCCTTGACTCTTGATGGAAACCCAATTTCCAATACGACATTACGGTTTTGATTGTAGAACTATTATGGCAACATAGTATATGGTAACTATGCCGTCTATGATTGATACATTATGATTGAAAATTTTTTTGAAACATATATACACTACTAATAATATCAAATCCGTTTTATATGTATCAAACATTTTTGACCATTATAAGGTAAAACTCTATCCTCCGGTTTGCGTTGCCTTATGTGATGGGACTTGAGTCTTATAATGGTTTCATTTTTCTAAAAAGCATTGTGTTGTTTAACGATTTTCTTTATTTATGCACTGGTAATCTAGTGGAGTAAACTCGTTCCGCGTTAGCAACATGATCCTGTGATTAGCCTTATTACTAGTTAAGTTAAGTAAATATTTTTCATACCAGTCCCATGACTGACCCGTAGTTTGTTTCACTTTGCAAACTCGGGTGCCCTCTCTTCCACACGGGCAGTCGAGTAGCCTATTTTGCAGATAAATTGAGCAGGATTCTGGATCGAAGCTTAGAGCTATGTCCGGAGCATTGATAGTCTTCCGCTGTGTTAGTTTATATTTCCGTTGTGTAGTGTATTCCATTTATTGTAATTAAATCTTCCGCTGTTGTATTATTATTATTCGATGTACTCTGATATTTTGTACTCTGATGTTACGTTATTATGATGTAATAAAAGTCTTCTGTTATTTGTTCTGATGTGTTGTATTCCCAGAGTTAACGTATTCGGGTTTTGAACGGTCTTGATCGATCTTGCGATCGATTAGGTCCGGGCGAAAATCTTAATCGTTATAGTTGGTATCAGAGCTCTGGTTAGCTCAAATCTTTGGGGTACCACTCGTTAGAACTGAACAAAAGACTCATAAGAGGTAGGATTAGTAATATCCTATAAAAGAATACTTATTAGAGATAGAATCAGTAGCATCCCAGAATGAGAAAACTCGTTAGTGATGGGGTTAGTAATGCCCTAGAATGAGTTTAGAGTGATAAGTTTATAATTAACGTATTTGTGATTATATATAATCCTATCTTAGAAATATGATTTTTAACATATAAAAGTTATATATATTTGAAAAACTAATCAACTAATAAAATTATTGAAACTAATAAAAGAATGAAAATTTAGTTGGTTAGCTAAACAAATTTCAGTTCCGTTCCTTTTTTAGGATGAAAAGATTTTAAGTGGGGGAGACTGTAACAACCCGGATTTCCAGAACCAATTTAAAAAAATTTATTTCAGGAAATTTTGTTAGAAAATGCGTCAGAATTTAAAAATTCCATTATTAAAATAAATTATTAAAAAAAAGCAAACAAAAAAATATAATACCATAAAACTAATGTATTTAAGTAATAACACATGATTTTTACTACTATATGTTTTGAAATTTGGAAAGTTGCAAACCTTCTAATAATTAGCATTAAATAATTAATCTAGCATTCATCTCTTTCTGTTTATTATCTCTCTCTCTCATTGTTATTTTCTTTTGAAATTTGAATTAAAAAATTAAACAATAAAAAGTTTACATTTTTATTTTAAATGAGAAATATGAAAATTGATTCATTTGTTTGGATAAAAAGTTAAACAATAAAAAAAAGGGTTTACATTTTAAATTATTGTATATGAAAAATGAACATTGGTTTGGATAGAAAAGTTAATAAAATGGTATTAACATTAAAATTTACATTTTAATGTATGAAAGAATCATATTAAAAGATTCAAGATTATAAAGTTGTGTTTACATAAAAGATTAGGTATTAAAGATCATGTTTTAATTTAACTTTGTTTTAAATAAAAGAAGTAACATGAAAGATTATATTTTTTATTGTTCATAAGTTTCAATAAAAAGATTGAACATAACAAAAATTACATTTTTGTTAGATAAGATTTGAGTTTAACAAAAATTACATTTTTGTTGAATGAAACTAGAGTTAAACAGGAACTACATTTTTGTTAAATAAACATGGGATTTAGAGTTAGAATAAAGATTCCATCTTTATTTTAATTCATGAAACATGTAATTGTTGTAAAATAAAGATTTCATCTTTGCTTTGATTTATTAACATGAATTGTTAGAATTGATCAAACATAAAAAATATCATTTTTATGTTAACATGAATTGTTAGAATTGATTAAAACATATAAAAATATCCTTTTTTTGTTCACATGAAATGTTTGAATTGATCAAACATAAAAAAAAAATCCTTTTTATGTTCACGTGAAATGTTAGAATTGATCAAACATAAAAAAAATATCCTTTTTATGTTCACATGAAATGTTACAATTGATTGATGCAAACAATGTGTGTAATTAAAAGGTAGATTTGAATTCGAAATTTTTAATGAATAAGGGCAAATGGATTTATGGGAATAAATGTAAATGAATTAATTACTAATTGCAAATCAGTGACTTATTATTAAATGCCATAATATATGCTCATTAGTTATGGTAGATAAATGTGTCATTATATGTAACACACAACGTATGGATAAACGGTTTTTATTTGAAATAAAAGAATTAATTAATTAAATAAGATTGTAAATATTTATATAAAGGGCCATTTGTAACTTAACCCTAATTCTAAATGATATGCAGCTGCCACTTCAAAAATCAATGGCCCCGTCGCTCCAATCTTCTTCTTCTTTCTCCCAATTCATTCAATAATTCCAAGAAATTCCAACGGAAAATATGTAGCCAACAACGAGATGGACAAACTCAACAGGTATGATTGAGAATCATGTCGTGTGGATGAAGAATTTGTGGCGCAAAGGAGCTTATGGGTTCAACGGGTTTTCACATTACAGAAGAGAAGATGATGGAATTCAGAAAAACAGCGGCCTTAATTCTAATTGGGAAATGTAATTATAGTTTTAATTATATTTTATTGTTTAAATATTGTAATTAAATGTGCAAACAATTATAACTTGTTCATATTTCAGAATCGAGAAATTTCAGTTTCGTTCAAATTAGATAAACGAGAACTACGCGATGGAACTAACCAGGACCAAAACTGAGCACTTTGGAAATTCAGGAAAATTTGAACGCGATCTGAACTAGAACAGAAAATTCAGAAGGTGAAACGACCCGAAATCCCCCTTACAGGAAACCCCGGATTGAGTCGAGAACAACACACAAAAGGACGCAGACGAAAGAACATTTCATTGTATATTACAACAATTCCATCAGAATACAAGAATAAACAGAGTATAAATGAATAAAATACATTCGATAAATATCAGAGATTACAATACATTACATAGCAGCGGAAAATAATACAAAATACAACTGAGGAAGATACACGGATATAAAGCTTTCCGGATATCGTTCCAGCTGTAAACCAGGTTCCTGTGAATATAAATCTGCAAAACCCAAAACTACTAAATGCCCGTGTCGAAAATAAGGGCACCCAGAGTTTAGGTTAAAACAATAAACTCCAGGTCAGTTATGGGATTGGTGTGAGAACTAAAACAGTTATTTATCTTTATTTTAAAGTTAGGTAAATCAAGGGACCACGCCGTATAACACGGAACGGGTTTCCTCCCAAGAATACCAGTGCATAAAACAACAGCGCAATGCTAAATAAAGAAAAATGAAACTATTATAAGACCCAGGTCCCATCGCACAATGCAACGCAAGCCGGAGGGTAGGTTTTTTACCTTATAATAGCCAAGAATGCTTGGTACATGAAATTTCATCTTTTATTATTACTATAAGTGTATAGTGTCAAAACAATTTCAAATCATAAGTATCAATCATAGACGGCATAAGCGCCCCATACTGGGCTCTACAAATAAAACCGCAAAGTCACGTATTTGGAAATTGGATTTCCATCTACGAACCGAGGCAAAAGATAGTCCTCACTGATTCGAGACTCTCTAGCCCGAGCCTTAGGATCAGAGCTCGAGTGACCCTAGGAGCGACAGGGTCGGTCCACCGATGTGGATTAAAATTCCTGAACACTGCGTTTCCCCACCCTTTGGGGCGTAAATGAGCCAACGAATGACTCCATCGGCTTCACATAGTCACCGATATATCCGAGGCGCCTCGCAACAACAACAACCACATAAGTCAAACTCGTCAGGGCCTGTAAAACCACTGACGCCACTTCTAACTAGAAGGAAACGCATGCCCTCCCAGAGGCCCTCTCCCGTTTTTGGTTCACAACCGGGGTGTGAGGCTCGTGAATTCACGTTACACAAAGCTATGCCACACAGGCGGTGCTTTGATCATCACCACAAGACTTTGCTTTTCAACAGAAGCCTTGATTAATTGCCACTTAGGCATGCCACACAGGCAATTCACTCCATGTGTTTGATATCCATCAATATATAACCTCTGAGCTCGTACGTCTCAGGGAAGGGCGTTAAGCAAGAGAATAAATTCAACGCCGCCAAACAGATATATATTTAATAGAAATCAATCACACAGACTAAAATCCAATGTCAGACACACAGTCCATCTACAAGTCCATTCTGGGTCTGAACGAAACCAGAGGCA
This sequence comes from Allium sativum, assembly GCA_030737875.1. Classification (NCBI taxonomy): domain Eukaryota; kingdom Viridiplantae; phylum Streptophyta; class Magnoliopsida; order Asparagales; family Amaryllidaceae; genus Allium; species Allium sativum. The sequence goes on from CM060922.1 coordinate 392,955,010, forward strand.
CCTTGTACCTCGCATATCCATCGATCTCCAAGTATGTCTGGACGATCACCAACTGTTTCTCTCCTCTTGGGTGTACAGCCCAATCAAGATCATCAGTAATTATCCAAACGACGTGAAGACCTCCGGTCTTCAACCACCGTCTTCATCTTCGACACCACGTCGAATCAGTTATTCAGAATGGGATAAACCCGGTCTTTCCGAATAACTCGCGTATATAATAAACAAGTGTTTCGAAAACACAACATACGCCTCATTCCAATTCAGAATATTCTTTTATTCAAATATTCTTATACTTTGGGAAAGGTTCCCATTAATTTTATCAAAAATAAATTCTTTAAATTTATTCATTAATCTTCTTTTGAATATCAATTCAAACTAGTCGGGATTAGCGAACCACACCGGAGTAATCATTTATTTTATTTCCCAATCCCAACCTATTCATCCCATGAAGTAAAACTGGTAATACTTCATATCTAACACCACAGTGTTATCGGTAAATTCAATTACCATTTCACGTTCAAATCTAATTAAAGATTTAACTATCGCTTGGAGCAAAACTGGTGATACTCCATTCTCGATCTTTTCAATCTAATTAAAGATTCATTAAAACTTCACTTAGTTTTAATCCTTAACTGGGTTAAAGAATCAGTGTCATTTAAAACACGGTTCACGATAAACCCAAAATCACATTCCATTAATTATCAGGTTAAAGAACAAGTGTTATTTAAAACACTGTTCACGATAAACCCAAAAATCAATACCAATTCAATTCCAATTAAATATTATTTAATTGGTACACTTCATTAAATCTAAATAAAAAGATTTAATCTTTTTCTCAACCGGGTTTAAGAACAGTGTTAATGAAGACACCATTCACGACAAACCCAAATCACATTTGATATTAAATACAAGGCTCTGAATAGAAAATATATCGGCTTATATTCAATATCAAATTCTACGACCAACAAATATCGTATTGGAAATAACGATATAAATATATCTTTCAAATTCCCATAACAATACATGTATCATCACGAAATCTAACATCGAAATATTCCAAAGACAATTTCGATTCAAATCCATTCCAATTCAATTATTGGAAATCCTGGTTATATTTCAAAATCATTTCAAATCCAATTTATTTATTTATTTTTAAAAATAAATAAATTATTACTCTAGTTCAAAACTAGTTCATTTCGATAAAAATCTACTTTTATCTTTTCAAATATGGAATTTTTCATCCCAATTCTTCACAAGTCATTTCTTATGATTTTACACAAATTGTTACTATTTTTAATAATTTTATCGAGGCCCGTACAGTCGATTTCCATCAACGGCCATCGAACTGCACTTACAACGACCTTTTCCAAATTTGATTTGGACATAATTCCAAATCCAACCATTAGATTTCTAATTTCTAATATTTTTAGAAAGCTCTTTTCGATACGAACCCACCGGTTCCGGTTTTAGGAGAATCCGACAATCAGATCTCCCGCAACGTCAATTCGAAGTCAATGGTCGAAATTCACGAACTGCTGCAGCGCGGCGCGTTCTATTCAGGCCATTATATTATATATATAATATATACTTCGTCAATTTCCTTTTAAAACGTATTGTATAAATCGTTTTAAATTCGTTTTCAAAACGATTTCAACTTCTTTTCAAATTCAAATCAAAATTGAATTTTTCCTTATAAATTCGATTTAAATTCATTTCAAATTGATTTCAATTCAAATCGATTTTTAATTCAATTTCAGTTCATTTTCAATTTCATTCAATTTCAATTTGTTTTCAATTTCATTCAATTTCAATTCGAATTCATTTCTATTCAATTTCAATTCGAATTCATTTCTATTCACTTTCAATTCGAATTCTAATTCTTTTCAAAATATCAGATTATGAAATCACTTTCGATATTCATTATAAAATGAATAAAATCGATATAAATATCGTTCACGTCAAAATGGCGTCAATCTAATCAACACGGCTTCATATATTTCTATTTTCGAATATTCTGTTTCAAATATTTATATTTCAAATATTTCTATTCCAAATATTCCTATTCAAAACTGGAATGAAGCCCAATCAATTACCATAGATTTTATTTCTATGGATTTTCATACAACGCTTGTATATATCCACAGTGACAAATAATCAACCATCATCCAAAGTGCATTCTACACTGTATAAGCATCAAATATAAATATTCAACGCTTATAACAGTCTGTCAATCAATCGATCGACATACAACTAATTATCGGGATTAGTGTACGTCATATATCATCCCAATACCCGTGTGGGGTTTCAAACAATCAAACACAGATTTTATTTGTGCATTTAGGCGATGTGTAAAATTTATCGTCCCAATCAATTTCAGTCAAATGTGTGTATATAAACAAATCGTCCGATTTGTTTATATTTATTTCATTTCATATACACGTTAAAAATTCTATTTTTAACTATATAATATTTTCCACTATAAAATATTTTATTTCGTTTCACATCACACAATCAATTTTCACCACAATAAACAATCAAACATACAAGTCATCCATGGTCTGTGGATGACGGGTGTCGGGTGCGGCTAAGCACCGTCTGCATCCTAGTATATATTTTAACTAGAAAAACAAGATTTAAAGTGAGAAGTTCTCACCGACTAGCTAATCCAATCGCCACGACTCTTCATATGTAGAATATCTCGCCGTGCTCGCCTTTTGTCACTTTCGCTGTCTGTGTTCACTACATATATAAAAATCACATTTTTATATTCTCTATTATATAAAAATTATATTTTTATAACTACGCTATATGGATAAAAATTCTATTTTTACACTGCTATTATATAGATAAAAATTCTATTTTTATATCGCTACTATATAGATAAAAATTCTGTTTTTACATCGCTACTATATAGATAAAAATTCTATTTTTACATCGATGTTCATATAATAAAGGTTATATTTTTATCACGCTATTCTCTATATAAAGATTTTGCCTTTTCAAATATAAAGATTCCGCCTTTTCAAATATAAAGATTTCGCCTTTTCAAATATAAAGATTTCGCCTTTTCAAATATAAAGATTTCTCCTTTTCAAATATAAAGATTTTATTATCTACATTATATAAAAATTATATTTCTACTCTACTACTAATATAAAAAATATATTTTTATTTTACTACTAATATAAAAATTCAACTTTTTACTTTATAAAAATTGTATCTTTCATCGTTTAAAGATCATATCTTTCATATGCTATCATATTTAAAAATCAAATTTTTATATTTTCAAAAATCTTATCTCTTCTATTTTAAAACCTTCACCTTTTTCTTTGTTTTAAAAAAAAATTCAAATCTCTATAATTATAGAAATCTAATCCTTTTTTATTATAAAGATCAAATCTTTCATGTTAAATAAAAAAATTAAACCTTTATGTTAAATAAAATTATATTCATAAAAAAAAATCAGATTTGAATTACACAGTTATAATATAATACTCTGAAAATAAAATAAAAATGAATGTAAATAAAAATAAAAATAAAAACACATCTTTATTTCGGATTTTGTTGAAGCAGAGAGGGGCTGCGGGGTTTAGAAATCTCGAATCGGAAGGGAGAAAAAAGAGGGGGAGGTGCTGCGTCTAAGGTGAAGGGGGGGCATTTGCTCGCGTCGGGGTGCATCGGAGTGGTCAGGGCGCGGCGGTGGGTGGTTCCGCCTGAGGAGGTGGCCGGCTAGGGTTGGTCTCGGTTTCAGGAAATGGGGCGTCGGGTTCTTCGAACTGGAGCCTCAAATCAGAGGTGGGGGAGTCTTCAGCGTCGCGGTGAGGAGGAGGCGAGGTTTGTGGAGGCGGAGCGACATTCCATCGACGGCGGTGGGGTGGCGGGTGGCTGCGTGGAGCGGTCGATGCTTTAGGGGTTTTTCTTTTTTGATTTAGATCTGGTCAACGAGAAGTGAGAGGGAAAGGGAGTGGACAGAGGGTTTATTATATATTATATTTTATTATTTAATTATTTAACTTCCTTAAAAGCAACTTTTTGTTTTCAACTCGAAATCGAACCCACCGACTGTCGTCCCTAGTGTTTTACCCCCATTCCGAACACAATCGGATATGCATCGCAGGCCAATTCGATCGTTTTGATCAGTTTTCGTCAAAATCGAAATATAATCAGTATATATTCAATTTGAACGTATATTTTAAATTACCGGGGCCACATACTGATCCAGAAAATTCCAGAAAAAATATTTCTAGCTTCGTATTGACGATACGGTCCTAACAAAACTAATTTCGTCAAATTCTGAGACCATTTGAAAAATGGCCATTTTCCAGTCGATTAAAATCAACTAAAACTGGTCAAACGCGTTTTCCTTTGCCACGCTCACATATTGAATCGAAAAATTATGAAATTTGAAACTTAGAAATAACTTGACATCACGGATCCAACAAAAGTGGTTTCGGCGAAATCCGAGGTCGTTTGCAAAATTTCCATTTTTAAGGGCCAGAATTCCATAGCGACTATTCTGAAATTTCAACTGGACATATCTTTTGATTCCCGCTATGAAATTTCAATTTTTCGAATTCGTTGGAAAGATATTCTCAATTAGATTCTAATATTTTTGATTTCGCTAAAATCCGATTTATTTTGCACCCGGTACATTCATTTGAACTTTGAAATCGAATTATCGAACTACCGCGCCATTTTCAATTTCTTTTATATATATATATATATAAATATTTATATTCTAACGACGATCTATATAAATATTCGTTCGAATTCTATTCAAAATAAATTTCTCGTCGATATTATTTAAAATAATTCATTTTAAATGTTCACAATTCGCTAAAATTGCCAAAATAAAAAGTTTAAATTGGCCCGGATTTCCGGGTCATTACAATCTCCCCCACTTAAAACTTTTCGTCCCCGAAAAGGAACGAAGCCTAAAGTAGTTTCACAAATCAACTCAACTTCCATTAATTTCCCTACGGCTTAAGTTCTTCAACTTTTCAGTTTCTAAGAACTTTTCAAAATTTTCAAAAATTTGGCTAACAACCTAAATTTCCGAAAAATTTCGCCACAACCTCCCCTGCACCGGGGACTTCGGGATATTTCATATAGCCTCCTATGGCCTTCTTCAATCCAAAAGAAAAAGAAAAAGCCAAGCGGCTCACAAAATCACCCAAAACTCAAGAAATACAATAAACATGTACCTATTTGTCGGGCAAACAATTTTATTCCTCTGCTCTAGCCTCCTTGCTATGACCTGTTCAATATAAGTACATGTACATGCAAGCAAATGCGATAAATTTTCAATACAATGTACTATTTGGTTCGAATTGGCTATATGGTTCAAATTTTAATTAATCAACCAATAATCAACAACACAACCATCAATCATTTAGTTGATTAGCTTTTCAAATTCATAACTTTGATATATAGTCAAAAATCACATTTTTGATGCCAGATCACAACAATAAGCCCTATCAAATTTTGGTTCTCACACCAGTCAATGGAAATATATAGATATCTCACCTTCGACACTCGAATATAAATGCTGATGACGCCGCGGCATCATCAGAATCATCTCCGGGCGAATAGAGTGATTCTATATCTATCCAGTATATTAAAACTTTGAATACCCGTGGATCAGACGTATATGCAAAATCTTTATATACTGGATTGTCCAAATTCAATATAAATAAATATTCAAATACGTATAAAAGGATTTAAATTTCAAAACAAAATTTGTTTTCATTTTCAAAAATATATTCTTCACACTCGTTCTAGGATACTAATGATCCTATCTCTAACGAGTCATTCTCATTGGATATTACTAATCCAATTTCTGATGAATTCTTTCGTGTGGTTCTAATGTGTCTTGTTCTCTGAGCTTTGTAAACCAAAGCTCTGATGCCACGATGAAACGACCCGAAATCCCCCTTACGGGAAATCCCGGATTGAGTCGAGAACAACACACAAAAGGACGCAGACGGAAGAACATTTCATTGTATATTACAACAATTCCATCAGAATACAAGAATAAACAGAGTATAAATGAATAAAATACATTCGATAAATATCAGAGATTACAATACATTACATAGCAGCGGAAAATAATACAAAATATAACTGAGGAAGATACACGGATACAAAGCTTTCCGGATATCGTTCCAGCTGTAAACCAGGTTCCTGTGAATATAAATCTGCAAAACCCAAAACTACTAGCTGCCCGTGTCGAAAATAAGGGCACCCAGAGTTTAGGTTAAAACAATAAACTCCAGGTCAGTCATGGGACTGGTGTGAGAACTAAAACAGTTATTTATCTTTATTTTAAAGTTAGGTAAATCAAGGGACCACGCCGTATAACACGGAACGGGTTTCCTCCCAAGAATACCAGTGCATAAAACAACAGCGCAATGCTAAATAAAGAAAAATGAAGCTATTATAAGACCCAGGTCCCATCACACAATGCAACGTAAGCCGGAGGATAGGGTTTTTACCTTATAATAGCCAAGAATGCTTGGTACGTGAAATTTCATCTTTTATTATTACTATAAGTGTATAGTGTCAAAACAATTTCAAATCATAAGTATCAATCATAGACGGCATAAGCGCCCCATCCCACTATGTCGCCATACTAGGCTCTACAAATAAAACCGCAAAGTCACGTATTTGGAAATTGGATTTCCATCTGCGAACTGAGTCAAAAGATAGTCCTCACCGATTCGAAACTCTCTAGCCCGAGCCTGAGGATCAAAGCTCGAGTGACCCTAGGAGCGACAGGGCCGGTCCACCGATGTGGATTAAAATTCATGAACACTGCGTTTCCCCACCCTTTGGGGCGTAAATGAGCCAACGAATGACTCCATCGGCTTCACATAGTCACCGATATATCCGAGGCGCCTCGCAACAGCAACAACCACATAAGTCAAACTCGTCAGGACGTGTAAGACCACTAACGCCACTTCTAACTAGAAGGAAATGCATGCCCTCCCTGAGGTCCTCTCCCGTTTTTGGTTCACAACCGGGGTGTGAGGCTCGCGAATTCACGTTACACAAAGCTATGCCACACAGGCGGTGCTTTGATCATCACCACAAGATTTTTCTTTTCAATAGAAGCCTTGATCAATTGCCACTTAGGCATGCCACACAGGCAATTCACTCCATGTGTTTGATATCCATCAATATATAACCTCTGAGCTCGTACGTCTCAGAGAAGGGCGTTAAGCAAGAGAATAAATTCTCTACCGCCAAACAGATATATATTTAATAGAAATCAATCACACAGACTGAAATCCAATGTCAGACACACAGTCCATCTACAAGTCCGTTCTGGGTCTGAACGAAACAGGAGGCACCTTGTACCTCGCGTATAAATCGATATCCAAGTACGTCTGGACGATCACCAACTGTTTCTCTCCTCTTGGGTGTACAGCCCAATCAAGATCATCAGTAATTATCCAAACAACGTGAAGACCTCCGGTCTTCAACCACCGTCTTCATCTTCGACACCACGTTGAATTAGTTATTCAAAATGGGATAAACCCGGTCTTTCCGAATAACTCGCGTATATAATAAACAATTGTTACACAAACACAACATACGCCTCATTCCAATTCAGAATATTCTTTTATTCAAATATTCTTATACTTTGGGAAAGGTTCCCATTAATTTTGTCAAAGATAAATTCTTTAAATTTATTCTTTAATCTTCTTTTGAATATCAATTCAAACTAGTCGGGATTAGCGAACCACACCGGAGTAATCATTTATTTTATTTACCAATCCCAACCTATTCATCCCATGAAGTAAAACTGGTAGTACTTCATATCTAACACCATAGTGTTATCAGTAAATTCAATTACCATTTCACGTTCAAATCTAATTAAAGATTTAACTATCGCTTGGAGCAAAACTGGTGATACTCCATTCTCGATCTTTTCAATCTAATTAAAGATTCATTAAAACTCCACTTAGTTTTAATCCTTAACTGGGTTAAAGAATCAGTGTCATTTAAAACACGGTTCACGATAAACCCAAAATCACATTCCATTAATTACCGGGTTAAAGAACAAGTGTTATTTAAAACACTGTTCACGATAAACACAAAAATCAATACCAATTAAATTCCAATTAAATATTATTTAATTGGTACACTTCATTAAATCTAAATAAAAAGATTTGATCTTTTTCTCAACTGAGTTTAAGAACACTGTTAATGAAGACACCATTCACGACAAACCCAAATCACATTTGATATTAAATACAAGGCTCTGAATAGAAAATATATCGGCTTATATTCAATATCAAATTCTACGACCAACAAATATCGTATTGGAAATAACGATATAAATATATCTATCAAATTCCCATAACAATACATGTATCGTCACGAAATCCAACATCGAAATATTCCAAAGACAATTTTGATTCAAATCCATTCTAATTCAATTATTGGAAATCCTGGTTATATTTCAAAATCATTTCAAATCCAATTTATTTATTTATTTTTAAAAATAAATAAATTATTACTCTAGTTCAAAACTAGTTCATTTCGATAAAAATCTACTTTTATCTTTTCAAATATGGAGTATTTCATCCCAATTCTTCACAAATCATTTCTTATGATTTTACACAAATTATTACTATTTTTAATAATTTTATCAAGGCCCGTACAGTCGATTTCCATCAACGGCCATCGAACTGCACTTACAGCGACCTTTTCCAAATTTGATTTGGACATAATTCCAAATCCAACCGTTAGATTTCTAATTTCTAATATTTGTTAGAAAGCTCTTTTCGATACGAACCCATCGGTTCCGGTTCTAGGAGAATCCGACGGTCGGATCTCCCGCAACGTCAATTCGAAGTCAATGGTCGAAATTCACGAACTACCGCAGTGCGGCGCGTTCTATTCAGGCCATTATATTATATATATAATATATATAATATATACTTCGTCGATTTCCTTTTAAAACGTACTGTATAAATCGTTTTAAATTCGTTTTCAAAACGATTTCAACTTCTTTTCAAATTCAAATCAAAATTGAATTTTTCCTTATAACTTCGATTTAAATTCATTTCAAATTGATTTCAATTCAAATCGATTTTTAATTCAATTTCAGTTCGTTTTCAATTTCAGTTCGTTTTCAATTTCATTCAATTTCAATTCGAATTCATTTCTATTCAATTTCAATTCGAATTCATTTCTATTCACTTTCAATTCGAATTCATTTCTATTCACTTTCAATTCGAATTCTAATTCTTTTCAAAATATCAGATTTTGAAATCACTTTCGATATTCATTCTAAAATGAATAAAATCTATATAAATATCGTTCACGTCAAAATGGCGTCAATCTAATTAACACAGCTTTATATATTTCTATTTTAGAATATTCTATTTCAAATATTTCTATTTCAAATATTTCTATTCCAAATATTTCTATTCAAAACTGGAATGAAGCCCAATCAATTACCAAAGATTTTATTTCTATGGATTTTCTTACAACGCATGTATATATCGACAATGACAAATAATCAACCATCATCCAAAGTGCATTCTACACTATATAGGCATCAAATATAAATATTCAACGCTTATAACAGTCTGTCAATCAATCGATCGACATACAACTAATTATCGGGATTAGTGTACGTCATATATCATCCCAATACCCGTGTGGGGTTTCAAACAATCAAACACAGATTTTATTTGTGCAGTTGGGCGATATGTAAAATTTATCGTCCCCATCAATTTCAGTCAAATGTGTGTATATAAACAAATAATCCGATTTGTTTATATTTATTTCATTTCATATACACGTTAAAAATTCTATTTTTAACTATATAATATTTTCCACTATAAAATATTTTATTTCGTTTCACATCACACAATCAATTTTTACCACAATAAACAATCAAACATACAAGTCATCCATGGTCTGTGGATGACGGGTGTCGGGTGCTGCTAAGCACCGTCTGCATCCTAGTATATATTTTAACTAGAAAAACAAGATTTAAAGTGAGAAGTTCTCACCGACTAGCTAATCCAAACGCCACGACTCTTTATATGTAGAATATCTCGCCGTGCTCGCCTTTTGTCACTTTCGCCGTCCGTGTTCACTACATATATAAAAATCACATTTTTATATTCTCTATTATATAAAAATCATATTTTTATAACTACTCTATATGGATAAAAATTCTATTTTTACACCGCTATTATATAGATAAAAATTCTATTTTTACATCGCTACTATATAGATAAAAATTCTGTTTTTACATCGCTACTATATAGATAAAAATTCTATTTTTACATCGATGTCAATATAATAAAGATTATATTTTTATCACGCTATTCTCTATATAAAGATTTCGCCTTTTCAAATATAAAGATTCCGCCTTTTCAAATATAAAGATTTCGCCTTTTCAAATATAAAGATTTCGCCTTTTCAAATATAAAGATTTTATTATCTACATTATATAAAAATTATATTTCTACTCTACTACTAATATAAAAATTATATTTTTATTTTACTACTAATATAAAAATTCAACTTTTTACTTTATAAAAATTGTATCTTTCATCGTTTAAAGATCATATCTTTCATATGCTATCATATTTAAAAATCAAATTTTTATATTTTCAAAAATCTTATCTCTTCTATTTTAAAACCTTCACCTTTTTCTTTGTTTTAAAAAAATCAAATCTCTATAATTATAGAAATCTAATCCTTTTTGATTATAAAGATCAAATCTTTCATGTTAAATAAAAAAAATTAAACCTTTATGTTAAATAAAATTATATTCATAAAAAAAATCAGATTTGAATTAAATAGTTATAATATAATACTCTGAAAATAAAATAAAAATGAATGTAAATAAAAATAAAAATAAAAACACACCTTTATTTCGGATTTTGTTGAAGCGGAGAGGGGCTGCGGGGTTTAGAATCTCGAATCGGAAGGGAGAAAATGGAGGGGGAGGTGCTGCGTCTGAGGTGAAGGGGGGGCTGTTGCTCGCGTCGGGGTGCATCGGAGTGGTCAGGGCACGGCGGTGGGTGGTTCCGCCTGAGGAGGTGGCCGGCTAGGATTGGTCTCAGTTTCAGGAAATGGGGCGTCGGGTGTCGGGTTCTTCGAACTGGAGCCTCAAATCAGAGGTGGGGGAGTCTTCAGCGTCGCGGTGAGGAGGAGGCGAGGTTTGTGGAGGCGGAGCGGCACTCCATCGACGGCGGTGGGGTGGCGGGTGGCTGCGTGGAGCGGTCGATGCTTTAGGGGTTTTTCTTTTTTGATTTAGATCTGGTCAACGGGAAGTGAGAGGGAAAGGGAGTGGAGAGAGGGTTTATTATATATTTTATTTTATTATTTAATTATTTAACTTCCTTAAAAGCAACTTTTTACTTTCAACTCGAAATCGAACCCACCGACTGTCGTCCCTAGTGTTTTACCCCCATTCCGAACATAATGGGATATGCATCGCAGGCCAATTCGACCATTTCGATCTGTTTTCGTCAAAATCAAAATATAATCAGTATATATTCAATTTGAACGTATATTTTAAATTACCGGGGCCACATACTGATCCAGAAAATTCCAGAAAAATTATTTCTAGCTTCGTATTGACGATACAGTCATAACAAAACTAATTTCGTCAAATTCTGAGACCGTTTGAAAAATGGCCATTTTCCAGTCGATTAAAATCAACTAAAACTGGTCAAACGCGTTTTCCTTTGCCACGCTCACATATTGAATCGAAAAATTATGAAATTTGAAACATAGCAATAACTTGACATCACGGATCCAACAAAAGTGGTTTCATCAAAATCCGAGGTCGTTTGCAAAATTTTCATTTTTAAGGGCCAGAATTCCATAGCGACTATTCTGAAATTTCAACTGGACATATCTTTTGATTCCCGCTATGAAATTTCAATTTTTCGAATTCGTTGGAAAGATATTATCAATTAGATTTTAATATTTTTGGTTTCGCTAAAATCCGATTTATTTTGCACCCGGTACATTCATTTGAACTTTGAAATCGAATTATCGAACTACCGCGCCATTTTCAATTCCTTTTATATATATAAATAAATATTTATATTCTAACGACGATCTATATAAATATTCTTTTGAATTCTATTCAAAATAAATTTCTCGTCGATATTATTTAAAATAATTCATTTTAAATGTTCACAATTCGCTAAAATTGCCAAAATAAAAAATTTAAACTGGCTCGGATTTCCGGGTCGTTACAGAAGGAATAAATTCAATGTGAGAATTCTGATTTAGTAATTAAATTAAATTTTAATTACTTTTCTCGCTTATAAAATCACTGTATGTATGTTATTGATTAGGATCTGCGATGTTTGCACATTAGAATTTATTTATTATTGTTTGTGGTATATTCTGATTTGTTTGATCAACGATGAAATCTCATGTTTGTTGAATTTCTAGTTACGTTAGAATTCAGATTTGAAATTATCTTTTATTTCAAATCTGTGGATGTTAATTAAAATTTTTATTCATAAATATGAAATCATTCTCCTATCATCCGAATCTACTTTCTGTTATCCAAATCTATGTCTTTCTTCATAGATTCATGAGTACAGATTTGGTTTAAATAAAAATTTCAGTTTTATTTTTAATCCATAAATATTGATTGTTTTATTCATATAAATATAGTTTTTATCGAATACATAAATTTGGGATAAAGATTAAGAATAAAGATTTCATCTTTATTTATTTCGTGAACATAAAATTTCTTGAGATTAAGGATTCCATCTTTGATATGATTTTAAACACGGAATCAATGATGAAAATATGCATTTTATTGTTTTTCATGGACATGAGTTTTTATGAAATTTAGATTTGTAATAAAATTTCATTTTCGTTGTTTACATTAAAATATCATTATATTTGATTACATATAATATGGCTTTTACTTAAATTTGTTCCAACCAAAAAGGAATATGTTTTAGGGTGAATTTGCTTCAACTAAAAATAACATATTTTAGTGACAATTTATTCAAAATAAAAAGAACACATTTTTATTTTCATTAGTATAAATGAAATGATTATGATAAAAATCTCATATTTTTTATTGTCGATTAGTTACAATAAAAAGAATAGTTATAAAATGTAACAACCCGGAATTTGGAACCAATTTAAAATTTTTATTTTAGAAATTTTAATGGATTTAGTACATTTAAAATAATTTATTTTAAGTAATAATGCCTAAAAATTTATTTAAATGAAGTTAGAACGAATATATTTATTTTAATTATAAAAGGAGATTAAAATAGCGCTGTAGTTTGAAAATTTGATTTTAAACTTTAACTGAATATACATGATTCAAAATAAATCAAAATTGAACGAAATAAGAAAAATTTAAATCTGTTTAATCATATCTTTCTATCGAATCTGAGAAACTGAAATTTCACTTTAGAAATCATAAGTTATGTCCAGTTTAAATTTTAGAAAAGTCGCTGTTGAATTTATATATATTTTAATATAATATATAGCCCTTAAAAATAGTCATTTTACAAACGACCTCTATTTTCGACGAAACCACTTTTGTTGGATTCGGAATGTCAAATTATTGCTAGGTTTAAATTTTCATAATTTTTCTAATTAATATGTGAGCATGGCAGAAGAAAATGTGTTTTGTCAGTTTCAGTAAAATTTAATCGACTTGAAAATGGCCATTTTCAAACGGTCTCGGAATTCGACGAATTTTGTTAGGACCGTATCGTCAAAACATAAATAGAAATAATTTTTCTGTAATTTTTAGAGATAGTATGTAACCACGGTAATTTAAATTGTACGTTTAAATTTAATATATATTGATTTATATTTTAAATTAAAGAAAAACATATCGTAACAGCCGAACTGGGTTACGAAACATATTCCATTGTGTCCGGGATGGTGGTTATTAGCTAGGGGTGACACTCGTTGGGGTCGATTTGGAATTGATAGCAACGAACCATTATTTTTCAAGTTAAAGGAATTAAATAAAATAGGAAAATACGTTTATAAATACACTAAGAAATACGTAAACCTAATCTAAAATTATACAGCCACCGTATCATCTATTTCATGGCTGTGATGCTCCTTCCTTCTCCTCTCTTTTTCTCACAATCCGCTCAACGAATTTAGAAGCTCCAAAGTGGAAATCGAAGAGCTCGATGAGGGCTTTAATCTTAACAGTTATGATCACCGTTGATTGTTCCTACTGACCGGAATTGATGCTCAAGTGCTGCGATTTTGGATGAGATTTTGTGGTGCTACGGGGGTGCGAGTTGATGGGGTTTGGGGGCGTAGGTGGAGCGAAGACCGGTGGTTGTCGTGGCGATCTCCGATTGCACTCCGGTGGGCCGAGGCATGGTGCGCAGGTGTATGTTGGGGCGGAGCCTTTGGGCTCGATTACCTGTAGGGAGCGACGACTTTGTTAAAGAAGAAAGGATTATGTAAAGTAATTAAAAGGTTAAGTGTAAATTAATAGTTAACCATCTTGATTAAAATTATATAACTTGTAATGTGAATAACTCCTCCAAATCTTATCAGAATCCGATGATTTCAGTCACGTTGGAATCGTCTTTCCGAGATCTACAGCATGGAACAGACCAGATCTAACAGAGACTGTTGGAAATTCAGGTAAATACCACTATGAGATTTTTATTTTTAATAATTAATTTAAATTTAATTATTTCTCGCTATTTGAAAAACCATGTATGTATGATTATAAAATCAGATCAGTGATGTTTGAGATTTTTTGATTTGACTGTATTGTGGTGAATTGACTGTATTGTGTTTATGGATGGTATGGAATATATGAAATGTTTACATCATGGAAAAATATCATTTTTGTTATATAAATTGTTAGAATAGAAAAATAACATTTTTTTTATAAATGTTAACATTTGAAAAGAACACATTTTTATGTATAAATGTTAATATAATAAGAATCTCAGTTTATGTTAGCATTATAAAGATCACATTTTTATGTTAGAAATGTTAATATTAGAAAAATCACATATTGATATTAGGAATGTTAACATTCGAAAAGAAACATTTTTATGTATAAAATGTTTACATAATAAAATCTCATTTTTATGTCAGTGTATAAAAGAACATTTTATTACATAAAATGTTAGCATATAAAAAGGAAAGTAACATTTCTACTGTATAAAATGTTGCATAAGAAATAAAAGTTCATCTTTGTTAAAAATGATGCATTAGAAATAAAATTTCATTTTGTTATAAAAGGTAGCCTTAGAATAAAAAATCACATTTGGTTATAAATGTCTCATTAGATTAAAAATAACATTTTAGTTAGAAATATTATATTAGATTAAAAATGGCACATTGTTTAGAAATGTTATTTAGAGTTAAAACATCACTTTGTTTAGAAATGTTTATTTAGAATAAAACATCATTTTGTTATAAAATGTTTATTTAGAATAAAATAACATTTAGTTATAAAATGTTGCATTAGCATTAAAACAACATTTTGTTGTAAAATGTTACATTTGAATGAAATTTATCGTTTTAGTTAAAATGTTACATTAGAATAAAATTTGTCATTTTAGTATAAATGTGGCATTATAAAAGAAATAACATTTTTATTATAAAATGCTGCATTAGTATAAAAATGTCATTTTTAGTTAGAATGTTATGTGATATAAAAACTTCATTTAATTAGAAATGTCAATTTGTTAGATACCATTATTAGTAATGTCACTATATTAGGAATGACATTATATTAGAAATGTTATGTTAAATTATGTCAATGATAAAATCTACATTTATATAGTGCACGTAGACATGATTTGTGCTAGGTGAAAAACATTATCATAATAATGTTAATATTAACATGCTTGGTTGAAATTAAAATATAAATATTTATTTATAATTTAAAACAGTGAAAATTGGTTAAATTTATTAACCAATAATCTATGTAGATGAACTGCTGTTGTTTGAAAACCCCACACGGGTGTTGGGATGACATACACTAGTCCCAATATTTAACTGTATGTCAATCGATGGATTGACAGTCTGTATTGAGCGTTATTTATTTATTTTAACGCTCACAAAATTATAAATTTCACTCTGGTTGTGAATGGATTGTTTAATGATTGTTTATCATTATTGTTATATATGTACATGTGATGTATGAAATCCATACAACTGAAATTGTATGGTAATTGATTGAGTCGCATTCCGATTCAGAATATTTTTATATAAGGAATGTTTAAAAATAAAGAATCTTTTAAAAATAAAGAATATTTTAAAATAATTAATATTTTAAAATAATATTCACTGAAGGATAAAATATAAAAATATGAAGCCGTGTTATGTAGAAACGCCATTTTTAACCCGAATAGGTTATCGATCGATTTTTATTCATTTTATAATGAATATCAAAAGAAGTGATTTCAAAATCTTATATTTTGAAAATATAATATTTTAATATGATAAAAATATAGAATATTCAATTTTGCTTAAAAATTGAAAATGAAGTGAAAATCATTTTTAATGAATTTGTAAATATTTTATAAAAACGATTTAAATAGAAATCGACGATATTAAATATATATATATATATATATTTAATGGCCTGAATAGAACGCGCCGCGCAGTGACTGTTCGCGAATTTCGACCACTAACTTCAAATTGGCGTAACGGAAGATCCGACTGTAGGATTCTTCTAAAACTAAAACCATTGGGTTCGTATCGAAAAGAGCATTCCAATGAATATAAGAGTTTTGAAATTTAACGGTTGGATTTGGAATTATGTCCAAATCAATTTCAGAAAAGGTCGCTGTAAGTGTAGTTCGGTGGCCGTTATTGAAAACCGACTGTACGAGCGATAATAAAATTATTAAAAATATGGTAAAATTATGTAAAATCATAATAAACGATTTAGAAAAAATTTTGATGAAAGATTTCATATCTGAAAAGATAAAAATATATTTTATCGAATTGAACTAGTTATGAACTAGAATAAATCTTTAAATTAAGATTTAATGAAGTTTTCCATTTAAATAATATTTAATTGGGATTAAGTATAAAAAATTTGATTTTTGGG
Source organism: Allium sativum (assembly GCA_030737875.1). Taxonomy (NCBI): domain Eukaryota; kingdom Viridiplantae; phylum Streptophyta; class Magnoliopsida; order Asparagales; family Amaryllidaceae; genus Allium; species Allium sativum. The sequence goes on from CM060922.1 coordinate 392,972,087, forward strand.
TTTGTTGTGAATGGTGTCTAAAATAACACTGTTCTTAAACCCAGTTGTGAAAGAATAAATCTTTTAATTAAGATTATTAGAGTTTTCAATTATATTTAATAATTGAAATAAAATGAAATGTGAATTAGGTTTATCGTGAACGGTGTTTTAAATGACATTTGTTTGTTTAACCCAATTAACAGTAAAAATATAAATTGGAATTTATAAATCTTTTTATTAAGATTTAATGGAAGTTTTCCAAAAGTAGAGTTTTCCAATTTAATAGAATAAATTGGAATTGGATTGAATTCGATTTAATAATAATCGAGATGAGATTCTGTAGAAGAAGACCGTTATTATATATGGAATTTAAGAGGCCTTGCCATTATTCCATTTATATTATTGGTTTGATAAAAAAAATTATATCGATTATATATTGATCTGATTTCTGTGAAAATTCCATATTAAATGGAAAATGATTTTGGGTTTATCATGAACAATGTTTTTAAATGACATTAGTTCTTTAACCCAGTCAAAGATAAGATTAATTTCTTAAATTTGAATAATCATTAAGTAATGATTTTTGGAGATTAAAAACAAACTTGAGTTTTTAGTGAATTCCTAATTAGATTGAAATGGAATGAGATGATGAAATGATTAATAGATTAAATTCAAAAGAATTTATCTATGATAAAATTAATGGGAACTTTTTCCCTAGTAATGTGAATATTTTAAAAAAGAATATTTTGAGTTGGAATGTGGCGTATGATGTATTTTATAGTACTTGATTTTTAATTATAAAATACGAGAGTTATTCGAAAAGACCGGGTTTAACCCATTCTGAATAAGTACTACGTTGATCAAGAGTCGAAGATGAAGACGATGGTTGAAGACCGACGATCTTCACATCGAATGGATGAGGGTTACTGATGCACTGGACTGACTTACTCCCATGACAGGGTTAAAGTGGTAGTTGTCCGGACGTATTGTTGATTGTTCGGATATGCGAGGAATAAGGTGTCTCTGGTTTCGTTCAGACCCAGAACGGACTTGTAAATGGATTGTATGTCTGATGTTGTATTCCTTTATACTGTATTCTTTGATCTCTGCTAAATATATATTTGTTTGGTGGTTAACACCCTTCTCTAAGACGTATGAGCTTAAAGGTTATATATTGGCAGAAATCAATGGTATGGTATGGATTGACAATGTGGCATGCCAAGATGCATGGATCAAGGCTTTTGTTGAAAAGTAGAGCCTTGTGGTTGAAGGTCAAAGCACAACTTTAAATAGCATAACTTTGTATAGTGTTATTTCGCGAGCCTCACACCCCGGTATGAACCAGAAACGGGAGTAAGGACTGCGGGGAGGACATACGTTTCTTTCTAGCTAGAAGTGGTGTCAGCGACTTACCAGCCCTGACATTTTTACTTATGTGGATGATGGAATGAGGCGCCTCGGTTATTTGAGTCCCTAGTGGCTCTATTTACGCCCCAATGGGCGGGGAAACGTATTGTTCAGGCATAACTAATCCAATCATTGCACTTTTGTGGACCGGTCCTAGAGATCCAAGGGTCAGTTTTAGCTGATCCTGAGGCTCGGGCTAGAGAGTCTCGAATTCGGTAAGGACTAACCTTTGCCTTGGTTCATGATGGAAATCCAACTTCCAATACGACCCATGCGGTTTTGATTGTATAACTAGTACGGTGACATAATATATGGTAGCTATGCCGTCTATGATTGGTATTATGATTGAAATGTTTTGAAAACATATATACACTAATAATAATATCAAATTCGTTTTATCTTATCAAGCATCTCTTGACCATTATAAGGTAAAACTCTATCCTTCGGTTTGCGTTGCATTGTGTGATGGGACTTGAGTCTTATAATGGTTTCATTTTTTATAAAAAGCATTGCGTTGTTTGACGATTTACTTTATTTATGCACTGGCAATCTAATGGAGTAAACTCGTTCCGCGTTAGCGTCGTGGTCTTATGATTAGCCTTATTATCAAATAGGTTAAATAATATTTCTCATACCAGTCCCATGACTGACTCGTAGTTTGTTTCACTTTGCAAACTTGGGTGCCCTCTTTTCCACACGGGCAGCCTTGTATACAGGTTTTAGCAGACTCATTCTGGATAGCTATGAAGCTGAAGATGGATCTTATCATCTCTATTTGGCTGTTCAGACTTCATTAGTATATCATGTTTATTTCCACTGCATTGTATTTTAATTCATTGTAATTTAATCTTCCGCTGTAATATAATTTGATGTACTCTGATATTCTGTACTCTAATGTAACGTTATTATATTGTTTATAAAAGTCTGCTGTTATTTGTTCTGATGTGTTGTATTCCCAGAGTTAACGTGTGCGGGAATTGAACGGTATTTTGCGATCGATTAAGTCTGGGCAAAACCCGTCTCGTTACATAAAAGATATATACACTTTCATCGTATGTTTGATTCGTTAAAAAGAATCAAGCTGTATGTTAAAATATCATTATATTAGACAATATCATGATAAAATATTGTTATATTAGAACAAATGTGTCATTTTTGGTAAGGATGATATATTAGATATAAAATAACATTTTGTTAACAAATGTCATATTAGATTAAAAATAACATTCTAGTTAGAAATGTTTATTTAGATTAAAAATGTCACTAATAATGTCATCTATTTAAAATGTCATTTATTTAAAAATTTCATAATAAAGATATCATTTTGGTTAGTAATGTCATGTTAGATTAATGTCACCATTTATGTTAGAATAATGTCATGACATGTAAAAATGCCATTTAGCTATAAAATGTTGCATTAGATTAAAAATGCCATTTAGTTATAAAATGTTGCATTAGATTAAAATTGCCATTTAGTTATAAAATGTTACATTTTTATTTTATGAAAAAATATAAAAAAATATTCATGTAACATAAATTTGTCATTTATGTTGGAAATTAAATTGGGCATTTATGGTAGAAATTAAATTGGTCATTTATGTTAGAATATAAATTTGTCATCTTTTGTCAAATTAGAATTGACGATAAAAATTTAGTCATCTTTATTGAATTAGAATTGACGATATAAACTTGTCATCTTTAATTGAATTAGGATTGATAATATCAAATTGTCATTTATTAGAATATTGATAGGTCATGTTATAAATGTCATTTATTTAAAAACATTATGTTAATATGAAAATATCCTTCATTTAGGAATGTCATGTTATAAATGTCATTTGGTTAGAAAATGCACATTTGAATAAAAATAACATTTTTTTAGAAAATGTACAAAAGAATAAAAACAACAATTTTGTTATAAAATGTTGCATTAGAAATAAATAGCATTTTTGTTATAAAATGTTGAATTAGAAATAAACAGCATTTTTGTTATAAAATGTTAAGTTTGACAAAAATATCATTTTTGTTATAGAATGTTACATCAGTATAAAAACATTATTTTGTTAGCAAATGTTACATTAGAATAAAAACATCATTTTATTGATATATGTTATGTTAAAACAAAATGAAACGACCCAAACTTCCCAGTAAAGGAAAGACTGGATTGCTTTGAGAACAGCACACATCAGAATACAAACTGAAGAACATTTTATTGCTGATTACAACAATTACACCAGAGTACAGGAATATAACTGAGTACGAACTTATAATATACATTGGAAATACAATAATATCAGAGTTTTAAATTACATTTACATAGCAGCGGAAAAATAATACAAATATACAACTGGAAGGAATACACGGATACAGAACTTTCAGAATACCGCTTCAGCTGTAAGCCAGGATCCTGTAAATATATCTGCAAAAAGCTACTCGACTGCCCGTGTGGAAAATAAGGGCACCCGAGTTTGCCAGTGAAACAAACTACAGGTCAGTCATGGGACTGGTATGAGAAATCTTAACTTAACTATTTAATAATAAGGCTAATCACAGGACCACGCCGCTAACGCGGAACGGGTTTACTCCATTGGAGTGCATGTGCATAAAATAAGGTAAATCGTTAAACAACGCAATGCTTTTTAGAAAAATGAAACCATTATAAGACCCAAGTCCCATCACACAATGCAACGCAAACCAAAGGATAGGGTTTTACCTTATAATGGTCAAAAGTTGCTTGATACGATAAAACAGATTTAGTATTAGTGTGTATATATTCTAATAAAAACATTTCAATCATAATGTATCAATCATAGATGGCATAGTACCCCATCCTACTATGTCGCCATACTAGTTCTACAATCAAAACTGCAAGGTCGTATTGGAAATTGGATTTCCATCATGAGTCGAGGCTAGGGGCAAGCTCCTCTCCGATTCGAGACACTCTAGCAAATGCCTTAGGATCCCCCGCAGTGAACCCTTGGATGCGGTAGGGCCGGTCCCCGCCTATCGGCAGTGGATTGGTTATGCCTGAACACACGTTTCCCGGTTCCTTTGAACCTATAATATGACCACTATCGGCCTATAAAAATCCGAGGCGCCTCAAAACCCATCATCCACATAAGTAAAATGCCAGGCCGTGTTAAAGCACTGACACTACCACTAGCTAGAAAGAAACGTGTGCACTCCCTACGGTCCATATCCCGTTTTTGACTCATACCGGGGTGTGAGGCTCGCGAAGTCACGATATACACAAAGCTATGCCGTAATAGGCTATGCTTTGATCATCCCACAAGGCCCTACTTTTCAATAAAAGCCTTGATCATTTGCATCTTGGCGTGCCACATTGACAATTCACGCCATGCGATCAATCACTATTAATATATACCAGGGTGTTAAGTAGAGGATAAATCCTTTACCACCAAACAGACATACATTAACAGAAATCGATTTAATTCACATGGAACGAAATCCAATGTCAGACACGCATCCATTTACTAGCTTATGCTCTGGGTCTGAGCGAAAACTAAATCCGAACAATCAACAATAGTCCGGACGGCCACCACTGAAATCCCTTCAAGGTAGCTACTCCCATCAGGGTCTCTGTAGCAACACATCCATTCGATGTGAAGATCGTCGGTCTTCAACCACCGTCTTCATCTTCGACTCTTCATCGTCGTAGAAATTATTCGGAATGGGTTAAACCCGGTCTTCCCGAATAACTAGCGTATTTTATAATTTAAAATCAAGTACTATAATGGCACACCCAACGTCTCATTCCAATTCAGAATATTCCTTTAAATAAAATATTCACATTATTTTATCAAAGATAAACTCTTTAAATTATTCTCAAATCTTACTTTTAAAGATTTATTAAGAACCCAGCTTGGTTTTAAATATCACAAATTATTATTCAATGATTAATTGAATTTAAGAAATTAACCTTATCTTTAACTGGGTTAAAGAACTAATGTCATTTAAAACATTGTTCACGGTAAACCCAAAATCATCTTCCATAAAATATGGAATCTTCACAGAAATCAAATCAAAATATAATCGTTATAAATTTCTGTATCCGACCAATAATATAAATGGAATAATGACAAAGCCTTTTAAATTCCATATGTAGTATCGATCTTCTTTTACAGAAGCTTATCTCGGTTATTATTAATTCAAATTCCATTCGACTCCAATTTAATATATTAAATTTGAAAACTTTACTTTTGGAAAATTTCCATTTAAATCTTAATAAAAGATTTATAAATTCCAAAATCATATTTTCATCGTCAGTCGGGTTAAAGAACAAATGTCGCTAAGAAACACAGTTCAAAATAAACCCAACTCACCTTTTATTTTATTCTCATTTACTAAATATAATTAAAACTTTAATAAGCTAAATTAAAAGTTTATTCTTTTCATATGGGTTTTAAGAACAGTGTTATTTAAGACACTATTCACGACAAACCCAAATCCACTTTATTTAATTAAATTTCAATTAAATATTGACAAAATTTGAAAAACTTTATTAAATCTAAATTTAATGATTTATTCTAGTTGATAACTAGTGCATTTCAATAAAAATATATTTCCCAAAATATATTCTTTTCTAAAATATTCTTTTCAAAATATATTTTCTAAGATATTCTTTTCTAGAATATTCTTAATTGGGATGTGACTCAATCAACAACCATATATTGTATGAAAACAACAATCATGATAAATAATTATCAAACATCCAAATGACGACCAAAGTGGAATTTTTAACTGTGTGAGCATTAAAGTAAATAACTGACGCTCCTCACAGACTGTCAATCCATCGATTGACAAATAACTAAATATTGGGATTAGTGTGTATCCAAGATCATCCCAATACCCGTGTGGGGTTTCATCCATCAAACAAATAATAAATTATTTGTGCACTTGGGCGATGTGTGAAAATTATCGACCCAATCACATAAACAAGTCGGGTGACTTGTAAATGGAAGTGTAATATTCAGTTTGAATAAACTAGCATTTTACCAAACACATCAAACATTTCAACATCACAGACATATATTTCAGGCCATCGCTAATATCATATTTTTAACATATGATCTTTTTATTGTAATGAATCGACAATAAAGATATTAACTTTCATTCTTTTAAAGTGGCAAAAATATCCATTTTTACTTCATTCTTTCAAAGTGGCGAAAGTGAAATATTTTCTAATTCATTTTTCTAAAGTGACAAAAATGTCCATTACTAATTCATTCCTTTCAATGTATAAAAATATACATTTTCCAAATTCATTCTTTTTAATGAATTCTAATTATCATTAAAAATGTGAATTACATGTAAATACGTCTTTAAAATAAAATTTTTATATTTATAATGTACCCTTTTCATTAAGAGTGTAAAATCAAATGCAAATGCATTTTATATCAAAATGTGTATTTTCTAATGCCTCATTTACATTAAAATGTAAAATCACATGTTTATACATTTCGTATCAAAATGATGTTATAATTCCAACATAACATTTCTAACAATAATGGTGTTTTTATTTTAATACACATGTTGTAAAAAAAAGTGTTATTCTATACTAATGCAACAAAAATAACATTATTCTTTTATCAATTAACAAAATGACAATTTGGTTTTGCCTAATTCTTCTTATGTAAACAAAATGACAATTTGTCTATTTCTTTTTATGTAAACCAAATGACAACTTGTCTAATTCCCTTTTTATGTAAACAAAATATGGATTTTGTCATATCCTTTTTAATGAAATCAAAATGTTCATTTTAACTAATCCCTTTTTAATGAAATCAAAATGTTCATTTTAACCAATCCCTTTTTAATGAAATCAAAATGTTCATTTTAAACAAATACTTTTAATGTAAACATGAATGCAATTTTTAAACAAATCCTTTTAATGTAAACATGAATGCAATTTTTAAACAAATCCTTTTAATGTAAACATAAAGTGGATATTTATTTACAAACAAATGTCAATTCAAAAATGTTATTATCATTATTTGCAAAACATATTTCAAAATAAAAAGGTTGTTGTCACTTTCACTAATCATTCTTTGACACAAAAATGAATATTTGGTGGAATTCATTCTAACGGACAAAATGAATATTTCTAATATCACATAGAGATGAAATCTTTTATTTCTTTTGCTACATGAAAATGTAACCCTTTCTTTGAATATACGATTTTAATGTTAACATATTTTGCTTTGTCAAATATGAACATCTCTCTAGTATTCTATTTTACATTAAAAGGTAGATTTTTAATGTCAGCATATTCTGCTTGTAAAAATATGATCATTTTTCTAACTCATTCTTAATATACAAAAAAAAATGTTAACAAAATGTGATTTTTGTTAAAATCCTTTTTAATATTAACAAAATGTGAATTTTGTTCACTAAACGAGTTTAACACAAAGATATCATTCTTTTTAGTGTATAAAAATATTTATCTTATATACATAGTATTTTTTCAAATAAAATGTTAATTTTTCTATAATGTCACATTTTACAATGGAAATGTCAATCACTCTTTAATGCCACCTTTTACAATGAAAATGTAAGTTCCAGTTTTAATATCACTTTTTACATAAAATGTAAATCCTATTTTTTTTCTTTTTTCTTTCTTATTTCCTATTTACATAAAGTGTAAATTCTATTCTTAATGTCATCTTTACATAAAATGTAAATTCTATTCTCTAACAAAAATGAATTTTTGTTTCAATTCTAATAGTACAACAAACAAAATGATAATTTTGTTTAGTTTAATTCAAATTAACAGGAAAGTTAATTTTAACCATAAAATGAACAAAATAATAAATTTGTTCAATCTAATTCTAATCAACAGAAATGTAACAATTCTATCGCCACAATCTAAATCAAACAAACAGATGTGTATTTACAACTAACACAGAATCATAACAGTATAAATTAACTGCAAATTTTTTTAACAATAATTTCAGAATTTATTTTCAATTATAAAGGGAAGAAATAAAATAGATTTCTCACCTAGAAATTGTTCGTGCTTAAATTTTGCTGAAATTTCAAAGTGATTGATTTCAGCTCTAGTCAGTGTCATGTTGTAGATCTTGGAAAGACGATTCCAACGGATCTGAAATCATCGAGTTTCGACCTCGTATGAATAAGTTACGATTATTTTAGTGTTAATTTCATTTGAGATAATTAAATACTTAATTAATAAAAAGGATTATACACTAATTATTTCAGGCCGCTCCTTCCTTCTTCTTCTTCTTCACGTGGATTCCTGTTCAGTGAAACCCATCTTCTTCTATGAAAACTTCGGCGCCGCCTTCACTAGAGGTCACCAGACCTTGATCTGCCACCACCACCCGAACCGCCGACCTCGACTCCCCCCACGCCCAGGCCGCCGTCCAACTCGGTGGACCCCACACCGCTGAATCCGCACCTAACACCCGCCACTTCCTGCTCCAATTCCGGTCCCTACAGTGAACAAAACCTCATCACAACCGTCGGTCTTCGAGCTCTCACTTAGCTGATCGATTTCACGTATTAACCACTAGCTAATTCTGATTGGTTTGGGAGGAAGTAAAGGATTATGTTTTGAACGAGGAGCGCCATTGATTTCAAGAGATGGCGGTTGTTGTATTGATTAGAGAATTAGGGTTTCATTTGTTTAAGTTATGAATAATATAATAATATACAATTTCTTAATTACTAGTTTCAGCCCGTTAGCCTATTCTAGCTCCAATTCCAGCTCAACAAAAAATGTCCCTAGGAAAATACCCACGCTCTGGATGCAATGGAATATGTTTCGTAACCCAATTCGGCTGTTACAATATGTTTTCCTTTAAATTTAATTATAAATCATTTAATTATTAAATTCAAACGTATATTTTAAATTACCGGGGCCACATACGAACTCTAAAAATTACAGAAAAATTATTTCTAGTTATGTTTTGACAATATGGTTCTAACGAGACTAATTTCGTCGAATTTTGAAACTGTTTGAAAAATGGCTATTTTTAAGCTGATTAAATTTGACTGAAACTGACAAAACATGTTTTCCTTTGCCACGCTCACATATTGATTCGAAAAATTATGAAAATTGAAATTTAGCAATAATTTGACATTCCGGTTCCAACAAAAGTGGTTACATCGAAAACCGAGGTCGTTTGAAAAATGACTATTTTTAAGGCCAATATATTTAATATTAAAAATACATTTTTAAACAAATATATTCCGAAACTCAAAATATATAAGTGTTTACTGGTTTTCAATGCAGGAACGTCATTCCGAACTCAATGGAAGTGGTTTCGAGTCGAAATTTCTTCATATGTGAAAAGTAGCCTTTCCGGCCCTATATAATATATATATATATATATAAATTCTACAACGACCTTCCTAAAAATTGAATTAGCCATAACTTTTGATTTTTAAAACGAAATTTCAGTTTTTCAGATTCGTTGGAAAGATATGATTAAACAGATTTAAATATTTCTGATTTCGTTCAATTCTGATTTAAAATGAATCCAGTACAGTCAGTTAAAGTTCAAATTCAAATTTTCAAACTGCAATGCTGTTTTAAACTCCTTTTTATAACTAAACTAAATTTATTCGTTTTAAAGTAAATTTTTAGTCGTTCTTATTTAAAGTAAATTAATTTAAATATTAAAATTCCCTTAAATTTTCTAAAATAAGAATTTTAAATTGGCCCCAAAATCTGGGTCGTTACACAAAACATGTCATTTATTAGGATCATGATTTGTAAAATAAAAATGTCATTTATGTTCATTTAGAATTGTCAGAAAATGAAGTTCATTTATGTTCATTTAGAAATGTCATTTATATTCATTTAGAATTGTCAAAGATATGATTTACATTTTTATATGTCATGAATACATTAGTTTTGTATACATATTAAAATTTACATTTTTATATGTCATTTAGATTTAAACATATTTTGTAAATAAATAGGTCATTTAATTAGAAATGTCATTTAATTAGAAATGTCATTTTGTTAGAAAATTGATCATAAGTTAAAATATGATTTGTGCTGGATTAAAACATTATCATTATAATGTTATTATGGTAGTGAAATTAAATTATAAATATTTATTTATAATTTAAACAAATGAAAATTCGTTAAATGGAAAGTGATTCAAATTGAATTAGAATTGGTTAAATTTATTAACCAATGATTTATTTATATAAATTGTTGTTGTTTGAAAACCCCACACGGGTGTTGGGATGATATTTGACCTACACTAATCCCAATATTTAGTTATATGTCAATCGATGGATTGACAGTCTGTGATGAGCGTTATTTATTTATTTTAATGCTCACACAGTAATAACTTTCACTCTGGATGTGAATGGATTGTTTAATGATTAGTTATCATTACTATTATATACATATGCAATGTATAAAACCCATATAACTGAAAATATATGGTAATTGATTGAGTCGCATTCCGATTCAGAATATCTTTTAAATAAATAATATTCGAAAATAAAGAACATTTTTATATAAAGAATAGTTTAAAAATAATGAATATTTTTCAGTGTAATAATTACAATAAAAAAATTATAATTGCACTTTTGATACAAGGTTAGGTTGCATTTGTGGTGGAAGTCTGCTCGGACCCGACCGGCATATCCAACAGCCACAAATGTTGAACCTAATGTGAGAGGTCTAAGTGCGCAAATATGAAGCGGGCTATGACACGAGGTTAAGCCCAACTTGTGGGATAAGTCTGCCCGGACCCGACCGGTATGTCCAGCATCCGCAAGTTGTAGGCCTAATGTGGAAGGTCTAGCCCATTATAAACCATAAATGGACATGGTAATCTTTATCCCATTATAAATTGAAATACCATTTTAACCCGAACGGGTTTATCGATCATTTTTATTCATTTTTAATGAATAGAATAAAAAGTAGTAATTTCCAAAATCTAATATTTTGAAAACATTATTTTAATAAAGAAATAGAATAAATCTTTAATCAAGATTTACTGGAGTTTTCCAATTAACTAATATTTATTTGGAATTAAATAAATCGAATTTTTGGGTTTGTCGTGAATAGTGTCTTCAATAACACCGTTCTTAAACCCAGTTGAGAAAAGAATAAATCTTTTAATTAAGATTATTAGAGTTTTCCAATTATATTTAGAAATTAGAATAAAATAAAATGTGAATTGGGTTTACGTTAAACTGTGTTTTTAAACGACATTTGTTCTTTAACCCAATTAACAGTGAAAATATGATTTAGAATTTATAAATCTTTTTATTAAGCTTTAAAAAGAAATTTTCCAAAGTCAAGTTTTTCAATTTAATATAGTAAATTGGAATTGAGTGGAAATTCAATTTGATAATCATCGAGATAGGCTTCTGTAAAAGAAGGCTGTTACTATATATGGAATTCAAAAGGCTTTGCCATTATTCCATTTATATTATTAGTCTGATACGGAAGTTTATATCGATTATATATTGATTTGATTTCTGTGGAAATTCCATATTTAATGGAAGTTGATTTTGGGTTTATCGTGAATTGTGTTTTAAATGACATTGGTTCTTTAACCCAGTTAAAGACAAGATTAATTTCTTAGAAGTTGAATAATCATAAAGTAATGATTTTGATATTAAAACCGAATTGGAGTTTTAAGGAATCTTTAAAAAGAAGATTACAAGAATAAATTTAAAAGAATTTATCTTTGATAGAATTAATGGAAATCTTTCCCTAATAATGTGAATATTTTATTTAAAGAATATTCTGAATTGGAATGAGGCATTTAATGTGTCTTTATAGCACTTGATTTTTAGTTTTAAAAATACGCGCGTTATTCGGAAAGACTGGATTTAACCCATTCTAAATAATTATTATGACGATTAAAGTAAAAGACATTGAAGACGGTGGATGAAGATCGGCGATCTTCACATCGAATGGACGCCTACTGATGCCTAGCATTGGGTCGCTCCCAGTAAAGGGTTAAAGTGGTAGTTTGTCCGGACGTACTTGTTGATTGTCCGGATAAGCGAGCACCTCACTTCCGTATTGGACATACGGGACGAGGAATAAGGTGTCTCCGGTTTCGTTCAGACCCAGAATAGACTTATAAATGGTTGTGTGTCTAACATTGAATTTCATTCTATGTAAATTAAATAGATTTCTATTTAATATATATCTGTGGTGGCGGAGAATTTATTCTCTTGCTTAACACCCTTCTCTGAGACGCATGAGCTCAGAGGTTATATGTTAGTAGTTATCAATCGCATGGCGTGAATTGTCAATGTGGCATGCCAAGATGCAAATGATCAAGGCTTTTGCTGAAAAGTAGAGCCTTGTGGGATGATCAAAGCATAGCCTATTTCGGCATAGCTTTGTGTACAGCGTTACCTTGCGAGCCTCACACCTCGGTAAGAGTCAGAAACGGAGCAAGGGAACGCATGGAGTGCACACGTTTCTTTCTATCTAGGAGTGATGTCAGCGACTTACCAGCCCTGACATTTTACTTATGTAGATGATGGAATTTTTGAGGCCTCAGATTTATTGGTCGCCAATGGCCAAATTATAGGTCCAATAGGATCGGGGAGCGTGTGTTCAGGCATAACTAATCCACTAAAGTATTTGTGGACCGGCCCTGTAGGATCCAAGGGTTCACCAGCGTCCGAATCCTGAGACACTGCTAGAGTGTCTCGAATTGGTAAGGAGATCGTTCCTAGCCTTGACTATTGATGGAAACCCAATTTCCAATACGACATTATGGTTTTGATTGTAGAACTATTATGGCGACATAGTATATGGTAGCTATGCCGTCTGTGATTGATACATTATGATTGAAAATGTTTTTGAAACATATATACACTAATAATAATATCAAATCCGTTTTGTACGTATAAAGCATTTTTGACCATTATGAGGTAAAACTCTATCCTCGGTTTGCGTTTCATTGTGTGATGGGACTTGAGTCTTATACTGGTTTCATTTTTCTAAAAAGCATTGCGTTGTTTAACGATTTACTTTAGTTATGCACTGGCAATCCAATGGAGTAAACTCGTTCCGCTTTAGCGGCATGGTCCTGTGATTAGCCTTATTACTAGTTAAGTTAAGTAAAGATTTCTCATACCAGCCTCATGACTGACCTGTAGTTTGTTCCACTTTGCAAACTCGGGTGCCCTCTCTTCCGCACGGGCAAACGAGTAGCCTATTTTGCAGATATATTGAGCAGGATTCTGGATCGAAGCTTAGAGCTATTTCCAGAGCATTGATAGTCTTCCGCTGTGTTAGTTTATATTTCCGCTGTGCAGTGTATTACATTTATTGTAATTAAATCTTCCGCTGTTGTATTATTATTCGATGTACTCTGATATTCTGTACTCTGATGTTACATTATTGTGATGTAATAAAAGTCTTCTGTTATTTGTTCTGATGTGTTGTATTTCCAGATTTAACATATTCGGGTTTTGAACGGTCTTGATCGATCTTGCGATCAATTAGGTTCGGGCGAATATCTTAATTGTTACATGAAAAGCGGATAAATATCCGATATCTATATCCGAAAAGTTGTATGTCGACATCCCCCTATTTAGGGTTGTCAATGCATACCTGAAAAATCCGAAATCTGCCTAGCGGATCCATATCCGAAAAGTTGTATTTCGACATCCCTCTATATATGGTTGTCAATGCATACCCGAAATATTCGAAATCCGCCTGTATCCGTATCCGAAAAGTTGTATGCCGACATCCCTCTATATTGAGTTGTCAATGCATACCCGAAAAAACCGAAATCCGCCTGCATCAGTATCCGAAAAGCGCATAAATATCCGACATATGAAAAAACGAATATGCGGATATGGATACATAGATATCCACATCCGAAAATTATCTGTTATATTTTTTGAACATTATGCTCAAAATTTGTATTTTAGTAAAATAAGTGAAATTTATTTATTTCTTTGCTAAGTCTAAGGTTTATATTATATGCACTGAATGCATATCAGCTACTCATATCTATTCAATTGCATCATATATATTTATTTTTACCACTTTTGTGACCAATAGAATTGAAAAAAATTGTGTTAAACAATTTTTTTATTTATATTTCTTGATTTATCGATCGTTGGCGAATATGATAATTATCCGACATCCGTTTGTATCCGCGGATACAGATATCCGATATTCGAAAATGATTTCGAATACGGATATGACACTATCTTTATTCGAAAGTATTCGTTGACAACCCTACCTCTATAAAAAATCAAAAATAAAATTTTGAACTAAATCAAGTAATGTTTAAATAAATAATGGAAATTCCTGAGTTAAAACAAACTACTTTCCTTTGTATTGAAATAGAGTATATTAAGTAAAAATATATTTAAAAACATATATTAAAATGATTTTTATAAAATGATTAAAAACTAAATATAAATGATATAAAAGTAAGGATATAAAACTATGAAAATATTAATACTTAGCATAAATAAGGAAATATAAAATATAACTATGATAAAGTTAGTATTAAATTTATAAGTAAAACTTATTTGAATTTGGAGTTAAAGTATATTAAGTATATTAGAGTTAAAATATTTCTGAAAATAAAGAAGCATAGATTTAAAATAAGGAAGTAATTTTGAAATCATCTGAAAATATATTTAAAAACAAGGAAATAATTTTGAAATCATTTGAAAAGAAGTTTGGGATCAAAATTAAATCTAAAATCAAAATTCAGTGCAAACCAGAGTCTTAACAAAACAACTAGACACGATTACTCTATATTTCTTGAACTCTTAAATTCTTGATACTGATGAGTCTTCAATCTTGAACTCTTCTACTTTGAAATCTTGATTCTTTTAGCTGTACAGTCTTCAGTAACCATTACCTGCATAGATTTCCTGTAAACACACACACACACACACACACACATATATATATATATATATATTCCAAATAACAGTGTTAGTATATAATTTATAATAATAATTGAAACAAAGATGAAACAAGGTTGTTGTCATCAAAACCATCACCATACATCCCAGTCTCTAATAATTTCTTTAAATAATGATACTAATTCATTAAATTCTTATCAGGTGCAATATGGTGATTGATTTCTTTTAACAATGTAAATTGTTAATTTGAAAATCATTGTTGAAAAACAAATAATATACTTAAAACAATGTTAATAAGATAATTATTTAACTTCAAATCTTGTTAACAAAGAAATAATATAATTATTATTTTTGGCAAGGTCGACCAGTTTTTAAAGTGACCGCAAACACCTGTATAAATATAAAGGAACGGGTACTTTGCACATGCACAGAGTAACATTCTGGTCTGAAGTGTCCAATCACTATCAAAATAGCTAAGATAACAACACAAATGAGTACAATAGGAATAAAAGATACAACAGTACAATAGAAAGCAACACTACTTATCATCCGAGTCATCCTCATAAAAGGTTCCAGTGTATGGTGTCATGCTACGCTTGTAGGACCAAAAGCGAAAGGCCAAATCCACGACATTGGAAGGAGAAAGTAAACGGTTCCTATCCCAAGAATCATCCGGCATGTGCTCTGAGTTTACTTCACCAATTTCATTAACTTCCCACATTACCAATTTCTGGCCTTTAGGTCCGTAGAAATGGCGTCTATGCTCAACTATTTCATCACCAATAAAAATAAAGAAGTAGTTCTCAGTATCACAATGCATACCAGAGGGGGCGTAGACCTAGGCAGTCTCTATCTCATTCCAAGAGATATCTGGATCAAGAAGAACATCAGGCAGAATAGAGAATGAAGGAACATCATCCACATTTACTGCCATCTGAGCAGTAACAGAATCATCTGAAGCTGGAACATCAACCAGAACGTCATTTCTATTGGCCTTAGGAGCCCATACTCGAACAAGAGGACATGGTAGAGGAATTTTTTGCTTTGGCACAGTAGTATAGTTTCATTACATGAGTCAATCGTATGTCCAAAAACCTTGTATGCCGAGCATAATTCAGGTTTCCATCTGTACTTTACATCAACTAAAAATTCTCGTTTTTCAATTCTTACCTTGATCTGAAAAGGTAATGGTTTGTCCAGGGTGACCTCGATCAGAGCCCTGGCATGAACCAAGTTCTTCTTTGCTTCTGTATTAGCATCAAAACATCTCAATTTGTCGATGTGGCAGGCTAGCCAATTTAAACCAAGGAGAGGCTAGAGAACAGATGGAATATGAGTGAATTGAGTCCAGACTAGAATGGAAAGAACTTGCTCTTTACTCGATTGATTTTAGAGGACCAGGACGTAACAATGAAAGGCTTTCCATCTATGATTAGAGGCGGTCGATCTAGAACTCGAAGCTTTTCCTCGGGATCTGAGAATTTGAAATAATAAAGGCCATCAACTAATGTGATGCACATGACACCCCGTATTCTCCACAAGGAACGACAAGCTTCATTCATATCAACCTTAGGAGGTTTAGAGTCGAGGAAGAAGCCAACAATGTGGTCCTTACAAAAGGAGGAGGCTTCATGAAATATTTCTAGTGGGGGAGCAAAACCAGATTCGTCAAGAGTAATGTTGAAATCAACAAGGGTATAAACTCCAGCGATATTAGGAAGAGTGGAAAACAAAAAAGGACCACTAAGGTTTGCTAGGAGCAGTATTCACTGCCGGTTCAAAGGGAATACCCGATGAAGCATTCTGTCGTACATTAGGTATGCAGTTCTGGTTATCAACACAATCAACACAATTGGAACGTGAACCATTCAAGCCATCCATAGTCCCAGTTTCACACGTACTACCACCAATTACTGATTCACAATTACCCATAGTCGGTTCCATCCCTGAAACAGTATTCACATTCCCAAACAAAGTATGTTCAGAAACATTACCAGCATTAAACTGAGGACACGCACCTGGCAAAGGCCAGGCACCTTCAGCGTGCGCGAGCATAAGGGTAAGCGGAGATTTACCTCGATTTGGAGGTGGCATGGAGGTTGACGGTCGAGACGCATGTAAATTGGAGATTAAGCATTTAAAGGGTGGTTATCAAGCAGAGAGTAATCGGCCGCGGAGGAGCAGCAGCAGCAATTTCTCCTTCATGCTCAGAATCGAAAGGAGATTGTATAGATTTGGAGCGACTTGCAGATCTCGTCAAGACCGTAGAACGCGAAGGAGATTTTGGTTTCTTACTTTTAGCCATGAAGTTGGTTCAAAGAAAGGTGGAGAGATTATAAGTGAGTTAAGAAACGGGGGAGCAAAAGATAGGGAGATCTAGGAGACTGCCGCATGAGAGAGAAGGTATGCCATTATTGTATAAATAATTTAACTATTAAGTCTTTGTTTAAATAATGAATAAAAACTTAATTAACTTTAAGCATTATTATAAAATAATTGAAAACACTTTTAAATAAATAATTATTAACTTTTAAACATGATTTATAAATAAATTAACTTTATTTCAAAACATTATAAAATAATGATTTTTAAAACATTTCATAATGTAAATCAATAATGATTGGACTTTTTAAGTACTTGGGCTTGTTTTTGTATAATATAACACTAATGGGCCTGTTTCAAAAGTAATTACACGTATAGACCTGTTAGGTTTCTGAAGGCGAGTTTTCAAAACTCGCCTTCGGAAAAATACGAAGGCGAGTTTCCAAAACTCGCCTTCGTGTTTTTCCTGCACACAAAAACCCCAACCCGAGACCACCTTCCCCATTTCCTTTTCACTTTACTCTTTCTCTCTTCTTACTCTCTTCTTACCCAGCTGCGAAAAAAAAGCTAAAATCAACTCCATTTTCGTCCATTTTTCATCCAATCCATTCGTAAAACACAACAATGGCTAGCACATCCGGCGTACCAACACGAAATCGGTAAGATTCTAAACCCTAATTTTCAATTTTGGTTGGTTGGTTATACATGTTCAATTTTGTGGTTGGTTATGGTTGGTTATGGGTGTCATACATGTTCAATTTTGTGTACGCAACACTGAAATTAGGTCATACATGTTCAATTTTGTGTACATTGTTCGCATTTACGATTTGGGGGTTTTAGTTCGTATATTGTTGACATTATTGAATTGGGTCATGCAGAGTATGTGGAGATGGAGCCCGGACCAGTAGATCCGAGCGTGTTATATTTGCAGCCGCAACACAGGACATCGAATGCTACTCGGATGCAGGTAGCAATTTGTTAATATTTTCATATTTTGATCTTCAGTTTTTTAGCCGTCAAACCCCAATTTTTGTTATCTGTTAAATTTGCAGAGTGTCAATGTTGATTATGTCATAGACCACTCGTCGTCACTTTCGAAAGTGACGTCCGAGGATGCTCGCGTACTTTTAGAGATACAGAGGGCTGGATTCCTGCATATTTTTCGCTTAGGTTACATCCAGCTAGATCATAGCCTTGTCGGTGCTTTACTGGATATGTGGAGGCCTGAGACATCCACGTTTCACCTACCATTCGGTGAGATGACTATCACATTGGCAGATGTTGCGGTTTTACTAGGACTGCCTATTGGCGGCAATGCTGTTGCGTTCGATGGTGCGGTACATGATTATATGCAGCTAAGTCACGACCTACTAGGGCTGGATCCACCAGCCAATCAAGTAAGGGGTGACCACATGGTTAATATTAGATGGTACCGTAATCAGTTGGCGGGTGATATTTCTGCAGATGCCACCCAGGTAGAGGTTGAGCAACGGGCTCGTTGCATTTTACTACATATTATTTTCTGCAGAATGATGGTCGACCATGCCAAGACCCGCATAGATTTGAGATGGCTACCTTTTTTAGCTGACATCGGGCAGTGCGCTACATATTCGTGGGGTAGTGCAGTGTTGGCCTATGTATATCAGGAACTATCTAAGTCCGCGCTGCAACAGTATAACTGTGTTGCCGGTTGCCCGACACTACTTTAGGTATGAACCGAATTTCTATAATTTACTGTTATACAATGTAATATGCATCATTCTCTTGTATTAATAGTATATTCTTGTGTACTTAGCTTTGGTCCTAGACTTATCTTCCCGTCGGAAGATTAGTAGTGACTCTTGATCCCATCGACGCATCGATGCCGCTTGGAGCTAAGTATACTTATTTGAAGGTTTTTTGTATTAAACACAACACATACCATTTCCAATATATTACCTTTTATTATCGTGTAACAGGTGGGTTGGAAAAAAGAATACGCGACATACACCGAGACGAGAGCTGGCTTTTTACCGCAATGAGTTGGACGTCATTACGGACGAAAAGGTTACATGGTATCTGTACTCTCAGGAGCTACTTGCCACGCTACCAGGCGTGTGCAGAGCTCATAGGTACCTCTTGACGGCGAGAGTACCTATGATAGCCTACAGCTTCACCGCTTGGCACCTTCCCGATAGGGTTATGAGGCAGTTCGGCATGAGGCAGCATATACCGGATGATGTTCCTGAAGTGAAGTATTGAGTTCAGGTTTGCGGTTCATGTTTGAAGTATTGAACTGGAAAGTATTGAGTTCTTGTTTGTAAGATTTGTGTATGCATGTTCAAAGTATTGAGTTCAGGTTTGCACTGAAGGCGAGTTTTGGAAACTCGCCTTCGTATTTTTATGAAGGCAAGTTTTCAAAACTTGCCTTCAGAAGCACAGCAGACCAAAACAGGTCTATTTGTGTTATTATTTTTGAAACATGTCCATTAGTATTATATTTTACAAAAACAGGCTCAAGTACGTAAAAAGTCCTTTATATTTCCAATGAACTTAGTGGCTACAGTTACGCGATGGTTACATGCATGTAGCCCAAGTTCAATAATTTCAAACATATATTCAATATGGCTTTGTAATCATAATCGTACTTACATAAGCAACCATATATTCAATTCATCACCCAATCAACATTCTATTTACATAAACAAACATGTATAAATAATTAAACAATTAGCAGTTAACGGTTAATATAACACTTATTAATAAGAATTAATTGCCATAAACAAAATGTCCAAATTAATATTATAGCAGAACAAGGTTTGTTTTGCTTACAGATATCAATTAGAATAAGTTTGATCAATTTCATAAAACGGTGTTTAGTTGACCAAATAGATAACACCAAATATGTGATTTAGATTTATTACATTATAATTAAACAACGCAATCAAATAAATTTTGGGTGCTACTATTCACAATCTAGTTTACACTTCCGGCCACCAAAACTAAAAGCAACCCAAAATTTCAATTTTCCTCTACTGGTCACCGTCTAAATTAATAACGTAAAAATGGAGAGGCCACCAGCACCTTCATCTAAACGAATGCTTTCATCGTCACTTACAGGACGCCCACTGCCTCCAATGAAGAAGCCAATCTCCGGTCAACCAAGCAGCGGGTCCAAGAAGATCATTGGCGGTGGTTCTTCAAGCTGGAAATTTCCAAGGGAGCTAAAAATATATCCTAAAACGCAATGGAAAACCCTAAGCATTAAAAAACCTAACAACATGTTCTATAACATAATAAATATCAAGCAGTTCTAATTTCCTTTTTATCTTCATCTTCCATCTCTATTAGAAACAAAAGAATATCTGTTTTTGTCAGGGTTTCAGGTTTGAAATTGTAGAGAAGTACATGTTTTTCTTAGGAGCAGTATGTGGTGAATAATTGAATGAAAGAATAATATATGGTGGACAGAAGAATATAAAAAATAATCACTTGTATTACATTTAGAAAGGTGGCCGGAAGTGTAAACTGGGGTGTGAATAGTAGCACCCTAAATTTTATTCAATCATTCTCATAAAATCATATACTTGTAATAAATTTTGTATATAAAATAAAGTGAAAATTAGGGTCACATCCCTAAAACCAAACTTAATACACGCCACATCCCCCCAAAGTTTGAAATACAAGCCCGCCCCCTGTTTTTGAAGTCCCGCCTCCTGTTTTTCAGATGTTCCGCCTCCTGCCAATGAAGTTACGCCTATTTCATTTTCTGCACAAAATTTTTGGTGCTACCAATTTTTTTTTTTAAATAATAATCTAAAATCTATAAATATTCTTGAAGTCCACAGAAATTAAAAAAAATAGTTGCATACATGTATGCAACTATTACCTATAGTTGCATGCATGTGTGCAGTTATTTGTATACACATGCACATATTTATGCACGTCTCTTGAATAACTGCGTACATGTATGCAGTTTTGCTATATAACTGCATATATGTATGCAAATATGTAAAAATCAATGCAAAAGTGAAAAAATTGGACGTTTGTATGAAGTTTTTAAGTAAATGCATCAGAAGATGCATGCATTCACAGTACGTGCATACATATATGCATTTATACTGCAGTTTTGTTGTAGAAATGAAATAAATGCATATATGTATGCAACTATATGAATTATATGCATTTGTCGATGCATATTACTACATTTCGTTGTATTTTGTGTAATTCTTGATTTTGACTTGTTTTTTGATGTTTTTTCACCTGAATTTTTTTCGATTAATTGTTTTAATTAATTACAAATTTACGTGATTTTTTTTTTACTGAATTTCTGAAAAATAGGAACTAAATTTACAATAAGTTTATGACTGGACCTGAACCTAATTTAAAACCTTAATAGGGACACCCTAAAATAAACTCAAAAATATTTAATAGCAATTCGAGATGCTATATCGTGATCCTAAATCGGATTCAAACAAATTAATAGCATATCAAGATGTTATCTCGCGATCCTAATTCAAACAATAAATTGAATTTCATCAATTCAAACAAACAATTGATAATATGATAATTTATTCAAACCCAACAACCAATTAATTTCAAAATCAAGCAGATAATAATTACTTTAATCTGTCATATTTCGAATTGGTAAATTAAAAAGGTGAGTTTTACTCACTAATGCTTCAGTCGCTATCGCATTTGGGATTCATTGACTTTCGAACGTGTTCGAAATTAGCGAAAATTCCTACAAACTCTAAATGAACCCAAATCAATTCCATAACGTAGAGGTCCATGATACGAGTTCAACAAGTGACCACATGTCAATCGAACCTTGTATGAGTTAGTTATAAAATTTATAAGATTTAAAATTTCAAAGGAAAACTAAAGCACTGATTACAATGTTAAGTCTTAATTACCCTTGATTAAATCAAAACAATTCTTCCCTCTCACATACTCTCCAGGCCGAGACATGCTATGGAACAAACAACCCACTACTTGCATCACCTCTCTTCTCATAGTTCTCCTTTTCCTTTGTTAAACTCAAATCCAACTTCACCAAGATTTCTACACACGAGCTCCTCGACAACCGCCACCATACGAACTATGAGCCCTCCATTCCGTCGCGACCTGGAATTGAAACCCCTGAAAGCTCTAATGCCCCATTTTTGAATCAATCGCCGCACATCACCACATTCATCACTTAGGTGTCGTTTCCACCACAAATTTGATTTCACTCTCCGTTCTTCGCATCAACCACCCTACGGCTAGAGAACGCCAGCCCTAACCACCTATAAAATTGACAAAAATCCCAAACGAAGTGCGCTCACCACCCAAACGACCCTCGAGACCATCCTTAATCTCGGCTCAGACGAATCTAAAATGACTTGCATTGATTTTAGAATTGAATTTAATTTGTGGAGGGGATGAACTTTTGTTTTCCTTTGATTTGAAATCGGACGTGAAAGGGAAGAGAAACAAAGTGTACAAGAAGAGACCATGCTAGCCTGGAGCTGAGAAAAAATGTACTTTGTGTTGAAAAATGTTGGTTATGTATATCAGGAAACTACTTACAAGGACAATCGACCTTAATATTTTATCCATAAGGACACGCGCTTAAAATTTTACTCAGAAGGACAATTTTCCGTCGCCCCTTTCTCTCTTCTCTGATTTCTTCTTCCGCTCCTTTCTCTCTTCTCCGATTTCTTCTTCCACGAAATCAGCAAATCAAAAATAACGAAATCATCTCAACTGAAAATCGCATGAAATCAAATCCATACCAAAATCGATCATGCGCGTACTGATTTGGGAATTCGTTCAAGAGATTTGCCCTAATTTTGTCGATTTTCCCTAATTTTGTCTGAAAAACTTCGTCGATTATTGAAGGTGCCGCGGATTTTGATTTGATAGGCAGTAAAGATGATTTCTTTATTTTTGATTTTGCGAATTCGGCGTAGAAAATCGAAGGAGAGAGACGAAGGAGAAAAAATTCGTCGCTGTATACTTTTTTTTTACGGTGAAGTTATCAGCAGTTTTTAGGTATCATTTTTCTATTTTTTTTAGATATCATTTTTCGTGTTTTAACAGTGTTATGCTGTTTTGTTTATAATTTTGGTGCTATATCAGTTTTCTACACGTACTGTTGCATTAGCTTTGCAACTTAATCGAAATTATGTCATTTTAATCAATCAAAGTGGGATGTAAACTTTTTTGTATTAGTTTTCCTTTAAAATATCAAAGCAGTTTTTAGGTATCATTTTTATATTTTTTTAGGTATCATTTTTGTATTTTCTAGTTGAATTTACATCATAGCAGTTTTTAGGTATCATTTTTACTGTATTCACCGTGCTATGTTTTTTTTAGTTACTTTTTGTTGCTGTATTAATTTTGTTGCTGTACTGTTGCACTAGCTTTGTAATTCAATTGAATTTATTTCATTTTAATCAATCAAATTGTGATTCAAACATTTTCTGTATTACTTTTGTTGTTAAAATATTAAAGCAGTTTTTAGGTATCATTTTTATATCTTTTTAGGTATCATTTTTATGGCTTTGTGTATGAGAACTGTGGCAAGTAGGTAGATTTGTGTTGTTTGCTTTGGCAATTGACCTTTTTTGATACACAACATTAATTTTAACTGATAACCACTGATAAAAAACAACACCCACCTACTCAATTCAAATCTCACAAAAATAATATTTATTCGCAATAATATCTACTGATTAAAAAAATAATAGCAATCAATTCAATTCAATTGTCACAAAAATGAGATTATTCTCAGTAATACACAATAATACCCACTTGTATCATATGATACCTATAATGATACATAACTGATTTAATATGATACATTTTTTTCCCTACACAATCTACTTACATAGAACACTGCTCCCCATTCCAAGCATGCATTCATGCATTTACTTTTACTTGTATGCACTCCGGTCTTGAATTCAAGTAATCTCCAGCAGCATGCAGTATCTGCAAGAATTCCATACACAATCAAAATTTATACCAACATAATACTATAAATTCAACTAGAAAATAAAAAAGTGATACCTAAAAATATATATAAATGATACCTAAAAACTGCTATGTTGTTAATTCAACTAGAAATTATAAAAGTAATACCTAAAGAAATATAAAAATGATACCTAAAAACTGCTATGATGTAAATTTATGTTGAAAATATAAAACTGATACCTAAAAAAATATAAAAATGATACCTGGAAACTGCTTTGATATTTTGAAGGAAAACTAGTTCAAAAAATATTTACATCCCACTTTGATTGATTAAAATGACATAATTTCGATTGAGTTGCAAAGCTAATGCAACAATACATGTAGAAAACTGATATAGCACCAAAATTATAATCACAAAAGCATAACACTGTTAAAACACGAAAAATGATACCTAAAAAAATAGAAAAATGATACCTACGAGTTGCCGATAACTTCACCGTAAAAAAAAAAAACGTTTTCCAGCGATTTTTCTCTCGTTCATCTCTCTCGTTCGATTTCTACTCTGAATTCACAAAATCAAAAAAATCACGAAATCATATTTACTACCAAACGAATCATAGCAATCAAATTTACCCTAATTTCGTGAACAATTTCAGCAATCGAATACGCGCGAGATCGATTTCGTGCCCTAGATTTTGCTGGTCGATTTATGTTTGAGGATCGATTGTACGAGATGCCGCGGATTTTGATTTGATTGATTTTGAAAATGATTTCGGGATAGAAAATCGTTCGAGATGATGAACGACGAGGTGATCAGCGAGATAATTAGCGACGACATGAAGAACGACGGAAAAAATTAATACCGCTTGTCCTTTTGCGTAAAATTTTAGGCGCGTGTCCTAACGAATAAAATTTTAATACCGTTTGTCCTTCCGAATAAAATCCCCTATGTATATTATATGTTTGATTTCGCTATCACATTGCGCCTATATTCATTCACTTACGGTCTTTGAGTCAAAAATTAAAAGAAAAGAAACATACCATGGCACTAAGAACAGTGTTGCGATTTTCCATACATAAAAATATACACTAATAATTGATTAAAAAAAAACCCTGCTAAATAAAATTGAATTATACAAAATTTAAATTGTCTAAATAAACGATATACGTTTTAAGTGCGCAAGATCACACAATAAGTCGGATCGTCACAAATTTTGAAATCCTAAAATAATTTGACATTCCAGATCCGATGAAACCGATTTCATCGAATTCCGATTCGATTTGCAAAAAGGCTATTTTCACGTGTTAATCAAATCGAGTTATTATAAATCGATTTTTAAACATTCTAATTCATTGATAATAAATTTCACTATATGGTTCTCATTCAAATAAATTTTTACGTAAGTACAAATCAACTTTGATTTCATTTTAAACTTAAGGTTCAAAATCTCATGTTGATTTGACATTTAATCTCTCGTTCAATTTTAATTTAAGTTGTTAAATTCTAAAATTAATTAAATATTCATATACCAAAAAATCAAGTTGTTACGAGGGAGTCGAGCGTTGCTGGGGTGGACTTCCTGGGCGCTCATTCAATGAATGCATAGCATGGACGCCCATTAAATGAGCGCCCAGGATCAGTTCATGATCCTGAACATTCAGCCTCATATTACGTATGAATTTGACCACTGAAGTGCCATACCTTCGTATTACCTTTGAATGGAAGATGATTGGAGATGCCTTTGGGATGCGATATCATTTTAGGTTTCAAAAGGACAAAATTTTTAAGTGGGCTTCTATTCGAAACAATTTCGCATTCGGGGCTAGTTTGCCAACTTATTACCAAACATGATTGGTTTTTGCCCAGTCAGCTGCCGAACCAGCAGTTGTAACTTCCTCGTCTGAGCGCATCTCATACTTGCGCCACGAATTGTTCTTTTTTACTATGCTGTGGCAATGCTACAAATTTTTGTAAATAAAAGAAAAAAGTACAAGTTGGTCACCTGAAACTTATGTTTTTTAAAGTAAGAGTGGAAAGATGTGCACATGACATTTTGGTTATGGCCTTATCAAGTTTCAAAACATACAAAATTTTCTTGTTTGAAAATTTTATATTAGGTCTCTGTTTTCCGAAAATCATCAAAAAACAACATAAAAAATACAAATTTCAAATCTAAATTCAATGCATAATCATTTTCGTATTCATGTAAGAAAAGTACTAAAAAAATTTCAAATAAAAAATATATTTCAACGAAAATGTAGGAAAATCTATAATTTTCCAAAATTTGCAGACATCCCAACAGTTATATTAAAATATTGCATGTATCTATGCAAAAAAAATAATTGCTTCAAACTTTCAAATTCAATGCCTATACTTATTCAAACATCACAATATTAAAAAAGAAAAAAAAAATCATTAAAAAAATGGTGAACATTGTTACAAATGAAAATATGTCACTTCCATTAAACTGCAGAAAAATAAGTAACTATATAGAAAAATCGCAATCATGTCTGCAGTTTTTCTGTATACCGAGACATGTCTGCAATACATTGTAAAATAGTTGCAGACATGTCTATACTTATTCATAATAAGTGCAGACATTTCTTCATCTGTTTTTTTCTTTTTCATTACTTGCAATACATTGTAGAATAGTTGCAAATATGCCTGCATTTTTCAAAATAAGCGCAGGCATTTTTGCAATTTTTTTCTTTTTCTGTAGTCTTCTATTAATATTTACATTTTTTTGAAACATTTTTAACCTGCAACGCAAAAACCATGGAAAACATCTTCTATAATAATAAGGATCCGCTTCATATTTAAATTTACAGAGGGATACACGCTAAATTAAGGTTCAAACTAGGGACACGTCTCTAACATCCTCATTTTATTATTAAATGAAAGGCACAACCAATACTTGCACCCACGGGTTTCAGTTACAAAACCGTTGGCAAAGCATAAATTTGTTCATTTCAAAATTATTATTTTAGGAGAATGTTAATGGGACTCTAGTTTTGGTTTTGGGGGAGGGGGGGGGGAGGGAATTTGAGGGGACTCCTATTTTATTTTATTTTTTTAAAGAAGGGATTGAATATAAAAAACATAAAATAAAAAGTAAAAATGACGAATGTACCATTCCCTATTTCATCACGTTGCTTTACTTAAACCTAACATTAAAACAAGTATCAAAAAATCGATCGATAGAAACTGCGCTACTTTAAAAATCATTCTAAATTATCTATGGCTGAATT
Source organism: Allium sativum (assembly GCA_030737875.1). NCBI lineage: Eukaryota > Viridiplantae > Streptophyta > Magnoliopsida > Asparagales > Amaryllidaceae > Allium > Allium sativum. Next base: position 392,999,855 of record CM060922.1, read on the forward strand.
AAATTGAACATATTCATGTACTATTTCGATCAAATATTGCGTTTAATAGTTTATTTTTCATTTATTCTATCCAATATGAAACTGTGTTTGAATACCTGATTCGATGCCTCTTGATCGCCCACGCAACTTTCACATGTCACTATTACTTTATTAAATTCCATTTTTTATTCACGAGCGTCACGGCACGCGCTTCGCGCGTGGATTTTTATTCCTCATATGTTATGTATTTTACATATCTTTAATAATAGCTGGAAAATATTTTGAAATACGATGACCCAGCAACAAAGGAGGAAACAAATTAGTGTGTATGTAAACAATTTGCGGCAACAAAGGAGGAAACAAATTAGCGTGTATGTAAACAAATTGCATTTATTATCCTAATTACATATGCGTGGAGGAAATTTAGGATATTAGCTTATGGTATAGAGGAAATTTAGGATATTAGTGTGTAAAGGATTTAAAGTCTGCTAATAGTGCGTAAAGGAAATAAATTCTAGTATGCTGGTTATGGTATTCTTGGATAAGATAGAGTAATTAAATGAAACAAATTCTAGTATGTTGATTATGGTATTCTTGGATAAGATAGAGTAATTATTGTCGATGCAATATTATGTTAAATTGAATTATTATGTCGCTGATGCAATATATTACGAAGTCAGTATGATTTTTTTCCAAATATTATAAGGTGCATTTTTATTGTAAGGGGCATTTTCGGTAGTTTGCGTGTACACAAAAAAAGTGTGATACCAAACCTATTCCAACTATTATTAAAGATATATAGAATTAAATTATATTAGCATTCTCCATTAATAAAATAGGGTTTAAGGTTTAAATTAAGGAAGATTAGAAGGTTAATAGTAGAATTTTTATTAGGGACTGTAATATGAACTCCACTTTTGGTTAATGGGGAGGAGGAGACATTTTTAAGGAGATTCCTTCTTAATTTTTATTTGTCAAGGGGGTTTGGATTTTAAAAAAATAAATGAAAAATATACTAAACTACCATTGACTCATGTTTCAGTAAATCTTAGACTACGAAATTCTCCATAGCTCGATCAAAAGGAAACCATGGTTATACAAAACCGTTTTTCAAACTAAAAAGCTACAATCCATGGTCGTTTAACGTTGACAGTACACACTTCATTATCAACCATAAATTGTCTTTTTTTTCTTACCTAACTCGACTTTATATTGTCATTTAACAGTGATAGTACACAGTTCATTAATCAGTTACTAAACACGATGTTCATCTACCGATTAAAATTATGATCAACGTTGTTTTGTAGCCGAATGGATATTGCAATTTCGTGATCATTACCAGCACATGAATATGTCCTCATCTCAATTATGGATTTTCATTTTTTATTTCATAACCAACATTAAAATGTATTCATTAATTTAGATTTAGATTTTAAGGTTTATATTAAAGATGATTATAGGGTTAATATTGGAATTTTTATTTATACGTTTAAGAGGAGACTAGTTTATATTGTTCCCGATAACAATTATATAATAAATTAAAAATGTAACTCCTAATCAAAAAGTAGAGTTTCTTTAATAGTCATCTTTTTGTAATAAATTAAAATTGTAAACGTAGACTCCCCTTATTAAAATAAAGGCAAATTCTATTCATACACCGAAAATTACCTAATGTACACCACTATTTTGCTAAAAAAATTATTGCCAAATCACCCTTCTTCTTTATTGCATTCTCACTTTTTAAATTACAATCCATTAACCTAAAACATTGCAATTAACGATATTGACCAAATCTATGTAAAAGATTTGAAGAACTTAATGTGTTTTTAAATATGAAACATAAAATTCGAATTATGGGAACTTCTGCAAGAAAGTGCTCAAATTTAAAATCATTTAATTTAGAAGTAGAGTTTTTTTTGCTGAAACTAAGAATTTTTTGTAGCATAATAAATTGGTTACCATAGTGCTAAGGGCACCCCAGTATCCTCTTCCTAATACCGCAACTAAAAAAATAAAACTCATTAAATTTTGTATGTTTCATAATACCACATTACATCTCCATTTTAATCTCTCCCTCATCCATTACTTGCCGAACTAATCACATATCTAGCCCTAATCTTAAAACCATAAACAAGATTAATTGTTGTCTACTTCATCTTTCCCGCGGGAAATACAAATTCTTACCGTGCGAAGCCCTAATCTCTCACTTTTTCTTCTGTTTTCTTCTTTTTGCCCAATTGGGACACCGTTTACTTGCCTCTTCTCGTCATCATCGGAGTCGAAGTTAGTCGGAGATGAAGGGTTTTTACTGATCGAATTTAATTTAGGTTATTCGAACGCAATGGCAGCGAGATGAACAAATAGGAGAAATACGATGGTAGCCCCTATTTTTTTATTGTTTGGTATTCAAAAGAGGAAAATATAATTTTTTGTGGTATTTTTTAGTTGCGATATTAGAAAGAGGGTATCGGGGTGCCCTTAGCACCACACAATATATATTCAAAAAATGAATTCATTTTTGTAAACTTATTTTTTTTTAGTGCTATAAATTTCTTATTTTCGTTAAGTAAGTTTAGAGTTTTAAAGAAGGAAGACGATGACGAATAAACAAAGATAATATTGTAAAAGAGACGTGTATGTAAAGTAATTTTTGATGTATGATAGTTTATTTTATTTTATGGTGTATGTTAAAAGATTGTTGGTGTATGAATAGAATTAGACTTAAATAAAGGGGATTGTTAAATGGACTCCACTTCTGGTTAAGGGAAAGACAATTTTAAGGGGACTCCACTTTAAAAATAATTTGTTAAGGGAGAGTTTGGTTTTTTTTTATTTTAGAAAAAACATGGACTAAACTACCCCTTATCACAACATACAATTCATTATTGTTCTTTTTATATTTCGCGCTGATTTGCATACGCACGAATACAATTTCCTATCATTTCCAAGGTGCAAAAACATCCGCATCTCAATTAATGTTCCAATTATACATATTCGATCAGATTTGTTCATGAAAATCTAAGTATTTTAGATTGAACCATCAAATTCTAAAATGATATTCATTAACTTACCTGATCTGATATCTTCTGATCCACACAAATTTCTTATGTCTTCATTATGTTAACTATATCCTATTTTTTTATTTCATTAAATTGTGCTCATTATCTAGGGTTTAGCTTAAGTTTACATTAAATAAGATTATGGGGTTAATATTGGAAGTTTTAATAAAATGTTTAAGAAGGGCTAATTTTTTTGATTCTCCCCAAAAAAATTGAACAATAATTTAAATTTTGTCCACTGCTTAACCAAAACTGGGCACCCCTAGTATGTTGTTGCTAATACATAAAACTGATTAATTCTTCGAAAAGTTGGTGTTATCATCATTTATTGCTCGGAAGAAAATTGATATTGTTCCATAATGGAAGAAAATTGTTGACAGAGGAAGAAAAAAGGGAAAAAGTGAGAGAGTACGGAGACAAGGATGCATTTTATCTTTCTGTAAATATGTGGGTTAATTTTTACAAATTTGACGAGGGGGAGATAGTGGAAAACAGTAGGGTATGAATAGAGCTGGCTTTTTACCCATACGCAGAAATGAGCGAAGGTGAAAAACAAAATGAGAGGAATTGGGCGGAATTGGATCAAGAGGTACTCTCAACAATACTCCACAAAGTGGGAGCAATAGATCTTCTGGAGCACGCTCAGTTCGTTTGTAAACCATGGCAAAAGGCCTCTTTCAATCCTTATGTTTGGAAGGTACACTTTAGTTTTGGATCCTAGCTTTTTTTACTTTTTTTTTGTCTCCCCTTTTTTAATGAGCTATAAAATTATTCATACTTCTGTAGGTGGCTGATTTTACTACTTTAGGAGGCAATTGTACGGTGGAAATTGATTTGGAGAAGATGACCAGAGAAGCTGTTGATAGGAGTAAAGGTCAGATGGAAGAGTTATGGATTAATTATTTTGGTTCAGATGATCTTTTGCGTTATGTTGCTGATAGGTATTGATTTTAACTAGCGTTATTGAATAATAATTATAGTTTTGTTGCAGCTTTACTCTTACTTTTGTTGTTGTCCAACCAACCAACCCCAATCCCCTCTTCCTGTATGAGTTAGCTAAGCGATTCTTACATCACAGAGTCTGTTATCTCTGTCTATCATAAGCCATAGATTGCACCAGATGTGCATGATGATATCACATTCATAGGGGGGGGGGGGGAAATCATGTTTGTTGGTTGGATTACAAATTGGTGTAGGATTACTTGACTGTGCTTGATAACCTGTTAGATATCTGCTAGCACCTATTAGATACTTACTATTTGCAAATGTTAAATTATATATGTTTGTTGTAAATTTATAGGTATAAGATTACGAAGTAGATTTAAATACGTAATTATATAAAAATAATGTTTTCTCGAGCTTGTTTATGAAAGATTTTTCTCGAGCTCGTGTGTTGAATAACGTGGTTAATCTTAAGTCTTAATTTTTCTCGATCTCTTATGTACAAGATTTTTAGGGAAATATGTTTACTTATATCTCATTTGATATTGTCTCCTTTGATTTGAGCTATGCAAGCATCATCATTTTCATCTATCATGGTTAGATTTCTACCAACAATTGACATTTGTAAGTTCTTCTAATGTGGTTAATTATAAGTCATAAGCATGCACATTCATGGCTTTCTTCATTGGAATGGTTAAATGATGTGGCACTAAAAATTTCTTCGTTGATCGCCAGGAGATAACTAGACCTCCACACATAAATACATATCATATCTGTGACTTTGTAGGGATTTGAGAGATATATAATATTTGCATAGACTCTAAGTTGCAAACAATAAGGCAAATCGTTTGAGAAAAATTAGTCGGTCTTCGTTGTACCACTACGATAACGCAAAATATGTTTGACTCCAATACAATGCCTTTTGGTTGACTTAAAACTAAATTTAGCTAATGACTTAATTTGCAAAGCGATATCCGTCCTAAAGGCTATTATGTATTGTGCTGGATATAATAGAGTACCAATAACACCAGTGTAAGGCATTAGTGGACCTAAAACTTTTTTCATTGTCTTTTATTGATGAAATATGTTATTTTCATATTTGTTGATCTAACAACCATGAGCGTACTCACTGGAGAAACCTATGCATATAACAACGTTTACGAATTTTTCTATTTACGTTATTTGATGAATAAGAACTCCACTAGAGTCGTGTTCATTATGTAAGTCAAGTTAATATTGTGATACAGTTTTCAACCTACAACACCTTCTAGAATATTCCTGGAATGAATGCATTGCAAATGAATCTACTGCATTTTACTTTAATTCAAATGTTTGTTATTTCTGTTTTGCTTTTAACTGCAAGTTGCATTTAGAATGGTCCCTTAGGGACGCGTAAGCAAGGTAGGTAGCGAAAATGGCTATATATGTATGTAAAAGTATGGTATCAACAATAGAAAATATTTGACAAAAACTTCATTTTTTCTCCACCGAGTCTTCTTCCTTTGTTAATTTTTTTCCTTCTTACCTGAGCCTAGTTTCACCATACATTTGGTGCTTTCACCTAAGTTATCCTTGCCTCCCCCTCCTTACTTTATTATGACCCAACAAGCAGATGAAGCTATCCAACAACTCTGTGATTCATCTTCCACCCAACAACAAACCATCGACGCCATCCAAACCGAACTCTACAATCAGCGCATCGACATCTCTGATATCAAGACTGACATCTGTCAGCTCACTCAAATCATCACTGAACTCACCACTAAGCTTAACAACCATACACCGTTATCTCCACCACAATATGCACTCATATCCCCTAACAACAATACGCAGCAGTCTCGACAATCCCCACTCCTTCCAACCTTAAACATCATACCCACAAGACCACCCAAATGTGAGTTAACTAATTTTGATGGATCATACCCGTTCGATTGGATTTTCCAAGCCAAATGTTTCTTCGTCTATCATGCCACACCCGATGAACAAAGAGTAGATCTGTGAGTTTTTATATGACCGAACAAGCACTCACATGGTTCCAATGGATGAATCGAAACCACCAACTCTCTTCATGGCATGCGCTAACGAAAGCATTGGAGCAACGCTTTGGACCACCCTCACTAATCAACCCACAAGCAACGCTATTCAAGCTCGAACAAACAAACATCATCGACGACTATCAATCATTGTTCGAAACCACTTGCAACCAAATCACTAACCTAACCCCTGATGCCGTTCTTAATTGTTTCGTATCTGGACTCGAATCACATATTAAAAACGAACTACTAGTCTTAAAGCCCTCCACCATATCCAATGCCATCGACTTAGTCAAACTATTTGAAAGCAAATCCACCGAAACCCAAAACACCTTTTGTCCAAACCCAACGCCAGCCCCACTCTCATCACTACCACCAATTCCTCCATCAAAACTTATGGCTAATTCCTCTTACCAAATCAAGCAACTTACCCCTTCTGAGATGCAACAACATCATGCGCAAGGCCTATGTTTCAATTGTGATGTCAAATATGTTCCCGGTCATCGTTGCCAAACTCCACTACTCCTACTTCCCGAATTTGAACCATACACGAAAGCACTAGTTCCAGAGCTAGATAAACCACCTGATTCAGGATTTCGACCTTGAGGACAAGGCCATTTTTGAAGGGGTGGATAATTGAAAATTATTTAACTCACATTTGGGTGATCTTATGAGTATGATGTTTGGGGTTGGAAGGAGTGTGGATTGTCGAGACTGCTGTGTATTGTTGTTAGGGGATATGAGTGCAGATTGTGGTGAAGATAATGATGTGTGGTTGTTAAGCTTAGTGGTGAGTTCAGTGATGGTTTGAGTGAGCTGACGGATGTCAGTCTTGATGTCAGTGCGCTGATTGTAGAGTTTGGTTTGGATGGCGTCGATGATTTGCTGTTGGGTGGAAGATTAATCACGGAGTTGTTGGATAGCTTCGTCTACTTGTCGGGTCATAATGAAGTAAAGAGAGGGAGGCAAGAACTTATGTGAAAACACCAAAATGATAGGGTGACGCTAGGCTCAGGTAAGACGAAAAAGATTTAACAGAGGAAGAAAAGAAAACTCAGTGGAGAAGAAATGAAGTTTTTTTCAAATATTTTCTATTGTTGATATTATGCTTTTACATACATATATAGCCATTTTCACTACTTACCCTGCCCACGTGTCCCTATGGGACCATTCTAAATGCAACTTGCAACTAAAAGCAAAACAAAAATAACAAACATTCGAATTAAAGTAAAATGCAGCAAATTTCGAGCAACTTGCATGCTCCATTTGCAATGCATTCATTCCAGGAATATTCTAGAAGGTGCTGTAGGTTGAGAACCGTATCATATTTGTCTTTCCAATTTTTTTAATCTCGATTTCTTTCTTTAATTATTCCATAGATTTGAATTATTTTGGGAGCATCGATTAGATTTATATTGTTACCATATATATTACTATAAATAGAAATGGCAATGGGGCGGTTTGGAGCGGGTTTCTCGTGCCCCAGACCCGACCCGAACTTTTTATATCCCGCCCCGTAGACCTAGTGCGGGTCTGGAATTTCGCCCCGTACCCGAAACCCATACGGGTCAGGGTAGACTCGACCCGCCCCACGACCCGTTAATATTGTGTTCTAATGTACACAAATTTATATATTTATATTTTTAATCACTTAATTATAAATTATATACATATAATATTGTGTTCACAATGATAGGAGAATATAATAAAATGAGTTGTAAAATAATAGTTCAAAATGTATGCATTTGTTATTGTATGATTATAATTGATGCAACTTAATGCCATGAAAAATTTATGGTTTGTTGATTGAAACAATATAATATTCAAGTTATAACCATGTATAACTAAGAAGATTAACAAGCAATTATTATAGTTATAAAGTGTTTTAATGATGTCTCAATCATGCGGGTCGGGTTGGGGCGGGTTAGCCGTGCCCCAGACCCAACCCTAGACCCAGACATCCAAAAGCGGGTCGCGGGTCTACCGGCCCTGAAGACCCTATGGGATGAGTCCAAACGGGTCAAAACAGGGGCGGGTCAAGCGGGTTTGGACCCTAGACCCGCTCCATTGCCATCCCTGACTATAAAGCTAGTATCGGTAGCTCCATTTATTTAATGCCATTTCTTTGATATCAATCACAAGCTTCTATTTAAATATTTTGTGACGACCCAAACTTCCCAGTAAAGGAAAGCCCGGATTGTTTTGAGAACAACACACATCAGAACACAAACGTAAGAACATTTCATTGCTTATTACAACAATTTACATCAGAGTACAAGAATATTCCAGAGTATGAATAATTATACAACAGAAAACAATATCAGAGACTTAAATTACATTTAAATAGCAGCGGAAAATAGTACAAAATACAATTGAAAGAAATACACGGACACAGAGCTTTCCGAATATCGCTTCAGTTGTAGACCAAGATCCTGTGAAGATAATATCTGCAAAACCAAACTACTGACTGCTCGTGTGGAAAATATGGGCACCCAGAGTTTAGGAAGGAACAATAAACTCCAGGCCAGTCATGGGACTGGTATGAGAACTCAAAACAATTATTAATTTGATTTTAAAGTTAGGTAAATCAAGGGACCTCGCCGCTAAAGCGGAACGGGTTTCCTCCCAAGAATACCAGTGCATAAAATAAACAGCGCAATGCTCTTTAGAAAAATGAAACCATTATAAGACTCAAGTCTCATGCAACGCAAGCCGAAAGATAGAGTTTTATCGTATAATGGTCAAAAATGCTTAATACACGAAATTCATCTTTTATACTATAAGTGCACAGTGTAGAAATCAATTTCGAATATAAATGTATCAATCCTAGATGACATGATATATCATGTAAGCGGCATAATATATTATGTCACCATATAGGTATACAACTAAAACCGTAAAGCTCGTATTGGAAAATTGGGTTTCCATCATGATGGCTGCAGATTCAAAAGATCTATCGCGAATGTATCTCCACGGCTTACGTCTCGGCAAGAGAAAACACCGTAATACATATACTACGCACTTTAGATGAGCATCAATATGTTCTATCCCCATGGGATTCGATCGGCTGAAATGACCTATCCCAATCTCCAGGTGTGGAGCGACCACACCCAGCACAACTCGGCCGACCAAATATATATCTCTCCCTCTCTCTCTATCTATATATATATATATATATAAAGTATATTGGTCAAACCTACTAATCAAACAAATCGTTCACCATCATATCGGGGTGTGAGGCTCGCGAAGTAACGTTGTACATAAAGCTATGCTAATTAAAGCTGTGCTTTGATCATCATCCACAAGGCTCTGCTTTTCGACAAAAGCCTTGATCCATGCATCTTAGCATGCCACATTGTCAATCCATACCATACCATTGATTTCTGCCAATATATACAACCTCTGAGCACATACGTCTCAGAGAAGGGTGTTAAGCAAGAGAATAAATTCTCCGCCACCAACATATATATATATATATATATATATATATATATATATATTTAGCAGATATCAACGAATACAGCATAAATGAATACAACGTCAGACATACCATTCATTTACAAGTCCGTTCTGGGTCTGAGCGAAACCGGAGGCACCCTATTCCTCGTCCCGTATGTCCAATATGGAAGAGAGGCTCTCGCATATCCGAACAATCAACAAGTACGTCCGGACGGCTACCACTGTAGCCCCTTCAAGGTAGCTACTCCAATCATGGGCATCAGTAACAACTCATCCATTCAATGTAAAGATCGTCGGTCTTGCGCCGTCTACAATCTCTTCGACTGTTAGTCGTCGTATCAATTATTCAGAATGGGTTAAACCCGGTCTTTCCGAATAGCTGACGTACTTTATAAACAAGTGCTATAAAAACACATCCTACGCCTCATTCCAATTCAGAATATTCGTTTAATAAAATATTCACATTTTTATCTAATTAAAGATTCATTAAAACTCTAGTTCAGTTTCAATCTCAAAAATCATTACTTAATGATTATTCCAATTTTAAGAAATAAATAACTGGGTTAAGGAACTAATGTCTTTTAAAACGCAGTTCACGATAAACCTAAATCTTCTTCCGTTAAAATGGAATCTACACGGAAATCATAACAGTAAATAATCGATATAAATTCCCGTATCAGACTAATAATATAAATGGAATGTAGCGCCCTGCCTCTATACCCACTATCGTCCAGTTCATTTCAGAGAAATGTCGTAGACCATAACGGAGAATGAGGTTTGTGAAAAGCGACCGATTGTATAATTGCTCCATGTGAGGAATGCACATCGAATTCTGATTCGACATGACCATTCAGCGCATAGGGCAATTACACAACGACTATATGCAATCCGGAAAGCAGTATAAAATAGACAACAACAATAATATAAATATGGTATATCTCAAAGCCAGACACAGAATAATCATATCACAAAGGAGGAATAGATATGAATAAATCAAGAATGTGTACAACAAGCTAGTGGTCAACAAAGATCCACTAATACATGTACCATGATCTAACTAAAAGAATATGTACACAACAATAGATAATGTCATAGGTACAAAAGTACATAAAACTACAGAGGCAGAGTAGTAAGCTGAAAGCGGAAGATCGGTCCTGCGAGGGTTCCCAGAGGAGTACCTAACATGACTCGGTCTGACCCGATTATTATTTATAAGAATAAACAATAAACGGATCAGTCTAGCTGTACTTATCAAATAAACTGAGATAACAAGAGATATAACACATGATGACATGAACATGGCATGTTGACACAATCAGGAAATGACAACGGAATGTCAACACACAAATATATCTAAATAATCTCCTAGCTAATATAGAATGCAACAATCAAATAATAGCACGCAACAGGAAATGACAACGGAATGCCAAATACATCAAATTGATGACCATTGCATCAAAGTAAATCATAAATCATTTCTCAGATTGACGCGCTTCGCGTCAAAGTAATCATAAATCATCAAAGTCATCATAAATCATCAAGTGATCATAAATCATAAAGGGGCAGTACTTTTCACAGATGAGATACGATCTCTAGGTACCGAACCCATTTGTTTGAGCCGAAGCTCCCCACAGAGCCGGGTCGTGACCCCGGAAGAGAGAAAACACATAAATCATGAAATCCCTAGAAAACATCACAAAGAGGGGGCATGTCTGTTCACAGATGAGATACGATCTCTAGGTAGCGAACCCATAAGTTTGAGCCGAAGCTCCCCACGAAGCCGGGTCGTGACCCCGGAAGAGAGAAAACACATAATCGTGAAATCCCTAGTAAACATCATAAATCATAGAAAATCATAGAAAGTTGGATCGAAGTCCCCCGGGTGAAATCCAAGAATCGTAAATCCCACTCGGGCGATCGAGGACCACAAAACACAAGTCATAAAGGATCACATCGATCCGGGTGAATAGAAATTACTCCGAGCTAGTTAATATAAGGAAATAGCGACATGTCTCATAACCACATGCTATTCTCGAATATTTACGAACCCGTAATTGGTTTCTATTCAAAACAGAGAAAATCACCACACATGCTCGAACGCACAAGTTCAAGAGTTATTCGCCGAAGTAAACGTGTAAGGGGTCATAGTCCTCAGTTTTACTAAGATAAATAAACTAAATTTCTCGTCCGATCGATAGGATAAGGAATCGTATATAAGTCAATAGAATCAGAACCGGATTTAGAAACCGAATTTATTTTAAAAGGATTTGAATTTAAAAACTGATTAAACGTTGGTTCGATGCCCATTGACAATATGAAACCCCATTATCCATTGTGGTTCAATTATTCATGAAAACCGTCGCCGTAGCGAATAGAACACAAACATCATGAATCAAAAACTCACATTACAACAACATACAGGAAATCAAGGGATAACGATTGTAATTTCAATCAACGAACGAATCGAAATCCCAAATTAGGACCCGAATGTTTTAGACTATATCGGAATGGGCTCGGAGGATATCGAGCCGATAATTCACGTTTTAGAGTCGTGAATCATATTAGCAAGAGTATCGAATAAATTCGATATACAAAATAGAGCGTACGGGCTTTAGAATGATCACTTATTCAATTCACATCATAAACAAATGTGAATCGACCAAGAAGGATCAACATTGGAAGAATCACATGAGAATCAAAGTAAAGGAATCGAGATGCATAAATCTGCGAACCAGAGAAACTGACAAGTCACAAACGACGTCGAAATGGGCTGAAACTTGGCCGGGAATGAGCTCAAATTATACTAAACTATTGACCGTGGTCCACCGGTCAATAGCAGTTTCAGGCAGACAGACGTCTGTCATTGTAGTGACAGACGTCTGAGCTGACAGTTAGCATTTTTTTTATTTTTCCCGAGAGCCGGGACAGACGTCTGACCCATTTTGGTCAGACGTCTGAGCTGAAGCAATTATTTATTTTCTTCCCCAAACATTGACAGACGTCTGTCCCCCTCCCGGACAGACGTCTGAGCTGTAGTATGGTCATTTTTTGCTTAGGAAATGAGGTGCAAATGGTTCTCGGACGAGCTCGGATCAATGGTGATGGCTTATAACGTTTTCTAATTGAAAATGAAGTCTCCTTAACTCACCGAAAACACTCAAGAACACACACACACACATGCAAGCATTCATACAAGAGATTTGCAATGGTTTCGATCGTAAGTTCAAAGGTGAACTAAATTTCAAACCAAAGCTATCAAACGCGATTCAAACTAGAACAAGATGGTTTGGCAATGCTAAAGGGAAGCTACAAGAGCATGAGTGCACACAATAACTTCACCTATAACATACACAAACATTCACACAAGATATTTGCAATGATTCGGCCTATAAATTCAAATGTGAACTAAATTCCAAATCAAAGCATGCAAAAGCGATTCAAGCGACTTGTGAAGACTTAGAACTTTGCCGGGGGATAACGGAGCTTCACAATATCACCAAACTAACTCATAGCATATGCATAGATCGTATGAACAATCCTTATCATAATTTTCAACTCAATGAAACATAAATACATGAAATCGGGTAAGTTACACTAGCCTAATCTATTCACAAGCACATGCAAACTAATATGAACACTAAATTACACTTTTACAAGCCAATGGCTTGTGGCATAAATGTGAGTTCAAGAAGAACTCACCTTTGGCTCTTGAATATCAAGAACAAGCTCCAACAAGGAAGAACAAGCACACAAACGAGCAAAGCTCCTCTCTTTCATCAATTGCTCCTCCGAATTCACCTCATACTTTCACATGAAGGCACATGAGTGTTAGGGCACACTAAAAATCCGAAATCGAGAGGAGTATAAGGTAGAGAGGGATCGTAGAGAGCTTACCCATGCCTTAGAATTGGATTTGCACAAAAATTGAGCTTGGATTTGCAAACCCTTGCTTAGGAATTTTAATTTCTCATTCTCCTTCCCCATTTCTATCTTTCTAAGTGTTTGGAGGATGAATGAAAAGGAGGATGATTTGGGGTTATATGGTGAGCTAGGCTAGCTCAACCAAGACCCAACCCAAAGTGCCAAATTTCCGAAGCTCGGAATATATCGATGCTTATAGTCAAAAAGGTCGTAAACGATGATCCGAACTCAATGGAAGTGGTCCCGAGTCCTAATTTTATCGTTTGTGAAAAACGACTTTTTGAGTGACACATCGGACACGACGATATATTTAAATAAAATATTTAAATCTATTATCATCGAATGAGCAGGTTGTTACAGACTTCCCCCCTTAAAAGAAATGCGTCCCCGCAATTCCTTAAGAAAGATGTAATAAGTAACAACAAAAAACAATACCACAGAGTGGAACCACAAGAACTGACACAAAATGAAAAGATCACACCAACGGCTAGGTGAGGTCCCAATTTCGTCTCGCAAGATCATAAAAGCTAGAATTCAATCTCGAACTTAATTACCCATGAAGGTAGTCATCCCAAACGGGTAAAATAATTCCAGAAAAATTCATAAGCGCTATGAGTTCGTATTGATTTGCCTACCTTATTACAATTCTCAAAGGAATGAGAATTTGTATAATACATAAGAATCTTGCAAATCAAATTCGGAATTTTCAACAAGCAACAAGACTGCGTCCTACAGACGCGAGATATCAATAGCAGATATTTCTCTTAGGATATGAGATGGGAAATTACAGTGGTTGACTAATCCATTCCCAAACTCAATCACGACGATGTAGTGAACATCAAACCTGAGCACTTTAGTCTTGTGACAAGGTGGCTGACACCAACAAAAGCACAACACAGATTCCAACGAATTTAGCTAAGGAAAGCAATTTTCGAAGGAATAATCAATTTTCCCAGGTTGGTACAGAATACCAGCGAGCTAGAAACCGATAACAAATATTGGTAACGGAATACCAATGAACTACAAATCGATAATCAAATATTGGTAACGGAATACCAATGAACTATAAATCAATAATCAAATATTGGTAACGGAATACCAATGAACTACTCGGGGATATCGATTTCTAATCAGGTACTAAATCTCATTTAGTAAGAATAAAGACGAATCATTAGGAACTATACGAAATTCCCAATATTCAGAAACTCGAGTATCAATCTTAGAAAATAGGAAACATCGAGAAGATAATGGATAACTAGTGCACAACTTACCACTTCGAAATAACTTGATTGAAGATAATTTTCTACCAAAAATCTCAAATCGCACAAACATCAGTAATTAATCAAAGAAGCAATAGACAATTTCTCTAACAAGATGAGATTAAACCAAAGAGGCCGTAATCCCCAAAGATTTGATTGACAAGTGTTAACAAACATGCGGAGACAATTGTCAACCCAAATGATTCAAACAAACAAGTGATGAATATCAAAAGAGCTCATCCTTTCGATATTCATTTCTAACAACAACGCAAAGCTAAGTCCATAAGTGAATTGACTATAGCACTTCCGGATGATTGACTAGATCATAGATTCGAAGAAAGGAATTATTGAGTTTGCCGTGGATCGCAAAATCTCAAATTTTTCCTCCCTAACGGGAACTCCCATTCTCTCGAGTGATCGTTCACTAGAGAAAATAAGAAGACCCATGGAATCACAAGAATACTGAATTCTCTTTAGCAAATCGAAACAAGGATTAAGAATTAGGCGAGATTCTCAATCACTAAGAATTCTTGAAAATCAAAGATCTGAAATCCAGAAACAAGAGACATAAATAAATAACTTTTTGGGTTGTTTCTGGATTTATTTAATTTACTCAAAGAAAAGATTTAAGATAGTTTCTAATTGAAAATCTTGAACCACTCAAATTCTTGGAATTGCTCCAAGGATATCTAGAAATAAATTATCTAGAAAAATAACAACCAACTACGAAAAATCGTAAAAACCCAAAATATTATTATTTTGATTTACTTATTAGGAGTGAATTTTAATTTTAGGAATCATTTCGAATGTTGGATTGTCACATAATGGTGTTTACGAATTCCGAACTACAACATGGCGTCCCATATCTTGTTCGAGATCCTTAATGCACCCGATTGACAAGTTAACACAAGAAAGTCCTCAAAATTTCTAACGTTCACGCGAATCTCGTGAAAACATAAAAATTCAATAAATCATTCAGGATGGCATAAAGGAAATAAAATTCCTTTATCAACTTACGAATAAAACACAAATGATATCTTTTGATAACGAAGAACACGATTGACGTATATCAAAAGAACATAAATAAAATAATCTCTAAACATGGTAAATGACATTAAGGAATTAATGACACATACCCTGACTCAAGAAGAGGGATCACAAGAAGCAGGATGCTTTCCCTCATTCTTGATCTTGAGTTTGGAACGCAACGAGGTAACACAAATGTATCGTTGTGCATTCGTTGAGTTAATTTAGCACAAATGCTTAGTGACTCACACCGGCACAATGATGTAACAAATGAGTTGTTTTAGTCCGAAGGCTTGGTGATCGCACACCGAGCTAAAACTATATAGCTGACAACAAGAGAGTAGATTTAGTCACAAAGACATGGTATCTCTACACCGACCGACAAGTGATCAATAGACCATGCTAGGTACGTAACGACGTACGAAACATTCTTAACTAGAAATCAGGGAATATCAGGATCAAAGGCGCTTACAACATGCGTAACGACGCACGGGCAAGATATCCAATGATCAATCAACTACAAGGATCACAAATGATCAACAAGATAATTGTGATACACAATAGGCCAAACATACATCGATTAGCAACTCGAGTCAAAGAATGAAACAGAAGCATCACCAGAGCACACGGACCTTAGATGGAATATAGAAATCAACCCGAAGGAGAACGAGTCGATAACTATTCTAAAGGACTAAAAATAGGTCACTTGAGACATAATCACCCCTCCCGTAGGAGGTACACTGGGTGAACCGGCATTTGCTCGGTTATGACCAACTATTTCGCTTCTTTAAGGAAAAAGGAGGAAAAAGTTATTCACAACATGAATTCAAATGATGCGAATTCAATCAAAATGAAATCGTATAAGAAAAGTTATGTCGGGTTTTAAGACTCAAACTAAAACCCTAAAGCATGATTCCGGAGAGAGGCTTAAGACAATACCATCATCATACTATCATACACTGTTCCGGAAAGTTGCTCTGATACCAAACTGTAGCGCCCCGCCTCTATACCCACTATCATTCAGTTCATTTCAGAGAAATGTCGTAGACCATAACGGAGAACGAGATTTGTGAAGAGCGACCGATTGTATGATTGCTCCATGTGAGGAATGCACATCGAATTCTGATTCGACATGACCATTCAGCGCTTAGGGCAACTACACAACGGCTATATGCAATCTGGAAAACAGTATAAACTAGACAACAACAATAATATAAATATGGTATATCTCAAAGCCAGACACAGAATAATCATATCACAAAGGAGAAATAGATATGAATAAATCAAGAATGTGTACAAGCTAGTGGTCAACAAAGATCCACTAATACATGTACCATGATCTAACTAAAAGAATATGTACACAACAATAGATAATGTCATAGGTACAAAAGTACATAAAACTACAGAGGTAGAGTAGTAAGCTGAAAGCGGAAGATCAGTCCTGCGAGGGTTCCAAGAAGAGTACCTAACATGACTCGGTCTGACCCGAGTATTATTTATAAGAATAAACAATAAACGGATCAGTCTAGCTGTACTTATCAAATAAACTGAGATAACAAGAGATATAACACAGGATGACATGAACATGACATGTCGACACAATCAGGAAATGACAATGGAATGTCAGCACACAAATATCTCTAAATAATCTCCTAGCTAATATAGAATGCAACATTCAAATAATAGCACACAACAGGAAATGACAACAGAATGCCAAATACACATCAAATTGATGACCATCGCATCAAAGTAAATCATAAATCATTTCTCAGATTGACGCGCTTCGCGTCAAAGTAATCATAAATCATCAAAGTCATTATAAATCATCAAGTGATCATAAATCATCAAGACATCGTAAAGGGGCAGACCTATTCACAGATGAGATACGATCTCTAGGTAGCGAACCCATATGTTTGAGCCGAAGCTCCCCACAGAGCCGGGTCGTGACCCCGGAAGAGAGAAAACACATAAATCATGAAATCCCTAGAAAACATCATAAAGAGGGGGCAGGTCTGTTCACAGATGAGATACGATCTCTAGGTAGCGAACCCATAAGTTTGAGCCGGAGCTCCCCACGAAGCCGGGTCGTGACCCCGGAAGAGAGAAAACACATAATCGTGAAATCCCTAGTAAACATCATAAATCATAGAAAATCATAGAAAGTTGGATCGAAGTCCCCTAGGTGAAATCCAAGAATCATAAATCCCACTTGGGCGATCGAGGACCACGAGACACAAGTCATAAAGGATCACATCGATCCGGGTGAATAGAAATTACTCCGAGCTAGTTAATATAAGGAAATAGCGACATGTCCCATAACCACATGCTATTCTCGAATTTTTACGAACCCGTAATTGGTTTCTATTCAAAACAGAGAAAATCACCATACATGCTCGAACACACAAGTCCAAGAGTTATTCGCCGAAGTAAACGTATAAGGGGTCATAGTCCTCAGTTTTACTAAGGTAAATAAACTAAATTTCTCGTCCGATCGATAGGATAAAGAATCGTATATAAATCAATAGAATCAGAACCGGATTTAGAAACCGAATTTATTTTAAAAGAATTTGAATTTAAAAACTGATTAAACGTTGGTTCGATGCCCATTGACAATATAAAACCCCATTATCCATTGTGGTTCAAATATTTATGAAAACCGTCGCCGTAGCGAATAGAACACAAACATCATGAATCAAAAACTCACATTACAACAACATACAGGAAATCAAGGGATAACGATTGTAATTTCAATCAACGAACGAATCGAAATCCCAAATTAGGACCCGAATGTTTTAGACTATATCGGAATGGGCTCGGAGGATATCGAGCCAATAATTCACGTTTTAGAGTCGTGAATCATATTAGCAAGAGTATCGAATAAATTCAATATACAAAATAGAGCGCACGGGCTTTAGAATGATCACTTGTTCAATTCACATCATAAACAAATGTGAATCGACCAAGAAGGATCAACATTGGAAGAATCACATGAGAATCAAAGTAAAGGAATCAAGATACAGAAATCTGCGAACCAGAGAAACTGACAAGTCACAAACGACGTCGAAATGAGCCGAAACTTGGCCGGGAATGAGCTCAAACGATACTAAACTATTGACCGTGGTCCACCGGTCAATAGCAGTTTCAGGCAGACAGACGTCTGTCACTGTGGTGACAGACGTCTGAGCTGACAGTTAGCATTTTTTTAATTTTTCCCGAGAGTCGGGACAGACGTCTGACCCATTTTGGTCAGATGTCTGAGCTGAAGCAATTATTTATTTTCTTCCCCAAACATTGACAGACGTCTGTCCCCTTCCAGGACAGACGTCTGAGCTGTAGTATGGCCATTTTTGCTTAGGAAATGAGGTGCAAACGGTTCTCGGACGAGCTTGGATCAACGGTGATGGCTTATAACGTTTTCTAATTGAAAATGAAGCCTCCTTAACTCACCGAAAACACTCAAGAACACATACACACATGCAAGCATTCATACAAGAGATTTGCGATGGTTTCGATCATAAGTTCAAAGGTGAACTAAATTTCAAACCAAAGCTGTTAAACACGATTCAAACTAGAACAAGATGGTTTGGCAGTGCTAAAGGGAAGCTACAAGAGCATGGGTGCACACAATAACTTCACCTATAACATATATAAACATTCACACAAGATATTTGCAATGATTCGGCTTATAAATTCATATGTGAACTAAATTCCAAATCAAAGCATGCAAAAGCGATTCAAGCGACTTGTGAAGACTTAGAACTTTGCCGGGGGATAACGGAGCTTCACAATATCACCAAACTAACTCATAGCATATGCATAGATAGTATGAACAATCCTTATCATAATTTTCAACTCAATGAAATATAAATACATGAAATCGGCTAAGTTACACTAGCCTAATCTATTCACAAGCACATGCAAACTAATATGAACACTAAATTACACTTTTACAAGCCATTGGCTTGTGGCATATATGTGAGTTCAAGAAGAACTCACATTTGGCTCTTGAATATCAAGAACAAGCTCCAACAAGGAAGAACAAGCACACAAACGAGCAAAGCTCCTCTCTTTCATCAATTGCTCCTCCGAAATCACCTCATACATTCACATGAAGGCACATGAGTGTTAGAGCACACTAAAAATCCGAAATCGAGAGGAGTATAAGTTAGAGAGGGAGAGTAGAGAGCTTACCCATGCCTTAGAATTGGATTTGCACAAGAATTGAGCTTGGATTTGCAAACCCTTGCTTAGGAATTTTAATTTCCCATTCCCCTTCCCCATTTCTATCTTTCTAAGTGTTTGGAGGATGAATGAAGAGGAGGATGATTTGGGGTTATATGGTGAGCTAGGCTAGCTCAACCAAGACCCAACCCAAAGTGCCAAATTTCTGAAGCTTGGAATATATCGATGCTTATAGTCAAAAAGATCGTAAACGATGATCCGAACTTAATGGAAGTGATCCCGAGTCCTAATTTTATCGTTTGTAAAAAACGACTTTTTGAGTGACACATCGGACACAACGATATATTTAAATAAAATATTTAAATCTATTATCATCGAATGAGCGGGTTGTTACATGGAATAACAACAAAGCCTTTTAAATTCCATATATAGTATCGGTCTTCATTCACAGGAGCTCATATCGATTATTACCAAATCGAATTCCATTCAATTCCAATTTAATATATTAAATTGGAAAAAAAACTTTATTTTGGAAAATTCTCATTAAATCTTAATAAAAGATTTGTAAATTCCAAATTATTTTTTCACTGTTAATTGGGTTAAAGAACAGGTGTTATTTAAAAACACCATTCACGATAAACCCAAAAATCCAATTCTTTTATCCAATTCCAATTAAATATTAATTAATTGGTAAAAATTTCTTAAATCTTAATTAAAAGATTTATTCTTTTCTAAACTGGGTTTAAGAACAGTGTTATTAAAGACACCATTCACGACAAACCCAAAATCCAATTTGAAATTAAATATAAAGTTCTGAATAGAAATTATATCGGTTTATATTCAATATTAAATTCTGAAACCAACAAATATTGTATGGGGAATAACGATATGTATATATCTTCCAAATTCCTCACAATATTCATATAATCACGGAATCCAATATCGAAATATCCCCAAGATAATTTCCATTCAAATCCATTCCAATATATATAAATATATATTGGAAAAATCCTCATTATTTTAAAAACCATTTTCAAAGTCCAATTTATTTCTAAAATAATTAAATTATTATTCTAGTTAATAACTAGTTCATTAAACAGTTCATTTTGATAAAAATATATTTCTATCTTTATAAAATTGGAATTTTTCATCAAAAAACTTTCCAAACCATTTATTATGATTTTAGATAATTTTTCTATATTTTTAATAATTTTATTATCGCCCGTACAGTCGGTTTCCAACAACGGCCACCGAACTGCATCCAAAGCGACCTTTTCTGAAGTTGATTTGGACATATCTCTAAATCTAAGCGTTAGATTTCAGATCTTTTATATTCATTAGAAAGCTCTTTTCGATACGAACCCAACGGTTCCAGTTTTATGAGAATCCGACGGTCAGATCTCCTGTTACGTCTATTTGAAGTTAATGGTCGAAATTCGCGAACGGTCGTTGCGCGGCGCGTTCTATTCAGGCCATTATATAAATATATATAATATATCATCGATTTCTATTTAAAACGTATTTTATAAATCGTTTATAAATCCGTTTTAAAACGATTCAACTTCATTTTTAATTTTAAATCAAAATTGAATATTCTATATTTTTATCATATTAAAATGTTACTATTTTCAAAATATTAGGTAGCGTTTGGTTTATTTTGTGTTTTGCATTTTTAGTTTTCGGCGTTAACTATGAAAGTTGTGAAGATTTTAAGTGTAGCGGTGGTATGGATCAAAGGGAATGAGAGTGACGGAGGGGACCGCGGGAATGGTGGATAGACGGATGTGTTATTGTCATTCCCTTGTTTCTTAAAATATGAAAAATAATAAAAAGTTGTTTTCGGTTTTGTGTGTTAACTCCGTTTTGTAAAACGGTCATTTTTCATGATATATGTGCATTGTTAGTGTTTTTGTATGTGTGAAAACTCAAAATTGAAAAATCTAAACCAAACGCTACCTTATATTTTGAAATCACTTCTTTTCGATATTCATTTTAAAATAAATAAAATCGATCGATAAACCCGTTCGGGTTAAAATGGCGTTTGCTACTTACACGACTTCATATTTTTATATTTTTGTGTCCATTCAGAGTCGGACATAAAAATCATAATTTTATACTTCAGTAACATGTTAAAGATTTCATTTTTAACATTCTAAATCATACTTTAACAAATGATTATTTTTAATTTCACTAACATGTTAAGGATTACATTTTGAATGTATAAAAATATAATTCAACAAATGATTATTTTATTAACATTTTAAAGATGACATTTTTGCTGTATAAAAATGTAATTCAACAAACGATTATTTTATTTTCTGTACATACAATAAAAATATAATTTTTATTGTTAGAACATTTTATTAAAATATTCTTTATTTTAAAATGTTCTTTACATTGAAATGTTTCATTACATTAAAATGTTCTATTACAAAAATGTTAGAATTGTTTTTTCTATAAAAATGTTATTTTCTTTAAAAATATTATTTTCTATAAAAATGATTCTTTATATAAATATGATTCTTTACATAAACATGATTCTTTACATAAACATGTTCTTTTACATAATATGATTCTTTTACATAAACATGTTCTTTTATATAATATGATTCTTTTATTTTGTTGACAACTCTATTTCAACAAAATGAATAAAAGTGTTCAATTTCATTTTGTTAACAATTCTATTTTAACAAAATGAATTAAAGTGACAACTTCATTTTATTTACAATAATCTAATTCAACAAAATTGACATTTTTGTTTTAACATAGATTTATTTAACAAAAATGTTATATTTGTTTTGACTAATTCATTTCAACAAAAAATGATATTTTGGTTTCAACTATTTTACTTCAACAAAAATGTAAATTTTGGTTACAACTATCTTATTTCAACAAAAATGTAAATTTTGATTCTACAATGTCTTTTTAATAAAACATTATTTATTTCTGAATCGGAATGCGACTCAATCAATTAACATATAATTTCGATTATATGAATTTCATACATCGCATGTGTGCACAATAAGGATAAATAATCAGCAAACAGTCTATTCACAACCAGAGTGAAATTTACAACTGTGTGAGCATTAAAATAAACAAATAACGTTCATCACAGGCTGTCAATCCATCAATTGACATATAAATAAATTCAAGGGAGATGTGAACAAATTATCATCCTCTGACCCGTGTGGGGTTTTCAAACAACAACATTTTATTTAAACAAGTTATTGGTTAATAAATTTAACCAATTTTCACTGTTCAAATTATAAATAAATATTTATAATCTAATTTCACTACCAAATTTATGTTAACATTATTTTTAATCATTTCAACATCACAAACAACATATAATACAGTCAATTTAAATCGTTCATGGTTTGTGGACGAGGGGAGTGATCTAATCAAGCACAGTGTACAGTTTATAGTGATTCAACTGATAAAATTCTAAACTCGCAATTCTGTATATTTTTCAGTTATGAAAATAAATAACTGTGCAAAATTTTCTAGTGAGGAGTTCTCACCTTCGTTTGCACTCCGTCAGTCTTTAGCGGACAATTCGGATTCCGTTCTACTTCCATTCAGTTCCATAGCGGTCTTTGTCACACAGTTTGTATTAAAAATCATATTTTTAATGTTGTTCTATATATATGGTATAAATCATATTTTTATTTACGATGTGATCTTTATATTAAAAACAATGCGATCTTTATATTAAAAAAAATGCTGATTTCATTTACAAAACAATGTCGATTTTGTTTACTAAACAATGTTGACTTTATTTACAAAACAATGTTTATTTCGTTTACAAAACAATGTTTATTTCCATATATAAAACAATGTTCATTTTACCTTTCAAAACCTGTTTATTTTCATATACAAAACAATATTATGTTTTCTTTTAACAAAACAATGGTATGTTTTCTTTTGAAAACTATGCAATTTTATATTTTATAAACAATGTCATTTTATAATTTATAAACAATGTTATTTTTATTTTCTAGACAATGTTATTTTCCTTTTCTAAACAATGTTAATGTTCATTACAAAACAGTGTTAATGTTCATGGCAAAACAGTGCTAATGTTCATTACAAAACAGTGCTAATGTTCATTACAAAACAGTGTTAATGTTCACTTTAACAAAGCTATTCTTATCATAAGACAATGCTATTTTATTTTTAAAACACTGCACATTTTATTTACCAAAACCATGTATATTTTATTTACAAAAACAATATATAGTTTATTTATAAAAACAATGTATAGTTTATTTATAAAAACAATGTCACTTTTCTTTTAAAAAAACAACGTTACTTTTGTTTTAAAACAAAATAAAAACAACATTACTTTTGTGTTATAAACAATGTTCTTTTGAAAAGCGATGATATGTTTTAAATTTCAAAACAATGATATGATTATTTTAAAAAACAATGTTAATTTATATTTGCAAAACAATGTTTATTTATATTTAAAATTTCAGATTTTAAAACTATAATACTTGGTCAAGTTTATATTTAAAAACTAATTACCATTAACAAATTTCTCAAAATAATTAAATTAGATTGTTAACTAATCACCTTGATTACGTTTCAAACAAGTTTATTAGGGTTTTAAACAACCTGTCATCTTCCTCTTTTCGTATTGCCTGTGACGAAAACCCCAAAACCATCACAAGAAAGCTCCACCGCCGCCGCTATTTTTGATCATCGGAGGACGATCAGCCATGACCGTCGCGAGCGCCTCAGTCAACTCCCCCGCCACCAGGAATCTCCTCGAACTTGGTGCCTCGTAGCCTCCCCAAAACCGCTAAAACTCAGACCACTTCAAGCTCGCGAATCGAGGTCCCCAGCCCATAAAAAATCATCTTGGCCGTTGATTTCATAGAGCTCGTGAAGCTCGATAATATTTGTAAAGGATCCATAACTAAATTTGAATTAAGATGTGAGAGATTGGGGGATTGTTTTCGAAAGCTTTCAGCCATTGGTTAGATAATGGCGGCTGTTCAAAGTATGGAGATTAGGGTTTGGCGTATTGGGACAGTATACGGTGGTATTTATACGGTATTTTATATAATTTTAATTCATTTAATTTCAAAAATAATCCGTATGTTAATACAAACTCCAAATCAAACCCGAGTGTCGCCCCTAGCTAAATACCCTCATTCCGGACACAATGGGATATGTTTCGTAATCCAGTTCGGCTGTTACGGTCAGTTTTTCTTTAAATTAAAATATAAATCAGTGTATATTTAATTTTAAACGTACATTTTAAATTACTGGGGCCACATACTGATTCTAAAAATTCCAAAAAAAATTATTTCTAGCTATGTTTTGACGATACGGTCCTAACAAAACTAATTTCGTCGAATTTGGTGATCGTTTGAAAAATGGTCATTTTCTGGTCGATCCAAATTGACTGAAACTGGCAAAACACGTTTTCTTCTGTCACGCATACATATTAATTTCAAAAATTATGAAAATTGGAATATAACAATAATTTGACATTCCAAATCCAACAAAAGTGGTTTCGTCGAAAACGGAGGTCGTTTGCAAAATGACTATTTTTAAGGGCTATATATTATATTAAAATATATATAAATTCTACAACGACTTTTCTGAATTTTAAACTGGACATAACTTTTAATTCCTGTTATGAAATTTGGATTTTTCACATTCGTTGGAAAGATATTGTTAAACAGATTCTAATGTTTCTAGTTTTACTGAAATCCGATTTATTTTGAATCCTGTACAGTCAATTGAAATTTGAAATCAAATTTTCGAACTGTCGCGCCATTTTAAACTCCTTTTATAATTAAATTAAAAAATTTCGTTCTAACTTTGATTTAAATAAATTTTTGGTCGTTATTATTTAAAATAAATTATTTTAAATATTCAAAATCCATTAAAGTTGCTAAAATAATTTTTTAAAATTGGTTCAGAAATTGCGGGTTGTTACATATTTGTTCCTTTTCTCTTCTGTCACATGGTCCAAATATTTAAATGTAAACTTGTGGTTGATATCAGAGACCTATAAATGGTGCCGAATAAAGGAGGCTATTGATCCTAGCTCATTACTATAATAACATATCTGCTCATTTCCTTTTATGAACACACATGGGATATAAGATCATTAGTATACTCTTCCTTAATTAATTATTTGCTTAAAGGATTGTATCACGGCCATCAAAATTGTTTCAGTCCATATAATGATCGTTGACGTTTACTTGAGTACACGGAGCATGATTTTCCATATGCTGTTTTGAATCATCTAGACATGCAATAGTAGTCAAAAAATGCAAAAAATGCGACTTGTAACTTCCTCGGCACCACCCAGCCGATTTTTCTTGAATCAGTACTTTGAAAATGAGATGGGAAGTTGGTAATTTATATAAGTAATTTTGCTAGTGCAGTATCATGGGTTGACAATAAAACCACACAATACCACCTTGGAGATGCATGTAAAAGTACCATAAACTTTTTTCCCTTTGTGGGTGGACAGTTCCACAAGTATCTGTTGAATTATTTGCAAGGTGGTTTGTAATTCAGTATCAATCTTAGTTTGTGATGGTAATGTCATTAATTAGCATTACAAGCAAGAAGCGCATAAAATAACATTGGACAAAAGAATCTTCTGGTTATTGATCGCTGTCCAAATCAGTTGTTACTTATTTAGTTATTACTTATTTGGCACATCGTATTACGTTGTAGATGACGTAGGCAATTTCGCACAAAATGGACAGTTTCTTATTGTTATTCTCTGGATTGTTTGCTATATTAGATTATGTGAATCTTACTTTTGTGTGGTGCGATTCATAGGATAAAGCAAGAAGCTTTTTAAGTACTAATGTATGCGCATAATTGATTGCAGTAATGCGTAGAAATTATTATTTTAGTTTATCGTTTGAATATGATATCCATTTTTACGAATATATCTGGGACTAAGAAGGTTTCTTTTGAAACTTCTTGAATATAATGCATTATCAATTACTAACTTTATACCATATATGAGAATATTATTGTAGCTCATTCATAGCCTTTTATCAGATCTGCAAAACCCTTTTATCAGATCTGCAAAACCTGATATAGTATTAATATTGGTCTTGGAAATTGTTGATCAAGTAAAAATAGTAATACTCAAATGATTGAATGTGTTAAGTTGCACTATCGATCAATCATTCATCATTCCTGCCCCTACTTGAATTTATAATTGAAAGAATATATGTAAAGGGAACTACAATTATATTACATAGAAAAACAAGCACATTACGTTAAGCAAAACCAAAACACAACTGCTGGATTATATGCATACGCATATGTATATGTGCGTATCAATTTGCATAATTAGACAATATGATCATCATCATATTATTTTTTGGGTTTGGTAAGAAATTTAATGCACTTTCTCCTTTAATGTCATCTAGACTAACTATTAGGGTCAAAGGCAACATCAAAATCGATTTCAGTTTGATAGCCTTAATTTTCCAAAATTCTTTGATATAGCCTTTTTGCATGATAAGACATTTTGCAATTTCATGACCAATGATCTGTGTCACTATAACTTTGACTGTTATCATTATCTTTATGTTGAACCATATCTATTTTTAACATTGCTCTTTTGTTGGGATGTGTTTTGGTGATCAACTTTAAATTTGGAGGAGTTATTATAACTACCATGGCTACGACTGCAACTGTAATTTCATCCTCTACCACTCGTTGTAGTCAAGGCGTGTGCTTAGGATCAGAAAAGCACAAGGCGCACCCTGTGAGCTTTTTTGAAACTGAAGTCGCAAATGTTAGTGGACTGCAAAGAAGGTGCGGAAAAGCTCCAGAGTGCAGAGCAATAAAAAAACATGTTTTTTTATTTGGAAAAAATATATAAAAATTTGGAGGATCCAGCCTAATTACCCATTCCAAAACCGAATCCAAGAAAAAACCCTAACTCCACTTGATCGTGGAAACGAAATACGCAATCAAAATTGAAAAAAAAAAAAAAAATTAACAACCCTACTTTCCTTCTGATCTCGCCTGCCTGCGCCTGAATCTGCCGTTTCCTGCGCCTGCACTTTTGTTGCCTGCTCCAACTTTCAACCTTGCCTGCCGTTGACACTTCTCAGCCCGGCCATCAACCTTGAGCATCTACGTCTCAGTGGTATGTCTTCTTTTTGGCTTTAACTTTAATTTATTTAAGTTTATAGTTTAATAATATGAAAAGTGATTTGTTTTAAATTTGCTTGAAATTTTAAAATTGATTTGTTTTAAATGTAAATTTTAGTCCGCAGCAGTAGCCCAGCGGTTAAGGACTTTGCGTCGTGGTAACAGCGGTGCGAGTTCGAAACCCGGAATGACATGCTAAGAGCTTACCATGTGCATACGTTCAGATCATCCACTTATGTGGTGCTCGCGGGCCGGGCTAGGTGCACTAAGGAGGGTTTTACGACTCCGGTCGGTTTCCCTCCTGAACAAATAAAAAAAAATGTAAATTTTACAAACTAAAATCTGTTGTAAGTTTACAAAATAAATATAACTGATTTTTACATAACATTTTGAAGCTAATTTGTTTAAAACTTCAATTTTAAAACTAATTTGAATGTTTTTTCAAATATCTGTTGAAGTAAGTTTTTTTTTTCTTTTTTTTAAAAAAAAGATGTGCAATTTTTAAATGGAAACACTGATCTGTGTCTAAAAAATCTGTTTGAAATTTTTTATTGCCAAATCTACATATTTATTAGTGGTTTTAGCTTCAGTTTTTACAGTGCAGCAGCAAGAATAAAGCGCAAGGTACAAGTCTTTTGCTTTTTTGGCCTTGACTACATTGCAACACCTCTAAATCCACGTCCTGTTCCTTTGTCATGAGGTGCAATGGCAGTTGGATGTTACACATGATTTTTAATCAACAATTGTATTTTGTTCAACAAGAAGAATAGTAGAAAATAATTCCGAGAATTTCCTGTAGTTGGTATCACGTTATTATTCGTGTAATATAATATTAGTACTATGGAAACTAGAATATGTCTATTTTACCGTTTCTTCCACATAGGGCTGTCAACGGATACTTTCGGATGCGGATAGTGCCATATCCGTATCCGCATCCGAAACCATTTTCGGATATCGGATATCCGCATCCGCGGATACGGACGGATATCGGATAATTATCCGCTCCGGCAACGGTCGATAAATCAGTGAATATAAATGAATTTTTTAAGCTTAATATTAAGCTTTTACAACCCAATTGATTATAAAAGTGGTAAAAATAAATAAATATGATGATAATATATGATTTTGAGCAATTAACATGCATTTAGTAGACTTTCAATTTTGCAAAATAATAAATTAGCATATTTAATTATGTTAAAATACACATAATTTAAGTTATAATCGTGAAAAAAAAAACGGTCGGATAATTTTCGGATACGGATATGCCTATATCCGCATCCGCATCCGCTTTTTCGGATATCGGATATTTATCCACTTTTCGGATGCGGATGCGGACGGATTTCAGATTTTTCGGGTATCCGTTGACAGCCCTACTTCCACATTAACTAGATGATCACGCAATTTGAACTGCGAGGTAATACAAAAAAGTGCAGAACTATATTCATTCACTGATTTAAAATTTTGGAACCGTGAAGCGTTTGATTTGAAATGAACTTGTAGAAGAGTGGTCGTTCTTTGTTGGCTCATATCTTTCTTTTAAACTTGTCCATGGTATACGGGTCCAAGGTGGTCAGATATTCATTTTTCAACCCTTCATGGATGCGGTTCCTTAAAAGAATCATGGCATTTGAATGATTCAACCGAGATGCATTATGATTGGCCATAATTGTTACTCCACGATTTTCATCGTCCACGAAAGCTAGTCGTTGTCGGGTGCAAGGAATATCAACTTCAGCCAAATTGGTCATTTACTTCTTTTTTTTTCTTTCTTTTAAGTGATAGTAACTATGGTACACATAAATAGCATTAATTCTGAACACTTTCTTAGCTAATTGCTTCCGGAAATATATAATAGCTTACTTTCAGTAGATTGATTTCTTTTCATTTATAATCATTTCTTCAAGAATGATGTTCAATCTCAATTCGACATTTAGCTGTTTCGGGAGAAAGTAGAAATAACATTGAATCCACACACAACCCCCACCCACCCACCCCAACCCCCCACCCCAATGGAAGTTAAATAAATTTATATTTTATTGTATCGATTTAGTCCGCATTTCCATTACTCGTTCCTCCAATTGTGGTATTATAACTTAACTACCCATTTTATAGCATGAATAAATAGTAATTTGCAGTAGATAAAACCTTAGCTTGCATGTTAGCTTACAGGAAATAAAACGTTAGCTGCAGCAATAAAAAGTTAGCTACAGCAAATAAAGTGTTGGCGTGTAGGAAATAAATTGCTAGGGTCTATTGAATAAAAGTTTAGTTTGCAGGACATTAAATGTTAGTTGCATAAAACTTCTTCAGGAGTGTTAAATCTCAATTTGCAATATTAACACATGTTACATAACACTTCGTTAGGAGTGGTAAGAATAAAATATAAATTGCTAAGATGATGATGAAACAGTAAATTCAGTTTATAAAGTACAATAGATTTACCCGAGCAAATCGTCTTGACATTGAGTTGTAAATTTTAAGTACTTATAAGATTACAGAGTAGACGATTATAACATATAATTGTATAAAAGTTACAAGTACTATATTAAATAAAAAAATAAGAAAGAGAATTCACTTGCATATAGCCTGCAACAGAAGTGGTAAGAAAAGAGGAACATGGAGAATCAATTGTATTTCATGTTGTGAGATCGAAGTACATGCAGGCAAGAGTAAAGGGCCTATTTGTATTTAAGTATGCTGGGTTGTACAAGGGCATTTAAGCAATTGTCTGTGATTACTGGAACATGTTTAATCATATGTATTCGTCACTTGTATAACAATTTTGATGAACTTTTGACCAGAAATACATTGCTTTCAATTTTCTTTTCTTAATTTTGCACGTGAAATTCACATGCTAGTGATAAGTGCTAATTAGGGTTTGGTATGCCTGAGCTTATAATCCCAAAGAATTGTAGAAAGTAGATTGGAAAGGCCATATAGTTTCTCAACTTTCAACCGCTTCATTATAATAGTGGATTAGTACCCAGTCTTACGCTTAAATTGAATGCACCTAATGTTTTTTTTTTTTTTTGGTCATGCAATGTTGGTTCTGATTCCCAAATAATTTATGTACTGTGTCCACAATATTATCATTATATATCAACGTTGCAAAAATCCTTCAAGGCTCCCACTTAGGTCCCGTAGGCTGGCCTCATAGCCTCGATTGTTGACTAATCCACCAAGATGGTACTTCCTACATTATATAAACAAGTTTATAAGCACGATTTATACACCAATTTTGGTTTGATGTCTCTTATAAGCATCAAAATATTTGTTTTCAGCGCTTTTGTCTTTATGGTTGCTCTAAAATCCATGATTTACCATATTGATAAGTTGTTATTAAACATAATACTAAAATGTTATCAAAAATGCACGAGTGTGTCAAAAATGCCTTGCTCCGATTAAAACATGCCTTAGCGATTAATCCCTAGTCCATGCTTACTGCCTAGCATCTGCCTAGTGATTTTTACGGCCTTCCTATATATTTCTATGTAACCGCTCCATGTCACATGTCCACATGGGTTTATATAGGCTTCCATAATATGTCATCTGTAAGTATGTTACATGAGCAGTAAAGTTGCTGTTAACTTAAGTTTTTTCTTTAACTATATTTATTACTAGTATTTTGGCACGTGAACTCGTTTACAAATATTCACATTCTATTTAAGTAAAATTAAGTGAACTTTGTAATTTAAAAATATTTGATAGCATATTTTTCTGAATCAATATTATTTACAATTTGCATTGAAAAGTGTTTTTTTGAATTAGCTGTTAAAAGTGGCTTTTGAAAAAGCAAATCAGATGCATGTAAAAATCAAAATAAAAGTACATTAAGATCTTAATCGAATGGAAGTTTGAATCCTAGTACAGCTTATAAGAACATTTTGTTTGTGTGTGTGTTTTTTTTTTTGGGGGGGGGGGGGGGGGATGTTGGTAAGCGAACAAAGACCTGGACACTCTCTTCTCTTTTTATGTATGCGTTACTCCTCTCCCTCCCCCGGTGTATCTTATTGCTCATAACAAGCGTAGATAATTTGATATTATCATTGACCAAACACTGTCTCTTTTTCTATCAAAGCCTCCCTCACGGGAACTAGTTAGGTTTTTTTAATGAGGCATTTTATCAAATTTCAAAAATAAAGAAGTGTATGTGTGTGTGCGCGTATTTGTATATATGTATGTGTGTGTGTGTATATATATGTATATAGTGAAGTGGATATCTAATTACCAACTACGTTGGTTTAAATGTGAATCTTCGATGATTATCTTGTTACTAAACAAGTGCAGATAATTTTTACTATTTTCTCTCATGTCATTCTTGGTCGACCTCTACATTTTTTTTGAACATTCGGTGTGCCTTATAATTTCAACTCACACATGCGTCTTAGGAGGCCTCCCTTCGAGATGTTCATACCATCTTAAGCGGTGTTGGACCAACATCTCTTCAATTAGTGCAACTTCAAGTTGTCACTTTATATCATCATTTCTAGTTCGGCCTCGTCTTGTATGTCCATTGCAGCATGCGCATCTTTGCTACACTTATCTTCTGAACGTGTTGTCTTTTAGTAGGTCAACTTTCTGCACCATAAAACATCACAGACTTGATTGCCGTTATGTAGAATTTTCCTTTAAGCTTTTGTGAGATTTTCCTACCACATAGAATGTTAGACACTAGTCGTTATTTTATCCATCCTGCTTGAATTCTAAAGCTAACATCTTTATCAATCTCACCATCAAACTGCAACATTGATCCTAAATATCGAAAGGATTCCTTCTTGAGCACCATTTGTCCAAGTAGGGCAACATCTACATTCTCTGACCTGACACCGTTGAACTCACACTTATATACTTTGTTTTAGTTCTGCTAAGCTTGAAATCCTTTGATTCTAAAGTCCATTTCCACAACTTCAGTTGTCTATTAACCTCTATCATATTTTCCTCAATTAGCACAACATCATCAACAAATAGCGTACACCAAGTAATCTTGTCTTGTATACCTTCGTGGCCCATCCATCACTAAGGCAAAAATGTAGGAATTTAAAGCCAACCATTGATGTAATTTTATGTTAATGGAAAAGTCACTAGTCTCACCATTGCATGCTTTGACGCTAGTCCCAAGCATCATTGTACATATCCTTGTAAGAGTAATGTACTTGGTTGGGACCTTTTGAGAGCCCACCACATAATTTTTTTGGTTACTTTGTCATAAGCTTTCTCTAGAAAATTGTCTCTGTAATCGATAAATCTCTCCTTAAGTTGCATTATCTAGAAAATCATCTCTGAGGTCGATCTTCCAAGTATGAAATCATATTGTTTATTTTGAAACACTTGTCATTCTTCTCAATTGACGGCCGCGGACTTTTTCCCAAAACTTTGTTGTTTGACTCATAAGCTTAATCCGTCTATAGTTTGACTTTAAATATTACATATATTCTTAAAGATTAGAACTAAAGTGCTTCTTCTCGTCTCATCTAACATCCTATTTGATTTGGAAATATTATTGAACAATTTAGTTTGTCATGGTATCCCTGCACCTGCAAGGCATCATTTCAACATCTTAATGAGGATGTCCTAAGGCCCTAACGACTTGTTTGTTTTCATATGTTTCAGCTCTTCCTTTACCTCAGTCTTTTGAATTTTCCAAACAAAATGTCTATTGGTATCATCAAATGAGTCGTAGTACTATCACCTACTTTTTTGTACAACCTATCGAAGTATTATGTCCATATTTTTTTTATCTCATCTCCTTCACCCAACCCCCCCCCCCCCCCAACCCCAACCCCCCCCCCCCCCCCCCACACACACACAAAAAAAGGAAATAAATAAATGAATAGGATGCAAATTTGTTGTTTAGAAAATATACTTAAACCCATATAGCATAGTATCATTTGAAAAAAGATCTCTTACATTGGTTAAGTTGACTTCTTCGGAGTGGAAACGTGTAGGGAATTCAATACCAAATAACTTGATTGGGAGGTTATCATCATTTGGAAGTTGACACAGATGCATGTTAAGTCTGGAGTGATTGTTTTCGAATTTTGTTTCTAACATTTTATGGTTTTAGTTTTACAATTTAATTTAGGATTTTGCTGACATGTCATTGATTTTATGTTCATGGTTTATCTTCAACAAAAATGGAATGCAAAGTCAATGTAAGGTACCGCCACCAATTGCTCAACTATATGCTTATAGTTTTCAACTTGGACTGGGATTTGTACGTGTTCAGCCATAAGCTTTTAGTGTTCATATAGTTTCAACTTTAATAAGAAAGTGCAAGCACCTACGTCAAATCTTGATATTTATTATTTTAATCTATGGAACTGTTAATTAGGCATCATAGTATCCATATAAATCAGTTGGGATCGAATAATGTCTGCATGTTTGGTTATTTTGCAATCTGAAATCCTGTTGTTTCCGATGCTGTATTCACCTATTATATAACATACCATATACATGATGGATATGATGCTGGATTATGTGTTTTTGTTGGTAAATTTCTACAATAACCTTGCCTGTGCTAATTTACAATTTTCCCTTTTTATTATTTTTAGGACTAGCATGTTGAAGCGCCTTCGTTTAATCTCAGCTTACGACATATACGACGAAGGTTTAATTGACATGGTAGGAAGACAACCCCAACTCGAAGAGCTTGATATCACATTCGGAGCTTATTCAGATGATATATTTAAAGAAATAGGCAAAGCATGCCCGAATCTTAGGCGCTTCCGATATAACCAAAAAGGGAGGAGATACGATCGATCTGATTATGATCAAAATGCATATGACATAGCAGACAACATGCCTGAGCTACGCGTCCTCCAACTTGTAGGCAACACTCTCACAAACAAAGGCCTTGTTCAAATTCTTAGCAAGTGCAAACATCTTGTAAGTCTAGATATTCGTTGTTGTTTCTGCGTTGATGTGAATGATGAAATCAAAGCTAAAGCAGAAGGACTGAAAGAGTTTAGACTTCCTCTCGACTCTGTTATGAGGCTATGAAGATGATGTACTATGATGACTATAGCTTGTATGATGGCCCTTATCTTACTTATGAGGTTATTATGGAGGACCTTCGTTATCTGTAGGCACTTTACTTTATGGTCATTGTTTTATGTCATTTTCTGTTGAAGACTTGTTATGCTACGGATAGTTATGATCTTTATGGTTTTCTGTGTTTGTACATTTCAACAATGTCTTGTCTGTTGGAGGTTAGTTGCAAATGCATGTAATTCATGTTTCTAATCATGAAGGATAATTTGTACCAACGGAGTTTCACGGAATTATACGATATTTTTGTGTTACTGGTGGAAAGTATATAAAATGTGGGAATTGATTGTGAAAAGCAATTTCAGTAGGATTTTGAATTTAAAGTAAAAACGCAAGTATTTGTATTCGGCTGAACTGGTTGCGGAATAAATTAATCAAATTCAATTCGATTTGGTTCAATTTGGCAATTTTTACCTTAAAACCAACTGTTTTTATCGAATGCTCTGCCCTAATTACTGCCAGTAACTTTTATTTGGCAAGAGTGTGAATATAGATGAACGTTTTTGACGCAACCGATTAAACAACGTGAAGATTAAACCCATTGAACGGGACAAGTTTGGTAAAGGAATTATTTTTTTTACTTCTATTCTTCTATAAAATAAGAAGATTAAACCGATCGTCAATATACTAACATTTACGGATATAGGCATGTTTTAGGTATAAACCAAAAATAGGTGTATAAACTATAAAATAACCGACATATATAAAAGTTAAATGCTGAAAGAGTGAAGAAGGCTGAAATAATATCTTACAATGCTTAAGCAAAATAGGACTATAAGGGCATCTCCAGTCGTTCGAATTAAGGGTCCATATTTTAGACTTTTCTCTTCAGTGGAAGGGTTAAGGTTGAATATTCAGTCTAATCTTCAGGATCCGCTTCGGCCATCTTGGCGCCTAGTTTTTAGGCGCCAGGTTCTGACGCCTAATAAGTAGGCGTCAGGATGACTCCCTCCCCCCCCCCCCCCGCCGTGCTCTCCTTTTAATCCCTCCTCTACCTTTTTCTCTCTTCAAACGGCTATAAACGGTCAAATATTTGAACTAACAACGGCTATAAACGGTCGTATAGAAGTTTCAACGGCCGTAAACGGTCATATTTTTTATTTTTTTATATATATTTGTATGAGTGACTCATTGTAAAACACAAAAACTTCTTCATTCAAATCCATTGGACTCTTTATCTACCAGTAAACAATGTCATATCCGTTTCAATTCAATAACGAAGCGATGAATACGAATAGTTAGGATTTCGATTCTCAACTAACCGAAGATCTTACCCCTCCTTCAGCTCCAACACTCTCATTTCATTCTTCTGCGCCATGGACCAACGACGAAGATAAAGATCTCTGTTTAATGTACTGCCACTTTTCAAACGATTCGGTCAAGGGAAATGATCAAAGTGGGGAAGCGTTCTGGTCAAAAGTTAAGTCTGCTTACAACAAAAAGCACGTAGAAAGGACAAGATCAGTGTCTGCACTTTCCGGTCGATTTGGGAAGATTAATCAAAAAAACCCAATTTTTTAAGTCTCAAGTTCACAAAATTAGAACCGCGAACCCTAGCGGAATGGGTGGAGAAGCTGAATTGGTAATAATTTGTAACTCTCTAATTCGCTTGTCGATAATTTATTTTACCTACCACGAAATAATACCAATATTCATTATTTTATTGTTTGTAGAAGCGGATGGCGAACGACCAATTCTTGAAATTATTTCCTAGAGAAAATGGTGCGAAAAAACCGCATTACTACCAGTTCGGTAATTGCTATGAATTGCTCGTTAGTCATCCGAAATGGAGTTCTAGCAACACGAAGAGCTTAAGAGATGTTCAGACGAAGACAAAAGCAAAGAAAAAAGCATGCCGAAATTCCTATACGTCAAGTCCAGGAGAATCTTCGCAGAGAGATTCTAATACCGGTGAAGATGCAACTCCTGAATTTGATGAAGATGCAAGACCTATGGGCCAGCGTGCTGCGAAGAAGAAAAATGCTGTTCAAACCCAATTTGATTCTCGGTGGGCGCAGATGCACGAGAAGCATGCTAGAGAAAATGAAGAACGTCAAAAACATAGTGCTGAAAAACTTGAGGTCTTAAAACAGTTAGCTGAGATTAAACGTGGTAGGTTTGAGATTGAGCAGCATCGGGAAGAGACTTTAGTAATGCAAATGGATGTCACCGGAATGGACCCACTAACGACACAGTACTGGATGGATTATAAACAGCGTATTGTTGATAGTCGTGCTGGATCTAGGCGTATGTAGTTTTATTATGTAGTGTTGTACTGCCTTAGTTGTTTTCATCTATGTATTGTTTTCTAGTTTGAATCAATCAATGGTAACTTGTTTTCTTTAACGCAGTGTGTATGTATCGAATAATTAAAAATAATTCAACGAATTACGTACGACAAATCTAATACACTTCAATGCAAAAACACATAATAAAACAAAGATGCTGAAATACAAATCGAAACAAACGTAATAAAACATAGCCACTAATATATAATCTACTGGTTGCCGTAAGTGCTCCAGATGTGATCCATGAGATCTTGTTGAAGTCGATTATGCAGTGCCGAATTCCGATATAGTTCATGTTGATCCACGTGAAACATATCGAATTGTCCTTCAATTTCAACAACGGGAGGTCGATAAATTTGTGGGGGTTGTCTGGATCCTTCGTACTCGTAATCTGGTTGCACGATGTCGCGTTCATCTTCGATTATCATGTTATGAGGAATTATGCAGCAAAACATAATTTTTTCCATTTTCGACCTTTTCCATATCCTACATGGACTACTAACCATTGCGAATCGTGATTGAAGAACTCCGAATGCTCTCTCTACATCTTTTCGCTGACCCTCCTGCATATACGCGAATCTCTTCTGTTTTGGGGTAAGCGGGTTCGCAAAGGTCTTTACAATCGTGCTCCATTTCAGATAAATTCCATCCCCCAAATAGTACCCGTGATCGTATGTGTTATGTCCAATCGTAAATGTTACAGGGACGGATTTACCCTGCGCCAAATCGCTGAACAAATGTGATCGTTCTAGAACATTTAATTCGTTAAAGGAACCAGACATACCAAAAAAAGCATGCCATATCCAAAGATCATGAGACGCAACTGCTTCTAAGATGATGGTTGGCTTTTTTTCTTTACCGTTGTACGCTCCATGATGAGCTTTAGGACAGTTCTTCCACTCCCAGTGCATGCAATCTAGACTCCCTAACATCCCAGGCCACCCTCTACTTTCATGCATTTCACGCAACCTAGCTACGTCAGCCTCGTTTGGAGAACGAAGATATTCATCTCCATATATATCGACCACTGATTGGCAAAATTCATCTAGGTTTTCTAGAGCAGTACTCTCTGCAATACGATAAGCATCATCCAGAGCGTCGGCTAGTGCTCCATATGCCAACCTTTTCAAATCCGCGGTCATCTTCTGATGTCCAGTCAGACCTTGTTTTTTGGCAGCATTCTGCTTGTAAACAAAGTACTTATTAGTCGCCTGAATACTTTTAAGGATTCTTAAGAATAATGGCCGACTCATTCTAAAGCGTCTGCGAAAAATCGTAGGACCGTAAGTCGGATAAGAAACGAAATAATCGTTCATCAGTGTTTTATGAAATGCCGCATGATCCCGGTGGAAGTATCTTCGTCCCATTGTTGAACCACCGTGTTGTCCACTAGATGAACCGTAAGTTTCACGATAGATCTCCATAAGTTCCTCTTCTTCTTGCTGGTGTGCTTTTGCGATGGCTTCATCCTCAGAATCACTATCGCACAACATAATTGCTTTGAGCATATGGCCAGACATTTTTATTGTTAAGTTGTTGTTTATTTTTGAATTGTGGAGTTGAAGTATGATATGTACGTCCTTATATGGTTGGGAAAAGTTAAGGCACCGTAATCAATGTTAGGTCAATTGAAGCAGTCACTGTAGCCATGTTTGATAAAGCAGACACTGTAGCCATGTTGGATAAAGAAGGCACTGTAGCCATGTTTGATAAAGCAGACACTGTAGCCATGTTGGCTAAAGCAGGCACTGTAACCATGTTTCATTAATCGTGCACGGTATCCTCACTTTTGATCTCCTTAGTGATGGGTCAATTCAAGCACAGTAACATTCCTATTTTGTATTCAGTGACCGGTCTAATCACTGGCCAGACCCATGTTAATGGTACGTTATGAGAGCATGTGTCTCGTACCAAAAGGCACCAAACTTTTGCCAAATCTTTGGGCTACAAATAAAGGGTGCTTTGGTTACTTACTTTCACACAGTGAGCATTTTCTATTTCCCCGTTGCTCTCCTTTATTCATGTCCACTGATAGTTGGTCTCCCTTTGAGTTACTAATACTCGTCGAAGCGTATATTGAGTTTTAAGAAATGCATGACAAAATCCTGCAAGGAGGTGGCGGAGTGACCCATGAAATGTACTGGCAATTGGTCCAAAAAAAACTACAATGACAATCCAAAGTGTCTGTCGTGGAGGTCTAAAGAAGAGATACACAGTAAACATAGGACATTCTGGGATGATTGTGCCCGATACCGCCAAATAATCGAGGTGGTAGAAGAGGAAGATATTTTCAAAGCTAATCGTGCCACATTTGATTCAAGTTATCTTTTTGAACAAGGAACATAATTCGTAGGCCATGAAGCGTATGAACTTCATTACAGCTGGCTAACGTGCTTCAGTTTTGATTGGTAGATGTGGTCGTGCTACTATTCATGGTAGCCTGTGTAACAACAGTAGTTGTATCGTACTATCTCTCAACAGTGTTCATGTACTATGTACCAATGTGTAGTCGGTGTCTCAGTGTGTAGTCAGTGTCTCAGTGTGTAGTCAGTGTCTCAGTTGTGGTTAAGTCTTTAAGTTACATGTGAGCTCTTCTATTTTCTTTCTACATTTATTATGAAATATGTCTCTGTATCGAGTTATTTCAATGACTGTACCAGGCTTTGGAAACAATATCTTACATGTATGAGTTAAAAAATGTGGGTCGTCCACGTATGCATTAAACATTATTTCGTGACAGACAGCTATAAAACTCTACCAAACCACTCATAACTTAAGACACACAAAAAGGAAGCTTTCCTACTGCTCTTACCATTGTCACAACAATGCCTTCGTGGCCTTCAGCTACAGACTCTGAGGAAGAGGCATACGAAGCGATTAGACTTCAAGAGATGGGAGACGAATTAGAGTTTCTGAATGACCCACGCTTTCAAATACCACCACCAGAAGCTCAAGTGCCCCATGTTCAACCTTCACACGAACAATCGGTACCTCAACCACCCCAAGAAGTAGAGGTGTATCGAGTACCACCTTCTCAACAGGGAGTTTACTCGTATCCAGTATTTTGCTATTGCGGTCATGCTGTTGAAGTCGTTGTTCGAGCCGAGGGAAACAATATAGGCCTCCGCATACAAAAATGTCCACTGTATCCTAATGGATACGATTTCATGGAATGGATAAACGAGCCTCTTTGCCCAAGGGGAACTGCCTATGCAAATGAACTTGAACAAGAGATAAGACGTCTCGAAAATCAAATTGAGCAGTTGCGATTTAACATAATGAGACTGCCTTGAGTTTCAACGTAATGAGACCTCATCATCAATCAAAATATTTCCAACGTTTCCTTATTTGATGTTTTAGTTGGCATCTTGTATCCGTAAGGCATGTATCTTTAGGATCTGTTGTGGCTGTATGTTTAATGTTAATTGTATCTTTAATGTTTAGTGTTAATTGTATCTTTGTTTTATATCAAGCAACATGGTCTGGTCACCATCCACAGTAGAAACGAGACAACGAATCATTTCTAGGTCTAGCTTCGTAATAAAGTCGACATCATAGTACAAATGGGACAGAGAATCTCTGCTACCTGTCCATCAATCTTACAAACTGCGCCACAGAGAAATACAAGTGATTTGACTAGTCGTCCCCAATTAATGCTTTAATATATTGGGAAGTGGACTTGCGTTATTAAATAAGACCCTTCATCTTCTTCCTGTCTTCATTATTTGCTCCAATAATTTTTTGCTTTCCACATTTGCTCTAAATACAATGTCTAGTTGGGAATACGATGATGAAACGATGGTACAACTGTACGATGCGTATGAAAGGAATAAGCAACAAATCGAAGATGTAGAGATTGTGCCAGAAACACAAGCGGATGTCCAAGTCGAGCCTGGAGATGTGGAGTCTGAACTTTTTAGTGCCACGCAACCAAACGTTGCTGTCCCAAGAATTGGACCAATGCAGAAAACCCATCATGCTCGGTTGATGGAAGTAATTGCTCTCCAAAACCCCGATAGGTCGAGCTCTAGCATTACGGGTCGGATTATTCTTTGCTATTGTGGAGTGGAATGCAACGTGGTTGTTTCTAAGAGTCAAACCATTGCTGGTCGACGATTTTATGGGTGCAATGCGTACATTTCTGCACAGAACCGACAAGGGTTGCAACTTTGTAACTTTTTCTCGTGGTACGATCCACCTTTGACTGCGAGGAGTGTCTAGTATGCACTGGAGATGCAAGCAGAGGTCGGTCGGTTGGAAAGATTGAACGTTGCAACAAAAGCATAAATGTTGTATGGGTGGGGCAGTTCTTCGCGAAACTAAGACTACTAGTACGCTGGATTGTACGTTGGGTCGAATGAAGAATTTATCTTGTATCTTATATTTGGCTGTAATGATGTACTATGTTGTACATTGTATGTTTCTTGTATCTTGTGCCCTGTATCTTGTATTCTTTATCATATTTGTATGTTGTACGTTGGGTTGAATGCACCACTAGGGTAACGTGTATCCTGTATCTTGTACTACACTCTGCAACACTAGGGTAATGTGTTATAGGTTGTCCAATTAATAGAAACAACATGACTTGACAACTCGTACTGATTAAAGATGACTTGACCACTGCTTTAATAAAGCAAAGCCAGAAACTAGGGGACCTGTCGACCTTTAATGAAGCAAAGCCAGAGAATAAAAATCATACGAACTACAATTAAACAAACTACAAGAACAATAACCATACGCACAACAACAATAATTATACAAACCACAACAACAATCGTACTGAACTACAACAACAACTTAGAAGCTCACGAACAAACCACAAGCATACAAACTACGACAACCAACATCAAATTCAAAGAAAATTAAAAATAAACATCTACTAAACAAATACATCTACCACGGCCTTGGGAATGGTCCAGCTCTAGGTTTATCGGCAACAATATTCTTCAAGCGTCTTATTTCGGCTTGCGCTTCCAGTGCGTACTGACGGCCACGTTCGCACATGGGAGGGTCAATCCACTGCTTAAAGTTACAACAATCAATTTCAGCAGGAAAAACCTTGTGGTCCTTGTATGCTTCACAAGCGAAAAATCGACGATCGGCATTTGTCTCAGTATTGGCAACAACCATGACCGATTCTTGTCCACAACGGCAGAGAGGGTTAGATCCAATTGTACGTAGCGGCGCGGAAACCTTCCCTTCAAGTACAATTTCTTTTC
Source organism: Allium sativum (assembly GCA_030737875.1). Taxonomy (NCBI): domain Eukaryota; kingdom Viridiplantae; phylum Streptophyta; class Magnoliopsida; order Asparagales; family Amaryllidaceae; genus Allium; species Allium sativum. The sequence continues at coordinate 393,042,420 of CM060922.1, forward strand.
CAGGGCGTTGATTAATGGAAGCCTCATCGTCATTTTCCCAGTTGTTCATAGCTCAAATTTTGAATGCGTGGTAATTTAATTTTGAGTGTACAAAGCATAAAACTAGGCCACATAAATACATCATCGAAGTCAATTATATGTTGGTGCTATAGTGTTCGAAAGGGGACTGGTCAAGTCTTGCACATTTCACGTTATATGGCAGAGAAAGCCATATAAACTCGGCCATATACATGCATTCATGTTTTATGGCAGAGTGGAGTCATGTCACTCTTTTTCATGAGTTTTCGGATTATAGTGCAGTCCTTGTGAATTTGTCCTCTATATAAAGACTTGTTATGCTACGGATTGTTATGATCTTTATGGTTTTCTGTGTTTGTACATTTCAACAATGTCTTGTCTGTTGGAGGTTAGTTGCAAATGCATGTAATTCATGTTTTTAATCATAAAGGATAATTTGTACCAACGGAGTTTCACGGAATTATACGATATTTTTGTGTTACTGTTGGAAAATATATATAGAAGTGTGGGAATTGATTGTGAAAAGCATATTTCGGTAGGATTTTGAAATCAAGTAAAACGCAAGTAGTTATTTGGCTGAACTAGTTGTGGAACAAATTAATCAAATTCAATTCAATTTGGCAACTTTTACCTTAAAACCAACTGTTTTTATAATGTTCTGCCCTACTCACTTACCAGCAACTTTTATTTGGCAAGAGTGTGAATATAGATGAACGTTTTTTACGCAACCGATTAAACAACGTGAAGATTAAACCCATTGAACGGAACAAGTTTGGTAAAGGCATTATTTCTTTACTTCTATTTTTCTATAAAATAAGAAGATTAAACCGATCGTCAATATACTAACATTTACAGATATAGGCATGTTTTAGGCATAAACCAAAAATAGGTGTATAAATTATAAAATAACCGGCATATATAAATACTGAAAGAGTGAAGAAGACTGAGATAGTATCTTACAATGCTTAAGAAAAATAGAACTATAAGAAAAAGATTGAAAGTACTGTAGAAATTAACTTATAGAAAACTAATAAAAGCTATAAGAAAAACTACAGAAAAACCTACAACCATTAAAACCCTATTTTTCTAAATTACATAAAATCTAAATAATTACACATTCATTTGTGTTTCAAAGCGTTTCTTCATGGCCTCTGTATATTCCGCCTCCAAAAGATGTATATACATGAATATTTATTTTAATAAATATTTTCCTAAAAAAAATTAGGTTAGGTCCATGTAACAACCTAAAATTTTAATAAAGAAGTATAGATAAAAGGTTAATAAAATAAATATTAATCAAAAAAATATTGGGAAATGTGCAACAGGGGTTGCGTCATTGAGTTCATTACGAAATTCTGGCTAAAACAGACATTTTTTTTGCTGAAATCGGACTTAAGACGAAAAAGATAATAAAGGAAGAAGCTTGAAATTCGATTTTGAAACAACAATAAACATCGAATTAAACAAAATTAAATTTCAGCGTTAATCACGATCAGATGAGCGACCCAGACCCTAAGTGGGTCAACCCAGGATATTGGATGAGTCGATCCACTTGGGCGACGTGCGCAACCCGATGCGCACGTCTTTGATCGATTTGACTATGTTTTTGAGTGCATTCTTCTGGAGAATTCTTAAATCTGATGGACCTGATTCTTCACCTAAAACCAACGATCTAAAACACCCTAGCATTGTTATAAGTATGCTCTAAATCTAAATAATTCTCACTACTCCATGCTCTGCCTCCGTCTCAAATTATCTCCTCTCAAATATTTCTATTGGAGTACCGAGGCTTGAGTTTGCATATATTTTGGAGAATATTCATAAACAGTGATTTTCCTACCAAGGCTAAATTGGATTGTTTTAAAAATATTGTGAGTAATTTCAGTAATTCCAAGGCTCAGTATGAATTGAGGTTTTCCTTGATAGTATAATAAGTTGTAGAATCCTTCTTATATTTGTTATCCTTTCTGTCAATAATCTATGTAATCTGACTTTTGTTCTATCCTTTCTTCTTTCTGATTCAGTAATTTATTCTACCACTGTAGTTTTATTCAGTTTATCTATACCCATTTTTCTTCGTATGAAATTTCTTTACATTTTAGTTTTAGCCCTATTTTATTTTAGATTTATTCTTATTTATCTGAGCCTAGGCCATGCGAGAGCCTAAGCCATTATTCTTTTTATTTTGACGTTGAGTTTAGACCTTCAAGAGCCTAAATCATTTATTTCTTCTTGTGTATACGCTGTTTGGATTAAAATATGAAATTGACAATAAAACAAAATTGGGAAAAATAAGAAATATTATAAAAATGATAAATTGTGTAACACTCCACACTTTTCCTAGCCTGAATTTTGATAAAAAATCGAAGCTCAAACCCATCCAAGCACAGAGAGTATAAATCTGGTACCTGCAATTAATGAGCATGAGCATAATCAGAGTAAAATAAAACTAACTCATAGCTGAAATAAGATAATAAATACCGATTAAGGCGACTAACTTAAGGCACATCGCCACATCGATATCGAGCATGAGTGAATGAGAACCGAAAACCAAACTTGAACACTTGCTAAGACCTGTCTTCACCGAGATAAACCTGATAGTTGTTATAAGAAGGGGGTCAGAACAACAAGTCCTGGTGAGTAGAAAAATGTATAACACTGTCTACAATATACAAATGTATTCCGTTTGGTCAAAACCAAAACATATGTCCAAAAGGGCTAGTAATTATAACCTAATCCATTTAGAATTTACGCACGATGACTAACCACTAAACACAATGTAACGACCCAACTTCTCTGTACTGTTTAAGCTGACATTTAACTACTCATGTCCAACTCAAATAGCACAAGAAAGTGGATTGTTAGGAGAAAGAAGTTAAAGGGTGAGGGAAGAAAGAAATGTTAGAATAAAAGAATAAGAAGATCAAAATCTCACAACGGAACAAATAATATAAAATATATCAAATCTCTTTACACAAAGAGAAAACAATATATATTTATTACAGAACATCATAGTATACACCAAATACAACACACATAGTGGAAATAAATTAATACCAGAAAATACAGGAATACGTCTCGTCTTCAGCTCCTTCTTTGAAGCTCCAAGTAATACCTAACCTGGAAATATACCCGTCTGACCCAAGCACATTTGAAGCAAAGCAAAATTCACCCAGATCAGTCTGGAATACTTTCAGTGATAAATTCACATAACAAACAACTTGCGTAACTTTAGAAAATCTTTTGAAAGAAAAGGATAATCGTAAGACCAGTCCACACATTAACACGGACGGTTTTTACCTTACGATAACCCAAAACATTTTGATAGCAAAATCCAGCGATATTATAATAGTGTCTATCAAACCAAAAATAAATAACCATCTAACATAACACTTGCATCTCACGCTCCACATACTTAGTATATAATCAAAAACCGCAAGGCGCTTATTGGAGTTGGATTTCCAACATGGCAAGGTATGAGACCACCTTCCGATCAGTGTAGTCTAGAGATGATACACTAGGGTTCAACAAGAACATCTTGCAACCCGGCCACACATGACTGGCCACTCATTCAGCTTGAGTGTACCGAGCATATTATCACCCATGGTTGTGATCAACAACCGTTACCGAAAGCATACAACATCGAACATAATAAGAAGAAAATGAAGTTTCTCTAGATCAGATGATAATACCCCTAATGGGAATGACTCACTTGGCCATGTTGCCTGCTCGATTTCTGTCATTTCCCGGTTGATGGGGCTTGAGGTCACGATTGCCTTCCAGAACAGCATATTCCATCCTTGAATGCCACATCGTCAGATCCGTCCATACCAGTTCGTTCTGGGACTGAATGAACTAAAGATACCTCAGAACAAGAGGTTTACTACCACGGGTTTAATCTTGGTAATTAATCAGAGGCATGAACGAGTAACCTCTCGCTCCGAAGATCTGTCTTCAAATCATCTCATAAACAATCATCCAACAGATTGGTCAACCAATACGGTTAAAACCATTTATTCGAATTCTTCATTGACCTTTTAAACCATATCATCGATTAAAATCGATTCCATTTACTTATCTTAACAAATCATCCTTTATTTTTCTTAATTTGGACATAATAGCTATATTCTTAATAATAACGATTTACCAAACTCTACCTTATTTTTCATACTTCAGGAATATCACTTACTTTCGATAAATCTCATTTCATTTCCTTTTTCAACCCAATATAATCCCTTCCATTTCTTCGGAAAAACATCGCCATTTGCTTAACCCTTAGAATAAGTGTATTTCAAACTAAACTAATTTCATTATATATATATATATATCCAAAGGGTATAATTAAAATCATGCTTCATTTGAGTCAAACAAATGTTAATATATACATTGTTTATTTTAGAAACCCAATAATTTTAACTACATTCCAAATCTTCCAAATACGTTGCAATATTCCATTTATAACTAATCTCGACATCTTTTATCGTTAAAAACCAATACCATCCTTCGAAAATAGTGAAGTCGTTCAAGTTGGGGTATTTTATTTACTTCTCAGACCTTGATCGATAACGTTCTTATCTCAGGAAAGATAGAAGTTCGTAACTCAAGAACCCATATTACCTATCATATCAACTAAATCTTACTTTCTATTTTTTATCTAAAATATGGTTTTACAAACCATAATCTTACTTTGGAAAAATCTTGGTCGATCACGACCATTTTAATTAATTCGTCGACTAAGTAAACTTTAACTAAAACATTAAACTTTTGCTTAAATATCTTTTCTTTTAAAATCTCTCCATAATACTCGGATTTTTATTAATAAAATCCCTCTTCATAATTTCCACAAATATCCTATTAAACTTCATTATAAAACTCGATTATCATCTTAAATGGATTTCATTTAAGAAATAGTCACATTAATTATAATTAACTAAAATAATAATTAACTACATCATTTTCTGAAGCAAAAACAGTTCAATTCATTATTCATTGAAATTAGATTGTTAAATCTATAACAACCCGGAATTTCTAAACCAATTTAAAATTTTATTTTTAATTGATTTAATGGATTTTAAGAATTTAAAATGATTTATTTTGATAAATAACGATTTACAATTTATTTAAATTGAAGTTAGAACGTATAAATTCAAAATTTAATTAAAACGAATTCGAAATGGCGTGGTTGCTTGAAAATTTGATTTTTAATTTCAAATGAATATACAGAATTCAATATTATTCAAATTTCAGTAAAACAAGAAACGTTGGAATATTTTGAATTGTAATTTTCTAATGAATGCAAGAAACCGAGATTTCACTTTATACATTGTAAGTTATGTCCAGTTTAAAATTTAGAATAGTCGCTATGAAATTATTTAAATTTTAAATTATATATAGCCCTTAAAAATAGTCATTTTGCAAACGATTTCCGTTTTTGAAGAAACCACTTTTTTTGGATCCGGAATGTCAAATTATAGTCAGGTTTAAAATTTCATAATTTTTGAAATTAATATGTGAGCGTGGTAAATTTAAACGTGTTTCCAATTTCAGTTTAAATTTAATCGACCAGTTAAAAAAGCCATTTTTCAAACGGTTCCAAATTCGACAAAATTAATTTTTTTAGAACTGTACCGTCAAAACATAGCGAGATTTCAATATTCATTATTTTTGGAGTCAGTATGTGGCCCCGGTAAATTAAAATGTACATTCAAATTTAATGTTGACTGTTATATTAAGCTATATTTTAATTTTGAGAAAAACTGATCGAAACAGTCGAATTGGCTTATGAAACATATTCTATTGTGTCTAGAATGGGGGTATTTAGCTAGAGACGGCAGTCGTTGGGATTCGTTTGGATTTTGGATGTAAAGTCTTACTTTTTTGGAATTAAAAGTATATTAAATAAAATAAATGTATAATGGGCCAATCAAATAATTCCAAACCCTAATTAATTTCTTCAGAAAACCCGCCGCTCTCTCTCGTTCGAAGGCGGAAAGCTATTCAAAACGATCTCCCTCAAAATCGTTCAATCCATGAATTAATTCCAGAAATTCTCTAAACAAATATTGTAGAGCTCACTATGATCTATAAATCCAACGAGAGAGATATGATCTGGAGAAGTATTTTGCTCAAAATCATCACTCGAACCCTCGCCGTTTAGTGGCGATTTCCATCTCCACACGACCGTGGATTTCAATGGGGGAGGGGGGAGGAAGGCGCAGATGCGGCTTATGGAGGCGCAGCTCGTGGAGGCATCGGATCGTCGTCAAGCACCTTCGTTCTCGCGCAAAATCCAGCCCTAGATCGGAACAAGGTTTCGATGTTGGTTGTGTGATAATCTGATGTAAATTGTTGTAACAGCAATGAAATGTTCTACTGGTTGCTTTCTGATGAGTGTTGTTCTCAAAGCAGTCCACCTTCTTGTTCGGTTTAGGCCGACCGAGGAGTTCGGGTCGCTACTGATAACGAGGAAGACAGGTTTATTAATTTAATTAATTTATTTATTAGTTACTTTAATGATGTCATTAACCTATAAATTAACACAACTTTCACATACGAGGTCGAAATCTTGTGATTTCAGTCGCGTAGCGATCGTGAGGGCGAGCACTACAACATGGAACTGACAAAACGAAAACAGAGAAAATTGGATTTTTAGCTGAATTAAACGTGCGTTTAATTTAGTTGGAAAAAATAAAATCTTCAGATAAAGAATGGCGGAGTGGAAACTAAAGTGAGAACTCCTTTTCACTCAATATTTTATCCTGTTATTGTATTCATATTTTATAAAAATAAATAAATTGTTATTTTTGATTTTTATCTGTAGTATGTGACATTGCTTGAGTTCAACACATGAACTATTCACGACTCATTTGCACAAGAAGCGTTGTTTGAATATATGACACTCATATTTCAAACAATGTGGATAGACACTTTGTGGTTGTTAAAATGAGATATAAATACCCATTTATAATTTAAAACAGTGAAAATTGATTAGTTAGAAAAATAATTCAAATCGAGTTAGAATTGGTTAAATTTATTAACCAGTGATTAACTTGAATGGACTGTTGTTTTTTGAAACCCCACACGAGTATTGGGATGATATTTGATATACACTAATCCAAATATTTAGTTGTATGTCACTTGATTGGTTGACAGACTGTGCTGAGCTTTATTTATTTATTTTAATGCTTATACAGTTGTAGAATGCACTTTGGATGATGTTTGAATGTTTAATGATTATTTATTGTTATTGTTGAATACATGTGATGTATGAAATCCATATAACTGAAATTATATGGTAATTGATTGAGTCGCATTCCGATTCGGAATAAGAATGAATATTTTAAAATAATATTCAGTAAAGAATCAAAATATGATTTTGATGTCCGATTTTGGATGGACACGAAAATGTTGAAATGTGAAGCCCAGTTAAGTAGAAGTGCGCCATTTTAACTCAAACAGAATTTTCTGGCGATTTTATTCATTTTACTATGAATATCGAAAAGAATTAATTTCAAAATATGATATTTTGAAAATATTATCATTTTAATATTATAATGATATGGGATATTCAATTTTGATTTAAAATTGAAAAGGAAGTTGAAATCATTTTAAAATGAATTTATAAATGATTTATAAAATGCATTTTAAATGGAAATCGACGATATATATATATATATATATTATATATTATATATATAAATATGGCTTGAATAGAACGCGCCGTGCAGTGGCCGTTCTCGAATTTCAAACATTGACTTCAAATTGGCATAACGGGAGATCCGATTGTCGGATTCTCCTAAAACTAGAACCGTTGGGTTCATATTGAAAAGATCTTTCAAATGAATATATGAGATTTAAATTTGAATAGTTAGATTTTAAGATATGCCCAAATCATTTTTGGAAAAGGTCGCTATGGATGTAGTTCGGTGACCAATATTGGAAACCGACTGTAAGGGCCTTAATAAATTATTAAAAATATGGAAAAATCATAATAAATGATTTGGAAAGATTTTGGATGAAAAATTCCAAGTTTTGAAAAGATAAAAGATATTTTTATCTAAATGAACTAGTTATTAACTAGAATAATAATCCAATGTTTTTAAATAAATAAATTGGAGTTATAAATGGTTTTTGAAATAACCAGAATTTTCCAGCGTATGAACTGGAAAGGATTTAAAGGGAAATAATCTTCAGAATATTTCAATTCCGTGATTGTACGGATATTGTTGAGGAATTTGGAAGATATAGATATCGTTATTCCCAATACGATATTTGTTGGTTTCAGAATTCGATATTGAAAATAAGTCGTCATTATTTCTATTCAGAGCCTTGTATTTAATATCAAATTGGATTTTGGGGTTTTTCGTGAATGGTGTCTTTAATAACACCGTTCTTAAACTCCATAGAGAAAAGAATAAATCTTTTAATTAAGATAAATGAAGTTTCCAATTTATAATTATAAATTGGAATTAAATGGAAGATGATTTTGGGTTCATTGTGAATGATGTTTTAAATGGAAATCTTCCAAAATAAAGTTTTCCAAAATAAAGTTTTAAATGTTCTTAAAACCCAATTAACAGTTAGATATAATTTGGAATTTATAAATCTTTTTATTAAGATTTAATGGAAATTTTCCAAAATATAGTTTTCCAATTTAATACATTAAATTTGAATTGAATGGAATTCGATTTAATAATAATCGAGATGAGCTTCTGTGAATGAAGACCGTTACTATTTATGGAATTTAAAAGGCTTTTCCATTATTCCATTTGTATTATTAGTCTGATACGGAAATTTATATCGATTACGACTGAGCAGATTTCCGTGAAGGTTCCATTTTTATGGAAGATGATTTTGGGTTTATCGTGAACTATGTTGTAAATGACATTGGTTCTTTTACCCAAGTAGAGGTAGGATTAATTTCCAGAAAATTGAATAATCATTAAGTAATGAATTGCAGAGATTGAAACTAAGAAGAGTTTTTAATAAAACTTTAATTAGATTTGGAACGGATGATTGGTAATTAAATTTACCAAAACATGAGATGTGTTGGAACCAAATTTACTTGGTTATTGATATTCATTATTTATGATTGATTGATTGTTTGGATTGTGTTCGTCTAGTTTTTGAGCAAGATATGCTTTTATATTTAGCATTGGGGTGGGTAGAATTATTTGTATGCTAACATCTGGTGAAACACTTCACGATTTGACTATGAGGTGTTACGATGTTGTTTATTTCAAAATTAATGAATGATTTTGAAAAGAGATTTTCTTAAGTGAAAAGAAATGTTCTCCCGATTTTGGATAGGGAATGTTTTATAAAAATGTTTTATAAAACAGAAAGGATTTCGAGGGCTAAACCCGATGTTTCGAAAATGATTTAGAAAGGTATGATGTGTTTGACATTATTGTTCATCACGTAACCGATTAGTTGCTATTGATGATGTATCTGTTTGGTGGCGGAGAATTTATTCTCTTGCTTAACACCCTTCTTTGAGATGCACGAGCTCAAAGGTTATGTGAATAATAGTGACTGATCATATGTGTGAATTGCTGATGTGAAGTACCATAAGTATAGTTTGAAAGTACTTGTGATTATTATGTTGTGAAAAGAATTTCTGTAACGAACCAGAATTTTCTAAATTTAAATATGAATTTCCATAGCACATTTTGAAATTTTCTGAATACATATTTCTGGAATTAATAGGATTTAATATTTGAAATTCCCTTTTTATTAGTTTAAATAAATAATTTTATTTTGTATAAGACTTATTTTAAAGATTTTGTATAAAAATGATTTTTGTAATTTTACATAATGGTTTTTATATTTATAGATAGTAATATTTTGTATTTATATATATATATAAATGTTTTATAATATGAATTTTATAATTAAAAGATTTATTTCAAGGAATATTTAATATATAAAGATTTAAACAATTAGATATGGAGTTTATATGGATTTTTAAATTTTTATAATTGTTTGACTTGAAAATAAATTATAATTAAATATCAGTTAAAAATATTCATCCGATTTCTGCACGCGCTGTTTTAAAATAATTTTTAGAATTTTTCTGTAATTTTTATTTTGAAAAATAAGCAGATAATTTTTCAACGTATTTTGGGTATAAATGTGGTCCTTTAGACGCTTTACAGAATTGATCAATCAGACCGGTTTTATTGCTGTTTTTGAATCAGAGCGTGTTGTTGTTTACAATGATGGTCTTATTTCAGTGCAACTCGCGATAAATAACTCTAAAAATCAAAAATTGGAAGTGTACAAATCAATACACTATGTTGGACTTGATGCATGGATGAATAGGTTCCAAGATAGGTATAACGCATGAATTGTTCTCACGTTGGAAGTGGCAATGTGTCCTTTTGAGGTGTCCTTATGCATGCATGAGTGTTGTAAGAAGAAAGACACGTTTGCACATACGTGTTAAAATGCATGTGAATTGTTTTTTTTATATGGACGTGTGTCCCTCATTGTACCAAAACCGCCCATGTATTCCTTCTTCCTCCGCAACCCCACACGTCCACCACTTCAATGCGCTCGCGACACCCTCCTCTCCCCTCATTTCCCTCAGCCGACCGTCCTCTCTCTCACTTTCAAGGATCCGCAAACTCCACCATTTTCAGTCCAACCGTTCCCCAAAGCGTTAGCCTTCCACTTCTTTCCCAGTTCGCTCTTCCGCCCACTCTAGTGATATGTGCCCACATCAACAGTCTCCGTACCTCCTCCTCTTGAATTTGCACCATCCCTTCCTCGTCGTTCCACCTGCATGCGCAGGTTCCATTTATAAAAAAAAAAAAAAAAGAAAGAAAGAAAGAAAAAGAGAGAGAAGTGGAGAATGCGCCTGAAGCATGTTGAAGCATGCATGGTGGCAAATATTTTGGTCCTCCAAAGCACATCCGTGCTTTTCTCTAAAAAAAAAAAAAAAAAAAAAGAAGAAGAAGAAATACAAAACGATGTACGGTGCATGAAGACGCGTTGCGAAGAACGGTGCGCGCTTGTCAATTATAATGTTCGTGAACCGATATGCAGTTGATACCGGGTTCGTCAGTAAAACCAGAGCGCAACGCAGATGAGAACTCCACTTTAATTATTTTATTTTGGTAAAAATAATTTGTTATAATTTAGTAATAATTATAATTGTTGATGGAAAATAAGTGGTTGAGGATGTTGAAATGTTATGGTTGTTTGTCACTGATTGATCGATGGATACATATGCTGTTATAAACACCGTAAACACCGAGCGTTACTGACATTAACGCTCCATACACAGTTGGTTTATTATGTGGTTGTCATGGATGAATGATGTCTGTTGTTGGTCAAGCTATCGTATTGTTCCGGTTGAATGAAGTCACACACTCGCCATAGTTACAGATCTTACGGGTGACCGATTTTAATACTCCTTTTAGTTAAATGAATATTTTATTTTAATAATGATTTGAAAATTTGTTGAAATCGTTTGAAATCAAAATTTAAGATGAATAAATTTTGGAAAAATTTCCAATGAATTATTAAGCTTTGTTTTGCCTTTAAAATGATCTGAGATTTAGCGTCGATTTTATCGATAATACTAAGAATGATTGTTTAAGTAAAAGAAAAGAGATTTAACGAATTATTTTATCGATATCGGGCGTATAAATATGTTTTAAATATTTGAATTATTTAGATTTAGAATAAATTGGTATTTTAAATTTATCGCATCAAGTAATATATATTCTTGAATATCAATTGTTAATCTTCAAGTAAAGTGTTTTGAAAATAATCTTCAATTCTCATATATTATAAAAAAAATTAAATTTCGAAATGATTCAAATACGGGTTTAATATGGATTTTGGATGCGAACAAATTTAACGATTATTTGAAATGAAACAAGTTTTGAAAAGCATGAGAATCCATATTTCATTTGAAATGAAGATTTGGGCAATATGAAGTGATTTCAGACAAACTTGATTTTTGAGAAATATAAATTTGGTTTTAAACTAAAGTTATGAAATAAATTTGTTTTGGAAATGGATTGAACAAATCATATAAAACATTTTATAGCGGAATCGAATTCGTTGTTAAGAGACAGTTCAACGATATCGGTTTCGAATTTCAAATAGTTATAACTTGAACATATGAAATCGAATTGACGTGAAACAGAAAACAACGGATTTATAATAATAATGGGTTTCGTATAAAAGAGGAATTTTCAAATTCCATCGTAGGATTTTCTAGTTAGGTTTAAATTTAAATCTGAAAAGGTCGCCGTACATGCCGTTCGCCGACCGCAATGAAAATCGAATAGAATGAATTTATATTATATTATTTAAAGGTGATTTATGGTTTAAATTTGAATTTAGAATGATTTGGATTTATTTGACTTAATAACCTTTTCCCAACGCTTTCAGTAACGCTTTAACGTTATTTGAAATCATTTGAAATTTGAAGATTTCAAACATGAATTATTATGGAAAGGACTTGATTCTTCCATATGATATGAATCTGAGATGAGTTTGAATAGAATTGGTCGTCTGATATTCGGTATGGGTTTATAGGAGCAGACAAATACGATCAGAAATACTAACATATTCATATCCTGATTCTGATCGTGTTGCCTGAGTTTGTGAATCAATATCGAGTATAAGTCGATTGATTCTATATGAACTGATATGTGAAACATAGGTATTTAAATGGAAATCTAAAATCCAAATAAAGATTTGGTTTTTCAAATGTCGACGAATTAATTAAGTTGTTTTGAAAATGAAGTTTGGAAACAAACGTTGAATTTGAAAGGGGTTAAGGATAATGGGTTTCCGGGGAATTTAATCCAACATTTATTTCAAAGTAAATTGGAAATGTTTGGAAAGGAGATTTGAATTGGGAAACCCGTGTGATTTGTAACTATTGTTTTAAGATACGTTTGTTACTTGGAAAGTCTGGGATCGGATATAGGTCCGAAAACCATTCCAAGTAATATTACGACGTTATGAAGCAATTCAAGATTTGGAATCGATAAATGAAGACCGGAAATATCCAGATTATTTGGATCGATTGCTGACATCTCGGATCGGGCCGTACACCCGATACGAGGGTGGCAGGAGATCTGAGTATATTTGGAAATTTTCGGATTGTGTTTCGTTCAGACCCAGAACGGACTTGTATGGATGATGTGTCTGACATTGTAATGGACCACGTAGCACTGATCCGTGTGAATATATATATGATTTGTGGCAATTGAATATCTCTGTCTCTAAGTTACGTTCTTAGAGAATATGTATTAATTCGAATCAGTGATATGTGGAGATATTGACAATGTGGCATACCCAAGTATGATATGAGCTAATGATGATCAAAGCATGGCTTATCGAAGCGTAGCTTTGTGTATGACGTGACATCGACAAACCTCACACACCGGATGATGAGAAACTGGCGGTTTGGTCCGTATATATATATAATTTGATGAGTGCTGCAGCAGTGGGAAACCACTTGTGAACTGGGGATGGGGTATGTTCGGGGGGCCGCATCTGGTCGAAAACCGTAGATACTGCCCTGGCGATTGTTGCGTTACACTTCGCTCAAGTCCCTGATTGATCTTTCGTGCCAGGAATCATCAAGTTGGAAATCCAAATCTCCAATACGAGCCTTGCGATTTTGATTGTATTTATATATGGCGACATAGTGGTATGGGACACTCATGCCGTCTAGGATTAATACATTTATTTGTGAACTTGTTTTTCCACACTATATGATAATATTAAAGAGGATTTTCACGTATGAAATCATGTTTGGTTATCGTAAGACAAAACTCGCCCATCTGGTGTGCGCTTGCATTGTGTGATGTGGGACGAGCTTATGATAACTTCATTTTTCGAAAGTCATAGCGTATTTCTATGCACGGGAATTCATATGGAGTAAAACCCGTTCCGCATTAGCGGCGTGGTCCGTTGAATTACCCAACTTTAAAATGAAACCTAAATGATAACTGTTTTGAGTTCTCACACCAGTCCCACGACTGACCTGGAGTTTATTGTTCCTTCCTAAACTCTGGGTGCCCACTAATTTCCACGCGGGCAGCTAGTGTTTAGTTTGCAGTTATGGATTGTGGAGAAGATTCAGAGTGCTTCCGGAGTTAGAGTTCACGCTAGAGTTGGAGCTTCCGCTGTATCAGATAATGTTCTTCCGCTGAGAGTTTTATTTCTTCCGCTGTGTATATTTATGTGTAACTCTGATATTCATGTAACTCTGATGTAATATTGAATTATTCAATGAAAAGTTCTGTTGTTTTTGTTCAATGTATGTAAGTACCCATAACAATTCGTCTTTATGAACGATTTGAGTCGGTTTAATTACCGGCGAGAGTCGGGCAAAAAGGCGGGTCGTTACAATTTCCCTACTTCGGGATATAAAAATGATTTAGTATGTGGCTAAAGATTCGGGTAACCTGGACGACTAAGTTTATGGGCATTGTACGGTGTAGCCTGCTCCATGTGTGGGAGGTGCACGTATATATATCGAGTTGGTAAGGTGTGAACCCATCGCCTTGTCTGAGGGATGAATACCTCCCGATATTTGGTTGCATATTTGTTTGTATGCATTGTAATGTTTTGGAACTCATATTTCCAAATATTTTGGTTTGAGATCCCGAAGTGAAATCTACTTTGCTATGAAAGTTACACTACACCATACAAGCAGTTTTGCAACTCCTAACTGCGGAAAATTTGCAACGGACTTTGGCCGTTGCTAAATTGCAACGGCTAAAGTCCGTTGTACTGTGATATAGTACGGTCACGAGCCGTTTTAAATTTTGCAACCGTTCAAGTCCGTTCTGAAATTAAATACATCCTTTAATACACCTGTTCCCATCGTAACACGCTTTAATTCACATTTTCTAATTCACACAGAAAAAAGAAGAAGATGCTTTCCCTAGATCTAGAAAACTTGACCTCTCCCGATCATCTCCTACCTCCCTCGAGAATCGACTGTATCCTAGCGTAGTCGGCTTCTCTCCTGATCATCTTGTAACCGGCAATAGGCCATCATCAGGTAATCGGAAATCTCCTAATTTTCGCTCTCTCCTTGCCGATTCTTGTGTTTTTAGTTTCTCGGCGTTTTGAAATTTATATCTGTATATAGAATTGCAAAAGCACTTTATATTTTAGTGACTTGCTACTTTTATCTATGCTCTTGTTTCTTTTATATGATTCCTATATGTAATTAAAAGGTTTTGACCAGATGCTACAGTTAGGCTTTGTAATCAATAATGGATGTAGTGTTTCTTTTCTGATGGACAACAAGTTACTTTCTACTGGAATTCCATTGAAATTTGACTCAATAAAAAAACGTCTTGCTTTGCTGCTATGTAGGGACCAAATCTGAGATAATGGGATAATAGAAAGAAGAATAGCAAAATTAACATTGATAATAAAAATTTCAGAATACAAAAGTTTTTGCATAGAGATAATGGGGATTTTTGACCCGTAAGTTTACCAATTTTGTAATCAATAAGCTTGAATGAGGAGTCTGGAAGATAGCCATAACATCTTGCTTTGTTGTTGTATAAACTATTGCTGCCTTTGTAATTGTTCAGTAAGGTCCTTACTAATCTAGAATACACATGATTATGTAGTCTAAATCTTGATCAAGCTGGTAAAAAATAGCAATAAACTCTTCTTATAATTTGGAAATTATATTTTCTTTTGCTCTCGGCTTATTCCATACTTTTGAATTTATTTTAATTGTTGTTAACTTCTAAATGAAATTATAACTAGCTGATTGCCATACGTTAAATACTTAACCTTGTAAAATGCAGTAGATAAGTCCCTGTAAATAGCACCAATTGTTGACACATCGAAAAGATAGACCTTTTTGTTGTCGACAAGTTTGTTGAAACTTAATAAAATAGGGGTGTGATTACTGAAAGCTGATGATAGCACAGTAGTGACGGATTGTGGGAACATCGACATAGACTCATAGTTGACAAGCACTTTTAACAGTTGGTAATATATAATTCTATTATATATTATTTGCTGTTGTAAAAAAAAGCCTAATTTTAGCCTTTTGAGGTTCATGCATATTTATAAAACTTATTTGTAGAGAGATTAAGTGGAAAAATGTGTTTGCTAGGGAAGTATAAATAATTCCTATCAAATATATGAAGAATTAATGAATTGCAAAGTGAATAGTGAAGAAATATTGTGTCTCCTTTCCATGCGTACACACCAACCAAGAATAGTTTCTTGCGTGAGAAGCCAATTTTTATGTGCACTGATTTATTTTTTGCCATGTGTTTTGGTTTAACTCTGTTAAAAATATTATGGCAATATCTTTAAGTCTCTTGTATAGCAAGCCTGTTAGGCTATCATGTACCTGACTCGGGTATGGTGGGTTTGTATAGTGATCCTTTCAAGGCTTTCCAACATTTGATAATCATTACCGTGTAATCATAGGTTAGTTTTTATACGCAGTTTTAAAATGTATGCATGCTGAATCAAGATATTCTAAGCAATCAGATTATGCAGTCAATTAGTGATAGGTTAAGTAGACAAAAATTTTCATCTCTGAGACATTTACCAGTATATTAGAGATTCTAATGTTTTTGCTGTAGTTTAGACATTGTAGGACGTATTGATTTACCAGTTTGTGGAAATAATTTTTCTGTTGATAACTACTGATTGTACACAAAATAACCGCCTTCTTTCGATTGAATTGCATTATTTCCATATCTTAATGTTTCTTTTGAAATGGCGAAACTGTTCAATACACTGCAATATTAATCGCCAAATGATATATGATTTTTAGTATAAAAAAAATCAGTTGCTAAGAGTCATGTTTAGTGGTAAAAATTAAAATAATTAGGTCTACGACAGTGATTGCTTTGTTTTGATAAGCTTCCTGTTACATCAATTTGGGCTGTCTAAATTAATATTCTTATTAATTTCCATTGATGTTTTCAAATGGTGTAAATTATTTTTTATCTTTGGCTTGTTTTTTATGCTGAAATGTATGAGTATGAATAGGTGCCCCCTTCATGCAAGGCTATTACCTTATTAATTTTTAAACGAAAAATGAAGCCATCTCTTGCCTACTTATGTATTCTTTTCTCTAGCAAATAAATGAGCACTTGAGGTCAGTTCTCCAATTTGGTACATAATCCTTTGGGTAAGGTTGTCTTATATGAGTCATGCAAGGCTATTACCCTGTTAAGGTTTTAAATGAATAATGAAGCAGTCTCTTGCCTACTTATTTATTCTTTTCTCTAGCAAATAAATGAGCGCTCGTGGTCGGTTCTCCAATTTGGTACATAATCATTTGGGTAAGGTTGTCTTGTATGAGTCATAAAGGATATTTCAGGTGGTTTTGATTGGTTGCTTTGTTTATAATGAGTTATTGGTACTTTAGTAAGTAGTTCAGGTCAGTCTTTAGATCTGATTACTCATTGAACTTTTAACATATAGGATTATCTTGGGTAATAATCTTATTTCATCAGTACAAGGATTTCAATAACAAGTGTTTTGATGTATATCAACATAAATTATTGAGTTAATACATTACTTTACGCGTTTTATCCAACTGAACGCTATAAAAGTTTTGCTGTGTTAATTTAAATATCAATATAACTTCTTGAAATAAGTAGTGTTTATATCTTTCTTATTGATTGTTTCTTACATTATGATTTTTTAATTGGAAGTAGTTATGGCTTGCCACTCAAAAGAGAAATTTTCGCTTACGATTGTGATTTTATAAGATCAGTTTATGCTCGTATAGACAAAAGATACGGTATTACTATCTTTAATTATTATATTGGTCCATCATATTATTTTTAAGATTTATATGTCATTTAATGTATAAATGTCTTACTCTAATTAGCAATAAAGATCAAAACTGGAGCTTTTGGTTTGATTATGAAGTCTCAATTTTTTTTATGTATAAGTGGAATGTTAAAAGTTCAATTACTTGCAGTATAAAGATTAACATTTGTTTTAAATGAAAATTTTAAAATGCAACTGAGTTTGAACTTGTAATTTTTGTCATATCTTTTTACCAGTGTATGAAAATAATTTTTGTGATGGATCCTACTCGTTTTACCAAAAGAGTGAACAAAATAATGTGGCAATTTATAACATACCGTATTTTGTCTTGATTAATATTTGACTTAGTTAAGCTGCTCTTATGTTCTATATTTCAATTGAAATTATTAATGTGCATTTCTGGTGTGGTGTTTTATGACTTGGATCCTCTGTCCCTTTAAGACCTGTTTGAAAAATATTGACTTGTATATTTTTGTTGTCTATACAGATCTGTTTTCTATCTATGTCGCAACATGATAATTTGCCAGGTTCATTCCATATCTTTCTCACGTTTTATATTATTCTGATATGAGTAACTAAATATAGTCTCCCCTACAACTCCTTGTATCTCGATTATACATTAGTTATTTCTGCAGTTATCTATGTAAAATAAAATTCTGCATTTGTTGCAGTATTAAGTATTATCAAAAGCACATAGCTTATTATGTAATATTTGTCTTAAAAGGACAGATTACTTTATTCTTATTTTAGTTTCTAACAATACTGCAAAAGAACAATTATTGTCCGTTACCACCTTACTACATCTAACCATGTTGCTGGGCTGCTAGCCCTCTTACATTCTAAGTTAAAATGGTCGTTGACTCATTGATGATGATTGTTGGCAAGCCTCTCACTTTGAATTCTTCAAGTTCACGTTGCTTTTTTTCTTGGCATCATTTAGAGATTTCCACAACTCATTCTTACTTACCAAAAGCTCAGACACTACCATTCCTACAATGAAAAGCCAGGTGTGTCATTTCTACATTGCTTATTTCTTCGCTTACCCCACTTCGCAATTTGTACCCTAAATTCTGAAATAATTACTGAATGGTTCTAATTTTAGGTACGATAAATTGTTCAAGTTTATGATAAATTGCTTAATGATTGTAGAAGTTCTAATTCCGAAGTATGTTCGCATTCTCGAAAAAATGTATACTTTTAAATAAGGTTGTCAGAGAAAGTCTGATCGCTATTCGGAATCTACAGGTCTGTTTCTTGTTACTACTTTTGTGATTTAGGCAGCATCTACCAACTAATGATGGTCACAATGAGCTGATGAAATTAGTCCAGTTCATATATTTTACAGCTAAAATAAATTTACAGATATATTCAATATTATTCCAAATGAATACACCTTGTGTTCCACTAAAAATATATTTGATTTTAAACTGTACTACTATGCAACGCAAAAATAACTACACATCAATCCTTACTATAGTTTGTTGCATAAAAAATGAAAAAAAAGCAATTGTTCCCAGTCTACTATTAAATTTCTCTTTTCTATAACTTTTCTGATAAATTTGAAATGTTTATGCAAGGAAAAACCTTTCAGTCATCAAAACTTATGTAGTTTCATAGTAAGCTATTACTATGTTTCACAGCTTATCTTTTATACTAATAAAAGGAATTTGATTGTCTAAAATTTCAACTATTTATGAAATTACATATATACCATGACAAATTTTCTTGGGAATGTTGATCAAACCAATATACCTTAGCCTGGCAAAATCAAATACTTTGAAACTGAAAACCTAAAGTTTGCATTTAATATATCTTTTTAAATCTCTAACCAGTTATTCATTCTCTCTGATATGGAACTTTCTTGGTTCATAGCAGCTGGTAAATTGCACTGCAAAATCAACAAAATGGAAGGCATTCTTGAAACCAAATAGTATTAGGTTTGGGATTTTAAGTAGTAACTAGTAATAAGTATGAGAGCAGACTTTCTATGACCTCATTGAAAGCAACTGATGCAAAAGAAATGATGAAAGCAAGAGCTAATTGGAGGAAGGCTTCGAGACAATGAACGATGTGTACGCATTAAGGATAGATCTCTGCATTGTACTATGTAATTAGTTTTTTTTATGAACTATATACATATTAGTATGCTTGTGAACTATGTATTGTATTTTGTAATATTATTTTTGCAATTGTCGTTGAACTTTGAAGTGTAACATACCGTTGTTGAATGTTGTAATTTTAAAACTAATTAAGTTTGGTCTTTGTGTTGAATTTATAAAAAAATATTTGGTTTAATGGCCTTTCTCAAGTGATAGTATGTTAAGTCTGTGAATGTTTGTATTGAGTATGAAAATTAAATGAATTTGGCATTGTAGGAGAGCCCAAAAAAGTAATTATTTTTATAAAAAAATGACACGTGAATTCGCAACGGCTATAAACCGTTGCTAAATAAAAAATAGCAACGGCTGTAAGCCGTTGCAAAATCATAATTTGCAACAGCTTAAAGCCGTTGCAAAATATAATTTAGCAACGGCTTAATGCCGTTGCTAATTTTTTGCCACTTCTGAATTTGCATCGGCCCATAGCCGTTGCTAAATGATTTTGCAACGGCTCAAAGCCGTTGCGAAATAGCATTTCTAGTGAAGTGTTAGATATGTATTTCAAATGATTTGAAATAAGAAATCGGGAATGAAGTCCAAAGGAATAATTTCTGTAAAGATAATTGGATTTTAAAAATCTATGTTTGGGGTTAAGCCTAAATGGGTAGATTGAGGAATTGCATGTTGTGTGATGCACGGTAGATTCCAAAAGTTTATTTATGGTAGTTGTTTATGCACTAGCAATCTTGTGGAGTAAACCCGTTCCGTATTATACGACGTGGTCACGTGATATGCCTTATTTTATATAAAGCTAATAACCGTTATAGTTCTCACACCAGTCCCATGACTGACTCGAAGTTTATTGTTTCCACCTAAACTCTGGATGCCCATATTTTCCACATGGATAACTAGTAGTTTTGGTTTTTCGCAGATGTTTCTTTTCCCAGTATCCCGGGTTACAGCTGGAGCTATATTCGGAAAGCTTTGTATCCGTGTATTTCTTTCAGTTGTGGTAGTTGATGTTTTTCGCTGCACACTATATTTATGTATATATTTTCCGTTGTTTTGTAATTTAAATCTCTGATATTTTTCTACTGTATATTTGTCTGTCCTTTGATATCTTGTACTCTGATGTAAATTGTTGTAATAACAATGAAATGTTCTCGTATTTGTGTTCTGATGCGTCGTGTTCTCAAAATAATTCGAGCTCCTCCGTCTCTCCGGGGATCGGGGAAGTTTGGGTCATTTCATTGTGATATCAGAGCTTTGGTTTAAAACCTCGAGAACAAGGCCCATTAGAACCGAACGAAAGAATTCTTCAGAAATAGGATGAGTAATATCCTATAAGAATGACTCATTAGAGATAGGGTTAGTAGTACCTTAGAATGAGTTTGAAGAGTATTATTTATAAAAACAAATTTAGTTTTGAAATTTTATATCTATTATTCGTATTTGAATATTTATATTTTATATTGAATTTGGACTATCGGGTATAAGAAGATTTTGCATATACGCCTTGCAAACGTGTATACGAAGTCTCAAATATACTGGGTAGATATAGAATCATGCTCTAGTCGCCAGGAGATGATTCTGATGATAGATCGAGCATCATCAACATTTATGTTCGAGTTTCGAAAGTGGGATATCTATATATTTCCAATTGACTGATGTGAGAACTAAGCTTAGTTAGAGTCTACTGTTTGTGATTTGGCATTGAAAACATGATTTTTGGGTATATAAAAGTTATATATTTGAAAAGTTAATCGATTAATTGATTGCTGGTTGTAATGTGTGATTATTAGTTTGATTAATAAAAAAATATTTTAATAATAAAACCAATATGAAAAGGAAATGTAAAATTTAGCCAAATCGAATATATTAATGAACTAAATTGAAAATTGATTGGAATTGCATACATATACATGTGTGTGTGTGTACATATGTTGAGCAGGTTAATGGCTTCGCGTTGAGTAAAGAATTAAATTGTGTGCCCGATAAACAGGCGTACTTTATTGAGTTGGTTGCACATATTTATTATTATATCAACTCCTGTGAATGCATTTGGATGCGTTGTGATGGTTGTTTTGTGTGAAATTTAAACCCACACTATAGGATAGCAACAAATAAATTATGAACTACACCGCATGACATACTACATGAAGACAACATATCATATCATATTCCATATAAGCATTTGGTGCTTATATGACGAGGTTTGGATTACCATACGGGTGAGACGCTTGTATGGCGAGGACTGAATTTTAGGTTGAACCAAAGACTGATTATGGACTTAACAAACATATAAAGGTGCTCGAAGCAGGATTTAATAAAAATCCTACATAGGTTTGGAGATGACAAAAATTCACGTCTTTTTAGTTAAGGCACATGGATTATTTTATTTCCAACACTGGGGCAAGGTATGAGATTTCGACTTTTTACAGATCTCCCTTGGGTATAGATAGGCCATAAAACATGTGTATGCTTTTTATTGATTTATTGGGTGCCTAATACGGCCCAATAAAATTTTCAAACCCTCCATGTACAAAGGAGGTTATGGCCAAATTTTTCAAAAATTTAGGGAGTTAACCAAATTTTTGAGAAATTTGAAAGTTCTTAGAAACTGAAAAGTTGAAGAACTCAAGCTAGAATGAAAGATGAGTTGGTTAGTTAAACAAATTTCAGCCCTGTTCCTTTTCGAGGACGAAAAGATTTTAAGTGGGGGAGATTGTAACAACTCGGAATTTCTGAACCAATTTAAAATTTTATTTTTAATTAATTCAATGGATTTTAAGAATTTAAAATGATTTATTTTGATAAATAATGATTTAAAATTTATTTAAATCGAAGTTAGAACGTATAAATTTAAAATTTAATTAAAACGAACTCGAAATGGCGTGGTAGTTTGAAAATTTGATTTTTAATTTCAAATGTATATAATTCATTATAAATCAGATTCAGTAAAACAAGAAACATTGGAATATTTTGAACTGTAATTTTCTAACGAATGAAAGAAACTGAGATTTCACTTTATAAATTGTAAGTTATGTCCGGTTTAAGATTTAGAATAGTCGCTATGGAATTTATTTAAGTTTTAAATTATATATAGCCCTTAAAAATAGCCATTTTGAAAATGACCTCCGTTTTCGATGAAACCACTTTTGTTGGATCCGGAATGTCAAATTATAGTCAGGTTTAAAATTTCATAACTTTTGGAATTAATATATGAGCATGGTAGATTTAAATGTGTTTCCAATTTCAGTTTAAATTTAATCGACCAGTTAAAAAGGCCATTTTTCAAACGGTCTCTAAATTCAACAAAATTAATTTTGTTAGGACCGTATCGTCAAAACATAGCGAGATTTCAATATTCCTAATTTTCGGAGTCAGTAAGTGGCCTCAGTAAATTAAAATGTTCGTTCAAATTTAATATTGACCCTTATATTAAGTTATATTTTAATTTTGAGAAAGACTGACTGAAACAGTCGAATTGGCTTACGAAACATATTTCATTGTGTCTAGAATGAGGGCATTTAGCTAGGGATGACAGACGTCGGGATTCGTTTGGAGTTCGGATGTAAAATTTAACATTTTTGGAATTAAAAGAATATTAAATAAAATAAATATATAATAGGCCAATCAAATAATTCCAAACACTAATTAATTTCTTCAGAAAACCCGCCGCTCTCTCTCATTCGAAGGTGGAAAGCTATTCAAAATGATCTCCCTCAAAATAGTTCAATCAACGAATTAATTCCAGAAATTCTATAAATGAATATTGTAGAGCTCACTACGATCTATAGATCCAACGGGAGAGATCTGATTTGGGGTAGTATTTTGCTCAAAATCATTGCTCGAACCCTCGTCTTTTAGTGATAATTTCCAGCTCCAGACGACCGTCGAGTTCGCCGTATGGGGGAGGCATAGGTGCAGCTCACGGAGGCGTAGCTCGTGGAGGCGTCGGATCGTCGTCAAACACCTTGGTTCTTATGAAAAATCCAGCCCTAGATCGGAACAAGGTTTCGACGTTGGCTGTGTGATAATGAGGAAGACAGGTTTATTAATTTAATTAATTAATTTATTAATTACTTTAATGATGTCATTAACCTATAAATTAACACAACTTTCATATACGAGGTCGAAATTCGATGCTTTCAGTCGCGTTGGATCGTGAGGGCGAACACTAGAACGTGGAACTGACCAGAACGAAAACAGAGAAAATTGGATTTTTAGCTAAATTAAACGCGCATTTAATTTAGTGGGAAAAAATAAAATCTTCAGATAAAGAATGGCGGAGTGGAAACCAAAGTGAGAACTCCTTTTCACTCAATATTTTATCATGTTATTGTATTCATATTTTATAAAAATAAATAAATTGTTATTGTTGATTTTTATCTGTTGTATGTGACATTGCTTGAGTTCAACACATGAACTATTCATGACTCACTTGCACAAGAAGCGTTGTTTGAATATACGACACTCATATTTCAAACAATGTGGATAGACACTTTGTGGTTGTGGAAATGAGATATAAATATCCATTTATAATTTAAAATAGTGAAAATTGATTAATTAGAAAATTAATTCAAATCGAATTGGAATTGGTTAAATTTATTAACCAGTGATTAACTTGAATGGACTGTTGTTGTTTGAAACCCCACACGGGTATTGGGATGATATTTGACATACACTAATCCCAATATTTAGTTGTATGTCAATCAATTGGTTGAAAGACTGTGTTGAGCGTTATTTATTTATTTTAATGCTTATACAATTGTAAAATGCACTTTGGATGATATTTAAATGTTTAATGATTATTTATCATTATTGTTGAATACATGTGATGTATGAAATCCATATAACTGAAAGTATATTGTAATTGATTGAGTCGCATTCCGATTTAGAATAAGAATGAATATTCTAAAATAATATTCAGTAAAGTATCAAAATATGATTTTGATGTCTGATTTTGGATGGACATGAAAATGTTGAAATGTGAAGCCGAGTTAAGTAAAAGTGCGCCATTTTAACTCGAATGGAATTTTCTGTCGATTTTATTCGTTTTATAATGAATATAAAAAAGAATTGATTTCTAAATCTGATATTTTGAAAATATTATCATTTTAATATTATAATGATATGTGATATTCAGTTTTGATTTAAAATTGAAAAGGAAATTGAAATCGTTTTTATAAATGATTTATAAAATATGTTTTAAAAGGAAAATGACAATATATTATATATATATATAAATATGGCTTGAATAGAACGCGCCGCGCAGCGACCGTTCGCGAATTTCAACCATTGACTTCAAATTGGAGTAACGGGTGATCCGACTGTCGGATTCTCCTTAAACTGGAACCGTTGGGTTTGTATCAAAAAGAGAATATATGAGATTTAAATTTGAATGGTTAGATTTTTAGATATGTCCAAATCATTTTTGGAGAAGGTCGCTATGGATGCAGTTCGGTGGCCGATATTGGAAACCAACTGTAAGGACCTTAATAAAATTATTAAAAATATGGAAAAATCATGTAAAATCATAATAAATGATTTGGAAAGATTTTGGATGAAAAATTCCAAATTTTGAAAAGATAAAAGATATTTTTATCTAAATTAACTAATTATTTACTAGAATAATAATCCAATGTTTTTAAATCAATAAGTTGGATTTATAAATGGTTTTTGAAATAACCAGAATTTTCCAGCGTATGAATTGGAAAGGATTTAAATGGAAATAATCTTTGGAATATTTCGATATTGGATTCCATGATTGTACGGATATTGTCGAGGAATTTGGAAAATATAAATAACTTTATTCCCAATACAATATTTGTTGGTTTCAGAATTTGATATTGAATATAAGCCGATATTATTTCTATTCAGAGCCTTGTATTTAATATCAAATTGGATTTTGGGGTTTATAGTGAATGGTATCTTTCATGACACCGATCTTAAACCCCATAGAGAAAAGAATAAATCTTTTAATTAAGATAAATGAAGTTTTCCAATTTATAATTATAAATTGGAATTAAATGGAAGATGATTTTAGGTTCGTTGTGAACGATGTTTTAAATAATATTTGTTCTTAAAACCCAATTAATAGTGAAGATATGATTTGGAATTTATAAATCTTTTTATTAACATTTAATGGAAAATTTTCAAAGTAAAGTTTTCCAATTTAATACATTAAATTGGAATTAAATGGAATTCGATTTTAATAATCGAGACGAGCTTCTGTGAATGAAGGTCGCTACAATATATAGAATTTAAAAGTCTTTGCCATTATTCCATTTATATTATTAGTCTGATATGGAAATTTATATCGATTACAACTGATCAGATTTCCGTGATGGTTCCATTTTTATGGAAGATGATTTTGGGTTTATCGTGAACTGTGTTTTAAATGACAATGGTTCTTTAACCCAAGT
The DNA here is from genome assembly GCA_030737875.1 of Allium sativum. NCBI lineage: Eukaryota > Viridiplantae > Streptophyta > Magnoliopsida > Asparagales > Amaryllidaceae > Allium > Allium sativum. Next base: position 393,068,773 of record CM060922.1, read on the forward strand.
AAAGGCAGGATTAATTTCCAGAAAATTGAATAATCATTAAGTAATGAATTTCAAAGATTGAAACTAAGAAGAGTTTTTAAAAATCTTTAATTACATTTGGAATGGATGAATGGTAACTAAATTTACCAAAACATGAGATGTGTTGGAACCAAATTTACTTGGTTATTGATATTCGTTATTTATGATTGATTCATTGTTTGGATTGTGCTCAAGCAGTTAATGAGCAAGACATGCTTTTACATTTCGCATTGGGGTGGGTAGAATTATTTGTTTGCTAATACCTGGTGAAACACTTCACGATTTGACTATGAGTTGTTAGCGATGTTGTTTATTTCAAAATTAATGAATGATTTTGAAAAGAGATTTTCTTAAGTGAAAAGAAATGTTTTCCCGATTTTAGACAATAAATGTTTTATAAAAATGTTTTATAAAACAGAAAGGATTTCGAGGGGTAAACCCGATGTTTCGGAAACAATTTAGAAAAATATTATGTATTTGACATTGTGGTTCATCACGTAACCGATTAGTTGCTATTGATGATGTATCTGTTTGGTGGCGGGAATTTATTCTCTTGCTTAACACCCTTCTTTGAGACATACGAACTCAAAGGTTATGTGGTTAATAGTGACTGATCATATGTGTGAATTGCTGATGTGAAGTACCATAAGTATAGTTTGAAAGTACTTGTGATTATTACGTTGTGAAATGAATTTCCCTACTTCGGGATATAAAAATGATTTAGTATATGGCTAAAGATTCGGATAACCCGGACGACTAAAAGTTTGTGGGCATTGTACGGTGTAGCCTGCTCCAAGTGTGGGAGGTGCATGTATATATATCGAGTTGGTAAGGTGCGAACCCATCGCCTTGTCTGAGGGCCGAATACCTCCCGATATTTGGTTGCATATTAGTTTGCATGCATTGTAATGTTTTGGAACTCATATTTCCAAAGATTATGGTTTGAGATCCCGAAGTGAAATCTACTTTACTATGAAAGTTAGATATGTATTTCAAATGATTTGAAATAAGAAATCGAGAATGAATTCAAAAGGAATAGTTTCTGTAAAGATAATTGGATTTCGAAAATCTATGTTTGGAGTTAAGCCTAAATGTGTAGATTGAGGAATTACATGTTGTGTGATGCATTGTAGATTCCATAAGTTTATTTATGGTAGTATTTATGCACTGGCAATCTTGTGGAGTAAACCTGTTACGTGTTATATGGCGTGGTCCCGTGATATGCCTTATTTTATATAAAGTTAATAACTGTTTTAGTTCTAACACCAGTCCCATGACCGACTCAGAGTTTATTTTTTCCACCTAAACTCTGGGTGCCCATATTTTCCACATGGGCAGCTAGTAGTATTGGTTTTTCGCAGATATTTCTTTTTCGAGGATCCTGGATTACAACTAGAGCTATATTCGGAAAGCTTTGTATTCATGTATTTCTTTCAGTTGTGGTAGTTGATGTTTTCCGCTGCACATTATATTTATGTATATATTTTCCGCTGTTTTGTAATTTAAATCTCAGTTATTTTTCTGCTGTATATTCGTCTGAACTCTGATATCTTATACTCTGATGTAAATTGTTACAATAGCAATGAAATGTTCTTGTGTTTGTGTTCTGATGCGTTGTATTCTCAAAATAATCTGAGCTCCTCCATCTCTCCAGGGATCAGGGAAGTTTGGGTCGTTTCAAAATCACTTTACTGAACACTAACCAATTACATTAATGATTATTAATTCAATAAACATTTTAAACTTCGTCAAATTAAAAGGTAATTAATATTTAAGAAAATCTTATTAATTTAAACAATTATTGGCTAACTATTTTTATTAGATAAATCAAAGTCAAAATAATCTAAAAATCATTTTTAATCAAACAGTTGACTTGGTCAACTTCAAACCATCAGTTAACTGGTAACTGATATCACCGGCTGTGTAGCACCACGCTACACACCCGTCTTCCTCAAAACTGGTAATTGATTTCAATTACGTTTTCCTTTTAGATTAATATAATTAATCTAATAATATCACTTTGATTTTTGTCTCAAAACAATTCTCCAAATTATCATCCCGTAGATTAATACTGCTTCATTCGCTTATAAAACTACATTAACCGTAGTATTCTGAAAATCATTTAAAAATTCTTTTTGTAAAAACCATTCTATAATATTCACTTATTTCGAAAACTTCTACTTTTATAAAATATAGATCTAAAACCTTGTCTCATTTATAAAATAATCTTATAACTTTAAGATACAGCATTTGTTTGACGGCAAATCAACGTTTTAACGAAAAGGTGGATTTTAAGCCATCTGCTGCCAATATCTCAATCATTACCATCTATTGATTAAAATCGCAACAACGTTGTGTTTCAATTCAAAGTCAACATCCAAACAGGTTTTAAATGTTAATGGGGTTAATCAGTTCATATATAAACAATATGAAAACAAACAACACACATAATATTTGAGGAATCCGGTTGAATCCCTCCAACATGTTCTTTCCTGCCTCACTTCTTATAATATTGTTTCATAAACGTATATGAAATAGAAATCTATTTTTAATCATTCAACATAATTAACAACAATTATCAGTCAAACAATGATCAACCAATAAACCATCCAATTCATTCAATCACACAGTTTATACTAGTAACGATAAATTACAATAATATGAGTTTAACACATCATCGTATTTCAGAAAGCATGATAGTTAACTCACCTTTTTATTTTGGTCAACGATTTCTGGTTTTTTTATCTGATTGCAAACTATCATTTAAAATCAGATAAAATTCCAGCTAGCTCAAATTCAGTCCATTCTAGCTCGACTGCGTAGTATTCTTCAATACGAGTCCAATTGGATTTGTTTCGTGTAATTCTGTTAATGATTGATCGAGTTATGGTCATTAAAACATCTAACTTGAATTAATATAAAATAAATTATCTAATTATTTAATTAGATCTTTAACTACCATTATAAACCATAACCACGTTTAGTAGCTAATACTAATGTAAATTCCACTTAAGCCATCTTCCCCAAAGAATCTCCTTCCACCATGATAATCTTCCAAACCAGCCTCATCAAAATCATTTTACTAATTAATAAATTTATATTACACTAATTTACCATCCTTAATCATCGGTCACTAATTCTTTCCCTTGCTGAAATACGCTGCTCCCTCCCTGTTCGAAATCACGTGAACCAGAACCCTTTTCTAAACGAACCCATATAATAGCTCCTTCACGATACTTATCATCGTAATTAGTATTAGAAAATCCTTCAGCTAGCCACATTTATATGGCTTCAACGTTCCTTTTATTGCTCATGTTCAAACAGAACTATACTCCTCAAAAATCCTTGTCGCCGTCAGTAGGGTTCACCGGAGTCACCTACTAACCTGTCGACGCCTTGCTTTACCCAAGACCTTCCTTCCCCAGGAGGCGCGACTGCCATCCCCTTTCCCACTCGCCAGAACTTGCTCTTTACCGAAAACCCCTTTCCTCTCTTTCGCTTTCAACACTGACATCACCAGCGTAACAACCCACCCAAAATGGACTTGAATTTCAACCTAGAAAGGCCCATTGAAACTTAGAGCCATCCTAAACGGGTCGTTGGTTCCTGTAAGGATTACATTTGCATAGATAATAATAACATGTACTTCAAATGGAAATCACACACAGCGGAAATAGAAAATATAATACTAAAAATAAGGTGCACCATTTATTTCAAAACCACAGAAATACACAGCCATAGTTACATCTGTTCAATAGGTACATCTAGTAGTTCATTCTCATAAGATTCCAAAAGAAGTAAAGCAATAACTGCTAAAAATATTATAACAACTTCGTCTTCTTCATCGGCTTCAATCATGACTTCATCCATGGCTTTACCTCACCTACTGAGCTATTGGATGTTGAGGAGAGGGGGTCAGAACATAAAGTTCTGTGTGACTGAAATATAGTGATACTTAATGTTCATACCCTATACTTTTAGTAGGTTACATATGTCAATGTATGTCTGCGCAGCACACAACAAACATCAAGTTTCTAACCAATGGGGTGGATATCCAATTTAATCGCCTATTAGTATTTTTAGGGTAAAGACCCAACGAAGTGACGTTCTCGGTAACTTATGGCCCTATTAAGGGTGGATTCTTACGATCTCTTATAACCCTGAGGCGAACCCCGAGCCATTTCAGACCCCATCCAAGTACGTCAATGTTCTTAAGTCTGTTCTCTCATTTGTAATATGAGAAGTAATATTGCGAACATTACTACTTAACTTACATTATCCAGTAGGAAACTTATGTCTCTTAAGACTTCCCTTAGACAGTTGATGAGCATGAAATGGCCACATATCCTTTCAATTACCAATTTGTCCCTAGTTAAACCCTTACAAGCTTCTAAGGGAATTGGAAAACCCTGTGAGCTACCCTACTCCATTACCGTTTTATGCCTAACCACTTTAAGAGAAGGAGGACCCAAAGACCTACCTCAAATCTAGTCAGGGTGGGTCCCATGACCTTGGTTTCTCTCCGAGGAATAAACCTTCGAAGGGACCGTAGTCCTAACCACTTAAGACCCAAACTAGATAAAAGGTGAGTCAGCCACTTAAGACCTTATTAAGGCATAGTAAACCTGTCTATTTTCACATGTCAGACTTATATATATAATTATATGTATATACACACTAGACCTCTCACATTAAACTGTATACCTGTAGATGCTGGATATGTCGGTCGGTTCCGGGCAGGATTCTACAACAAGTTGGTTTAACCTTGTGTCTAGTGTTCTAAGTTTATGAATGTCCCATGGCACCAAGACATCTCACATTAGTTGGGCCTACTTGTGGTTGTTGGATTTGTCGGTCGCTTCCGAGACGGCATCTACCACAAATGGCAATTAATGGAATGACCCTGCTTTTAATAAGAATTTCTAGTATGTTTTTTTACAGTTGCATACAAATGGTTCTTAAAATTTTTAAAGTTATAAGCCAGATCCATTCTGTCCTAATCAAAATCCAGGATCCAAAAATTTTACCAATATAGAAATATTAGTCCATATAGAAAATATTTTGATATATATATATGAAGATATATATATATCCCTCTTGCTTTAAATTAGAGTAGAAAGAAAGAAAGAAATCCATTGACCTCATTATAGATCAATGTTAAACACAGATTTAAAATTGATACTCTTATGCCTATAAAAATGATACTTTTGTGGCATATGGCTAAAAATGATACTCTTATATATGCAAAAATGATATTGTTGTGCCTACGGAAATGATGCCTTCAAAAATGATACCTAACTATATGCAAAAACGATACCTGCAAGAATGGTACCTTTTTAAAATGATACTCTGGTTCGTACAAAAAATGATCCTTTCAAAAAATGTTATCAAAATGATACTCTCCTAAGTACATAAATTATACCTTTAAAATGATGATACCAAAACCGGTACTTTTATGCTTATATAAAAGATACTTTCCAAAATGGGGTTATCAAAACTGATAACGTTATGTATACAGAAATGATACTTTTGAAACAATATGTGCAACATGTGCATGTTTACTATTCTGATTCTTGGTGCATGCGTCAATATTGCACCCCTGGTTAGTCCATCTCTGATCTGGACTGAATCCAAGTGTGCCCATGTCACCACTTTTTGTATTTGAATTTATTGAATGAATTCACAAGTGAACCAGCATACAAACATGTACATGTGCACATTTATTTTCTAAAATGACTCCAGATTGACTAATACAAATAATATTAGTAACTTTCTATAATTCAAAACATATTCTTCCTCAGTTTCAGTTTGTAAAATGATCATATATAATACTACTTCAGCTTAGTCATCAACATAACACATTGCACTCAATTTCCTATCATCTAAACATAATTCTTTTCTGACTTAGCTTAATATTTACAAAACTGATTCGTAAAACAATTCTCAAGGATTCATGCGGATACAATAATTTAGAAGCTTTGATTTTCTATTTAAGCATGCTAATCATCCATGAAAATCAACCAAACTCCTAATCCGGATCTTACTTAGCTCCATCATTTCCTAAAAAAGCATTAGAGGCTGCCTCATCATGTAATGAGACACCCCATTGGCCATGAGCAAACGAGGTCAGACTAATATGTCTGGTATGAGCATCTCAATTAAAACATGATGAATAAAAACAAAGATTTAATTTATGAAGAAGTTCTATTTAAAAAGACATATTTCTTTTCATGATAGATAAATAATCTTGTGCAAGTGCGCTTCCACTGATTTATTCAATATTTAACATCAGTGCTCAGATTAAAACATACAAATCAATCATACATATATGCATAACAGGTAAATCCATCCTAATAATATTATGATTTGCATCCATAACTTCCCTAGGAAACCTTCCAGGAAAACTCAAGTTCCTTGTATCTATTTCCTAACATCTCAATTTGTTTATATATCCTGGTCTCATATGTATAAAGGAATCACTGGGCACATTGTAGTAATCTAATTCACACTACTACACAAAGATCTCAGGACTAAAATTAGGGCATGTGCCAAACTTACAACTCAAGGCAAGCCATTCCACAGCATTTAGACCAAAAATACCTTAGTTAAATTACAAAGTGTTCTCTTATATTTTCCAGTGACCACTTACCTAATTAAGGTAAACTAACACAGTTAGATTCACTGCATAATGCCATGGATTTCATAGAAATCACCCAAACAATGAAAGAAAACATTCAGACATGAACATAAATCATCCAAGCAAGAATTTAAATCATCCAGAATATACATATAAAGGTATTCCAGAAAGTTATTTATTCTTGGGGTTTTGGTGAGATAAAATCCTTGTCTTAAAATATAGTCACTTATACATATGTATATGCCTGTCTGGATATAGGTCTGATATTAATCTATGGCTTTATGAATATTTTTAATAGATTTTGCCACTATGCATTAAATGGTTTTAAATAGATTTCAAAACCTAGCCGAGACATAATGTTTGCATTCTTGATTAGAGATCAGCACATAGGAAATCTATTGCACTCTAAATTAATCATTTATAGCGCCTCAGCACCTATAAACAAGTATATTGTAGCTCATATACATTTACAAGATTGATTGCCATAGATCTATATCATTTATATGTCCAGGTTTAAAGAGTATTCAAAGGTATCAAAAAAGAGGTTTTTCAAGGGATCATAAAACTGAACAGATTTAAATAATATCTTTAAATCCATAATGTTAAACTCAACAATGATTTTAAATAAACTCATTAATATATTCGCAGCTACACATAAACAGGTAAAACATTTAGAGAATCAAATTCAAAGCAAAATAAACATAAGAAGATATTGGCTACCTTTTAACTTAGGACTTAATGTCATTTGTTTTAAGTGAGAATACTTACCAAATCTCCTTTCTTCTAAGCTAAAGTAAATAAGAGAACCCTTGCTTTATCCCCAAGCTTCCCTTCTTCCTTTAAAATAATTTTTATGTATTTTAACTTGTTTATACTAGGCAGTTCAATTTTGCTCAGACACCCTTATTTATAGCATCAAATTCCTAGGATTTCAAAGGTTATACAAAGTTAGTTTTGCCCCTTAACAAATCATGCTATTTGTGTGAGTGTCATTCACATGATTTGCTTTATTTTAAAGTGCTCGGGTGTAAAACTGCATCACTTTTCAGAGAAAAAGAAAAGAAATTGTTTAAAAATCAATTTCCCTCCAAAACAAGTCATGAAAATATGGATATAATAATCCTCCCCTTTCTAAATCTGGCTATGCATTATTTGATCCTGACGCACTTGTCTTTGCCATGTATATGTATATGTATTATCTCAAACTTTTTTATATTATACACTAAATCAGCCCATATGATTTAATTCAATGGTCACTGGAAACACATGTGTATTCACATACATGAATCATAACATACATATCCTGGAATTATGGTGTTGTCTTGTGCATACCCCCTTGTTGTACACATGTGCACACACATTCATACATGAACACAGTCCAAAACCACACTAATTCCATGTCAAATTCAATAATCATTTTAAACCATGTTAAAATAAATTTTTACTAAACATTTTGGGTCATTACAAATACCCCACCTTTTAGGAATTGTATCCTCACAATTTTCTTCATAATTGAACAAAAAAATTTCAATTTACTCAGAGATTATAACCCTGTTTAAAAACATCCATCCAACTAACTAAATTGGCTAAACAAACATAAGATATACACTCATGGAATAATTTCAGAAATAAAGATACCTTTAATTTGCAAATAGCTTTGGATAATTCACCCTAACCTTGTCTTCTAATTCCCATGTGCAATCATTTGGATCAATACTCCACTGCACTTTCACAAGCATCAAGGTTTTATTCCTCAACTTCTTTACCTCTTTGGCCAAAATTGCCACTGGTTCTTTTTCATAAACCAAATCTGAATTTATCTGGACCTGAGATGGTGATTTCAGAATATCTTGCTTATCATGAACCCATCTTATCAATTGTGATACATGAAAAACATTGTGTATCCCCTGTATATCTTCAGGTAATTCCAGTTTATAAGCTAAAGAACCAATTCTTTCCAGAATTTTTTATGGTCCTATATATCTAGGTATCAGTTTTCCCTGCTTGCCAAACCTTAATACCTTTTTCATTGGTGAAATCTTGATGAAGACAAAGTCCCCCACCTGGTATTCATCTTGCCTCCTTTTCTTATCTGCATACTTCTTCTATCTGTTTTGTGCAGTTGCCATCCTTTTCCTTATCAGTGCAACTTTTTCAGTTGTCTCCTTTATGTATTCAGTGCCTGAAAATGCTCTTTCCCCGGTTTCAACCCTACATACTGGAGATGAACATGGTTTGCCATATAAGGCTTGATATGGTGCCATCCTTATATTGCTTTGATAACTATTATTGTATATAAATTCAGCTAAGTGGTGGTGTTCTTCCCAGTTACCCCCGAAGTCTAAAATGTAGGCTCTCGACAACTACTCTAATACCTTGTTAACTGCTTCAGTTTGCCCATCTGATTGAGGATGGTAAGCAGCTCTCATGCAAATCTCACTTCCCATAGTTTCTTGAAAACTTCTCCAAAATTTAGATATGAAGATTGTGTCTCTTCCACTCACAATAGTCCTGGGTATACCATGCAATTTCACTATCTCCTTCATGAATATTTGAGCTAGTTTTGGTGCATTTCTATCTGACTTTAATGGGATGAAACGTGCTACTTTAGTTAGCCTCTCAACCACTACCCATATACTAGTATTTCCTCTTTTTGATCTTGGTAGACCATCTATAAAATCCATGGAGATATCCTCTCATTTCCACTGAGGTATACTAAAGGGTTGTAGTAAACCTGAGGATCTTTATGTCTCTGCCTTTATCTGTTGGCACATTACACATTTGGCCACAAATTTTACTACATCACTTTTCATTTCTTTCCACCAATAATTCCTTTTAAGATTATGATACATCTTGGCATTTCCTGGATATATGGAGTACTTACTTCTATGATATTCATTTAATATCTCCTCCTTTAATTCTGAATTTCTAGGTACCCAAATTCTATTTTTATTTCTCGTATATCCCTTCTCATCAATGTGCAGGTTTTTCACTTCTTCTCCTCTTTCCAAAAGAGTTTTCTTTTCTAAGATAATGGGATCTTGATTTTGCATGTTTCCCACCTTCAGAGTTAAATCAGACTGCAAGGTGACCATGATTAATTTTCCTATATTTTCTTGCGCATCATGCACCTCCATGTGCATATCATTATTCTCTTTTATTCCTAGATCAGTGAGTAACATTAAATTCTTAAATTATTCTATCATCATTAAACTTATTTTGGCATGTTTCCTACTCAAAGCATCAGCCACTTTATTTGCATTTCCTGGTGTATAGAGTATATCAAAATCATATGTAGCTAGAAACTCCACCCACCTATGTTGCCTCATATTTAAATCTTTTTGTGAGAATAAATATTTCAAAGATTTGTCGTCGGTCTAGAGCTCAAATTTGGCTCCTAACAAATAATATCTCCATAGCTTTAAGGCATACGCAACTGCAACTAATTCCAAGTCATGTGTTGCATATTCAGTTTCATGTGGTTTTAATTGCTTTGATGCATATGCCACTACTTGACCTCGTTGCATCAGTACTGCTCCTAAACCATATCCACATGCATCTGTGTAAATTGTTAAATCATGGTTTCCTTCTGGTACCCTTAAGACAGGTGCATTTACTAATGCTTCCTTTAATTCTTCAAAAGCTTTCTCACATTTTCTAGTCCAAACGTAGGCTTGATTCTTCCTAGTTAGGTTATTCAGTGGTGCTGAGATCTTAGAAAAATCTCTAATAAATCTTTTATAATATCCAGCCATTCCCATGAATGATCTAACTTCACTCACTGTTTTGGGTCTTTGCCAAGTTTGTATGGCTATCACTTTATGTGGATTCACTGAAATCCCTTATGCAGAAATAACATGCCCAAGAAAATTCACTTCTTCTTTCAAAAATGTGCATTTATAAAATTTTGCCTTTAAATTATTGTGCCTTATTCTGCTCAAGACTAAATGTAAATGATTTTTGTGCTCCTCCATTGTTTGGAATAAATCAAAATGTCATCTATAAAAATCATCACAAACTTATCTAAATAATCTCTGAACATCCTATTTATCAAGTTAACAAAATAAATGGTGCATTATTCAGTCCAAAGGGCTTTACCAAAAATTCATATAACCCATATCTAGTGTTGAATGCTGTGTATTTGATGCTAGACTCCTCCACTTTCATTTGGTGAAAGCCAGAGGCTAAATCAAGTCTAGAAAACACTTTTGATCTAGCTAATTGATCAAAAAGATAATCAATTCTTAATAAAGGATACTTGTTCTTTATGGTTCATTTATTTAGTTCCTTGTAATCTATACACAACCTTTAAGAACCATTTTGTTTCTTCACAAAACCATTGGTGCACTCCAACAAGAATTACTTGGTCTTATAAAACCTTTTTCTTCTAACTCCTCTAACTGTTTCTTCAGTTCTATGAGTTCACTTGGCCCCATTCTAGTAGGCTTTTTAATCATTGGAGATGCTCCTGGGATTAAATTAGTTTGAAATTCCACTGGCCTGTTGTATGGGATATCTTTAACTTCCCCAAAAACATCATGGTATTCATTTACTATGGGTATGTGTTCAATTGAAAATTCATATGTTTCATTACCTAACCCACATAAATGAAATAACCTTCTTCCCTTAGCAGATTCACAAAGAACTGTAATTCTTTGTTTCTTACTGTTTTGGAATGAAATGGTGGATGTTTCTAAATTAATTACAGCCTTGTGTAGCTTTAACCAATCCATACCCAATATAATGCCTATATCTGGGTAATTTAAAACATATAAATCAGAATTGAAAACATTTCCTCCTATAATTAACTCTGCATCCACACACATCATATCCAAGACACATGAACTTCCTTGGGGCTTTTAATAAGTAAAGGTCTCTCTATGAAAATGCAATTTAGTTTCAATGTTTTAACCATATCATAGGAGATCAAAGAATGTGTTACTCCTGTATCAAATACTACTAATATAGGTACTTGGGAAATAAATAATATACCTTCCATTTGCCCAAGATTTTCTGCCTTAGATTCCACAATGGGTTTGCCTTTTGTCACTAGAGTTGCCACTTTGCCTTGCTGCTTATTCTCAGGGCAATTCCTCTTCAAATGGACTTCTTCCCCAAAAGAAAAACACTTAAATGATCCACCCTTCAATTCTGGACACTTTGGTTTTATATGTCCCTCTTTGCCACAGTGATGACACACCAATTTCTTCTTGCTTTCGCCAGTTTTGGCGTCACTGGTTTTCTTAATTCCAGCATCTTCCTGTTTCTTTTCGTATGGATGGTACTTTCCCTTACCCTTTTTATTATTGTTGTTCTTAAAATTCCTAAAATTTTCCCTTTCTTTATCAAGTTGCTCAAAGTTCAAATCCAAATCTATGAGTCGATCAAAAGTTTTATCTACATAGGGTATCATAGCTCTACTTAAGATTGGACTTAATCCCTTAATATACATGCTATTTTTGGAAGCTTCATCAGCAACTAGCATTGCTCCATACTTTAACAATCCTTCAAATTTCCGAATGTACTCAGTGACACTTAAATTCCCTTGTCTAAGTTTTATAAAATCTTCAAGCAAAGCTGCCTTAGCAGATGCAAGCACAAATCTAGCTTCAATTAGCTCCTTAAACTGGTTCCAAGTAATGTCATTCTCAACTCTTCCAGCTATGACTACCTCCCACCAACTTAAAGCTAGTCCTTTCAACTGTCTGGAAGCTACTTGCCTCTTCCTGTGATCATCTAATTGCATGTCTCCAAAAATCCTTTTCAAGTTTCTAAGCCAAACCTGGATTTCTATTACACTTTCAGTCCCTTTAAAGCTTTTGCCTCCTAAATGAGTATAGGTCTTTAATAATTCGGAGAGCTCTTCATGTGGATTCTCAGGTCTATGCCCTATTCCTTCTCTTAAAGCATTCACAAATTCTTGCATATTCACCATAAGTGTTCCTCTTCCCCTTCCTGCCATGTATCTTAAGTAAAAGATATCTTTGGGTTAGCTAAATTTCCTACTCATATATGCTACTATTCCCCCATATATGTATGTAATAGTCAGGCACACACAAGCAACCAATCATATAAATTTTTAATTAAATTATTCTACCTCCTAATAATAAGGTATCATCTGTTTTTAATTAACATGGCTCTGATACCACAATGGAATGACCCTGCTTTTAACAAGAATTTCTGGTATGTTTTTTTTTACAGTTGCATACAAATGGCTCTTAAATTTCTTAAAGTTATAAGCCAGAGCCATTATGTCCTAATCAAAATTCAGGATCCAAAATTTTTAGCAACATAACAATATTAGTTCATGCAGAAAATATTTTGATATATATATATATATATATGAAGATATATATATATATCCCTCTTGCTTTAAATCAGAGTAGAAAGAAAGCAAGAGATACATTGACCTCATTATAGATCAATGTTAAATACTGATTTAAAATTGATACTCTTATGCCTAAAAAAATGATACTTTTGTGTCATATGGCTAAAAATGATACTCTTATATATGCAAAAATGATATTATTGTGCCTACAGAAATGATGCCTTCAAAAATGATACCAAACTATATGCAAAAAAGATAATTGCAAGAATGGTACGTTTTAAAAATGATACTCTTGTTCATACAAAAATGATCCTTTCAAAACAATGTTATCAAAATGATACTCTCTTGAGTACATAAATTATACTTTTAAAATGATGATAGCAAAACTGATACTTTTATGCATATATAAATGATACTTTCCAAAATGGGGTTATCAAAACTGATAACCTTTTGTATGCAGAAATGATACTTTTGAAATTATGTGTGCAACATATGCATGTTTACTATTCTGATTCTTGGTGCACGGGTCAACATAGCACCCCTGGTTAGTCCATCTCTGATCTGGACTGAATCCAAGTGTGCCCATGTGCACCACTTTTTGTATTTCAATTTATTGAATGAATTCATAAGTGAACCAGCGTACAAACATGTACATGTGCATATTTCTTTTCTAAAATGACTCCAGATTGAATAATACAAATAATATTAGTAACTTTCTATAATTCAAAACATATGCTTCCTCAATTTCAGTTTGTAAAATGATCATATATAATACTACTTCAGCTTAGTCATCAACATAACACATTGCACTCAATTTCCTATCATCTAAACATAATTCTTTTCTGAATTAGCTTAATATTTACAAAACTGATTTGTAAAACAATTCTAAAGGATTCATGCAGATATAATAATTTAGAAGCTTTGATTTTCTATTTAAGCATGCTAATCATCCATGAAAATCAGCCAAACTCCTGACCCAGATCTTACTTAGCTCCATCATTTCCTGAAAAAGCATTAGAGGCTGCCTCGTCATATAATGAGACACCCCATTGGCCATGAGCAAATGAGGCCAGACTAATGTGTCTGGTATGAGCATCTCAATTAAAACATGATGAATAAAAGCTGAGATTTAATTTATGAAGAAGTTCTATTTAAAAAGATATATTTCTTTTCATGATAGATAAATAATCTTGTGCAAGTGCACTTCCACTGATTTATTCAATATTTAACATCAGTGCTCAGATTAAAACATACAAATCAATCATACATATGTGCATAACAGGTAAACCCATCCTAATAATATTATGATTTGCATCCATAACTGCCCTAGAAACCTTTCAGGAAAACTCAAGTTCCTTGTATCTATTTCCTAGCATCTTAATTTGTTTATATACCCTGGTTTCATCTTAATAAAGGAATCACTAGGGCACATTGTACCAATCCAATTCACACTACTACACAAAGATCTCAGGACAAAAATTAGGCCATGTACCAGACTTACAACTCAAGGCAAGCCATTCCACAACATCTTGACCAAAAATACCTTAGTTAAATTACTAAGTGTTCTCTTATATTTTCCAGTGACTACTTACCTAATTAAGGTAAACTAACATAGTTAGATTCACTGCATAATGCCATGGGTTTCATAGAAATCACCCAGACAATCAAAGCAAACATTCAGGCATGAACATAAATTATCCAAGAAAGAATTTAAATCATCTAGAATATACATATAAAGGTATTCCAGAAAGTTATTTATTCTTGGGATTTTGGTGAGATAAAATACTTGTTTTAAAATATAGTCACTTATACATATGTATATGCCTGTTTGGATATAGATCTGATATTAATCTATGGATTTTTGAATATTTTTAAGAGATTTTGCCACTATGCATAAACTGGTTTTAAATAGATTTCAAAACCTAGCTAGACCTAATGTTTGCCTTCTTGATTAGAGACCAGCACATAGGAAATCTATTGCTCTCTAAATCTATCGTTTATAGTGCCTCAGCACCCATACACAAGTATATTGCAGCTCATATACATTTACAAGATTGATTGCTATAGATCTATACCATTTATATGTCCAGGTTTATAGAGTTTTCAAAGGTATCAGAAAAGAGGTTTTTCAAGGGATCATAAAAATGAACAGATTTAATAATATCTTTAAATCCATAATGTTAAACTCAACAATGATTTTAAATAAAATCATTAATATATTCACAGTCACACATAAACTGGTAAAACATTTAGAGAATCAAATTCAAAGCAAAATAAACATTAGAAGATATTGGCTACCTTTTAACTTAGGACTTAATGCCATTTGTTTTAAATGAGAATACCCACCAAATCTCCTTTTTTCTAAGCTAAAGAAAATCAGAGAACCCTTGCTTTATCCCCAAGCTTCCCTTCTTCCTTTAAAATAATTTTTATGTATTTTAACTTGTTTATACTAGGCAGTTCAATTTTACCCGGACACCCTTATTTATAGCATCAAATTCCTAGGGTTTCAAAGGTTATATGATGTCAGTTTTGCCACTTAACAAATCAAGCTATTTGTGTGAGTGTCGTTCACATGATTTGCTTTATTTTATTTTAAAGTGCTTGGGTGTAAAACTGCATCACTTTTTAGAGAAAAAGAAAAGAAAATGTTTAAAAACCATTTTCCCTCCAAAACAAGTTATGACAAAATGGATATAACAATCCTCCCGTTTCTTAATCTGGTTATGCATTATTTGATCCTGACGCACTTGTCTTTTCCATGTACATGTATATGTATTATCTCAAACTTCTTTATATTATACACTAAATCAGTCCAGATTATTTGATTCAAAGGTCATTAGAAACACATGCATATTCACATACATGAATCATAACATACATATCTTGGAATTATGGTGTTGTCTTGTGCATACCCCCTTGTTGTACACATGTGCACACACACTCATACATGCACACAGTCCAAAACCCCACTAATTCCATGTCAAAATTGATAATCATTTTAAACCATGTTAAAATAAATTTTTACTAAAAGTTTCGGGTCATTACAACAAACCTCGTGTCTATGTGTCAATTATTTATATATTTAAACCATTCTATATATACGCACACATAAGCAAACAAATATATATATATATATATATATACATGTATATTCATTAAGGGGACATTTCAAATTCGAATTCTAACTTAATCGCATTTTTTACATTAATACAATGTTAATTACATATATAAGTAAAGTAATAATATCGCCTAATTAACGTTAACATTCGTATAAACGGGGAAACGTTCTAATGAGGTGGCAAATTGTCAATTTATCCAATTTAAGGCATATAAGTTAGATTTTTTTTCCATATTTACCTCTACAACCTAAGCATGATAGTATAATGAACATATAACAAATAATAGTGAATGGAAATATATATACATAACAATTACAACCTGTATCCTAGGAATGTAGAAATGAGTCCAATATTGAATTAAAAATAGAGCGTTACATACACCTACATATGTTTGTTTATAATTCATATTTCACCAAATTCACCTTGCTTGGTATTATGCACCTAAAAATGTTTATCTTTGACCTATTTCAATTGTGAATGCGTTTAGATCCAACATAGGATCCATACCTAATTCAAACCATGAAACATTCAAATCCAAACTTTTTTAGGACACAGTCTATTGAAAAGATGAATCACATAAAACATAAATAATAATACAGCATTCATATTTACTTTTAATCCAATACAAAAACCACATTCCACAAACCCAATTTATCATGACAATTTCATATGCAATTACAAGATAAAAGATTTGGGGATTTTCATGTTCATATTATCAAATATCCAAATCTTCCTAGGCATATCAATCACATGACAAACTATTAAAAACATGAATATGCCTTAAGCAAAACTAGATTCCACTCACAAACTATAGGCAGAATAGAGAAAGTCTTTGGTAGATCTAGATTTGTAGCGATCTTTACGTTTAAGAGAGCTCCAATAATCCTCCTAACAATATACATGTAAGAAACATACAATTAGAGTCTTAAACATATATGTTTATGCCAAATTCCGTAATCCTAAATTTATATAAATTGAAAATAGAGAGATTTAGAAGAGAGTTAGAGAAGTAGAAGAAACCTTCACCCTATTCTCTTTGTTTTTCTATGGAATTTAACAGCAAGGGGGCAGAGAAGGAGAATAATTAGGATTTCTAGTGTGTGGTATTAGGGGTTATTTGTACTTGCTCGTGTGAGCATGAGCCGTTGGATCAATAAAAATTAATCCAAGCCTTATATATAAATATAACCTTTTAGAAAACCCATATCCACGTAGGATGATTGGGCTTTCCACCCGCCTAGCGGTTGACTGGCGGTCGACACCCCTTAAAGGGGAACGGTTGACCCTTTCGGGGCTGGAACGCCCAATTATGCTGCGTTGCTGAGCTGTTTATTTTATTGAATACGTACTTAATTTGCTTAATCCTTTTCCATATATGCAATATACGTTGTCCCCCAGATCTTATCTGTAACAACTCGAAAATCTGGGCCAGTTTAAAAATTTTATTTTGGCAATTTTAGCGAATTTTGAACATTTAAAATGAATTATTTTGAATAATATCAACGAGGAATTTAATTTGAATGGAATTCGACGTATATATTATATACGTCGTCGTTAGAATATAAATAATCATTTATAAATATAAATAGAATTGAAAATGGCGCGGTAGTTCGATAATTCGATTTCAAACTTCAATTGAACATACCGGGTGCAAAATAAACCAGATTTTAGTGAAACCAAAAACATTAGGATCTAATTGAGAATATCTTTCCAACGAACCCGGAAAATCGAGATTTCATAGCGGGAATCAAAAGATATGTCCAGTTGAAAATTTTGAATAGTCGCTATGGAATTCAGGCCCTTAAAAATGGGAATTTTGCAAACGGCTTCGGATTTCGACGAAACCGCTTTTGTTGGGTCCGCGATGTCAAATTATTGCTAGATTCCAAATTTCATAATTTTTCGAATTAATATGTGAGCGTGGCGAAGGAAAACGCGTTTGACCATTTTCAGTTGATTTTAATCGACTGGAAATTGGCCATTTTTCCAACGGTCTCAGAATTCGACGAAACTAGTTTTGTTAGGACCGTATCGTCAATACGAAGCTAGAAAATATTTTTCTGCAATTTATAGAGTTCGTATGTGACCCCGGTAAATTGAAATGTGCGTTCAAATTCAATGTATAGAGTTATATGTTGATTTTGACGAAAACTGATTGTAACGACCGAATTAGCCTACGATACCTGTCCCATTGTGTTCGGAATGGGGGTAATTAGCTATGGGCGACAGGCGGTGGGCCTCGTTTAGAGGTCGTATGTAAAAGTCAACTTTTTTGCAATTAAAATAATAAATATAATAAAATAAAATAAACCCCTTCCTTTTCTCCTTAACCAGCCCCCCCCGTTTCTTCAAATCAGAAAAAAAAGGCGCAGCCGCGCCCCCCCCTCGACGGCGGTCGATGCCGCACCGCGCCCCCCGTTCTGACCTCCGTCGCCTCCCTCTTCTCTTCTTCCTCCTCTTCCTTTCTTCCCTGATTGAATTCGCGAGCCCCTCCACGCCACAACCCGCCGCCGCCCCTGAAACCCTAACCCCGACGCCGCACCACCCAAATTCGAGCACCCCTCCGCCTGCAACCCCATGCACGCCTCTTTCTTCCTTCCCCTCCTCCTGTAAGTTTTTGCTTGTATTTATTTACTTTTATTTATATTATATAATTAGGTTTTTAAATTAAATAAATCAGTTTTTATAAGATTAGTGTAGGAAAGAACCAATTTTTGATATGAAAAATTGATTTTTAATGAGAAAAAGAATTGATTTTTAATATGATCTTTGCTTAGTAAAAATATAATCTTTATATTGTAGAAGGGTAAAAATATGATTTTTATATATTGAATAGCGAAGTAAAAATATGATTTTTATATATTGAATAGCGAAGTAAAAATATGATTTTTATATATTGAATAGCGAAGTAAAAATTCGATTTTTATATATTGAATAACGAAGTAAAAATTCGTTTTTTATATATTGAATAGCGAAGTAAAAATTAAATTTTTATATATGTAGTGGCTACGGGCAACGAAAGTGACAAAGGGCGAGAGCGACAAAGATTTCTACATAAGAAGTGTCGTGGAGTTGGGATAGCGATTGGTGAGAACTTCTCACTCTTCAATTTCTTTTTCTAGTTATATATATATACTAGGATGCAGACGGTGCTCAGTAGCACCCGTCATCCACAGACCATGGATGGCTTGTATGCTTGTTTGATGTGTTGAGAAATTTGTTTGTGTTGTTGATGTGAAATCGATAATATAAATTAATGTGTTGAAAGGAAATAAATTATTTATATAGTTAAAAATATTGTATCGTTAAAAATATAATTTTTAACGTGAAAGTGAATAAATAAATATTTATAAACAAATCGGCCGATTTGTTTATATACACTGATTTGACTGATATTGATTGGGTCGATAAATTTTACACATCGCCCAACTGCACAAACCCAAATACGTGTTTGTTGATTTGAAACCCCACACGGGTGTTGGGATGATATTTGGCGTACACTAATCCCAATTATTTAATTATTGCCGATCGATTGGTCGACAGGCTGTGTAAGCGTTATTTATTTACATTTGATGCTTATGCAGTTATGTGGTGCACTTTGGATGATGGTTGATTGTTTATCGTTGCTATTATATACATGTGTTGTATGGAATCCATATAATTAACGTTATATGGTGATTGACTGTGCCTCATTCCAATCGGGAAAATAATGAATATTATAGAAGAAAATTCATGTGTTGAATATAAAAATATTCATGTGTTGAAACTATTCATGTGTTGAGTAAAATATTTTAAATAATAAAATATACATCTTTATCATATTTAAAATTAGAACTACTTCACGGTGGAGTCTAATTGAAAATCAAACGATAGATACCATAGTTTGATAAAATATTTTACATAACAAAAATAGTCGTGTGTTGAAAGAAATATAGATTCATGTGTTGAATAGAATAAATATTCATTTGTTGAATAGAATAAAGAAGTTTTGAAAAACATAAAGCCGTGTCGATTAGAGATGCGTTATTTTGACGCGAACGATATTTATATCGATTTTATTCGTTTTATAATGAATGTTGAAAAGTGATTTCAAAATTTAATATTTTGAAATGAAATTCAAATTAAATTAGATTAAAATTCAAATTGAAATTTTATTGAATCAATTTGAAATGAATTCGACTCGAATAGAAAATGAATTCGATTCGAATTGAATAGAAATGAATTCAAATTGAATTAAGTTGAAATTGAAATAAAAAAAACGAATTGAAATCGTTTTGAATGAAATTTAAAACGAACTGAAATTGAATTGAAATCAATTTGAAATGAATTCGAATTGAAGTAAATATAAGGTAAATTCAAATTGAATTGAATTGAAATGAATTAGAATTTGAATTGAATTGAAACGAATTTGAATTCGAATTAAATAAAATTGAAATGAATTCGAATTGAACTGAAATCAAATCGATTTGAAATTGAAGATGAAGTTGAAATTGTTTTGAAACGAATTTAGAACTATTTATAAAATTCGTTTTAAAAGGAAACCGACGAAATATAATATATATATATATATTATATATATAATGGCCTGAAAAGAACGCGCCGCGCCGCGGCAGTTCGTGAATTTCGACCATTGACTTCGAATTGACGTTGCGGGAGATCCGACCGTCGGATTCTCCTAAAACCGGAACCGTTGGGTTCGTATCGAAAAGATCTTTCCAATGAATATTAGAAATTTGAAATCTAACGGTTGGATTTGGAATTATGTCCAAATCAAATTTAGAAAAGGTCGTTGTAAGTGCAGTTCGATGGCCGTTGATGGAAATCGACTGTACGGGCCTTGATAAAATTATTAAAAATATCTAAAATTTATGTAAAATCATAATATATGAGTTGGAAAGAACTGGGCTGAAAAATTCCATATTTGAAAAGATAAAAATAGATTTTTATCGAAATGAACTAGTTTTGAACTAGAATTAAAATCAATTTATTTTTGAAATAAATAAATTGAATTTGAAAGTGATTTTAAAAAAAATCAATATTCCCAATACGTGGATTGGACTGGAGTTGAATTGAAATTATCTTCAGAATATTTCGATGTTGGATTTCGTGACTATACAAATATTGTTATGGGGATTTGAAAGATATATTTTATATCGTTATTTCCAATACAATATTCGTTGGTTTCAGACTTTGATATTGAATATAAGCCGGTATATTTTCTATTCAGAGCCTTGTATTTAATATCAAATGTGATTTGGGTTTATCTAGAATCGTGTTTTATATGACATTGGTTCTTTAACCCAGTTAAAGGCAGGATGTTGATTTTTGAGAAGATTAAAACTAAGTGGAGTTTTAATGAATCTTTAATTAGATTGAAATATGAATTGATAATTTAAATTATCAAATCTGAAAAGTGATCGAGAATGGAGTATCACCAGTTTTGCTCCAAAGCGATAGTCAAATCTTTAATTAGATTTGAATGTGGAATGGTAATTAATTTTACCGATAACCCCATGGTGTTAGGAATGGAGTATCACCAGTTTTTCTCCATGGGATATATAGGTTGGGATTGGGAAATAAAATAAATAATTACTTCGGTGTGGTTCGCTAATCCCAACTAGTTCGAAATGATATCCAAAGGAAGATTAAAGAATAAATTTAGAAGAATTTATCTTGGATAAAATTAATGGGAACCTTTCCCTGAGAATGTGATTTTGTGAATAAAAGAATATTCTGAATTGGAATGAGGCGTTTGTGTGTTTGTGTAACATTTGTTTATTATATACGTGGGATATTCAGAAATGCCGGGTTTATACCCATTCTGAATAACCGATTCGACGAGATGTCGAAGATGAAGATGGTGGTTGAACACCGGAAGTCTTCACATCGTTGGGTGATTACTGATGATCTCGATTGGGAGGTACACCCAAGATGAGGGAAACAGTTGGTGATCGTCCAGACGTACTTGGAGATGGATGGATATGCGAGGAAAGTGCCTCCGGTTTCGTTCAGACCCAAAACGAACTTGTAAATGGATTGTGTGCCTGACATTGGATTTTATTCTGTGTTGATTGATCTCTATTAAATATACATCTGTTTGGCAGCGGAGAATTTATTCTTTTGCTTAACGCCCTTCTCTGAGACGTACGAGCTCAGAGGTTGTATATCGATGGACATCAGTCGCATGGAGTGAATTGCCAGTGTGGCACGCGTAAGTGGCAATTGATCAAGGCTTCTGTTGAAAAGCAAAGTCTTGTGGTTGATGATCAAAGCACGGCCTGTGTGGCGTAGCTTTGTGTATAACGCGAATTCGCGAGCCTCACACCTCGGTATGAGTCAAAAACGAGATACGGACCCAAGAAGTGCACGACTTTTCTTTCTAGCTAGGGTGGTGTCAGTGACCTACCAGCCCTGACATTTATATACTTTTCACCTGTGTGGTTGTTGGATACGAGGCGCCTCGGATATAGGTCTGTAAGGACCGGGAAACGTGTGTTCAGGAATAACCAATCCTCAAAAGTAAGAGAGGACCGGCCTTGGAGGTTCCAAAGGATCAGAGTAGGGTCCTTAGGTATTGCTAGAGTGTCTCGAACGCGGAGAGTGGCTTGCCCCTTGCCTCGACTCATGATGGAAATCCAATTTCCAATACGTGATATTGCGGTTTTAATTGTAGAACTAGTATGGCGACATGATGTATGGTACCCATGCCGCCTATGATTGATATTTATGATTGAAAATGTTTTGACACTATACACCTATAATAGTACCAAAGAATGTGTTTTAAACGTATCAAGCATGCTTTGGCTGTTATAAGGGAAAACCCTATCCTCCGGCTTGCGTTGCATTGTGTGATGGGACCTGGGTCTTATAACAGCTTCATTTTTCTCTATTTAGCATTGCGCTGTTTGTTCTATGCACTGGTATTCTTGGGAGGAAACCCGTTCCGTGTTATACAGCGTGGTCCCTTGATTTACCGAACTTTAAAAATAAAGATTAATATCTGTTTTAGTTCTCACACCAGTCACATGACTGACCTGGAGTTTATTGTTTTAACCTAAACTCTGGGTGCCCCTATTTTCCACACGGGCAGCTAGTAGTTTTGGTTTTGCAGATTTATATTCATAGGATCCTGATTTATAGCTGGAACGATGCTCGGAAAGCTCTGTATCCGTGCATTACTTTCAGTTGTACTTTTGTATATTTTTCCACTGTTATGTAATTTATTGTAATCTCTGATATTTGTCGAATGTAATTTATTCATTTATACTCTGTATATTCTTGTATCTGATGGAATTGTTGTAATAACAATGAAATGTTCTTCCGTCTGCGTTCTATTTTGTCTTGTCCTCAATTCTATCCGGGCTTTCCTTACCGGGGAAGTTCGGGACGTCTCAGTTGGTATCAGAGCTTTGGTTTACAGAGCTCGAGAACAAGACACATTAGAACCATATGAAAGAATTCATCAGATATTGGATTAGTAATATCCAATTAGAATGACTCGTTAGAGATGGGATCATTAGTATCCTAGAACGAGTGTGAAGAGTATATTTTTCAAATGAAAACAATTTTGTTTTGAAAATTTAAATCGCTTTATACGTATTTGGTTATTTATTTATTTTGAATATGGACAATCGAGTATATAAAGATTTCGCGTATACGCGTCATGAACGTATAGTCGAAGTTTTAATATACTGGATAGATATAGAATCACGCTCTAGTCGCCCGGAGATGATGTTGATAATGACCATGGCATCATCAATATTTATTTTCGAGTGACGAAATTGTGATTTCTATATATTTCCATTAGATTGGTGTGAGAACCAAAACTAATATAGATAGATTTATATTGTTGTGAATTGGCATCAAAACATGATTTTCTGTATATGTATCAAAATTATGAATTTGAAACTCTAATCCACTAATTGATTGATGTTTGTGTTGTTTGTTTATTTGTTTGGTAATTTTGAACCATTTAGCCGAATTAAATCGAATATTAGATTGTATTGAAAATTGGTCACATTTGCTTGCATATACATGTACTTACATTGAACAGGTCAAAGCAAGGAGGCTAGAGCAGAGAATAAAATTTTTTTGCCCGACAAATAGGTACATATTTACTATAATTTACTGTTTTGTTTGGGTGATGATGATTTTATGAGCCTATTGGCTAGCCGCTTGGCTTTTTCTTTTTCTTTTTAAGATCAGAAGGCCTGTATGGCAATTTCGGGATTTTCCCGTGGCTCCCGGTGCAGGGGAGGTTATGGCGAAATTTTTCAAAAATTCCGGGTGTTAGCCAAATTTTTGAAGAATTTGAAAATTCTCAGAAACTGAAAAGTTGGAGAATGAAAGCCAGATCGAACGTAGAGTTGATGGATCAAACCACTTTCGACTTAGTTCCTTTTCGGGGACGAAAAGTTTTAAGTGGGGGAGATTGTAACAACCCGAAAATCTGGGCCAGTTTAAAATTTTTATTTTGGCAATTTTAGCGAATTTTGAACATTTAAAATGAATTATTTTGAATAATATCAACGAGGAATTTAATTTGAATGGAATTCAACGTATATATTATATACGTCGTCGTTAGAATATAAATAATTATTTATAAATATAAATAGAATTGAAAATGGCGCGGTAGTTCGATAATTCGATTTCAAACTTCAATTGAACATACCGGGTGCAAAATAAACCGGATTTTAGTGAAACCAGAAACATTAGGATCTAATTGAGAATATCTTTCCAACGAACCCGGAAAATCGAGATTTCATAGCGGGAATCAAAAGATATGTCCAGTTGAAAATTCTGAATAGTCGCTATGGAATTCAGGCCCTTAAAAATGGGAATTTTGCAAACGGCTTCGGATTTCGACGAAACCACTTTTGTTGGGTCCGTGATGTCAAATTATTTCTAGATTCCAAATTTCATAATTTTTCGAATCAATATGTGAGCGTGGCGAAGGAAAACGCGTTTGACCATTTTCAGTTGATTTTAATCGACTGGAAATTGGCCATTTTTCCAACGGTCTCAGAATTCGACGAAACTAGTTTTGTTAGGACCGTATCGTCAACACAAAACTAAAAAATATTTTTCTGCAATTTATAGAGTTCGTATGTGACCTCGGTAAATTGAAATGCGCGTTCAAATTCAATGTATAGAGTTATATGTTGATTTTGACGAAAACTGATTGTAACGACCGAATCAGCCTACGATACCTATCCCATTGTGTTCGGAATGGGGGTAATTAGCTATGGACGACGGGCGGTGGGCCTCGTTTAGAGGTCGTATGTAAAAGTCAACTTTTTTGCAATTAAAATAATAAATATAATAAAATATAATAAACCCCTTCCTTTTCTCCTTAACCAGGCCCCCCGTTTCTTCAAATCAGAAAAAAAGAAGAAGAAGAAGGCGCAGCCGCGCCCCCCTCGACGGCGGTCGATGCCGCACCGTGCCCCTCATTCTGACCTCCGCCGCCTCCCTCTTCTCTTCTTCCTCCTCTTCCTTTCTTCCCTGACTGAATTCGCGAGCCCCTCCACGCCACAACCCGCCGCCGCCCCTGAAACCCTAACCCTGACGCCGCACCACCCAAATTCGAGCACCCCTCCGCCTGCAACCCCATGCACGCCTCTTTCTTCCTTCCCCTCCTCCTGTAAGTTTTTGCTTGTATTTATTTACTTTTATTTATATTATATAATTAGGTTTTTAAATTAAATATATCAGTTTTTATAAGATTAGTGTAGGAAAGAACCAATTTTTGATATGAAAAATTGATTTTTAATGAGAAAAAGAATTGATTTTTAATATGATCTTTGCTTAGTAAAAATATAATCTTTATATTGTAGAAGGGTAAAAATATGATTTTTATATATTGAATAGCGAAGTAAAAATATGATTTTTATATATTGAATAGCGAAGTAAAAATATGATTTTTATATATTGAATAGCGAAGTAAAAATATGATTTTTATATATTGAATAGCGAAGTAAAAATTCGATTTTTATATATTGAATAACGAAGTAAAAATTCGATTTTTATATATTGAATAGCGAAGTAAAAATTCGATTTTTATATATGTAGTGGCTACGGGCAAAGAAAGTGACAAAGGGCGAGAGCGACAAAGATTTCTACATAAGAAGTGTCGTGGAGTTGGGATAGCTATTGGTGAGAACTTCTCACTCTTCAATTTCTTTTTCTAGTTATATATATATATATATATATATATATATATATATACTAGGATGCAGACGGTGCTTAGTAGCACCCGACACCCGTCATCCACAGACCATGGATGGCTTGTATGCTTGTTTGATGTGTTGAGAAATTTGTTTATGTTGTTTATGTGAAATCGATAATATAAATTAATGTGTTGAAAGGAAATAAAATATTTATATAGTTAAAAATATTTTATCGTTAAAAATATAATTTTTAACGCGAAAGTGAATAAATAAATATTTATAAACAAATCGGTCGATTTGTTTATATACATTGATTTGACTGATAATGATTGGGTCGATAAATTTTACACATCGCCCAACTGCACAAACAAAAATACGTGTTTGTTGATTTGAAACCCCACACGGGTGTTGGGATGATATTTGGCGTACACTAATCCCAATTATTTAATTATTGTCGATCGATTGGTCGACGGGCTGTGTAAGCGTTAATTATTTATATTTGATGCTTATGCAGTTGTGTGGTGCACTTTGGATGATGGTTGATTGTTTATCGTTGCTATTATATACATGTGTTGTATGGAATCCATATAATTAACGTTATATGGTGATTGACTGTGCCTCATTTCAATCGGGAAAATAACGAATATTATAAAAGAAAATTCATGTGTTGAATATAAAAATATTCATGTGTTGAAACTATTCATGTGTTGAGTAAAATATTTTAAATAATAAAATATACATCTTTATCATATTTAAAATAAGAACTACTTCACGGTGGAGTCTAATTGAAAATCAAACGATAGATACCATAGTTTTATAAAATATTTTACATAACAAAAATAGTCGTGTGTTGAAAGAAATATAGATTCATGTGTTGAATAGAATAAATATTCATTTGTTGAATAGAATAAAGAAGTTTTGAAAAACATAAAGCCGTGTCGATTAGAGATGCGTTATTTTGACGCGAACGATATTTATATCGATTTTATTCGTTTTATAATGAATATTGAAAAGTGATTTCAAAATTTAATATTTTGAAATGAAATTCAAATTAAATTAGATAAAAATTCAAATTGAAATTTTATTGAATCAATTTGAAATGAATTCGACTCGAATAGAAAATGAATTCGAATCGAATAGAAAATGAATTCGATTCGAATTCGATTCGATTCGAATCGAATAGAAAGTGAAATTGAATTCGAATTGAATAGAAATGAATTCAAATTGAATTAAGTTGAAATTGAAATAAAAAAACGAATTGAAATCGTTTTGAATGAAATTTAAAACGAACTGAAATTGAATTGAAATCAATTTGAAATGAATTCGAATTGAAGTAAATAGAAGGTAAATTCAAATTGAATTGAATTGAAACGAATTAGAATTTGAATTGAATTGAAACGAATTTGAATTCGAATTAAATAAAATAGAAATGAATTCGAATTGAATTGAAATCAAATCGATTTGAAATTGAAGATGAAGTTGAAATTGTTTTGAAACGAATTTAGAACTATTTATAAAATTCGTTTTAAAAGGAAATCGACGAAATATATAATATATATATATATATTATATATATAATGGCCTGAATTGAACGTGCCGCGCCGCGGCAGTTCGTGAATTTCGACCATTGACTTCGAATTGACTTTGCGGGAGATCCGACCGTCGGATTCTCTTAAAACCGGAACCGTTGGGTTCGTACCGAAAATGGCTTTCCAATGAATATTAGAAATTTGAAATCTAACAGTTGGATTTGGAATTATGTCCAAATCAAATTTAGAAAAGGTCGCTGTAAGTGCAGTTCGATGGCCGTTGATGGAAATCGACTGTACGGGCCTTGATAAAATTATTAAAAATATCTATAATTTGTGTAAAATCATAATATATGAGTTGGAAAGAACTAGGCTGAAAAATTCCACATTTGAAAAGATAAAAATAGATTTTTATCGAAATGAACTAGTTTTGAACTAGAATTAAAATCAATTTATTTTTGAAATAAATAAATTGAATTTGAAAGTGATTTTAAAAATAATCAATATTCCCAATACGTGGATTGGACTAGAGTTGAATCGAAATTATCTTCGGAATATTTCGATGTTGGATTTCGTGACTACACAAATATTGTTATGGGGATTTGAAAGATATATTTTATATCGTTATTTCCAATACAATATTTGTTGGTTTCAGAATTTGATATTGAATATAAGCCGGTATATTTTCTATTTAGAGCCTTGTATTTAATATCAAATGTGTTTTGGGTTTATCGTGAATCGTGTTTTATATGACATTGGTTCTTTAACCCAGTTAAAGGCAGGATGTTGATTTTTGAGAAGATTAAAACTAAGTGGAGTTTTAATGAATCTTTAATTAGATTGAAATATGAATTGATAATTTAAATTATCAAATCTGAAAAGTGATCGAGAATGGAGTATCACTAGTTTTGCTCCAAAGCGATAGTCAAATCTTTAATTAGATTTGAACATGGAATGGTAATTAATTTTACCGATAACCCCGTGGTGTTAGGAATGGAGTATCACCAGTTTTTCTCCATGGGATATATAGGTTGGGATTGGGAAATAAAATAAATAATTACTTCGGTGTGGTTCGCTAATCCCGACTAGTTCGAAATGATATCCAAAGGAAGATTAAAGAATAAATTTAGAAGAATTTATCTTGGATAAAATTAATGGGAACCTTTCCCTAAGAATGTGATTTTGTGAATAAAATAATATTCTGAATTGGAATGAGGCGTTTGTGTGTTTGTGTAACATTTGTTTATTATATACGTGGGATATTCAGAAAGGCCGGGTTTATACCCATTCTGAATAACCGATTCGACGAGATGTCGAAGATGAAGACCGTGGTTGAAGACCGGAAGTCTTCACATCGTTTGGGTGATTACTGATGATCTCGATTGGGCTGTACACCCAAGATGAGGGAAACAGTTGGTGATCGTCCAGACGTACTTGGAAATGGATGGATATGCGAGGAAAGTGCCTTCGGTTTCGTTCAGACCCAGAACGAACTTGTAAATGGATTGTGTGTCTGACATTGGATTTTATTCTATGTTGATTGATCTCTATTAAATATACATCTGTTTGGCGGCGGAGAATTTGTTCTCTTGCTTAACGCCCTTCTCTGAGACGTACGAGCTCAGAGGTTGTATATCGATGGACATCAGTCGCATGGAGTGAATTGCCAGTGTGGCACGCGTAAGTGGCAATTGATCAAGGCTTCTGTTGAAAAGTAAAGTCTTGTGGTTGATGATCAAAGCACGGCCCGTGTGGCGTAGCTTTGTGTATAACGCGAATTCGCGAGCCTCACACCTCGGTATGAGTCAAAAACGGGATACGGACCCAAGGAGTGCACGACGTTTCTTTCTAGCTAGGGTGGTGTCAGTGACCTACCAGCCCTGACATTTATACACTTTTCACCTGTGTGGTTGTTGGATACGAGGCGCCTCAGATATAGGTCTGTAAGGACCGGGAAACGTGTGTTCAGGAATAACCAATCCTCAAAAGTAAGAGAGGACCGGCCTTGGAGGTTCCAAAGGATCAGAGTGGGGTCCTGAGGCATTGCTAGAGTGTCTCGAACGCGGAGAGGAGCTTGCCCCTTGCCTCGACTCATGACGGAAATCCAATTTCCAATATGTGATATTACGGTTTTAATTGTAGAACTAGTATGGCGACATGATATATGGTACCCATGCCGCCTATGATTGATATTTACGATTGAAAATGTTTTGACACTATACACCTATAATAGTATCAAAGAATGTGTTTAAACGTATTAAGCATGCTTTGGCTGTTATAAGGGAAAACCCTATCCTCCGGCTTGCGTTGCATTGTGTGATGGGACCTGGGTCTTATAACAGCTTCATTTTTCTTTATTTAGCTGTTTGTTCTACGCACTGGTATTCTTGGGAGGAAACCCGTTCCGTGTTATACGGCGTGGTCCCTTGATTTACCGAACTTTAAAAATAAAGATTAATACCTGTTTTAGTTCTCACACCAGTCACATGACTGACCTGGAGTTTATTGTTTTAACCTAAACTCTGGGTGCCCCTATTTTCCACACGGGCAGCTAGTAGTTTTGGTTTTGCAGATTTATATTCACAGTATCCTGATTTATAGCTGGATTGATGCTCGGAAAGCTCTATATCCGTGCATTACTTTCAGTTGTACTTTTGTATATTTTTCCGCTGTTATGTAATTTATTGTAATATCTGATATTTGTCGAATGTAATTTATTCATTTATACTCTGTATATTCTTGTATCTGATGGAATTGTCGGGAAGTTCGGGTCGTCTCATTATCTCCAATTCAAATTTTGAATTTTCCTCTTTTAGTTTCAATTTATAATTTGGACAATATATACAATATTCACATAATTATATATTTTTTCTACGTACACTATCCATATTCATTTGTTCATAATTTCTTCAAACATTAATCGTTTTCATCATATTATATATGAAAACGATTCAGAATTTCATCATGAATCCGAATAAAAGTGTTTCGTAGCCAAATCCCTAAAGCTGCAAAAATCTCATTTTTCAGCCAAATCATTTAATTGCTTATTTTTAGTTAATTATTTATTTATACTTATGAATTTTACGGGGTGTTACATTCTCCCCCCTTAAAATGGATTTTATCCCGAAATCTGTTTAAGGGGTGAAAAACACAACTCGTTCGAAATATTCATGTTGTACACCCATGTTATTTATAAATCATCCATAAGCATCCATGACTCGCAGTGATTATGAACTGCAGACCCACTAAAGTGAGCTATAACCTATCATGTAGGTGTAATAAGTGATGCAATATGTATGGAAACAACCTAAATATGCATATATTTATACATGAGTGCATGGTGCAATTGTATTGCATCCATCTCCTAACATCCAGTCTAGCAATCACAATGCATCCATAAATGATATTTTGAGGAAAAATTTACCCATGAAAAGCTCTGGGTGACTCTTTCTCATCTTATCCTCGGTCTTCCATATGCTTTCTTAAGGGTCATTTCCCCATTGTACTCGGACGAGGCGAACGGTTTTGTTGTGGAGTCTCTTGATTCCATGATCTATAATCCTTGTAGTGGAACGGGGAACCCTGGACTCCAACTTGGGCTTTTCTATGTCCCAAATTTCATCAAGCTTGAGTCTGGTAGCAGAATCATGAAGGCATTTCCTTTGATGAGATACATGAAAAACATTATGGATTCCCGATAGATGCTCTGGGAGATCCACTCGATAGGCCAAAGATCCTATTTTCTCGATGACACAAAAAGGCCCAACAAACTTGGGAGCCAACTTCCTAGTCTTTCCAAACCGAACAGTTTTCTTGAGAGGGGATACTTTTACGAACACTAAGTCTCCAACATTAAACTCAAGTTCCCTCCTTTGATTATTGGCATACAATTTCTGACGGTCTTGTGCTGCCTTCATTCTATGCCTAATCAAAGATATCTTCTCCGTGGATTTACGGACGAAGTCTGGTCCGAGTATAACCTTGTCGGCAGTTTTCCACCAACAAGTTGGCGATTTGTGTGGCCTTCCGTATAGCGCTTGAAAAGGGGCAATACCAATCGTCACTTGAAAACTATTATTATACGTGAACTCCACAAGTGATATGTCCTACTCCCAAACTCCTCCAAAGTCAATGATACAATCTCTGAGCAAGTATTCTAAGATTCTATTTACTCTCTCTGTCTATCCGTCAGTCTATGGGTGATAAGTTGTGCTTAAGTTAAGGGTCGTACCCATAGCTGCTTGAAGGCTTCTTCGAAATTTGCTTGTGAATAAGGGATCTCTATCACTCACGATACTTGATGGAATACCATGAAGTCCAACTTTCTCTTTGACATATAATTGGGCTAACGATGCTGCAGTCCTTGTCTTGTTGATTGGTATAAAGTGGGAGCTTTTGGTTAAACGATCTACCACAACCCAAATGGCCTCATTCTCTTTTTGGCTTCAAGGAAGTCCATCTATAAAGTCCATGGAAATATGTTCCCACTTCCACATGGGGATCACTAAAGGTAGTAACAGTCCCCCAGGCTTTCCTTGCTCCGCCTTGACATTTTGGCACATCAAGCATTTGGCCACGAATTTGGCTACGTCTTTCTTCATTCCTTCCCAATGGAGATTCCTCTTCATATCCTTGTATATTTTATCCCCACATAGGTGTATGGTCTATTTTGACCTATGGCGTTCTTCTAGAATTTCATTCCTTAACCCTTCATCCTTAGGTATGTAAAGTCGTCCATCCCAAAGTAAATTCCCATCATTGCTGATCGAATACCTAACCGAATGAGGAAAGGTCTCTTTCTTTCCCACTTTCTCCTTTATGCCTCTTAACTCCTCGTCAATGTCTTGTGTGCTTTGGATTCTTTCTCTTAGGGCAGGTCTAATTATCATAGCCCCAAGAAAACTATTGGAAGTGGTTGGTGAGGGTTGCAAATTAAAATTTGCTAGGAACTCTAACTATTTCCATCCTGCTATCACATTCAAAGTCGCATGTTTCCTACTTAAAGCATCCACCATAGCATTCCCTTTGCCTGAGGTATACTGAATCATAAAATCAAATGAGGCAATATATTCTATCCATCTTTGTTGTCTCAAGTTTAAGTCACGTTGAGAAAATAAATACTTAAGGGATTTATGGTTGGTAAACAATTCAAGCTTCTCCCCTAAGAGATAATGCCTCCATATCTTAAGGGAGAACACTACTGAGGCTAACTCAAGGTCATGTACTGGATATATTTTCTCTGGATCATTGAGTTGTCTATTAGCATAGCCCACTACTCTTCCTTCTTGCATAAAGACCGCTCCTAAATGCAGTTTTGTCCTTGCTGTCGTCCGCAATCCTTAACTGGTGAAATCCAGTTGCAAGGTCCAGTTGGGAATATACTCGAGCTCCTCCCAAGTGGTCAAAAAGGTCATCGATTCTTGGTAGAGGGTACCTATTCTTCTCGGTCAATTTATTAAGTTCTCTATAGTCCACACAAAGTCTCAAAGATCTATCTGCTTTGGTGGAAAATACAATCTTTTTGTAACGACTCTGATATCTGTTTATCTAACTCCCTTCTTTCCTTGGGCAACATATTCCTCAAGGGTAATGCTACAGGTCTAGCGTCCTTCTCTAGGTCAATACGAAAGGAGATTTCTCTATGGGGCGGAAGTCGCATGATTTCCTCGAAGACATCCAAGAACTCACAATAGAGGCCGAAGATGGTCCTTAAGGACTAGGAGAAAATGAATATAATAAGGCTTTGTCCTTGTTTTTAACATGACAAGGAATACTAAGGTTGCATCCTCCTCAACTCCTAAGACGAATGAGTCTCTTTTTACAATCTAGGATGGCCCTATAAAACAATAGC
Source organism: Allium sativum (assembly GCA_030737875.1). Lineage (NCBI taxonomy): Eukaryota > Viridiplantae > Streptophyta > Magnoliopsida > Asparagales > Amaryllidaceae > Allium > Allium sativum. Next base: position 393,102,427 of record CM060922.1, read on the forward strand.
CAGTCCATACCTAAGATAAGGTCATACCCCATAAAACTCAACGCATATGCTTTACAATGGAACTTGACATTGTCGATGTGACGGCCCGCCCGCACCAGCCGACATTTCCAATGAAAGTGTGTTGTGCCACTGCCTGACTAGCACGGGACGTTTGCCAGAGAAAGGAAAAGAAAGGAATTTGAACTAATAAGGAACTTGTAGAATGTCTCACAACGCATGGGATAAAATATAATAATAATATACTTGACATAAAATAGGCAAGACAATGCATAAGCTGAAAACTAAACCATAATCATCATAGCAGCGGAAATTCAAAAACAGCTTATTACAACTTCAACATACTATCCCTAAAGAAAAGAAAAAGATACACTACTAATGCCCAAAGTAGTGACCAGCAACAACTTAGGGAGACTAGCTATATATATATATCATACATGGAAGCCTCCTGCTCGTCTCCGGTATAGCTACTCGTGCATAATCACCTGACCTGTCTCTAGTCTGCCCGTTTAAGAGCACCCAGAGTAATAAGAAGAGACATAAAACTCTGGGTCAGACAAAAGTCTGGTATGAGCGATAAGCAACAAAACGGAACAATAACAGGTATACATAACCATACCTGAACCTACAACCAAAGAGTTAGCACAACAGGATGTACAATACTCTAAGGTGACACTAACATATGGTGAAAAGATACGGGGAAGGGGTGTGCATGTCATAGTGATATCAAACATTCAAGCATAGCAACAATCCTCACAGCTCTCACTCAGTGTGTAAAGCATATGATATCCACTGCTTTGACCACCCAAATCCTTTGCTATGATCACTCTGCCCCCATGGAGTCATGATGGCTCCACTGCACTGATCCATAGCCACTAATCCCTTGCTATGTCCACCCTGCCCCATGAAGTCATGACGACTCCACTGCACTGGCTCATAGCCATGCTACGATCACTCTGCCCTATGGAGTAATAACTACCCCACTGCACTGATCCGTAGCCTAACATCCGTTTTGGTGGTGAATCAAAGTTATGGACGTCGATAACCCCTTAGCACACGTCCCGCAGCAAAGCCCAACTCATGAAGCTAACTCGTTGGTTCCTAACTGGATCCTGAGTTCTAATTTCCATTTGGACTACCTTTGCATCTCGGGTTTTGGTCTCCTCCGGATCAGTTCGGAAACAAGCTTCCATTCAGATTGGTCTCTCTTCCTCCTTCGGTTCGGTTCGGCCGTGATTGCCCCCATCGGGTCGAGTTGAGCTCCTTGGTTCGTGATGTCTTCTCCAGAGCGTCGGGTTGTGGCTCCAACTTCGGATCGTAAGTCTCTTCGGGTCGGGATTCTCCATTGGCTTGTGGGTCAAGCCTTCATCGGTCCGGGTTCGAGCTTCTTCCACCGGTTCGGGGTGCTTTAGATCGGTCGTGAGCTTCTGGTCCATGATGCTCTGCGTCTTCCAAATCATCAGGTCGGGTCGTGGTCACTGACCACGAGTAGGGTGTCACGATCGGGTCGTGCCTCCTTCCTCCAATCCGATCCGGTTCGGGTCAAATTCCTGCAACTTTTCCAGTGAGCTGTTTACGCCATACGACAGCATTTTCGACCATTCTAACCTAACTATTCAATCACAAAGCATTCCAAATAGTAATGGCAACATATATGTTCAACCATAAATGTAAGACCCTGAATTTGCTGTGACCATTAAAAGAACGAATATAAGAATACTTAAATGTTAAAGTGAGAATTAAGGGAAACGGGTAAAGCCATTGCGTTCGTCTCGAAATTCTGCTTAGAATAGAGTCCAAGTTTTCGTAAATAGGACTTCGTATGAGGAAGTTATGGCCCTCAGAATTTTCAGTAATTTAAATAAATTAATAACAGTCCAGAATTAAAATTCAAAATTCAAACGAGGAAGCGAGCTGGGCGGGATTTCTCCTGTCCCAGGCCAGGTCGACTAAGGGGGTCGACCTCCCCTATACAGGTCGACCTGGGGGTCGACCTAACCCCCAGGACAGATCTGAAATGTGACGATCCTGACTTGTTGCTGAGTCTTTCCTGACCTGTTGCTGAGTCACTAGGGCATATGTGGCAATTCTGGATAACTCTATCTATAGTCTAGACGGTTGTGATTGCTCCTATGATAATCTAACGGCTTATGTTGATTTAAACTTCTATATAAGCACGCATAGACTCAAGCTCTAAACCTAAACTAAATTAATCTCTTGGCCTCTATGCTGCTGCTAGAATTGTTCTTCTTCTTAAACCTTAGGAATTGCAAGTCAGAATTCTAATACAAACGACGAACGGATTATTCTCTTCTCTAATCCGTCTTTGTGAGTATAATTTCTTTCACAAAATAATCAATAAATTAATTATGATGTGTTATAATTTGGATTATGATGACATGTCTGTTGAATCATGTGATGTTATTTAACTTTGTTATCGTCTGTTGGTGGACATATGACAGTTTTATTATCTTATGTTGGTAGATCTATTTCATATGTCCAATCACATATGTTTAACTTGATTCATTTTATGAAATCAGTTTGTATGCAAGTTTGGGATGTAAATCATATGCTAGTTTGTATGTGAATCTTATGCAAGTCTGTTTTTACATACGCTAGTTTGAATGTGAATCTTATGCAAGTCTGTATGCGAATTATACACAAGTTTATATGTGAGTCATATATATACATATGCTAGTTTATATGCAAAACATGTAATATTAGTTTACATGTTTAAATTCATATGCAAGTTTGTAGGAATCCATATGCAAGTTTGGGTGAAAACTATATCCACATATGCAAGTTTAGGTGAAAACCATATTCCATATATCCAAGTTTAGGCGAAACCCATATTCATATATGCAAGTTCACAATTTCATGTTTAGATCTATATTTAGATCCATGGTAGTTTATGCAAATTTATGTTCTATATGTCCATTTCCTATGCAAGTTATTGGTTATGCAAACTTATATTATAATTCTTATTTGCAAGTTAGATCTATTTTATGTGTTATGCAAGTTGTGATGTTGCTTTTCTTTTTATGAGTTAGACTATTTGCGAGTCTAACATATTTCATATTAAATATACGAACGACACGGGGATAATGGGAAAATATTAAATAATACATATTGTGAATTGGCATAAAATGGCTTTAAAGGCATATAATTAATTTGAGACATTAATTGGTATAATTTATATACCTTAAAAGTATGGACATAGTTTAGGTGACAATTATGGACATAGATTAATTTGAAAATTATGGACAATTTGAATAGGGATAATTAATTCATACTGGGGTGAAATAATTATGTGTAATAATAAACGCCTAAGACACGAGGTTAGACTCGTTTGTGGTATAAGGCTGCCCGGACCCGCCCGACAAATCCATCAACCACAAACGGTAGTCTAATGTAAGAGGTCGAAGGCATGAATTAAATGCATAACAATTGTAAAGACACGAGGTTAGATTCGTTTGCGGTATAAGACTGTGCGGACCCGCCCGGCAAATCCAGCAACTGCAAACGGTAGTCTAATGTGGGAGGTCTTACAAGGTTACGGTAATAATGAATTAAGTAACACTTAACCAAGATAAACATTTGGTGGGACATGGGGGTTAAGTGGGTGACATAGGTGACATGTGAAATACGATTAGAAACACTTAACCAAATTGAAGATGTAAGAAGACATGACTAAGAAGGGGTTAAGTGGGAAATCTTAGTGGGGACCAAGCATAGGTGGAAAGCTTGTGTCAAGTATGGGGGGCCCTTTTCAAACCAGTAACCCATTAAGTATCTTTGTAAGCTCGAATTAGATCGAGGACGGGACACGCTTACTGGGTTATGATTGTAAGAGGTCAAAACGGGTTAACAGTGGCAACGCAAGTCCAACGAGGTCATGTGCGTGCGTGGGTCCGGGCTATTAGGTAAGATGTATTTGCATCGTGTAGATATAAGCTGCGCATCTTTAGTGGTATCGGGTTGCCACTTTGGGGAGTGATACACCCCACTGTGGGACCTACACGGGTATCTACGAGTTAGGGAGCCGATCGCATGGGGGTAGTGGGTACAACTAGTGGAGATAGGGGCAGGCGGCACCTATGAAGACAACTAGGGGTACACGAAACTACCATTATGATTATTATGTTCAGTAGGCGGGATCAACTTTTAGGGTGACTAGTAATGGTGCAGTGTAGTAATTATCCTATAGTGTTGGAGTTGCAATTAACGTTATCTTATTCTTCTTGTTTGCTTTTTCATGCCCATTTGTTTCACAGTCATTCCTTGTTTTACCAGTTTATGCCTTATCCTAATTACTTTAATAATTATATTGTTAAAGTTATTGGACTCGCCATACTTTATGTCTAACCCCCTTTGTTTTCGCATCTTTTCTTCCTTCCCCCCTCTTAGGTTCGCAGGGTGGGACTAGTTCTAGTGGAGCTTGATTTGGATCTTTTCTCTCTCTTTTGGAAGTGCTTGGATTACTGAAAGTAAAGTTCAGCTTATCTCTTTTATGGCTACTTATGTTGGGGTTATGCTTTTTTACTTTATGTACTCAGAAAATAATTTGTCAAGATGGATATTAAGTGTACTTTGTTTTATTGTTGGTTTTTGATGTTGTTGTAACCAAACTATTTCTCCACTGCAATAAAAGTTGGTTTAATTTTTCAAGTACCAATATATGTATCTGTCTTGTTATATTCTGTTCTATACACCAATAATACTCCATGAAAGTTAATGCATTCCCCTTGAGAGTGACATTAATCGACGTGGGGTGTAACACGTGGTATTAGAGCTAAAGGTTTCCAAGAACAGATAAGAGATTTCAAAAAACTGTTTTTCAAAAGCATTTCTTAAAGAAATACTTTCAAAAGTAGGTTTTTAGGAGAGTATTTTCAAGAGAAAAGTTTGTTTTAAAAACATAACCCCCAAGAGCCATATATCTTTCTTTCGATTCTTCGTTTTGAATCTCTTCCTTTTTCTTTTCAGCATGTCTGGGTTACCCGAGATACCCGAGCGAATACCGATACCAACCTAGTTCAGAAGGTATTTGGAGGCTATGGCCACCGCCGCAGGCCGAGCATACATTCCTCCTCCCCCAGCTGCAGCCGCTCCTCCTCCTCCCCCTCCCTGCATTGATACTTTTTCGAAGATATGCAAAGAATTTCGGGCAATGGGCGGGAAACCTTGTCATGGCTCAGAGACGTTTGTTGAAGCTCGAAACTGGCTTAAGGAGGTGGAAGATTTGCTTGGTATCTTCGATATAGAAGATGGAAGGAAGGTCCAATTAGCTGCTTGGTTAATGAAGGATGAAGCCTCGTTTTGGTGGGAGGTCACGAATGGAGAGCGTCCAGTGGAGACATGGATGGATTTCAGACATAGGTTCGAGATGAAATTTATCTCACGAGCAGAAGAGAATTTATACATGGAAAGGTTCTTGGAATTGAAGCAGGGGAATTTATCAGTAAAGGAGTACGTCAACAAGTTCAATCAGTTGGCGAGATTTGGCTTAGACTTGGTGAACACACCTAAAAAGAAGGCCTTGAGATTCGTTAAAGGTTTGAGTGAGCCGCTACATAGGTTGGCTATAACCCACATTCTTATGGGGGTTACCTTTGAGAAACAGGTTGACATGGCGATTATGCATGAAGAGGAGAAAGGCGCTAATGCTAATAAGGCACCGGAAAAGAAAGGGGATCAAAAGAAGTCACAGAAGCAACCTAAGAAAGGCGGTAAGGATAACAATAGCAAAGAAAAGAAAAGGTGCTTTAGTTGTGGAACACCAGGCCATCTGAGAAAGGACTGTAGGAAGAAGAAGAAGAAGACTAGATGTTTCAACTATGGTGCGGCAGGACATCTGATTAAAGACTGCCTGAGAAGACAAGGGCAAGGGCAGAGGGCAAGGTCTACTTCTGGAGGGCAGCTTCAGGCTCTCATGGCACCAGAGCAGGCAAGAGGGCAGGTTCATGCTCTCATGGCACCAGGACATGAGAGAGGTAGAAACATTTCAGTTGAAAGTTTGGTTTTTCTATTTGATCGTCATGTTCGTATTTTTTTGATTCTGGCACTTCACACTCGTTTGTATCTGCTTCATTAGTTGAAACACTACACCTAAATACTAGTCTATTTACGGATCCCATAGTAGTCTCAAATCCTATTGGTGGTTCGGCTCATCTTTCAATGATTTGTCGGGATTTGAGAGTTTCTATCTTGAGCGTTGGGTTTGAATGCAACGCCTTTGTTCTTGGATTCACGGGCTATGGGTTGATTCTAGGCATGGATTGGTTATCCAGTAATGTTTCCATCCTTTATTGTGAAAAGAGAGTGGTTAGACTTATGACTCGCCTTGGTAACACTCTCGAAATCTCTTGTAATCCCATACATTCTGTTATGCTTAGCTACCTAGAATCTCTTGATGCGTCTGTTGAAAACTTGCAGTCTGTCAGAATAGTCCGTGAATACTCAGATGTATTTGAAGAGGTGAAGGGCTTACCTCCGAAGAGGGAGATAGACTTCCGCATATACCTTGTTGATAATGCAAAACCCGTAGCTCTACCCGTTAGACACATGTCTCCAAGGGAGTGAAAAGAGCTCAGCAAGAAAGTCAAAGAGTTGCTCGAAAAAGGGTTTATAAGGCGGAGTATTTCTGAATGGGGTGCTCCAGTACCAAAGCGGATGGATCACTTCGCCTATGCGTTGATTATAGGGAGCTAAACAAGCTGACCAAGAAAAATAGGCACCCACTTCCAAGAATAGACAACTTGTTTGATCAGCTTGTAGGTGCGTAGGTTTTCTCCCAACTAGATCTGGCTATCGGGTTTCATCAGCTAAGAGTAGCTGAAGACAACATTGATAAACCGCGTTCAGAACCCCGGATGGTTTCTTCGAATGGCTTGTCATGCCTTTCGGCATGACAAACGCACCCGCTTACTTCGTTGACTTGATGAGCAGGTTGTTCAGGGAGTTCCTTAATAAGTTTGTGGTGGTCTTCGTAGACGACATTTTGATTTTCTCAAAGAATGAAGAAGAGCATGCTTTGCACTTAAGGGAAGTCATGAATACTCTTCGTGCACATCAGCTGAAAGCCAAATTCTCCAATTGCCATTTTTGGAGAGAAGAAGTGAGGTTTTTTGGACATGAGGTGTCCAAAGAGGGGATAGCTGTGGACCCCGCAAAAGTAGTTGCGGTGCAAGATTGGAAGGTTCCACGGAATGCAACCGAAGTCCAAAGCTTTCTCGGGCTAGCGGGCTTTTACCGAAAGTTCATTAAAGACTTTGCAAAAATCTCAGCCCCACTCACAAGATTAACAAAGAAGAACCTAACTTTCGCTTAGGATTTGGATTGCGATATTGCTTTCCTACGTTTGGAAAGGGCTCTAACAACAGCCCCAGTTCTGACATTGCCTGATGGGAGCAAAATGTTTACTGTATACATCGACGCATGCGGTACTGGGTTGGGCGCTGTCTTGATGCAAGGAGGCAAGGTAGTTTGTTATGGGGAAGGCAGTTGAAGGTACATGAGAAGAACTACCCAACTCTTGATTTGGAGCTAGCTGCCATTGTTTTCGCTCTAAAGTCATGGCGTCATTACTTACTAGGAGAAAGGTTTGAATTGTTTACTGACCATAAATCATCAAAGTACCTTTTCTCACAGAAAGATCTTAACTTAAGACTACAAAGGTGGATGGAATTTCTGGCCTCATATGATTTTGAGATTTCCTATACCCCTAGCAAGGGCAATGTGGTAGCAGACGCCTTGAGTAGAAAGAAGCTGACCTTGAGTCCTCTCTTTGTAGAAAGGAAAATTTTGGAGTACATAGTAAACTTTAACTTTAGACCCTCTTCTGAAATTGTACCTGGTCTGTTAGCATTGCTAGAGGTGCGGCCTACTCTTTTGGACTTAATAGGAACCGCGCAACGAGAAGACCCTCAGCTAGTTGATATGATGGATAAGCTAGTTAGGGGTGAGACTTCTAGTCACCTCAATAGATACTCCATCGATGATAAGGGTTGGCTGAGACGGGATGGGAGGCTATGCATCCCACAAGCAAGGGATTTATTGAAGACGGTTTTCGAAGAAGCACACCATTCTAAGCTGACCATACACCCAGGCGGAGACAAGATGTATAAAGATATAAAAAGGGTTTTCTTTTGGAATGGAATGAAGAGGGATGTAGTTGAGTTCGTCGCTAAGTGCTTGATATGCCAGCAAGTCAAAGCGGAGCAGAAGAAGCCTAGTGGTCTGCTTCATCCTCTAGAGGTCCCACAGTGGAAGTGGGATAGCATTTCGATGGACTTTGTTGATGGGTTTCCTAGGTCAAGAAGGGGCAATACCAGTATTTAGGTAATAGCGGAAAGGCTCACTAAAAGCGCTCACTTTATACTTGTTAAGAGTAGAAGGACTGCCTCGTCCCTAGCATCCATTTATCTTAAAGAGATAGTTCGACTCCATGGGATACCCTCCAGCATAGTGAGTGATCGAGATCCTATCTTTACGAGCGAGTTTTGGAGGAGTCTGCAAGAGGCTGTAGGCATACAATTATGCTTAAGCACGATCTATTAACCCCAAACCGATGGTCAGATGGAAAGGGTGAACCGAGTATTGGAACACCTCTTGAGATTGTGCATTCTTGACTTTGGAGGGACATGGGAGGATCATCTTCCTTTGGTGGAATTCACTTACAACAATAGCTACCAAGCCACTATAGGCATGGCGCCTTTCGAAGCTTTATATGGAAAACCATGCCGATCACCAACTTATTGGTAGGAGTCTACAAACATGCTCGTACTTTGGCCAGACATGATTAGAGAAACCTCGGAAAAGGTGGACTTGATAAGAAGACGGACGAAGGTTGCACAAGATAGACAGAAGTCCTATGTAGACAAAAGAAGGACCGACCTTGAGTTTAAGGTTGGAGATAGGGTGTTCCTTAAAGTATCTCCTTTGAGGAATGTCATTCGCTTTGGGTCCGTAGGAAAGCTAGCACCAAGATCTATAGGACCATTTCCTATCACTGAAAGGTTTGGGGCGATGGGTTACAGAGTAGAGCTACCCGAAAGACCGGCTGGAGTTCATAATGTTTTTCATGTTTCTCAACTACGAAAGTGCTTACATGAGTCTGCGGCAGTTGTAGAGCCAAGTATACTAGAGGAAGTAGAAGTGGAACAAGAAGCGATTGTGAGGAGAGTTCCAACTCGTATCTTGGGTACGAAAGTCAAAAAGCTACGCAACCGTGAAGTCAATCTTGTTAAAGTTCAATGGAGTGACGTTGAGGAAGACGCGACTTGGGAAACTGAGAGGAAAATATGCGCAGCCTACCCTTTTCTTTTTAGAGTGTACCTCCTTGATCTCTTTTTCCATAAGTTTATTCATGCTTATATCTATCTTTTAAGTATATCTCCTCGGTCCTATTCTTTATCCTTAGGTAGAAACCAATAGATGTAAACATGTATTTGAAACATGTTATGATTGATGGTTGCGAGTGGTTGCTAGTGGTTGCTCGTGGATGCATGTATACACACATTAAGCACTAGATCGGCTCAATCACTTTAATATTACATATAAATATGTGTGCATATTTAAATTAATGGATGTATAATGGTTGTGTTGTCATATGGATGCTGCATTTTTATGAATGGTTGTGCAAACATGTAGAAGTAATATGTATCGTTAGGATTCTTTCGCATACATAATGGACGCATGGCACTATCATGATTTGCATTAAGGAGGTCAACTAAATCAGTGGACTGCCTGATTTTGCATTGGATAAGGAACATGTACACACACTTTTTGCATATGTTCATACGGCACTAGAAATCTTGTAAGGACAATGGATGCCTATGTTTGGTGGTTGAGTAGATGGATGATTGGATGTTAGGATATACATTCTCCTTAACTTGGAGATTACGGGGGCGTAATCCTTTAAGGAGGGGAGAATGTAACACCCTAAATTTGCTGTGACTATTAAAAGAACGAATTTAAGGATAATTAATTGTTAAAGTGGGAATTAAGGGAAACGGTTTACGCCATTGCGTTCGTCTCGAAATTCTGCTTGGAATAGAGTCCAAGTTTTCGTAAATCGGACTTCGTATGAGGAAGTTATGGCCCTTAGAAGTTTCAGTAATTTAAATAAATTAATAACAGTTCAGAATTAAAATTCAAAATTCAAAATTCAAACGAGGTAGCGGGCTGGGCGGGATTTCTCCCGCCCCAGGCCAGATCGACCAGGGGGTCGACCTCCCCTATACAGGTCGACCTACCCCCCGGGGCAGATCTGAAATGTGACGATCCTGACTTGTTGTTGAGTCTTTCCTGACCTGTTGCTGAGTCACTAGGACATAGGTGGCAATTCTGGATAACTCTATCCAGTTTGGACGGTTGTGGTTGCTCCTATGATAATCTAACAGTTTATGTTGATTTAAACTTCTATATAAGCATGCATAAACTCAAGCTCTAAACCTAAACTAAATTAATCTCTTGGCCTCCATGTTGCTGCTAGAATATTTCTTCTTCTTAAAGCTTAGGTCAGAATTCTAGTACAAACGACGAACGAATTATTCTCTTCTCTAACCCGTCTTTGTGAGTACAATTTCTTTCACAAAATAATTAATAAATTAATTATGATGAGTTATAATTTGGATTATGAGAACATGTTTGTTGAATCATGTGATGTTATTTAACTTTGTTATCATCTGTTGGTGAACATATGACAGTTTTGTTATCTTATGTTGGTAGATCTATTTCATATGTCCAATCACATATGTTTAACTTGATTCATTTTATGACATCAGTTTATATGCAAGTTTGGGATGTAAATCATATGCTAGTTTGTATGTGAATCTTATTCAAGTCTGTTTTTACATATGCTAGTTTGTATGTGAATCTTATGCAAGTCTGTATGCGAATTATACACAATTTTATATGTGAATCATGTACATACATATGCTAGTTTATATGCAAAACATGTGACATTAGTTTACATGTTTAAATTCATATGCAAGTTTGTAGGAATCCATATGCAAGTTTGGGTGAAAACTATATCCACATATGCAAGTTTAGGTGAAAACCATATTCCATATATGCAAGTTTAGGTGAAACCCATATTCATATATGCAAGTTCACAATTTCATGTTTAGATCTATATTTAGATCTATGGTAGTTTATGCAAATTTATGTTCTATATGTCCATTTCCTATGCAAGTTATTGGCTATGCAAACTTATGTTATAATTTTTATTCGCAAGTTAGATCTATTTTATGTGTTATGCAAGTTGTGATGTTGCTGTTCTTTTTATGAGTTAGACTATTTGCGAGTATAACGTATTTCATATTAAACGTACGAACGACGTGGGGATAATGGGAAAATATTAAATAATACATATTGTGAATTGGCATAAAATGGCTTTAAAGGCATATAATTAATTTGAGACATTAATTGGTATAATTTATATACCTTAAAAGTATGGACATAATTTAGGTGACAATTATGGACATAGATTAATTTGGAAATTATGGACAATTTGAATAGGGATAATTAATTCATATTGGGGTGAAATAATTATGTGTAATAATAAGCACCAAAGACACGAGGTTAAACTCGTTTGTGGTATAAGACTGCCCAGACCCGCCCGACAAATCCAGCAACCACAAACGGTAGTCTAATGTGAGAGGTCGAAGGCATAAATTAAATGCGTAACAATTGTAAAGACACGAGGTTAGACTCGTTTGCGGTATAAGACTGCCCGGACCTGCCCGACAAATCCAGCAAACGCAAACGGTAGTCTAATGTGGGAGGTCTTACAAGGTTACGGTTATAATGAATTAAGTAACATGTAACCAAGATAAACATGTGGTGGGATATGGGGGTTAAGTGGGTGACATGGGTGACATGTGAAATACGATTAGAAACACTTAACCAAATTGAAGCATGTAAGAAGACATGAATAAGAAGAGTTTAAGTGGAAAATCTTAGTGGGGGCAAAGCATAGGTGGAAAGCTTGTGTCAAGTATGGGGGCCCTTTTCAAACCAGTAACCCATTAAGTATATTTGTGAGCTCAAGTTAGATCGAGGATGGGACACGCTTACTGGGTTTTGATTGTAAGAGGCCAAAACGGGTTAACAGTGGCAACGCAAGTCTAACGGGGTCATGAGCGTGCGTGGGCCCGGGCTGGTAGGTAAGACGTTGTTGCATCATGTAGATATAAGCCGTGCATCTTTAGTGGTATCGGGTTGCCACTTTGGGGAGTGATACACCCCACTGTGGGACCAGCACGGGTATCTACGAGTTAGGAAGCCCATCACATGGGGGTAATGGGTACAACTAGTGGAGATAGGGGCAGGCGGCACCTATGAAGACAACTTGGGGTACACGAAACTACCGTTTTGATTATTATGTTCAGTAGGCGAGATCAACTTTTAGGGTGACTAGTAATGGTGCAGTGTAGTAATTATCCTATAGTGTTGGAGGCGCAATTAACGTTATCTTATTCCTCTTGTTTGCTTTGTCATGCCCGTTTGTTTCACAGTCATTCCTTGTTTTACCAGTTTATGCCTTATCCTAATTACTTTAATAATTATATTTTTAAAGTTATTGGACTCGCCAGACTTTATGTCTGACCCCTTTTGTTTTCACCTCTTTTCTTCCTCCCCCCCCAAGGTTCTCAGGGTAGGACTAGTGCTAGTGGAGCTTGATTTGGATCTTTTCTCTCTCTTTTGGAAGTGCTTGGATTGCTGAAATAAAGTTCAGCTTATCTCTTTTATGGCTACATATGTTGGGGTTGTGCTTTTTTACTTTATGTACTCAGAAAATTATTTGTCAAGATGGATATTAAGTGTACTTGGTTTTATTGTTGGTTTTTGATGTTGTTGTAACCAAACTATTTCTCCACTACAATAAAAGTTGTTTTAATTTTTCAAGTACCAATATATGTATCTGTCTTGTTAAATTCTGTTCTATACACCAATAATACTCCATGAAAGTTAATGCATTCCCCTTGAGAGTTACATTAATCGACGTGGGGATTTACAATAAACACCAAAACAACCATATAACATGCCAAAATGGATCAAACATACCCAAAACCCATGGTTTCCTTAATCCCCCTTAATCATGTTTAAGCATATAATTAGCAAAACTTATCCAAACTAGACCAAATTTATATCAGAGCCATAAAATAATATTTAAGAATTTTACAAAATTTTCAAGATTTTTCTAAGCCATAATTTCGCTAATTATCACTAATCACCCCTAATTAGCTATAATTAGTGAAAAACAATGCAAATCACTCACCTTAGCTACAAATAAAACTTAGATCTGAAATATCTCTGATTTGGGGCGTTTTCCTATGTAACTCAGCAGCTCCAACTCTGATTTGGTGTCGATTTGCCTTGATTTGATGTAGATCTTCTTAAATAGTGATTAGAAGGTGATTTGTGATGATTTTAGAAGGTGAAGGCCATGGCGAGGGTTAGAGAAATGTTTTAAGCGGCTGAGAAAATGAAAATAGATCATTTCCTAACTGATTTCAGCCTCCCCATAACCCTAATCCAGAAACGGGTTATGGGCCTAGCTGCTAATCACCTTAATTAGGCCCGGTTAAGGTGTTTTTCACCTTCTAAACCTTGTTTCAGCCATATCTCCCAAATGGTGAGTCCGTTTGGCTAGTGACCACTCTACGGAATTGTAAACCATTATCCAAATCCAATGGAAGTTGTTTCAGGTCAAAACTCCTTACCAATCAAAAGTTATGGTCGAAACAAGATCAACTAGGGGCAAAACGGTCATTTAAAAATCGGCAAAAATCATGAACATTGGAAATGACCCCAATAGTCGTTTCCCAAAGTTACACGACCAGACTTCATACGAAAAGGAAATAAATATTCTATGATCCTTCGATTCGTAGAATGCAGGTTGTTACACTCTCCTCCCCTTAAGGAATTTCGTCCCCGGAATTCCTTAACCAAAACATACAAAGGATCCCGCATGCCTATCAATCATTTACAACAATCAAACATACATAACAATACAACAAGCCTATCCTAGCATGCGGTCTACTAACAAGGGAAGAAACTATCACTATTAAAATCTTACCAGGCAAAGAGTTCTGGATACGTCTCCTTTATGTTCTCCTTTGTCTCCCAAGTACAGTCATTCTCATCCCCGCCCCACTGAACCTTGACTAGATTCGCCACTTTCCTTCGAAGTTCCTTCGTATCGTGCTCGACAATACGAATCGGCTTGTGGTTCCCAACCGCCTCGAGTTCTACTTCGATATCATCCAACTGATCAGGTGAAATAGGCACATCGGGGTCGTGCACGAATTTCCTTAACTGGAAAACATGAAATACGTTATGAACTCCCAGCATCTTGTCTGGCAACTCAATTTTATATGCCAAATTCCCAACTTGCTCGAGAACTGGGAATGGACCAACAAACCTTGGTGTCAACTTGCCTCTCCTACCAAATCGTATCACGCTCTTTAACTGAGAAATCTTGACAAACACCAAGTCGCCAATGGAGAATTTTAAATCTCTTCTCCTCTTATCGGCATAAATCTTCTGCCTATCCTGGACAGCCTTCATTCGTTGTCGGATAACTTTGATCTTATCTGAGGTTTCTGTTATCACATCTGGCCCAAGCACAAATTTCTCACCGGTTTCTAACCAACATGATGGTGAGTTGCACGGTCTTCCGTACAAAGCTTCAAATAGATCCATAACAATACTGGATTGATAACTATTATTATATGTGAACTCTACTAGATGCAAATGGTCATCCCATGATCCACCAAAATCCAATACATAAGCACTTAAGAGATCTTCTAATACACGATTCACCATCTCTGTCTGACCGTCGATTTGAGGATGATATACGGTACTGAGATGTAGTTCTGATCCTAAAGCCTCTTGTAAGCTCTTCCAAAATCCACTAGTTAAAAAGGGATCTCGGTCACTTACATTTCCTTTGGGTACTCCATGAAATCTCACTACCCATTTCATATACAGTTCAACTAACTTAGCTGCCGTTCTATTTGATTTGACTGGTATAAACTTTGCACTCTTAGTTAATCGATCCACAATCACCCAAATGCTATCATAGCCCGATCTAGTCCTTGGTAACCCATCAATGAAATCCGTTGAGACTTTTTCCATTTCCATTCTGGAATTTCTAATGGTTGCAACAAATCACTAGGCTTCTTTTGCTCAGCTTTAACTAGCTGGCAGTTCATGCACTTGGATATAAACTTCCCAACGTCTCTTTCATCCCTTCCTACTAGTAGGTCTGCTTTATGTCTCGATACATTTTGTTACCACCAGGGTGTATAGTCAGTTTTGAGTGATGACATCCTCTAAGCACTTCATATTTCAATCCATTGACATTGGGTACAACTAATCTCCCATTCTTTCTAAGTCATCCATCTCGATCAAGCCCATACTTGTTCATCTCCTCATCGATTCCCATCTCTAACTTAAAGATGATTTCCAATAGGTTAGGGTCATCCCTCTGACTGGAACCAATCCGCTCAATCAAAGTGGGTTTGATCGTCAAACATGCTAATATCTCTGGATCCAATTCGCACTTTGGTCTGAAATCGTACCCTGCGATAAACTCCAGTTGCTTCCACTCAAGAAACATAGCCCCTAAACAGGCATGCCTCCTACTCAGTGCATCAGCTACTGCATTGCCCTTTCCTGGTGTGTATGCGATATCGAAATCAAAGAAAGCCAAGAATTCCAACCATCTTTGCTGTCGAAGATTTAGATCCTTCTGAGAGAAGAGATACTTTAACGACTTATGATCAGTAAACAACTCGAATCTTTCTCCCAAGATATAATGTCTCCACATCTTCAACGCGAACACAATCGCTGCTAATTCCAAATCGTGGGTAGGTATCTTTTCTCATGCAGTTTCAGTTGCCGACTTGCACAAGCTACAACCCTACCTCCCTGCATCAATATAGCACCTAGTCCAGCACCACATGCATCTGTATATACTGTCATCTCTTCATTCCCCTTAGGAATGACTAACACTGGTGCACATGTCAACTTTTTCTTTAGACTCTTGAATGCATTCTCGCACTTTTCATTCCAGACGAAAGCTTGATTCTTCTTGGTCAACTGAGTCAACGGTGCTGCTATCTTGGAGAAGTCTTGGATAAACTTACGATAATATCCTGCCAATCCCAAGAAACTTCTGACGTCTGTTGCATTCTTGGGCATAGACCAATCTTGTACCGTAGCCACTTTCGTAGGATCCACGGCAATACCATTCTCTGAAACGACATGGCCCAATAATCTCACTTCCCTCCTCTAGAAGTGACACTTAGAAAACTTTGCTTTTAATTGGCGTTTTCTCAACACCTCCATCACTACTCCCAAATGTTCCTTGTGTTCTTCCTCTGTCCTCGAATAAACCAGGATATCGTCTACGAACACAAGAACAAACTTATTCAATTGATCTCGGAATACTCTATTTATAAGATCCACAAAATATGCTGGTGCATTGGTCAACCCGAATGGCATGACAACCACTCACAGAGTCCAGACGGCGTCCGAAAGGCCGTTTTAGCTATACTCTCATCTTCCACCCTAAGCTGATGAAAACCTGTCGCGAGATCCAACTGGGAGAGCACCCTCGTGCCACTCAATTGATCAAATAAATCATCTATCCACGGTAGAGGATACTTATTCTTCCTCGTCACCTTATTCAACTCGCGGTAGTCCACACACAATCGAAGGGAACCATCTGCCTTAGTAGCAAACACAACTGGTGCTCCCCACTCGGAAACACTTCTTTTGATAAATCCCTTCTTCAAAAGATCGCTCACTTGCACCCCGAGCTCTCGCTGCTCCCTTGGTGCCATACGACGAAGTGGCATCACTATAGGTCTGGCATCTTTCACTAAATTAATACGAAACTCAATCTCTTGGTGTGGTGGAAGTCCGGTCACTTCCTCGAAGACGTCCGGATACTGGCCAGCTACGGGCACATCTGACAACTCATCATGCGGGATGTCGAGGGAATTTAGAAAACTAGCCATTACCCCATCACTAGGTAGACCACCAAACACTACCCTCCGCCCATCATCCGCTCTAACTGTCACCAAAAATCCCTCACAGTCTATCACCACCTCGAACCTTTGGATCCAATCGACTCCCAAAATAATGCCAAACCCAATAAAGCCCAAAACAAAGCAATCACAAACATACATCCATGACTTGATAATACCACATTACGACAAATCATACTAAGGCTAGTCGAACCGCCAATCGGGTTCGCCACCGCTAAAGGTCTATCGACTATTTCGGGTTCCAATCCCAACCTATCTACCAGGTCACTAGATATGAAGGAACGGGAAGCTCCGGTATCAAACAATACTCGAATAGGATCATCATAAACAGAAAGTATACCTTGAATGACGACATTCTTTCCTTTCTTTCCCGCAATTGGGGCATTCGACGAAGAAGGAACATCATTAAGAGCATATGCTTTCACAATCTGCTTCTCTTTAGGGGGTTGCGAACATTTATCCTTGTGATGTCCCACTTGGCCACAGTTGAAGCACTTTCTGTCTGCGGGCTTTGCCCGACATTCTTTAGCATAATGGCCCTTCTTGCCACAGCTAAAGCACTCGACATCTTTCTTGCTCTTTTTTTGACCAACCTTAGCTTGGTTCTGCTTCCTCTTATTTTGAGAATTATTCTTGCCTCCACCGCTTTCCTGCGGCTTTGGTCCCTCTGCAGATGCAACAACGACTTCAGTCTTGGGCTTAGGATAAAGGCTCTCTGACCTCAATGCTTTCCCAACAATCAATTCAAAAGTCTCATCAATATGGTTTATGAGCCTTTCTCCCAAATTCTGATCTAAACTAGTTATGAACTTCTCATTCTTCTTCTCGGGAGTGTCAATAAGGGATAATCCTACTTTGATAAAATATCGAACTCAACAATATATTCCGAGACTGCCCTACCATTCTGCTTAACCTCCATGAACTTCCTAAACAATTTCAATTTTTGAGCAGCTGGAATAAACTTATCACTGTATCGGTCCTTAAACTAATCCAAAGTAACTTGATCCTCAGGGGTGGCTGCCTTAATAGCATTCCACCAATTCATAGCCCGTCCTTGCAGTTGACAGGATGCTAGCTTCCTCTTCATCGCGTCTTCAATTCCCAGATCCTTGAAGAAACTCTAACAACTATCAAGCAAATCCTGAACTTTTGTAGTCGATTCCGTTCCGTGGACGGCTACCCACCAAGACTAGTATAGTCCTTATAGAGCTTGGCAAAATCAGCCCTAGGCGCCTGCACCGCTGCACCACCACCATTTGCAGCATTGGGAGTTGCCCTCTGAACATCCCTAAGCATATCTCTCATGAAGTCAGTGAACATCGTCCTCATATCAGGATCATTCCCATTATTAGCTCCCCTACCAGTACCCCTCGTGTATCGGCTCATCGTTCGATCTGTAAGGAGAAACGATTAACCATCTCTTCAGTGGTGCCAGTGCAGTGCAACTCTATCCTTAAATATACTAATAGTGTGTGTATATATATATAGTTTTTGAAAACCAAAATATCACAAATACGCGCTCTCATATACGTATACTATCTCTCCCTGGTGTCTTTCCCTAGGTTAACTGTAACACCCCGCATATATATATATATATATATATATATATATATATATATATATATTCCGAGATATTTAATAGTAATGGTGATACACGAAAACAAATCAGTTAACAATGATGGAAAATATTTAACTTAAAACTAAGAATTAAGTCAAACGAATTTCACCATTACATTCGTCTCGGAATTATGCATAGAATCGAGTCCGAGTTTTCGAAAATTGGATTCCGTATGAGTCAGATATAGCGTTTTGAAATTTCAGAAATTAGTTAAACTAAACAACTCAAAAACCAAAGCAAAAATTCGAATTTCAAACACAGGAAGGCTGGGCTGGAAAAATCCCGCCCAGGGCAGGTCGACCAGGGGGTCGACTATATAGTCGACCTCCCCCCACAGGTCGACACTATAGTCGACCTGGGTGTCGACCTGCTCCACTTTTCCCAGATTCAGTTCTGGGTACACTTTGACGTATTTGGACTAGTTCTGGGGCAAGATTCATACTTTGGCACCTATATAAACAACTCTAGGCTCATTATAAACTCCACAACAACTCATGGCGAAGCCATGTCTCTCTCTTCCCCCCCTCTTGTTATATTCTTCTGCTTCAAAAAAAAAGAGCTTGGAACCTATTCTTCCTCCCTCTCTACAACAACTATTCTATAAAATAAAATGAATGAGATCTAGAATAGCATATGAGATAGAAAAGAGATTTAAAGAGAGGATAATGGATCCAGACTCGCAAATTTGTGGCAAAAAGAAATTAAAGATGATTCAAAACAGAAACTCAAGCTAAGCAAAAGAGGGAAAGCACTTCTAGAGTTATCTAATCCTTATTTTGAAGATGACAACCAATGTGAGTGGGTTATAATACAACTTTTGTATAAAGTTATTATTTATCGTTCAAACATTCCCCATGTAACATGAAATTATTATGAAAGATTGGATCTGTAATGTTTCCATTCGTTTAATTCTAATTATTATGCCTATGGTTATGTTTCTCCTTTTTATCCTTCCCTTTTTATTGTTATAAGTTAGGCTATCTCGAGCCTAGGTCTATTTCGAAATAAATACGACTGAATGATTATTGTGAGCGAAAAAGGGAAATACTCGACTTTGGGAAATGACATAAATTGAAGAGTTATGTTATGAAGCACAACGGGTTTGGGTACAATATGACATTATCAAGGTTTGAATATGAAAACCAATTGGGAAGTATAAGCATGAACGTAATATGAATTGTGGCATAAGATTATCATTATTTAAAGGGTTTGAGTATAAATTGGCTTATGAACTTGCAAAATTAGCCTAAGACACTAGGAAATAAAATGAGGATTGAGATTAGGTAAATTTAATATGTTAATCATATAACTTAATATGTTAATCATATTCTTAGGGAACTTGGACTTTATTAAAAGTATGAATACCATAGGAAATAAATGATTTGGGATTGGTAAATTTGAATAAAAGATGGGAAATTGGGCTACATCATATTTTATGAATCAACATGAAATTGGTCTAACTTATGACCACTTGACTAGACTTAAGAATTAATTTGAACTGTATAGCATGAAATTTGGGGGTTTGGGTGAAATACGAATATAAATGAACCTTTGGCACGAGGTTAGACACGATTGTGGTGTAAGACTGCCGGAACCGCCCGGCGAATCCAGCCGCCACAATTGATGTCTAATGTGAGGGGTCGAAGGAGAGAATTTGAGCGTAACGGTTTATGACACGAGGTTGGACTCAGATTGTGGCGTAAGACTGCCCGGAACCGCCCGGTGCATCCAGCAGCCACAAAATGTCAGTCCAATGTGGGTGGTCATACACCGCTATAGCATAGTAAATGAATTAAAGAATACTAACCATAATAAGACATGTGGGGGACATGGGTATGGTTAGAGAATTAAGTGGGTGCGGGTAAGTATAGACTTAACTGTAATTAAACAAGATATGTATGAACATGTAAGTATAGACTTAACCGTAGTAGGACAAGTGTATGACATGAAAATAATAATGAAAAGGTTTAATCTGAACTAATGACAGAATATGGGGAATGGTTAACAACCTATTAAAAAGTTTGACCAAGAAAAAGGAGGATAATGGGTTAGACTTGTCCTAGGGACAAGGGGGAGTGATGACTTATAAGAAAGGATAAGTTATAAGGACGATAAGGAAAAATATGAAATAACTTATAAAAGAAGATATACTCAATTACAAATTAAGATAAAGAAGGAGCAAATGTGAATCATATATGTTGGTTGGGTAGAATGATTCCTGGGGTATCAGTCTGATGTTGATCTCGGTCTTCGGGGCTGGTATTTAGGGGATTGCTCTCCTAATCGGTATATATGTGGGATAAGGTATACTTAACCATGAATAAATATAACATGTTGTTGTGGCCCACAAAGAGGATAATATATGAAATTGATAAATGACATGTTATAAGGCTTGTTAATGGACCTAAGTGAGTTAAGTATAAACAAATAAGCCAGGGAGACTTGGAAAACCTGAAAAGTTAAATCCAATAACCAAGCCAAAGGTGGAAATTGATAGCGCAAAATAAATGGTTAGACGTAGCTCTAATGACATATAAAACTAAGGCGCTTGGGGACAGCCCGTACGTTGTAGGATGAATAACCACAAGAGGCAGATCATCATGGTGTCCTAAGGCACGGGAAGGTGCAAACGTCCGTCCGAGTAAAAAAGGAAGGCTCCAACGAATTGGGTTACGAAGCCCGAGGCTTCGAGGGGACGTGAGGGTACTCTTGGTATCCCTCTGTGAGGCTGCAGATGATCCTCCTGGGCTCACAGAGGTTAAGGTCTGCGTTAGAAGAACCAAGGGTATGCCTTGGTTGCGAATTATGGCAACCTAAAGACTAGGATGGACCAGCGTGATTCGGCGAGAAAACGGTAGCCCTGTGATAGCAACTCGTCGTCTACCATCCATCTTGTGTCAGTCGAGATAAGTGAAGCGGAAAGGCGGAGAACTCCAAAAGACCATATACTTGCTATCTAGTTATGGGTGAGGATGGTCGTAGGTTAGTGGGGGCATAGGGGGCCTGCGTATAGTTCTCATTTTTCCAAGGTGTGCCTTTCATTAGTTGAGGGAGGGGTCGAGTGGGACCATAGCCACTGGAATAAAAACAGACCTTAGCATCTGCAACGACAGGTATCTGAAAACTCCCGGCCGAGTTTTGTGCTTCTTGATTTGCCCTGCCACGGACTCGGGTAGTACATATAGAGTACATGTGCATCTAGTCATCAAAAACGGTTCACGATACTTACACGGGGATGGTCTAGGAACATATATCGCTCTGGGTATTGTGTCCTAGACTAGGGGGCGTATTTCGTTAGGTAGCATAATCCCTAGTAGTCCTAGTTGGCATAAGCCCTAATCGAAATAAGGAGACGTGGCAGTCCAAAAAATTACGGAAATGATGGCACTACGCTAATATAGTATACAATTACGTAACAAAGTCTGTACGGTGAATGGAAAGGGACTGTACACATATGTGGGAAAGAAAATACGAGTAGGGGGTATCCACATATACGAGACATTAGGTTAATATGCTAGTATGTGAAAGTGAACGACATACGTTTAGCCTTGAGTGCTAATGATGAGATTAACCTAATAACTAAGAAAATATACGGAACGGTATATGTAGGGTTATACAGAAGTTTATTATAAGTTCACTCACACAGAACTTATGTTCTGACCCCCTCCTCATTACATACTTCCAGGTTAGGTTCATGACAGAGATGGTATAGCTTTGGATACTGGTTTAGCAGTATTGTTAATAAGGTAAAAGCTATGTTTTGACTATATTATATTTTAATCCTTCCGCTGTGAGATTCTCACGAGTTCTGACATAATTTCTTTATCTCTGTCCTTTTCTGCAGGATACTAGAGCACCCAACTCGGGTCTTGATGGACTGGATTTCTAAAAGAATTCGGTCAGTCGAAATCCGGGTTGTTACATCTGGTATCAGAGCTTCTGTTTAGTTTTCCTTGGGAAAAATTATGAGTGAGCGTATTTGTATTTTTGAAATATATATATATATATATATATATATATATATATATTAATAGACTTAGATTAGTGTAGAGCCCGCCCAAGAGATAAATTTGAAAAAAAAGAGAATGGAGGATTTGCCCCCGTACTCTGAAAGTGGAGTTTAAGGAAAAAAAATTGAATTTTTAAGAGAAATTTTAAAAAGTGTACAAGAATATGGACATTTAAGATTTCATGTTCCGCGTAAGTTTATATTTCATGGAACCGGAACCGACATATGGAATGAATAAACGGTCGCCAGTATACACGTCAAATTTTGAACCGACAGTGCAACGCAAGAATGGAGGTGGACCATCGCGAAGGAAGACAAAGAGACGCAGCACGAAAAAATTTTTTTTTAGGGGCAGGTCGACACTATAGTCGACCTCCCAGGGGCAGGTCGACTATAGTGTCGACCCCCGCCCCCCTGTAGAAAAAACTATAAGTGCTGAAGGCCGAAGGCCTTCAGCACAAATTATTTTGTGCGTCCTCTTCCTTCCAACAAGCTCCAAAACCCATCCCACTTCAACTTCCTCCACCTCCCACCTCTTCACTTCTCCACTATTTCTTATAAAATTAGTCTTAAATCAAAGCTAGAGCCATCTTCTATCCAGATCTATAATTTTCCCCTCTCAATTTGGACTTAAATCGCCATGGCAGACTTACCTTCTCTCCTTGAGCTTTACCCTCAACTTACACCAAAAGAGATAGCTTGGTGTGACACGCAACAAGAGATAGTCGAGCGATACGTGAAGACCGCCAATTTGAAATTATTGCTAGGCCGTCCCGTGAGGTTTGGAGATTTTAATAACACCCCCGTACAAGGGTTATTTGAAGAAGCCGGTTTGATTTCTATTTTGGATATACACACTGTCGAGAGAAGAGGCTTCAAGCGTTTGGTAAGACTTTTCGACGCTCATTTAGATGTTGGTACAGATAATGAAGGTCTAGTAACCTATAGCTCATATGTTAAGGGTACACACATATATTTTAATGAGGTCCATTTTGGAAATATGTTAAATATCCGTGGTACGGGACTTGATATAGCGGATCTTGAGATGGAGGACATAACTGTATGGCGTAGGAATTTTATGAATGAGTTTGAAAGACAATGGGATGGTATGCATCTACGCCCACTCTCTAGATTTGTTATCAGGATATTACAGTATAATCTTGTGGGGCATAACGGTGGGTTCGATAGGATTCCATCCACCGTTAAGAGGGCTACTTATGCTGTGTTTGGGGGCATACAGGTAAACTGGGCGCGCGTCATTTTACAACATTACGATGCCACTAGGGAAGTGAGGCAGTCCAATATTTGCTTTGGAAATTTGTAGACTTCGGTTTTTACACAATATGGCATGGACCTACATGACGAGGATTTTGTGACTCTTTCTTCTCACCCCTCTAGTACTATCAACGTGGCTGCACTAACAAGAATGGGTATACATTTGTTTGACTTACTAGAGCGGCAGCCAATGGAGTATGATGAGGAGGGTGAGGAGGAGTATGAGGGCGAGCCGCATGACGGTCATGATCGTTAGGCCGGACACGATACGGACCCCCAGTATATGCCACAGACGGGGTCTGATTCACCACAGGTAGGGCATGCTTGGGGAGCTGCTTGGACCTCCTAGGCTCCGGGACAGGGGACTTCCGATACATCTGCATGGGATCCATGGCCTGCTAGAGATCCAGATTGGAGGACCGAGTTAAGATATGTCTCGGAGCAGCAGGCTCGTATAGTTAGGGGCCACCATGATATTTTGAGGACCCAGCAGGAGATGCTACAGACACAGGTTGGGCTAGCTGAGACTCAGAGGCAGATGATTCAAGATATGGGCACCTCTTACGATCAGTTGGGAGCTGAACTACAGGATCTGCAGTTAGAGGTTAGGCAGGGGAATCGACAGCAGGGACAGAAGCTTGATAGCATAGAGGAGCTCATTCGTAGTTACTTTCGTTAGACTTGTCCTCTATTTTTAGTCGTAGCATAGTATTTCTTTCCGTAATGTTTGACTGTTTTCTTTGTTTAGTTGAAATGATGTACTAGAGACTATTTAAATATGTTTCACGAGTTGCTTAAATCTGTTGTAATCATATAACCTTGGAAATATTACGTCATTATAAGAACAACAATAAGCGAACAAAGAAAACGAGGAATGGAAAACATGGAAAACACGGATATAAAATTTGGAAAATTAGTTTTTTCCGAATTTAAAGATGGATGATAGGGTTTTGGACGCGACAATTGGATGAACTGCACTCTTAAGGGTGTGGGAAAATTTGGATGAAAAATATTTTAAGTTTTTCAAAAATATAGCATTCATATAGAACTGCAAGTATAATTAGGATGTGAGCATCATATTTTGAAAAGGGGTTTTCTTTAAAAGATTGCATGCATTTAGGTGGTACAAAAAGTAGGCATACATACGTTTATTTATGAAATGTAATTCACTTTGCACATGTGCACATGGATGCAACTATTGGATGAACACTTTTTGGATGGCTGCGAGGGGTTATTAATTTTACTCTTATTGAATTTCGGGGACGAAATTCCTAAAGGGTGGGAGAATGTAACACCCCGCATTTATATATATATATATATATTCCGAGATATTTAATAGTAATGGTGATACACGAAAACAAATCAGTTAACAATGATGGAAAATATTTAACTTAAAACTAAGAATTAAGTCAAACGAATTTCACTATTACATTCGTCTCGGAATTCTGCATAGAATCAAGTCCGAGTTTTCGAAAATCAGATTCTGTATGAGTCAGATATAGCGTTTTGAAATTTCAGAAATTAGTTAAACTAAACAACTCAAAAACCAAAGCAAAAATTCGAATTTCAAACACAGGAAGGCTGGGCGGGAAAAATCCCGCCCAGGGCAGGTCGACCAGGGGGTCGACTATATAGTCGACCTCCCCCCTAGGTCGACACTATAGTCGACTTGGGTGTCGACCTGCTCCACTTTTCCCAGATTCAGTTCTGGGTACACTTTGACGTATTTGGACTAGTTCTGGGGCAAGATTCATACTTTGGCACCTATATAAACAACTCTAGGCTCATTATAAACTCCACAACAACTCATGGCGAAGCCATGTCTCTCTCTTCCCCCCCTCTTGTTATCTTCTTCTGCTTCAAAAAAAAAGAGCTTGGAACCTATTCTTCCTCCCTCTCTACAACAACTATTCTATAAAATAAAATGAATGAGATCGAGAACAGCATATGAGATATAAAAGAGATTAAAAGGGAGGATAATGGATCCAGACTCGCAAATTTGTGGCAAAAAGAAATTAAAGATGATTCAAAACAGAAACTCAAGCTAAGAAAAAGTGGGAAAGCACTTCTAGAGTTATCTAATCCTTATTTTGAAGATGATAACCAATGTGAGTGGGTTATAATACAACTTTTGTATAAAGTTATTATTTATCGTTCAAACATTCCCCATGTAACATGAAATGAAATTATTATGAAAGATTGGATCTGTAATGTTTCCATTCGTTTAATTCTAATTATTATGCCTATGGTTATGTTTCTCCTTTTTATCCTTCCCTTTTTATTGTTATAAGTTAGGCTATCTCGAGCCTAGGTCTATTTCGAAATAAATACGACTGAATGATTATTGTGAACGAAAAAGGGAAATACTCGACTTTGGGAAATGACATAAATTGAAGAGTTATGTTATGAACCACAACGGGTTTGGGTACAATATGACATTAGCAAGGTTTGAATATGAAAACCAATTGGGAAGTATAAGTATGAACGCAATATGAATTGTGGCATAAGGTTATCATTATTTAAAGGGTTTGAGTATAAATTGGCTTATGAGCTTGCAAAATTAGCCTAAGACACTAGGAAATAAAATGAGGATTGAGATTAGGTAAATTTAATATGTTAATCATATAACTTAATATGTTAATCATATTCTTAGGGAACTTGGACTTTATTAAAAGTATGAATACCATAGGAAATAAATGATTTAAGATTGGTAAATTTGAATAAAAGATGGGAAATTGGGCTACATCATATTTTATGAATCAACATGAAATTGGTCTAACTTATGACCACTTGACTAGACTTAAGAATTAATTTGAACTGTATAGCATGAAATTTGGGGGTTTGGGTGAAATACGAATATAAATGAACCTTTGGCACGAGGTTAGACACGATTGTAGTGTAAGACTGCCGGAACCGCCCGGCGAATCTAGCCGCCACAATTGATGTCTAATGTGAGGGGTCGAAGGAGAGAATTTGAGCGTAACGGTTTATGACACGAGGTTGGACTCAGATTATGGTGTAAGACTGCCCGGAACCGCCCGGCGCATCCAGCAGCCACAAAATGTCAGTCCAATGTGGGTGGTCATACACCGCTATAGCATAGTAAATGAATTAAAGACTACTAACCATAATAAGACATGTGGGGGACATGGGTATGGTTAGAGAATTAAGTGGGTGCGGGTAAGTATAGACTTAACTGTAATAAAACAAGATATGTATGAACATGTAAGTATGGACTTAACCGTAGTAGGACAAGTGTATGACATGAAAATAATAATGAAAAGGTTTAATCTGAACTAATGACAGAATATGGGGAATGGTTAACAACCTATTAAAAAGTTTGACCAAGAAAAAGGAGGATAATGGGTTAGACTTGTCCTAGGGACAAGGGGGAGTGATGACTTATAAGAAAGGATAAGTTATAAGGACGATAAGGAAAAATATGAAATAACTTATAAAAGAAGATATACTCAATTACAAATTAAGATAAAGAAGGAGCAAATGTGAATCATATATGTTGGTTGGGTAGAATGATTCCTGGGGTATCAGTCTGATGTTGATCTCGGTCTTCGGGGCTGGTATTTAGGGGATTGCTCTCCTAATCGGTATATATGTGGGATAAGGTATACTTAACCATGAATAAATATAACGTGTTGTTGTGGCCCACAAAGAGGATAATTTATGAAATTGATAAATGACATGTTATAAGGCATGTTAATGGACCTAAGTGAGTTAAGTATAAACAAATAAGCCAGGGAGACTTGGAAAACCTGAAAAGTTAAATCCAATAACCAAGTCAAAGGTGGAAACTGATAAGCGCAAAATAAATGGTTAGACGTAGCTCTAATGACATATAAAAATAAGGCGCTTGGGGACAGCCTGTACGTTGTAGGATGAATAACCACAAGAGGCAGATCATCATGGTGTCCTAAGGCACGGGAAGGTGCAAACGTCCGTCCGAGTAAAAAAGGAAGGCTCCAACGAATTGGGTTACGAAGCCCGAGGCTTCGAGGGGACGTGAGGGTACTCTAAGGTCTGCGTTAGAAGAACTAAGGGTATGCCTTGGTTGTGAATTACGGCAACCTAAAGACTAGGATGGACCAGCGTGATTCGGCGAGAATACGGTAGCCCTGTGATAGCAACTCGTCGTCTACCATCCATCTTGAGTCAGTCGAGATACGTGAAGCGGAAAGGCGGAGAACTCCAAAAGACCATATACTTGCTATCTAGTTATGGGTGAGGATGGCCATAGGTTAGTGGGGCATAGGGGGCCTGCGTATAGTTCTCATTTTTCCAAGGTGTGCCTTTCATTAGTTGATGTAGGGGTCGAGTGGGACCATAGCCACTGGAATAAAAACAGACCTTAGCATCTGCAGCGGCAGATATCTGAAAACTCCCGACCGAGTTCTGTGCTTCTTGATTTGCCCTGCCACGGACTTGGGTAGTACATATAGAGTACATGTGCATCTAGTCATCGAAAACGGTTCACGATACTTACACGGGGAAGGTCTAGGAACATATATCTCTTTAGGTAGTGTGTCCTAGACTAGGGGGCGTATTTCGTTAGGTAGCATAATCCCTAGTAGTCCTAGTTGGCATAAGCCCTAATCGAAATAAGGAGACGTGGCAGTCCAAACAATTACGGAAATGATGGCACTACGCTAATATAGTATACAGTTACGTAACAAAGTCTGTACGGTGAATGGAAAGGGACTGTACACATATGTGGGAAAGAAAATACGAGTAGGGGGTATCCACATATACGAGACACTAGGTTAATATGCTAGTACGTGAAAGTGAACGACATACGTTTAGCCTTGAGTGCTAATGATGAGATTAACCTAATAACTAAGAAAATATACGGAACGGTATATGTAGGGTTATACAGAAGTTTATTATAAGTTCACTCACACAGAACTTATGTTCTGACCCCCTCCTCATTACATACTTCCAGGTTAGGTTCATGACAGAGATGGTATAGCTTTGGATACCGGTTTAGCAGTATTGTTAATAAGGTAAAAGCTATGTTTTGACTATATTATATTTTAATCCTTCCGGTGTGAGATTCTCACGAGTTCTGACATAATTTCTTTATCTCTGTCCTTTTCTGTAGGATACCAGAGCACCCAACTGGGGTCTTGATGGACTGGATTTCTAAAACAATTCGGTCAGTCGAAATCCGGGTTGTTACATTAACTACGCAACCTAGAGCTCCGATACCAAGTGTGACGGCCCGCCCGCACCAACCGACATTTATGAAAGTGCGCAGTGCCAATGCCTGACTAGCACAGGACGGTCGCCAAAAAAGGAAAAGAAAGGAATTTGAACTAACAAGGAACCTGTAGAATGTCTCACAATGCTTGAGATAAAATATAATAATAACATACTTGACATAAAACAGGCGAGATAGTGCATAAGTTGAAAACTAAACCATAATCATCATAGTAGCGGAAATTCAAAATACAGCTTATTACAACTTCAACATACTATCTCTAAAGCAAAGAAAAAGGTACACTACTAATGCCCAAAGTAGTGACCAGCAACAACTCAGGGAGAATAGCTATATATATCATACGTGGAAGCCTCCTGCTCATCTCCGGTACAGCTACTCGTGCATAATCACCCGACCTGTCTCTTGTCTTCCCGTTTAAGAGCGCCCAGAGTAATAACAAGAGACATGAAACTTTTGGTCAGACAAAAGTCTGGTATGAGCGATAAGCAGCAAAACGGAACAATAACATGTATACATAACCATACCTGAACCTGGACCTGCAACCAAAGAGTTATCACAACAGGATGTACAATACTTTAAGGTGACACTAACATATGGTGAAATGATACGGGGAAGGGGTGTGCTTGTCATAGTGATATCAAACAATCAAGCATAGCAACCATCCTCACAGCTCTCACTCAGTGCGTAAAGCATACGATATCCACATCTTTGACCACCCAAATCCTTAGTTATGATCACTCTGCCCTATGGAGTCATGATGGCTCCACCGCACTGATCCATAACCACTAGTCCCTTGCTATGTCCACTCTGCCCCATGAAGTCATGACGACTCCACTGCACTGGCTCATAGCCATGCTACGATCACTCTACCCCATGGAGTAGTAACTACCCCACTGCACTGATCCGTAGCCTAACATCCGTCTTGGTGGTGAATAAAAGTTATGGACGTCGATAACCCCTTAGCACACGTCCCACAACAAAGCCCAACTCATAAAGCTAACTTGTTGGTTCCCAACTGGATCCGGAGTTCTACTTCCCATTTGGACTACCTTTGCATCTCGGGTTTCGGTCTCCTCCGGATCGATTCGGAAACAAGCTTCCATTCAGATCAGTCTCCCTTCCTCCTTCGGTTCGGTTCGGCCGTGATTTCCCCCATCGGGTCGGGTCGAGCTTCTTGGTTCGTGATGTCTTCTCCAGAGCGTTGGGTCGTCGCTCCAACTTCGGATCGTGAGTCTCTTCGGGTCGGGATTCTCCATGGGTCAAGCCTTCATCGGTCCGGGTTCGAGCTTCTTCCACCAGTCGGGATGCTTTGGATCGGTCGTGAGCTTCTGGTCCATGGTGCTCTGCGTCTTCCAAATCATCCGGTTGGTTTGTGGTCACTGGCCATGAGTAGGGTGTCACGACCGGGTCGGTTCGTGCCTCCTTCCTCCGATCCGATCCGGTTCGGGTCAAATTCCTGCAACTTTTCCAGCGAGCTATTCACGCCATACGACGGCGTTTTTGACCATTCTAACTTGACTATTCAATCACAAAGCATTCCAAATAGTATTGGCAACATGTATATTCAACCATAAACACCAAAACAACCATATAACATGCCAAAATGGATCAAACATACCCAAAACCCATGTTTTTCCCTTAATCCCCCTTAATCATGTTTAAGCATACAATTAGCAAAACTTGTCCAAATTATCCCAAATTTCTATCAGAGCTGTAAAATAGTATTTAAGAATTTTACAATTTTTTCCAGATTTTTCTGAGCCATAATTTCGCTAATTATCACTAATCACCCCTAATTAGCCGTAAATAGTGAAAAACAATGCAAATCACTCACCTTAGCCACAAATAAAACTTAGATCTAAAACTATCTCTGATTTGGGGTGTTTTCCTATGCAACTCAGTAGCTCCAACTCTGATTTGGTGTCGATTTGCCTTGATTTGATGTAGATCTTCTTAATTAATTATTAGAAGGTGATTTGGGATGATTTTAGAAGGTGGAGGCCATGGCTAGGGTTAGAGAAATGTTTTAGCCGGCTGAGAAAATGAAAATAGATCGTTTCCTAACTAATTTCAGCCTCCCCATAACCCTAATCCCGAAATGGGTTATGAGCCTAGCTGCTAATCACCCAAATTAGGCCCAATTAAGCTGTTTTTACCTTCTAAACCTTGTTTCAACCATACCTCCCAAACGGTGAGTCCGTTTGGCTAATGTGACCATTCTACGGAATTGTAAACCATCATCCGAATCCAATGGAAGTGGTTTCAGGTCAAAACTCCTTACCAATCAAAAGTTATGGCCGAAACAAGATCAGCTAACGGCAAAACGGTCATTTAAAAATTGGCAAAAATCATGAACATTGGAAATGACCCCACTAGTCGTTTCCCAAAGTTACACGACCATACGACTTCATACGAAAATAAATAAATATTCTACGATCCTTCGATACGTAGAATGCGGGTTGTTACAGTCGACCTTCAATACTTGGTCTTTACATAACAGCTCAAGATACTTAGATCCACTATAGGGTTGCCCACCTCTATTGGACTATCCGAGATAGATACGGGAAGGTTCAATAGATTTACTAATCGCTTGGAGATAAAACAATGGGTCGATCTAGAATCAAACAAGGTATATGCTGAATTTCCTAAAATAGAGATTATTCCTTCGAGTGTGGGCTACCCTTGGTCTCACGGGGATAGGCTTTGAACTGGGGTTGCTTCAATTGAATCGTTCTGGCCACTCTTAGGTACTTTGGGCTTTGGACAGTCTTTGGACATGTGTCCTTCTTCATGGCAGTTGTAACATTTTCCCTTGAACTCCTTTTTCGCTAACGAGGTCCTACAATCCTTGGCCTCATGGCCCTTGCGGTTGCACCTCGTACAAGTCTTTGCGTTCTTTCTAAATTTGTTCTTTTTCTTGTTCTTCCACCACTCCTTCTTCTTATTTTTACTGGAACCTTCTCCTTTCTCTCCCTCTTTAACCTCCTTGGAGCTTTCGGCTGCACAGAGGGTAGCGTCTCAACTAGAGTCTCAAAAGTTTCACCAAACGTTACTTGGGCTAACAAGGTTTCCTTCAATGGGTAGTTCAGTCCTTTGACAAACCTAATGGCTTTGTTTGTGGGAGTGTCTACCAACCCTCTCCCAAACTTACATAACTCAAGGAATTTGGATTCATATTCTTGCAGGCTCAAGCTTTCTTGCTTGAGGTGTATGAATTTCTCTAGCTGAATAGTCATTTCTGCCTGGGGTAAAAACTTCGCTTCAAACCGGGTCGTGAACTCACCCACGTAAAGATTCGGCCTTTGTTCTCCATTGATATTAATTTGCACCACTTTAGGGCTTCATCCTTCAAATGCCAGGCCACCACCCTTCTTTTTTTACTTCGTTGGGCTAGGCTATAGCCTTAAATATTCTTTCACAATCCATGATCCAAGATTGGGCACTAGCCAAGCCTTCCTTTCCAAAAAACGATTTCCCTTTAAGTTTCGTAAAGAACTTACAAAAGAGAGATAAGTCGAAGTCCACTTCAGCGGTAGGAGCAGTAGCCTCTAGGGGAGGATTTGCGAAAAGGAGATGTTCCATAGTACAGAGGTACTGCTGGAACCATTTAGGCAAGTATTTAGGCCTTACCTGGTTACCCTGCTTATTTTAATTTTCAGCCATTCTACTATTTGAAAAGAAAAGGCAGAATCTCTTAGTGAATACTCCTGAAATAGTATTTAATGCTGAAAACGAAAAAGATGCCTAGTATATATGCGTATGCTTATTGGGGTATATATATATATATTATATATAGTTTGAATTTTTTTTCAAGTCATGAATACGCCTCTTATACGTATATTTCCCTTACAATCGGGTAACCAAGGCTCTGATACCAAATGTAAAAACCCGCCCGGAATAGGCCTAAATTTCGACCTAGAAAAGGCCCATCGAAATTTAGAGCCATCCTAAACAGGTCATTGGTTCCTGTAAGGATTACATTTGCATAGATAATAATAACATATGCTTTGAATGGAAATCGCACACAACGGAAAGAGAAAATATAATGCCAAAAATAAGATGTACCATTTATTTCAAAACCTAAGAAGTACACAATTACAGTTACATCTGTTCAACAGGTACATCAAATAGTTCATTCTCATATGATTCCAAAAGAAGTAAAGTAATAACTACTAATGATATCATAATAACTTTGTCTTCTTCATCGACTTCAATCATGACTTCATCCATAGCTTTACCTCACCTACTGACCTGTTGGATGTTAAGGAGAGGGGTCTTAATATAAAGTTCTGTGTGATTGAAATATAGTGTTACTTAATATCCATACCCTATATTTTTAGTAGGTTACATATGTCAAGGTATGTCTACGCAGCACACAACAAACATCAAGTTTCTAATCAATTGGTTTAGGTATCCAAGTCAATCGCCCATTAGAGTTTTTAGGGTAAAGACCCAACGAGGTGGCATTCTCGGTTACTTATGGCCCTATTAAGGGTGGATTCTTACAATCTCTTATAACCCAACGTCGGACCCCTAAACCTTTCAGACCATGTCCTAGTACGTCAATGTTCTTAATTCTATTATCTCATTTGTAATATGAGAAGTAGTATTGCGAACGTTACTACTTAATTATATTACCCGGTAGGACACCTATGTTGCTTAAGACTTTCCTTAGACAGTTGGTGAGCATGCAATGGACACGTATCCTTTCAATTACCATTCTGTCCCTTGTTAAACCCTTACAAGATTCTAGAGGAAGTGGATATCGCCGTGAACTACCCTACTCTGTTACCGTTTTATGCCTAACTACTTTTAGAGAATAAGGACCCAAAGACCTACCTAAAATCTAGTAAGGGTAGGTCCTATGACTTTGTTTCCTCTCTAAGAAATAAACCTTCGGAGGGTCCCTAGTCCTAACCACTTAAGACCTAAACTAGATAAAAGGTGAGTCAGCCACTTAAGACCTTCTCAAGCCATAGTAAACCTGTCTGTTTTCACATGTTAGACTTATATATGTATATATATATAGTTGTATATATATATATATACACACACACTATACCTCTCACATTAAACCGTATACCTATAGATGCTGGATATGTCGGTCGGTTCCGAGCAGGCTTCTACTTCAAGTTGGTTTAACCCCGTGTCTAGCGTACTAAGTTTATGAATGTTCTATGACACCTAGACATCTCACATTAATTGGGCTTACTTGTGGTTGCTGGATTTGTCGGTTCCGAGTAGGCTTCTACCACAAATGGCAACTAACCTCGTGTCTATGTGTCACTTATTTATACATTTAAGTCATTCCATATGTACGCACACACAAGAAAACAAATATATATGTATATTTGTTATTGGGACATTTCAAATTTGAATTCTAACTTAATCGCATTTATTACGTTAATACAACGTTAATTACGTTGATTATGTTTATATAAGTAATAATAGCGCCTAATTAATGTTAACATTCGTATAAATGGGGAAACGTTCTAATGAGGTGGCAAATTGTCAATTTATCCAATTTAAGGCATACAAGTAAGGTTTTTTTTCCTTATTTTACCGCTACAACATAAGCATGATGGCATAACGAACATATAACAAATAGTAGTGAATGGAAAATATATGCACATAACAATTACAACTTGTATCCTAGGCATGTAGAAATGATTCCAATATTGAATTAAAAATAGAGCATTACATACACCTATATATGTATGTTTATAATTCATATTTCACCCAATTCACCCTGTTTGTATTATGCACCTAAAAATGTTTACCTTTGACCTATTTGAATTGTGAATGCGTTTAGATCCAACATATACCCAATTTAAACCATGAAACATTCAAATCCAAACCTTTTTAGGACACAGTCTAATGAAAAGGTGAATCACGCAAAACATATATAATAGTACAACACTCATATTTACTTTAAATCCAATACAAAAACCACAATTCCACAAACCCAATTTATCATGACAATTTCACATGCAATTACAAGACACAAGATTTGGGGATTTTCATGTTTATATTATCAAATATCCAAATCTTCCTAGGCATATCAATTCACATGACAAACTAATAAAAACATGAATGTGCCTTAAGAAAAACTAGAATCCACTCACAAACTATATACGGAATAGAGAAAATTATTTGGTAGATCTGAAATTGCAACGATCTTTACGTTCAAGTGAGCTTCGGTAATCCTCCTAACAATATAAATATAAGAAACATACAATTAGAGTCTTATACATTTATATTTATGCCAAAGTCCGCAATCCTAAACTTTTACAAATTGGAATAGAGAGATTTAGAAGAGAGTTACAGAAGTAGAAGAAACCTTCACCCTATTCTCTTTGTTTTTCTATGGAATTTACTAGCATAGAGGCAGAGATGGAGAATAATTAGTGTTTCTAGTGTGTGGTATTAGGGGTTATTTATACTTGCTCAAGTGAGCATGAGACATTGGATCAATAAAATTTAATCCAAGCCTTCTATATAAATATAACCTCTTAGAAAACCCTTATCCACGTAGGCTGATTGGGCATTCAACTCGCCTAGTGGTCGACCAGCGGTCGGCACCCCTTAAGGGGGAGTGGTCGACCCTTTTGGGGCTGGAATGCCCAATTACGCTGTGTTGCTAACCTGTTTATTTTATTAAATACGTCCTTAATTTGCTTAATCCTTTTCCATATATGCAATATACGTCCCCCAGATCTTATCTCAAATTCAAATTTTGAATTTCCCTCTTTTATTTTGAATTTATAATTTGGACAATATATATAATATTCACATAATTATATATATATATATATATGTATAATTTCTGCGTACACTGTCCAAATTCATTTGTTCATAACATCTTCATACATTAACCCTTTTTAGCATATTATATATGAAAACGATTCAGAATTTCGCCACGAATCCAAACAAAAGAGTTTCATAGCTAAATTCATAAAGCTGCAAAAATCTCATTTTCCAGCCATATCATTTAATTGCTTATTTTTATTTATTTATTTATTCTTATGAATTTTATGGGGTGTTACAACCAGACTAAGGTGCCCTTTCGCCTCACCTCCAATGACTCACGTCCTTCCCTCCTGAATGTCGTAACTCAAAAAACCCACTCGCAAATTCCAACTCCGACCATACTCCCTCACGTCGACGCTGCTGAAATGGGTGTGACAAAAAATGCGATCAATTTGAAGGAAGCGCGAGCTAACGTGAAGACAATGAATTTGGGGTTCAGTGAATCAAAAATCAGATGTTTTCGTTTTGTTATTGAATCTATATCGGTTTTGAAAGAGAAGTTAGGAGGCAAATTATATTAATGGATGAAAGGAAATGATGTAGTGATGTTAGCATATAAAAGAAAACGAAGTAGAGTTTTGGATGCCCAATATAATTCAACCTTAATTTAATTTGTTGACAAAAGGCTATCTACCCTGCTTTATAAAATAGGATAGGCTTTACAGATGAAAATGACCCACGATCTTATTTTTATTTATTTTAAATTTTCGAAATCAATTCTAAAAAGGAATTGTGGGGCTTTGTTTTGGTTTGAACCACGAAGGTGCTGAACAACGGTTTTCATAAAGTGGAATATCAGTTTCCATCAATTGCGTGATGCTGGATGAAGGACACACACACACACACACACACACACACACACACACACACACATATATATATATATATGTTTTTAACAAAAACCGTTGACTATATGCATATGGGATACTTGTTCCAAAACGAAATTTATGTGTGCAAAGCTGGGGGTATGTCGGCTTCTTTCAGAAGAACTTGTGCGGCTTGTTTCCAAAGTCCAATTTCACTATAATTTATCCAGGCACAGTACGAACATATCTAGTGGAGATTTTGAAATGATAACAACGTCCTTGTCTAGATTATGTCTGAGGTTAAGAATTGATTTAGCAAGATGTAGGTCAAGATTTTGTTTAATTCTCAAAGATTTAAACCAGATTACGCTTGACGTGCGAAATTTCAGAAGATTTTGTTTTGGATTTCTCTGAAAGCGAATCAAATTTTATTAACGTGTAGTTATTGTTTGATATTTTTTATTCGCACGATCACAAGATACTCCCATTGACTTAAAACTGGAAATATTACAATAAATAGTCATTACAGATTTTATAAAATTGATTTTGTTGAAAACGAAAGTCATTTACAAAAAGGTTATTTTAAAGGCTTAGATAAATCGATTCAAATGTTAATTAATTCCAAAACAATTCAATTTAATGATAATTAATTATTATTGTTATCGTATATATCCAAATAGAACATCATATAGCTCCAAAATAAACATATTTGGATTTTAAACTCGATATTTCAGACAAAACAACGTTTGAATTACTTAAAATCGATTTATTTATAACATAAATCGTTATAACTTATAAACGATTCCATAGCGACTATTTGAAAATTTGATTTGTACATAACATACAATCTATAATATAAAATCTCAAATTTTATCTTTTATTAGAAAAAAATAGTTCAATAGATTCAAACGTTTCTTGTTTCAAAGAAATCCGACTTATACTGGATTCTATATATTCAATTGAAGTTCAAAACGTAATTTTACAAACTACCGCGATGTTACGAGCTCGTTTATAATTAAATAATAAAATTAAATGTTCAAACGTCGTTTAATAAATAAATTCATTATAAATCCCTTTTATAATTCTAATACAACATTTAAAACAAATTTAAATGTTTAAAAATAAACGGTTAAAAATCTGGGGCTTTACATTGCTCAGTCTTGCCGGGTTTCATAACATATACTAAAGCGTATGCAACATTAAATTCGCCTCCTTCTCCAAGACGTTGAATGCAAGTAACTACATTTACAAAAGTTGTCTAATTTCCCGTTGATTCCATACAAGATCCCATATTCGGAGTATCAGAATGTGTGCGAGATTTTTTTACCTGTCTCTCATGCATTAAGTCAATGAGCACAGTCATCTTTTCTTCATTTTCACCCCGTCGTTTTCTAGAACCGTGGCGTGAAGTTAGTTGAGAAAGGGGATTCATTGGAATTTGTGTTGAAGGAGGGATTGGTGGAGCTTCGTAAATTGGTGCATTCATTGACGGTTGTTGCAATGGGGGATTTGTTGGCGAATTCAAATTTGGAATATGATCATTTTGTGTTACATCCAATGGATTAAAAAACCCATCAAAATCCCATGTTCTATCAAATGTGCTCTGTCTTGAAAGTGGCATACTATTCTACGATGGTTGTATGGTTGCTACAGGAGTGTAGAATGACTGACCGGTAGCATTAGTCCCTCGAAATAATTGTTGCATCAGCTCCAAGTTTTCTAGCAGACGTTTCTTATATTTCATAATAAATGGTCCAAATTCCTTAAAAAAAATTTTTTTTGTAAGAATCTATCTTCAAAGAAACAGTTAAAAGTAAATTTCACGAACCTTAACACGATCTTCCCACCATTTCTCGCTTCTAGAAATCATTCCTTTACAAGCATCCCAACCAGCACCAGTCTTGTTCATCAGTGCATCCCATTTCATCCACTCTCGTCGAAGACTATCATATTTATGGCTGATCTTGTTTTCGTCTATTGGTTCGAGTTCTGGATAGTTTTGTATGGAACTGTTGTACTTTTCTGCAATGGCTTTGTGAACACCCTTTTTGTTGCTGCCACAAGCTGTATATGCCTCAACAGCACATTGCAACATAATCTGAGTTGCGGTAAATGACTAGTGATGTGCACTTTTTCTGTTGGCCATACTGGATAAAGGAAAAATAATATTTATAAGAAATCATTAATAAAACGCAAAAAAACTATGTTAAGTAACGGTATATAACATAAACAACAAACTGAAAAAAACCTGATTTCTGCTTGGACTTGGTTGAATGAAGTATAGAAGAGTAGATGGATTGAAGAGAGTGGAGTGAAGAAGTAGTAGGGGAAAGGTGACTTATAGAGAGGGAAATGGGACGTTAGAAATCAAGCCGTTGGCGTCCGACGCTTGATTTCCAATGTCTCTCTTGCGCTCCTTTTGAGCAGAGAAACTTTTTTTGGCGTCCGACACGAAAACCCCAACCAGCGTGGCATTTAAAGACTATTAACAAAATTTTCAGAAATCTTGAAAATTTTCTAACACCTTAAATTTCCGAAAATTTTCGGCAGAGTCTCCCCTATACGGAGGGACTTCTGCGATATTGCAGTAATAAAAAATATATATGCATCGACCTACACGGTCGGAAAAAAAAATTGAAATCCCAATTTTTGTATTTTTCCGTATGTGTAACAACCAAGAAAATCAAAACCAATTTAAAATTTTTATTTTGGTTATTTTAATGAATTTTGAATAGTTAAAATAATTTATTTTAAATAGTAATGATTAAAAATTTATTTAAATCGAAGTTAGAACGAATATATTTATTTTAATTTTAAAAGGAGTTAGAAATAGCGCGGTAGTTTGAAAATTTGAATTTGAACTTTGGCTGAATGTACAAGATTCAAAATAAATAGGATTTCAGTAAAACCAAAAAAATTAGAATCTGTTTAAAAATATCTTTCCAACGAATCTAAAAAATTGAAATTTCATAGCGGGAATAAAAAGTTATGGTCAGTTGAATACTTAGAATAGTCGCTATGGAATTTAATATAATATATAGCCCGTATAAATAGCCATTTTGCAAACGACCTCCATTTTCGATGAAACCATGCTGGTTGAATCCGAAATGTCAAATT
This sequence comes from Allium sativum, assembly GCA_030737875.1. NCBI lineage: Eukaryota > Viridiplantae > Streptophyta > Magnoliopsida > Asparagales > Amaryllidaceae > Allium > Allium sativum. The sequence goes on from CM060922.1 coordinate 393,142,358, forward strand.
ATTGCAAGATTCCAATTTTCATAATTTTTTGAATTAATATGTGAGTGTGGCAAAAGAAAATGTGTTTTGTCAATTTTAGTCAATTTGGATCGACCAGAAAATGGCCATTTTTCAAACAGTCTCCAAATTCGATGAAATTAATTTTGTTATTACTGTATTGTCAAAACATAGCTAGATTTATTTTTTGGGAATTTTTAGAGTCAGTATGTGGCCTCGGTAAATTAAAATGTACGATCAAATTAAATAATAAAATGTTTTATTATTTAATTTAAAGAAAAATGTGCTGAAACGATCAAACGGGCTTACAAAACATATTCCATTGTGTCCGGAATAGGGGTATTTAGCTGGGGGCGACAGTCATTGGATTTGATTTGGAGATCGGGTGAGTAAACATTATTTTTTTTAAATTAAAAGAATTAAATAAAATAAATATACGTACAAATACGTCGTATTCAGTAAAAACCCTAAATTATCGTTATACAGCCGTCTTCTTCATCGATCAATGGCGTAGGATGCTCAAAATAATCCTCCTCAAATCCATTCAATCCTCACATTAAAAACAATCGATCCTTAAGGGAATTTTGTTATGGATATTGCCCTCTTCAAATCAGTACGGCTTTGATCTTCTATCGCTCAGTATATTGCTCGAATAACGCACCCAAACTCTTGTTGCTCACCTGAGAATTGCGCCTCCAAGAAGCGCGCGAGTTGATTGAGGACGGAGGTGCGACTAGCTCCCTCGAAGGCCGTCGAAGGGGTGGCGGCTGATCATCTTCACGTCGACGGTGGCGCTCGCGAAGTGGAACCCTAGGTTCGAACCTGGGTGTTAGAAACTGTCGGCTTTCAAATCTGATGTAGAAGAAGGTTGTTTAATTTATTTAATTATTTATTATATTTAAAATGTTAACAACTTTCATAAAATCACATCTCGCTCATACGATAACGAAATTCGATGAAACTGGAAGCGTTGGGACCGTAAATTCGAGATCTACATTTCAGAATAGACCACGGAATATTTGGAGCATTCTACAATTTTAGAAGAAATAAAAATCAAGGTGATATTTCTATATCCGAAATAAATAAATAAAATTATATTATGTTGCAGACAGAGTTTAGAAACTCCCGACACCGTCGTCCACATACCATAGACGACTTGATTGTATTGTGGTGTGAAATTGGTTGAATTTTGGTGATTGATTGTGATTGAAACGAAATCGATCATGTTTGTGGAAAATTCAATTATGTAGAAAAAAATGTATCAGGAAAAATGAAAACCCTTGTATCGCCGCGAGGCCTATGTTAGCGCGAGGGGTCGTACTAGGGACGGTGTCGGTTTTTAATTACCCTGCCGTTATGCTGCCGAAATTTTCTGAAATATTTATGTGTTGTCAAATATTCATGTTATGACATAAAATTGTTTGAACAATAAAAATTATATTTTTATTGAATATCTAAGTTAAAAATGATCATTATTTGAATATAAAAATTGTTTAACAATAAAAATACATTTGTATTTTATTTATATAAAATAATCATTATATGTTAATATAAAAATTCACATTTTTATTGTAAGCTAAATATGGTCATTGGTTGCAATAATAAAAATGTTTTACATTGAAATTCACATTTATGTAAATAAATCTTTTTAAAATAGCCATTGCAAAAATAAAAATGTTTTACATTGAAATTTACATTTTATGTAAATGTAAAAAAATAGCCATTGCAATAATAAAAATGTTTTACATTGAAATTTATATTTTTATGTAAATGAATTTTTTTTAAAATAGCCATTGTGTAATAAAAATGTCTTTACTTTGAAATTTACATTTTTATTGTAAATGAAATATTAAAAATGAATATTGTTATATAAAAATGTGTTTACTTTTAAATTTACATTTTTAATGTAATAAAAGAATGAATAAAAGGTATACATTTTTAATGTAATAAAAGATCACATAAGGAAAAATTACATTTTATTGTAATAATAGAATGAATAAAATTTTTACATTTTTAATGTATTAAAAGATTACATTTTTAATGTAATAAAAGAATGAATAAAAAAATTTACATTTTTAATGTAATAAAAGATTTCATAAGAAAAGATTACATTTTTACTGTAATAAAAGAATGAATAAAAAGATTACATTTTTTAATGTAAGATAGAATGATTAAAATATTCAAGTTTTGAATAAAATGGTGTTAACATAAAAATCACATTTTTGTGTAATAGTGAAACATTAAGATATTCAAGTTTGAATAAAATTGTGTTAACATAAAAATTACATTTTTATGTATGTATGAATCATATAAAAGATTCAAGTTGTGATAAAATTGTTTTGACATTAAAAAGTATATTTTAATGTATGTATGGATCATATTAAAAGATTCAAGATAATAAAGTTGTGTTTAACATTAAAAATTACATTTTTTTAATGTAATATATGATTTCATATAAAAGAATCAATGTTGAAAAGGAAATGTGATTAAACATTAAAAATTACATTTTTTAATGAAAACACGATTCATTTAAAATAAATCATTGTTTGATAAAAAATGCTTAACATAGAAAAATACATTTCTAAATGTAAGTATGATTCATTCAAATATTCCTTGTTATGATTAAAAGGATGTTAATTATATTTAGAGAGGAAGTGATTTGAAATCGTTGAAAGAATTAATATATATATATATAAATAAAAATAAAAATAAAAATAAAAATGAATCGCACTGCTGCAGTTCGCGATTTGGAATCGTAACTTCAAACGATTATACCGAGAGATCTGACCGTCGGATTTTCCCAAAACAGGAACTGTTGGGTTCGCTTTGGAAAGATCTTTCCAATGATATAAAATTTGCTATGATCCAACAGTTAGTTTTTGAGAAATGTGTAAATCAGATTTTGATGAAAACAGTGCCAGGGTCATGTAATGACCTGAAGCGTCGTTAAATTAAAAATGGCTATTTGTATATAAATAAAAACAGCGATAAATCATTATAAAATATTATGAACGATATGGAATGAAAAGAAATGATTTGAATTATATTTATTCGAGAATTATTTTAAAAGTCCAAGTTAAATCTCAATTCAAATAATTATATGACGATTGGAAGTTGAAGATATTGAAGACGGTGGTTGAAGACCGGCTATCTTCACATCGAATGGATGACTACTGATTCCCTTGATTGGTTAGCTCCTAAGAAAGGGTTACAGTGGAAGTTGTCCGGACGTACTTATTGATTGTCTGGATATGCGAGAACCTCTCTTCCGTATTGGACATATGGAACAAGGAATAAGGTGTCTCCGATTTCGTTTAGACCCAGAACGGACTTGTAAATGGATGTATGTCTAACATTGGACTTTATTTTGTGCTATTTGATTTCTATTAAATATATATCTGTTTGGTGGCAGAGAATTTATTCTCTTGCTTAACACCCTTCTCTGAGACGTACGAGCTTAGAGGTTATATATCGATAGACATCAGTCGCATGGCGTGAATTGTCAGTGTGGCATGCCAAGATGCAAATGATCAAGGCTTTTTGTTGAAAAGCAGAGCCTTGTGGTTGATGATCAAAGCACAACTTTATTTAGCACAGCTTTGTGTATAGCGTTACTTCACGAGCCTCACACCCCGGTATGAACCAGAAACTGGAGAAGGATCCAGGGAGAACATGCGTTTCTTTCTAGCTAGAAGTGGTGTCATGGTATGGAGCCCAGGCATTTTTAATTATGTGGATGATGGAAAGTGAGGTACCTCGGATTGGAGTCCCTAGTGGCTCTTTATTTACGCCCCATAGGGCGGGGAGATGTATTGTCCAGGAATTTTATATAATCCATCAACATATGTATGGGCAGGCCCTGTAGCTCCTAAGGGCTTGACTGAGTACTTGTCCTGAGGCTCGGACTAGAGAATCTCAAATTCGGTAAGGACGATCCCTTGCCTTGGTTCATGATGGAAATCCAACTTCCAATACGACACAATGCGGTTTTGATTGTAAAACTAGTACAGCGACATAGTATATGGTAGATATGCCGTCTGCGATTGATACATTATGATTGAAATTGTTTTTGCAACATATATACACTAATAATAATATCAATCTGTTTTATCGTATCAAGCATTTTTGACCATTATAAGGTAAAACTCTATCCTCCGGTTTGCCTTGCATTGTGTGATTCGACTTGATTCTTATAATGGTTTCATTTTTCTAAAAAACATTGCATTGTTTAACGATTTACTTTATTTATGCACTGGCAATCCAGTGGAGTAAACCCATTCCGCATTAGCAGCGAGGTCCTATGATTAGCCTTATTATTAATTAGGTTAAGTAGATTTCTCGTACCAATCTCATGACTGACTCGTAGTTTGTTTCACTTTGCAAACTCGGGTGCTCTCTTTTCCACACAGGCAGCCTTGTATTCAGGTTTTAGCAAACTCATTCTGGATAGCTATGGAGCTGAAGATGGATCCTATCATTTCTATTATGTTGTTCAGACTTCATTTAGTATATTATGTTTGATTCCACTGTAGACATTTTATATTAAGCTGAAACTGTATTATGTATTAAGTATGGTCCTATTATGCTTTGTAACTCTGATGATATATTATTCCCTGTGTAATTTGATGTACATTATCTGTTGTAATTATGTATTTCTGTTCTGTTGTTATTGTTTATGTGTTATATTCCAATGATTATCCTTGCTTTCGTACTACGGGAGTTTGGGGTCATCACAGTTGGTATCAGAACTTTGGTTAAACTTAGCTCAAAATATAACATATTAACAAACTTGACAGAAGTTGAATCAACAGTATTCTAAGGTGAATAACTCATTATAGATAGAATCACTAATGTCCTAGAATGAGTATAGTTGAATAAAATACACCCCAATAGATTCATTTACATTTAAATATATGTCTATATGCTTTACAATATCTTTTCTGTTGACTTGACTCTTTGTCTGCTATTTGCAGACATAGTAGAAAATGAGTGGCAGAAACAGAAGAAGTAATTTTATGGTTCAGCAATCTAATGTGCCGATTGTGCTCCCACAACCAGAACCAGATCTAGAAGCTCTAGTAATGAAGTATCAAAATCTGGGTGGAGTACCATTCTAGGGCAAAGAATCCGTTATTGAAACACAAGCATGGATGCGTTCTTCTGAGAGAATCTTTCAAGGCTTGAAGCTGAGAGATGATCAGAAAAGATTACTGGCATCTTGGGCACTCAAAGACGAAGCTTTAATCTGTGGGAAACTGTTACTGAGGAAAATCCAAAAGGTAATATTACCTGGGATAGATTTAAGGAAATTTTCAAAGAAAGATTTATTCCTCCAGAAGTAACTGAGCGGCTATATGATGAGTTTTACAATCTGAAACAAGGAGATATGACCATCCAAGAATATCAGAATAAATTCAATGAACTTTCTCGTTTTGCCCCAGAACTAATTCGAGATCCTATAAGGAAGAATCTGAGATTTATCAAAGGACTTCAAAAGAAATACAAAGGTAAAGTACTTGCTCATGCGAATCTTCCTTTTTCTAAGATGATACAAATGGCTTATCGCTATGAGTATATTGATAAGCAACATGGTTGGGAAGATGAAGAGGAAGGCAGCTCTAGCAGCAAAAGGAAGTTTGAAACTGATAGCCCTGAGGCAAGTACAAAGCCCGAGGTTAGTAAGAAGCCTAAAGCTGATAAGAAATAGGTTGAATCTAAAAAAGAACCGTTAACGACTGCCATATGCAATAACTGCAATAAGCAAGGCCATTTATCGATAAATTGTAGATCTCTAAAGAAACGAGCAAAGGATGGATCTAATTCCATTAAGAAGCAAAGAGATCTCATTGTAAAAGGAGATTCCATAAGTGCTACAAGACAGGTCATGTTGCAAGGGATTGCCTACTGTTAAAGGAGTCTGTAGTAGCTTATGTAAACGATGTAGCAGAAACTCCAACACCCTCAGCTAGTCAGCAAAGGCCAGATGTTTTGGAAGGTACTCTTACTGTAAAAAATATTCCAATTAAAGTATTGTTCGATACGGGCACGTCACAAAGCTTTATCTCAAGTAATACAGTCAAGAACCTAAATTTAAAATTAAGGAATCTTAAGGAATCGATTAAAGTTCATAATCCAATCGCTGATTCCCTTGTTCTTGGTTTGTATTGTAAAGTGCCCGTCTCTTTTTCCTATTATCGGTTTCCTTGTACCTTGATCGTTATAGATTTTTATGAATTTGACATCATTCTCGGGCTGGATTGGTTAACCAAATATGAACCTGAAGTTAAATGTGTAGAAAGAGTTGTTAAAATTAAAACAAAGCTTGCCAATATTGTTATACCCTGCGTAGGCTCAGGTTCAGACAGAAAAGAATGTTGGGCCCCTCTTGAGGTTTCTCCCACTGCTATTGAAAATATTCCCGTCGTTAAGAATTATGCGGATGTGTTTGAAGAAGTTGATAGCTTACCTCCGCGAAGAGAAATTGACTTCAGGATTGACTTAGTTCCGAATGCAAGGCCAGTTGTGCATCCTATTCGAAGAATGACATGGAAAGAGAAAGAAGAATTGGGTAATCAAACTAAACAGCTTTTATGGAAAGGTCTGATCAGGCCTAGCTTTTCAAATTGGGGTGCAGCAGTAGTGTTTGTTCCAAAGTCAGATGGTAATCTTAGATTATGTGTTGATTACCGAGATTTAAATAAGCAGACACTCAAGAATAAATACCCATTGCCCTGTATAGATGATTTATTGGATCGTTTGAATGGAGCGAAAATATTTTCTAGAATGGACCTAGCTACAGGTTTCCATCAACCGCTAATTTCCGAAGAATGTGTTCCTTTGACAGCTTTCAGAGGTCCAGACATATTTTATGAGTCGTTAGTAATGTCGTTCGGCTTATGCAATGCTCCTGCTTATTTTGTCGATTTAATGAACAGAGTATTTCGCGATGTCCTAAATAAATTTGTGCTGGTTTTCATTGATGACATCTTAATCTTCTCTAAGTCAACTGCCGAGCATGAAAAATATTTGGAACAAGTTTTGGAAATTCTGAGAAAGAATGTATTAAAGGCCAAATTTTCTAAATGTATATTCTGGCAAGAAGAAGTGAAGTTCCTCGGTCATGTAGTGTCGACGGAAGAAATTTCAGAAGATCCAAGTAAAATCATAGCCATTCAAGATTGGAAACAGCCTAGCATGCCTATAGAAGTCAAAAGTTCCCTAGGATTTGCTGGCTATTTGTGACGACCCCAAAACCCCGTACGACGGTGTCAAGGGTAATCTTTGGAATATAACACATAAACAGATAGTAGCAGAACAAAAATAAATAAATACACCAGATAATGAACAAATAATCAATGGATAAACAATAATCATCAGAGTTACACAGTATACAGGATCATACTTAGTGCAAATACAGTTCAGCTATACATAAATGTCAACAGCGGAAAACAAACATAATATGTACAATAGGAGCTGAACAGCATAAAAAGAGATAAATGATAGAATCCATCTTCAGCTCCAGCTATCCAGAAAGAGCCTGCTAAACCTGAATACAAGGCTGCCCATGTAGAAAAGGGGCACCCGAGTTTGCAAGTGAAACAAACTACATGTCAGTCATGGGACTGGTATGAGAAATCTACCTATCACATTTATAATATGGCCAATCACAGGACCACGCCACTTTCTGGAACGGGTTTACTCCATTGGATTGCCAGTGCTTTAAAACAAGTAAATCTTTTAAACATCGCAATGCTTTTTATAAAAATGAAGCCATTATAAGACTCAGTTCCCATCACACAATGCAACGCAAACCGGAGGATAGAGTTTTACCTTATAATAGCCAAAATATGCTTGATACAAATAAAACAAAAGAATTCTTAATCAGACTCCAACTGTAAAATAGTAAGAGAACGATTCCATAGGTATTAACCCCGAAGGCCGAAACCAACATTAGAGCAATACCCAGGAAACCACCCATCTTAGCTCGTTTCCAGTTAGTTTCTAATTTTATAAAACAATCATAAATATCAATCATAGACGACATTAATGCCCCATACCACTATGTCGCCATATATAGGTATACAATCAAAACCGCACAGTCACGTATTTGGAAATTGGATTTCCGTCATGAACCAAGGCAAAAGATAGTCCTTACCGACTTCGAGACAATCTAGCCCATGTCTTAGGAACAGCCGCAACTGCCCCTTGGATTGTCAGGGCCGGTCCACCGATGTGGATTATTATACCTGAACACTACGTTTCCCCACCCTTTGGGGCGTAAACGAGCCAACGAATGACTCCATCGGTCCCGGATCGACCGATATATCCGAGGTGCCTCGCAACAGCAACAACCACATAAGTGAAAATAATATAAATGTCAGCCAGTTTAAGCACCGACATCACCTCTAGCTAGAAAGAAACGCATGTCCTCCCTGAGGTCCTCTCCCGTTTCTGGTTCATACCGGGGTGTGAGGCTCGCTAATTCACGTTATACACAAAGCAACGCCACACAGGCGGTGCTTTGATCATCAAACACAAGACTTTGCTTTCCAACAGAAGCCAGATCACTGCATCTTAGCATGTCACACAGGCAATTCACACCATGCAACTGATGGCTATCACTCACACAGAATGAATTCCAATGTCAGACACACAGTCCATTTGTAAGTCCGTTCTGGGTCTGAACAAAACCCGAGGCACTCTATACCGAGCATACCCATCGATTTCCACGTACGTCTGGACGATCACCACTCATTATCCATATTTCGGGATGCCTCCCAATCAGGACATCGGTTACCATCCAAACGAGGTGAAGATCTCCGGTCTTCGACCACCGTCTTAATCTTTGATTTCTTATCGTCGATTCAATTACTCAGAATGGGATAAACCCGGACTTTCTGAGCAACTCGCGTATATAATAAATAAGTGCTACATAAACACGACATACGCTCTATCCCAATTCATTAGTCAATAACCGTCAATCAGTAAGAGAACGATTTCCCAAATATTAACCCCGAAGGCTGAAACAACATCAGATCAAAACCCAGGAAACCATTCGACTTAGCCAACCTTCAGTTAGTTTCTAAATTTCATATTCCATATCGTTTATAATATTTTATAACGATTTATCGCTATTTTTATTTATTTAAAAATAGCTAATTTATTCAAACGACGCTTCGGGCCAAAACGCGGCCGTGGCGCTGTTTTTCTTCAGATTTGATTTACACATATCTAAAAATCTACCCGTTGGATCATCACAAAATTTATATCATTAGAAAGATCTTTTCAAAGCGAATCCAACGGTTCCAGTTTTGGGAAAATCCGACGGTCGGATCTCCCGGTACAATCGTTTGAAGTTTCGATTTCAAAATACGAACTACAGCGTCGTTATTCGATTTAATTTGATTATATTTTTATATATATATATATATAAATATAATCGATTCTGGCGCTGTTTCTCTTCAGATTTGAATTAAACATTCCAGACAATCCAACCGTTGGATCTTTGCTAAGTTGGTGTCGTTGGAAAGTTATTTCCAAAGCGAACCCAACGGTTTCGGTTTCGGGAAAATCCGATGGTCAGATCTCCCGCACTAATCGTTTGAAATCACGGTTTCAAAACATGAACTGCAGCTTCGTTATTCGATTTATTTTAATTATATTTTTATATATATATAAATATAATCTATTCTTCGATTTCAAAACCATATTCTTTTCATACCTTTGATAAAAATGATATTTTTATCCAACTGACTTCTATTTCAACACTTCACTATTTTTAACTATTCATGTATATGATAAAAATGTGATTTTTATTGTAAAACAATTTATTTCAAAACACGACTATTTTATATAGTTCATATAGATGGTAAAAATAGGATTTTTATTATAAAACAATTTCTTTCACAACACGACTATTTTATATAGTTCATATAGATGATAAAAATATGGTTTTTATTATAAAACAATTTATTTAAAACACGAATACCATTCAACACATGAATTTCTATTCAATGAATGAATTTCTATTCAACACATGAAGGTTTTTTTATAGTTTATATATATATATATAAAGGTGATTTTTATATTTAAAACACGAATACCTTTCAACACATGAGTTTCTATTCAACGAATGAATTTCTATTCAACACATGAATGTTTTCTATAATTTATATATATACAATAAAAATGTGATTTTTATTGCAAAACAATTTATTTCAAAACATGACTATTTTATATAGTTCATATAGATGATAAAAATATGATTTTTATTATAAAACAATTTATTTCAAAACATGGATGTCGTTCAATACATGAATTTCTGTTTAACACACGAATATAGTTTCAACACATGAAAATAATTCTAACACATGAATATTATTCAAAATTTCGGCAGCATAACGGCAGGGTAGTTAAAACCGGGGCCGTCCCTTGTACGGCTCCTCGCTCTACCTTAAAGCCTCGCAGCTTTTGACAATGGGGATTTCATGCATCTAGTTCGCACGCAGGCGGCATGTATATTTTTCATTTCCACAAACTAATCCTATGTGGTTTCAACCATATAATTCTCAACCATAAACGGGTATTTTTCAACCACAATCAATCAATTTCAACCACAAACAATTCTAATCAACCATTCGTAATCAACCAATTTTCACACCAATCACAACCAATAAATATCGTCCATGGTTTGTGGACGAGGGGCGTATATATATATATATATATATATATTTATATAAGTATATTTCACTTCTATTCAACACATATATAATTTTTACAACGCATATATAACATATACATCGAACGCACAACCTATACAACGCTTATACATGAGGTGTACAATGCTTATATAAGTCACATATCGAATATATAATTTATACATCGTCGTTTTCCATATCGTTTATAAATTAGAAATCTCACATTGGGTTCCACTCCACCAAAAATAGCAGAAGGCTCAGAAAAATATGCGATCTCTTCTAGAATGTAGAAGACGTCCATACGAGTCTACCGTCTCTTGTTTCACTGAATTTCGTCAACAAACGAAAAAGATATGATTTTTACAGTGAAATCAAAAACCGTAGCGCTTTAAACTGCTATAATATAGTTTATTTTAAAATCAGTCGTTACCTCGTTTTGATGTTCTAACCTAGGTTTTAGTTTTTCTCCAAATCCGCGCAACTTTAAGATGATCAGCCAATGCTACGTCGTAAAGGGAGGAGAGGGCTCTCTGGCGCCATGCTCGATGCTCGGATCGATGGTGAGGAGGAGCTCCGGCGGCGCAAGGAAGGTTGCGATTTCGAGGGCTCAGAACTTCGTGGATATCGAACGATAAAATCCAAGGCCAGTATGGATTTGAAGCTAACGAAATTCCCTTCAGAATTGTCTACTAGAGCTCGAGATTTCGTTGTGTGGTTTAGAAGATAATGAGGAGAGAAGAAGTGAAGCTCCGCCGCCGTATATCGCGATTGTGAGGGAGAAGACTGTCGGGGGGAAGCTGATGTGGACCAATCATTTTTTTTATATTTATAAATTTTAAAACCCAAAAATACCCCTTGCCTCCTACGAACTCCAATCCAAACCCAACGACTGTCGTTCCTAGCTAAATACCCCCATTCTGAACACAATGGAATATGTTTCGTAGGCACATTCGACCGTTTCAGTCAGTTTTCCTTCAAATTAAAATATAAAACATTCAATATTTAATTTGAACGTACATTTCATTTTGCCGGGGCCACATATTGATTCTAAAAATTCCCGAAAAATAAATCTAGCTATGTTTTGATGATACGTTCCAACAAAACTAGTTTCGTCGAATTCTGAGACCGTTTGAAAAATGGCCCATTTCTGGTCGATCCAATTTAACTGTAATTGACCAAAACACGTTTTCCTTTGCCGCGCTCACATATTAACTTCAAAAAATTTGAAATTTGAAACCTAGAAATAGTTTAACATCCCGGATCCAACAAAAGTGGTTTCGTCGAATTCCGAGGTCGTTTGCAAAATGGCCATTTTCACGGGCTATATAAACTCTATAGCGACCTTTTTGAAAATTCATTTGGCCATAACTTTTGCTTCCCGCTATGAAACTTCGATTTTTCAGATTCGTTAGAAAGGTATTCACTAACAGATTTAAATATTTTTGGTTTCACTAAAATCCGTTTTGTTTTGCACCCGGTACAGTCAGTCAAAGTTTGAATTCAAATTTTGAAACTACCGCGCCATTTCAGGCCTTGTTTATAATTAGAATTAATTATATTCATTTTCAAATGTCGATTCAAACTTACTTTTCATCGTTATTATTTAAAATATTTATTTTAAATATTTTAAATTCACCATTTTAGCCAATTTAAAATTTTTAAATTGGTTCAGATTTTCCGGGTCGTTACACTATTATCGGAAATTCGTTAAAGATTTTTTGAAACTGTCTTGTCCATTAACAAAGCCTACAAAGAAGCATACAAAGTTTAATTGAACACCTGAGTGAGGCAGCTTTCCAAGACCTGAAATTGAGGTTGACCACTGCTCCCGTGTTGACCATTATTGATGGCAATCAAGATTTGATAGTCTATACCGATGCTTCAATTGAAGGTATTGGTGCGGTGTTAATGCAAAGAGGCAAAGTATTTGCTTATGCTAGCCATCAGTTGAAGCCGCATGAGAAGAGATACCCTACTCATAATTTTGAGTTGATGACCATCGGGTTTGCTTTAAAGATATGGAGGCACTATCTTTTGGGTGAGAAGTTTGAATTATATACAGATCATAAATCCTTGAAGTATCTGTTCACCCAAAGGGACTTGAATTTGAGGCAGCAACGTTGGTTAGAATTTCTTGCAGCCTATGATCTGTACATCTTGTATACTCCAGGGAAAGCCAATGCTGTAGCCGATGCGCTCAGCAGGAAGAATGCGGTCGTCGCTAATCTTATCATTGCCAACCTTATCATTACACCTTCGTTAATTGACAAAACCTCTGCTCTTTAGAAGGATGATGAATTTATTCAGAGAATTAGTAAAAGAGTTCGGGAAGGTGAACCCTCGAGTTTCCAAATTGATAACAAAGGAGTATTGAGGTTAAAAGGCCGAATTTGTGTCCCAAGTATCGCTGAGCTCAGAAGAGAAGTAATGGATGAATGTCACAAATTCCAGCTTTATATTTATCCAGGGGTAGTAAGATGTATCATGATCTCAAGCGCACGTTCTGGTGGAAATCTATGAAAATAGACATTTCCATTTATGTTAGTAGGTGTTCCACTTGCCAACAAGTCAAGAGTGATCAGCAGAAACCTGCCGGATTGTTACAACCACAAGAGGTTTCGAGTTGGAAGTTTGAAAAATGGCCATTTTCTAGTCGATCCAAATTGACTAAAATTGACAAAATACATTTTCTTTTGCCGTGCTCACATATTAATTCCAAAAATTATGAAAATTGGAATCTTGCAATAATTTGACATTCTGGATAACCAGGGTGGTTTCATCGAAAACGAAGGTCGTTTGCAAAATGGCTATTTATACGGGCTATATATTATATTAATTTCCATAGCGACTATTCTGAATATTCAACTGGCCATAACTTTTTATTCCCGCTATGAAAATTCAGCTTTCCGGATTCGCTAGAAAGATATTATTAAACAGATTCTGATATTTTTGGTTTCACTAAAATCCGACTTATTTTGCATCCTGTACATTCAGTCAAAGTTCGAATTCAAATTTTCAAACTGCCGCGCTATTTCTAATTCCTTTTATAATTAAAATAAATATATTCGTTCTAACTTCGATTTAAATAAATTTTTAATTGTTATTATTTAAAATAAATTATTTCAATTATTCAAAATTCAATAAAATAGCCAAAATAAAAATTTTAAATTGGTTCTGATTTTCCGGTTGTTACATAAAATAAATCATTGTTTGATAAAAAAATGCTTAACATAGAAAAATACATTTCTAAATGTAAGTATGATTCATTCAAAAATTCCTTGTTATGATTAAAAGGATGTTAATTATATGTTAGAGAGGAAGTGATTTGAAATCGTTGAACGAATTAATATATATATATATATATATATTAAAATAAAAACGAATCGCGCTGCTGCAGTTCGCGATTTGGAATCGTAACTTCAAACGATTATACCGAGAGATCCGACCGTCGGATTTCTCAAAACTGGAACCTTGGGTTCGCTTTGGAAATAACTTTCCAATGGTATAAAATTTGCTATGATCCAACGGTTCGATTTTGAGAAATGTGAAAATCATATTTTGATGAAAACAGCGCCATGGCCATGTAATGACCTGAAGCGTCATTAAATTAAAAATGGCTAACTTTATATAAATAAAAATAACGATAAATCATTGTAAAATATTATAAACGACATGGAATGAAAAGAAATGATTTGAATTATATATATTCGAGAACTATTTGAAAAGTCCGAGTTAAATTTCATTTCAAATAATTATACGACGATTGGAAGTCGAAGATATTGAAGACGGTGGTTGAAGACCGGCAATCTTCGCATCGAATGGATGACTACTAATTCCCTGGATTGGTTAGCTCCTAGGAAAGGGTTACAGTGGTTGTTGTCCGGACGTACTTGTTGATTGTCCGGATATGCGAGAACCTCTCTTCCATATTGGACATATGGAACGAGGAATAAGGTGTCTCCGGTTTCGTTCAGACCCAGAACGGACTTGTAAATGGATGTATGTCTGACATTGGACTTTATTCTGTGCTGATTGATTTCTATTAAATATATATCTGTTTGGTGGTGAGAATTTATTCTCTTGCTTAACACCCTTCTCTGAGACGTATGAGCTCAGAGTTTATATATCGATATACATCAGTCGCATGGCGTGAATTGTCAGTGTGGCATGCCAATATGCAAATGATCAAGGCTTATTCTTGAAAAGCAGAGCCTTGTGGTTGATGATCAAAGCATAGCTTTATTTATCATAGCTTTGTGTATAGCGTTACTTCGCGAGCCTCACACCCTGGTATGAACCAGAAATGGAAGAAGGATCCAGGGAGAACATGCATTTCTTTCTAACTAGAAGTGGTGTCATGGTATGAAGCCCAGACATTTTTACTTATGTGGATGATGGATAGCGAGGTACCTCGGATTGGAGTCCCTAATGGCTTTTATTTACGCCCCATAGGGCGGGGAGACATATTGTTCAGTAATTTTATATAATCCACTAACATATGTGTGGACTGGCCCTGTGGCTCCTAAGGGCTTGACTGAGTACTTGTCTCGAGGCTCGGGCTAGAGAGTCTTGAATTCGATAAGGATGATCCCTTGCCTTGGTTCATGATGGAAATCCAACTTCCAATATGACATCATGCGGTTTTGATTGTAAAACTAGTACGGCGACATAGTATATAGTAGTTATGCCGTCTATGATTGATACATTATGATTGAAATTGTTTTTGCAACATATATGCACTAATAATAATATCAATCTGTTTTATCAAATCAAGCATTTTTGACCATTATAAGGTAAAACTCTATCCTTCGGTTTGCGTTGTATTGTGTGATGGGACTTGAGTCTTATAATGGTTTCATTTTCCTAAAAAACATTGTGTTGTTTAACGATTTACTTTATTTATGCACTGGCAATTCAATGGAGCAAACCCGTTCCGCGTTAGCGGCATGGTCCTGTGATTACCCTTATTATTAATTATGTTAAGTAGATTTCCCATACCAGTCTCATGACTGACTCATAGTTTGTTTCACTTTGCAAACTCGGGTGCCCTCTTTTCCACACGGGCAGCCTTGTATTCAGGCTTTAGCAGACTCATTCTGGACAGCTATGGAGCTGAAGATGAATCCTATCATTTCTATTATGCTGTTCAGACTTCATTTAGTGTATTATGTTTGATTCCACTACAAACATTTTATATTAAGCTGAAACTGTATTATGTATTAAGTATGATCCTATTATGCTGTGTAACTCTGATGATATATTATTCCCAGTGTAATTTGATGTACATTATCTGCTATAATTCTATATTTATTTTTTGTTGTTATTGTTTATGTGTTATATTCCAATGATTATCCTTGCTTTCGTACTATGGGAGTTTGGGGTCATCACAGTAGGTGTACCTTATATTAGCTCTATTAAGCGAACTCGCTTAATTCGTATGTTGTTTACACAGCCAAAATCAAGCCATGTAGCTTCGGATTCCTGTACTTACTCAATTCAACAAGTGAGTTTCAATAATTGAAGTTTTAACAATCATTCATTTCTTTAATTCGCATCATTTCACTTGGTTTCCAATGATTTATGCATCCAATCCATAATCCATATACCAACATTCACATTCAGCCAAATTAATGTTAAATCAATTTATTCACCTTTCAATTTGTAAGCTACTCAATTTAATACCTAATCCAATATTATTCTATTTAACTTAAGTTAAAATTTTAGTTTATTCAATTTACTTATACCATTCCAATTCATTTAACTTACACAAGTTATATTTAAATTCATAATCCAAATCCCCAGCTTTTATTTCCAAGTCGGTTTGGGACCATATAATTATACACATATATTCATAATCATCTGCAAATTCAAAACATTTAAATTTCTAATACAACTTGTTATTTTCAAACAAATCTTCCATTAACGGATTATCATGGTAGCAATCCATCACTCAGAAACTTGAAAAAGAATACCAGTAATGTCGCGATCCATTATCAGAATCATTTTCTCTCCACTGAAGTGAGTTCAGTGCTTAATCATTTTCAAATTCCATTTAAAACGATTTTATTCAAAAAATTCTTTAAAGTAATACTATAATACTTTATGATAAATTAAAAAAAATCTCTAAAAATCCAGGATTTAAGTTCTTAATTCAAATTTGAATCCAATTTTGATTCATCTCATTTGTATATTTTAGTCTTATACAAATTCAATTTAGTTATATATCTAACCATTTCAATATTATAATCTCATTTGATTATAATTACAACAACCAACAAATCAATGTACTATAATAATTCCGGAATGTTATTTCTTTAATACTAAAATATAATCTGGGTAAAGTTATTTCACTTACCCGTTTTAAAATCAATATCATGTCAAATTGTTTTTTCAAGTGTTTAGAAATCCCTATCAATTACGTCAGCTAAAAGTATCGATACAGAATTGATATACCACTCAACAAACCAACCAATACAACCTAAAACCATTTTTATAACACAAACTAGTACACTCTCTCATATACACTCAACCTAGGGCATTACTAACCTTATCTCTATTGAGTTACTCCACAGAGCCAAGGTTACTACTCAACCTTCAGTTTTAATACCACTAGTAACGACCCAACTTCTCTGTACTGTTTAAGATGATATTTAACTACTCATGCCCAACTCAAATAGCACAGGAAAGGGGACTGTTAGGAGAAAGAAGTTAGAAGGTGAGGGAAGAAAGAAAGAAATGTTAAAATAGAAGAATAAGAAGATCAAACTCTCACAACGGAACGAATAGTATATGAAATCTCTCTACATAAAGAGAAAACAATATATAAGATTACACAACATCATAGTATACACCAAATACAACACACACAACGGAAATAAATTAATACCGGAAAATACAGGAATACATCTCGACTTCAGCTCCTTCTTTGAAGCTCCAAGTAATACCTATCCTGGAAATATATTCGATCTGACCCGAGCACATTTGAAGCTTAGAAAAATTCACCGGGTTAGTTTGGAATATTTTCAGTGATATATTCACATAACAAACAACTTACTTAACTTTATAAAATCTTTTGGAAGAAAAGGATAATCGTAAGATAGGTCCACATATAAACACATACGGTTTTTACCTTACGATAACCCAAAACATTTTGATAGCAAAATTTGGTGATATTATAATAGTGTCTATCATACCACAAATAAATAATCATCTAGCAGAATGCTTGCATCTCATGCTCCACATACTTAGTATATAATCAAAAACTGCATGGCGCTTATTGGAGATTGGATTTCCAACATGATAAGGTATGGGACCACCTTTCGATCAGTGTACTCTAGAGGGGATACACTGGGGTTCAACAAGAACTTCTTGCAACAAGGCCACACATGACTGGCTACTCATTCAGCTTGAGTGTGACGAGCATATTACCACCCACGGTTGTGATCAGCAACCATTATAGAAAGCAAACAGTAGCGAATAGAATAAGAAGAAAATGAGTCTCTAGATAAGGTGATAATACCCTTAATGGGAATGACCCACTTGGCCATAATGCTTACCTGATTTCTATCATATCCCGGTTGATGAGGCTTGAGGTCACGATTGCCTTCCAGAACAACATATTCCATCTTTGAATGCCACATCGTCAAATCAATCCATACTGCTCCGTTCTGGGACTGAACGAACTAAAAATACCATAGAACAAGAGGTTTACTACCACGAGCTTAATCTCGGTAATCAATCAGAGACATCAACGAGTAACCTCTCACTCCGAAGATCTATATCTTCAAATCATCTCATAAGCACACCTGCAATGTTAGTTCACAAACGCAAAGTTGGTTCGAAGTGGTTTTGGGTCTAATTCCCATCCCGGTCTCTTCGAAACAACATGTCAAAAGGTCCAAAGACAACACTTCATTGATAGTCGGGATTTTAACTATCAATCTCAACAATCTTTAACCAAAACAATTATCCAAACATATTTGTCAACCAGTACGATTAAGTATATTGGCAGCTCAGGTCTTTTTACTATTTAAAATCATTTATTCAAAATTTTCATCGACCTTTTAAGCCATATCATCAACTTAAATAGATTCAATTTACTTATCTTAACAAATCATCCTTTGTTTTTCTTAATTTGGACACAATAGCTATATTCTTAAGAATAACGATTAACCAAACTCTGCTTTATTTTTCATACTTCGGGAATATCGCTTACTTTCAATAAATCTCATTTCATTTCCTTTTTCAACCCAATATAATCCCTTCCCATTTCTTCGGAAAACATCGCCATTTGCTTAACCCTTAAATGAGTGTATTTCAAACAAAACTAATTACATTATATATATATATATATATACACACACATAAATCCAGAGGGTATAATTAAAATTATGCTTTACTTGAGTCAAACAAATGTTAATTTATACATTGTTTATTTTAGAAACCTTATAATTTTAATAACATTCCAAATCTTGCAAATACATTGCAATATTCCATTTATAACTAATCTCGCATCTTTTATCATTACAAACCAATACCATCCTTCGATAATAGTGAAGTCGTTCAAGTCGGGGTATTTTATTTACCTCTCAAACCTTGATCGACATCGTTCTTATCTCAAGAAAGATAGAAGTTCGCAACTCAAGAACCCATGTTAACTATCATATCAACTAAATCTTATTTTTTTAGTTTTATCTAAAATATGGTTTTATAATCCATAATCTAACTTTGAAAAAATCTTGGTCGATCACGGTCGTTTTAATTAATTTGTCGATTAAGTAAACTTTAACATTAAACTTTCACTTTAAACCTTTTTTCTTTTATAATCTCTCCATAATACTCGGATTTTTATTAATAAAATCCCTTTTCAAAATTTCCTCGAATATCCTATTGAACTTCATTATAAAACTCGATTACCATCTTAAATGGGTTTCATTTAAGAAATAATCGCATTAATTATTATTAGTTAAAATAACAATTAACTACATCATTTTCTGAAGTAAAAACAGTTCAATTCATTATTCATTGAAAATAGATTGTTAAATCTCTTTATTGAACCTAACTAATTACATTAATGAGTATTAATTCAATAATCATTTTAAATATCGTTAAATAAAATGGTAATTAATATTTAAGAAAATCTCATTGATTTAAACAATTATTGGCTAACTATTTTCGTTAGATAAATCGAAGACAAAATAATCTAATAATCATTTTTACTCAAACAGTTGACTTGGTCAACTTCAAACCACCATTTAACTGGTTACTGATTTTAATTACATTTTCCTATTAGATTAATATAATCAATATAATAATAACACTTTAATTTCTTTTATCAAAACAATTATCCAAATTATCATCCCGTAGATTAATACCGCTTCATTTGCTTATAGACCTTCATTAACCGTTGTATTCTGATAATCATTTAAAAATTCGTTTTATAAAAACCAATCTATAATATTCACTTATCTCGAAAACTTCTACTTTTATAGATATTGATCTAAAACCTTTGCTCAGTTATAAAATAACTTTAAAACTTTAAAATACATCAATTTGCTTGATGACAAATCAACGTTTTAACAAAAAGGTAGATTTTAGGCCATTTGCTGCTAATCTCTCAATCATTACCATCTATTGATTAAAATCACAAATACGTTGAGTTTCGATTCAAAGTCAACATCCAAATAGGTTTTCAATGTTAATGGGGTTCAATCAGTACATATATAAACAATATGAAAACAAACAGAACACATAATATTTGAGGAATTCGGTTGGATAACTCCAACCAGTTCTTCCATGCATGCTTATAATATTGTTTCATAAACATATATGAAATAGAAATCTAATTTAAATCATTCAACATAATTAATGACAATTATCAGTCAAACAATAATCAACCAATAAACCATCCAATCACACAATCTATACTAGTGAAGATAAATTACAATAATATGAATTTAACACATCATAGTATTTCAGAAAGCATGAGAGTTAACTCACCTTTTTATTTTGGTCGACGATTTCTACGTTTTTTTATCCGATTGCAAACTAGCATTCAAAATTAGAAAAAATTCCAACTAGCTCCAATTCATTGCATTCCAGCTCGAATGCGTAGTATTCCTCGATACGTGTCCAACGGAATTTGTTTCGTGTAATTCTGTTAACAATTGATCGAGTTATGGTCATTTCAACATCTAATTTGAATTAATATAAAATAAATGCTCTAATTATTTAATCAGCTTTTTAATTACCGTTATAAACCATAACCATGTCAAGCAACTAATCTAATGTAAATTCCGCTTAAGCCATCTTCCCTAAAAAATTTCCTCCCACCATGATAATCTTCCAAACCAACCTAATCAAAATCATTTTACTAATTAATAAATTTATATTATACTAATTTACCATCCTGAATCACCGGTCACTAATTATTCCCCTTGCTAAAATACGTCGCTCCTCCCTAATCACGAGAACTGGAGCCCTTTTCTAAACGAACCCATATAACAGCTCCTTCACGATACACATCATCGTAATTAGATTAGAAAATCCTTTAGCTAGCCATGTTTATACGGCTTCAACCTTCCTTCTACTAAACCATGTTCGAACAGAACTCTACTCCTTAAAAATTACCGCCACTGTCAAAAGGGCTCACCGGAGTCACCGATTGACCTGCTGACGCCTTGCTTTACCCAAGACCTTCCTTCCCCATGAGGCGCAACTGTCATCCCCTTTCCCGCTGGCCAGAACTTACTCTTAATTGAAAACCTCTTTCTTGCCTTTCGCCGCCGACACTGACATCACCAGACCAAGGCGCCATTCCGCCTCACCTCCAAGGACCCACGACCTTCCCTCCTATATGTCGTAACTCAGAAAACCTACTCGCAAATTCCAACTCCAACCATAATCCTCTACGTCGACACTGCTGAAATGGGAATGACAAAAATTGCAATCGACTTGAAGGAAGAGCACAACAACGTGAAGAGAATGAATTTGGGGTTCAGTGAATCGAAAATCAGATGTTTTCACTTTGTTATTGAATTTATACCGGTTTTGAAAGAGAAGTTAGGAGGCATATTATGTAAATGGATGAAACGAAATGATGTAGTGGTGTTAGCATATAAAAGAAAATGAAACAGAGTTTTTGATGCCCAATACAATTCAGCCATAATTTAATTTTTTGACAAAAGGCTGCCTACCCTGCTTTGTAAAATAGCATAGGCTTTGCAGATGAAAATGACCCACTATCTTTTTTTTTAAGTTTCAAAATTAATACTAAAAAGGAAATGTGGGGCTTCATTTTGTTTTGAACCAGGAAGGTGATGAACAACGGTTTTCATAAAGTGGAATATCACCTTCCATCAATCGTGTGATGCTAGATGAAAGACAGACATATATATCTTTATTTTTGTTTTTAGCCGAAATCGTTGACTATAGCTACATGGGATACTTATTTCAGAAAGAAATTTATGGCTGAGCTGGGTACATGTTGGCTTCTTTCAGAAGAATTTGTGCGGCTTGTTTCCAAAGTCCAATTTCACTGTAATTTAGTCAGGCATAGTACAAACATATCTAGCAGAGATTTTGAAATGAGAACAACGTCCTTGTCGAGATTATGTCTAAGGTTATGAATTGATTTACCAAGATGTAGGTCATGATTTTGTTTAATTCTCAGTGATTTTAACCAGAATATGCTTAACGTGCGAAATTTTGAAAGATTTTGCTTTGGATTTCTATGAAAGCGATTCTAATTTTATTAAGGCTCAATTATTGTTTGATACCTTTATTTCGTGCGATCACAAGATACTCCCACTGAATTAAAACTGGAAATATTACAATAATTAGTCAATACAGATTTAATAAAATTGATTTCGTTGAAAATAGAAATCGTTTGCAAAAAGGCTATTTTAAAGGCTTAGATAAATCAATTAAAATGTTAATTAATTACAAGACAATTCACTTTAATGATAATAAATTATGATTATTGTTAACCGGCCTTTTGGTACGGTTCCCAAAAGTAAACAGAACATGCTCAACTTAACCCATCGCATGGAGTCAAGGCCAAGGAGGAAATCTAGGAGCAAAGGAAATGGGTCGAAGAGGGATCGCACCAACAAATACCTCGCAACCCAAGCCATGGACCATCAAGACACCTATCACCATGGCCTTCATATCCCCAAGAGGCGACCTTCGCACCCCCCAAGAGGCGACCTTCGCACCCCCAAGGAGTGTGAAATTCGCACCCAGCAAGGTACGAAACCGCACCCAATAGGGTACGAAACCGCACCCAATAGGGTACGAAATACGCACCCAACAGGGTGCGAAACTCGCACCCAACCAGGTGCGAAATTTGCACCTAGCAGGGTGCGAAACTCGCATCCAGTAGAGGGGTGAAATTCATACCCTGGGGTGCGAACTTCATAGCCCGGGAGGTACGAATTTCTCACCCTAGGAGGTATGAATTTCGCACCCCCTATAGGGTACGAATTTCGCACCCCAGGGCGGGGTGCGAATTTCTGGCATGCACAGGTGCTGGGCGTGAATTTCTAGGTGTGGCCCCCTAGTTTTACCTACTCCTACCTACTCCCACCTACTCCTACCTAATCCCTTTTCTATAAATACCCCATAACATCATACTTCAAAGGGGTTGGAATTTGAGACCTTGAGACTTCATGAGAGCTCCTTTAATGGCATCTCCACTTTGAGGAAGAAGAAGGGAAAAAGTGTCTTTTTCCTATATTTTGCAATATATGTCAATTATGACATCATATATGAGAATGATGACATCATATAGCTTAGAAGCTAATGTAATGAGATGTCATGAAATCATCTCAACCTTGTAACCTTTTATGATCAATAATATTCCAACAACGCTTCAAAGTGGATGTAGCCCCCTCACGAGGCTGAACCACTATAAATCTCTTGTGTTATTTACTGCTTTCCGCTCTTGTCTATACGACCAAGTTATTTATTCCTAGTAATTGGAATCTTTGGTGTTTAGGACATTTTTTGCCGTCAACATTTGGTGCTTTCATTAAGAAAAATTGGATTTTTGTGCCTTTGTCACACGTTTCCATCTCAACCTCCGACGAGCTTTAGGTTCCTTTGCTTAACCTGCTGTCGAGTTCGCTTACGATGCTAAAGCAATCAAAGAACGCAATGATTGGCTCTTCAGCCACGACCGAAGCTGGAACATCTCAACAGCCTCAGCCGGCGGATATCCTGGCCACTAATGAAAACTTCCCTCCTAATGTGGACCCCGAAGCGCCTGCAACACAATCTCAGATTCGCGCGCTTAGTGAGAAATATGAGAACATGACGGTTGAGCTCAATCAAGCATTAAGGAACAACATCGACCTTATGTGACAACTTCAAGAAAGTCAGTGCATCGTCTCTCGACTTCAACTAACCCGGAACACCGCTCGACCTCGACCAACTATCTCGGAAACATCTTCCTCCAAGTCAAGGGGCCCACATCAAAGAAGGATGTTTAGCCTCATCAACAACGTCGCCGTCCACACCAATGACAACGACAATGGCCACGTCAACGGCAATGGGAACGGTAATGGCAAAAGAACTACAGTCACATATAGCGAGGGGGCACAACACCAAGATCACTCACGCTTGATCATCAATGACGGACCGGGTCCGACCAACCAACCTCTTCCTCGACAAAACCCAACGGTCGCCCATCGAGACAATGGACCTATTGTGCCAGCATCCTGCACTCTTCTAGAACAGGATCCGATTATAGACGTCGAGGACATGGAAGAAGACGACCCGGACATCCATCATCAAAGGCGTCCTCGCAACAGAACTCCAAAACCTCACCAAAATCCATGAGTCCCAATGGCGGATCCTCATCCAACTTATCTTCCCGATATGGTCCGAAGAATCATGAGGGAAATGCGAGGAAATGTGCATGATCCATGGGAGGCGCACATTAGGCGCAACCCCTTTACAAGAAGAGTAAACAAAGTTGAGTGGCCGCGACGCTTCAGCATGCCACAAATTCCACTCTACGATGGCTCTACTGATCCTTGTGCTTTCTTGAACTGGTATGAATGGAAAATGTATTCAAGCCGGGGCAACGATCCAGTCAAATGCAAGCGCTTCCCAGTCTTCCTATCAGGAACCGCTTTACTTTGGTTCTCTCACCTCCCACTTGATTCCATCAACAACTTCGGCCAACTAGTGATAGAATTAGTCAAGCAATTCAGGATGCATATCCTGACTCCGAAAAATGCCCTTACTTTGTCCAACCTATACCAAGGACCCGCCGACTCACTCAAAAGCTACCTCTCCCAGTTCAACATCGCCCTCGCCGAGGTCGAGGATCCGGACCCTCGCACCATACTCTTTCAGTTAGCCAAAGGTGTTTCTTCCTACCTCTGAATTCAGGGCATGGATCGATCGGAAGCAACCAAAAAGCCTCGATGCCTTCTATGAGAAGGAAGATCTGTACTTATGCCAAGAGGAGGCAAGACGGAACCGACTTTCTGCCACAAGTCGCCCCAACGAGCCCTAAGCAGACACTGCAAATAACAACCTTAGAGGAAAACAAGTCGAAGAGCCCTTTGATCAGAACAAGAGTGTAGGTACCAGCAGGCAAAGACTGAACAATGGTAGGTAAGGGGGCCTGAACAATGGTCAGGCCTCAACCGAGCCAAGTAATCCCTGTCCTTACCGAGCCTTCGAGGCATACATCCCGCTGAACAAGACTTAGAAACAATCTGCTTGGAGACATGCAACACGTTGCCATATAAGAAGCCGTGCACCAGAGAGTCAACTGACCGCGAGAAAAATACCGGGAAGTACTGTTGATAACACAACGTGTACGGGCATGATACCAATGAGTGCCGCTAGCTTAGGAACGCAATCGAGAAGCTTATCCATGAGAAACGACTCGAGCAATATGTCCAAGAGCCCTTTCCTCCCGAGACAAATACAAAGCCTCCGACGCTAACACCTCAGACGTCCGCCAAAACAGCTGCGGGTCCATCTAACCCAAGGCGATAAATCATGATCAACACTATATGTGGCGGACCTTACCCCACACACGACAGCTTTCAGAAAATGGAAGAGTATGTGAGTTCCATAAAACATGCTACTTATGAAGCTTGTTCCACTCCCGACGAATCCGTCCCATTGAAACTCCAAAAAACCATGCGGGACGACATCGTTTTCCGCAAAAAAGATTCTACGGGGGTTGAAATCCCAACCACCGATCCACTAGTTATCACAGCTCAAATCGGTGCTAGTTCTGTCCAAAAAGTATTGATTGACTCGGGAAGCTCTGTCAACATTATTTTTAAAGCTGCTTATGACCAGATGAAATTGGAAGCAAAGGACCTAAAGCATTGTCGTGCCATGATCCACGGCTTCAGTGGGGCTTCTAGTTCCCCGGTGGGAATGATCGATTTTCCCGTAGAACTGGGTGAGGGGATCGGAGCCGGGTTCGAATCCTCACTTCCGTGGATATAGACATTGATTCCCCCTACAATGATTCCCTTAGACGCCCTTTCCTCACTGAGTTTCGGGTCTGCATGTCGCCATGGTCTCTCCTAATGAAATTCCCAACAGAAAACAGGATTGGAACAGTTAGAGGCGATCAAGCAAGCGCCAGGGAATGTTATGCAATGGAATGGAAGAATGCACGCAATAAGGACAAAGGCAAAGTCGTGCCCACACCTTCTTGTGCCAAGACTGTCTCTGTAAAGCAATCAACGGCTCTGGGGCTTAGCTCAGGTGCCACTGTCATCTTTCCGATGACCTTGATCCGCGGAAGGACGAAGAGCCCGAATACGAAAGGGCCACTCCGGTCGAGCCAACAGTGGATATTCCAGTTAATCCCGATGATCCATTAAGGGTGCTAAAGATAGAATCGCACCTTCACCCCGCAATCAGAGAAGATCTTGTAAATTTCTTGAAGGCAAACTTGGACGTATTCGCATGGACTCACTCCGATATGAAAGGCATCAATCCCGCGGTCGCTTGCCATTGTTTAAGTCTCGATCCCACAATGCCTCCAATCATGCATAAGCGTCGCTTCCTAGGACCCAAGAGATCCAAAGCACTCGAGGAAGAGGTAAACCGTATACTCCACAATAACTTCATTTGCGAAGCCAACTACCCCGAGTGAGTCTCTAATCCAGTCCTAATCAAACAATCCAACGGTAAATGGCGAACATGCGCCGACTTCTCTAACTTAAACAAGGCATGTCCCAAGGACAGCTTCCCGCTCCCAAAGATAGATCGACTAGTCGATTCAACTGCCGGATACTAGCTACTATCTTTCATGGATGCTTACTCAGGCTACAATCAAATTCCGATGAACCTTCGCGACCAGGATCGTACCTCTTTCATAAAAGACCCTGGAATTTACCGCTATCGCATCATTCCCTTCGGCCTCAAGAATGTCAGCGCCACTTATCAGCGAATGGTTAATCGGCTCTTTAAAAACCAAATTAGGAAGTCCATGAAGGTGTACGTGGATGACATGTTGGTCAAATCAAAAGATTCCAGCAACCACATCCATGATCTCTTTGAAATGTTCCATATCCTTCGCCAATACTACATGAAACTCAATCCTCTAAAGTGCTACTTCGGAGTCGCTTCAGGGAAATTTTTGGGTTTCATCGTCAATTCCCGGGGAATCGATGCCAATCCAAAAAAAATCCAAGCTATTCAGATAATCTAAATCCCCAAGAACATCAAGTATGTCCAAGGTCTAAACGAAAAGGTCGCTGCTTTAAGTCGGTTCATCTCTAAAGCCACTGACAAGTGCATTCCTTTCTTCGATTTACTTCAAAAAGGAAAACGCAGCTTTAAGTGGACCCAAGAATGCGTTTTCGCGTTCGAAGACCTTCTAATTCACTTAGGGCGACCACCTATCTTATCTAAGCCCATGGATCACGAGGACTTATATGTTTATTTGGTTGTTTCTGTGCAGGAAATCAGCTCGGCACTCATACGCATTGGGAACCATGTCCAATGACCCGTATACTACATAAGCAAACGATTGACGGGATCAGAAAAGAACTTCCCGAAGCTGGAAAACTGACATTCTGCCGATTAATTTCTTCTCGGAAGCTTCGACCATACTTCCATTCTCACCCTATAAAGAAGTTTACCGATCAGCCATTACTACCGGTCCTATAGCGACCCGAAGCATCTGGACGATTACTAAAGCGGAGTATGTAACTCAGCGAGTTTGAGATAACCTTTATCACCTACCGGGCCATCCTTGGACAAGCCCTCACTGAATTCATCGTAGAATTCACAACCCCTGAGGAGGCTCCTGCAGAAAACGCTGAAGCTCCAAACAATCAATGGAAATTGTTCGTGGACAGCTCCTACAACAACAAATGCTCCGGGCCAGAGTTGTATTCATTACCCCTGAAGAACTCCTGATATGCTATAACTAAAATTAAATTTCCCTGCTACTAACAACGACGCAGAATATGAGGCCTTGATAGCCGGGCTTAGAATCGCGATCGAGCTCAAACTAAAGACGAACCAATTTTCTCCGATTCACAGCTCATCGAGCGTCAAGTGCAAGGGGAATATCAAGCTAAGGGAGAACAACTCGCCCTGTACTTAGCTCAGGTTTAGGAATTACTCACTTACTTCGACCGCTTCGTCATTACACACATCCCTCGAGAACAAAATGAAAAAGCAGGTTCACTAGCCAAACTAGCAAGCTCCGAGGATTAGCAACTCTTAGGGTTCGCCCCTGTCGAAGTGCTCAAATCCTTGAGTGTCAAGCAAGCACAAACTGAGGTGACCATGAACGCCGAATCCGAACCTGACTCTTGGATGATGCCGATCAAGAATTACCTGCAGCATGGGACCCTTTCGGGAAGCTACAAAGAAAGACGATCACTCACCCGCCAATCGGCTCGTTATCTTCTTGTGGATGGAGTGCTTTACCGTAGGGGCTTCTCTATCCCACTACTCAGATGCGTAGCCCATTAGGATGCCACTCGAGTGCTCACTAATGTACACGAAGGTGAGTGCAGTGACCATACTAGAGAACAAACCCTAGCCAGAAAGATACTTAGACATGGCTATTATTGGCCTACGCTCGATCAAGACGCCGCATACTATGCTTGTAAATAAGACAAGTGCCAACGCTTCTTAATGATCCCGAGAGCCCCGCCTATAGAATTGACACAAATGGTCAGCCCATGGCCATTCGCCATGTGGGGAATCGACATCATTGGAACTCTCCTGATGGCCAGAGGAGGGGCATGATATGCCGTCATCGCGATTGATTATTTTACCAAATGGGCAGAGGCCGAAGCCCTCGCCACAATCACCAGCAAGAAGATGATCAACTTCATTGTATGCAACATCATTACTCGATATGGGTTCCCTCAAGCGATCATCTCCGACAATGGCACATAGTTCGAGAGCGCCTAATTCAAAGCTTTTTGTCAACAACACAACATTGAAAAAAAATTCTCAGCAGTGGCTCAACCCCAAACCAACAGGCAAGTTGAGGCGGTTAATAAGGTCATTAAATCCTTCATCCAGAAATGTCTGGAGAAGGCCGGGGGCATGTGGGCAGACGACCTTCCTATAGCCCTATAGGCCTACTGAACCACCCACAAGACATCGACCAGACACACTCCTTTCGCCCTTGCCTAAGGATCTGAAGTCGTCATTCCTATCGAGCTCAAGCTTTCATCTCACCAAGTTACTTATTTCGACCCAAAGACAAACTAAGATTTACTTCTGGGATCACTCAACTTGCTAGAAGAGAGAAGGAACGAAGTTGACCTCAGAGCCGCTGCCCAATGGCAACGAGTATCCCGATACTTCAATTCCAGAGTCTGTCATAAGGACCTCAACATCGGTGACCTCGTCTTAAAACGGGTCTTTCCTCCACCAGCAGGCCTTGCCCCTCGTTGGGAAGGCCCGTACGCAATACAACGAAGGCTCAGCGATGGAACTTTCAAACTCGCAACCGTGGATGGAGCCGAACTCCCAAGGGCATGGAACAGTGAACATCTCCGCCGCTACTTTACATAACTTAATGCATAGTTGTTTACGATTTCTAGCAATATTTGTTTTCTAATAATTCAAGGAATTGTAAAGAGCTCTTACTGCCAAAGTTATTATTAGAAATGATGTTCAACTTTCTATCTCTTTCTTGTGTTTACTATGTGCATGACATGTTTGATTAATCTTGACGACCAGTTTATATGTGAACAATCGATCGCCGTCTAGGCCCCCGAGCGTGGGAGTCGGAACCGACATCCAAACCTCGAGCCAACCTCGAGGTCAGACTACACTGGCTACGACTGGCACCCCGAGAACGGGAGCAGGAAATGCTACTCGAGTCGCTGGCCCGTGGCGCGATTGAGTATAAATAACCACGAAGTCGAACCTCGGCCCCGTGCCGAGGCCGAGTATAAATCGTTCCGTGCCCAAGTCCCAAGCGACTTGGGGCAACCCAACAACCATCCAGGAGTAATGTAAATTCCTCCCCTGGCTATTGGTGTCGGTCGAATCTTGGCACAGCACCGAGACCGACCTTATATCGTTTCTTCCTCGAAGCTCTCAAGGCTAAGGGGTAGCCCATGGCCATGATCGGATGCTACGGGCTGATGATCTGGACTTCTCCTCTCAGGCGAATAAATGACGTCTACGGCTCGCCTCCACCCGATGAATGACGGGAGAGCCACACACCGGACGGACTGCATAACATGACGTCATACGTCTTCGCTACACTTGGGATTAACCCTGGGCAACCATAACAGCAGGCACTCAGCCAGGCCTCGCAAACTACGGGTTTCCTAAGCTGAGGCAAACTTACTAGAAGCCTGCGCTTAATCACGCCCCTCTGGAATAATCAACCCAGAGCACGGCCCCCCGATCGCTTTTTTGTAAGTGTAACGATAAGTATGCTTATGCAAGTACAGGATGCTGGAAAACATAAGAAGAACATCCGAACACTTGACACGAATTGCGATCTTTACTAATTCATATTCAATTTCCACATACACACATTAAACAAGCTACATGCCTAACATCCTTCTTTCTAATGACAGAGTGTACATGAGAACCACACCGTGTCTTGAAAAAACAAAAGCGAGGGCCGTACTCGCGTAAATTATCGGCTTACACTAACAAAATAAACGGCAACTTCTACCTAAATTTCTAACACTAATCGTGTCTCTTCTTTTTGTCCTTGTGTTTCTTCTTTGCAGATTCGGTAGTTGATGATATATCTTTCGCGCTGGGCCTCTTCTTACCAGATCTGCTCCTTCCACATTGGCCCTTCTGGGAAGTGGTCGATTCATGAGAAGCCGAGAGACGCTTCTTGTCTACACCATCACCGCTAGAGATCTCGGTGATATCAACAAGGGCAGTATGTGATGTTGGCATGGGGGCACTTCCGGTAGCACGGCCTACTGCAGCTTCACTCTTCTCCGGTATCTCCTTGCCCTCTCGCTTAGCCCTTTCCTTTGCCTCTCTGGCGGCCCGTCGCTCAACAAGCTTCTGGGACTTATGCGGCGTGACAACACTGGCCTTGGCTTTCTCAAGGGACTCGGTGGCCCTCTACTAGTCTTTCTTGTCCCCTCTTTTCTTCCGGGCCTCATCAGCAGCCCTCTTCTTCTCTGCCTCCTCATCGACCCTCTTTCACGTGACCGTTTCAACAGCCCTCGCCTCATCATCTCGTTTGGTCTT
Organism: Allium sativum; assembly: GCA_030737875.1. Lineage (NCBI taxonomy): Eukaryota > Viridiplantae > Streptophyta > Magnoliopsida > Asparagales > Amaryllidaceae > Allium > Allium sativum. The sequence continues at coordinate 393,173,746 of CM060922.1, forward strand.
CATTAGGACCTCCTTCCTGGCATCCTCATCTTGGTTATGCTTCTCCTCCACTTCCTCGCTTTTAGCCACCATCTTGGAATTATGAGCTTCCACCATGGCCGATATCGAATGCAAGTCAGCCTTAACGGGCCCCCTGGCAGCGGCACTTTACCCATCAAACACCTTTCCTTCCTCCATAAAACTTTCAATAAGGCTGGGAGTTATCCGTATATCCGGGAAGTGTCCAATTGGTCGCCACATTCTCCAAACTGCATCACTGTAGGACCTGGCCCGAATTCAGTCACTTGTGGGACCACAGGGGTAGAGCCTGATGTCATGGTCAATCCAGGGAGAGCTGCATAGTAAAAACACAACCTTTTAGTCTGCGAATTCGGTAAAAATGACATCCTCAAGGATACAAGGCAATGGGAGTTTACCTACGGTTAGGGAAGGTGTAGGAAAAGTAGAAGGCATGCTCATTGTGGAAGATAGGGTAAACCCAGCCTCACCTAACCCCGGGTATTCAGGGTCATACTCAATTGAAACCCCAACCGAAGTAACAAGATCACTCACCATGGCAGATTTGGGGCCTAGTGGCCGATAAGAGCTTCCTACTCCAAATGTGTCTGCTACTACCACACTCTCGGTTACAACGGACTTTCCTTTCTCGGCATCCTCGAGTAACAACCTCTTGCCCTCCTCTAGCTTCTCGTGCTCTTCAGTGGTCAAGAGATCAATCATGAGCTGTCGCTCGTCCAAGGACCCGACATCCACTTAGCGCAAATATGCCTCATACGGAACCAACCTCTCCCAGGTTCAAGCTAGTTCGCAGGGGTAATCTTCGACCCATGAAAGCTCATGAAATCTTATAACTTTGATATACATATTTCGGATATCTTCCTCCACGGACGATTGTACCCGAAATTATGTATCCTCCAACTGCTCTCTCAGTTGTTCCACCTCTCTTAGATGTGCCGCTCTCAATCCATCCATCGTTCCCAACACATCCTGATTCCTGGTCTTCGCGTCCTCCTTGGCCTTCCTCATATCCTCAAGCTACCTCTTCAAGCTGTTATTCTCCTCCCTCAAAGCATTGTTATCATCTTGGAGATGACTGACTCTCTCATTATCATTCTCCAAGTCAACACATGCTTGCACCATCTCAGCCTTGTCCTTTTCTAAAGCTGTGTTCTTAGTGGTCAAGTTAGCTATGGTATCTTTGAAGTTTGAGAGGGCATGCTTTGACTCCCTCTTCAGTGTCTCATAAGCCTGCTTCATCTCCGCTGCAGCAGTATGGTTACAAGTTAGTATTTGGGAACGTAAAGGCTAACGATTAAACAACCAATGTGCAATAGATAAACCTACCTATCTCTTTTTCCAAATTACCAACGGTGGTCTTCTTATAGTTAATGGTCAGTTGCCGATTCATAATCTCTAGGTTCTTCTTCCTGGTCAGCTCTGGAAGATAATAAGAATACCTAGTAAGTTCATTGGTCTGGTGATACGCAGCCTTCACATGCATCCATATTTCCCCGAACTCCCTAGCTGGGGCTGGGGGGAGATCAGGGAGAAACGTTAGCTCATCAAAGTAACGACGAGGAAAATAATGTTTTAAGAATGCCCTCCGCTCTCTATTGAAAGCTCTAATATCTGAGGCTCCGTCAGACCTTGCATCTCTATCACGATTGCCTTATCCGACCTTGGCTGATCAAACGGTGGCTCCTTCCACATGGTACTCTGAGCGGGAGCCGAGGGTGCTATAAAAGGAGGAGTCGTTGATGACAAGCTCCTCAATCCCTTTAAGTCGAGTCATGAATCTCGCACGGACACTCGGATGGGAGGAAGGGGAGGAGGAGATGAAGGAAAATGGGGTCTGTCGGGTCGACGGCTCTTGCTGTTACGATCCTGTGGAGGTGGGGCATCACCATACAAACTGGACCCTCTCCTAAAGGCACCAAGAAAAGCACTCTGAGGTCGTCGTCGGTCTCTATGTCCGTGACTTCGTCCTTCACGTCCTCAAGCCATATTACCTGTTAAGGGAGAGAAACAAATAGTCAAGTCGCACATTCAGAAGAGTCTCTACGCTATGCAGTGTTTATGAGTGTAAGTGTTCTCTCAACAAACTAGATTGTGGTTCGATGGAGTTAACCCCTCCACAATGAGATCTAATTCGTCCATGCTAGCCGGAGTGGACCACGGGATACTTCTAGGTCAAGTTTATTTAAGCCATCAAACTGGCGCTCATCTTCAAGGGGGTCGCAGCTCCAGGAGAGGTCACTGGAGATGATGGCCTGATCGACACTTCTGCCCCTCCTGTCGGAGGTGGGACAGGAACATTCATCATGCCCTTGTCTCTAGTTGTGGCCTCCTCACTGCGAGCCCCATCGCCACCAACATCTCCCTGGAACTTGATAACCTTTTTTGGCTTAGGCCTCACAACGGGAAACTTTCTTTTCAAACCAAGAGTCATAGGGCCTTTCGCCACCACCTTTTTTGGCACACTACTCACCACTGCAGGCCTAATTACATCCCAATCATCCGGGAGCAGCCCAGCACGGCGAAGGCGCTCTTGGCTTATCACAATATCAGTTTTGCGAAACTCTTTGGGAATCGCCTACAAAGCATTAAGGCGTTGCTTGTACTCTTCACCAGTCGGCGCTTCTGGATTTCCTGCCGCAATAAAAATGAAATGATGAGACTCGGGCTCCAAGAACTTTATAGTAGGGGGCGGGGTTCGAAAGTACTTACTCCCCTCTACCACCTCCTTGCAAATCCAGGAGGGCACCGCACAAAGAACCATTCTTTTTTGAACATAGACGACCTGGGCCATTTCCCGACGAAGAACTTGGTAGCGCCTGACGCTTCCCGAAACCATTGGGAGGGTGATCTACTAGATGTTCTCCTCAGACTAAAGAAATATACCGAATTTCCTCTTCAGTAGGTTCCATGTGAAAGTGTCCCTGGTAAAGAACATAAGTGCCTAAGAGCGAAGAATAAGCATTCAGGTGTAGTTCCAAAGGTGCGAGGCGGAAACAGGATAGCATGTCCTGGATAAAGTTATTGGTTGGAGGCATGCATCCTGCAAAACAAGCTTGCCTATTCCAGGCAGTCAAACCCTCGGGCGGTACGTGTGGTCTGCCACCCTCTCCCGGTGCGTGGACGTCACCCACCGGAATATTGAACCGATGCATCATTTTCCTAACTGCTGTAGCATTCATGTGCGACGATACCGAATCCGTCGGACCTTTTAAGATAATGGCACCGGGCAACATATCTGGGGCTACCGGAGCCGTCGACGCATCTCCGCTAACAATATTCACATCCTCAACCTCCGCATATACGACCGGAGAATGTAATCTCTCAGTTTGTTCCCCGTGTTCGGACACTTCGGGTGAACTGGCTGTTTGGGAAGGAGTGGATCCTTCAGTAGTTTCAAGCTCGCTGCCATTCGAGCTACCACTGTAGGCGGAATCAGACGCATGTCACAACGAGGAGGAAGCCTCTGCCTCCAAGGTCTTTCCAGTTTGTGATCTTGTTTGCATCGCTAGCTATACTTTAATACACTAGTACTAGACATCATGGAGGAATAACCTGTAACCCTCATGTTGGTGAAAACTAACAAGTGCGTGCGGTGTCATGCAAAATCAAGATGTACAGAGAAAAATTAAACAGTCCAACGGTTCGGTCACAGTTCAAGTATATGCCCAATCCTATGTGAAAGGTCTGAATCCCTGTCCGCCCAATTTACTGTGTGTGCACTACGCGCAATTATGCAAGCAAATAAGTGATACATAAATCCAAGGGAGGGCAGTCAGGAGATCGAAGTTCTGTAAAAAAAAAAAAAAGCAACACCCCACCAAGGTGCGACATGAAGCAACCGCACCAAGCAACTCTGGCGGAAGAGTCGAGCCCATCTCGGGGTTCGAAATCTCGAACCTCCCACGGGGTTTGAAAATTCGAACCCTCAAGGGTTCGAAAATTCAAACTCCAGAGGTACGGATGCTCAAACCGCCTCGTTGTTCGAAAAATTGAGCCCCTTTGGGTTCGAAAGTTCGAACCCCTTACGGGTTTAGAAATTCGAACCTCAAAGGTTCGAATATTCGAAACCCTTCCGGGTTCAGAAATTCAAACCTCGTAAGGGTTCGAAAATTCGAACCTCCCAGGTTTAAAAATTCGAACCCCCCTACGGGTTCGAAAACTCGAGCCTCTGATGGGTTCGGATTTTCGAGGCTCCTCCATGTATTGGCCCTTCGACCTCCCTCCTCCTGTTTTTCTTCGACCCCGTTCCTTACCTAAGTGTTGAGTTATGAAGCTTTCACAACAATGGCGGGCAAGGAAGAAAATAATGGAAGGAAGAAAATAAGGGGGCTATTTATAATGAAAAGGGAAAAATCCTTCGGTATTCCCGTACCTCGAACCCGTGGGTTCAAAATTTCGAACCCATGGGCCTCGAAATTTCAAACTCCCAAGGTTCGAAATTATGAACCTCTAGGGTTTGAGACTTCGAACCCCCAGTGCTCGGGATTTCGAACCTACAGGGTTCAAAATTTCAAACCCCCCGGTTTGGAATTTGAACCCACAGGGTTAGAAATTTCGATCCGAAGGATCTTGAAATTTCGAACCTCTGTGGTTCTGAATTTTGAACCCTTAGGGTTCGAAATTTAGCAACTTGGGTGCAGAAATTTGCACCCCCCACCCCCAAAAAAAAGAGAATAATTTTTTTTGTCTCGTACTCCTAGGCTCAAAGCATCGCACCATGTGCTCACGTACGCACATTCCATGCATATACCGACCACCGCAACACACGGAGGCGACGCATTGCGAATACTTAACAACGTGAGCACGTCGCTGCACCAATGACAACTCGTTCGCAATTCCACAACGAATGGGTCTGGCAACTAACATCTGTTTTTCGTTAACCTACAGGACAAGTCAATAAACCGATTACTACCTTAATCAATCCAAAGCACATCATGTCGAGACAAGGAATACTTTAGGAGGCAAATGTTAACCGGCCTTTTGGTTCGGTTCCCGAAAGTACATAGAACATGCTCAACTTAACCCATCGCATGGAGTCAAGGCCAAGGAGGACATCTAGGAGAAAATGAAACAGGTCGAAGAGGGATCACACCAACAAAGTCCTCGCAACCCAAGCCACGGACGGTCAACACACCTATCACCATGGCCATCACACCACCAAAGGCGACCTTCGCACCCCCAAGAGGCGAGCTTCGTACCCCTCGGGGGGCGAAATCCGCACCCAACAGGGGTGAGAATTCCGCACCCAGCAGTGGTGCGAAATCTGCATCCAGCAGGGTGCGAAATTCGCACCCAACCAGGTGCGAAATTCGCACCTAGAAGGGTGCAAAATTTGCACCTAACAGAGGGTGAAATCCGTAACCTAGGGTGCAAATTTCGCACCCCAGGAGGTACGAATTTCGCACCCCCCATGAGGTACGAATTTCGCACCCCGAGAGGTGCAAAATTCACACCCCAGGGCTGGGTGCGAATTTCTGGCATGCGCAGGTGCTGGGCGTGAATTTCTGGGTGTGGCCCCCTATTTTTACCTACTCCTACCTACTCCCACCTACTCCTACCTAATCCCTTTCCTATAAATACCCCACAACGTCATACTTCAAAGGGGGTAGAATTTGAGACCTTGAGACTTCATGAGAGCTCCATTAATGGCATATCCACTTTGAGGAAAAAGAAGGGCAAAAGTGTCTTTTTCCTATATTTTACAATATATGTCAATTATGACATCATATATGAGAATGATGACATCATATAGCTTAGAAGCTAATGTAATGAGATGTCACGAAATGGTCTCAACCTTGTAACCTTTTGTGATCAATAATATTCCAACAACGCTTCAAAGTGGACGTAGGCCCCTCACTAGGCTGAACCACTATAAATCTCTTGTGTTATTTACTGCTTTCTGCTCTTGTCTACACGACCAAGTTAATTATTCTTAGTAATTGGAATCGTTGGTGTTTACGACATTTTTTTGCCATCAACAATTATCGTATATAAGCGAATAGAACATCATATAGCTCCAAAATAAACATATTTGGATTTTAAACTTGATATTTCAAACCAAAAAGATGTCCGAATTGTTTAAAATCGATTTATTTATAACATAAATCATTATAATTTATAAACGATTCCATAGCGACTATTTGAAAATTTGATTTGTACATAACTTACAATCTATAATATGAAATCTCAATTTTTCTCTTTCATTAGAAATATATAGTTCAATAGATTCAAATGTTTCTTGTTCCAAAGAAATTCGACTTATAACGGATTCTATATATTCAATTAAAGTTCAAAACGTAATATTACGAACTACCATGATGTTACGATCTCGTTTATAATTAAATTATAAAATTAAACATTCGAACATCGTTTAATAGATAAATTCATTATAGATTCCCTTTTATTATTCTAATAGAACATTTAAAACAAATTTAAATATTCAAAACTAAACGGCTAAAAATCTGGGTTGTTACACACAAGGTGTTATTCCGCATCTAGCAGTGTCGTAATACTGAGATAGAACATTTACGTATAAGTATGAAGCCTTATATCCAGTATTAACTTAATCAAGAGTGAGGCAACTAACTTCTAACTATCACATAAGGAGGGTACTTATTTATATATTGCCACTTAAGACTTCACTACCTATGTAAGGTAAAAGTGGATATTTACAATAACTTAGAACCCAAGCGGACCTTATTGGTCACTTAATACCTTATATTGTGGTTAATTCTACCATAATATAAATAGAGGATACTAGCTACTAAGTCCAACTAATCCAAGACTTTCGTCATTCACGCATGTAACTATGCCCCGCATAAGAAGAGAGATAGTAAGCATTCACTTATTGCCTACAGGATAGGTAGGCTACATTTCGCCATTTTAGACCTTCCCCCGGTGGACCCCTATGCTACTATCTAGCTAGCCTTACTAGATGATTCTCTTAATCACTTAATGCTTCTCGCATGATAGGCAGACCTTTGATTCCTCCGGAGCTATCATTTAATACCTATCTCCAAGGAGGACCCTAACCCAATCATTTACTACCTAGAGAAAGCGGACTAATGGGAATTACATGTTCGTACACAATAGCTATTAAATAGGGAAGCGAGCTATGCGATCACTTAATACCCTTTAAAGGGTGGATCTAACTACTTAATACCTTTACCCCCGAAACAGGCTACGTTGCGAACTATTTCTTTTCCATTGTTTCTCCTTTTGGGACGGGAGGCGGGAATCTCACTCTTGAGATAAACCTTGTTTTGGGAAATTACCATCGTTATGCAATCAACTATCATTACGTAATCAACTATCTTCACGGGTTCCTACATTACAAGAGACACAGTGATTTCCAATGGCCAGTGGCCATTGGAAACTGTTGGTATACACATTAATGGTTTCCAGTAACTTCCAATGTCTCCAACGATAATTTTCCATCGGCTTCCAACATTATAACTAGGTCATGTGAATTTTATATTAGACCAGTAAGTCGTTGGAAACCGTTGGTGGTCGATGAAATATATGGACCCATAAGCCGTTGGTAACCGTTAGACGCCGTTGGAAATCTAGGTATTCTTTTTATGGATTTTAGGTTACTTACTTCCAACCACCCTCAAAATCTCATATTCATCAAAACAACTCCATTTCGAGCATATAATCACAGTCATATATATACCCAAACCTAATATTATACCCAAATCAAACACAAAACATCCAAAATAAATAACATAAACCAATATATACAAAATACATCAAGCAACGTCATCATATCAAAATAAACTGTAACAACCCAAATTCTGACAGACCGATTTCCTTTAATTCCAATCTACCTGAACCTGAGTTGGCTTGTCTGGTATCCTGCATAAAAGATAGAGATATAAAATATATTAGAGCTTAGAAAACATCTCAAAGCAAAATGGATAAAATATCATATAACCAAAAATAGCCTTACCGTAGTAATAATACTGCCTAACCAGTATCCAAAGCTATCATATCTCTGCCATATACCTAACCTACGAGTGTATTATGAGGAGGGGGTCAGAAAATAAGTTCTAGTGACTGGACTAAACAATCTGAAATAACCCTACATATACCAACCAGTCATGTTACTTATTTATTAGGTTTCTTGGGTTAATAGCACTCAAGGCTCTACGCTTACGTCGTACCCGTCTACCTCCCAATAGATTAACCTAATATAATATATATGTAGTTACCCCCAATATCAAGGTACACCATGGTACCTATTCTCATGGTCTACATAGTTATGCCACAGAAGCGTATGCAACTCTCATCCTATGCCAGCGCGACGTAAGAATCTTGTAACAACCTGGCATTTTTTCCATCTCAAGTCGGTAATTAAACCAACTTGAGACATCCAAAACGACAGATTGTTATTGGCTTACACGGTTTAAACAAAATCAATACAGAATCACATACTGAAATATTTGCAGCGGAATAAAATTTCATATAAATACCATAGTTGTATACAATATTTGCACGGTGGAAAAATATATATAATGTATACATGAATTTTCAACTGAATAAAATTTACATTTTTTTGAGCTTAGCACGCGCGAGTGTCTTCACGTCCTCTCCAATTTGCAAGCTGATATCTTTCAACCTGGAACACTTGGGGCCTGACCCGAGCGTTCCATGCAAAATACACAAAACACTCGAGTCAAGCTTAAACTTATTTCAAGTTATTAAACTTCGATAGACACATAAATATAATTAGTTTATTCCCAACAATTTATTTAAATAAACGGTTCGAGTATCGTGAACATTGAACTGGGGAATATAGCAAAGCAAAGAAACTTGTGAATGGTTACATACGTAACCAGCAAATTCGTATCAAAGAAAACATGTGCAGGAAGAGCTACGTCAATTATAAATGGGAAAAATATGCGGGGTCCTTTTCAATATCAGGAAGCATGTATGGAGCAACTCAAATAATTTATATAGTATTCAACCTAAAGGATTCAACTGGCATAAAGACTAAGGGAAATAAACCATGCTAAACATTATCAAAGAGGCCAACCAATATTCAATGGACTGTGACTAATTTACATAGTATGCGGTGGCTTAGACAGCTATAACAACTTATACAGTGAACATGTGTGTGTTGTTCATGCAAACTCGTAATAGCACCCTTAGATAATGGAAAAAGGATCTACTAGCCAGTGATTAGATGTTGTAACATTATGACGCCATATTGATACGACATAACTAGTCTAAAGCATACAATAACTAACTATTGACCCAAGCCAGCATTAATTTATGGTGAGAATTAAGTTTGAGTACACAAAGCAAGATGCAACAACAACTGTCTAGGAAATGATGTGTGTGTAACAAGGATTCGCTCAACATGTGCTACAACCAATGATAAAAGGTGAGGGCGAGGAAATCCGAGATGGTCAAAAAATCCACCAATCCAACAATGACCGAAACCAACGTGTGGTCATACAACTATCTTCCCAAAATAGATAAATAAAAGGCGTACTTCCGGTTTTGGAAAAGAGAACACAAGGTGAAAATACAAAAGCACAACAGCCACGTACAGTATCGAGATAGGCATGTTTGCAGTCCATTAAAGCCAAATATATGATAATTTATAAATTGTGGTGACATGCTTATATACATGTTCACTAGTTGAAATCGACGCACACAACAATCTACATATATATTAGTTATAGGGTAGTTGAAAGTATTCTATACATGCAGCAAAGTCTCTAACAAAGTGTTAAATGGCTATACTGGGTACAAATGCGGTTTACATTTTCCTGTTATGATTTCTTTCCCTTCATGCATTAAGACACTTTAATTACTTTAGATATTATGGAATAGTTTAACGGTTCATCTCCTTCATAAGTTCAAAAACACATGGTATATATTTTTTAAATCGTTACATGGGTCCTTGAATGAAAACTAACGCATGCAGCAAAATAATAAAATGGTTTCAACATAGTAAGAAAGACAGGGTAGCTTAGCTGTCATGTACCAATCCTATTAACACAAGTATGTACAGCCATATGTATGCGTAAGTAGCAAGATACAACAACACAAACATAATAGCAGGGTAACATCCAACAACTAAAATGACAGAAAACAACCTAAACTAATCATGTTTAGTGAAACCGAAGTGAAAAGGCTTGAAACAAATGTAATCGTAAGCTATACTTGCATCTCGTCACGACAGCGAGCAGAAGACAACAGACGGTGGTGAACAGGCTCGGTTTTGAGTGGCGCAGTCAGCTCAACAGCAAAAGGCGGAGAAGCCACTTGGTGGTGATGAATTGATTGAGCCAAAGGGAATGATGCAACTGCAAATGCGAACAAGGCAGCCTGGCCATGGAAAACAAGTAGAGAATGGTCACTGGTTTAGACGACGACGTGCTCGAACTGGGTGCGAGCGGCGAGCGATTTCTGGAACTAAAAGCATCAGACCATGGCTGAGTTTGGCAACGATTATGAGGCCGCTCAGACGAGGAGGAGCTGCTGGGTTCGAAGGCCTAAGGGCACGGGATATTAGGCGTAACAGATTTCGGTGAAGTCACGGTGGTGGAGTGACGATGGCAATGGAGGTCGTAGGAAGCGAAGGATTGAGTGAGGCCACCGTTTCAATTTGGAAGGAACTAATGGATTTGGGGAAAATTAATTTGAGCACGGAAATGAAGAGAAACAGCTGATAAAGAAGTAAAAGAGGAAGAGAACTGAGTGCGGTGAACAAGGGATAGGTTGCGCTCGCTTTATAATTCAAGAGACGGAGACCAGCAGTAGACGAAGAACACAACGTGTAAACAATTTCAGCATGGTAAGGACAGGTGTTGAGAGCCACAATTGAGAAAAGGCATGTGGCAAATTGTTTCCACCGCCCAAATCTTGAGTAAGATTTTAAACCAGACTTTGTTTAGTTTAAACACTTTGGGCTGAACGAAAGAAAAGAGTTTGAACAGAAGTACACAGTTGAAATGAAATGTACAAAAACACTTCTAATATTTACTACTAGCCATTATAAAACAAATTAACATGAACGCCATATTACACTAAATTAATTACAACGTTTACAATATCAAATTCAATAATTACCAACCGTATTTCAACTATCGTTGTTTAGAAATAAATTTACACTTACTAAAATCAGTTCGCCGTTTAAGTTAAAAATCTAAACTTTATGTTCTAAGATAAATTTTATTTCAAACTAATTTTAAAATAAATTGGCTCTTTAAATTTGTAATTACATCTTAATCTATATTTCAACCTATTCATCGTCTTTTAAGTAAATGACCCTACTTATGTTTCAAAGTTAAATAAATAAGTTTTCTTTTCTTAAATCAAATTGTCGATGACAAACCATATCTTAATTAAATTTTAGAAAAAAAATTCAAAGTTTATTTTAGCTCTAACGTTATATTTTAATATTCACGCAACTTTAAATTTGTTGAAAACGTTTCGTTAAATCAAAACTTTCATATTTAAAAATAAACTCAAAATTCGTAATGACGTTAATTCTGGCTAAACATTTTAATTTACAATTATATTGACAATAGCATTTTCATTGTAAAGTAAATACTACTTCCAAAACAAATAAAAGTCCAATTTCTAAGTTGAACCAAATATAAATATTTATTTTAACATTAAATCTAAATTTAATTTATATTTTAGACGTCAAAATTTCTGGGTTGTTACAATCTCCCTCACTTAAATCTTTTCATCCTCGAAAAAGAGAGGTTGTTGAATTATACTTAAGTAAAACAAATTTCACTTATAAATTTATTTAAGTCAAATACTTATCAATTCAAATAATCTTGAAAATATATCAAATAATTCATAAGAATTTTAAACACAAATGTTTCGTATAAGTAAAATTGTAAACTTATTATTTAGGCATAACTTAAATCATTGTATAAAACTAGACAAAAGAATTTGCTATATTCAAAATCATAAATTTCAAAACATTTGAAAGCCTCGAAGTGATTTCTCCGAACTTAGAATCCCATTTTCATTTCTAACCATCGAAATACTACATATGTCTTTCATATAGAGAATCATACTTCACTTCGGGATTTCAAAACCAAAATCTCTTTGAAAACTTCAAACATATTATGATAAAATTAATATCAACATATATGTTCCCATCTCCTCGAGAAGTTCTCCCCCATGACAAGGTCTAGGTCAACCTATCGCATGGTATTATATATATATATGATGTCCCTCCGGACCCCTAGAGCAGAACCATCACCAAGGACTCTTCAAACCCTAAATCACAAACCCTTTCTTTAGTCACGGGTTACCCGAATCCATGGTACACATCAAATCATTTTATATCCCGAAGCTATAAAGCATTTCGCACCAATAATTTGCAAATACTTTCAATCATGGTATTTTTGTCTTTGAAACATTTCAAATATCGGGATTCAATTCATTGAAATTTCTTTTGTTTATAAACCACTTTTATAAACTATTTATCATATCCAAATAATTAGAAAAACAAGTTCGATCAATTGAAAAATACAATTTCAACTTTCAAACATTCAACTTATGTTTCATATTCTGAAATCAATGATCTTATTCAAACATTTCGAGCCTTTCGAAGACTTTTAAGAATCATTATAATCATGTCAAGCTTTATAACTTTCAATTTATATCGAAATAACATTTTCGACAACTATACACAAGTTGATTCATATCGCCATACATTATCCTTTCTATAATTGGAAATCAGATTTGATTAATACGATTTCTTATCATATTATTTTCAAATCAACTAAGCTTCTCAAATTTAAAGCTTAGGAAAATCGTTTATAGTCTATACATAAGTCATATCAATCTTTCGTTAAATCAAATTTCCATTTCAAATTGTTTCGAAACATTTTCGTGATTTTCTAAATGAATTTCATATCCTCATAATATAAAATTTCCAAGAACTTTAAATGATTATCCTAGAATTCTTCCCTTTTCAAACATTATTTTCAAAATAATTCAAACATATCTTATTTCAAAATCCATTACACCACCATATAGGATTTATATTCATTCTCATTTCAAATATCACATCTTGTTTGAAAAGTTCACATTTTCCTACTACCGGGAAAAATCTCTCGTAACATTTTTATTCAAAATACCATCATGCTTCCGCTATGCACTCTGAATATGCGTATATTCAAACTAGTATTGGTAAAACATTTCAAAACATTGATTTCAAAATTTCTAAAACCAAATCCTCAAATTAGCACTTTAAAATCCAATTTTCATGCATAAGTTGGATTCTATATTTCAAACGCTTTCAATTATTATGAAAACTCGTTTATTGAGGTTTCGCTACATAATATTTTGGACAACTTAAAGTTATCTAGTTCGAATTCAAACATGATTTCACATGGCACGAAGAGGTGTGCATGAATCAAGTCAAAATTCCATATACTCAAGTGGGGATATACTAAAAGAAGTTCAATATCAAAATGAGCATATAATGGTTCAAATCACAATACTTGGCTAAATCCAAAAGACATAAAGGTATGATTAACATTACTCAAGATCAAACGGTTCGAATTTAAATGATTAGCCAAAGCCAAGATAGGAAGTCAAATACACAAAGATACCAGTACCAGCAGTCCAATCATGGGATACTCGATTTTATTTTCTTGAGTAACTTTTACTTCAACATTTCATTTTCTTTACATCATAAGTGATTACTCGTTAAGTAATTTCCATTTGATTCATCATTATCTGTTTCTTTTGACCAAGGTAAACATATAATTCGACCTATTCCGCATGAGTACATATCCTATTTTGCCGTATAATTCTTGTCACTAAACTTATTTTATTCCATTGCATTTTATTTGATTCATTCATATGGTTTTGACTCTGGGAAACGCAGTTTTCTCCCTCACTTATACATTCATTAAAATTTGATTAACTACTATTATTTAATCTGGAAAATGGGGTGATATTCTCAACATATTTTAAATAACATTACTTAACAAATAAGCTCACTTACGTGGGCTTCCAAAATTTCACCTTTCAATTCTTTAAGTGAGATTTACTTCTAAATATAACCTTTCGGTTATTAACACACTGGTTCAATTCGCTCTTATCACTTATTATCCAAGTTAAGTATGTGGTTAACTTAACTACCTTATGTTAAAATTACTTAACATTCCCAAACCTTTTAAATTCGTTTTGCACATTTCGTTGGTTAAATATATAACATCGTATTATCAATACTTTGAAATTCATTTGCAAAATTAATTTATACTCAACAACCGTGAAGACATCAAAAAAACATTTCAAATGTTTATTCAAACAGCTTTAAGTATTTATCGACGTCTAAATCAGAAATATATAGCCATACCACTTCTGAAACTCAAAAATAATACTGATGATGACGCATCAATCACCAGAATCATCTCAAGCGACTAGAGTGTGATTCTATATCCATCTATTATATATCGGACCTCGTATATACGTTTGCTAGGCATATATGCAAAATCCTTATATACTTGACCGTCTAACCATGATGTCAAATAAATACTCGTGACTTTTTCATTATGCATTGATTATCTTTCAAATCTATAACCTTGAATTACTGACATTCTTATATAATCTGTCCATATATATGCTTTGAAAAACCTCCATATCAAATGTCATTAAATTTCCAGTTCACGTTACCAACATACCATTCCTATATATTTTCCTTGTATAAGATTCCATCTCATATCAATAAAACAATAGTTTTCGAACTGCTACTTTATATTTCACATGAGTTTTCGAAAGTCTGTACCTCGATCACCATTTGGATTTCTTATTTCAATCTTAATTTCCTCAAATTTTTCATCTTAATTCCAAAATCATTTTGACTTATAAATCGATTCGCTATTCAATATCATCTTAGTTTAGCTCGACTCAGATATTCCTTTTTAATTCCAAATTTATATTTGCAAATCGACTTTTCCAAACTTCTAATTTGATTTGGATTACATGTCACGACTGTCATCGATTAAATTCACACTCATGACTCGGACTGAACTTGTTCGGATCTTTATCAAATTGTAAGTAGAATATTAAGTTTGAAATAAAATAAGTTAAATAAGAAAATAAAAGGTTTTTATACTATAGGTCAAATACAAATGACTTAGAAAATTAGTTTAAGCAAAATAGTAAAGTAGAAAAATAGATGGTTTGGTATAAAATAAATTTGAATATTTATTAGTAAAACAAATTTTGGTATATACTAGGCTTTATAATAAAAGTATTCGAATAAGATGAAAATAATATATTAGTTATAATGAAAGCAATGTTTCTTTAAACTAGATCCGAGTCATATTCAGTACTGATTCAGTTCACGTTTCGTCAACCATCGTTTCTTAAGTCGAGAATCATCAAATTCAGCTTTGTCAAGTTCCAACTTTACCACGTTTTTAATGTACCTTTTTTTGAACCCATAATTTAGTACTTAACTTAATTTCTCTTTGGTAAAGTCTTTTTTTTTTAAACTATAGTTCTCGAATTAAATGAAGTTTTATTCACATATAGGTTTTGAAAACTTTTCATTTCAATTATTACAAAATTTTCATTCTAGTCCTGAAATCTCCTTTCTTTTCTTTCTCTTCTCTTGAAAATAATGTATTATAGATTTCAAAATACTTAGAAAATTAGTTCATCTTTCACTTTTATTTTCTTGGAAAATTTCGAACACTCAACGATTGATTACAGAAATTTGTATAGATAAAGCTATTATTTTCGAAAATACTTTCTTTAAAATATTTTATTTCCAAAATCCTTTTCAAATTTTTTTCAAATTCCACTGAGTCTAGTATCGATTATGCTCATTCTAAGGTACTTCTACCTTATCTCTAATGAGTTTTAAACGAATAATCCAAGCTTCATATGAACCAAAGCTCTGATACTAGATGTAACGACCTGGTATTTTTCCCGTCTCAAGTCGATAATTAAACCAACTCGAAATGTCCAAAATGACAGATTGTTATTGGCTTACACGGTTTAAACAGAATCAATACAGAATCACAGAGTGCAATATTTGTAGCAGAATAAAATTTCATATAAATATCAGAGTTGTATACAATATTTTCACAGCGGAAAAATATATATAATGTATACATGAATTTTCAACTGAATAAAATTTACATTTTTTCGAGCTTAGCGCGTGCGAGCGTCTTCACGTCTTCACATCCTCTCCAATTTGCGAGCTGATATCTTTCAACCTGGAACACTTGGGGCCTGACCCGAGCGTTCCATGCAAAATACACACTCGAGTCAATTAAACTTATTTCAAGTTATTAAACTTCGATAGACACATAAATATAATTAGTTTATTCCCAACAATTTATTTAAATAAACGGTTCAAGTATCGTGAACATTGAACTGGCGAATATAGCAAAGTAAAGAACCATGCGAATGGTTACATACGTGACCAGCAAATTCGTATCAAAGAAAACATGTGCAAGAAGTGCTACCTCAATTATAAATGGGAAAAATATGTGGGGTCCTTTTCAATATCAGGAAGTATGTATGGAGCGACTCAAATAATTTATATAGTATTCAACCTAAAGGATTCAACTGGCATAAAGACTAAGGGAAATAAACCATGCTAAACATTATCAAAGGGGCCAACCAATATCCAATGGACTGTGGCTAATTTACATAGTATGGGGTGGCTTAGACAGCTAAAACAAAGAAACACCCCACCTCCGTTAAGTCACTCACAAAGGGAATGCCTTAACTTTGGTGGAGCATTATAGATAAAAGACACAGATAATTTACAAGACAGATATATATAAGCAACAGAAAATGGAACTAACTTTATTTCAAACGTGGTTCATAACAAAACATTACAACAAACTGTTTCAAAACAACTTCCAAACCATTACATCATAATTTATGTCTTGATTATTTTCTAAAGAAGCATAAAACAAAATAAAACTGCATAAATCCCCAGGTAGTAGTGTATCCAAAGCCATAGCCAAAAGCAAGAGATTCCAAGCTATACATCACAGAGTCTTCAAGCTTGGAAAGATGAACGGTCCAAATTAAGCTGAGCTATTCCCTCCCTGGGTACCTAAGGAGGAAACGGAAGAAAAGAGAGCGAAAGGAAAATGGGTCAGACATAAGTCTGAGTAAGTCTAGTGACTTTTAAGTGTGTGAATAAGGAAAAAGTCATGATAGGAATAAACTGAAAAACAGGACAGTACCAGAATAACAATCTAACATAAAACTATACAAGGTAGGATAAACCGAATATAATTCACACCCATGTCAATTTCTCTGC
Organism: Allium sativum; assembly: GCA_030737875.1. Classification (NCBI taxonomy): domain Eukaryota; kingdom Viridiplantae; phylum Streptophyta; class Magnoliopsida; order Asparagales; family Amaryllidaceae; genus Allium; species Allium sativum. Next base: position 393,191,048 of record CM060922.1, read on the forward strand.
ACCTACTCATACTTGTCCAACTAGCACCACGTGCTCATGGTGAAATGATCCCCTTATATAGATCGGCTCCTACTCGCATGCATTTATCACATGTGTCATTCGGCCCCCGCTTGACTGTAGATACATGTGTTGGTCCCACCACGGGGTGTATCAAATCCTATGGTGGCAACCCGACACGATTCAAGATGCACAGTGTATGACTACTGATGCCCAGTACCTGCTTTTTCCACTCCGGAGTACGTGCACGCCCGTACTCCATCGGAACCTACACTGACGCACCAACCGCTGACGTTTTGACCGCTTATAATCAGCCCAGTAATCGTGCCCCACCCTGCCTAGTTCAGGGTTCCATGATACATCTATGTGGGTTACTGCTGAAATGGGTCCCCGTTACTAGGGTTTTCTAGCCAACATGTTAAATTAGTTAAGTGTCCAAATTTGCCTAACCTCACCCATCAGTTTAGTTAACATGTTGAATTGGTTAAGTGTTTCCTTAATTGACTTAACCCGACTAATCTTGACTTAGCTTTATTAAAGCACCAACCACTCACATTAGACATATATTGTTGTGGTCACTGGATGTGTCGGTCGGTTCCGGGCAGTTTTACACCATAACTCAGTCTAACCTCGGGTCCTTTTTGGGCTCAATGCACTAACCACCCAAATTAGACAGGTATTGTTGTGGTTACTGGATGTGCCGTTCGGTTTCGGGTAGTTTTACACCACAACTCAGTCTAACCATGGGTTAGGCATATTCGTCTTTTCTAAATTTACATATTTATCCTTTTATGCTTATATGTAAATTTGTCAATAATTTATTGTCATGGCCCACTTTCCCTCTAATTCAAGTTCATTGTTATTGGCATAAAAATTATACCATTTTTATGCCACTCATTAATTACATGACTACGAGCCAAATATGTCATTAATTTTCAAGTTTTTCCCAACGTTACCCCCGTTGTACGTTCGCGTTAATCACATAAAGTCATTGGGCCCGCAAATTAGCCTAATTTATAAACAAGAGGTAAAAGAAGGGAACATTTAATCAAACATATGTCATGTAAATTTAAATTAACATGTCTCATGAAACTTGCAATTAAATTGGATAGAACTAACATTAGCCTAAGCATGTGAACATGTAGATCTAGGCATAGGTGAACACAACTTGGTTTATAAACTAGCATAATTTAGGAGAATCATGACATGTACATTCCAAAGCATGTATAAGTTTAACTTTGACATGTAGATGTGAACTAGATCTAACAATAATGATCATATGAGCTTGCATGAATCCACTTTATAAACATGCATATAAATATAGATCTAATTTTTGGATTTAACACAAAACATGAAACTTGCATATGAACATACATAGATCTTGACTTGGGTCTAACATAAAATATGTATCTTGCATATGAACATATATATAGATCTTGACTAACATAAAACATGTATCTTGCATATGAACGTATATATAGATCTTAACTAACATAAAATATGTAACTTGCATATGACACATCATGAAAGGATTGTCAAACTTATATGTGGTATGATGGTTTCGTTCCCCAAATCATAATAAGTTTATCACCAATTTCCACATGATACAATAAGTTCAAATAAACCACAATCATTTCAAGACATACATGACCAAATTATCGCAAGAATTAGACATGAATTCGCATCATCAATCACATAAAACGTGGTTCAAATTCCATTTTCCAATTCATTACAAATCACGTGTGTCATTCCGGTTTTCTTGCCCAACTTCGTTCGTCCATATCTCCTTCATACGGTGTTAGTTTTATGCAAACTCGGACTCTATCTCAAGCAGAATTCCGAGACGAACGCAATGGTGTAACCCATTTCCCGTAATTATCACATTTGAAATTAATTATCCTTTGATTCCTTACTTTAATGTTAACTGAAAATACGGGGTGTTACATTCTCCCCTCCTTAAAGGATTTCGTCCCCAAAATCTTCAAGTCAAGAAGAATGTATATCCTACCATCCAATCATCCATTTACTCAACCATCAAACACAGGCGTCCATTGTCCTTAAAAGACTTCTAATTCTTAATGATCATATGCATAGTGTGTGTACATGTCCTTATCTAATGCAAAATCAGGTGGTCTACTGATTCAATTGACCTCCTTAATGCAAATTATATCAGTGTCATGAGTCTATTATGTATGCAATCTTCCCTAATCATACTTTCTACATGAGTGCACAATCATTCATACGAATGCAACATCCACATGATAACACATCATGTTCCAATCATATACAAATATATATATATATATATGCATATGCAATATGAAAGTGACTGAGCCGATATAACACCTAATGTGTGTGTATATGCATCCACGAGCAACCACTAGCAACCACTTGCAACCATCAACCATAACATGTTTCAATTACATGTTTACATCCAAATGGGTTTCTACTTAAGGATAAAGAATAGGACCGAGGAGATATACTAAAATGGTAGATACGGGCATAAACTTAAGGAAAAAGAGATCAAGGATGTACCCTCAAAAAGAAAAGGGTAGGCTGCGCGTATTCTGTCTTCGGTTTCCCAAGTCGCATCTTCCTCGTTGTTGCTACATTGAACTTTAACAAGCTTGACTTCATGGTTGCGTAGCTTTTTGACTTCTGTACCCAAGATACGAGTCGGAACTCTTCTCACAGTTGCCTCTCGTTCTACTTCTACTTCCTCTAATATGCTTGGTTCTACCACTTCCGCAGACTCATGTAAGCACTTTCGTAGGTGAGAAACATGAAAGACGTTATGAACTCCAGCCAATCTTTCGGGCAGCTCTGCTCTATAAGCCATCTTCCCAATCTTCTCAATGAAAGGAAACGGCCCTACAAATCTTGGTGCCAACTTTCCTGCGGATCCAAAGCGAATGACGTTTCTCAAAGGAGATACTTTAAGGAATACCTTGTCTCCAACTTCAAACTCAAGGTCGGTTCTTCTTTTGTCTGCATAGGACTTATGTCTATCTTGGGAAGTCTTCATTCTTCTTCGTATCAAGTCCACTTTCTCTGAAGTTTATCTGATCATGTCTGGTCTAAGTATGAGCTTGTCTGTAGACTCCCACTAACAAGCTGGTGATCGGCATGGTCTTCCATATAAAGCTTCGAAAGGTTCCATTCCTATGGTGGCTTGGTAGCTATTGTTGTAAGCGAATTCCACCAAAGGAAGATGATCCTCCCATGTACCTCCAAAGTCAAGAATGCATAGTCTCAAGAGGTCTTCTAATACTCTGTTCACTCTTTCCGTCTGACCATCGGTTTGGGGGTGATAGGCCGTGCTTAAGCATAACTGTGTGCCTACAGCTTCTTGCAAACTCCTCCAAAACTCGCTCGTAAAGATAGGATCTCGGTCACTCACTATGCTGGAGGGTATCCCATGGAGTCGAACTATCTCTTTAAGATATATGGATGCTAGGGATGAGGCAGTCCTTCTACTCTTAACCGATATGAAGTGAGCACTTTTTGTGAGCCTGTCCACCGAGGTGATGGTCAACTTGGAATGGTGTGCTTCTTGAAGAACTCTCTTCACCAAATCCCTTTCTTGTGGGACGCATGGTCTTCTATCCCACCTCAACCAATCCTTATCATCGATGGAGTATCTATTGAGGTGACTAGAAGTCTCACCCCTACTCAGCTTATCTATCACATCAACTAGCTTGTGTGGTCCCTATTGAGTCCAAAAGAGTAGGCCGCACCTCTAGTGATGCTAACAAACCAGTCACATGATCGACAGAGGGTCTAAAATCAAAGTTGGCTATGTACTCCAAGCTTTGCCTTTCTACAAAGAAAGGGCTTAGGGTCAGCTTCTTTCTACTCAAAGCATCTGCTACTACATTGCCTTTGCCAGGAGTATAGGAAATCTCCAAATCATATGAGGCAAGAAACTCCATCCATCTTTGCTACCTTAAGTTGAGATATTTCTGCGAGAAAAGATACTTCAACGATTTATGGTTAGTAAACAATTCAAACTTCTCACCTAGGAGATAATGGCGCCAAGACTTAAGCGCAAAGACGATGGCAGCCAACTCTAGATCGTGGGTTGGGTAGTTTTTCTCATGTACTTTCAGCTCTCGGCCTCCATAAGCTACTACTTTCCCTTCTTGCATTAGGACAACGCCTAGTCTCATACCGCATGCATCTGTATATACGGTAAACATCTTGCTTCCATCAGGCAATGTTAGAATTGGGGCTGTTGTCAGAGCCCTTTTCAAGCGTTGGAAAGCAATATCGCAATCAAAATCCCAAGTGAAAGTTAGGTTCTTCTTCGTCAACCTTGTAAGTGGAGCTGAGATTTTTCGCAAAGTCCTTGATAAACTTTCGGTAAAAGCCTGCTAGCCTGAGAAAGCTTCGGACTTCGGTTGCATTCCGTGGGACCTTCCAATCTTACACAGCAACTACTTTTGCGGGGTCCACAGCTAATCCCTCTTTGGACACCACATGTCTATGAAACTTTACTTCTTCTCTCTAGAAATGGCATTAGGAGAATTTGGCTTTTAACTGATATGCACGAAGAGTATCCATGACTTCCTTTAGACGATGAGCATGTTCTTCCTCACTCTTCGAGAAAATCAAAATGTCGTCCACGAAGACCACTACAAACTTATTGAGGAACTCCCTAAACACCCTGCTCATCAAATCGACGAAATAAGCGGGTGCGTTTGTCAAGCCGAAAGGCATGACAAGCCACTCGAAGAATCCATCCGGAGTTCTGAACGTGGTCTTATCAATGCTGTCTTCAGCCACTCTTAGCTGATGAAACCCGGTAGCCAAATCTAGTTGGGAGAAAACCGATGCACCTACCAGCTGATCGAACAAGTCGTCTATTCTTGGGGGTGGGTACCTATTTTTCTTGGTCAGCTTGTTTAGCTCCCTATAATCAACGCATAGGCGAAGCGAACCGTCCGCTTTAGTTGCGAACACTACTGGAGCACCCCATTCAGAAATACTCCGCCTTATAAACCCCTTTTCTAGCAGCTCTTTAACTTGCTTGCTGAGCTCTTTCCGCTCCCTTGGAGCCATGTGCCTAACGGGTAAGGCGACGGGTTTTGCGTTATCAACGAGGTATATGCGGAAGTCTATCTCCTGCTTCGGATGTAAGCCTTTTACCTCTTCAAACACATCCGAGAATTCATGGACTACTCTAACAGACTTCAAGTCCTCAATAGCCGCATCAAGAGATTCTAGATAACTAAGCATAACAGAGTTCATGGGATTACAAGAGATTTCGAGAGTGTTACCGAGGCAAGTCATGAGTCTAACCACTCTCTTTTCACAATCGAGGACGGCACCATTACTGGATAGCCAGTCCATGCCTAGAATCAACCCATAGCCCGTGAAGCCCAAAACATAGGCATTACATCTAAACCCGACGCTTAGTATAGAGATTTTCAAATTCGAACAAACCATTGACAAATAAGCTGAAACACCCCACCTCCGTTAGGGTCACTCTCAAAGGGAATGCCCTAATTTTGGTGGAGGTTTATAAGTACAAGTCACAGATATACAAGACAGATATAAGAACACATATTTGTAAACAGCGGAAGAACAACAAACTTTTATTTCATGAAGTCAAATACGTGTCACAAAACATCACCATGATTGTCTTACATCCTTTCCAAAAACATAACATAACATTTTCATAATCTGTCTTGAGTACATTATTTAAAGAAGCATGAATAAAACATAGATAAACTGCAAAGGCCCCATAGCGGTTGTCCCAAGCCATAGTTCAAAAACAGGAAAGTCCAAGCAATACATTTCTCTTCTTCAAGCTGGATGTTGAGGTTGATCAAGCTGCTGTGTTCCCTCCCTGAGGACCTGGGGGGGGGGAAACGGAAGAAAGAAGACGAAAGAAAAATAGAGTCAGACATAAAGCCTGAGTAAGTCTAGTACTACTTTGTCTATGAATAAAGAACTGGGTATGATAAGTAAAACAGGAAGTGGGCAAACACTATGAACTTGGTTAAGTTATCTAGGGTCGAATATACTATCGTACCCCATGTTAATCTCTGAACCCATATAAACTAGTTTCCAATTTACATCCCAAAATCAGGGTGATGTGATTCATTCTACGATGATCGGCTCCTACTCGCATAGTTACATGTGTCTTACGGCCCCCGATGTCTGTAGTTACCTATGCTGGTCCCACCATGGGGTGTATCAAGTCCCATAGTGGCAACCCGACACAACCTTAGAGTGCAAAGGTATGCTACTGGTGTCCAGTGCTTTATTTTTCTGCGCCGGAGTGCGTGCACGCCCGCACACCGTTAGAACCTACACTGCTACACCACCGCCGTCGATTTGACCTCTTACAATCAGCCCAGTAATCGTGCCCCACCCTGCCTAGTTTCAGGGTATCCTGATACACCTTCTAGGGTTACTGCTGAAAAGGGTCCCCCGTTACTAGGTTTTCTATCTCTAGCCAACATGCTAAGTTGGTTAAGTGTTTCCTAACCTAACCCCACCAGTCCGTTTAGTTTAGCATGTTCTATTTTGATTAAGTCTTTAGTTTACTTAATCCTAACAATCCTGACTCAGCCTTAATTGTCTTATTAAGGCCCTGACCTCTCACATTAGACAGGTATTGTTGTGGCTGCCTGTTGCCGGTTGGTTCCGGGCAGTCTTACGCCACAACTCAGTCTAACCTCGGGTCCTTGCTGGGCTCCATGTTTAACCTCCCACATTGGATAGGTATTGTTGTGACTACTGGACAGCCGGGCGGTTCCGGGCAGGTTTACATCACAACTCAATCCAACCTCGGGTTAAACACATCGTCTTTTCTACATTTACATATTTTGTCATTCTTCTTTATTTATATGTAAATATTTGCGGCCCATTATTAAGTTAACGGTGTAAAGGTTACACCAATCATGGGCCCAACCCATACTTGACTTTGGGCCCTTCTATTTTATATTTTCATTCATTAATTAATTTTTAACCCAACGTTATTTTCCCCCGTTTTACACGTCCGTTTATATATATTGGGCTTAGCCTTTTAAAGCCCAATTTAGCCATGCGAAAGGGGAGGCTTATGGCGTATACACCAAGAGGGGAAAGTGAGCGCATGAACTTGCATATGACGTTGGAAAATACATAATAGAAATTGGTGTACTTGCATAGTGGTGACATGTATTTTGGTCATAAAACATAGGTGACATAAATCAAGGCATGTAAACTTGCATAGGTTTAACTACAACATGAACCTATATTCTTATTTAGGCATAATGTCAAACATAAGCATGGCCTAAATACTTCTAGCATAAACATGGCATATTGTCAAACATAGGCATGGCATAAAATACTTCTAGGATGAACATAGCATAATTCAACTTAATCATGATTTAAGCCTAATCACATAACGATGGTATGAACATACTTATGCATAAATATTCCTAAACATGGTGTTTGCTTTAAACTTTCAAAAAGGGATTTTTGAGTCTAACCTAGCCATGTCATCATATAATCCTTTAAAACAAGATAGACTTAATAACGGATTTCAATTATGCCAAATATCATTCCTAGCCATATTCATAAGTTTGTAAAAGCATGACTTAATGCATGGATTATGGTGTCAAAATTCTACATAGTTTCATATGAACTATAATAACCAAACTTGTTTCAATTACTTGCAAAACGATTTATGCACAAAATATACATCATAATGGCATAATAACAAAGCCTCAAAATTTGCATGAATTTCAATTAACTACATACATGTAGCTTCAATATAGATTACACAATTTGCGCAATATTCCAAACGTTTATTTGCATAGAACTACTGCATGTAGTTCTTTATAATGAATAACATAATTTTGCACAAATATGAATTACTTCCATTGCCACAATTCAAGCATACACATCAACACAGTTGTTTATTAATACCAAAGTAATACTCTACTTACAATGGTTTGATGAATTCTCTAGTTTAGGGATTGAAGACGCAAATTCCTTTGTTGAATTGATTAGCTTTAGGTTGCTTGAATTGCTTTAGGCCTTAGAACTTTCTCCCTAATCCTCTCTTTAGTTGGCGGCTATTCTTTGTCGTTCCTCAGCAACATGGCGGCTATAATCTTATTTTGAATGAATAGATTAGGGTTTAGTCTAGGGTTGTTTATATAGAGGTTAGGAATTGATTAGGACCCTTGATGTTGCTAGGATAGATCATAGCCATACATTAGGAAGAGAGACCAATAAAAACCCGCCACCTAGCCCTAATGACAAAGCAGACCACTGAAATTCGACCAAACACAGACCTGGCCAGCCAGGTTGACTGGGCTCGACCAGGTCGACACCCCTGTCGACAGGGCTGTCGACAGCCCTGTCGACATGGGTAGCCCAGGTCGACAGCCCAGTCGACCTGGGTGGCTAGGCGGGTGTTTTATCCGCCTGGCCCGTTGGGCCCCATTTCAAATTATTATTTTATTCTGTTTGAATTTTAAATTTAATTCAAAACTTCCGAAGGCCATATCTTCTTCATACGGACTCCGTTTTTCGAAAACTCGGACTCTATTTCGCGTATTTTTCCGAGACGAACGCAATGGCGTATCCCGTTTCCCTTAGTTCTTTGATTTGAATTTGATTATACTTTAATTCATGAATTTCACAGTTATAGAATTTTCGGGGTGTTACATTCTCCCCCACTTAAAAGGATTTCGTCCCCGAAATCTTCAAGTGTAGGAAAACGTATATCCTAACATCCAATCATCCATCTACTCATCCATCAAACACGAGTATCCATTGTCCTTAAAAGACTTCTAATGCTTCATGATCATATGCAAAGTGTGTGTGTATACATGTACTTATCTAATGCAAAATCAGTCGGTCTACTGATTCAGTTGACCTCCTTAATGCGAATTATGTTAGTGCCATGAATCCATTATGTATGCAAATTTTCCTATCCTTGATTCTACATGAGTGCACAGTCATTCAATACAAATGCAGCATCCACATGTCAACACATTAAAGTTCAACCACATATGAATACAAACACATATGCATATGCAATATGAAGTGACTGAGCCGATCTAAAACCTAGATTGTGTGTGTATATGCAACCACGAGCAACCACTAGCAATCACTTGCAACCACTTGCAACCATCATACATAACATGTTTCAATTACATGTTTTCATCCAAAAGGTTTCTACCCTAAAGATAAGGTCGATACCTAAAAAGATAGATAAAAGCGCAACTTAAGGAAAAAGAAAGATCAAGGATGTACCCTCTAACAGAAAAGGGTAGGCAGTGCGGATTCTAGCTTCAGTTTCCCAAGTTGCGTCTCCCTCGGTGTCGCTCCACTGGACTTTGACGAGCTTGACTTCGCGGTTGCGTAGCTTCTTTACTTCCGTTCCTAAGATGCGGGTTGGAACTCTTCTTATGGTTGCTTCGCGTTCCACTTCAGCCTCTTCGAGGATATTTGGCTCTACCACTTCAGCAGACTCATGTAGACATTTTCGGAGATGTGAAACGTGAAAAACGTTGTGGACTCCGGCCAATTTCTCGGGTAGCTCTAATCTATAGGTCATTTTCCAAATTTTCTCAATGATAGGAAATGGTCCTACCTAAAGGTATAGTCGAATGATAGAAGCAAGTAAAAATTTTGTGCCCATTAGGCAATGTCAAAACTGGAAATCTATGCCACATATATATTGATTAGGAGAAGAACTCTCTAAGCATCAGCCCCGAAGACCGAAATCAACATCAGACTGACACCCAAAGAATTAATCAACCCAACCACCACATATGATTCTAGGAAACTAAGCTTGATGGACTCCTTTTAGGTCACAAGGGAGTCCCTTCCTAAGTCCAACTATGTTGCCAAATGTACTTACTAAGGTGATTCTTTACAACTCATGCATAAGTGAAATGAACCTTCAGCCTTAGTGGTGAACACTCCTGGAGTGCCCTATTCTGAAATGCTCCACCTAATGAACCCCTTCTCTAGAAGCTCTTTAATCTGTTTACTGAGCTCTTTTCTTTCTCGTGGAGCCATGTGTCTAACGGGCAACGCAACGGGCTTTGCATTATCTACAAGATATATGCGGAAGTCTATTTCCCGCTTCGGAGGCAAGCCCTTCACCTCTTCGAAGACATCCGGATATTCCCGGACCACTCTAACTGATTGCAAATTTTCAACAGAGGCATCTAGCGACTCAAGATAACTAAGCATAACCGCATACGAGGGATTACAAGAAATTTCCAAAGTATTACTGAGCTGGGTTAGGAGCCTAACAACCCTTTTCTCACAATCAAGGATGGCCCCATTACTGGATAGCCAATCCATACCCAAAATCAAACCATACCCCGCAAAGCCCAAAACAAAGGCACTACATTCAAATTCTACACTTAGAATAGAAATTTTCAAATCCAAACAGATCATAAAGATAAACTACACTTTCTACAGAAGTGTTTGTACCTCGCTGTTGCAAAGGTGGCGCTTCCAGCACATGAACCTGTGCCCCTGGAGTGGATCCAGACCCCTGCCCCTGCCCTCGTTTCTTTGGGCAGTCCTTAGCTCTGTGGCCTGTCTGACCGCAAGAAAAGCACCCACCATTCTCCTTGGCCTTCTTTTTCCGGCAGTCCTTTACTAAGTGCCCCACTTTGCCACAGAAATTACACGTCCTCTTCTCTTTGTTGCCTTCCCCGCCTTTCTTAAAGTCTGTCTTCTTAGGCTGCAAACCCTCTTTCTTCCCTTGAGAGCTTTCTGCCTTTGCCTCCTTCTTGCCCTTATCCTCCTCATTCAGCAATGCCATTTGCACCAATTTTTCATACGTGGCCCCCATGGGTATATGTGTCATGGCCAAACTGTGTAATGGCTCATTTAACCCTTTAACGAAACGGAGAGCCTTCTTGTGCGGGGTGTTGACTAGGTCAAGCCCAAACCTAGCCAGCTCATCAAACTGATTCACATACTCTCTAACAGTCTTGTCTCCTTGCTTAAGAAATAAGAATTTCTCCAACTGCAAACTTCTTTCCGCATCTGAGAGAAATTTGGTCTCAAACCTTGCCCTAAAGTCCTCCCATGTTTCTACTGGTCTTTCAGCATTAGTGACTTCCCACCAGTAGGAAGCCTCGCCCTTCAATAGCCACACCGCCAATTGTACTTTTTGTCTGTCCTCTACCTCAAAGATGATGAATAGATCCTCAGTTTCCTTCAGCCAATTTCTAGCTGCTACGAAGGACTCAGTTCCATGGAAATCCCTTCCTCCCATAGTTTTAAAATCCTTACATATCTTAGCAAACGCGTTTCCTCGTGGAGGAGGTGGAGGAAGAGGTGCTGCTGCAGCTGGATGATTCCCTGCAGCTGGGGGAGGAGGAACGGTAGGACCTGGTTGAGTGGCCCTAGCTTCTAAGAATCGTCTAAACCAACCAGGTATTGGTACTCCTTCCGGCAAGTTAAGATCTTCGGACATGCTGAAACAAAAGGGATAGATTCAAAACGAAGGATAAGAGATAGTACCTATGGCTTTGGGGAGTGGACTTTGCCTTTTTTAAAATAAAATAATATTTTTATCTTTTAAAAATGCTTCTTTAAATTTCCTTTTTGAAAATAAATTTCCAAAACTTTTTATCTTATCTGGTAAACCTATGCTCTGATACCAAGTGAAACACCCCACCTCCGTTAGGGTCACTCTCAAAGGGAATGCCCTAATTTTGGTGGAGGTTTATAAGTACAAGTCACAGATATACAAGACAGATATAAGAACACATATTTGTAAACAGCGGAAGAACAACAAACTTTTATTTCATGAAGTCAAATACGTGTCACAAAACATCACCATGATTGTCTTACATCCTTTCCAAAAACATAACATAACATTTTCATAATCTGTCTTGAGTACATTATTTAAAGAAGCATGAATAAAACATAGATAAACTGCAAAGGCCCCATAGCGGTTGTCCCAAGCCATAGTTCAAAAACAGGAAAGTCCAAGCAATACATTTCTCTTCTTCAAGCTGGATGTTGAGGTTGATCAAGCTGCTGTGTTCCCTCCCTGAGGACCTGGGGGGGGGAAACGGAAGAAAGAAGACGAAAGAAAAATAGAGTCAGACATAAAGCCTGAGTAAGTCTAGTACTACTTTGTCTATGAATAAAGAACTGGGTATGATAAGTAAAACAGGAAGTGGGCAAACACTATGAACTTGGTTAAGTTATCTAGGGTCGAATATACTATCGTACCCCATGTTAATCTCTGAACCCATATAAACTAGTTTCCAATTTACATCCCAAAATCAGGGTGATGTGATTCATTCTACGATGATCGGCTCCTACTCGCATAGTTACATGTGTCTTACGGCCCCCGATGTCTGTAGTTACCTATGCTGGTCCCACCATGGGGTGTATCAAGTCCCATAGTGGCAACCCGACACAACCTTAGAGTGCAAAGGTATGCTACTGGTGTCCAGTGCTTTATTTTTCTGCGCCGGAGTGCGTGCACGCCCGCACACCGTTAGAACCTACACTGCTACACCACCGCCGTCGATTTGACCTCTTACAATCAGCCCAGTAATCGTGCCCCACCCTGCCTAGTTTCAGGGTATCCTGATACACCTTCTAGGGTTACTGCTGAAAAGGGTCCCCCGTTACTAGGTTTTCTATCTCTAGCCAACATGCTAAGTTGGTTAAGTGTTTCCTAACCTAACCCCACCAGTCCGTTTAGTTTAGCATGTTCTATTTTGATTAAGTCTTTAGTTTACTTAATCCTAACAATCCTGACTCAGCCTTAATTGTCTTATTAAGGCCCTGACCTCTCACATTAGACAGGTATTGTTGTGGCTGCCTGTTGCCGGTTGGTTCCGGGCAGTCTTACGCCACAACTCAGTCTAACCTCGGGTCCTTGCTGGGCTCCATGTTTAACCTCCCACATTGGATAGGTATTGTTGTGACTACTGGACAGCCGGGCGGTTCCGGGCAGGTTTACATCACAACTCAATCCAACCTCGGGTTAAACACATCGTCTTTTCTACATTTACATATTTTGTCATTCTTCTTTATTTATATGTAAATATTTGCGGCCCATTATTAAGTTAACGGTGTAAAGGTTACACCAATCATGGGCCCAACCCATACTTGACTTTGGGCCCTTCTATTTTATATTTTCATTCATTAATTAATTTTTAACCCAACGTTATTTTCCCCCGTTTTACACGTCCGTTTATATATATTGGGCTTAGCCTTTTAAAGCCCAATTTAGCCATGCGAAAGGGGAGGCTTATGGCGTATACACCAAGAGGGGAAAGTGAGCGCATGAACTTGCATATGACGTTGGAAAATACATAATAGAAATTGGTGTACTTGCATAGTGGTGACATGTATTTTGGTCATAAAACATAGGTGACATAAATCAAGGCATGTAAACTTGCATAGGTTTAACTACAACATGAACCTATATTCTTATTTAGGCATAATGTCAAACATAAGCATGGCCTAAATACTTCTAGCATAAACATGGCATATTGTCAAACATAGGCATGGCATAAAATACTTCTAGGATGAACATAGCATAATTCAACTTAATCATGATTTAAGCCTAATCACATAACGATGGTATGAACATACTTATGCATAAATATTCCTAAACATGGTGTTTGCTTTAAACTTTCAAAAAGGGATTTTTGAGTCTAACCTAGCCATGTCATCATATAATCCTTTAAAACAAGATAGACTTAATAACGGATTTCAATTATGCCAAATATCATTCCTAGCCATATTCATAAGTTTGTAAAAGCATGACTTAATGCATGGATTATGGTGTCAAAATTCTACATAGTTTCATATGAACTATAATAACCAAACTTGTTTCAATTACTTGCAAAACGATTTATGCACAAAATATACATCATAATGGCATAATAACAAAGCCTCAAAATTTGCATGAATTTCAATTAACTACATACATGTAGCTTCAATATAGATTACACAATTTGCGCAATATTCCAAACGTTTATTTGCATAGAACTACTGCATGTAGTTCTTTATAATGAATAACATAATTTTGCACAAATATGAATTACTTCCATTGCCACAATTCAAGCATACACATCAACACAGTTGTTTATTAATACCAAAGTAATACTCTACTTACAATGGTTTGATGAATTCTCTAGTTTAGGGATTGAAGACGCAAATTCCTTTGTTGAATTGATTAGCTTTAGGTTGCTTGAATTGCTTTAGGCCTTAGAACTTTCTCCCTAATCCTCTCTTTAGTTGGCGGCTATTCTTTGTCGTTCCTCAGCAACATGGCGGCTATAATCTTATTTTGAATGAATAGATTAGGGTTTAGTCTAGGGTTGTTTATATAGAGGTTAGGAATTGATTAGGACCCTTGATGTTGCTAGGATAGATCATAGCCATACATTAGGAAGAGAGACCAATAAAAACCCGCCACCTAGCCCTAATGACAAAGCAGACCACTGAAATTCGACCAAACACAGACCTGGCCAGCCAGGTTGACTGGGCTCGACCAGGTCGACACCCCTGTCGACAGGGCTGTCGACAGCCCTGTCGACATGGGTAGCCCAGGTCGACAGCCCAGTCGACCTGGGTGGCTAGGCGGGTGTTTTATCCGCCTGGCCCGTTGGGCCCCATTTCAAATTATTATTTTATTCTGTTTGAATTTTAAATTTAATTCAAAACTTCCGAAGGCCATATCTTCTTCATACGGACTCCGTTTTTCGAAAACTCGGACTCTATTTCGCGTATTTTTCCGAGACGAACGCAATGGCGTATCCCGTTTCCCTTAGTTCTTTGATTTGAATTTGATTATACTTTAATTCATGAATTTCACAGTTATAGAATTTTCGGGGTGTTACATAAGCTGAGCCCCCAATTGGATTTGAAACAACCAAGGGATCCTCTACTATACTGGTGTCTAGGTGCAGAGATTCAACTAAAGCAGTAGATATAAATGAGTGTGATGCGCCAGAATCAAATAGTGTACGAATAGGATGATTAAAAAGATAGACTAGACTTTCGACAAAAATATTTCTACCTCATTCTTGCAGAGGTGCTGTGAGAGCGTGAACTTTTCCTCCAGAAGAAGGTCCAACTCTCTGCCCTTGCTTTCTTGGGCAGTCCTTAGCCATGTGTCATGTTTCGCCGCAGTGGAAACAGCCACCCATCTTCCTCCTCTTCTTCTTCCTGCATTCTTTGACCAGATGTCCAGGAGTGCCACAAAAATTGCACTTCCTCTTGTCATGGGGTTTGTTGTTCTTCCCGCCTTTCTTTGAATCTGTGTTCTTGTTTTGTGACCCTTCCGCTTTCTTGTCTTGAGGCACCTCTACCTTTGCCTCTTTCTTGCCCTTGTCTTCCTCGTGTAACAATGCCATGTCCACTAGTCTCTCATAAGTTGCCCCCATGGGTATGTGGGTCATAGTTAGGCTGTGTAGTGGCTCATTTAATCCCTTAACAAAACGGAGAGCCTTCTTATGAGGAGTGTTCACTAAATCCAATCCGAATCTGGCCAGTTGATTGAATTGGTTGACGTATTCTTTGACCGTCATACTTCCTTGCTTAAGAGATAAGAACTTTTCCACCTGTAGACTTCGTTCATCTTATGAGAGGAACTTCATTTCAAACCTTATTCTAAAACCCATCCAAGTTTCAATTGGTCTTTCAACGTTAGTGACTTCCCACCAATAGGAGGCTTCGTCTTTGAGCAACCACACCGCCAACTGTATCTTCTGTCTATCATCCACTTCGAAGATATCGAACAAATCCTCGGTTTCTTTGAGCCAGTTTCTTTCTTCCACAAATGATTCAGTTCCATTGAAATTCTTTCCACCCATGGCTCTAAAGTCTCTACAAATCTTTGAGAAAGCATTTGCACTAGGAGGAGGAGGAGGAGGAACCGCTACAGCTGGGGGAGGAGGAATGTCTGCTGGGCCTGCGTCGTTAGCCCTAGCCTCTAGGTACCTTCTGAACCAGCCAGGTATCGGTACACCCTCTGGAAGGTTAAGATTCCCAGACATGCCGAAACGAAAAAAGAAAGATTCAAAACAAAGGATAGAAAGATAGTGCATGTGGCTTTGGGGGATTATGCCTTTTAAAGTAAAATAACACTTTTTTCTTGAAAAATGCTTCATTATACTTCTTTTTAAAAATAGTTTTCAATTTTTTTTTTAATCTGATCTAGTAAACCTTTGCTCTGATACCAAGAGAAACATCCCACCTCTGTTAAGGTCACTCATAAAGGGAATGCCTTAACTTTGGTGGAGCATTATAGGTAAAAGACACAGATAATTTACAAGACAGATATATATAAGCAGCAGAAAATGGAACTAACTTTATTTCAAACGTGGTTCATAAGAAAACATTACAACAAACTATTTAAAACCAAATTCCAAACCATTACAGCATGATTTCTATCTTGATTATTTTCTAAAGAAGCATAAAACAAAATAAAACTGCATAAATCCCCAAGTAGTAGTGTATCCAAAGCCATAGCCAAAAGCAAGAGATTCCAAGTTATACATCATAGAGTCTTCAAGCTTGGAAAGATGAACGGTCCAAATTAAGCTGAGCTATTCCCTCCTTGGGTAACTAAGGAGGAAACGGAAGAAAAGAGAGCGAAAGAAAAATGGGTCAGACATAAGTCTGAGTAAGTCTAGTGATTTTTCAGTGTGTGAATAAGGAAAAGGTCATGATAGAAATAAACTGAAAAACAGGACAGTACCAGAATAACAATCTAACATAAAACTATACCAGGCAGGATAAACCGAATATACATCACACCCATGTCAATTTCTCTGCACCAACTCATACTTGTCCAACTAGCACCACGTGTTCATGGTGAAATGATCCCCTTATATCGATTGGCTCCTACTCGCATGCATTTATCACGTGTGTCATTCGGCCCTCGCTTGACTATAGATACCTGTGCTGGTCCCACCACGGGGTGTATCAAATCCTACGGTGGCAACCCGACACGATTCAAGATGCATAGTGTATGACTACTGATGCCCAGTGCCTGCTTTTTCCACTCTGGAGTACGTGCACGCCCATACTCCGTCGGAACCTACACTGACGCACCAACCGCCGACGTTTTGACCGCTTATAATCAGCCTAGTAATCGTGCCCCACCCTTCCTAGTACAGGGTTCCATGATACATCTATGTGGGTTACTGCTGAAATGGATCCCCGTTACTAGGGTTTTCTAGACAACATGTTAAATTGGTTAAGTGTCCAAATTTACCTAACCCCACCCATCAGTTTAGTTAACATGTTGAATTGGTTAAGTGTTTCCTTAATTGACTTAACCCTACCAATCTTGACTTAGCTTTATTAAAGCACCAACCACTCACATTAGACAGGTATTGTTGTGGTCACTGGATGTGCCGGTCGGTTCCGGGCAGTTTTACACCACAACTCAGTCTAACCTTGGGTCCTTTTTAGGCTCAATGCACTAATCACCCACATTAGACAGGTATTGTTGTGGTCATTGGATGTGCCGGTCGGTTCCGGGCAGCTTTACACCACAACTCAGTCTAACCTCGGGTTAGGCATATTCGTCTTTTCTAAATCTACATATTTATCCTTTTATGCTTATATGTAAATTTGTCAATAATTTATTGTCATGGCCCACTTTCCCTCTAATTCAAGTTCATGATTTTTGGCATAAAAATTATACCATTTTTATGCCACTCATTAGTTACATGACTATGAGCCAAATATGTCAGTAATTTTCATGTTTTTCCCAACGTTACCCCCGTTGTACGTTCGCGTTAATCACATAAAGTCATTGGGCCTGCAAATTAGCCAAATTTATAAACAAGAGGTAAAAGAAGGGAACATTTAATCAAACATATGTCACGTAAATTTAAATTAACATGTTTCATGAAACTTGCAATTAAATTGGATAGAACTAGCATAAGCCTAAGCATGTGAACATGTAGATATAGGCATAGGTGAACACAACTTGGTTTATAAACTAGCATAATTTAGGAGAATCATGACATGTACATTCCAAAGCATGTATAATTTTAACTTTAACATGTAGATGTGAATTAGATCCAATAATAATGCTCATATGAACTTGCATGAATCCACTTTATAAACATGCATATAAATATAGATCTAATTTTTGGATCTAACACAAAACATGAAACTTGCATATGAACATATATAAATCTTGACTTGGATCTAACATAAAACATGTATCTTGCATACAAACATATATATAGATCTTGACTAACATAAAACATGTATCTTGCATTGGAACATATATATATATATATATATAGATCTTGACTAACATAAAACATTTAACTTGCATATGACACATCATGAAAGGATTATCAAACTTATATGTGGTATGATGGTTTCGTTCCCCAAATCATAATAAGTTTATCACCAATTTCCACATGATACAATAAGTTCAAATAAACCACAATCATTCCAAGACATAACCAAATTATCGCAAGAATTAGACATGAATTCGCATCATCAATCACATACAACGTGGTTCAAATTCCATTTTCCAATTCATTACAAATCACGTCTTTAATTTATTCACATCTGAAAGGTAACTTTACTTACAAACAAAAAGTAATTCTTGAGTTCTGGGGTCTGTATTCTGAAATTGAATTGCTCGCCTTTTATGTAGATCGTTGAATTCTTTTAGTTGAATTAGATTAGATTTTGTTTTGACGTAGCTTCTATCTTATTTCTGAGTTGAAAGGGCTGACGGCTATTCTTGGTTCACCATTGACGGCATGGCGGCTCTGGGAATGAATTAGTGTAATTTTAGTTAATTTAGAGCCGTCGAATTAACCCTAGAAGCGATCAAGACCATCCAGTCAAGATAGGATAACACCTCAGCCCTAATGACTCAGCAAGGAGTCAGAAAGGACTCAGCAATGACTCACTGTTCGGATCAGAACACTCCAGAAACCTATGCAGGTTTTTAGCCCGGCCTGGGCGCCCTTGGCAGGTGCGCCAGTGCATTTTTGTACTGGCGCACTTGTGAAGTGCGCCAGTGTATTCTGGTCGACTTCCGGTTTTCTTGCCCAACTTCGTTCGTCCATATCTCCTTCATACGGTGCCCATTTTACGCAAACTCGGACTCTATCTCAAGCAGAATTCTGAGACAAACGCAATGGTGTAACCCGTTTCCCTTAGTTATCAAATTTGAAATTAATTATTCTTTGATTCGTTACTTTAATGTTAACTGAAAATACGGGGTGTTACAAACAACTTGTATAGTGAAAATGTGTGTGTTGTTCATGGAAACTGGAGTTGAGCCTGAACTGGCGAACCGAAGTCACTTTCGTAACCATACTACCTATAGCTAACACATGTACAATCCATCGGGAACACGCAGCGCAAACAAATGTGAGCCGTTATACCGAATCCCCCACTAGCCATCGAGACCACAGAGGCAGAGAGGAGTCACCTGACCTATGCTAATAGCGAAACGAGGATCCAGGAGCGCAACCAAGATTGGCAAGGAAATATGCACTGGGCCTGTTTCCAATTGTCGAACAATAACACGAGTTGGTCAAGTCAGACTAGTCACAATTTGCGCCTCATTTATTTATGAATAACGACCTCACCCAGTATATTAGTTTAGGACTACATGGTGAAAGGAAATTGTTGTTTCTCAGTCCTCTAGCTTTGAGACTTCATAAGCAGCCGGGTCATTCGATTTGGCATGAGCAACCACGGATTTTCCATTGATCTTTCTCTATTTTAGTTGATTAGAGCACGAACAATGGCAAAAGGATCTGCCAGCTAGTGATTAGAAGTTGTAACATTATGACGCCATAATGGTATGACATAACTAGTCTAGAGGATACAGTAACTGACTATTGACCCAGGCCAGCATTAATTTATGGCGAGAACTAAGTCCGAGTACACAAAGTAAGATGCAACAATAACTGTCTAGGAAATGATGTGTGTGTAACTGTACAGTTAATGCCCCGCTATTACCCCACTATATCCCATAGCGTGTCACCACCGCTACGCTTTTTCCAAATAGCCTCTGATATAGCCTCTCCGCTTTAATCCCACTATATTCTGCTATTCCCACTATATCTAGTTATCTCCACTATATTACGCTATTCCAGCTATGTTTTTGATGAAAGAAATGAACTAAAAAATAACATTTATGCATTATAAAAATTATGAAGTCGGGTTTTCACTTAATTATCATTTTTACATTTGTAAAACATTACAAATGAGTTACATGTGCTATTTTAGAGTTATCCGCTATATCCTGCTATTTCCTCGCTTTATCCCCGCTATGACTTTTTGGACCTCCACCATATTGGATCCTCTAAGTGCTTTAACCGCACAGGTGTGTAACAAGGAGTCGTCCAACATGTGCTAAGGCCAGTGACAAAAGGTGAGGGCAAGGAAAACCGGAATGGTCATAAAATCCACCACTCCAACAATGACCGAAACCCAACATGTGGTCATACAACTATCTTCCCAAAATAGAGTAAATAAAAGGGGTACTTTCGGTTTTGGAAAAGCGAACACAAGGTGAAAATACAAAAGCACAACAACCACGTACAGTATCGAGACAGGCATGTTTGCAGTCTGTTAAAGCCAAATATATGATAATTTATAAATTGTAGAGACATGCCTATATACATATTCACTGGTTGAAATCGACGCACACAACAATCTACCTATATATTAGTTGTAGGGTAGTTGAAAGTATTCTATACATGCAGCTAAGTCTCTAACATAGTGTTAAATGGCTATAATGGGTACACGTGCGGTTTACATTTTCCTGCTATGGTTTCTTTCCCTTCATGCATTAAGACACTTCAATTATTTTTAGATTTTGTGGAATAGTTTAACGGTTCATCTCCTTCATAAGTTCAACAACACAAGGTATATATATTTTTAAATCGTTACATGGGTCCTTGAATGAAAACTAACGCATGCAACAAAATAAGAAAATGGTTTCAGCGTAGTAAGAAATACAGGGTAGCTTAACTATCATGTACCAATCCTACTAACACAAGTATGTACAGCCATATGTATGCGTAAGTAGTAAGATACAGCAACACAAACATAATAGCAGGGTAACATCCAACAACTGAAATGACGGAAAACAGCCTAAACTAATCCTGATTAGTGAAATCAAAGTGAAAAGGCCTGAAACAAATTTAATCGTAAGCTATATTTACATCTCATCACGACAGCGAGCAGAATACATCGGATGGTGGTGGACAGGCTCGGGTTTCGAGTGGCGCAGTCGGCTCAACAGCAAAAGGCAGAGAAGCCACTTAGTGGTGACAAACTGATTGAGCCAAAGGAAAATATGCAACTGCAACTGCAACAGCGAACAAGGCAGCCTGGCCATTGAAAACAAGTAGAGAATGGTCACTGGTTTAGGTGACGACGTGCCGGAACTGGGTGCGAGGGCGAGCGATTTGTAGAACTAAAAGCATCGGACTATGGCTGAGTTTAGCAACGATTATGAAGCCGCTCAGGCCAGGAGGAGTTGCTGGGTTCGAATGCCAAAGGGCGCAGGATGTTAGGTGTAGCGGATTTCGGTGAAGTCGCGGTGGTGGGGTGATGATAGCAACAAAGGTCATGGGAAGCGAAGGATTGAGGGAGGCCACCGTTTCAATTTGGGAGGAACTAAATGAATTTAGGGAAAATTAATTTGAGCATGGAAATGAAGAGAAACAACTGATAAAGGAAGTAAAAGAGGAAGAGAACTGAGTGCGGTCTACAAGGGATGGGTTGCGCTCCCTTTATAATTCAAGAGACGGAGACCAGCAGCAGACAAAGAACACAACGTATAAACAATTTCAGCATGGTAAAGACAGGTGTTGAGAGACACAGTAGAGCAAAGGCATGTGGCAAATTATTTCCACCACCTGAATCTTGAGTAAAATTTTAAACCAGACTTTGTTTAGTTTTAACACTTTGGGCTGAACGAAAGAAAGGAGTTTGAACGGAAGTACACGGTTGAAACGAAATGTACAAAACATGTTCTAATATTAACTACTACCCATTATAAAACAACTTAACATGAACGCCATATTACGCTAAATTAATTACAATGTTTGCAATATCAAATTCAATAATTACCAACCGTATTTTAACTATCGTTGTTTAGAAATAAATTTACACTTACTAAAATCAGTTCGCCGTTTAAGTTAAAAATCCAAACTTTATGTTCTAAGATAAATTTGATTTCAAACTAATTTTAAATTAAATTGTCTATTTAAATTTGTAATTACATCTTAATCTATATTTTAACCTTTTTGTCATCTTTTAAGTAAATGACCCTACTTATGTTTCAAAGTTAAATAAACTTTCTTTTGTTAAATCAAATTGCCGATGACAAATCATATCTTAATTAAATTTTAGAAAAAAAATTCAAAGTTTATTTTAGCTCTAACATTAAATTTTAATATTCACGCAACTTTAAATTTGTTGATAACGTTTCTTTAAATCAAAACTTTCATATTTAAAAGTAAACTCAAAATTCGTAATGACGTTAATTTTGGCAAAACATTTTGAATTACGGTTATATTGACAAAAGCATTTTCGTTATAAAGTAAATACTACTTCCAAAACAAATAAAAGTCCAATTTCTACGTCAAACCAAATATAACTATTTATTTTAACATTAAATCTAAATTTAATTTATATTTTAGACGTCAAAATTTCTGGATCGTTACAGATCTTCATATCCAAACTCCTCGGTCAAGCTCGGTCTTAACACGAAGTAATGCCCTAACGTCTATGATACACCACTCGGAGCAGTCATGCATGTATCTAGACCCTCACACATACGTACTCTCTACTGTACCCAGAGTCCCGTAATAGGGTTGCATCTGAATGCATGGAACTCGATCGGAAGCCTTTTTCCATATCTATATAGGTTTGCTAAAGAAGCCTCAAGTACAGATATATATATAACTATGGTCTACATTTCCACGGTGGATATGGTCCCACCTCGACCCCTCCCTCAACTAGTAAAGACTACAAGAGCTAAGTGACATGCCCCTAACAAACAATCTAAACATCCAGTTGGCATGTCCCTCAATCATCGTGCCTCAATAGTGAAAGGTTGATGGCGTCTTGGTTTTAGCTCTAGTCTTTTCGCATCCCACTGAGTGCCGATGACAGGTACCCGACGATCACTATCCATTATTTGGTCTTGACCAGCCTCTCTGTAGGCAAATCATCGAATCACCCGAATGCCATACCGCCATAGCCTTTTGACTACCACTTCCGTGTAGTCAAGGTATACTCACCAGGTGGTAACGCGCAGACCCCACCTCTGTGAGTACAGCCTGAGCATGCACCGCAACAAAGGACCACCATGGAGTACCCTACCACGTCCTCAGAAGATGTGCGCTTCCTTCCAGTCCCATAGAGTTAGCAACCAGAATATCAAGTAGAAGAATCAGATGGACGTGCTCCTCTCGTGCCTCTAGACACAACGATGATCTACCGCGTAGGTTTTTATTTTTCATCTTCAAATGCGCAGAGTGGTCCAAGTACATCACACTGTCATGTTATTAGATCCTATGTCTAATTATTTAATCGTGCGCTTGTCTTATCTTATCAGATTTCCAATCAACTTGATTGCTTACATTCTCCCTTATATTCAAGTTATCAGATTTTGTCTGAGCCCCTTTTATATCTATAAGGAATGGGCCCCTCTTCACTTATTAATGTCAATTGTATAACTTAACCCGTTTCAGTTTATTAATACGCCCCTTTAATGTATTTTTATTAACCATAACTTGGTTTAATCCAACTTCCGTTTTTCTTTACTCATTGACTTAGTTCTCTTAACTAAGGTTTATCAATAAGTTTATTTTCATTTATTATAACCTACGTTATAACTTTCCACGTGTCCCTAGGACAAGCCTACCTATTATATAACATTCTCATTAATGTAATTAATTATAATAGATTATTATCATTCCCCGTTCATTTTAATTCTTATACTGTTGTAACATTCATTCATTACAATTAATGTCATTTACTTATTTCCTGTTACACACACACACACACACACACACACATATATATATATATATATATATTATTTTTCAATATATATATATACATATATTAAGGCGCCAGACCTCTCACATTAAGTTGACTACTTGTGGGTGCTGGATTTACAGGGCAGTTCCGAGCAGACATCTACTACAAGTTGAACTTAACCTCGTGTCTTAGTGCCATTATATGTATGTTTATGCACCTGACCTCTCATATTAAATTAGCCACTTGTGGATGCTTAATTTGTCAGGCGGTTCCGGGTAGACTTCTACCACAAGTTGAATTTAACCTCGTGTCTCAGTTTAGTTACAATTTTATTACCATAAATTTTCCATCTAATTTAAGCTTATATATTTATATTCCAAATTTTACTATAATTCAGTTTACAACTTTTGACATACTAAAATTCTCAATCAAATGTTCAGGTTTATCATGAATTCCACAATTACAATATTTATAATAATTTCCCATTCAGACGGATGTTTACCTGGAAACGGGCTTATATGACATAAATATTCTTATCAGATTTAAACCCAAATTACCACAATTATTTGCAACTGAATTATAACTTGATTTACAACATCCAATTAACACGTTCTTAGGGTGATTCTATATACAACGGTAATTGTCCTAAATAGTTCAATACTTAATTTCTACAGTTATCAACTATTTAGTAGATTTAATACAATGGGGAATACAAACGATAAATATACTGTTATTTAAAATCATATAAGTTGGATTCACTCACCTAATAGCTTTCCAATCCATGAATCTGATCCAGATTTGTTGTTATGTAGCTTCCCTAACTGAATGATCTATATTCAGAAATATCCACGGATTCACAAATTTGTTACTATAGAAGGAAGAAGAGAGAAAGAAACCTATGTAAACCAGATTGAAAGACTTACCTTACACTTAATAGAATTTTGAACTCCTATTTGCAGTCCTATACTATTTTATCTTCAAATCCTGAATCAGAATTACCTAAAATCACTGTTTCAAATCTCGCGAATATCGCCCGATATCTCCTCCGAGATCTCGTTTTGGGCTCCTTCCGAAATGAAACCGCAAATATCACTCTAAATCTCCTTTCGAATATATCGCCTAAGATATTGCAATATTGAATGATATATCGACCGAGACGAAATACTGGAATATTGTCCGAGATCTTAGTTTTTTTGGTTAAAATTTAAATTTGTGTCTGAACTAGAACTATAATTAAAAAACTCAAATCTAGCCATATCAATCTTTTGTTATTTTACATTTTGCATGTTAAATGTCTATATTGTATGTTCGTATATGTTTTACAATGCTTATGATTTTCATATTTGTCTTTTTACATACATGTTACCTATGAAATTATGTATTTTATAGTCTATTTATGCTGAATTTTTTGATGTTTTGGATCCTTTTAAGGTTTCATGTCTAACGATATTCCTATTTTAAGCATATAACGATTTAGAGTATGAATGATCTTTCGCAAAATAAAGAATAATAAAGTTATTTTGCATTTTAAGTTTAAGTTACTATGTTTTTTATAGCATTGATAAAAATCATTTTGTAAAAATAACATTTTTAACATATCTTGCACCCCGAGATTGTTCCGATATGAACTTTCAGACCCGAGATGAAAATCCGAGACGGACTCCCGAGTTAGACTCATCTCATCCGAGATCTCCCTCGATACGAGACCAAGTCTATAAAATCCCCGAGACGAAACGCGACCGATATCCGAGATTTAAAACCTTGCCTAAAATTAATATTCTATTTTTCTGAAAAGTTTTGAGGAGAAAAGAAAGTGGCAGGGCCTAAGCAGCATCTCAGAAAATATGAGATTTAGGCTAGGTCCTACTAATCTATTTATAGGGGTACATGAAAGTCTGAACCGTCAGATTCAATCTATGAAAACCCGAGCCGCACATGTCACCAAAATACACGTCAGAAACAGATCTGGATCGCGCCTGGGTTGACCCGTCCGCCTGTGTGTCGACCCACGGGTCGACCCGTTCGGGTCCAGGTGTACTATTTCCGATGTAGTTTTGTTTTGTTTAATGTGTTTATTTTATTTTAACGTTTGATTATATTTCCCTATTTCTTGCTTTAATTTATCTTATGCCTTACATACACTATTACTGGGTTTAAATTTCACATGTATATGTGTGTGTGTGTATACACACTCATATAGCTTCCAAGTTGTTTAATTTATTGATATATTTTGCATGCGTTCTCTGTTTTGGTCATATCATATACCAAAACGAATCAGAAAGTCACCACGAACACATTAGCTAAATATCTCGTGGTCAAATCCTAAAAATAAAATCTTTATATTTTCCTTTTTATTCTTGACACAAAAATGCGGGGTGTTACATTCTCCCCTCCTAAGGAAATTTCATCTCCGAAATTAGCCAAGGATGGAATACTGTTGTCCTTTGATATAGCAACTAGATTGGGTTTATCCAATTTCTCAAACATCTGTGCACTTGTGCAAAGTGTTACAAAAACAAAATGAATGTAGTGGATGCCTAAACGATACCTCCTACATGAATGCAAATTTTTCTTGGAAATCTTTTGAAAATATGATGCATACATCCTAAATATATTGGCAATTTCTATATGAGTGCAGTGCCTTTTGAAAAATAAAACATTTTTTCAATCAATTTTTCTCATACCCTTGCAAAGCAAAGGCATAGTTCACTCAAATTTTTGCATCCAAAATCCTACCATCCAATTTCAAATTTGAATTTTTGAGAAAGATTAATTTTTCCCAAATCCTTTTCTCCTCAAAATTCTTTTGGGGAGATATACTTTTATTGTTGTTATCTCATGCTGTTAGATTTTTGTTTGTTGTTACAATACATAGTGATTATAATAGAAATTTTCTTAATATTAAACAGAGTTCAAACATAACAACACACCGCTACAACAAAGTCAAATCTAAAACAAGAGTCTACTACAACAAGTCAAGCTAAGATAGTCAAGTTCCGATACACATAGTCCAATAAACCATACCATAATTATCATCACTGGAATGGAGGCCTGGGCCCCTACCTAAAGATACCACGGATAAATGAATCTAACCCACATAGGGTATCCTCCACTCTACCTAGATGCTCCTCCTATCGCCTAGTACCATCTCTATCCTCTAGCTGCATGTCCCGCATCTCAGTTTGCATCTGGTCAAATCGCTGCTGGGAGGCGTAAATCTCTTGCAAGCTCTATTTCTATGTCTGGGCAGCCTCTATCTGTGCGTATACCATCTCTTGCTATCCCAACAAGATGTATTAATGCTGCCTAGCTAGCTGGGCCTGTCTATCTGAGATGGTCCTAATCTCTGCACTTATGTCCCAGGGCACTCGAGATGACCATGTATCCCACCCAAAAGCCTAGGAAGACCTGACGCCCCTCCCCAGGGCTGCTCTGTGTCTGCATACTAATAATCCTTTAGAGGAGAAAAATACTAATACTGTTGTGGCTCCTCTCCTTGGCCCTGCTGGCCTCCCTCGTCCTACGGATCTATGTCTGCAACATCCTCACTTGGAAACCCTCCTTCTCCATCACTTCCGTCATCCCTGCCCTCATTGTCATGCCCCATCGGTTGTGGGTTCACTACTAGTAAATCCTGAAACCCAATCTGTATCCTAGTCAGCATGGCTAGGTCTATAAGATGGTCGGGGTGTGATATGTGACTTCTCTTGCTAAGGGAACCCCGACCTATGTAAAAACTGTCATCCAAAGGTGTCCAAACTGGATATTGGTCTGTCTCGCCTCTCTTGAGGAGCTATAATACTGTAGAATCAAACGGGCCTAATTCACCTCCAGGCTTGCAAGACTGCATAGGTAGCCAACTTAATCATGGGAGAGACCCTATTGAAGTTGCCTGTCTTGGTTGCCAGGTTATACTGCAAAATGCATATAACCACTCTAGCAGTGGGCGTAAATGTGTCACATCCCAATGTCTCTCATTCTCATCTATAAAAATCCTATAAAAAACTACCAGATCTATCATCTCCACATCCTCTATATTTTGGCCCCAACCTCGTATATTAAGCATGGCCCCAAACCATTCCTCGGTAAATAGAATATGCACTCCTTTAACGTCAGAATAAAAAACTATCATCTCATTTTCTTCCATAGTTACTAGACTAGAATCAAAAAGACGTATTAACCTTGAAAACCCTCTTCTCTCCACTATGTTGTGGTCCAAGATGTTGTCTAACCCTACTGCATTAAACAACGCTTCCAAAGAGGTGCCTACAAAGTTTGCAAACTTGACCTGTCTCACAAGAAAAATACTGTATCCTTCGGTCTTCACGTATGCATCCGTTATGTCCCTTTGATTGTTGCACCAAGCAATCTCTTACGGGGTTAACTGGGGAAAAGAGGTGGCGAGGGAAGGTTGCGGTTGCATGGCGATTTTTCTCTAAATCGAATAGAAACTTGTGCAGATCTGGGTAGTGAACGTTGAGGGCCTCGATTTGACACCAAAGTTGCGCGAAACGGTGGAGTTTTTAGGTGTTGGCGGGTTTGGGAAGTAGGGGAAAAAATAGATTTTTGGGTGGTTGGGTGGAGGAGCAATGAAATGGAGATGAAAGGCTTTATCTTTTATTTTTTTCATGCCTGCGACTGTGGGTCGACCCACTGTAGCGGGTGTGTCGACCCATGGGTCGACCCGCCTTGGTGTGTCAACACGTGGGTCGACCCATCGCTGAAAATGGGTCGACTCGACCCCTTTTTTTTCTTCGATTCCCCTATTCTCTTCCTACAACCTTCAATCCCAAGAGAAGGAGGATAAAAAGGGTCGGTTAACTGTTCGTATGTTCTAAAACGTCTACTCTTGTGGCACCGTCATTCTTCAAAAATCCACCAAATTCCAATGGTTTCTTTAAGACTAATCTTTCTGTTGCTTTCTTTCCCACTTGTATGCAGATATATATACAAAAATATATATACTATTCTTACTATATAAGAATATACAAGAATGCTCTCTAACTGTTTAAACATGTACCCTAAACCTAGGCTCTGATACTAGATGTAGCAACCCAAATTCCGATAGACCAATTTTTTTTTAATTCCAATCTACCGGAACACGAGTTGGCCTGTCTGGTATCCTGCACTAAAGACAGAGATATAAAACATATCAGAGCTCAGAAAACGTCTCACAGCGGAATGGATAAAATATAATATAACAAAATATAGCCTTACCATAGTAATAATACTGGCTAACCAGTATCCAAAGATATCATATACCTAACCTGCGAGTGAGTTATGAGGAGGGGCTCAGAACACAAGTTCTGGTAACTGGACTAATTACACAATCTGAAATAACCCTACATATACTGTTCAGTCATGTTATTTATTAGGTTGCTTAGGTTAATAGCACTCAAGACTCTACGCTCACGCCGTACCCATCTACCTCCCCGTGGATTAACCTAATATAACGTATATGTTGCTACCCCCCATATCAAGGTACCCTTCTCGCACAGTGTACATCATCATGCTATGGAAGCGTATGCAACTCTCATCCTATGCCCGAGCAACGTACGGATCTCCATATCCAAACTTCTCGGTCAAGCTTGGTCTTAACACGAAGTAATGCCCTAATGTAGTGACCCGAAATCCCGGTACCATTTGAGCTGACAAAATAACACGAGTCCAACCCAAATTGCACGGGAAATCAGAAAACTAATTAGAAAGAAAACAGAGGGTGAGAATAGGTAAGATAGAAACTTAGAATAGAAGAAGAAGAACAGAAACACAACACAGAATCTCACATCGCAGCGGAATAAAATATAATATATAACAGCTTTTGAAATACAAAATTTGACTTAATATACATAACATTATCATCAGAGTACAACACTTACAATACAGCGGAACAAAACTCTATATAACTAATGCTGAAGCCTCCTGCTCCAAGCTCCTTTAGATAGATCTGTAAAATCTTGAACTACTTGATTGCTCGTACAAATTTAGGCACCCAAAAGTTTAGGTAGAACAAAACAAAATAAACTCCGGGTCAGTCATGGGACTGGTATGAGTAAACAGTTTAAATCAGCTTGAACAAGTAAACGATATCTCATAAGACCACGCCGTATAACGGAACGGGTTTTTCCCTTGTGAGAATCCAAAATATCTTTATATCAAACCTTTTGATATTATAATAATGCCTATCAACCACAATATAATAATCATCTAGCAGAAACGCTTTCATCTCACGTTCTACATATATAGTATACAATCAAAACCGCAAGCACGTATTGGGTAATGGATTTCCAACTATGACAAGGTATGGAACCACCTTCCGTTGGTGTACCTCTAGAGAGGAATACACCGAGATCAACAAGAACGTCTTGCAACTCAGCCACACATGACCGACCACTCATTTCGCTTGAGTGTATCGAATGTACATCACTAACAGTTGGGATCAGCAACCGTTTCCCGATAAGGGATAGCATTGATATAGATTAAAGAAGCAAATGAATATTCTCTAGATAGGTGATAATACACCCTAATGGGAGCTAACCACATAGCCATGCTACCTGCCCGATTTTTGTCATTTCTCGGTTGTTGAGGCCAGAGGCTACGATTACTTTTCATTCATTGATAACACGATCACTTTGAATGCCACATTATCAGATCCGTTAATCACTAATTGGTTTGCACAAATATTCTGGATGTTATGCTAAGGGAATAAATCCGTTGCAACCATATATATATTTATACAGACCAACCCATTTGATCATTGGAATTACTTTGTCAGACATTCGTCCATTTACGTTCGTTCTGGGACTGAACGAAACCGAAGGCACTATTCAGTACATCCATCCTACGCAATCTCTACCTAGGACTTATGCAACAACCTTTGCACTTTACTCCGTCTTCAATCATCTTTAGCATAAGTTGATTCGCAACGCTTATGCCAATACAGAGTGGTTCTTTGGATTAAGAATCCAACCGGTCTCTCCATATTAACAACGCTAAAATGGTCAAAACTTTGATAGTCGGTGATTTAACTATCAAATGAAAAAATGTCCGTGTACACACAACTATATTATTTCCAAATGGAATTATCGATCACATCATCAAACATATATATATATACACATTCATATTTCCTTATTTTCTATATTAAGAAAATATATGTTATTAACTCTGGAAAACATTCCCGTTGCATATTTACATATCACTATTCTTCCACATCTATCAGACTCTAACTGTAAACTAGTAAGAGAGCAGCTTTCTAAGTATAAACCCCGAAGGCCGAAACCAACATCAGATCGATACTCAAAAAGTCGTTCAACTCGACTAATTTCCAGTCAGTTTCTACTTCTGCTTCACTTTATTTCTTTAACTCCATTTGATTAACTTCTTATCAACACGATCATTTTAAATCGGCAAATCATTTGCTTTTAAATCATCGTTCACTTTAAAACGTATACCTCCCAGGATTTTATTTATAAAATTCCTTTTCGTTTATAATATTCTATTTTAAGTTCGTTTCATTATCGAATTCTATATATATCGATATATCGATTTCTAGTTTATCAAATCTTCTTAAAAATATTCTAACTCCTTAAATTCCCAGAAAAATTCTCCATAACCTCCTTTGTACCGGGAGCATCGGGAAAATCCCCAAACTGCCACAAAGGCCCTCTCCAATCAAAAAGAAAAAGGAAAAGCCCAGCGGCTAGCCGATACGGTGCATAAAAACCCATATTCAATTTAAATACATACCTTTTTGTCTAGCATTATATTCATATCTTTTCTAATACTTCATTTCTAACTTGTCTCATGTATATCCATACATTTCTAATTCATTTCAACTTAATGCACTCGTTTTAACTCAACTCTTTAATAAATTTGTTAATCAATTCTTTTGCCTATTTCACTTTCATACTTGAATATAACAACACACTCAAAAATGTTTCAACTTACTTATAAACTAATTAAATTCTAATTTCAATTCAAGTTTAATATTTGTTTTCGAATATACATTACAAATCCAATTCACTTTTAAATTCAAACTTGGATTTAAAATTCCAGACTATCCCACGATACTTATCTTACTAAATTTATAAACCCTTTTACAAATTCACTTAAATTTCCTGATTATTTAATTTATAAATATCGTTTATAAATTTTTCTTCAATTCCCTAATTATTTTATAAACATTGTTTATAAATTTCAATACTTGTTATATTTCTTCAAACAAGTTAATATTTCTAGTCCATTCGAAAATCGAATTCTATTTTTAGAAAAATAGATTTCCCTTTTAAAATCTCAAAAATATCCTTTATACGATATTTTTATAAATCAACCCTCAGGCCCAGTGATATTTAAACACCAAACAACCAATTATTTATTTCAAAGTTTCTAACACATCATATATGATAGTATATATGCAAACAAATAAACAAACAGATAAATTTTTTTTGAGGAATCCAGTTGGATTCCTCCAACCTGTTTTCCTGCATCCACAGACGTTAGCACATAAATAATACCATCCTGCTTCGAGGCAGGATATCGCGGTATAGAAGGTCATCCACTAATATATATTTGTGGGGCGCATAGGGAAATCATCCGCTAATAGTACTATGGGCATCCGCTAATGAGACTACGGGAACAATCCAACCACCAAACCAATATATATAATAGTCAAGCCTAAATAACTATATGTATATTTTTATAACAGCCATGACAAATATTTAAAGGCATCCAACAACAACAAACAATTTATTTTTAACGAATAAAAATAATTCTAAATAAAGCGGTGAGTGAGATTTACTCACCGTGATTTAAATTGACGGAATGAATCAGAGATGTTTGATCTAAATTCCATCCGTCTCCAGGAAATCCAAATCCATTTCCCGTTAAAGATCCAACTCAAATTTGCGCTAGCATTTTAGACCTTGTATAAATTAAGCAAAATATTTCTAAGGAATCGATTAACTAAATTAGTAACTAAAACTTAGTTAACTAAATTAAACTCGCTTTTATCTCCTTTAATCATGGTTCAATGTTGTATTTATAAGTTAATGTGATTATATATAATCCATTAAATAAATCTAAATAATTTATATAAACAGGATACATCAAATCTTATTTTATGATTAAACTATCTCAATTCAAATTGACTATTAATTAAATAAATTTTAATCTAAGTTAATCAATAGGCATTAACTAACTAAATAAATTATAAATTAATTACCTTAATTCCAGTTTAAGAATTCGTGGTTTCAAAATGGGATTCAGGACTTGAAAACCCGAACCAACCTCCTTCCCTTCCTTTCTGAATCGCAACCAATCCCTTTAAGCTTGGAGCTCTACCAGAAAATCATTACAGGCACAAACTGCTACAGTAGCAACTTCTTCTGCCATTAAACCCATAATCCCCACTTAGATGAAGTACTGAAACCACTCCCCCCCATTACAGCAAACATGTGCCTTCCATGTAGCTGCAGTGTCATGGCCGATATTCTCAAGCCCTGAATCCATCCCCTCGGACACCACTGACGTTGCCTAACTTCGTCAATCCACATGC
The DNA here is from genome assembly GCA_030737875.1 of Allium sativum. NCBI lineage: Eukaryota > Viridiplantae > Streptophyta > Magnoliopsida > Asparagales > Amaryllidaceae > Allium > Allium sativum. The sequence continues at coordinate 393,224,613 of CM060922.1, forward strand.
ATAAGTAATGACCTCCATCCAGCGGCTTTGAATTTAGCTCCAATCCCCTTTTGAAATCACGACTTCTGTTGCGACACAGTACGAACCAGTGGTGGTGCGGAAAAAGGAAGTCGTTTCCTCCAAATCGCTGCTACAGTGTTCAAAGTCGCACCACAAGAAAATCAACCCAGGTCCTCAGTTTGAACGCCTCAAAGATTGCGAGCTCCTCCTTACTCCCAACTATTGATCCCCCAAAACTTGAAATCCCTATGTCGCGATAGTCACACTGTCGAGCTCCCCTACGTTCGCTCCTAGGCACTAGCATCATTCAGGATGCCAATTCGAATTAGTTTCGAGTTCTCCTTTTATTTTATTTACAGTGGAATGATGAACTACTGAAGGGATATGAGGATTTATAAAGAATGGTTCACGGTTGCAACGAAGGCCACGTTAATTCCGATTGAATAAAGGAGAAGAAGCCACGGTCTCTTTTTGTTTTTGCCTTGTTGTTTCTGTTTCTGTCCATCAATTATTTTAATTTATTTAAATTAAAAACTGTATCCCTAAAAATTTAATAACCCTTGATCCAGAGCTCCATACTGAACCCAGCAACTGACATTTCTAGGGTAATACCACTATTCGGAACACACTGGGACAGATTCCGAAGCTCAATTTGATCATCTGGAGAAGATATTAATTTAAATTGATATAAATTAAATTCATCACAGTTTATTCTGCGAAAATAAATTAATATTATTATTCGAATTCAAATAAAAGTCTGAACTGTATTTAATTCAGTTGTAAATCTCGAACTGAATTATTTTTCGTATTACGATGGTTTAATATATTCGATATTAAATCGAAATTGATTATTAAATTAATAACTTAATATAAAAATTCACTTATATTATCAAATCAATATTTGAATTAAATATTAAAAATTAAAAATTAACCCATAAGAATCCGGGTCATTACAATCTTGCCCTCTTAAAAGAATTTCGTCCCCGAAATTACTAAGGTAGGAAAAGTGCTATAAACCCATTAACTTTTTCAAAAACTCACTTATGCTGAAACTTACCATTTCACATCATATATGCTTTCATTTATTTAATCTGAATGACTTATAATTAATACATTCATATCCAATTCATATTCCATTCACATGAATTTAAATTCATTCAAATTGATTTTAAATCAATTTATCTCTTCAATTTATTTAACTTGCTTTAAGTTAAATTTTGAATTCCCAGGATTTTTATTTCAAATCCTTTCAAAACAAAGCTATATTCTTCTAATATACTTCAGAAATATTTTCCAACTTCCCAGGATTCAAATTTCAAATTTCTGGTTTGAATTCAACTTTTAATTTATCTTATTTGTATAATTCATTCATATACAAATTTTACTGGGTTATATATAACCACTCTCATTTTATAATCTTATTAATATCAACCATCACATCCATATAATAATTTTAGAAAATTGTTCCTTCTATATCAAAAATATAGTTTGGGTATAATTATTTCATCTACCCATTTAAAACAATATTATGTTGAATTCTCTATTCAAGTGTTTAGAACTTCCTATCGACTTTGTGGCGTCCCACGATTCAATCAGAAATTATAAACCACTCAACAGACTAGCCAACACAACATAAAACAATTTTTATATTAACTAACAAATACGCTCTCTCGTATATATACACTCAACTCATTCTAGGGTACTACTGATCCTATCTCTAATGAGCACATTTCCCCAAAGCCTAGGTATTCGCTCAACCTAAGCTCTGATACCAACTGTAGTGACCCGAAATCCCGGTACCATTTGAGATGACCAAATAACACGAGTCCAACCCAAATTGCACGGGAAACCAGAAAACTAATTAGAAAGAAAACAGAGGGTGAGAATAGGTAAGATAGAAACTTAGAATAGAAGAAGAAGAAGAACAGAAACACAACACAGAATCTCACATCGTAGCGGAATAAAATATAATATATAACAGCTTTTGAAATAAAATATTTGACTGTATATACATAACATTATCATCAGAGTACAACACTTACAATACAGCGGAACAAAACTCTATATAACTAATGCTGAAGCCTCCTGCTCCAGGCTCCTTTAGATAGATCTGTAAAATCCTGAACTAGTTGATTGCCCGTACAAATTTAGGCACCCAAGAGTTTAGGTAGAACAAAATAAACTAAGGGTCAGTCATGGGATTGGTATGAGTAAACAGCTAAAATCAGCTTGAACAGGTAAACGATATCTCATAGGACCACGCCGTATAACGAAACGGGTTTTTCCCTTGTGAGAATCCAAAATATCTTTATATCAAACCTTTTGATATTATAATAATGCCTATCAACCACAATATAATAATCATCTAGCAGAAACACTTTCATCTCACGTTCTACATATATAGTATACAATCAAAACCGCAAGCACGTATTGGGTAATGGATTTCCAACTATGACAAGGTATGGAACCACCTTCCGCTGGTGTACCTCTAGAGAGGAATACACCGAGTTCAACAAGAATGTCTTGCAACTCAGCCACACATGACCGACCACTCATTTCTCTTGAGTGTATCGAATGTACATCACCAACGGTTGGGATCAGCAACTGTTTCCCGATAAGGGACAGCACTAATATAGATTAAAGAAGAAAATGAATATTCTCTAGATAGGTGATAATACACCCTAATGGGAGCTAACCACATAGCCATGCTGCCTGCCCGGTTTTTGTCATTTCCCGGTTGTTGAGGCCAGAGGCTACGATTACTTTTCATTCATTGATAACACGATCACTTTGAATGCCACATTATCAGATCCGTTAATCACCAATTGTTTTGCATAAACATTCTGGATGTTATGCTAAGGGAATAAATCCGTTTCAACCATATATATTTATACAGACCAACCCATTTGATCATTGGAATTACTTTGTCAGACATTCGTCCATTTACGTTCGTTCTTGGACTCAACGAAACCGAAGGCACTATTCAGTACATCCATCCTAGGCAATCTCTACCTAGGACTTATACAACAGCCCTTACACTTTACTCCGTCTTCAGTCATCTTTAGCATAAGTTGATTCGCAACACTTATGCCAATACAGAGTGGTTCTTTGGATTAAGAATCCAACCGGTCTCTCCATATTAACAACGTTAAAATGGTCAAAACTTTGATAGTCGGTATTAACTATCAAATGAAAAATGTCTGTGTACACACAACGATCTTATTTCCAAATGGAATTATCGATCACATCATCAAATATATATATATATATACATACACATTCATATTTCCTTATTTTCTATATTAAGAAAATATATGTTATTAACTCTGGAAAACATTCCCATTGCATATTTACATATCACTATTCTTCCACATCTATCAGACTCTAACTGTAAACTAGTAAGAGAACAACTTCCTAAGTATAAACCCCGAAGGCTGAAACCAACATCAGATCGATACTCAAAAAGTCGTTCAACTCAACTAATTTCCAGTCAGTTTCTAATTCTGCTTAACTCTATTTCTTTAACTCCATTTTATTAACTTCTTATCAACACGATCATTTTAAATCGGCAAATCATTTGCTTTTAAATAATCGTTCACTTTAAAACATATACCTCATAGGATTTTATTTATGAAATTCCTTTTCGTTTATAATATTCTATTTTAAGTTCGTTTCATTATCAAATTCTATATATATCGATATATCGATTTCTAGTTTATCAAATCTTCTTAAAAATATTCTAACTCCTTAAATTCCCAGAAAAATTCTCCATAACCTCCTTTGTACCGGGAGCATCGGGAAAATCCCCAAAGTGCCACACAGGCCCTCTCCAATCAAAAAGGAAAAGGAAAAGCTAAGCGGCTAGCCGATACGGCGCATAAAAACCCATATTCAATTTAAATACATACCTTTTTGTCGAGCATTATATTCATATCTTTTCTAACACTTCATTTCAAACCTGTCTCATGTATATCCATACATTTCTAATTCATTTCAACTTAATGCACTCGTTTTAACTCAACTCTTTAATAAATTTGTTAATCAATTCTTTTGCCTATTTCACTTTCATATTTGAATATAACAACACGCTCAAAAATGTTTCAACTTACTTATAAACTAATTAAATTCTAATTTCAATTCAAGTTTCATATTTGTTTTCGAATATACATCACAAATCCAATTCACTTTTAAATTCAAACTTGGATTTAAAATTCCAGACTATCCCACGATACTTATCTTACTAAATTTATAAACCCTTTTATAAATTCACTTAAATTTCCTGATTATTTAATTTATAGGTTTATAAATTATTCTTCAATTCCCTAATTATTTTATAAATTCAATACTTGTTTTATTTCTTCAAACAAGTTAATATTTCTAGTCCATTCGAAATTCGAATTATATTTTTAGAAAAATAGATTTCCCTTTTAAAATCTCAAAAATATCCTTTATACGATATTTTTATAAATCAACCCTCAGGCCCAGTGATATTTAAACACCAAACAACCAATTATTTATTTCAAAGTTTCTAACACATCATATATGACAGTATATATGCAAACAAATAAACAAACAGATTTTTTTTTTTGAGGAATCCAGTTGGATTCCTCTAACCTGTTTTCCTGCATCCACAGACGCTAGCACATAAATAATACCATCCTGCTTCGAGGCAGGATATCGCAGTATAGAAGGTCATCCACTAATATATATTTGTGGGGCGCATAGGGAAATCATCCGCTAATAGTACTGCGGGCATCAGCTAATGAGACTGCAGGAACAATCCAACCACCAAACCAATATATATATATATAATAGTCATGCCTAAATAACTATATATATATATATATATTTTTATAACAGTCATGACAAATATTTAAAGTCATCCAACAACAACAAACAATTTATTTTCAACGAATAAAAATAATTCTAAATAAAGCGGTGAGTGAGATTTACTCACCGTGATTTAAATTGATGGAAGGAATCAGAGATGTTTGATCTAAATTCCATCCGTCTCCAGGAAATCCAAATCCATTTCCCGTTAAAGATCCAACTCAAATTTGCGCTAGCATTTTAGACCTTGTATAAATTAAGCAAAATATTTCTAAGGGACCGATTAACTAAATTAGTAACTAAAACTTAGTTAACTAAATTAAACTCGCTTTTATCTCCTTTAATCATGGTTCAATGTTATATTTATAAGTTAATGTGATTATATATAATCCATTAAATAAATCTAAATAATTTATATAAACAGGATACATCAAATCTTATTTTATGATTAAACTATCTCAATTCAAATTGACTATTAATTAAATAAATTTTAATCTAAGTTAATCAATAGGCATTAACTAACTAAATAAATTATAAATTAATTACCTTAATTCCAGTTTAAGAATTCGCGGTTTCGAAATGGGATTCAGGATTTGAAAACCCGAACCAACCTCCTTCCCTTCCTTTCCGAATCGCAACCAATCCCTTTAAGCTTGGAGCTCCACCAGAAAATCATTACATGCACAAACTGCTACAGTATCAACTTCTTCTGCCATTAAACCCATAATCCCCACTTAGATGAAGTACTGAAACCACTCTCCCCCATTACAGTAAACATGTGCCTTCCCTGTAGCTGCAGTGTCATAGCCGTTATTCTCAAGCCCTGAATCCATCCCCTCGGACACCACTGACGTTGCCTAACTTCATCAATCCACTGGCATAAGTAATGACCTCCATCCAACGGCTTTGAAAATTAGCTCCAATCCCCTTTTGAAATCACGACTTCAGTTGCGACACAGTACGAACCAGTAGTGGTGCGGAAAAAGGAAGTCGTTTCCTCCAAATCGCTGCTACAGTGTTCAAAGTCGCACTACAAGAAAATCAACCCAGTTCCTCAGTTTGAACGCCTCAAAGATCGCGAGCTCCTCCTTACTCCCAACTATTGATCCCCTAAAACTTGAAATCCCTATGTCGCGACAGTCACACTGTCGAGATCCCCTACGTTCGCTCCTAGGCACTAGCATTATTCGGGATGCCAATTCGAATTAGTTTCGAGTTCTCCTTTTATTTTATTTACAGTGGAATGATGAACTACTGAAGGGATCCGAGGATTTATAAAGAAGGGTTCACGGTTGCAAGGAAGGCCACGTTAATTCCAATTGAATGAAGGAGAAGAAGCCACGATCCCTTTTTGTTTTTGCGTTGTTGTTTCTGTTTCTGTCTATCAATTTTTTTTATTTATTTAAATTAAAAACTGTATCCCTAAAAATTTAATAACCCTTGATCCAGAGCTCCTTACTAAACCCAACAACTGACATTTCTAGGATAGTACCACTATTCGGAGCACACTGGGACATGTTCCGAAGCTCAATTCGATCATCTGGAGAAGATATTAATTTAAATTGATATAAATTAAATTCAACACAGTTTATTCTGCGAAAATAAATTAATATTATTATTCGAATTCAAACAAAAGTCTGAACTGTATTTAATTCAGTTGTAAATCTCGAACTGAATTATTTTCCGTATTATGATGGTTTAATATATTCGATATTAAATCGAAATTGATTATTAAATTAATAACTTAATATAAAATTCAGTTATATTATCAAATCAATATTTAAATTAAATATTAAATATTAACCCATAAGAATCCGGGTCATTGCACCTAACGTCTACGATACACCACCCGGAGCAATCACGCATGTATCTAGACCCTCACACATACGTACTGTAAACTGTACCCCAAGTCCCATAATAGGGCCACATTTGAATGCACAGAACTCAGTCGGGAGCCTTTTTCCATATCTTTATAGGTCTGCTAAAGAGGCCTCAAGTACAAATATATATAACTATTGTCTGCATTTCTATGGTGGCTATGGTCCTGTCTTGACCCCTCCCTTAACTAGTAAAGACTACAAGAACTAAGTGACATGCCCCTAATGAACAATTTAAATATACATTTGGCGTGTCCCTCAACCACCGTGCCTCGATAGTGAAAGGTTGATGGCGTCTTTGTTTTAGCTCTTGTCTTTTCGCACCCCACTGACTGCCGATGACAGGTACCCGACGATCACTATCCTTTATTTGGTCCTGACCAGCCTCTCTGTACGCATATCGTCGAATCACCCTAATTCCATACCGCCACAGCCTTTTGACTAGCACTATCGTGCAATCAAAGTATACTCACCGGGTGGTAACGCGCAGACTCCACCTCTGCGAGTATAGCCTGAGCACGCACCGCAATAAAGGACCACCACGGAGTACCCTACCACATCCCTCTGAAGTTACGTGCTTCCTTCCAGTCCCGTAAAGATAGCAAGCAAAATATCAAGTAAAAGAATCAAATGGACGTGCTCCTCTCGTGCCTCTAGAAACCACGATGATCTACCCCGTTGGTTTTTCCTTTTCACCTTCAAATGCGCGGGTTGGTCCAAGTTCATCACACCATCGTGTTATTAGATCTTATGTATAATTCTTTAATCATGCATTTTTCTTATCTTATTAGATTTCCAATCAACTTGATTGCTCACATTCTCCCTTATATTCAAGTTATCAGGTTTTCTCCGAGCCCCTTTATATCTATAAGGAATGGGCCCCTTTTTGCTTATTAATTTCAATTGTATAACTTAACCCGTTTAAGTTTATTAATAAGCCCCTTTCATTTATTTTTTCGTTAACCATAACTTGATTTAATCCAACTTCCTGATTTTCTTTACTCGTTGACTTAGTTCTCTTAACTAAGGTTTATCAATAAGTTTCTTTCCATTTATTATAACCTACGTTATAAATTCCCACTTGTCCCTAGGACAAGCCTACCTATTATATAACATTCTCATTAATGTAATTAATTATAATAGGTTATTATCATTCCCCATTCATTTTAATTCTTATACAGTTGTAACATTCATTCATTACAATTTATGTCATTACTTATTTCCCGCTACACAGATATATTCATATATATATATATATGTGTGTGTGTGTGTGTATGTATGCATATTTTGGCGATAGACCTCTCATATTAAGTTGACTACTTGTGGATGCTGGATTTGTCGTGCGGTTCCAAGCATACTTCTACCATAAGTTGAACTTAACCTCGTGTCTTAGTGCCATTATATGTATGTTTATGCACCAAACCCCTCACATTAAATTAACCACTTGTGGATGCTGGATTTACCTGGTAGTTCCGGGAAAACTTCTACCACAAGTTGAATTTAACCTCGTGTCTCAGTGTAGTTACAATTTTCTCAATTACAACAAATTTTCCATCCAATTTAGGCATATATATTTATTCTTCCAAATTTTACTATAATTCAGCTTACAACTTTTGACATAATAATATTCTCAATCAAATGTTTAGTTTTATTATAAATTCCACAATTACAGCATTTACAATAATTTCCCATTCAGACGGATGTTTACATGGAAATAGGCTTATATGACATAAATATTTTAATCAGATTTAAACCCGAATTACCACAATTATTTGCAATTGAATTATAACTTGATTTACAACATCCAATTAACAGGTTCTTAGGGTGATTTTATATACAATGTTAATTGTCCTAAATAGTTCAATACTTAATTTCTACAATTATCAACTATTTAGCAGATTTAATACAACAGGGAATACAAAGGATAAATATACCATTATTTAAAATGGTATAATTTGGATTCACTCATCTAATAGCTTTCCAATCCATGAATCTAATCCAGATTTGTTGTTTCGTGGCACCCTTAACAGAATCTATATTCAAAAATATCCACGAATTCATAAATATGTTACTAAAGAAGGAGAAAAAGAGAAAGAAACCTATATAAACCAGATTCAAAGAATTACCTTACACTTATCAGAATTCTAAACACCTATTCGCAGGCCTATAATCTTTTATCTTCAAATCCTAAATCAGAATTACCTAAAACTAATATTCTATTTTTCTGAAAAGATTTGAGGGTAAAAGAAGATGGCAGAGCCTAGGCAACATCTAAAAAAAATGAGATTTAGCCTAGGCCATGCTCGTCTATTTATAAGTGTACAAGAAAGTCTGAACCGTCGGATTCAATCCATGAAAGTCCGAGTCACACACGTCACCAAAATACACGTCAAAAACATATCTGGATCGCACCTGGGTCGACCCTTTGGTCGACCCGTCCGCTTATGGGTCGGCCTACGGGTCGACCCATGCATGATGGGGTCGAACCACGCGGGTCCAAGTGCATTGTTTCTGACGTGGTTTCGCTAAGTTTAATGTTTTTATTTTATCGTTTGATTTGGTTTATCTTATGCTTTACATACAATATTACTGGGTTTAAAATTCACTATTATATGTATATACATATATATACACACACACACACATAACTTCCCAATTGTTTAATTTATTGATATCTTTCGCATGCATTCTCCGTTTGGTTATGTCATATACCAAAACGAATCAGAAAGTCACCACGAACACATTAATAAATGCTCAGGGTCAAATCCTGAAAATAAAGTCTTTTATATTTTCCTTTTTTTTCTTGACACAAAAATGCGGGGTGTTACATAAACCGTCATCCAACAACACGTCCAAACCATCATCACCAACATAGCTCTACACATACAAACCATCATAATGTATTAGAAAAAATCCTCACCCGCTCTCAAAGCGCATATGTACATATATATATATATATATATATATATATATGTATGTATATATATATAACAACAAAACAAACTAACCTTAACTCAGTCTCCCCGAAACCACCAGACGATGAAGCAAACATACCATACTGGGCAATGAACTCCGTCAGACGCTGGTTAAGCTGCTCCATCTGCTCTTCGCGGAGGCGATCACTCATTAAGCTCTGTGATCTGGGCTCGTAGTTGTGCGATCTTCTCCTTGTCCTGAGTCTTCCGCTACGACTTCTGAGATGTCCTAACCTATAAATAATTTTAGATTTTTCAGTATTTCATAATATCAAATGTAACACCCCATGTTCATTAATGTCACTCACAAAGGGAATGCATCAATGTTCATGAAGCGTTATTGTTGTATAGAACGGATAAATTACAAGAATAAATGAATAAAACAACACAGCGGAAGTTAAAACTTATTTTATTGCATCATAACTCAAAACGAGTTTACATAAGTAGTCTCCAAAACCATTACAACAGGATCAATAGTCTTTTCCAAAAACTTCAAAGTACATAAAGAAGCAAATACTTAAATAACATAAATGCATAAATCCCCACTGAGCATAAGCAAAGCCATAAAGATGAGAGAGTCCAAAGCGATACATCTACTATCTTCAAGCAACTGAAAGAAAATGGCACTAAGATGTAGAATTCCCTCCTTGCAAACCCGGGGGGGAAGGAAGAAAAGAGGTGGAAAGAAAAGGGGGTTAGACATAAAGTCTGGCGAGTGCGATAACTTTAACAATATAATTATCAAAATAACTAGACTAAGGCATAAGTTGGAAAATAAGGAAATGACTGTGAACAATTGGGTATGACAGAGCAAACAGGGAAATAAGATGAACAAAGATAACGTTAAAGGCGCACCTAGTCACCATAAGATAATTACTAAACTACACCACCACTAGTCACCCTAATGATCCCGCCTACAGAACTTAATAATGATAATGGTAGTTTCGTGTACCCCTAGCTACCTTCATAGGTGTCGTCTGCCCCTATCTCCACTAGGTGTACCCACTACCCCCATTCGATCGGCTCCCTAACTCGTAGATACCCGTGTTGGCCCCACAGTGGGGTGTATCACTCCCCAAAGTGGCAACCCGATACTACCAAAAATGCACGGCTTATACCTACACGATGCAACAACGTCTTACCTACCAGTCCGGGCCCACATACGCATATGAACCCGTTGGACTTGCGTTGCCACCGCTGACCCGTTTTGACCTCTTACAATCAAATCCAGTACGCGTGTCCCGTCCTCGACTTGGGTCGAGCCCACGAAGATACTTAATGGGTTACTGGTTTGAAAAGGGCCCCCATGCATGACACAAGTTTTCCACCTATGCTTGGTCCCCTCTAAGGTTTTTCCCCCACTTAACCCCATTCTTATTCATGTCTTCTTACATGCTTCAATCTTAGTTAAGTGCATCTAATCGTATTTCAAATGCCACCCAAGGCACCCACTAGATTCCACATGCCACCCAAGGCACCCACTTAACCCCCTCATGTCCCACTACATGTTTATCTAAGTGTTTCTTAATTCATTAAGATCGTAACCTTATAAAGACCTCCCACATTAGACTGACATTTGTGGTAGATGGATTTGCTGGGCGGGTCTGGGCAGTCTTACACCACAAACGAGCCTAACCTCGTGTCTTTACAACTGTTACGCATTTAATTTATGCCTAAGACCTCCCACATTAGACTGACATTTGTGGCAGCTGGATTTGCCGGGCGGGTCCGGGCAGTCTTACACCACAAAAGAGTCTAACCTCGTGTCTTAGGCGGTTTATTATTACATATTTCATTTAACCCCAAATTGGATTAATATCCCTAATTTGAATTGTCAATCAATTCCAAATTATGTCCATAATTGACACTTTAATTATGTCCGTCTATTTATGGTATATAAAATTATACCAATTAACATTACAAATTAATTATATGCCATTTAAGGCATTTATGCCAATTCTCAATATTAATTATTTTAATATTATCCCATTGCCCCACGTTGTACGTTCATACACGAAATTTAAGGAACATATTAGGCTGGCTAAATAGCCTAAATGTATAAAATGTCACAATTTGGGCAATACATGAAAATAGATCTAAATATCACAATTAGCATGTCTCATAAAAATATAGATCTAAAAAGACAAACATGCATGATTGGCATAATTTGCATAATCCATAACTAACATATATGTAGCAACAAACTAGCATGGACTAAATTATGTACACGGTGTGATTTGCATAGATTATTATGCATAAAGGTGAACTTGCATAGTGTATAGACGTATAAATCACAATCAAGCATAAACTATGTATTACTATAGATCTAAACATAGATCTAATCATGGATCTAAACATGAGTGTGAAGTTGTATGTATTGATTTGGGTTTTCACCTAACTTACATATAAACCACATACAACTCGCATATGAAATACTAACATCACATACTTGCATATGTATACTAACATAGGATTCACATATATGATTCACTTGAAATTTTACATATGATTCACAAATGAACTTGCATATGACTAATATCCCACTTGCATAAAATTCCAATAATCAAATTACACATATAGGCATAAGGAATAGATTTACTAGATTAACTATCTTGTTTATATGTTTACAACATAGGTGATAATACTAACTATGCCACATGAATCAACAGACAAAATCTCATAATCCAAATATAAACCCATCAATATTGATTTAAGAATTATCTTGTTAATGAAATCATACTCTCATATGTCTTAGCATATACTTTAGGTCCAAACTTACATATAAAATAGATGTCATAAATCAAATTAAACGTACAAAGTTGCATATGATTCTCATTAAATCTTGCATATGATTCATGTATAAATTAACACACCCAAACTTGCATATAAGTTAAACATACATATGAATCAAGTTGAACTTACATATGATCTAACATATGAATTAATTCCACAAACATAACCAAACTAGCATATGAAGCATTCTTATGCATTGATTGTACATAAGCCAACAATTTACATAGATAATAATAATACGGTCAATGATTCACAACCACAATCTCATTATCCACTTTATAACTCAACCTAATTGAATAGATAATTATCTTATTAAAGAAATTGAACCCACAACTCAAAGAAGGTCTTGAGTTCTGAAATCCGAGTTCTGAAATTGATTTAGCTTTCCTTTGAAGAAGACAATTTGTTGCGGTTTAGATTAGAATTGAATTGATTAGCTTTTCTTCCTCTCTAATTGATGGCGGCTATTCTAGGTTGCAAGGTGACAGCATGGAGCCCATGATTCTAGTTTTTATTTGATTTTAGGGTTTGAGTCTACATGTGTTTTTATAGAGTTTAGGATTAATTTAGGCCATCCGATCAACCTAGAATGAACCATAACCATTCAGTCAAGATAGGGTGACAAGTCAGCCCTAATGACTCAGCTAAGAGTCAGAAATTCGTCATCAAACAAATCTGCCCGGGGGGAGGGCAGGTCGACCCCCTGGTCGACCCCGTAGTCGACCTGTGTGGGTAGGTCGACCCCCTGGTTGACCTATGTGGGTAGGTCGACCCCCTGGTCGACCTGGCCCTAGCGGGAAATTTCCCGCCTAGCCCAATCTGACTCTGAATTTTTGAAATCTGTTTGAATTTTTCTGAAACTTCCGATCGCCATAACTTCTTCATACGAAGTCCAATTCACGCAAACTCGGACTCTATCTCAACCGTAATTCTGAGACGAACACTATAGCGCAACCCGTTTCCCTTAATTCTCACATTTAAAATTAAATATTCTTAAATTTAGTTAGTTTAATTATTCAAAATTCGGGGTGTTACATCAATTCAAGTCACTACAACAAATTGACCAAATTACAACTGTGGAAAACACTTGTAAAAGACTTTTTAGAACCGTAGAGCCACCATCATCTATTAAGAAGTTGTAATACTCTAAAATCTTTTACAACTTTTTTGCACCGTTGCGACACCATTGTGAAATATATATTTTACAACTGTTTTCCACCGTTGTAATAAACTTTATTACAACTGTTATGCACTGTTATTGTTATAATTTTTACAACTTTTTATAACCGTTGTGATATATTTTATTACAAAAAATATTTTATAATTGTAATATATCCACAAATTATATACATATCGTTGATAAAAGAATTCATTCCAGAATATATTATCTACAAAACAATATCAAACAAACTTAAAACATGAACCAAAACAATTTATTAATATTTTCAAACTCTCATCATTTTTTCCACATAATACGCTTACAAAACACAATACATACAGTCCAACACTTCAATGGGTACACAAGATCAATGGCATCAATCGACGATGATTCTGACCGAACTTGATTATTAGCAATATGAGAATTGTCCAGAGTGGTTACTCTCATCTGTAGTAGCATTAACAAAAAGCTGAGAAGCTTGGCTATATGCAGGCAGATTATCAAGGAACTCATCATAAAGCTCGCTCAAAAAAGTAAACCAAATCTAAACTAGTCAAAAAAATAAACCCTTGATGAGCCATTAGCATGCTTCATTTGAGCACAAAAATAACAATAATGTGTGTTTAAGTCTGTGCAGACAAGAATTCGTCTTATTTAATTAGCAATTATATATTTAATTTTGGAAACACATACCTGTTTGTACCTAGTATACTACTCCTACACAATATTGCAGATAGATGCATCCTTTCTCTTCCCACTTGACAAAAACGACAAAGAAAAAGAGCATGAAATGTAGGTGTGACTGTGAATTCATTCATTAAGAACCTGTGTGTAAACACAAGCACAAGGCACAAATCAGCCCAACCTGTATGCGGCAGCCACAACATAAAATATTACCATTGTAACTGAATATGAACCAACACAATATTTCCATTACAAATCATCATGGGTAATATGGAGTTTCCAATGGGTTTTTTTTTCTTTTTTTTTTCCTGAAAACATTGCTTCTTTTAATATAATTAAAATCTACAGTATATGATGTATTTATCAAACCATACCGAGATAATCTTCATTATCACTAAGAATATTCAACTTCCAAAAAAGGTAACAGATCTCAAAAGCAACAACAACCACGGTTAACACCAAAAAACATAGCCTTATCCCACCAACTGTTCACCCATCCTTTCTACAACACGTCCACTAGCAATTTTCAATATTTCAATGTTGATCCTATAATTGAACCAGACACATTTAAAATCAAACATGAAAACGAAAGTAACCGTGAATACCAGAATGTAGCAAAAAAATACAATATGTAACGGCCCGGGTTTCGCCCGGACTCAATCGATCGCAAAATCGACTAAGACCATTCAAAACCCGAACATGTTAACTCTGGGAATACAACATCATCAGAGCAACAACAGCAGACTTTTATAAAACATCATAATAATGTTACATCAAAGTACAGAATATCAGAGTACATCGAATAAAATTATAGCCGAAGATAAATTTACATGAATTAAATACAATAAACAGCGGAAGACTTCTATGCTCTGGACACAGCTTTAGGCTTCGATCCAGAATCCTGCTCAAGAGATAAATATCTGCAAAAAGCTACTCGATTGCCCGTGTGGAAAAGAGGGCACCCGAGTTTGCCAGTGAAACAAACTATAGGTCAGTCATGGAACTGGTATGAGAAATCTAACTTAACTAATCTAATAATAAGGCTAATCACAGGACCACGCTGCTAACGCGAAACGGGTTTGCTCCATTGGATTGCCAGTGCATAATTAGAAGTAAATCATTAAACAACGCAATGCTTTTTAGAAAAATGAAACCATCATAAGACTCAAGTCCCATCACACAATGCAACACAAACCATAGGATAGAGTTTTACCTTATAATGGTCAAAAATGCTTGATACGATAAAAACGAATTTGATATTATTATTAGTGTGTATATGTTTCAAAAACATTTCAAAATAAATGTATCAATCCTAGGAAGCATAGCTACGATATACTATGCCTCCATACCAGTAATACAATCAAAACTGCATGGTGTCGTATTGGAAATTGGGTTTCCATCATGAGTCAAGGCTAGGGAGGAGCTCCTTACCGATTCGAGACACTCTAGCTAATGTCTCAGGATTCCCCGCAGTTAACCCTTGGATCCTGCAGGGCCGGTCCACACATACAGCTTTGTGGATTAGTTATTCCTGAACACACGTTTCCCGATCCTGTAGGACCTATCATCCGAGGCACGCCTCATTCCATCATCCACATAAGTAAAATATCAGCCAGTTTAAGCACTGACACTACCCCTAGCTAGAAAGAAACATGCTGCTCTCCATGCGTTCCCTTCTCCCGTTTTAGACTCAACCGGGTTGTGAGGCTCGTGAAGTCACGCTATACACAAAGCTACACCTAAACAGGTCGTGCTTTTATTGTCACCACAAGGTTCCGCTTTTCAACAAGAAACCTTGATCATTGCATCTTAGTATGCCACACTGTCAATCCATATCATACTATTAATCCTTTGCCGAAATATATGAAAGGGTGTTAAGTAAGAGAATAAATTCTCCGCCACCAAACATTCATACATGCGACAGAAAATCAATAAATACAATATAAAAGAGTACAATGCCAGACACACATTCCATTTATATGCCTATGCTCTGGGTCTGAGCGAAAGCCAAATCCGTACAAATCAACACTACGTCCCGATAACTACCATCTTAGCCCCATCTTGGGAGAAAATCAATCAAGGGCCTCAACACTAGTTACCCATTCGATGTGAAGATCGTCGGTCTTCAATCGCCGTCTTCAATTCTTCGAACGTCGTATCATTATTTGGAATGAGAGTAAACTCGGACTTTCCAAATAACTCTCGCATATATAAATTTGAAAACCATTTCATATCGTTGTTAATAATTTATAACGATCTATCGCTATTTTTATTTTACTTTACATACACATCCTAAACATAACAATGTATATTTTCTTCTTAACAAAACAAATGCATAATTAATAATAAAACAATGTAAAAATGTAACTTTTCCTTCTTTAACATAATCAATGTAAATTTCCTTTCTTTTCATTCTTAACAAAACATATGCATAATTTGTTTTCTTTTTATTAACAAACAAAAATGACAAATCATATTTTTATTATGAATTGATAAACTAGATCAATTCAAATCAAACAAAAGTGATACCACAAAAATGTGATCTTTATAATGCTAATGTAAAAAATGAGATTTTTATAATATTAACATTTATACATAAAAATATGTTCTTTTCCAAATGATGACATTTTTAAATAAAAATGTTATTTTTCTATTCTAACAAATTATATAACAAAAATGATATTTTCCTTGATGTAAACATTTCATATATTTCATACCATCCATCTACACAATACGGTCAATTCACCACAATATAGTCAATTCAAATAATCTCAAACATCACGAAATGTTCAATTTGGTGTCACATAACTAATGAACAAAAATAGGGATTTTTGTTTTAACTAATTTACCTTGACAAAAATAACAAATTTGTTTTGACAAATTTATTTTTGACAAAAATCTATATTTTTGTTTTCAACAATTTTTTATTACAACACGATATCATTCAATTAACAGATCTATACAACACATCCATCATAGAATCAAATCACGTCACATAACAATAAAATTTTACCGTAGAGTGATGATAACACAAACATAAATAATTTTAGTTATTTAAGAAGAAATAAAATAGAATTTCTCACAGAGCTTTAAATTCAGAATAGATCAGATCTGAAATTTATCCCAAAATCTGATCTGCTCCGTTGTAGTTCTGGTTTGTCCCTAGTTGTAGAGTTCAGAAAGACGATCCTAACGCAACGAAAATCATTGAATTCCGTTCTGTTTTGAACAAGATATGGCAAATTATATTTAAATTACATTATTTGCTAATAAAAGATGATTAACTTTAAATAATTTCCTTAAACCTTAATTTTCTTAGTCAAAAATTTAGGCCGTCTGTTTCATCTTCTTCACTCGGTAAATAGCCCGTCATCGAAACCCAACATCACCTGCTCCACCTCGAAACGTGCGCCACATCCTTCACCTGTGTCCCGATCAGAATCCACCACCTTACAACTTATAGATCCCAGGAAGCTCTTCGATTTGGTTTTGGAATTACTGAAATCGATTGAGTGGATAAAGAGAAAATGGAGGAAGAAGTCTCGAAATTTCTGGCCATTGAAATGGACATGGCGGCGGCTATACGTTTGAATGGGAATTAGTTTTATTTCTAAATGAATTTGAATGATAAATAGAATAGAAATAAATGTGTGGGTTCATTAGTTTTGGAGAGAACTAATGAAGGGAGTAAGTGGAAAGGAGAAATCAAAGGATAAAAATTTACGGAATAAGAGTATGAAATAAGATGCATAAAATAGATTGAAGGAAAATAAACTAATAGAATTAAGAAAAAGAAGTTAATAGATTAAAGGAAAGAAATAATTTCGTAATTAATGGGGAAAAAGGAAGGTGAAGGGAAAGGGATAAAAGCATTGAAAATAAATAGTCAAAAGGAGCAACGTCGGAAATGAATGGCCTTGGGAATAAATGGACATAAAACTTGAGAAAAAATGTGTAGCGCAAGTATATATGGTAAGGAACATTTCTTTTTATCATTATGGCTTGCCTTTATATATATATATATATATGTATATGTATATACAATGCAACAGGAATGTACGCATCAAAAATAAGGAGAGGAAAGCAAATATTCACTTCTAGTAATAAATCAGTATATCCCACCAATTTTGCACCATAATACATGTACACATTTACTCATTCCATTCTTAACGTTTTGAATATATATATTTTTTCTTTTTTCTTTTTCCAAAGAATGGAAGGTCTTTAATTTCCATTAAATAGGTTTCAATTTTATTTATCGTACAAAGAAGGTGACTTTCCCTTTTTTTTCTCTTCCATAAATGCTTCAAGTCATGTAATGAAATGAATAAAATAAAGAATTTGAACAAGAAATGACGGAATGGAAAAATAAAGGGGGAAAGAAACGTAACGGTTAGGAAAGAG
The DNA here is from genome assembly GCA_030737875.1 of Allium sativum. Lineage (NCBI taxonomy): Eukaryota > Viridiplantae > Streptophyta > Magnoliopsida > Asparagales > Amaryllidaceae > Allium > Allium sativum. The sequence continues at coordinate 393,243,335 of CM060922.1, forward strand.
GGAATGACTACATTAAATAATGAAACAAGCAGCACATTAAGTAGCATGCTGAACATTAAGAAGATAAAAAGAAAAGGGAAGTTAGAACGGTGCAGTCGGAATTAAAGAAACGTGATATACACATTTTTGTTTGTTTTCCATTTATTTGTTTTCCATGGCATAATATTATTATTATTATTATATATATATATATTTCAAATAAAAGCATACGCTTTTTCCATTAAAATTCTCAAAATAAAAATAAATTTTTAAATTTACCCCAAAATTCAGGGTTGTTACAATCTCCCCCACTTAAGAACCTTTCGTCCTCCAAAAGGAACGAAGCCAAAAGTGTTTAATTATCCTACTCAATTTTTTTATTCTTTATATCCATTCATTGGTTTAAATAATTTATAGGTTAACTAATAATTACACTACATAATCATCAATTAATTGGTTGATTAACTTTTCAAATATTTATAATTTTTATATATTCAAAAATCATATTTTCTAAAATAGATTATAATTACAAATACGTATATTATAAGCTTGCTACTCTCAACTCATTCCAGGGCATTACTAACCCCATCTCTAATGAGTTTTCTCATTCTAGGATACTGCTGATCCTATCTCTAATGAGTATTCTTATTGGATATTACTAATCCAATCTCTGATAAGTCTTTTGTTCAGTTCTAATGAGTTGTATCCCAAAGATTTGAGCTAACCAAAGCTCTGATACCAACTGTAACGGCCCGGGTTTCGCCCGGACTCAATCGATCGCAAAATCGACTAAGACCGTTCAAAACCCGAACACGTTAACTCTGGGAATACAACATCATCAGAGCAACAACAGCAGACTTTTATAAAACATCATAATAATGTTACATCAGAGTACAGAATATCAGAGTACATCGAATAAAATTACAGCAGAAGATAAATTTACATGAATTAAATACAATAAATAGCAGAAGACTTCTATGCTCTGGACACAGCTTTAGGCTTCGATCCAAAATCCTGCTCAAGAGATAAATATCTGCAAAAAGCTACTCGACTGCCCGTGTAGAAAAGAGGGCACCCGAGTTTGCCAGTGAAACAAACTACAGGTCAGTCATGGGACTGGTATGAGAAATCTAACTTAACTAATCTAATAATAAGGCTAATCAAAGGACCACGCCGCTAACGCGGAACGGGGTTGCTCCATTGGATTTCCAGTGCATAATTAGAAGTTAATCGTTAAACAACGCAATTCTTTTTAGAAAAAATGAAACCATCATAAGACTCAAGTCTCATCACACAATGCAACGCAAACCAGTGGATAGAGTTTTACCTTATAATGGTCAAAAATGCTTGATACGATAAAAACGAATTTGATATTATTATTAGTGTATATATGTTTCAAAAACATTTCAAAGTAAATGTATCAATCCTAGGAAGCATGGCTACCATATACTATGCCTCCATACTAGTAATACAATTAAAACCGCATGGTGTCGTATTGGAAATTGGGTTTCCATCATGAGTCAAGGCTAGGGAGGAGCTCCTTACCGATTCGAGACACTCTAGCTAATGTCTCAGGATTCCCCACAGTTAACCCTTGGATCCTGCAGGGCCGGTCCACACATACAGCTTTGTGGATTAGTTATTCCTGAACACACATTTCCCGATCCTATAGGACCTATCATCCGAGGCGCGCCTCATTCCATCATCCACATAAGTAAAATATCAGCCAGTTTAAGCACTGACACTACCCCTAGCTAGAAAGAAACGTGCTGCTCTCCCTGCGTTCCCTTCTCCCGTTTTAGACTCAACCGGGTTGTGAGGCTCGTGAAGTCACGCTATACACAAAGCTACGCCTAAACAGGCCGTGCTTTGATCGTCACCACAAAGTTCTGCTTTCCAACAAGAAACCTTGATCATTGCATCTTAGTATGCCACCCTGTCAATCCATATCATACTATTAATCCTTTGCCAAAATATATGAAAGGGTGTTAAGCAAGAGAATAAATTCTTCGCCACCAAACATTCATACATTCGACAGAAAATCAATAAATACAATATAAAAGAGTACAATGTCAGACACACATTCCATTTATAAGCCTATGCTCTGGGTCTGAGCGAAAGCCAAATCCGTACAAATCAACACTACGTCCCGATAACTACCATCTTAGCCCCGTCTTGGGAGCAAATCAATCAAGGGCCTCAACACTAGTTACCCATTCGATGTGAAGATCGTCGGTCTTCAATCGTCGTCTTCAATTCTTCGAACGTCGTATCATTATTTGGAATGAGAGTAAACTCGGACTTTCCAAATAACTCTCGCATATATAAATTTGAAAACCATTTCATATCGTTGTTAATAATTTATAACGATCTATCACTATTTTTATTTTACTTTACATACACATCCTAAACATAACAATGTATATTTTCTTCTTCCATCCTTCAATTTACACAAAATGTATATTTGGTTTCATTATTTTTTTCCTAATGAAAATCTATTCCTTAGAAATGTAAATTTCTAATCTTATTATTTACATTGAAAAATGTAAATTTCTATCCCTATTTTATTTACATGGAGAAATGTAAACTTATATTTCAATATGTTATTATATTGAAAATGTAACGTTTATTTCATATTCTATTTACAGTGGAAAATGTAAATTCCTAATCAGTCTTCTATTTCCTTTGCTTACATTGAAAAATGTAAATTCTTTAAAATGTCACTTTTATTTCTATGCTTTTATTTACATCTAAAATGTAAATAAAAATACACTTTTTCAAATCATATTTTTTTAACTCATGTTTTTATTTGCATGAATTCGCTACATGATTCTAATGTGTTTACTTTTCATACACAAATTCTAATATGTATTGACAATAAAAATGTCATTTTTATTTATACACAAATTCTAATGTGTATTATGACGGTAAACATAATTCTTTAATTAACATACAAATTCCATCTCAACAGAATGCCTAAAAGTGATGCATTCATTCTTGTTGACAATTCTAGTTCAACAATATGGAATTTTTTTCTTTTTAATTCAAATCTCTTCTAACGAAAATGTAATTTTTGTTTTCAACTACCATATTTGACAAAATGTACATTTTTGTTTCAACTCTTTTATTTAGACAAAAATGTGAATTTTATCCCAATTCTATTCTTTTGACAAAAATGTTTATTTTTGTTTCTAATGAACAAACATATATTTTCGTCCAATCCATCTTAACGAACAAAATATTAATTTCTGTCTAATGAACAAGAATGTGTATTTTTGCTCAATCAATTTTAATAAAAAAATGTTAATTTTTGTTCTATGTTTCTAATATTACATTAAAAATGTGTTTTTAATGTAATTCCTCATTTTATAACTAAATGATATTTTTAACTCAACTGTAACAACCCGAAAATCTGGGCCAGTTTAAAATTTTTATTTTGGCAATTTTAGCGAGTTTTGATTATTTAAAATGAATTATTTTAAATAATATCGACCAGAAATTTAATTTGAATATAATTCGAACGTATATATTTATACGCGTCGTCGTTGGAATATAAATATTTATATATAATTATAAATAGAATTGAAAATGACGCGGTAGTTCGATAATTCGATTTCAAACTTCAAATGAATGTACCGGGTGCAAAACAATCCGGATTTTAGTGAAACCAAAAATATTAGAATCTAATTGGTAATATCTTTCCAACGAATCCGAATAATCGAAATTTCATAGTGGGAATCAAAAGATATGTCCAGTTGAAAATTCTGAATAGTCGCTATGGAATTCAGGCCCTTAAAAATGGACATTTTGCAAATGACCCCGGATTTCGACGAAATCAGTTTTGTTGGATCCGCAGTGTCAAATTATTGCTAGATTCCAAATTTCATAATTTTTCGAATCAATATGTGAGCGTGGCGAAGGAAAACGCGTTTGACCAGTTTCAGTTGATTTTAATCGACTGTAAAATGGCCATTTTTCAAACGGTCTCAGAATTCGACGAAACTAGTTTTGTTAGGACCGTATCGTCAATACGAAGCTAGAAAATATTTTTCTGGAATTTTTAGAGTTAGTATGTGACCCCGGTAATTTGAAATGTACGTTTAAAATTCAATATGGTGATTTAAATGTAAATTCAACGGAAACTGATTCAAACGATCAATTCAGCTTGCGGTACATATCCCATTGTGTTCGAAATGGGGGTGAAACGTTAGGGACGACAGGCGGTGGGCCTCGTTTAGAGGTCGTATGTGAAAGTCAACTTTTTAATAATTAAATAATAAAAAAAAATAAAAAAAAATAATATCTCTTCCTCCTTTATATTTCTGCCCCCCCCCCCCCCCCCGTTTCTATTTCAGTTCAGATTAAAAAAAAAAGGAAGAGATCGAGGGCGCCAGCGCTAGGGCCGACGCCTCACCACCGCTCCGACCCTCCCCCTCACCCGCGCCCTCTCCGTCAACGCCCCCTCGCACCGCGCGCCGCCCCTCCAACGAAGTCCGCCATCGGAGACCCCCCCCCCTCTTCCCCCTCGCCTGCGCACACCACCACCCCCACACCCTGACCTACCACCTGCGATGAACCCCACCCCCCCCCCCTTTTTCGACGATCTCGAGCCACGTGGACACCCCCCCCCCCCCTCTTCGCAAATAAAGGTACGTTGTTTTATTTTATTTCATTTTTATTTTTAATCTAGAAATTCTGATTTTAAAAATAGTAAAAACTGATTTGTTTAAAATAGTAAAAACTGCTTTTTTTTAGAAAATAAAAACTGATTTGTTTAAAATAGTAAAAACTGTTTTTTTTAGAAAATAAAAACTGATTGGTTTAAAATAGTAAAAACTGCTTTTTTTTAGAAAATAAAAACTGATTTGTTTAAAATAGTAAAAACTGTTTTTTTTAGAAAATAAAAACTGATTTGTTTAAAATAGTAAAAACTGCTTTTTTTAGAAAATAAAAACTGATTTGTTTAAAATAGTAAAAACTGTTTTTTTAGAAAGGTTAAAAACTGAATTATGTAAAGGTTAAAAACTGAATTAGGTAAAAGTAAAAACTGATTTTTGTAAAGAAATAAAACTGATTTTATTTTATTCTAAGATTGCAAAAAGGGAAGAAGATTTGAATTTTAAAAAAAAAGGAAAGGATTTAAACTTTAAATAGAAAAAGATCACATCTTTTTTTAGAATAGAAAAGATCATATTTTGAAAATAGAAAAGCCGGAATTTTATTAAGTAGAAGGAGAAAAATATGATTCTTATATTTTTAAAGTAATAAAAATATGATTTTTATATTTTTAAAGTATTAAAAATATAATCTTTACTATATAGAAGTGGTAAAAATATGATTTTTATATATTGGACTTCGAAATAAAAATATGATTTTTATATATTGGACTTCGAAATAAAAATATGATTTTTATATATTGAACTTCGAAATAAAAATATGATTTTTATATATTGAATAGCATAGTAAAAATTCGATTTTTACATAGGTAGTGGCTACGGGCAACGAAGCTGACGAAGATGCGATAGCGATGAAGATTTCTATCAATGAAGTGCCGTGGAGCTAGGATAGCTATCTGTGAGAATTTCTCACCTTTCAATTTATTTTTCTAGTTATATATATATATACTAGGATGTAGACGGTGCTTAGTAGCACCCGACACCCGTCCACAGACCATGGACTTGTTTGTTTGGTTGTGTAGTTGGTTAGATTAGTTGATTGAAATTGAATTGTTTGGTGAATTTGATTGATGTGTGAATGGCGTGGGCCTTCACTAGACCGGGGATAAGGCTAGGCCTCGTCCCGTTTCTAGTATCGTGCCGTTATGCCGCCAAAATTTTCTAAAATATGTTAGAAAAATAAAAATATCATTTTATTGTGTAAATGAATAATAGAAATTCATATGTTGGAATAAAATGTTTTATCGTTAAAAATATAATTTTTAACGTGAATATGAATATAGTGAAAGTGAATAAATAAATATTCATTTACAAACCAGACGGTTTGTTTATGTACACTTATTTAAAGGACATTGATTGGGTCGATAAATTTTACACATCGCCCAACTGCACAAATAAAATCTGTGTTTGATTGTTTGAAACCCCACACGGGTGTTGGGACGAAATTTGAAGTTCACTCATCCTGATTGATTAAATATGTCGATCGATTGATTGACAGGCTGTTATAAGCGTTATATATCTATATTTGATGCTTATACAGTGTAGTGCACTTTGGTTGATGGTTGATTATTTTTCAATGCTATTATACATGTGTTGTATGAAAATCCATATAATTAACTTTATATGGTAATTGATTGGGCCTCATTCCAGTTTTAAAATAGAAATATTTGAAATAAAAATATTCGAAATGGAATATTTGAAAATAGAAATATATGAAGCCGTATTGATTAGATTGACGCCATTTTGACGTGAACGATATATATATCGATTTTATTCATTTTATAATGAATATCGAAAGTGATTTCAAAATCTGAAATTTTGGATAGAAATGAATTCGAATTGAAATTGAATAGAAATGAATTCGAATTGAAATTGAATAGAAATGAATTCGAATTGAAATTGAATAGAAATGAATTCGAATTGGAATTGAATTGAAAACGATTTCGAAATGAATTGAATTGAAAACGATTTCGAAATGAATTGAATTGAAAACGATTTCGAAATGAATTGAATTGAAAACGATTTCGAAATGAATTGAATTGAAAACGATTTCGAAATGAATTGAATTGAAAACGATTTCGAAATGAATTGAATTGAAAACGAATTCAAATTGAATTGAAAGCGAATTGAAATGAATTCAAATTGAATTGAAATTTGAATTGAATAGAAATGAATTTTAAAACGAATTTATAGAGAAGAATTCAATTTTGATTTGAATTGAAAGGGAAGTTGAAATTGCTTTTGAAACGAATTTAAAACTATTTATATAATTCGTTTTAAATAGAAATTGACGAAATATATTATATATATATTATATATATAATATAATGGCCTGAATAGAACGCGCCGCGCCGCGGCAGTTCGTGAATTTCGACCATTTATTTCAAACGGACATTGCGGGAGATCCGACCGTCGGATTCTCCTAAAACCGGAACCGTTGGGTTCGTATCGAAAAGAGCTTTCTAACGAATATTAGAAATTAGAAATCTAACGGTTGGATTTGGATTTATGTCCAAATCAAATTTGAAAAAGGTCGCTGTAAGTGCAGTTCGATGACCATTGATGGAAATCGACTGTACGGGCCTTGATAAAATTATTAAAAATAGTAATAATTTGTGTAAAATCATAAGAAATGATTTGTGAAGATTTGGGATGAAAAACTTCATGTTTGAAAAGATAAAAATAGATTTTTATCGAAATGAGCTGGTTTTGAACTAGAATGATAATTCTATTTATCTTTAAATAAATAAATTGAATTTAAAAAGGGTTTTAAAAATAACCAGAATATCCAATGATTGCATTGGAGTGGATTTGAATCGAAATTGTCTTCGGAATATTTCGATGTTGGAATTCGTGATTATACAGATGTTGTTATGGAAATTTGAAAGATATATATTTATATCGTTATTTCCAATACGACATTTGTTAGTCGTAGAATTCGATATTGAATATAAGCCGATATATTTTCTATTCAGAGCCTTGTATTGAATATCGAATGTGATTTGGGTTTGTCGTGAGTGGTGTCTTCACTAACACTGTTCTTGAACCCAGTTGAGAAAAGGTTAAATCTTTTTATTTAGATTTAATGAAGTGTACCAATTAAATGATATTTAATTGGAATTGAATTGGTATTGATTTTTGGGTTTATCGTGAACAGTGTTTTAAATAACACTTGTTCTTTAACCCGATAATTAATGGAATGTGGTTTTGGGTTTATCGTGAACTGTGTTTTTAAATGACACTGATTCTTTAACCCAGTTAACGATTAAAACTAAGTGGAGTTTTAATGAATCTTTAAATAGATTGAAAAGATCGAGAATGGAGTATCACCAGTTTTACTCCAGGCGATAGTTAAATCTTTAATTAGATTTGAACGTGAAATGGTAATTGAATTACCGATAACACTGTGGTGTTAGATATGAAGTACTACCAGTTTTACTTCATGGGATGAATAGGTTGGGATTGGGAAAATAAAACAAATGATTACTTCGGTGTGGTTCGCTAATCCCGACTAGTTTGAATTGATATTCAAAGGAGATTAAAGAATAAATTTAAAGAATTTATCTTAGATAAAATTAATGGGAACTTTTCCCAAAGTATAGGAATATTTGAATAAAAGAATATTCTGAATTGGAATGAGGCGTATGTTGTGTTTGTGTAACACTTTTATAATATATACGCGAGTTATTCAGAAAGACCGGGTTTATCCAATTCTGAATAACTGATTCGACGTGGTGTCGAAGATGAAGACGGTGGTCGAAGACCGGAAGTCTTCACGTCGTTTGGGTGATTACTGATGATCTTGATTGGGCTGTACACCCAAGAAGATGGAAACAGTTAGTGATCGTCCAGACGTACTTGGAGATCGATGGATATGCGGGGTACTAGGTGCCTCCGGTTTCGTTCAGACCCAGAACGGACTTGTAAATGGACTGTGTGTCTGACATTGGATTTTAGTCTGTGCGATTGATTTCTATTAAATATATATCTGTTTGGCGGCGGAGAATTTATTCTCTTGCTTAACGCCTTTCTCTGAGACGTACGAGCTCAGGGGTTATATATTGATGGATATCAAACGCATGGAGTGAATTGCCTGTGTGGCATGCCTAAGTGGCAATTGATCGAGGCTTCTGTTGAAAAGCAAAGTCTTGTGGTGATGATCAAAGCACGGCCTTTGTGGCGTAGCTTTGTGTAACGTTTACCTTGCGTGTTTCACACCCGGTATGAACCAAAAACGGGAGACGGACCTCAGGGAGGACTTGCGTTTCTTTCTAGCTAGAAGTGGCGTCAGTGGTTTTACACGCCCTGACGAGTTTGACTTATGTGGTTGTTGCTGTTGCGAGGCGCCTCGGTTATATCGGTTTCGGCCGATGCATTCTGGTCGGCTGACGGGCCAGAATTACACCCCATAGGGTGGGGAGACGTAGTGTTCAGGCATAATAATCCACATCGGTGGACCGGCCCTGACGATCCAAGGCTTGCCTGCGCGCTTGCCTGAGGGGCGGGCTAGAGCGTCTCGAATCGGTTGAGGACTATCTTTTGCCTCGGTTCATAGATGGAAATCCAATTTCCAAATACGTGACATTTGCGGTTTTATTTGTAGAGCCTAGTATGGCGACATGATATATGGTACCCATGCCGCCTATGATTGATACTTATGATTTGAAGTTGTTTTATACACTATGCACTTATAATAGTATCAAACGATTTGTTTTAAACGTATCAAGCATTCTTTGGCTGTTATAAGGGAAAACCCTATCCCCGGCTTGCGTTGCATTGTGTGATAGGACCTGGGTCTTATAACAGCTTCATTTTTCTTTATTTAGCATTGCGCTGTTGTTTATGCACTGGTATTCTTGGGAGGAAACCCGTTCCGTGTTATACGGCGTGGTCCCTTGATTTACCTAATGATTTTAAAAATAAAGATTAATAACTGTTTTAGTTCTCACACCGGTCACATGACTGACCTGGAGTTTATTGTTTTAACCTAAACTCTGGGTGCCCCTATTTTCGACACGGGCAGCTAGTAGTTTTGGTTTTGCAGATTTATATTCACAGGATCCTGGTTTACAGCTGGAACGATATCCGGAAAGCTTTGTATCCGTATATCTACTTCTAGTTGTGTATTGTATTATTTTCCGCTGCTATGTATTTAAATGTAATTTAAATCTCTGATATTTCTGTGTAATATTTATTCATACTCTGTATATTCTTGTAATCTGATGCATTGTTGTGATATACAGTGAAATGTTCTTCTGTATGCGTTCTGTTTTGTCCTGTTCTCAAAACGATAGGGCGTTTCGAACGGCCTGGATCGGTTTAGCGACTGGTTCGGACCGAGCGAAATTCCTTCTCGTCACATCAACTTATCATTTCCAAACCAAAAAATGATAATTTTAATCTAACTTATCATTTCCTAACAAAATGATAATTTTAACCTTAACATAACATTTCTAATATATGTGATATTTTTTTCATTAACATGACTTTCTAATAAAATGGTATTTTAATCCACATGACATGCTTTCTAACAAAACGGTATTTTTATTCACATATCAAATTTTTATATATTTTACATTTACATTGAAAATGGGATTTCCAATGACAACCTATCCTTCTCTTCAAAATATGATCATTTTCTACTTTTCTACTTTACATTAAAAATGAGATTTTTAATGTAATCAAGTTTTCATTTTAAAATTATGATCCCTTTTTCTAAATTTTACTTTACATTGAAAATGAGAATTTTCAATGAAATCACACTTACACTTTAACATTAAGATCATTTTTCTATATTCTAACCTTACATTAAAAATGAGACCTTTAATGTTAGCATATTTTTATTTTTAAAATATGATCATTTCCCTCGTTTCATGACTTGCATAAAAATGTATTCTTTTCCTCATATAAAAAGAAATGTATTCTTTTCTTTATTCTCTTTTATTACATTATAAAGAATGTAACTCTTTTTAACTTCTTTCGCTACATTATAAAAATGTAATTTTCTTCTTTTTGATTGCATTACATACAAATGTAATTTTTGTCTTTTTCTATTACATTGAATAGAAGATGTAAACTTTTCTCCTTCTATCTATTACATTAAATAAAATATAAACTTTTAATCCATTCTTTTTAATGTAACAATTTCACATTAAAAATACATCTTTTTAACGTAACCAATTTGACACTAAAATATCTTCTTTTTAACACACTAAAAAGATGTTCTTTTTAACGTACTAAAAATGTGTTCTTTTAATGTAAATTTCACTTACTTTAAATCTAATCATATGAAAATGGTCATTTTATCCTTATATCTTAATTACATGAAAACGGTAATTTTACTCCTTAAATTTTAATTACATAATAAATGTAAATTTTTCACTTTAATCTAATTCACATGTAAATTGACTTAATTACATAAAAATGTAATTTTTATGTTCTCTAACTTAATTACATTAAAATGAAACTTTCTTCTAATTCTTATTTACATTAAAAATTTACATGTGAATATAATTAAAAATTTCTCTGTGTTTCATATGTACAAATAAAAAGGAATTTTATTGTATACACATTTTTTTATGATTAACATGTACTGCAATGACCCGGGTTTTTGTCAACTTTGGTTATCGCTATATACTCATTGATGACTAACCAAACATCGAAAAATACCGGTCATTAATGAAAGAAATTAGAGGGTGAGGATAGATAAGATAGAAACTTAGAATAGAAGAAGAAGAAGAACACAACATCAGAGTAACACAAACCTCACAGCGGAATGAATAACATATAATATATATAACATAACTTGAAATATATATCTGTACTTGAATATACATCATTATCAAAGTACAACACTTACAACACAGCGGAAATAACTATAGCTATATAATCCTGAAGCCTCCTGCTCCAAGCTCTTCCAGTATATCTGTAAATCCCGACTACTTGACTGCCCGTACAAATTTAGGCACCCAAGAGTTTAGGGAAACAAACAAATAAACTTCGGGTCAGTCATGGGACTAGTGTGAGTAAAACAGTTTAAAACAGTTTGAACAAGTAAACGATATCTCATAAGACCACTCCGTATAACGGAACGGGTTTTTCCCTTATGAGAATCCAAATTATCTTTATCAAAAACCTTTTGATATTATAATAATGTCTATCAACCACAGTATAATAATCATCTAGCAGAAACACTTTCATCTCACGTTCTACATATATGGGATACAATCAAAACCGCAAGCACGTATTGGGTAATGGATTTCCAACTATGACAAGGTATGAAACCACCTTTCGCTAGGGTACCTCTAGAAAGGAATACACTGGGTTCAACAAGAACGTCTTGCAACCCGGCCACACATGACCGACCACTCATTTCGCTTGAGTGTATCGAATGTATATCACCAACGGTTGGGATCAGCAACCGTTTCCCGAATGGGACGGTATCGACAATAGATTTTTAAAAATAAATGAAACTCTAGATCAGGTGATTATACACTCTACTTCGGAGCGACCGACTTAGCCATGCTGCATGCCCGATTTCTGTCATTTAACGGTTGATGAGGCTTGAGGTTACGCTTCATCATCACATCAGATTCACTTCGAATGCCACATTGTCAGATCCTTCGAAAATCACTAATTGACGTCTACAACAGTACATTACGTGTTGGCTAAAGAAGTTTCCTTCTCCGCTTCCACTCTTGGTACGGTTGAAGAAATCAATGTATGTGACCTTTCTGGAAATACTCTGTCAGACATTCATCCATACAAGTCATCCAGGAACAGGATGAACCGAAGGCACTATTCAGTACATCCATCTTAGGCACTGTTATCTAAGATTTATACAATATCCCTTGCGCTTTACTCCGTCTTCAATTATCTTTGGCATATATGATTCGCAACGCTTATGCCAATACAGAGTGGTTCTTTGGATAATAATCCAACCGGTCTCTCCATATTAACAACGTAAAAATGGTCAAAACTTCGATAGTCTGTGATTTAACCATCAAAGAAAAACACGTGTGCAAACAACGATATTATTTCCAGATGGAAATTCTATCAATCAATCATCAATCATATATATATATATATATATTCATATCTCCTTATTTTCTATGTTTAGAAAATATACGTTAACACTGGAAAACATTTCCATTTCTAATCCATATTTCCAATTTCAATATTTGATTACGTTTCTGATTCTATTTGGAAAACATTTCCAAATCTTCTTTACTTGGATTTAAACAGATATTTAAATCAGTATCACGACGATAACTTGAACCACTATACTTATTTACTAAATACACTTAACCACTTTCACTCTCGAACCTTAACCATTTCTAAATTAAAAACGAAGTCAATCAAGTTGGGGTATAACTACCTCTCAGACCTTAACTGAACAACATTTCAAATCTCGAAATAGGGTAAGTTCATCTTTTAACCCTTTAACACTTCCTTACGCAACTCTCGTTCGAATAAATCTCTATTCGATAACTCCTCCCTTAGAATAACTATATTTGATAATCTCTCTTATGAATAACTAGATTCGAAAACCTTTCTTCGAATAAACTAAATTCGATTAACTCTATTTATTTAACCCTAATCGATTAACTCTTTTTATTTAACTCCTTACTCAACTCCTTTTGAATAACTAATTCGATAACTCCCTTCGATTAAACTATAATCGATAACTCCTTTCGAATAACTCATTCAATAACTCCTATGTGTTTAACTCCATTCGAATAACTAATTCGAATAACTCTTATTTATTTACTCCATTCGAATAACTAATTCGAATAACTCTTATTTATTTAACTCCATTCGAATAACTAATTCGAATAACTCTTATTTACTTAACTCTATTCGAATAACTAATTCGAATAACTCTTATTTATTTAACTCTATTCGAATAACTAATTCGAATAACTCTTATTTATTTAACTCTATTCGAATAACTAATTCGAATAACTCTTACTGGATTAACTCTTATTCGAATAACTTATTTGAATAACTTATATTCGATTTGCTTACTTTCGAATACTTATATTCGATAATCTCTTTCTTCGAATAAATCTTATTCGATTTAACTCCTGTCGAATAACTAGATTCGATCAACTCTCTTCGAATATCTCTGATTCGATTATCTCACTTCGAATATCTACTATTCGATTAACTCATTTCAACTCTAATCGAATAAACTAAATTCGATTAACTCCATTTCATTAACTCTGTTTACTTTCCCAATAAATACCCCTTATCCAATAATTCCCTTTTAACAGCGTTTATTCACTTATCAAATAATCCCCTTTTAACAGCGTTTATTCACTTATCAAATAATCCTCTTTTAACAGCGTTTATTCACTTATCAAATAATTCCCTTTAACAACGTTTATTCACTTATCAAATAATTCCCTTTTAGCGGCGTTTATTCACTTATCAAAAAAATCCCCTTTATCTATATTTATTTTCTAAATAAATTCTCCTTCATATTTCTATTTATTGCCTAAGTGAAAAATCCCTTTATAATATCTTATTTATTTACCAAATATATAATCCATTTAAAATGTCTTATTTATTTATCTTAAATAAATAATTCACTTTATAAATATTCCATTTATAAATATCCTTTTTATAAAGATTTCCTATTTATAAATATTCCCGTTTATAAAAATTTCTTTGATTTATAAATATTTTATTTTCAAATATCACTTTGAAAATTCCCTTATCAACATTTCGGTATGTTATGGTATTTAACCTATCAAACCAATATCGTCCAAACACATATAATCGCCAACAGATTATATATCACATCATATATTCAATTATATGAAACAACAGTATTTTAAATATTGAGGAATCCAGTCGGATCCCTCCAACCTGTTTCCCTGCATCCACAGATGTTACACAATATAATCAACATCACTTTCAGTTCAATATGAAATATTCTGTTAAACAGAATCAAATATAGAAATTCAACTAACTGACTAGCAGTTCAATCAAATAGTCAACACACAGTCAATCAGCCAATATTTAACAGTTCTTAAAATACAACATGAAATTATAAACTGTTCAGAGTTAGTGAGATTTACTCACTTTGGCAGTTCATCGTTAAAGAATGATAAACTGTTGTTTGATTTGAATCAAATAATTTATTTCGCCATAAATTTAAACGAGTTTCAATCCACACCCGGTTAGTTCCATTGGGTAGTGTCCGTCCATTCGATCCTGTCGGATCTTGTTTCGCTGAAAACCGATATCATATGAGATAGATACGTGCTTTACAACTTAATACGTTATTTATATTGAAATAAACATGAATTAAATCCAAACTGGGCCTCACCCATTGTTACTCGGCCCATCACCCTCGTTGAACACCTAACCTGCTACCCAAGTCTTCCTCTCCAATTACTTCAAACTCCAGTAACCAAAAACAACCATTTCCACTTATTTCGATCAATCCTCCTTCCACGTTTCTCCATGAAACTTAAAACAGGAACCACCGTTACACTTCTCATTCCAACCTCCTTTACCTCGTACCACAAATATCCAGCTCAGCCCTCTGGTGTGAATCGCGACGATTACAACTCGAGCCCCTGTACAGTTTTCGATCGACACAAATTATAACCGAAATCCACAAAAAGATCACCAACGATGCTACTCTACGGGCTAAGCTCAAAAACAAACTCGAATTCGAGTATTAATACCCCAATTTCTCTTGGATCTTAACCCTAGCTGCTGTTATAAAAATCTAGTTCGACAGAAATGGTTACGAACGCAATGAAATCTATAAAGGAAGGAAGAGATTCGCTCAGAGATCAAGGATATACTCATTCCATGATTTATTGATCTCTCTACAATTTGTTTTGATTTTTCTAATATTGCTTTCCTCACGTTTTCACAAAACTGGTAGCGGCGGAAAAAGTTTGGCTGAGGGAATTAGGTTTTAAGAAAATTTTGGTGAATTTATAGAAATTTTTTATAATATTATATTCGATTATAATATTAATTTATACTCCTACGCTATTTGTATTTGTCCTTATAAATTCTTATGGCCACATACGATACCCAAAAATCACGAAAATTGGTATGCAGCTACAGTTTGACATTACGGTCCCAACGAAACTGGTTTCGTCGAATTCCGACTTCGTATGCTCACACAGCATATTTTTAACTGTCAAAATACTGACTGTTTTTCACTCTAAAAATCCGTACGACCACAAAGTGACTCTAAAAATCATGAAAACTGAAATTTAGCAATAATTTGATGTTGCGGATCCAACAAAATTAGTTTCGTTGAATTCTGAGGTCGTTTGCAAAACTGGCTATTTTTAAAGCTCTGAATGACCCATTTAAATATATAAATATATTTAAATATAATTAAATTAAATATTTAAAAATAAATATTATCGTCTATATTCACAGTGGAATACCATACAGCCCTAGAATATTCCTATTTGAATTTCTAACTTGATATTTCAAATCTGGGTCAACCCGATATTCGATTTATATTGAAATTCTTTTAAAAATATAAATAATTCCTTTATAAATTATAAAGGAATTCCACAGCGACTTTTCTAAAATTTGATTTGGACGTAAATCAAAATCTACAAGACAAAATCCTGATTTTTCTCTTCCACTAGAAAGATATACTCCACCAGCTCCACACGTTTCTTGTTTCATAGAAATCCGGCTTAAAACGAATCCTGTATATTCAGTTGAAGTTTGAATCGCCAATTACGAACTGCCGTGCCATTTCAAGCTCGATTTTAATTATAATATAATTATACGTTTAAACTGTCGTTGAAATAATATATTCGTTATTCTAATTCAATTCTAAACTGAATTAAATATCACAGATGACCCAGTTCACACCATATCGCCATTTCAGCCAATTCTGATTATTTCATAATTAAATATATTATTTAATTTATTATTTTAATTAAATACTCACCATTATTAAATTCCACGACCATTAAATTCTCTAAACCACCATTTCAATAATTAAATAAATTAATTATAATACCTCTGCAAATGCGGGTCATTACAATCTTCCCCACTTAAAATAATTTCGTCCTCGAAATTGCTATGGTAGAGAACGACCCTATCGACTGGTTAGAACATATTTGTTCAGTTCTTAACTTCAGTTTCAACTGAACCAATTTAATTTCAATTAAATATTAATTAATTCTTATCAACGAAAATTTTCAAAAATCCTGAAAATTTTCTAACGTCTTAACTTTTCGAAAAATTTCGCCAGCACCTCCTTTGTACTGGTCAATCAGTCAAACTCCAAATCGCCTCTCTGGGCCTTCTTCAACCCAAAAGAAAATCAAACAGCCAAGCGGCTTCCCAGTTTGGCTCATAAATCTTATATCCAATAGAAATATAAACTTGTACCTTTTGTCGGCATATCATTATATCCTTTCCACCTGTTACCAATTCAGCGGATACAAGGGTCATCCCAATCAAATTCCAATCTGCTTTTATCCACAACACACCCATTTGCTTATATCCGAGCCAAATATCATTTCAACTCGAGTTTCTTCTCGATTTCCAACTCTTAACTTGATTATCGCATTACACTTCAAATTTGAATCTCACGATCCAATTTGTCTTGATATAATTCTAATTCAATCTCAGTTACCACTTTACTGGCTTTACTTTAATTCAAATTTGCTTTCACACATTTCTGTTAAATTTGTTTTTAATTTAAACAGTCTTTCCCTGGGAGTTTTTAAACAGTTTACTCTTTTCAAAAATCAAACTTCCTTTTTGAAATTCAACACAACTTATCTTTCCCAAAACAAATTCAAAACAGTATCTCTGGTAGTAATTCGTCACATACAACTCGAAAATGAATACTGATGATGTAGCTGTCATCATCAGAATCTATTTTCCCGCGATCAAAGTGAGTTCAATATTATAAAACCATTTCTAAACATTTCCACCTTGAAATTCATTTCAAAATATAATTCACACTGCTTGTAAAACAATTTAAAATCTCCCAGGATCTTAAATTTTCCTTATTTTTAATCCAAATCCGTTTACAAACACTTATCCAATTTTCCAGAATTCTAATTCACTTCCTGGTTTAAATTCAGATTTAATTCATTTCAATTTCACGTATTTTACTTATATGAATTCTGATTGGTTATTTACATAACCATTTAATTTATAATCTTACTCGATTATAATAACAACCAAAATATCCACTATATTATAATTTTGATATATATATATCTTCTCTATATCAAGATATACCTTGGGTAAACTTATTTTAATTTACCCTCTTTTTTCAAAACATATCGTGACGACCCATCGTATTCGAGTGTTTATAAACTCCTACCGATACAGTGGATCAAACTGATCGACCAGAACCCATAAACAACTCAACCAATGATTCTCCACAATATAAAATTATTTTTATATCAATAACAAATACGTTCACTCGTATATATACACTCAAACTCAATCTAGGGTATTACTAACCCTATCTCTACTGAGTCACGCCACAGAGCCGAGGTAATTCACTTAACTTAAGCTCTGATACCAACTGTAATGACCCGGGTTTTTGTCGACTTTGGTTATCGCCATAAACTCACTGATGACTAACCAAACATCGAAAAATACTGGTCATTAATGAAAGAAATTAGAGGGTGAGGATAGATAAGATAGAAACTTAGAATAGAAGAAGAAGAAGAACACAACATCAGAGTAACACGAACCTCACAGCGGAACAAATAACATACAATATATATAACATAACTTGAAATATACATCTGTACTTGAATATACATCATAATCAAAGTACAACACTTACAACACAGCGGAAATAACTATAGCTACATAATCCTGAAGCCTCCTGCTCCAAGCTCTTCCAGTATATCTGTAAATCCCGACTACTTGACTGCCCGTACAAATTTAAGCACCCAAGAGTTTAGGAAAACAAACAAATAAACTCCGGGTCAGTCATGGGAATGGTGTGAGTAAAACAGTTTAAAACAGTTTGAACAAGTAAACGATATCTCATAAGACCACGCCGTATAACGGAATGGGTTTTTCCCTTATGAGAATCCAAATTATCTTTATCAAAAACCTTTTGATATTATAATAATGTCTATCAACCACAATATAATAATCATCTAGCAGAAACGCTTTCATCTCACGTTCTACATATATGGGATACAATCAAAACCGCAAGCACGTATTGGGTAATGGATTTCCAACTATGACAAGGTATGGAACCACCTTTCGCTAGGGTACCTCTAGAAAGGAATACACTGGGTTCAACAAGAACGTCTTGCAACCCGGCCACACATGACCGACCACTCATTTCGCTTGAGTGTATCGAATGTACATCACCAACGGTTGGGATCAGCAACCGTTTCCCAAATGGGACAGTATCGACAATAGATTTTTAGAAATAAATGAAACTCTAGATCAGGTGATTATACACCCTACTTCGGAGCGACCGACTTAGCCATGCTACCTGCCCAATTTCTGTCATTTACCGGTTGATGAGGCTTGAGGTTACGCTTCATCATCACATCAGATTCACTTCGAATGCCACATTGTCAGATCCATCGAAAATCACTAATTGACGTCTACAACAGTACATTACGTGTTGGCCAAAGAAGTTTCCTTCTCCGCTTCCACTCTTGGTACGGTTGAAGAAATCAATGTACGTGACCTTTCTGGAAATACTCTGTCAGACATTCATCCATACAAGTCATCCAGGAACAGGATGAACCGAAGGCACTATTCAGTACATCCATCTTAGGCACTGTTATCTAAGATTTATACAACAGCCCTTGCACTTTACTCCATCTTCAATTATCTTTGGCATAAATGATTCGCAACGCTTATGCCAATACAAAGTGGTTCTTTGGATAATAATCCAACCGGTCTCTCCATATTAACAACGTTAAAATGGTCAAAACTTCGATAGTCTGTGATTTACCATCAAAGAAAAACACGTGTGCAAACAACGATATTATTTCCAGATGGAAATTCTATCAATCAATCATCAATAATATATATATCTATATATATATATATATATATATTCATACTTCCTTATTTTCTATGTTTAGAAAATATACGTTAACACTGGAAAACATTTCCATTTCTAATCCATATTTCCAATTTCAATATTTGATTACGTTTCTGATTCTATTTGGAAAACATTTCCAAATCTTCTTTACTTGGATTTAAACAGATGTTGATTTCAACATCGCAACGATAACTTGAACCACTATACTTATTTACTAAATACACTTAACCACTTTCACTCTCGAACCTTAACCATTTCTAAATTAAAAACGAAGTCAATCAAGTTGGGGTATAACTACCTCTCAGACCTTAACTGAACAACATTTCAAATCTCGAAATAGGGTAAGTTCATCTTTTAACCCTTTAACACTTCCTTAAGTAACTCTCATTCGAATAAATCTCTATTCGATAACTCCTCCCTTCGAATAACTATATTTGATAATCTCTCTTACGAATAACTAGATTTGAAAACCTTTCTTCGAATAAACTAAATTCGATTAACTCTATTTATTTAACCCTAATCGATTAACTCTTTTTACTTAACTCCTTACTCAACTCCTTTCGAATAACTAATTCGATAACTCCCTTCGATTAAACTATAATCGATAACTCCTTTCGAATAACTCATTCAATAACTCCTATGTGTTTAACTCCATTCGAGTAACTAATTGGAATAACTCTTATTTATTTAACTCCATTCGAATAACTAATTCAAATAACTCTTATTTATTTAACTCTATTCGAATAACTAATTCGAATAACTCTTATTTATTTAACTCTATTTGAATAACTAATTCGAATAACTCTTATTTATTTAACTCTATTCGAATAACTAATTCGAATAACTCTTACTGGATTAACTCTTATTCGAATAACTTATTTGAGTAACTTATATTCGATTTGCTTACTTTCGAATACTTATATTCGATAATCTCTTTCTTCGAATAAATCTTATTCGATTTAACTCCTGTCGAATAACTAGATTCGATCAACTCTCTTTGAATATCTCTGATTCGATTATCTCACTTCGAATATCTACTATTCGATTAACTCATTTCAACTCTAATCGAATAAACTAAATTCGATTAACTCCATTTCATTAACTCTATTTACTTTCCCAATAAATATCCCTTATCCAATAATTCCCTTTTAACAGCGTTTATTCACTAATCAAATAATCCACTTTTAACATCGTTTATTCACTTATCAAATAATCCCCTTTTAACAGCGTTTATTCACTTATCAAATAATCCCCTTTAACAACGTTTATTCACTTATCCAATAATCCCCTTTTAGCGGTGTTTATTCACTTATCAAAAAAATCCCCTTTATCTATATTTATCTTCTAAATAAATTCTCCTTCATATTTCTATTTATTTCCTAAGTGAAAAATCCCTTTATAATATCTTATTTATTTACCAAATATATAATCCATTTAAAATGTCTTATTTATTTATCTTAAATAAATAATTCACTTTATAAATATTCCATTTATAAATATCCTTTTTATAAAGATTTCCTATTTATAAATATTCCCGTTTATTAAAATTTCTTTGATTTATAAATATTTTATTTTCAAATATCACTTTGAAAATTCCCTTATCAACATTTCGGTATGTTATGGTATTTAACCTATCAAACCAATATCGTCCAAACACATATAATCGCCAACAGATTATATATCACATCATATATTCAATTATATGAAACAACAGTATTTTAAATATTGAGGAATCCAGTCGGATCTCGCCAACCTGTTTCCCTGCATCCACAGATGTTACACAATATAATCAACATCACTTTCAGTTCAATATGAAATATTCTGTTAAAAAGAATCAAATATAGAAATTCAACTAACTGACTAGCAGTTCAATCTAACTGTCAACACACAGTCAATCAGCCAATATTTAACAGTTCTAAAAATACAACATGAAATTATAAACTGTTCAGAGTTAGTGAGATTTACACACTTTGGCAGTTCATTGTTAAAGAACAATAAACTGTTGTTTGATTTGAATCAAACAATTTATTTTGCCATAAATTTAAATGAGCTTCAATCCACTCCCGGTTAGTTACATTGGGTAGTGTCCGTCCATACGATCCTGTCGGATCTTGTTTCGCTGAAAACCGATATCATATGAGATAGATACGTGCTTTACAACTTAATACGTTATTTATATTGAAATAAACATGAATTAAATCCAAATTGGGCCTCACCTATTGTTACTCGGCCCATCACCCTCGTTGAACACCCAACCCGCTACCCAAGTCTTCCTCTCCGATTACTTCAAACTCCAGTAACCAAAAACAACCATTTCCACTTACTTCGATCAATCCTCCTTCCACGTTTCTCCATGAAACTTAAAACAGGAACCACCGTTACACTTCTCATTCCAACCTCCTTCACCTCGTACCATAAATATCCAGCTCGGCCCTCCGATGTGAATCGCGACGATTACAACTCGAGCCCCTGTACAGTTTTCGATCAAAACAAATTGTAATCGAAATCCACAAAAAGATCACCAACGATGCTACTCTACGGGCTAAGCTCAAAAACGAACTCGAATTCGAGTATTAATACCCCAATTTCCCTCGGATCTTAACCTTAGCTGCTGTTATAAAAATCCAGTTCGACAGAAAAGGTTTCGAACGCAATGAAATCTATACAGGAATGAAGAGATTCGCTCAGAGATCAAGGATGTACTCATTCCATGATTTATTGATCTCTCTACAATTTGTTTTGATTTTTCTAATATTGCTTTCCTCACGTTTTCACAAAACTGGTGGCGGCGGAAAAAGTTTGGCTGAGGGAATTAGGTTTTAAGAAAATTTTGGTGAATTTATAGAAATTTTTATAATATTATATTCGATTATAATATTAATTTATACTCCTACGCTATTTGTATTTGTCCTTATAAATTCTTGTGGCCACATACGATACCCAAAAATCATGAAAATTGGTATGCAGCTACAGTTCGACATTACGGTCCCAACGAAACAGGTTTCGTTGAATTCCGACTTCGTATGCTCACACAGCGTATTTTTAACTGTCAAAATACTGACTGTTTTCACTCTAAAAATCCATACGACCACACAGTGACTCTAAAAATCACGAAAACTGAAATTTAGCAATAATCTGATGTTGCGGATCCAACAAAATTAGTTTCGTTGAATTCTGAGGTCGTTTGCAAAACTGGCTATTTTTAAAGCTCTGAATGACCCATTTAAATATATAAATATATTTAAATATAATTAAATTAAATATTTAAAAATAAATTTTATCGTCTATATTCACAGTGGAATACCATACAGCCCTAGAATATTCCTATATGAATTTCTAACTTGATATTTCAAATCTGAGTCAACCCGGTATTCGATTTATATTGAAATTCCTTTTAAAAATATAAATAATTCCTTTATAAATTATAAAGGAATCCCACAACGACTTTTCTAAAATTTGATTTGGACATAAATCAAAATCTACACTACGAAATCCCGATTTTTATCTTCCACTAGAAAGATATACTCCACCAGCTCCACACGTTTCTTGTTTCACAGAAATCCGGCTTAAAACGAATCCTGTATATTCAGTTGAAGCTCGAATCGCCAATTACGAACTACCGCGCCATTTCAAGCTCGATTTTAATTATAATATAATTATACGTTTAAACTGTCGTTCAAATAATATATTCGTTATTCTAATTCAATTCTAAACTGAATTAAATATCACAGATGATCCAATTCACACCATATCGCCATTTCAGCCGATTCTGATTATTTCAGAATTAAATATATTATTTAATTTATTATTTTAATTAAATATTCACCATTATTTAATTCCACAACCATTAAATTCTCTAAACCACCATTTCAATAATTAAATAAATTAATTATAATACCTCTGCAATAAAAAGAATATTTTTATTGTTTAACAAATTCTAAAAATTTTCATGATTAACATGTTACAAAAAAGAATATTTTTATTATTTAACAAATTCTAACAATTCTATTATTAACATGTTACAGTAAAAAGAATATTTTTATTGTTTAACAAATTCTAACAATTCTATGATTAGCATTGTAACGACCCGCATTCTACGCATCGGAGGATCGTAGAATATTTATTTCTTTTTCGTATGAAGTAGTATGGTCGTGTAACTTTGGGGAACGACTATTGGGGTCATTTCCCATATTCACAATTTTTGCCGATTTTTAAATGACCGTTTTACCCTTGGAGAATCTTATTTCGCCTATAACTTTTGATTGGTAAGGAGTTTCGACCTGAAACCACTTCCATTAGATCCGATGATTGTTTACCTTTCCGTAGAGTGGTCACATTAATCAAACGGACTTACCATTTGGGAGATATGGTTGAATTGAGATTTAGAAGGTGAAAAACATCTTAACTGGGCCAAATAGGGTGATTAGCAGCTAGGCCCATTGGGGGATTTCGGGATTAGGTATTTAAGGACTGAAGGGACTAGAGAAACCCTTCTTTGTCATTTTTGCAGCCGCCACTTTCATTCCTTCAGCCCTAGTTATGGCTTCTACCTTCTAAAAACACCTCTAATCACTTTCTAATCAAGGATTAAGCTAATCAACACCAAATCAAGGCAAATCAACATCAAATCAGAGTTGGGGCTACTGCTATACATTGGAATTCGACCCAAAATAGTAGCAAAGTTCAGATCTATAATTTATTTTTGGCAAAGGTGAGTGAATTTCATTGTTTTTCACTAATTACATCTAATTAGGGGTGATTAGTGATAATTACCGAAATTATGGCTTAGAAAAATCTGGGAAAATTTGTAAAATTCTAAAATATTATTTTAGGCCTCTGTTAGAAATTTGGGTTAATTTGGTTAACTTTTGCTAATCCTATCATTAGATTTTCTTAAACATGCTTAAGGGGAAAATATGGGTTTTGGGTATGTTTGATCCATTTTAACATATCAAATTGATGTTTTGGTGTTTGTGGTTGATTTCACATGTTGCTACTACTATTTGGAATGATTTGTGATTGCATAGGAAAGTTAGAATAGTCAAAAACGTCATCGTATGGCGTGAAACAGTTGCTGGAAAGTTGCAGGAAACAGTGCAGGAAGAGGGACCGGATCGGATCGCCCGACCCGATCGTGACACCCCCCTCACGAGCCGATCCGCTCGTATCTGAAGTTCTTTGACTCTACCCACTCATGGACTACGTGCTACGACCCGAACCGAAGTGCCAACCACGAACCAGAAGCTCCGAACCGACCAGAAGCTCACGAACCGAACCGCCTAGAGAAGAAGTATACGGGCCAACCTGAGTGGAGAAGCCGACCAGAACCGATGGAGTCATCACGACCCGAACCGATTGATTCATCATGACCCAAACCGATGGAGTCCTCATGACCCGAACCACTTGATTGCTGCGAACCAGGAGCTATTTACGAACCGATGGAGGACTGGAGCCTATATGATGATCACGTACTGAAGGGAGATCGAACCAGGATGATGAAGAGACCAAAACCCGAGATGCAAAGGTAGTCCAAATGAGAAGTTAGCACTCAGGATCTATTAGGGAATCGATGAGTTAACTTCATGATTGGACTTTGCTACGGGAAGTGTGCTAAGGGGCTATCAATACCTATAGCTTTGACTCACCAATGAGAGATGGATTAGTGGCTATGGATCAGTGCATTGGGGCCGTTATGACTCCATGGGGCAGAGTGATCATAGCAAAGAATTGGGTGATCAAAGTGGTAGATATCGTATGCTTTACGCACTGAGTGAGAGATGTGAGGATGATTGCTATGTTTGATGTTTGCTATCATCATGACCCCACCCCCATTTACACTGTATGTTAGTGTTACCTTAGAGTACTGTACATCTTATTGTGGTAACTCTTTGGTTGCAGGTTCAGGTATGATTGGATTATACCTGCTATTGTTCTGTTTTATTGCTTATCGCTCATACCAGACTTTTGTCTGACCCAGAGTTTTATGTCTCTTCTTATTACTCTGGGTGCTCCTAAACGAGCAGGCTAGAGACAGGATAGGTTGTGATGCACGAGTAGCTATCCGGAGACGAGCAGGAGGCTTACACATACTATTTACTCATATATACTCCATGTGTTGTTGCTGTTCACTGCTTGGGCATTAGCAGTGTACCTTTTCTTTCTTTTGCTTTAGAGACAGTATTTTGGAGTTGTGATAATGATGTTGGATCATAAGCTGTATTTTGGAACTCCGCTACTATGATGGTTTAGTTTTCAGCTTATGCACTGTCTCGCCTGTTTTATGTCAAGTTATGTTGTTATTATATTTTATTCCATGCGCTGTGAGACATTCTACAGGTTCCTTGCTAGATCACCGTTAAGTTTCTTTTCTTCTGACGACCATCCCGTTCTAGTCGGGTATTGGCATAGCGCATTTCGGAGGAAATGTCAGCTGGTGCGGGGCGGGCCGTCACACTTGGTATCAGAGCTCTAGGTTGCGTAGTTAACCTAGGGAAAGACACCAAGGAGAGATAGTACGTATATGAGAGCGCGTATTTGTGAAATTTTGGTTTTCAAAAGCTATATATATACACACTATTAGTATATCTAAGGATGAAGTCGCACTGCACTGACAACACTAAGGGGGTGGTTAATAGTTCTCTCTTTACAGATCGAACGATGAACCGATATACGAGGAGTACGGGTTCAGGAGCAAACAATAGGAATGTTCCTGATATAAGGGCGATGTTTACTACCTTCATGGGAGAGATGCTTAGAGATGTTCAGAGAGCAGACCCTAATGCTGCTAACGGTGGTAGTGCAGCAGTGCAGGAACCTAGAGCCAATTTAGCCAAGCTATGCAAGGATTACACTAGTCTTGGTGGGAAGCCGTTCCATGGAACAGAGTCGGCTACAGAGGTTCAGGATTGGCTTGATAGTTGTGAGCGATCTTTGAAGATTTGGGAATTGAATATGCCATGAAGAGGAAGCTAGCATCTCGTCAGCTGCAAGGACGAGCTATGAATTGGTGGAATGCATTAAAGCAATTACTCCTGAAGATCAAGTTACTTGGAATCAGTTTATGACTCGTTTTAGTGAAAAGTTCATTCCTGCTGCTCAGAAATCAGAATTGTTCAGAAAATTCTTGGAGCTTAAGCAGAATGGTAGGGTAGTCACAGAGTATATTGCTGAGTTCGATACTTTATCGAAATATGGTTTATCTCTTACTGATACTGCCGAGAAGAAGAACGAGAAGTTCATAATTGGCTAGATGGGTACTTGGGGGAAAGACTTATAAATCACATCGATGAGACATTCGAGTCTATTATAGGGAAAGCATTGAGATCCGAGAGCCTTTACCCTAAGCCAAAGCCAAGGACAGAGGTCGCTATTGCATCTGTTGAGGAGCTGACACCGCAAGCGGGCGGTGAAGGCAAGAGGAATTCGCAGAATAAGAGAAAACAGGATCAGACCAAGGGTGGTCAGAAAAAGAAGGACAAGAAAGATAAAGAGTGCTTTAGCTGTGGCAAGGAGGGCCACTATGCTAGGGACTGTCAGGAAAAGCCTGGGGAAAGGAAGTGCTTCAATTGCGGCCAAGCGGGACATCATAAGGATAAGTGTCCACAACCTCTTAGAGAGAAGCAATGGTGAGAGCATACGCTATCAATGTCGTTCCTTCTTTTTCGAATGCCCCAACTGCGGCGGAAAAGGGAAAGGGTGTCGTTATTCGGGTATGCTTTCTATTTGTGATGTTTATGTCCTAGTTTTGTTGATAGCAAGGCATTCCATTCCTTCATATCCAGTGACCTGGTAGATAGGTTGGAATTGGAACCCAAGATAGTCGATAGACCTTTAGTTGTGACAAACCCGATCGGTGGCTCGACTAGCCTTTGCATGATTTGTTGTAATGTTGTCTTATCGAGTTCTGGATGTATGTTTGCTTATGATCGCTTATTTGTTTTGCTAGAATCATCTCACGTAGATTGTTCGAATTCAGAGGAGATGTTCCTTGAGTGCTTGATTGATATTGGTTTAGGCCTTTGGGGCTTGTGCTTGGGGAATGTCAAGTTCGACTAAGATGATTTGCATAAGGTATAAGTAGTTGTTGAGATTTCCATTGAATAGTATCTCGGCTTACTCGAGGAGTGATGTGCGGTCGTGACATGATAAGACTGTTCGATGGTATGGACTGTGCCGAGTTGGATTCAATAGGGCTAGGAGATGACTCGAGTGAGACTCGAGGAAGCTGCAAAGTAATGGATTGTTTAGGACCCGTAGGTAGGGTACCTATATTCATTGGATGAGTCTCTCTGGGAGGCGAATATACATTGGATAGGACAAGTTCGTTAGTTATGGTGATATAACGAATGTGAAGATACATCACGTCAGATTTGAAGTATGTTTAGAACATTGTGGAGTGTTCGTTGATCTTGGAGATTCAGCGAATGTACGAGAGTTTCAAGTTGGACTTGAACTCAAAAAAGGAAAATGTTTGTTCGTTGATCTTGGAGATGCAATGAATAGGGAGACGACTCATGTTGGACTTGAGATTTGTTGGTAACGAATACTTGAGACTGGGTCTGAGTATGTGGGTAGCTCTTCTAATAAGAGTACCAAGAAATCATCGATACTTAGAGTGTTCTAGGAGGACTCAAAGTAGGGGTATTTGGGGACGCCCGTTACCTTGGATCCGTTGGACGTGATCTAGTTATCCTTGGAGGTTAAACATGCGTTGGATGTACGGTAGTCCGTATGGAGGCGGAAATTCCATTAGCCATGGGATTGGTTGGACCAGTCAAGTAGGTATCGATGTATGTATGGAGGTGGGACTTCCATTAGCCTTGGGATTGGTTGGACTAGTCAAATAGGTATCGATGTGTGTATGGCTTTAGCAGGTGATAGATAGGACATGTTTGAGGGATGCTATGGTTGCAATGTTTGTTCCTATTTTTATTCCCTTGAGTAGACTATCACCTGTAGGATTCTGGTAATAGAGATGACAGTATACACAGATGCATGTGGTACCAGACTAGGCGCTGTACTGATGCATTGAATAAGAAACATGCCAGTTTAGATGCTATGTTTCTTGAATGGAAGTAATTGGAGTATATCATGGGATATGATTTCAGACCTAAATATGGATTAGATCTAGAAATATTGGCAAGTTTGACGGTTAGTCCGACTTCGATTAAGCGAATTGGTTCCACTTAGAGGGACGATCCTAAAACCTAATAGAAATCATCTCCAAGGAAGAGATGAATACCGATGGTGAGAAAATGAACAAGTATGGACCAGATGGCTTCGAAAGGATGATAAACTGGTTGTACCCAATGTCAAGAGATGAAGTTCTTAGAGAATGTCATCACTCAAGACTGACTATACATCCCGGTGGTAACAAAATGTATCGAGACATGAAGCAGGCCTACTACTGGGAAGGGATGAAGAGAGACGTTGGGAAGTTTATCTCCAAGAGTATGAATTGCCAGTTAGTTAAAGGTGAGCAAAGGAAGCCTAGTGGTTTGTTACAACCGTTTAAAATTCCCGAATGGAATTGGGAATAAGTCTCGATGGATTTCATAGATGGTTTATCGAGGATTAGATCGGGCCATGATAGTATTTGGGTGATTGTGGATCGATTAACCAAGAGTGTAAGGTTTATACTAGTCAAGTCGAATAAAACGGCAGCTAAGTTAGTAAAACTGTATATGAAGTGGGTAGTGAGATTTCATGGGGTACCCAAAGGCATTGTGAGTGACCGAGATCCATTATTTACTAATGGGTTTTCGAAGAGCTTACAAGAGGCTATATGATCAAAATTACATCTCAGTACTGCGTATCATCCTCGAACCGATGGTCAAACAGAGAGGGTGAATCGAGTATTAGAAGTTCTCTTGAGAGCTTGTATATTGGATTTTGGTGGATCATGGGATGACCATTTGCATCTAGTTGGATTCGCATACGATAATAGTTATCAGTCTAGTATTAGAGTGGCTCCATTTGAAGCTTTGTACGAAAGACCGTGCAGCTCACCATCATGTTGGTTGGGAACTACAAGACGATTCGTATTGTTGGACACGATACGAAGCAACTTCGAAGGAAGACGGTGAAACTAGTCAAAGTCCGGTGGGTGATGAAGAGAATGACTGTACTTGGGAAACAGAGGAGAACATAAGGAAGACGTACCCAGAACTCTTTGCCTGGTAAGGTTTTTAGTATCGATATAGTACTCTCTTGTTAGTAAACCGCATGCTAGGATAGGCTTGTTGTGTTGTTATGTATGTTTGATTGTTACTAATGTTTGCTAGGCATGCGGGGTTCTTTGTATGTTTTGGTTAAGGAATTTCGGGGACGAAATTTCCTAAGGGGGGAGAATGTAACGACCCACATTCTATGCATTGGAGGATCGTAGAATATTTATTTATTTTTCATATGAAGTAGTATGGTTGTGTAACTTTGGGGAATGACTATTGGGGTCATTTCCCATATTCACGATTTTTGCCGATTTTTAAACGACCGTTTTGTCGCTGGCGAATCTTGTTTCGCTTATAATTTTTGATTGGTAAGGAGTTTCGACCTGAAACCACTTCCATTAGATCCAGATGATGGCTTACCTTTCCATAGAGTGGTCACATTAATCAAACGGACTTACCATTTGGGAGATATGGCTGAATTAAGGTTTAGAAGGTGAAAAACAGCTTAACCGGGCCAAATAGGGTGGTTAACAGCTAGGCCCATTGGGGGATTTCGGGATTAGGGGTATTTAAGGACTGAAAGGGACAAGAGAAACCCTTCTTTGTCATTTTGCAGCCGCCACATTCATTCCTTCAACCCTACTAATGACTTCGACCTTCTAAAAACACCTCTAATCACTTTCTAATCAAGGATTAAGCTAATCAACACCAAATCAAGGCAAATCAACATCAAATCAGAGTTGGGGCTGCTGCTATACATTGGAATCCGACCCAAAATAGTAGCAAATTTCAGATCTATAATTTTTTTGTGGCAAAGGTGAGTGATTTGCATTGTTTTTCACTAATTACGGCTAATTAAGGGTGATTAGTGATAATTAGCGAAATTATGGTTCAGAAAAATCTGAAAAAATTTGTAAAATTCTAAAATATTATTTTAGTGCTATGTTAGAAATTTGGGTTAATTTGGTTATTGGTAATCCTATCATTAGATTTGCTTAAACATGCTTAAGGGGAAACTATGGGTTTTGGGTATGTTTGATCCATTTTAACATATCAAATTGATGTTTTGGTGTTTGTGGTTGATTTCTCATGTTGCTATTACTATTTGGAATGATTTGTGATTGCATAGAAAAAATAGAATAGTCGAAAATGCCGTCGTATGGCGTGAAACAGTCGCTGGAAAGTTGCAGGAAACAGTGTAGGAAGAGGAACCGGATCAGATCGCCCGACCCGATCGTGACACCCCCCTCACGAGCCGATCCGCTCGTATCTGAAGTTCCCTGACTCAACCCACTCATGGCCTACGTGCTACGACCCGAACTGAAGTGCCAACCATGAACCAAAAGCTCTGAACCGACCAGAAGCTCACGAACCGAACCGCTCAGAGAAGAAGTATACGAACCAACCTGAGTGGAGAAGCCGACCCGAACCGATGGAGTCATCACGACGCGAACCGATGGAGTCATCATGACGCGAACCATTTGATGGCTGCGAACCAGGAGCTATTCACAAACCGATGGAGGACTGGAGCCTATATGATGATCACGTACTGAAGGGCGATCGAACCAGGATGATGAAGAGACCAAAACCCGAGATGCAAAGGTAGTCCAAATGAGAAGTTAGCACTCAGGATCTATTAGGGAACCGATGAGTTAACTTCATGATTGGACTTTGCTGCGGGACGTGTGCTAAGGGGCTATCGATACCTATAGCTTTGACTCACCACTGAGAGACGGATTGGTGGCTATGGATCAGTGTAGTGGGGTCATTATGACTCCATGGGGCAAGTGATCGTAGCAAAGAATTGGGTGATCAAAGTGGTAGATATTGTATGCTTTACGCACTGAGTGAGAGATGTGAGTATGATTGTTATGTTTGATGTTTGCTTTCACCATGACCCCACCCCCCATTTACATTATATGTTAGTGTTAACTTAGAGTACTGTACATCTTGTTGTGTTAACTCTTTGGTTGCAGGTCCAGATATGATTGGATTATACCTGTTATTGTTCTGTTTTGTTTCTTATCGCTCATACTAGACTTTTGTCTGACCTAGAGTTTTATGTCTCTTCTTATTACTCTGGGTGCTCCTAAACGAGCAGGCTAGAGACAGGTTAGGTGGTTATGCACGAGTAGCTGTCTGGAGATGAGCAGGAGGCTTACACGTACTATTTACTCATATATACTCCCTATGTTGTTGTTGTTCACTACTTGGGCATTAGCAGTGTACCTTTTCTTTCTTTTGCTTTAGAGACAGTAATTTGGAGTTGTAATAATGATGTTGGATCATAAGCTGTATTTTGGATTTCCGCTACTATGATGGTTTAGCTTTCAGCTTATGCACTGTCTCGCCTGTTTTATGTTAAGTTATGTTGTTATTATATTTTATACCATGACCTGTGAGACATTCTATAGATTCCTTTCTAGATCACCGTTAAGTTTCTTTTTCTGACGACCGTCCCGTGCTAGTCGGGCATTGGCACAGCGCGTTTCGGAGGAAATGTCGGCTGGTGCGGGGTGGACCATCACAAACATGTTACAATAAAAGAGTATTTTTATTGTATAACAAATTTTAACAATTCTATGATTAACATGCTACAATAAAAAGAATATTTTTATTGTTTAACAAATTTTAACGATTCTATGATTAACATGTTAAAATAAAAAGAATATTTTTATTGTTTAACAAATTTTAACAAGTCTATGATTAACATGTTACAATAAAAAGAATATTTTTATTGTATAACAAATTCTAACAACTCTATGATTAACATGTTACAATAAAATGAATATTTTTATTGTTTAACAAATTCTAACAATTCTACGATTAACATGTTACAATAAAAGGAATATTTTTATTGTTTAACAAATTTTAATAATTCTATGATTAACATGTTACAATAAAAAGAATATTTTTATTGTGTAACAAATTTTAACAATTCTATGATTAACATGTTACAATAAAAAGAATATTTTTATTGTTTAACAAATTTTAACAATTCTATGATTAACATGTTACAATAAAAAGAATATTTTTATTGTATAACAAATTCTAACAATTCTATGATTAACATGTTACAATAACATGTTACAATAAAAAGAATATTTTTATTGTTTTACAAATTTTAACAATTCTATGATTAACATGTTACAATAAAAAGAATATTTTTATTGTATAACAAATTGTAACAATTCTATACTATCCAGTTCAATCCAACGGATCACCACAAACAAAATCAACCAATTCAAATTACGTACAATACACAACTAAATTTTAATAACGTATATGTAAAAATTTCTCAACGAAAAACAATTAATTTTGATTTTAAAATTAGAGATCTCACCGTGCTTTGGAATTCCTCAAAAAATTTAGATCGATCTAAAACTCCCTGGTCGCATCTAAAATGAAGTAGACTCTGCCACGATCCAAACGATTCCTGTTTCATGCGATTCTGATAACGTATGAATAAGTTACGAATTTTATTATGTTAATATTATGTTAAATTTAATTAATTAAATTAATAATCCACCTTGTTCTTCTATCTGAAACACAGTCGCTCCCTGTAACAACCCAGAAAATCAGAACCAATTTAAAAAATTTATTTTAAGAAATTTTGATAGAATGTGTCAGAATTTAAAAATTCCATTTTTTAATAATAACAAAGCCATTAAAAATAGCCATTTTACAAATGACCTTCGTTTTCGACGAAACCATTTTTGTTGGATCCGGAATGTCAAATTATTGCTAGGTTTAAATTTCCATAATTTTTGGAATTAATATGTGAGCGTGATAAATTAAAATGCGTTTGATAATTTCTGTTGAATTGGATCGACCATTAAAAAGGCCATTTTTCAAACAGTCTCCAAATTTGATGAAAATAATTTTGTTAGGACCGTATCATCAAAACATAGCTAGATTTATTATTCGGGAATTTTTAGAGTTAGTATGTGGCCCCGGTAAATTAAAATGTACGATCAAATTAAATGGTTTATATTTTAATTTAAAGAAAAACTGGCTGAAAAGATCAAATGGGATGATGAGACCTAGTCCATTGTGTCCGGAATAGGGGTATTTGGCTAGGGGAGACATTCGTTGGGCTGGATTTGTAGTTAGTATGAGCTAACGGGCTTTTTTTGTTAGGTAAGTTAAGTTCCACGTTCCGCGTTAGCGGCATGGTCCTGTGATTAGCCTTATTGTTAGATAAGTTAAGTTGGATTTCTCATACCAGTCCCATGACTGACTCGTAGTTTGTTTTCACTTGCAAACTCGAGTACCCTTATTTTTACATGGGATCCAATTGACAGATGACAGGCTTAATTTGGATATGTACCGAAGTGGAGTATGCTCTTTGGCAGAAGATGAAGATTATCTCTATCTTTTATTTCTATTTTGGAACATTTAGACATCATTTATCCATGTTGTACTTGATGATGTTTTAGAATTATTTCTATTTGCTGAGACTTTTTATGTGCTAAGTTGTATCCTGTGTCTGTGCCACTCTGAGGTTGATGACATTTTTAATTCCGCTGCTATGATGATATTATCCTATGATTTAATGTGTTATGTTGTTATCTGTAATGTGCTGTTGTGATAAATGTGTTATATTCCAATGATTATCCTTGCTTTCATGTCACGGGAGTTTGGGGTCATCACAGTTGGTATCAAAGCTAAGGTTAATCTTAGCTCTGGGGTATGACATATTTAAAACAATTCGTCAAAATAGAATCGGCAGTATTTTAAGGCGAGTAGCTCATTAGAGATAGGATTAATAATGTCCTAGAATGAGCACAGCAGAATAGCACATCATAATCAGTCATTACATCATCATTTTTCCATATGTCCTTCTACTTTTAATATTCCTTAAAAAAATATCATTTCTGTTGGTCTGGCTCTTTCCTTGATGGTACAGAATTGACTAAGATAAGTACAAGGGCTAGAGCTAGAGCTAGAGGTGGAGCAGGCAGAGGCCAGGGAAGGGGTGAAATCCCCGCTGCTCAGGACCAGCATAATCCAGAGGCTGTAGTGCCACCACCACCACCCCGCAACCTTTTGATCTAGATAAAGTGCCGAAGAAATTCAAGAATTTGGGTGGAGTGCCATTCACTGGCCGTGAGACAATGACAGAGGCTTAGGCTTGGCTTAAGACATGCAAGAAGATTTTTGCGGGCTTGGAACTAGAGGACTATCGGAAGAGATTTATGGCATCATGGCTGCTAAAGGACGAGTCTTTAATTTGATGGGAGACAGCTACGATTGGTGATATTGATGCTGACATGTCTTGGGGGAAATTCAAAGAGCTCTTTAATGAGAAGTTCATCCCTTGGAAAAAAGTCGAGCGCCTTCATGATGAATTTGCTAATCTCCAATAAGGAGATTGGACTATTACGGAGTATGTGAGGAAATTCGAGGAGCTCTTCCGATATGCACCTGAATTGATTCAGGACCCGGTCCAGAAAAACAAGAGGTTCATTAATGGTCTTTCAAGGAAGTATCACAACAGGGTGACAACACATATTGAGCTCCCGTTTGCCAAAGTAATTAAGATGGCTTGCAGATACAAGGAGATTGACAAGAGAAATTCTTAGCAGGATCGGGAAACAAATCTAGCTAATAACAAGAGGAAGTAGTCTGATAAGAAGCCAGAGGCGAGAAGCACTACAGCCGCCAAGCCTCAAGAGAGTAAAAGGGCCAAGGTTAAGTGCTTCAACTGCTAGAAACTCTGACACTATAATTATGAATGCAAATCTCCAAAAAGGCCAAGGAGGAGTGAATCAGGGTCCAGCCAGAATCCTCGAAATGCTAACGAATGCCTCAATTGCCACAAGACGGGGCATTTTATTAGAAACTATCCACTGCTGAAGAAATCCGAGGTGGCTCACGTATATGATGGAGCAAGTGCACCAGCTTCTTCCGAAGGAGCAGGTAAACCAGATGTCTTGGGAGGTACCCTTACTATTAAGAATATTCCTGTTACAGTATTGTTTGACACTAGTGCATCACGAAGTTTCATTTCTAGTGACACAGTTAAAAAGTTAAATTTGAAACCAAGAAATCTTAAAGAATCGATTAGTGTCCATAATCTGATAGGAGGTTCCCTTGTTCTCAGTTCATATTGTAGAGTGCCTGTTTCTTATTCCTATTTCCAGTTCCCTTTTAATTTGATCGTCATGAATTTATCTGAATTTGATATCATACTTGGACTGGATTGGTTAATAAAGTATGAGGCCGAGGTTAGATGCACAGAAAGAGTAGTTAAAATTAAAACCAGGTATTATTGCTATATCATGCCACGGCTCAGAAACTGATAGAAAAGAATTCTGGTCTTCTCTAGAAGTTACTCCCCCTTCTATTAAGAATATTCCTGTAGTTAAAAATTATGCGAATGTGTTTGAAGAAGTTGGTAGCTTACCTCCGCGAAGAGAAATTGACTTCAGGATAGACTTAGTTCCAAATGCAAGGCTATTTGTGCATGCTATTCAGAGAATGACGCTGAAAGAGAAAGAAGAATTGAGCAATCAAACCAAACATCTTTTGTGGAAAGATCTGATCAGGCCTAGCTTCTCAAATTGGGGTGCAGCAGTGGTGTTTGTTCCAAAGTCAGACGGTACTCTCAAACTATGTGTGGATTACCGAGACCTCAATAAGCAGACACTAAAGAACAAATATCCATTGTCGCGTATTGATGATTTATTAGATCACTTGAATGGAGCGTAGGTGTTCTCTAGAATGGACCTAGCCACAGGTTTCTATCAATTGCGCATTGCCGAAGAATGTGTTCCTTTGACAGCTTTCAGAGGTCCAGACTTATTCTATGAGTGGTTAGTAATGTCGTTCGGCTTATGTGATGCTCCAGCTTACTTTGTCGATCTGATGAACAGAGTATTCTGCGATGTCTTGAATAAATTTGTGTTGGTTTTCATCGATGACATCTTAATCTTCTCTAAGTCCACTACTGAGCGTGAAAAGCATTTGAAAGAAGTTTTGGAGATTCTGAGAAAGAATGTATTTAAAGCCAAATTTTCTAAATGTATATTTAGGTAAGAAGAAGTAAAGTTCCTCGGTCATGTCGTATCGAAGAAAGGAATTTCGGTGGACCCAGGCAAAATCACAGCCATTCGAGATTGGAAGAAGCCTAGCACTCCTACAAAAGTCAGAAGTTTTCTAGAATTGGCAAGCTAATATCAGAAATTCATGAAAGATTTTTCAAAGCTATCTTGTCTATTAATAATCTGACCAAGAAGCATACAAAGTTTAATTGGACGCCTGAATGTAAGGCAACTTTCCAAGTGCTGAAATTGCGGTTGACTACAGCTCCAGTGTCTACCATTGTTGACGGCAATCAAGATTTGACCATCTATACAGATGCTTCTCTTGAAGGTGTTGGTGCAGTATTGATGCAAAGGGGCAAAGTGGTTGCTTATGCTAGCCGTTAGTTGAAGCCGCATGAGAAGAGATATCCTACTCATGATCTTGAGTTACTAGCCATCGTTTTTTCTTTGAAAATATGGAGGCGCTATCTTTTGGGTGAGAAGTTCGAATTATATACAGATCATAAATCATTGAAGTGTCTGTTCACCCAGAAGGACTTGAATTTGAGGCAGCAGTGTTGGTTAGAATTTCTTGCGGTATATGATCTGGATATCTTGTATACACCAGGGAAAGTCAATGTTGTAGCTGATGCACTTAGCAGAAAGAATGCGATCATTGCCAATTTAATCATTACGCCTTCATTAATTGATAAGGTCTCTGCTCTTCAGAAAGACGATAAGTTTATTCAAATGATTAGCGAACGAGTTCGAAAGGGCGAAGCTTCAAGCTTCCAAATTGATAGCAAGGGGATTCTTAGATTGCAAGGGCGAATCTGTGTGCCGGATATTCCCGAGCTCAAAAGAGAAGTAATGGATGAATGTCACAAATCTAAACTTAGCATCCATCTAGGAGTAAGTAAGATGTATCACGATCTTAAACGCACATTCTAGTGGAAGGCGATGAAAAGAAACATTTCCATATATAATAGCATGTATTCTACTTGCCAACAAGTCAAAAGCGATCAACAAAAGCTCGCAGGTTTGTCGCAACCACTGGAGGTTCCCAATTATAAGTGGGATCAAATTTCCATGGATTTCATTGATGGTTTTCCCCGAACCAAGAAAGGCAATGACAATATATGGGTGATTGTAGATCGTTTCACGAAGACCGCCCATTTTATTCATGTCCGATCTAATAGAACAGCTCGAAGTCTGGTGCAGATTTATTTCAGAGAAATTGTCAGACTACATGGAGTTCCCAATAGCATTGTTAGTGATCGTGATCCGATATTTGCTAGTAAATTCTGGGAGGCATTCCAAGAGGAGTTGGGGACAAAGTTGAATCTGAGCACCGCTTATCATCCTCAGACAGATGGCCAGTTTGGGACGGTGAACCGTACACTAGAAGACTTGTTGCGGACATGCATTCTTGATTTTGGCGGGTCATGGGAAGATCACTTGCATTTGGTTGAGTTTTC
Organism: Allium sativum; assembly: GCA_030737875.1. Taxonomy (NCBI): domain Eukaryota; kingdom Viridiplantae; phylum Streptophyta; class Magnoliopsida; order Asparagales; family Amaryllidaceae; genus Allium; species Allium sativum. Next base: position 393,281,714 of record CM060922.1, read on the forward strand.
ATATAATAACAATTACTAAGCAAGCTTACAAATGTCGTCATTCGAAGCATTATATGACAGGCCATGTAGATCTCCCGCATGTTGGGTAGAACCAGGCAATCGGCTAGTATTGGGTCCCGACATGATTCGAGAAGCTTTGGATAAAGTTGATTTTATTAAGAAGCGACTTCAGACTGCTCAGAGCCGACAGAAGAGCTATGCAGATTCAAGAAGAAGGGATTTAGAATTTACTATTGGTGATTATGTGTACTTGAGAGTTTCCCCATTGAGAGGAGTAGTTCGTTTCGGGAGGACAAGGAAGTTGGCGCCTAGATTCATTGGTCCATTTCCTATTCTCGAAAGAATTGGAACTCTCGCTTACAGGGTTCAGTTGCCTGACTGGTTGCCAGGGGTACATGATGTATTTCGCGTGTATCAACTTCGAAAGCATGTACATGATCCAGACTTGGTTGTGGAGGAAGAAGCAAAACAAGATTTGGAGATTACCTCAAGCTTAGCAGTGAGGAGAGAGCCAATGAAAATCATTGGCAAAGAAACCAGAGTTCGGAGAAATAAGAGGATCCATTTAGTCAAAGTGCAATGGAGTGGAGATCCTAGAGACTGTACATGGGAGACTGAGGATAGCATCAAACAGGCTTATCCCAAGTGCAGAGTGGACATCTCTGATTAGCTCTTGTGTTGAGGTACATTTACAATATTTTGCATTTTCCATTTTGTTTCCTACTTTACTATTGTTTCCTTTTCGGGGACGAAAAGTTTTTAAGTGGGGGAGATTGTAACAACCCGGAAAATCAGAACCAATTTAAAAAATTTATTTTAAAAAATTTTGATAGAAAATGTGTCAAAAATTAAAATTTCCATTTTTTAATAATAATAAAGCTATTAAAAATAGCCATTTTACAAACGACCTCCGTTTTCGACGAAACCATTTTTGTTGGATCGGGAACGTCAAATTATTGCTAGGTCCATAATTTTTGGAATTAATATGTGGTGATAAATTAAAATTCGTTTGATAATTTCTGTTGAATTGGATCGACCGTTAAAAAGGCCATTTTTCAAATGGTCTTCAAATTCGATGAAATTAATTTTGTTAGGACCGTATCATCAAAACATAGCTAGATTTATTTTTCGGGAATTTTTGGAGTCAGTATGTGGCCCCAATAAATTGAAATGTACGATCAAATTAAATAATTAAATGATTTATATTTTAATTTAAAGAAAAATGGGCAGAAACGATCAAAAGGGATGATGAGACCTAGTCCATTGTGTCCGAAATAGGGGTATTTGGCTAGTGGAGACATTTGCTGGGCTGGATTTGGAGTGTGTATGAGCTAACAGACTTTTTTTGTGAATTAATGAATTAAATAATATTATATTATAAATATAGATTAACCAAAACCCTAATTCAGAAACAAAGCCGCCATCTCTCTTCGTTAATGGCCAGAAAAGATCCAATCTTCCTCCATTAAAATCTCTCCGTCCACTCAGTAAAATCCCTCCATCCTTTTTACAATATTGTAGTACTCTTCATCCTCTTCACATTCGTACGAACAACACACCCTATTGCTGAATATCTGTCGAGTTCCAACCACCCAAACACCCTCCTTCACCGCCGCACCCCCTTGCTCCGATCGAGCTAGTCATCGGGGGTCCACCCTGGGCGTGCTTCCTCCCTCTCCGGCGTGGCGTTGTCTGATCGTCACGAAGTGAAGCGTGTGGATCGAAAAGCTTAGACCTAGTTTTGAACGAAAAAGAAAACGCGCGACCTTGGTTATCTGAAGGTAGAAGAAAGGTAATTTCTAATTTAATTAATTTATTAATTTAAATTTATAATATTATTATCACAATAAAATTCATAACTCGTTCATACGTTATCAGAATCGCATGAAACAGGAATCGTTTGGATCGTGGCGGAGTCTACTTCATTTTAGAAGCGACCAGGGAATTTTAGATCGATCTAAATTTTTTGAGGAATTCTAAAGCACTGTGAGATCTCTTATTTAAAATTAAAATAAATCGTTATTGCGTTGAGAAATTTATTTATATACGCTGTAAAAATTCGTATTGGTGTTGTACGAGATTTGAATTGGTTGATTTTGTTTGTGATAATCTATTGGATTGAATTAGGTAGTAAAACAAATTGTCATGATTGTTTGTACAATAAAAATATTATTTTTATTGTATATATAAATCATGAAAATTGTGAAATTTGTTAGACAATAAAAATATTCTTTTTATTGTATATATAAATCATGAAAATTGTGAAATTTTTTAGACAATAAAAATATTCATTTTACTGTATATATAAATCATGAAAATTGTGAAATTTGTTAGACAATAAAAATATTATTTTTACTGTATATATAAATCATGGAAATTGTTAAATTTGTTAGACAATAAAAATAATCTTTTTATTGAACATGTTAATCATAGGAATTGTTAAAATTTGTTAAACAATAAAAATAATCTTTTTATTATACATGTAAATCATGAAAATTGTTAAATTTGTTATACAATAAAATATTCTTTTTATTTGTATACATGTTAACATAGAAATTGTGTAGACAATAAAATTCCTTTTTTATTTGTTATGTTAATCCTAGAAATTGTGTATAAATAAAATTCTTTTTTATTGAATATATGAAACATAGGAATTGTTTATTCAATAAAATTCTCTTTTTTTTTTGAATACATGACACATAGAAATTGGTTTACAATAGGATTTTTTTTATTGTATACATGAATCATAGGATTTGTCAAAAATTGTTATACAATAAAAATTCTCTTTTTATTATAACATGTGAATCATGAAATTGTTATAATTTGTTATACAATAAAAATATTCTTTTTATTGTACAGGTTAATACAGAAATTGTGTTGACAATCAAATTCTTTTTATTTGTTCATATGAAATATAGAATTGTGTAGACAATAAAATTCTTTTTATTTGTTCATATGAAATATAGAAATTGTGTAGACAATAAGATATCTTTTTATTGTATACATGTTAACAGAGAAATTGCGTAGACAATAAAAATATTCTTTTTATTGTACATGTTAATATAGAAATTGTGTAGACAATAAAATTCCTTTTTATTTGTACATACGAAATATAGAAATTGTGTAGACAATAAAATATCTCTTTATTTTATACATGTTAACATTGAAATTGTGTAGACAATAAAAATATTCTTTTTATTGTACATGTTAACATAGAAATTGTGTAGACAATAAAATTCTTTTTATTTGTTCATATAAAATATAGAAATTGTGTAGATAAAAAAAATATCTCTTTATTGTATACATGTTAACATAGAAATTGTGTAGACAATAAAAAATGTTCTTTTTATTGTACATGTTAATATAGGAATTGTGTAGGCAATAAAATTCCTTTTTATTTGTACATATGGAATATAAAAATTGTGTAGACAATAAAATATCTCTTTATTGTATACATGTTAACATAGAAATCGTGTAGACAATAAAAATATTCTTTTTATTGTACATGTTAATATGTAGACAATAAAATTCTTTTTATTTGTTCATATGAAATATAGAAATTGTGTAGACAATAAAATTTCTTTATTGTATACATGTTAATATAGAAATTGTGTAGACAATAAAATATCTCTTTATTGTATACATGTTAACACAGAAATTGTGTAGACAATAAAATATCTCTTTATTATATACATGTTAATATAGGAATTGTGTAGACAGTAAAATTCTTTTTATTTGTTCATATGAAATATAGAAATTGTGTAGATAATAAAATATCTCTTTATTGTATACATGTTAACATAGAAATTGTGTAGACAATAAAATATCTCTTTATTGTATACATGTTAATATAAAAATTGTGTGGACAATAAAATTCCTTTTTATTTGTATATATGAAACATAGAAATTATGTGGACAATAAAATTCCTTTTTATTGTATATGTGAAACATAGGAATTGTGTATACAATGAAATTTCCTTTTTATCGTATATATATGAATCATAAATTGAACAAATTGGTTATACAATAAAATTACTTTTTTTATTGTATATATATATGAATCATAAATTTGCCATGTTTAGGGAAAATGTTGAAACATTAAAAATGATAATTTTTAATGTATATTTATATTCATTATTAAAAGAATCATGTTTAGGGAAGATGTTGAAACATTAAAAAATGGTAATTTTTAATGTATATTTATATTCATTATTAAAAGAATCATGTTTAGGGAAAATGTTGAAACATTAAAAATGATAATTTTTAATGTATATTTATATTTATTATTAAAAGAATCATGTTTAGGGAAAATGTTGGAACGTAAAAAATGATAATTTTTAATGTATATTTATATTCATTATTAAAAGAATCATTTTTAGGGAAAATTGTTGGAACATTAAAAAGATCATTTTTAATATATATTTAGTTTCATTAAAAATGATTCATTTATAAACATGATATGTTTATTAGAAGTTGTTTAGAGTTTAAAAAGGACCCTTTTAATATATATTTAGTTTCATCAAAAATGATTCATTTATAAAAATGACATGTTTATTAGAAATTGTCTAGAGTTTAAAAAGGACATTTTTAGTGTATATTTAGTTTCATTAAAATGATTCACTATTAAAAATGACATGTTCATTAGAGATTGTTTAAAGATTAAAAAGGACATTTTTAATGTTTATTTAGTTTCATTAAAAACATCACTTTACATATTTATTTAGATTAAAAGGATTACATGTTAAGATAGGATTTACGATCAACATGACACTTTACATGTTTATTAAAATAAAGAGAATTACACATTTTGATTCATTAAAATGTAATCACTTACATGTTAGCAAATAGGAAAATATTTATATGTTAATATATGTTTTGTTTGTTGAAAACATCACTTTTAACATGTTAGTGGAATCGTCGAACGATTTATATATATATATATATATATTAAAATTAAACGAATCGCGCGCGGTAGTTCGCGTTTCAGAATCGTAACTTTAAACGATTATACCGAAAGATCCGACCGTCGGATTTTCCCAAAACTGGAACCGTTAGGTTCGCCTTGAGAAGATCTTTCCAACGATATTAAATTTGTTAAAATCCAACGGTTAGATTTTGAGAAATGTGTAATTCAAATTTGGATAAAAACAGCGCCAGAGCCACATAACGACCTGAAGCGTCGTTAAATTAAAATGGGCTATAAAAATAGCGATGAATCGTTATAAAATAATACTAACGATATGAAATGATTTAAATTACATATATTCGAGAATCATTTGAAAAGACCGAGTTCAATCTCATTTAAAATAATTATACGATGGTTTAAATCGAAGTCATTGAAGACGGTGGTCGAAGATCGGCAATCTTCACATTGAATGGACGACTATTGATGCCTTTGATTAGAGTTGCTGCCTTGAAAGGGTCACAGTGGTAGTTGTCCGGATGTACTTGTTGATTGTCCGGATATGCAAGAACCTCTCTTCCGCATTGGACATACGGGACGAGGAATAAGGTGTCTTCGGTTTCGTTCAGACCCAGAACGGACTTATAAATGGATGTGTGTCTGACATTGGATTTCGTTCTGTGTTAATTGATTTCTATTAAATATATATCTGTTTGGTGGTGGAGAATTTATTCTCTTGCTTAACACCCTTCTTTGAGACATACGAGCTTAGAGGTTATATATTGATAGACATCAGTTACATAGCGTGGATTATCAATGTGGCATGCTAAGATGTAAATGATTAAGGATTTTTGTTGAAAAGCAGGACTGTGTGGTTGACGATCAAAGCACAACTTTAATTAGCATAGTTTCATGTATAGCGTAACTTCACGAGCCTCACAACCCGGTAAGAGTCAGAAACGGGATAAGGGAACACAGGGAGTGCACGACGTTTCTTTCTAGCTAGAAATGGTGTCATGTTATGGAGGCCAGACATTTTTACTTACGTGGATGATAGATTTCAAGGCCTCGACATATTGGTCGCTGCTGGCCAAGTGATAGGTCCAATCGGACCGGGAAACGTGTGTTCAGGCATAACTAATCCACTAAAGTATTTGTGGACCGGCCCTGCAGGATCCAAGGGTTGCCCGTAGGTGTGATCATGAGACATTTGCAAGAATGTCTCGAATCGATAAGGAGACCATCCCTAGCCTTGACTCATGATGGAAACCCAATTTCCAATATGACATTACGGATTTGATTGTAAACCTATATATGACGACATAGTAGGATGGGGTACTATGCCATTTAGGATTGATACATTTATTTTGAAAGTGTTTTAAACTGAATAGACACTAGTAATAATATCAAATAATTATTGTTTTATATGTATCAATCGTGTTTGATCATTATAAGGTAAAACTCTATCCTCCGGTTTGCGTTGCATTGTGTGATGGGACTTGAGTCTTTTAATGATTTCATTTTTCTAAAAAGCATTGCGTTGTTTTTAAAAGATTTATTTAATTTATGCACTGGCAATCCAATAGAGTAAACCTGTTCCGCGTTAGCGACGTGGTCCTGTGATTAGCCTTATTGTTAGATAAGTTAAGTAGGATTCTCATACCAGTCCCATGATTGACTCGTAGTTTTTTTTCACTTTCATACTCGGGTGCCCTTGTTTTTACATAGGCAGCCAAGTGACAGGTAATAGGCTTAATTTGAATATGTACCGAAGTGGAGTACGCTCTTTGGCAGAAGACGAAGATTATCTCTATCTTTTAGTTCTATTTTGGAACATTTAGACATCATTTATCCATGTTGTACTTGATGATGTTTTAGAACTATTTCTATTTGCTGAGACTTTTATGTGCTAAGTTGTATCCTGTGTCTGTGCCACTCTGAGGTTGATGACATTTTTAATTCTGCTGCTATGATGATATTATCCTATGATTTAATGTGTTATGTTGTTATCTGTAATCTACTATTGTGATAAATGTGTTGTGTTCCAATGATTATCCTTGCTTTCGTGTCACGGGAGTTTGGGGTCATCACACACCCTTTTCTGGTTTGTTCAAATTTAGGGGTGAATTTATCTTCCAATTGGTGCAGTGTGTGTAGGATCTAAATTAACCCTAGAGAGGGGGGGTGAATAGGGTTTATTGCAAATTAAATGAATTTAAAATAAAATAAATATCACAGAAAAATTGCAGAAAGAAAATCACACACAGAAGATGCCCAGCTTCGACAAAACTGTGCCTACTTCTACATTCAAGGTTTCTACTAAGTATTATAAACAATATCTTCGCTTACAGACTCTTGTAAACTTGCGACCTTCGCTCCCGACTGTTTAAACCCTACGCTCAAGACCTTGACACAACTCGATCTGTTAAGTTGTGATTTTTCCAACTACAAACACTAGTAGTTATTGATTCTAAAAGATAAAACTTGAATTTTAAAAGAAGTAAAAAACATAAAGAAATAAACCCCTAGGAGTTAATGGTTAAGGGTTATCCCCTTTTTAAAATAAGAGAAAGCCGGCTCCCTTGGTAATTCAGTTCAACCCTTCTCTTTTCCTCTGGGAATTAAAAATGGCGACGCTAGGGTTTCTGCTATCCTCCAAATCAGATCGTGATTGATGAAATTGCTCTGGATTTCTTCTATAGATTCGACCTTTGAAGCACCTCTTCTTCGATCGGTTTCCTTTGGGATAGCGAATGAAATCCTCTGTGAGTACTCTGTGTTAAAGATGATTTCACTGAATTGTTATTTGTTTATTTCGATTCTCTTGTCATATCTGATGCGATGCTGATTGTGTATTTATAGGGTTTTTAAACCCTAGAATCTCTAATTCTAGACGATTCATGGGACTTGAATTGTTCTTAAGTTTTGGGTTTCTGCTTTGAATTTGTCCTCCGAAACTCCCTTTGATTAGATCTTTGCCGTATATTCTGAAATAAGTATCGATTTCTATTATCTTCTAGAACTTTGAATTGGTCTTCAATTTAAAAAATAACTTGCGTGTTATTTTAATTTGTAAAGTCCTTGCAAAGTTTGAAATTGTCAGTTTAGCCTTGCCTTTGTATTACTTGCTTTTTCCCATGTATAGTTCAACTGATTTATTCATGCTTTGATAAGAACAGATGTTGTACTTGATCCCTTGATTACAATGTTAATTTGTGGTACCCTTGATTGATGCCTTCATCACTTAGTTGCTATAAAAACTTTGAAATCGATTTTCACTTGCCAAAAAATGATGCTGTGTCTATTGCTAATTCCACTAATATGGATTACTGACTTTCTGGAAATCGTTAAAGACTTGTTTGAAAAAGATTGAGTATATTCCTTCCATTCTCCATTGTTTTGCACTTGCAAATAATAAATCTTCCCTGTTTTGTGCACACCTTCAGATGAGTTCATGCGGTGAAGTATTTGATCACATGCTGCTAGTTTGTCCCACTGTATGTCTGTGCACTTGAATTTTATTATCAGCCATGATGACTACACCTGACTTTGAACACTTTACCTCTTACACTGTTATATGCTTTGACATGCTTGCCGATACTTTAACTTGTACATGTGACATGCTGATATATCATGCTAGTGTTATTGTGCAATCTTGTCTACTCTTGTGCATTTCATTTAAATGCTGCTACATGCCTTGTGCCCGACCTTTGTTACATTCATTTTTTGTTGTTATGGCTTGTGTAATTGTTTTGTTCATCCTGCTCTTGCATTTGTATATTCCGCCTTGTGCCTAAGCTGCCCATTTCCACTTGCACTTGAACATTTCTTGTTTTGGTGAGATATTGAACCTTGTATACATTTCTCTATCAATATGTTGCTTGCCATTTTGCATTTGCCAATCACATATTTTGTTTGTCTTTGTACATGTTCATTTGTGTATATGCTCGATGCTATTTTGGCCATATTAACATATGTTGTGTCTATTTTCATGTTGTAACTTGAATTTATGTTCTCTCTTGCTCGAACCTGTATTTGTATTTGTACATTGCCATGCTCCCTTTTGGTTGAGCTTGCTGCACCACACTTGCTGTTATGAACCTGACCATGCTATTGCTTCATGCCTTGTATCTTGACTTTTGATTTTGGGCAATGATTTGTTGTGTTGACTTTATTTCTTGAACTTGTATTCGATTGTCCCATTGTTGATTGTGCACTGGGTCGAGACGGTCCATGTGGCTACTCCTCAGTCGTACACTGATCGGCGAGGCAGTGCACACGTGTATGAATATGCACGTGTGTACATGCAGCCATCAGACGAGATTTTCCTGTTCCTGCATGTCGGACAAAATCTAGAAAAATGATGAGAAACACACTGTAATTATGAGGCAAATAATTTTTTTTAAAAAATATATTTATTTATTTATTTAGTTGCTTTTATTTAATTTTATTTTTGTTGCAGTCTACTGTGTGTGTTCTTCTGTATGTGACAGGTATGAAGATGACTGGACTGGATTGAAGGCTGTGAAGATAGAAGACAGTGAAAAAAAATAGTGTCAATGCATGAGAGTGTCTGTATATGTGAATGTAAATGTAGTTGTATAATGTGAGTGACAGAGTTGTAATGAATGAAATGTAGTATGTCAAATAGTGGAGTTATAAGAGATGTACTTTTTGAAATTAAAATAAAATATTTTTATTTAAATAAAATATTGTGTGATTGTTTTAAATTTCTGTACATTTATATTTTTATTTAAATAAAAATACTATATTTATGTTTGTTGTGTAGAATATCAGTACATTTACAAACACATTCAATAATAAAATATATTTGGTTGTTATCATCAAACAAAAATTATATAATTGTGTATACAACACTGTTATATACAACAATCTCCCTTTTGATGATGACAAAAAAATAAAAGATTTGGAATGTGTTTATAGCGTGAAGTATATTACTCCCTCTATTTGCATGCTCCCCCTACAACTAAGCTTCCCTTATTGATGCATAGATTTGAAAATTTTGAAATAAATTAATCAAAAACACCGAATTTCAAAATATTCTATAAATGTTTACTCATCCATCAAAATCTTGACCATTCTCCCCCTTTTGTTATCATCAAAAGAATAACAGAAATTAAAACAGCGATGAATATAAACTAGAAATATAAATTCAAATCAAGGGGAAAATATATCGTAAATCTCATGTAATCAAACAAAAATCATTATATTCTTCAAATTAGAAGCCAAAATCACTTTTTAGAATGATGGATTTACGATTGGCTTTATTAAAATGAGGAGAGTTCAATAAAAACCGAATATTTGAATAGAAATTTCATAAGATTTTAAATAAGTTCAAAAAATGTGTTAAGCACTTGCTAACCACGCATAGCCCAAAGGTCTTTTAAATGGGGTTAGTAGTGACTTAACTTTATCCTCTCAATGAGTTCTATCCATGCACAGCCCAAAGGTCTTTTAAGTGAGAATAGAAACACATAGAGATTAAGGTAATTCAACCACGCATAACCGCGAGGACTTTTAAATGGGGGTGAATACCAAGGATAAATTTTTATTATTTATTATTATATATATTATATATATACTTCAGGATTTCCTTTATTCTTAAAAATTGAACTCTCCACATTATATAAAATCATGATGAATGTCAGAAGGATGAAAGTAGTAGAAGATGATCGTGAAAAATGCACTAATTTAAAGATATTATAATATTTGTTCAATCGTCATGAGAATTTATAATATTTGCTCATGATATGAAAAATATTATAGTCAATACTCATCACAAATTCAAGATCTGACATAATTTCAACGAATTCCAAAATAGTTTAAATGGTCAATTATTTAACTTTTGAATAACCATTTAAGAATATTTTAAAAAATGGATAATGATCAATCAATTTCTATGATTCCCAAATCTAAGCATAATCGTGAAAATCTATCTTCGGGAAGAGGTTTTGTAAAAATATCAGCAAGTTGACAATCAGTTGAAATGAACTCAATACAAATATCTTCTCATGAAATGTGATCTCTAATAAAATGGTGTCTAACATCTATGTGTTTAGTGCGTGAATGGTGAACAGGATTATTAGACAAATCTATAGCACTTTTACTGTCACATTTTAGTGGTACTTTTTTATAAATTAGACCAAAATCCGAAAGAGTTTGCATCATCCATAATATTTGTGCACAACAACTTCCTAAAGCAATGTATTCAGCCTCAGTTGTGGATAAAGCAACACAATTTTGTTTTCGACTTGACCATGAAACTAATGAATGTCCTAGCATAAAACAAGTTCCACTAGTGCCTTTTCTATCCACAAGGGATCCAGCATAATCAGCATCAGAATATCCAGTTAATTTAAAATTATTTCATGCGGGGTACCATAATCCAAATTTGTGTGTGTAAAAGATATCTCAATATTCTTTTTGTGGCTTTTAAGTGAGATTCTTTTGGATTAGACTGAAAGCGTGCATATAAACAAACAGCAAACATAATATCAGGCCAAGTAGCGGTAAGACAAAGAAGTGAAGCAATTATTCCACGATATTTTTTCTGATCAACTGCAACTCCTTCCTCATCTTTGTCAAGCTTGGTTGAAGGACTCATTGGTGTTCTGAGTGGTTTTGCATTTTCTAGTCCAAATCTTTTCAGCAATTCAGCAATGTATTTTGTTTGTGATATGAAAACGCCCTTGGTGCTTTGTTTGATTTGAAATCCAAGGAAGTATTTTAATTCACCTACTAAGCTCATTTCGAATTTATCCTGCATGACTCTTTCAAATTTCTCACACAGACGATCATTAGTAGCACCATATATAATATCATCAACATAAATTTGAACTATTAAAAAATCTTCACCTTCATGTAATAGAAACAATGTCGTGTCAGCACTACCCTTTTTAAAACCATTTTCCAAAAGATATGCACTTAAACAATCGTACCATGCTCTAGGAGCTTGTTTAAGACCATATAATGCTTTTTCAAGTTTAAATACATGATTTTCAAAACCAGGGGGTTGTTCTACAAAAACTTCTTTTAATTTTCCGTTTAAAAATGCACTTTTTACATCCATTTGTTTAAGTTTGAAACCTTTATAGCATGCAAAACTGAGCAAAATTCTAACAGCTTCTGACCTAGCTACTGGTGCGAATGTCTCATCAAAATCAATGCCTTCAATTTGATTATATCCTTTTGCAACCAACCTAGCTTTGTTTCTAATTACATTTCCAGATTCATCAAGCTTATTTTTGAACACCCATTTAGTTCCTACTACTGGATAGTCATTTGGTCTAGGAACTAATTTCCAAACTTTATTTCGTTCAAATTGATTAAGTTCTTCTTGCATTGCTAAAATCCATCTTTCATCACTAAGTGCAATTTCAACATTTTTAGGTTCAGCTTCAGAGATAAAACAGCTGTGAATACAAAAGGCACAGATATCTTTATTAAATGATGAACGAGTTCGTATACCTGCCGTTGGATTTCCTATTACCAATTCTGGAGGATGGTTGGCTTTGAATTTCAACTTCTCGACCTCAAATATTTGTTTTGTTGAATCATCACTGCCAGTCTTCTCTTTTCTATTTTCTTTTTCACCCTCATATGTAATTCCCCCATCATTTTTCTCTTTGTCCACCGTATCTAGATCTGATTCATCAAATTTCACATTTATGGTTTCAACAATAGTTTTTGATCGTTTGTTGAAGATTCGATAAGCCTTGCTTCTTGAAGAGTAACCCATGAAAATTCCCTCATCGGCCTTTGATTCAAACTTACCAAGATGATCACCTGTATTTAGAAGATAACAAGGGCAACCAAAAACTCTAAAATATGAAATGTTAGGCTTTCTGTCTAACTACAATTCATAGGATGTTTTGTTAAGTATTGGTCTAATCATTACTCTGTTCATTACATGGCATGATGTATTAACTGCCTCTGCCCAAAAAGTCAAAGGCAACTTATATTCACTTAACATAGATCTAGCCAATTCTTGTAATGTATGATTTTTCCTTTCGACTACCCCATTTTGTTGGGGGTGTTCGAGGAGCAGAAAATTCGTGTTTAAAACCATTTTCTTCACAAAAAATTTCAAAATCCAAATTTTCAAATTCACCACCATGATCACTTCTTAAAGTTTTTATTGAAACACCTTTTTCATTTTGAACGAGTTTTGCAAACTTTGAAAAGTAATCAAACATTTCAGATTTTTTGGCTAGAAAATAAACCCATGTAAATCTAGAATAATCATCAACCAACACATAACAATAACGTTTTCCATTCAAGCTAGCAGTTTCATTTGGTCCAAATAAATCCATGTGAATTAATTCAAGTACCCTATTAGTACTAACAACATTTTTGGGGCGAAATGATGATCGACTGAATTTTCCCATAGTACATGATTTACACATTTTATTGCTTCTATATTTCTGATGTGGTAATCCCCTTACCAATTCTTTTGGTTCAAGTTTTTCTAAGAGACTCATACTAGCATGACCCAATCTCCTATGCCATAAGAAGGCTTCTTCATCCGTAGCTACTAGACATCGTAAGAGAGTTAAATCATCAAATGAAAGCGTATAAACATTTCCTTTTCTTTTTCCCGTGAACACAATATTGTTAGTGGATTTTTCAATAATTTTGCAAGATTCATTATCAAATATCACACTCATTCCTTTTTCACATAGTTGGCTTACGGAAATGAGATTGTGATGCAAGTTTTCAACATATAAAACATCAGTTAAGAAGAAAGTGCTATTACCTACTCTACCTTTACCGATAATTTTACATTTTCTGTTATCGCCCATTATCACACTTCCACCTTTATGTTTTTCGAGGCTAAGGAACTTTGATTTATCTTCTGTCATATGTTTGGAAAAACCTGAATCCAAGTACCATTCTTGTTGCTCCTTAGCCCGCCAACATACCTGAACACGAGAAGAAGAGAATGACCTAGAGAAACTCATATGTCTAATAAAATTAGTAACTGGATTTTTTTGATTTTGAACAACAGATCCTTTTGGAATCCAAATTTGTTTAAACTTAGCAAATCCAAATCTATAACAATTGCTTGTCGACCCTTTTGGAACCCAAATTTGTATGAATTTTTTATTATTGTTCCTACTTTCACATTTTTCATAGCTATGTCCAATTTTTCCACATTTTATACATTTACGAAAAACACTTCCACCCTTCGCATTAACATTCATCCCAAATCCTAATCCTTTTCAATTATTAGCATATAATTGATTTCCAAGCAGCATCGTAAATGACTTTTCCGCTTTTGAAAATTTACTCAATGTTATTTCAAGAATTTTTACTATGGTTTTAAGTGCTGCATTTTCATTTACAAGAGAGGTGCATCTGTCGATGGAGTTTTTTCTTTTTGTGTCATCACTTTCTTTTAAAGCCAAGTGTTCTTGTTTCAATTTTTCTAAATTTGCTTTAAATTCTGTTTGTTCTTGTTTTAAATACTTGTAGTTTTCACAATCAAGGTTTGTCATTTTTTCAAGCTTAGTTTCTAACCTATTGTTTTCGTGAACCAATTTTAATCTATCAGATTTTAATTTCTTAACTTTTAGTTCAAGAGAATCAACAGTTTTGGTAAGATCATGACACATTAAATTAAATCTTTGTAAGAGTAATTTGGTACCTCAGTGGAATCTTCTTCGCTACTTTCTGAATCTGACTATGCCATAAGACACAAATTGGCTTCCTCTTTATCACTGTTAGAGTCTTCTTCTTCTCCTTCATCGTCCCATGTGGCTGCAAAAGCTTTCTTTTTCTTCTTCTTCTTTCTGTCTTTCTGAAGTAGTGGACAATTTAGTTTGATATGGCCTGGTTTATTGCAGTTGTAGCATATGACTTCATTGTCTGAGTTGTCTGAATTCTTGGATTTTTTGGATTTTGAATTCTTCTTTCGTGACTTGAATTTCTTGCTAGACCACTTTTTAAGAACCATAGCCAATTCTTTAATGGGATTCTCGGCTTCATCATTACTTTCAACAGTGCTGTTTAGAGCAATTGTCTTTTTCTTCGATTCTGAATCATCGCGTCCTTCTTTGGCTTTTAACTCCATTTCATAAGCGATCAAGTTTCCAATCAACTCTTCTATTCTCAACTTACTTAGATCTTTTGATTCTTGAATGGCCGTTACTTTGGCTTCAAAGTTCATTGGTAGTACTCTCAGTATTTTGCGTATTAATTCCACTTTAGTATAGACTTTACCAAGAGCCCTTGCATTATAAATCAGTGTTGAGAATCGACCATACATCTCTTTTATATCTTTTTCTTTACGCATCGTGAAATTTTCATATTCGTTGTAGAGTAGTGTGAGACGGGATTCCTTGACTTGAGATGTTCTTTCATGTGTAACTTCCAAAGTATGCCAAATTTCCTGCGCAGTTGAATAGTGAGATATACGGTTAAACTCAGTTTTATCAAGGGCACATATTAAAGCGTTCATTGCTTTGGCATCAGTTGAGAATAATTTTTTATCATTAGCATCCCACTTATCTTTTGGCTTAGGAATTTCAATATCATTAATAATCGTAACAGGAGGTTTGTAGCCCGTTTCCACAATATCCCATACATCATAATCGACTGAACTCAAATAAATTTTCATCCTAGCTTTCCAATAGGCATAATCAGTTCCATTGAACATTGGTGGCCTAGCTATGGACTGACCCTTAGAAAAAGCGTTGTTAGACAAATTCATGACTCTAGAGTTAAAAATACCCGCTTTGATACCACTTGTAGGATCTAAATTAACCCTAGAGGGAGGGGGTGAATAGGGTTTATTGCAAATTAAATGAATTTAAAACAAAATAAATATCACAGAAAAATTGCAGAAAGAAAATCACACACAGAAGATACTCAGCTTCGGCAAAACTGTGCCTACTGCTGCATTCAAGGTTTCTACTAGGAATTATAAACAATCTCTTCGCTTACAGACCCTTGTAAACTTGCGACCATCGCTCCTGACTGTTTAAACCCTATGCTCAAGACCTTGACACAACTCGATCCGTTAAGTTGTGATTTTTCCAACTACAAACACTAGTAGTTATTGACTCTAAAAGATAAAACTTGAATTTTAAAACAAGTAAAAAACATAAAGAAATAAAAACCCTAGGAGTTAACGGTTAAGGGTTATCCCCTTTTTAAAATAAGAGAAAGCCGGCTCCCTTTGTAATTTAGTTCAACCTTTCTCTTTTCCTCCGGGGATTAAAAATGGCGGCACTAGGGTTTCTGCTATCCTCCAAATCAGATCGTGATTGATGAAATTGCTTTGGAATTCTTCTATATATTCGACTCCTTTGAAGCACCTCTTCTTCGATCGATTTCCTTTAGGATAGCAAATGAAACCCTCTGTGAGTACTCTGTGTTAAAGATGATTTCTCTGAATTATTGTTGGTTTATTTCGATTCTCTTGTCATATATGATGCCGATGATGATTGTGTATTTATAGGGTTTTTAAACCCTAGAATCTCTGATTCTAGACGATTCATGGGCCTTGAATTGTTCTTAAGTTTTGGGTTTCTACTTTGAATTTGTCCTCCGAAACTCCCTTTGATTTGATCTTTGCCGTATATTCTGAAATAAGCATTGATTTCTATTATCTTCTGGAACTTTGAATTCGTCTTCAATTTAGAAAATAACTTGCGTGTTATTTTAATTTGTAAAGTCCTTGCCAAGTTTGAAATTGTCAGTTTAGCCTTGCCTTTGTATTGCTTGCTTTTTCCCATGACTAGTTCAATTGATTTATTCATGCTTTGATAAGAACAGATGTTGTACTTGATCCCTTGATTACAATGTTAATTTGTGGCAGCCTTGATTGATGCCTTTATCACTTAGTTGCTATAAAAACTTTGAAATCGATTTTCACTTGCCAAAAAATGATGTTGTGTCTATTGCTAATTCCACTAATATGGATTACTGACTTTCTGGAAATCGTTAAAGACTTGTTTGAAAAAGATTGAGTATATTCCTGCCATTCTCCATTGTTTTGCACTTGCAAATAAGAATTTCTTCCCTATTTTTTGCACACCTTCACATGAGTTCATGCAGTGAAATATTTGATCACATGCTGCTAGTTTGTCCCACTGTATGTCTGTGCACTTGAATTTTATTATCAGCTGTAGCGACCCAAGGTTTTCGGCCTTGAAAATCGACATAAAACACCTTTACCGTATCTCATGCCGATCCTCCAAGCACTGAAAACACTGGATTGTCATGAGAAAGAAGTTAGAGGATGAGAATAGAAAGAAAGAAATATTAGAATAGAAGAAAGAAGAAGAACACATCAGAATCTCACAGCGGAACGAATAAAATATAATATCAAATACCTTTATACAAAAGAACTATATATACATACCAATCATCAGAGTTCAACATACAACTGCACAGCGGAAATAACTTTATATATAACTAGTGGTGAAGCCGCCTGCTTCTAGCTCCTGAAACTCCAAGCGAATATAACCTGTAAATACACTCGGTCTGACCCGAGCACATTTGATTTAAAACAAAATACACCGGGTCAGTCTGGAATACTATTAGTGATAAATTCACAGAACACACATTTGTTTAACTTTGGAAAATCCTTTCAGGAATCAAAGGATAATAGTAAGACCAGTCCACACATAAACACGAACGGTTTTTACCTTACTATAACCCAAAACATTTTTGAAATCATTCCTTATTCTGATATTATCATAATGTCTAAATACAAATAATTTACAATCTAGAGGAACGCTTGCATCTCACGCTCCCCATATATATAGTACACAATTGAAAACCTCAGTCTAAACCTTCCCCTAAAGTCATCCCAAGTCTGAATTGGTCTAGTAGTGGTGGTGACTACCCACCAATATGCAGCTTCCCCTTTCAACAACCATACCGCTAACAGAACTTTCCTACGGTCTTCTATATCAAAGATAGCAAAGAGGTCTTCAGTTTCCTTTAACCAGTTTCTTGCCTCAACATAAGTCTCTGTCCCAATAAAATTCTTGCCACCTATCGCCTTAAAGTCCTTGCAAATCTTCGCGAAATCCGCTTGTGGGTGCGGAGGAGGAGGAACCTCAGCTACGGGAGGGGGAGGAATGTTAGCCATGGGGGAAGGAGGAGGAATGTCCGCGGGGCCGGCTTCATTCGCCCTTGCCTCCATGTACCTTCTAAACCAAATAGGTACTGGTACGCCCTCCAGAATGGCAAAATTATTGGCCATACTGAAACGAAGAAAAAGATAGATTGAGAACGAGGAAACAAAGGATAGTGCTAATGACTTTTGGGGAATAGCCTTTTAAAATAAACTAGATTTTTCTTGGAAAATACTTAATTGGTTTTGAAAATAGTTTTTCAAAAGGTATGTTTCAAAAACCTTTTTGCTCAAATCTTGTAAACCTTATGCTCTGATACCAAATGTAACACCCCACCTCCGCCACTGCCACTCTTGCAAGCGCACTAGCATTGGAGGGGCGTTAAACGAGGTAAACATGCATGCAGATATCACAAGACAGAACATATAAGTAAAACAGAGTAAATAAAGTAGCGGATAAAACTACTATTTCAAAACCATGGTCAAGTTACATCAAAGTACTGTCATTATTTTCCAACTACTACAAGTCTAGAAAACATAAACTGAAAACTGGAAATAATATAAAGTAACTATCCCCAAAATAGAATAAAGCCATAGCATGCTCAAGTCCAAACCATACATGAGCTATCCAAAAAAGCAGCTAAAGATCCAGCTAGGTGCTAGTGTTTCCACCCTGAGAACCTGGGGGGGAAACGGAAGAAAAGAGGCGAAAGAAAACGGGTCAGTCAAAAAGACTGGTAAGTCCTACCTACTATTAGTATAAAAACTAGTAAAGTTAACTGGACATGTAAAACAGAGATGAAACATAGGATGATAACTGGCATGGTGAAAAGCTAACAAGATAGATCAAGTGTAGCATCGCATATACAAGGTTAGGTTGCACCAGGTGTGTACTAGTATTCCAATCCATGTCAAGTATAAACAAGAAATGATCCCTTGGCCCAAAGCTGGCCCAATATCATGAGGTGACCTAAATCAAGGTCCAACTACTCGGTCTAGTCGATCGGCTCCCTATAAGCCTAACTCGTTGTGTATCGGTGTCATACGGCTTAATCGTGGAATGTAGTTAACTGTGCAAGGTCCACCCCAGGGTGTATCCATCCCTAAGGTGTAAACCACAGACACAATTCAAGCACGCACAGTCTAAACCTACTGGTGCCCATGTTCAACTCCGGACTTAACGTGCACGACCATGGTCCGCCTGAACAACCGGTGCACCCTTCAGCCGTCTCTTTTGGTCTCTTACAATCAGTCCAGTAATCGTGCCCCCACCCTAGCCTAGTCCAGGGTACCCATGATACTTCCAAGTGGTTTACTGCTGAAAAGGACCACGTAACTAGGATTTCAAGCGGGTTAAGTGTGGTTAACCCTATCCTAACCATGTATTGAGTTGTTCAAGTGTATTCAAGCAGTTCATGACTTAACCCTATCAATACATCGGGTTTAATTGGTTAAGTATTCAAGTAATCCATGTCTTAACCCTACCAATCCATCGTGTTCAATTGGTTAAGTATATTCAAGTAGTCCATGACTTAATCCTACCAATCCATCGTGTTTAATTGGTTAAGTATATTCAAGTAGTCCATGACTTAACCCCACCAGTCCATCGTGTTTAATTGGTTAAGTATTCAAGTAGTCCATGACTTAACCCTACCATGTGGCATTAATTAACTTAATGCACCCCAACCTCTCACATTAGACTTTGTTGTGGTTACTAGTTAAGCCGGGCAGGTCCGGGTAGCTTTACACCACAACCTAGTCTAACCTCGGGTTTTAAGTGCGATATGACCAACTACTCACATTGGGTCCTATTGTTTGTAGCCATTAGTTAAGCCGGTCGGTTCCGGGTAGATTTATGCTACAAACTCAACCCAACCTCGAGTTGGCCACTTTCATGTTTTCTACATGTCATGTCCACGTTCGTGTTTTCAAGCATAAACACATGTCAAACTTTCATGTCATATTTTCAAGTCATGTTTTCATGTTATTTAAGTTTGCCCAACTACCCATAACGTATTCCCATCGCACGTAAATTCGCATCAACGTAAATAGATCAAAGAGGGAACATAACAATATGACAAGGTGGGCATAAGATGGCAAAGTCTATCACAAGTTAAACATGGTGATATTTGAGGCCAAAAGGGGTTCAACATACTAGCATATGGCCTCAACATGTATGATAGCATAAAAGGTGACTTGGCCTCAAACATATCAAATAGCATAAGGGTGATTTGGCCACTAGCATGCATAATAACATAAGGGTGATTTGGCCACAAGCATGCATAATAGCATAAGGGTGATTTGGCCACAAGCATGCATAATAGCATAAGGGTGATTTGGCCACAAGCATATTAAGGAACATGAGGGGTTAAGGTTTGGCCACAAGTTAAACATGGTGGCATATGAGGCAAATGTGTTCATAAACTTGCATATTACATTATAAGCCTCAAAACATGCATGATATCAACTTTAGCATAATAGGTGAAACATGGCCATAAATGACATAGGATGATAGTAGTGACTCGCATATAACATCATATGCAAGATAACATAAGGGTTATGAGAGTTTCTATGTTGCTTTATGCAACATTTCAAATCAAAGCTCATAGCTTTCTATGCACAAAGTCAAGGTGATAGCTTTACAAACATGCATAGAATAAATCTATGCATAACATGATAGAATCAAAGCTCATAGCTTTCTATGCACAAAGTCAAGGTGATAGCTTTACAAACATGCATAGAATAAATCTATGCATAACATGATAGAATCAAAGCTCATATCATACTTAGGCCCAAACTCAAACTTGCAACATGTCATGTTTAACTTCATAGTTAGAATCTAAGAGTAGAATAGGGCTTACAATGCTATGAAAACCTATGAAATAAAATAAGATTGAGACGAAGCCACTAGCAACTCTAAAAACCCCAAATGAATACAAGCTCCAAGTTGTCTTGAGAAACAAGAAGCTCCTTTGATTTGTATGAAGAAAGATCCTTGTTTTGATGAAGAAAGGTGGCTCTTTCACTAGCTTAGGGCACTCAAACTTTCATGAAGAGGATGGAGGCCATGATATGAAGATGGAGGCCATGATCAAGAAACATTTTGGCATAGTTTAGTTGTAGGAATGATTAATGAGGGTTTAGGCTAGGTCTTAGGGTCTTTTTATAGAAGATTAGGTTAGTTTAGGCCATAGGATTAACCCTAGTTCAGATCTGAGCCATTAAAATCCGTCACAAGCCTCCAAACATGTCTTGAGGAACAAGTCAGGTGCACCCAGGCCAAACTGGCCGACCACCCAAGTCGACAGGGGTTTCGACTGGGCAGTCGACACCACCTGGGGTGTGTCGACTCCCAAGTCGACTCCCCAGTCGACTTGGGGGTGGCGGGAATTTTTCCCGCCTCTTCTGCTTGGCTGAATTTGAATTCTGAATTCAAATTTGAACTGTTTTTGAACTTGACATTTTCTGAAAACTTTGACGGGCCATAACTTGGTCATACGGACTCCGATTTTCGAAAACTCGGACTCTATTTCGCGTATTTTCCGAGACGAACGTAATGGCATAGCCCGTTTCCCTTGATTCAAATTTTATCATTTAATTCTGCCTTGGTTTATGTTGTAACATGTTATTTAAAAATACGGGTTGTTACATTTACTGTATCTCATGCCGATCCTCCAAGCACTGAAAACACTGGATTGTCATGAGAAAGAAGTTAGAGGATGAGAATAGAAAGAAAGAAATATTAGAATAGAAGAAAGAAGAAGAACACATCAGAATCTCACTGCGGAACGAATAAAATATAATATCAAATACCTTTATACAAAAGAACTATATATACATACCAATCATCAGAGTTCAACATACAACTGCACATCGGAAATAACTTTATATATAACTAGTGGTGAAGCCGCCTGCTTCTAGCTCCTGAAACTCCAAGCGAATATAACCTGTAAATACACTCGGTCTGACTCGAGCACATTTGATTTAAAACAAAATACACCGGGTCAGTCTGGAATACTATTAGTGATAAATTCACAGAACACACATTTGTTTAACTTTGGAAAATCCTTTCAGGAATCAAAGGATAATAGTAAGACCAGTCCACACATAAACACGAACGGTTTTTACCTTACTATAACCCAAAACATTTTTGAAATCATTCCTTATTCTGATATTATCATAATGTCTAAATACAAATAATTTACAATCTAGAGGAACGCTTGCATCTCACGCTCCCCATATATATAGTACACAATTGAAAACCGCGGGCGCTTATTTGAAATTTGGATTCCCAATCTTGACAAGGTATGGGACCACCTGCCGATAGTGTATCTCTAGAGGCGAATACACTGGGTTCAACAAGAACGTCTTGTAACCCGGCCCTCACATGACCGACCACTCATTTCACTTGAGTGTATCAAATGTATATCACCGACGGTTGGGATCAGCAACCGCCTCCCGAAAAGGGACAACATCGAAATATAGATTAAAGAAGCAAATAGATTTTCTCTAGATAGGTGATCATACATCCTAATGGGAGCGACCCACATAGCCATGCTGCCTGCCCGATTTTTGTCATTTCCCGGTTGATGAGGCTTGAGGCTAGAATTCCTTTTCAAACATCTGGCCACCATTCACTTTGAATGCCACATCGTCAGATCCGCCAGATCACACTTGATTGATGTCCACCAAAAATACTCTAGTTATTTGGCTAGAGAATAACCATTTCTCCGCCATCAACTATGGTACGTTTGGAGAAATCAACGCATGTAATTACTTTGGAAATACTCTGTCAGACATTCGTCCATACAAGTCATCCAGGAACAGGATGAGCCGAAGGTACTCTGCTACTGCATCTCATATAGGAATCACCCCATGGATCAGTAGCGAGAAGCCCTGGCAACCTGTAGATTCCAACCACGACAGAACCCCAGCTGATCTCTGGTTGTGATCCAGAGATTTTTAGCGGTCCTTCCGTTTATGAAAATCCACAGTCTTCAATGCTCCACCACGATCATCTTCGATATCTTCACGTATTTGTTGGTCGGAATGGTTTTCGAATATAAATTCGATCCCGGTCTTTCCATAACAATAATCGTATTGGTCAACTTTGATAGTCGGTGATTTAACTATCAAATAACAATAGTGTGAATAACATCAGTTTGCTAATTCAGCACTTGGCACTACTCGGCCTATTTAAAATGTATATACTTAAATGTTATAAACCAGATTCCTCTGATTAACTCTGACTGATTTACTTTGATTGATTAACTATAACTTGACTAACTCGACTTATCAAACTCAACCGAACTAACTTGACTCGACTACTCCTATCGATTAACTAGTGCTCGACTTAACTCCATTCGCTTGACTCTAGATCGCAGTGATCACAATGGTTACGCCTGATTCCCTCAGGAAACATCCGACCGCCGTAGGCTATCTGCAGCCCTGCGAATTACGCTAGCAGTCGTACACAATGGCAACTTTTCCTAAATAAACTGTGTTAGTCTAACCCTATTTCAAATACTATATTCGATCAACTCTAATTGAATAACAAATATTCAATATAATTTGAAATCAATATTCTTATTTCATTTAAAACTAATATTGAAATATTATTTATCTGCTAAACCTCGCATCAGAGTTCACTATCCCTTGCAGGGGGTAACTTGATTCCAACATCTTCACTCATCCCAAACTAATACAATTCCTCGATAATAGTGAAGCCAATCAAGTTGGGGTATTTTATTTACCTCTCAGACCTTGATCGACCCCGTTCTTACCTTAGAATAATATTAGTTTGTAACTTAAATCCTTATAAACTCTTGTTTTCCAACTCGATTTCAAATATGGTTTTATAAACCGTTTCTTCCATTTGAAATCCTCGTTTGATAATCTCTTTACTTAATTTCTTTGATTAAGTAAATGTTCATTAAAACATATCTTTTACCCTAAAGCACAATTTTACTTATAACCTTTGGGTTTTAAGAAATTCCCACGTCGTCTAATTTGTTTCTATTTATTCGAGGCTTCTTATAATAAATCTTATCTTGGATTTTATAATTAAAATCCGCTTATTCACTTCTTTCCAACAAGATCCCTTTTTATTTGTATTTCATTTCCAATATTTAACACAAACCAAGGGTATCCATTACGTTGAAATCCTTATTTAAATTTCAACGTCTCGCTCAATTCAATACTTTAACGTTCAAGTCATCGTTTGGTTTAAAGATTCTCTTTAAACCTTGCTTGGGTTAACCCATTTTTGCAACTTAACTTTGATTTCCTTTTAAGACAATTTACACCTTTTAGTCCATTACTACTCTATTAACTATTCCCACTAAAACCTCATTCAGTTGAATTTACTTTAATTAAGAAAGATCTTATTTACACTTTACATACACTTACATATCTCATTCACAAATTTCGTCTTGAACTTGGATTATACCTTTCTTTAAAGACTCTTATTTTGGCTTCATCGAACCTATCGACACTTCATCGCTTCTAATGAAATTCCAACTAAAGGAAATTTTCCTTTATTCATTTTAATATTTAACTATGTTTAAAATAGTTAACCATACTATAGTGTAACAACCCGGAAAATGCGGGCCAGTTGGAAATTTTTAAATTGGCAATTTTAGCGAATTTTGAATATTTAAAATAGATTATTTTAAATAATATTGTCGAGAAATTTATTTTGAATATAATTCGAACGTATATATTATATGCGTCGTCGTTAGAATATAAATATTTATATATAATTATAAATAGAGTTGAAAATGGCGCGGTAGTTCGATAATTCGATTTCAAACTTCAATTGAATGTACCGGGTGCAAAACAATCCGGATTTTAGTGAAACCAAAAATCATAAGATCTATTTGATAATATCTTTCCAGCGAATCCGAAAAATCGAAATTTCATAGCGGGAATCAAAAGATATGTCCAGTTGAAAATTCTGAATAGTCGCTATGGAATTCAGGTCCTTAAAAATGGACATTTTGCAAATGACCTCGGATTTCGATGAAACCAGTTTTGTTGGGTCCGCAGTGTCAAATTATTGCTAGATTCCAAATTTCATAATTTTCTGAATCAATATGTGAGCGTGGCACAGTTAAACGCGTTTGACCAGTTTCAGTTGATTTTAATCGACTGGAAAATGGCCATTTTTCTAACGGTCTCAGAATTCGACGAAACTAGTTTTGTTAGGACCGTATCGTCAATACAAAGCTAGAAAATATTTTTTGAGAATTTTTAGAGTTAGTATGTGATCCCGGTAATTTGAAATGTACGTTTAAAATTCAATATAGTAATTTAAATGTAAATTCAACGAAAACAAATCGAAACGGTCAAATCAGCTTGCGATACATATCCCATTGTATCCGGAATGGGGGTAAAACGCTAGGGGCGACAGTCGGTGGGTTCGATTTTGAGTCCGAAATTTTAAGTTGCTTTTTGGTGATAAAATAAAATTAAATATATATAAATTATTATATAAACTTCCTTTTACCCCCCCCCCCTCTCCTCCCATACCCGTTGACCATTCAGCTTTCAAAAAAAAAAAAAAAAAAAAGGAGATCGGGGAAAGGAAGCCACCGCCTCCACTGTCGGCCCCCCCCTATCGCAGCGCCTCCACAGGCGGCGCCCCCCTCACCCTCTCCTCCCCCTACTCTCGCGCACCTCCCTCTCCTTCTTCCCCCTCCTCTGTCGCGCTACGTCCTCTCTCCCCTTCTGAAAAGAAACCGCTGCGCCTCCATCCCCTCTTCCCCTCGTTCTCCTCCGCCCCCTCGTTCCACCAAGCTCCTCCAGTCGACGGTAGCAGCAGCCCCTCCCTCCGGTCAGCCACTTTCACCTTCCCCCCCCCCCTTGATTTCAACTCGCCAAACCCCTCTAGAACGTGAAAGGTAATTTTAAATACAATGTATATATTATGTTAGCAAAGATAGGACCTTTTCTATAGGCAAAAATATGATTTTTAAAGATTTAGAAAGCTATGAATTTTAACGTGTAAAAGAAATGATTTACATTGTTTCAAGATATGATTTTTAAATATGAAAAGCTTCGATTTTTATATATTGAACATCGAAGTAAAAATTTGATTTTTATATATTGAACATCGAAGTAAAAATTTGATTTTTATATATTGAACATCGAAGTAAAAATTTGATTTTTATATATTGAACATCGAAGTAAAAATATGATTTTTATATATTGAATAGCGAAGTAAAATTTCGATTTTTCTATATTGAATAGCGAAGTAAAAATGTGATTTTTACATATGTAGTGAATACGAGCAACGAAAGCGACGAAAAGGCGAGAACGACGAAGATCTCTACAATAGGAGTGTCGTGAAGTTGGGATAGCTATCGGTGAGAATTTCTCACTCTTCAATTTCATTTCTAGTTATATATATATATACTAGGATGCAGACGGTGCTTAGTAGCACCCGACACAATCGTCCACAGACCATGGACTTGTTTGTTTGATTGCAAAAATTAGTTAGATGATTTGATTGAAATTGAATTGTGTGGTGAAATGAATTGATTTGATTGATGTGTGAATGGCGTGGGCCTTCACTAGACTGGGGATAAGGCTAGGCCTCGTCCCGTTTCTAGTATCGTGGCGTTATGCCGCCGAAATTTTCTAAAATGAGTTAGAAAAATAAAAATATAATTTTATTGTGTAAATGAATAATAGAAATTCATGTGTTGGAATAAAATGTTTTATCGTTAAAAATATAATTTTAACGTGAATAGGAATAAATAAATATTTATAAACAAATCGGCCGATTTGTTTATATACACTGATTTGACTGATATTGATTGGGACGATAAATTTTACACATCGCCCAACTGCACAACTACAATCTGTGTTTGATTGTTTGAAAACCCCACATGGGTGTTGGGATGAAATATGAATTTCACTCATCCTGATTGATTAAATATGTCGATCGATTGATTGACAGGCTGTTATAAGCGTTAGATATCTATATTTGATGCTTATACAGTGTAGTGCACTTTGGTTGATGGTTGATTATCTATCGTTGCTATTATATACATTTGTTGTATGGAATCCATATAATTAACTTTATATGGTAATTGATTGGGCCTCATTTCGATTTAGAAAATAAAGAATAATATAAAATAAAGGTTCATGTGTTGACAGTACTCATCCGTTGAGATTGGTCATGTGTTGAACGAAATATTTTAATAA
Source organism: Allium sativum (assembly GCA_030737875.1). NCBI lineage: Eukaryota > Viridiplantae > Streptophyta > Magnoliopsida > Asparagales > Amaryllidaceae > Allium > Allium sativum. The sequence goes on from CM060922.1 coordinate 393,308,935, forward strand.
TAAATTTTATATCTTTATTCACTATAAAATAAAGGTTCATGTGTTGACTGTACTCATCCGTTGAGATTAGTCATGTGTTGAACGAAATAATTTAACAAAAATAGTCACACGTGGACAGTACTCATTCGTTGAGATTAGTCGTGTGTTGACAAAAATAAATATTCATTTGTTGAATAGAATAAAGGAATATATGAAGCCGTGTTGATTAGATTGACGCCATTTTGACGTGAACGATATTTATATCGATTTTATTCATTTTGAAATGAATTGAATTGAAAACGATTTCGAAATGAAGTGAATTGAAAACGATTTCGAAATGAATTGAATTGAAAACGATTTCGAAATGAATTGAATTGAAAACGATTTCGAAATGAATTGAATTGAAAACGATTTCGAAATGAATTGAATTGAAAACGATTTCGAAATGAATTGAATTGAAAACGAATTCAAATTGAATTGAAAGCGAATTGAAGACGAATTCAAATTGAATTGAAATTTGAATTGAATAGAAATGAATTTTAAAATGAATTTATAAAGAAGAATTCAATTTTGATTTGAATTGAAATGGAAGTTGAAATTGCTTTTGAAACGAATTTAAAACTATTTATATAATTCGTTTTAAATAGAAATCGACGAAATATATATTATATATATTATATATATAATATAATGGCCTGAATAGAACGCGCCGCCCCGCGGCAGATCGTGAATTTCGACCATTTATTTCAAACGGACATTACGGGAGATCCGACCGTCGGATTCTCCTAAAACCGGAACCGTTGGGTTCGTATCGAAAAGAGCTTTCTAACGAAGATTAGAAATTTGAAATCTAATGGTTGGATTTGGAGTTACGTCCAAATCAAATTTGAAAAAGGTCGCTGTAAGTGCAGTTCGATGGCCATTGATGGAAATCGACTGTATGGGCCTTGATAAAATCATTAAAAATAGTAATAATTTGTGTAAAATCATAAGAAATGATTTGTGAAGAATTGGGATGAAAAACTCCATATTTGAAAAGATAAAAATAGATTTTTATCGAAATGAACTAGTTTTGAACTAGAATTATAATTCTATTTATTTTTTTAAATAAATAAATTGAATTTGAAAAGGGTTTTAAAAATAACCAGAATTTCCAATGATTGCATTGGAGTGGATTTGAATCGAAATTGTCTTCGGAATATTTCGATGTTGGAATTCGTGATTATACAGATGTTGTTATGGAAATTTGAAAGATATATATATATATCGTTATTTCCAATACGACATTTGTTAGTCGTAGAATTTGATATTGAATATAAGCCGATATATTTTCTATTCAGAGCCTTATATTGAATATCAAATGTGATTTGGGTTTGTCGTGAATGGTGTCTTCACTAACACTGTTCTTGAACCCAGTTGAGAAAAGATTAAATCTTTTTATTTAGATTTAATGAAGTGTACCAATTAAATGATATTTAATTAGAATTGAATTGATATTGATTTTTGGGTTTATCGTGAACAGTGTTTTAAATAACACTTGTTCTTTAACCCGATAATTAATGGGAATGATTTTTGGGTTTATCGTGAACAGTGTTTTAAATAACACTTGTTCTTTAACCCGATAATTAATGGAATGTGATTTTGGGTTTATCGTGAACCGTGTTTTAAATGACACTGATTCTTTAACCCAGTCGAAGATTAAAACTAAGTGGAGTTTTAATGAATCTTTAATTAGATTGAAATGATCGAAAATGGAGTATCACCAGTTTTGCTCCAGGCGATAGTTAAATCTTTAATTAGATTTGAACGTGAAATGGTAATTGAATTTACCAATAACACTGTGGTGTTAGATATGAAGTATTACCAGTTTTACTTCATGGGATGAATAGGTTGGGATGGGGAAATTAAAATAAATGATTACTTCGGTAAGGTTCGCTAATCCCGACTAGTTTGAATTGAGATTCAAAAATAGAATAAAGAATAAATTCAAGGAATTTATCTTGGATAAAATTAATGGGAACCTTTCCCTATGAATGTGAAATTTAGAAACTAACTGTCGGTTAGCCAAGCAGAATGGTTTTCTGGATATTGATCTGATGTTGGTTTCGGCCTTCGGGGTTAATATTTGGGAAATTATTCTCTTGATTAATTTACAGTTAGTGACTGATGAATTGGAATGAGGCGTATGTTGTGTTTGTGTAACACTTATTTAAAATATACGCGAGTTATTCGGAAAGACCGGGTTTATCCCATTCTGAATAACTGATACGACGATAAGTCGAAGATGAAGACGATGGTCGAAGACCGGAGGTCTTCACGTCGTTTGGGTAATTACTGATGATCTTGATTGGGCTGTACACCCAAGAAGATGGAAACAGTTAGTGATCGTCCAGACGTACTTGGAGATCGATGGATATGCGGGGTACTAGGTGCCTCCGGTTTCGTTCAGACCCAGAACGGACTTGTAAATGGACTGTGTGTCTGACATTGGATTTTAGTCCGTGTGATTGATCTCTATTAAATATATATCTGTTTGGGGACGGAGAATTTATTCTCTTGCTTAACGCCCTTCTCTGAGACGTACGAGCTCAGGGGTTATATATTGATGGATATCAATCGCATGGAGTGAATTGCCTGTGTGGCATGCTAAGATGCAAATGATCAAGGCTTCTGTTGAAAAGCAAAGTTTTGTGGTTGATGATCGAAGCACGGCCTTTGTGGCGTAGCTTTGTGTAACGTTGATTCGCGAGTATCACACCCGGTATGAATCAAAAACGGGAGACGGACATCAGGGAGGACATGCGTTTCTTTCTAGTTAGGAGTGGCGTCAGTGCTTGAACTGGTTGACGAGTTTGACTCATGTGGATGTTGCTTATTATTACTTGCTGAAAAGCGAGGCGCCTCGTGATATCGGTTTCGGCCGATGCTTCTGGTCGGCTGACGGGCCAGGCTTACGCCCCAAAGGGCGGAGAAACGTAGTGTTCAGGCATAATAATCCACATCGGTGGACCGGCCCTGACGATCCAAGGCCCACCTGAGTCTGGGTCCTGAGACATGGGCTAGATTGTCTCGAATCGGTTGAGGATCTTGCCCCTAGCCTCGGTTCATACCATAAATGATAACCCAACTTCCAATACGACGTCTTGCGGTTTTGATTGTAAACTTATATATGGCGACATAGTGTTATGGGGCATTCATGCCGTCTATGATTGATACTTATGATTTGAAGTTGTTTTATACACTATGCACTTATAATAGTATCAAATGATTTGTTTTAAACGTATCAAGCATTCTTTGGCTGTTATAAGGGAAAACCCTATCCCCCGGCTTGCGTTGCATTGTGTGATAGGACCTGGGTCTTATAACAGCTTCATTTTTCTTTATTTAGCATTGCGCTGTTTGTTTTATGCACTGGTATTCTTGGGAGGAAACCCGTTCCGTGTTATACGGCGTGGTCCCTTGATTTACCTAACTTTAAAAACAAAGATTAATAACTGTTTTAGTTCTCACACCAGTCACATGACTGACCTGGAGTTTATTGTTTTAACCTAAACTCTGGGTGCCCCTATTTTGACACGGGCAGCTAGTAGTTTTGGTTTTGCAGATTTTTATTCACAGGATCCTGGTTTACAGCTGGAACGATATCCGGAAAGCTCTGTATCCGTATATCTACTTCTAATTGTGTATTGTATTATTTTCCGCTGCGATGTATTTAAATGTAATTTAAATCTCTGGTATTTCTGTGTAATTTTCATTTATACTCTGTATATTCTTGTAATCTGGTGCATTGTTGTGATATACAGTGAAATGTTCTTTTGTATGCGTTCTATTTTGTCATGTTCTCAAACGATAGGGCGTTTCGAATGGTCTGGGTCGGTTTAGCGACTGGTTCAGACCGAGCGAAATTCCTTGCCGTCACAGTTGGTATCAGAGCTTTGGTTTACAAAGTAGAGAACAAGGCACATTAGAACCCTACGAAAGAATTCATCAGATAATTGGATTAGAAATATCCAATGAGAATGACTCGTTAGAGATAGGATCAGTAGTATCCTAGAACGAGTGTGAAGAGTAAATTTTTTTTAAAGTGAAAACATTTTTGTTTTGAAAATTTAAATCAATTATTCGTATTTGATTATTTATTTGTATTGATTAGGACAGTCCAGTATATAGAGATTTCGCATATACGTCTTGCAAACGTGTGTTCGAAATTTTAATATATTGGATAGATATAGAATCACACTCTAGTCGCCCGGAGATAATTCTGATGATGAGGCCTCATCATCAGTGTTTATATTCGAGTGATGAAAGTGATATTTCTATATATTTCCTATTGACTGGTGTGAGAACCTAAATTAGATAGGGCCTATTGTTGTGATTTGGCATCAAAAATGAGATTTTTGACTATATATCAAAGTTATGAATTTCAAATGATAATTCACTAATTGATTGATGTTTGTGGTGTTTGTTTAATTGTTTGATAATTTTGAATCATTATGCCTAACTGTATCAAATATTGAATTATATTGAAAATTGGTCGCATTTGCTTGCATATACATCTACTTACATTGAACAGGTCATAGCAAAGAGGCTAGAGCAGAGAATAAAATTTGTTTGCCCGACAAATAGGTACATGTTTACTACATAATTTACTGTTTTGTTTGGGTGATGATGATTTTATGAGCCTATTGGCTAGCCGCTTGGCTTTTTCTTTTTCTTTTTGAGATCTGAAGGATCGGGGAAGCTATTTGAGATTTCCCGATGCTCCCGGTGCAGGGGAGGTTATGGCGAAATTTTCGAAAATTTAGGGTGTTAGCCAAATTTTTGAAATTTTAGAAAGTTCTCAGAAACTGAAAAGTTGGAGAATGGAAGCCAGATCGAGCGTAGAGCTAATTAATCAAACCACTTTCGACTTTGTTCCTTTTCGGGGACGAAAAGTTTTAAGTGGGGGAGATTGTAACAACCCGGAAAATGCGGGCCAGTTGGAAATTTTTAAATTGGCAATTTTAGCGAATTTTGAATATTTAAAATAGATTATTTTAAATAATATTGTCGAGAAATTTATTTTGAATATAATTCGAACGTATATATTATATGCGTCGTCGTTAGAATATAAATATTTATATATAATTATAAATAGAGTTGAAAATGGCGCGGTAGTTCGATAATTCGATTTCAAACTTCAATTGAATGTACCGGGTGCAAAACAATCCGGATTTTAGTGAAACCAAAAATCATAAGATCTATTTGATAATATCTTTCCAGCGAATCCGAAAAATCGAAATTTCATAGCGGGAATCAAAAGATATGTCCAGTTGAAAATTCTGAATAGTCGCTATGGAATTCAGGTCCTTAAAAATGGACATTTTGCAAATGACCTCGGATTTCGACGAAACCCGTTTTGTTGGGTCCGCAGTGTCAAATTATTGCTAGATTCCAAATTTCATAATTTTCTGAATCAATATGTGAGCATGGCACAGTTAAACGCGTTTGACCAGTTTCAGTTGATTTTAATCGACTGGAAAATGGCCATTTTTCTAACGGTCTCAGAATTCGACGAAACTAGTTTTGTTAGGACCGTATCGTCAATACAAAGCTAGAAAATATTTTTCGAGAATTTTTAGAGTTAGTATGTGATCCCGGTAATTTGAAATGTACGTTTAAAATTCAATATAGTAATTTAAATGTAAATTCAACGGAAACAAATCGAAACGGTCAAATCAGCTTGCGATACATATCCCATTGTATTCGGAATGGGGGTAAAACGCTAGGGGCGACAGTCGGTGGGTTCGATTTTGAGTCCGAAATTTTAAGTTGCTTTTTGGTGATAAAATAAAATTAAATATATATAAATTATTATATAAACTTCCTTTTACCCCCCCCCCCCTCTCCTCCCATACCCGTTGACCATTCAGCTTTCAAAAAAAAAAAAAAGGAGATCGGGGAAAGGAAGCCACCGCCTCCACTGTCGGCCCCCCCTATCGCAGCGCCTCCACAGGCGGCGCCCCCCTCACCCTCTCCTCCCCCTACTCTCGCGCACCTCCCTCTCCTTCTTCCCCCTCCTCTGTCGCGCTACGTCCTCTCTCCCCTTCTGAAAAGAAACCGCTGCGCCTCCATCCCCTCTTCCCCTCGTTCTCCTCCGCCCCCTCGTTCCACCAAGCTCCTCCAGTCGACGGTAGCAGCAGCCCCTCCCTCCGGTCAGCCACTTTCACCTTCCCCCCCCCCCTTGATTTCAACTCGCCAAACCCCTCTAGAACGTGAAAGGTAATTTTAAATACAATGTATATATTATGTTAGCAAAGATAGGACCTTTTCTATAGGCAAAAATATGATTTTTAAAGATTTAGAAAGCTATGAATTTTAACGTGTAAAAGAAATGATTTACATTGTTTCAAGATATGATTTTTAAATATGAAAAGCTTCGATTTTTATATATTGAACATCGAAGTAAAAATTTGATTTTTATATATTGAACATCGAAGTAAAAATTTGATTTTTATATATTGAACATCGAAGTAAAAATTTGATTTTTATATATTGAACATCGAAGTAAAAATATGATTTTTATATATTGAATAGCGAAGTAAAATTTCGATTTTTCTATATTGAATAGCGAAGTAAAAATGTGATTTTTACATATGTAGTGAATACGAGCAACGAAAGCGACGAAAAGGCGAGAACGACGAAGATCTCTACAATAGGAGTGTCGTGAAGTTGGGATAGCTATCGGTGAGAATTTCTCACTCTTCAATTTCATTTCTGGTTATATATATATACTAGGATGCAGATGGTGCTTAGTAGCACCCGACACAATCGTCCACAGACCATGGACTTATTTGTTTGATTGCAAAAATTAGTTAGATGATTTGATTGAAATTGAATTGTGTGGTGAAATGAATTGATTTGATTGATGTGTGAATGGCGTGGGCCTTCACTAGACCAGGGATAAGGCTAGGCCTCGTCCCGTTTCTAGTATCGTGCCGTTATGCCGCCGAAATTTTCTAAAATGAGTTAGAAAAATAAAAATATAATTTTATTGTGTAAATGAATAATAGAAATTCATGTGTTGGAATAAAATGTTTTATCGTTAAAAATATAATTTTAACGTGAATAGGAATAAATAAATATTTATAAACAAATCGGCCGATTTGTTTATATACACTGATTTGACTGATATTGATTGGGACGATAAATTTTACACATCGCCCAACTGCACAACTACAATCTGTGATTGATTGTTTGAAAACCCCACATGGGTGTTGGGATGAAATATGAATTTCACTCATCCTGATTGATTAAATATGTCGATCGATTGATTGACAGGCTGTTATAAGCGTTAGATATCTATATTTGATGCTTATAAAGTGTAGTGCACTTTGGTTGATGGTTGATTATCTATCATTGCTATTATATACATTTGTTGTATGGAATCCATATAATTAACTTTATATGGTAATTGATTGGGCCTTATTTCAATTTAGAAAATAAAGAATAATATAAAATAAAGGTTCATGTGTTGACAGTACTCATCCGTTGAGATTGGTCATGTGTTGAACGAAATATTTTAATAATAAATTTTATATCTTTATTCACTATAAAATAAAGGTTCATGTGTTGACTGTACTCATCCGTTGAGATTAGTCATGTGTTGAACGAAATAATTTAACAAAAATAGTCACACGTGGACAGTACTCATTCGTTGAGATTAGTCGTGTGTTGACAAAAATAAATATTCATTTGTTGAATAGAATAAAGGAATATATGAAGCCGTGTTGATTAGATTGACGCCATTTTGACGTGAACGATATTTATATCGATTTTATTCATTTTGAAATGAATTGAATTGAAAACGATTTCGAAATGAAGTGAATTGAAAACGATTTCGAAATGAATTGAATTGAAAACGATTTCGAAATGAATTGAATTGAAAACGATTTCGAAATGAATTGAATTGAAAACGATTTCGAAATGAATTGAATTGAAAACGAATTCAAATTGAATTGAAAGCGAATTGAAGACGAATTCAAATTGAATTGAAATTTGAATTGAATAGAAATGAATTTTAAAATGAATTTATAAAGAAGAATTCAATTTTGATTTGAATTGAAATGGAAGTTGAAATTGCTTTTGAAACGAATTTAAAACTATTTATATAATTCGTTTTAAATAGAAATCGACGAAATATATATTATATATATTATATATATAATATATAATGGCCTGAATAGAACGCGCCGCGCCGCGGCAGTTCGTGAATTTCGACCATTTATTTCAAACGGACATTACGGGAGATCCGACCGTCGGATTCTCCTAAAACCGGAACCGTTGGGTTCGTATCGAAAAGAGCTTTCTAACGAAGATTAGAAATTTGAAATCTAACGGTTGGATTTGGAGTTACGTCCAAATCAAATTTGAAAAAGGTCGCTGTAAGTGCAGTTCGATGGCCATTGATGGAAATCGACTGTATGGGCCTTGATAAAATCATTAAAAATAGTAATAATTTGTGTAAAATCATAAGAAATGATTTGTGAAGAATTGGGATGAAAAACTCCATATTTGAAAAGATAAAAATAGATTTTTATCGAAATGAACTAGTTTTGAACTAGAATTATAATTCTATTTATTTTTTTAAATAAATAAATTGAATTTGAAAAGGGTTTTAAAAATAACCAGAATTTCCAATGATTGCATTGGAGTGGATTTGAATTGAAATTGTCTTCGGAATATTTCGATGTTGGAATTCGTGATTATACAGATGTTGTTATGGAAATTTGAAAGATATATATATATATATCGTTATTTCCAATACGACATTTGTTAGTCGTAGAATTTGATATTGAATATAAGCCGATATATTTTCTATTCAGAGCCTTATATTGAATATCAAATGTGATTTGGGTTTGTCGTGAATGGTGTCTTCACTAACACTATTCTTGAACCCAGTTGAGAAAAGATTAAATCTTTTTATTTAGATTTAATGAAGTGTACCAATTAAATGATATTTAATTGGAATTGAATTGATATTGATTTTTGGGTTTATCGTGAACAGTGTTTTAAATAACACTTGTTCTTTAACCCGATAATTAATGTGAATGATTTTTGGGTTTATCGTGAACAGTGTTTTAAATAACACTTGTTCTTTAACCCGATAATTAATGGAATGTGATTTTGGGTTTATCGTGAACCGTGTTTTAAATGACACTGATTCTTTAACCCAGTCGAAGATTAAAACTAAGTGGAGTTTTAATGAATCTTTAATTAGATTGAAATGATCGAAAATGGAGTATCACCAGTTTTGCTCCAGGCGATAGTTAAATCTTTAATTAGATTTGAACGTGAAATGGTAATTGAATTTACCGATAACACTGTGGTGTTAGATATGAAGTATTACCAGTTTTACTTCATGGGATGAATAGGTTGGGATGGGGAAATTAAAATAAATGATTACTTCGGTAAGGTTCGCTAATCCCGACTAGTTTGAATTGAGATTCAAAAATAGAATAAAGAATAAATTCAAGGAATTTATCTTGGATAAAATTAATGGGAACCTTTCCCTATGAATGTGAAATTTAGAAACTAACTGTCGGTTAGCCAAGCAGAATGGTTTTCTGGATATTGATCTGATGTTGGTTTCGGCCTTCGGGGTTAATATTTGGGAAATTATTCTCTTGATTAATTTACGGTTAGTGACTGATGAATTGGAATGAGGCGTATGTTGTGTTTGTGTAACACTTATTTAAAATATACGCGAGTTATTCGGAAAGACCGGGTTTATCCCATTCTGAATAACTGATACGACGATAAGTCGAAGATGAAGACGATGGTCGAAGACCGGAGGTCTTCACGTCGTTTGGGTAATTACTGATGATCTTGATTGGGCTGTACACCCAAGAAGATGGAAACAGTTAGTGATCGTCCAGACGTACTCGGAGATCGATGGATATGCGGGGTACTAGGTGCCTCCGGTTTCGTTCAGACCCAGAACGGACTTGTAAATGGGCTGTGTGTCTGACATTGGATTTTAGTCCGTGTGATTGATCTCTATTAAATATATATCTGTTTGGAGACGGAGAATTTATTCTCTTGCTTAACGCCCTTCTCTGAGACGTACGAGCTCAGGGGTTATATATTGATGGATATCAATCGCATGGAGTGAATTGCCTGTGTGGCATGCTAAGATGCAAATGATCAAGGCTTCTGTTGAAAAGCAAAGTCTTGTGGTTGATGATCGAAGCACGGCCTTTGTGGCGTAGCTTTGTGTAACGTTGATTCGCGAGTATCACACCCGGTATGAATCAAAAACGGGAGACGGACATCAGGGAGGACATGCGTTTCTTTCTAGTTAGGAGTGGCGTCAGTGCTTGAACTGGCTGATGAGTTTGACTCATGTGGATGTTGCTTATTATTACTTGCTGAAAAGCGAGGCGCCTCGTGATATCGGTTTCGGCCGATGCTTCTGGTCGGCTGACGGGCCAGGCTTACGCCCCAAAGGGCGGAGAAACGTAGTGTTCAGGCATAATAATCCACATCGGTGGACCGGCCCTGACGATCCAAGGCCCACCTGAGTCTGGGTCCTGAGACATGGGCTAGATTGTCTCGAATCGGTTGAGGATCTTGCCCCTAGCCTCGGTTCATACCATAAATGATAACCCAACTTCCAATACGACGTCTTGCGGTTTTGATTGTAAACTTATATATGGCGACATAGTGTTATGGGGCATTCATGCCGTCTATGATTGATACTTATGATTTGAAGTTGTTTTATACACTATGCACTTATAATAGTATCAAATGATTTGTTTTAAACGTATCAAGCATTCTTTGGCTGTTATAAGGGAAAACCCTATCCCCCGGCTTGCGTTGCATTGTGTGATAGGACCTGGGTCTTATAACAGCTTCATTTTTCTTTATTTAGCATTGCGCTGTTTGTTTTATGCACTGGTATTCTTGGGAGGAAACCCGTTCCGTGTTATACGGCGTGGTCCCTTGATTTACCTAACTTTAAAAACAAAGATTAATAACTGTTTTAGTTCTCACACCAGTCACATGACTGACCTGCAGTTTATTGTTTTAACCTAAACTCTGGGTGCCCCTATTTTGACACGGGCAGCTAGTAGTTTTGGTTTTGCAGATTTTTATTCATAGGATCCTGGTTTACAGCTGGAATGATATCCGGAAAGCTTTGTATCCGTATATCTACTTCTAGTTGTGTATTGTATTATTTTCCGCTGCGATGTATTTAAATGTAATTTAAATCTCTGGTATTTCTGTGTAATTTTCATTTATACTCTGTATATTCTTGTAATCTGGTGCATTGTTGTGATATACAGTGAAATGTTCTTTTGTATGCGTTCTATTTTGTCATGTTCTCAAACGATAGGGCGTTTCGAATGGTCTGGGTCGGTTTAGCGACTGGTTCAGACCGAGCGAAATTCCTTGCCGTCACATATAGTCTAAATTGTCATTTTTGAAAAGCTTATTGAATAAAATCAACTTCATTAGCATTAACCAATTCAATCATTTCCTTAGTTTATAGTTAAACGGGGATTAACTGATTTTTCCACACTATTCGTTAAATTTAACGAGTATCCAGCAAATTAAACCAAGTTAATTCAGTTATCCCTTTTGATTTAAAAAGAGTTGAATTTCTGTCGACCATACTCCTCAGTTAGCAGATAACTTATTTCTACTTGTCATTTCCCTTTTTAAATTAATTAAATAATTTAATTAATTTAAAAACACCAATTAATTGTTCTAAATAGAATTAACCCCTTTTTCCAAACCCGTGGGTAAATAACTTGGATTCCCTGCTTTATAACTCGTTTACGTTACACGATTTTGCTACCCAAACCATTTAAATGATTCTTTTTATAACCTTGATTAAAATATTTATTTATAAATCTCTAATTTATATAAAATGATGGAAAAACCCCAATTCAGTTATAAAATAATTTATAACTTTAAACTGCGTCGTTTCACCGAACGGTAAACCAACGTCTGAAACAACATATTTTAGGCCATTCACTGCCAATTACCCAATCAACACTGTCGGTTGATTTTAAACATAACACAGGTGAATATTTATTCAACCATCACGCTCAAACAGGTTTTTTCTACCATATGGGGCCCAATCAGTTCAAATATCAACAATATACAACAAACAAACAACATATAAAATATTTGAGGAATCCGGTCGGATCCCTCCAACCTGTTCTTCCCTATAACACAGCTCCTTATACATTTCATAATAATATATGAAATAAATTTCAATCATCTAATATTTTAAAACGATAAAATATAAATGTCAGCAACCACTCAAACAATAGCAGCCAATAGCAACCAATCAACCAATTTATATTTTTAAAGGTAAATTATATTTTTAATATGAATTTACCACATCACAGAATTTCAGAAGGTGTGAGAATTAACTCACCAGATTTGTATTCGATTCACAATTGTCGCGTCGTTTTATATAACTTCAAACACACGTTTGAAATTACATAAAATTCCAATAGCTTCTGATTGACACCAAACCAGCTCCATCGTCTAGGCTTCGTCGCTGCAATTCCAACGGATCCTGTTTCGTTGAATTCCGTTAACGTATGCAAAAGTTATGCTATTTACAATATTTACCTAATTTAAACGAATATATATTTAATTTATTTAATTAAATTATTATTTTTTTGTAACTAATTTCTAATTGCGTTATTAGCCAAATTACCTTCCCTGCCCTTCTGGAAAATCTCACTTTCCCATCTCTAGCCATATCAATTATTTAAAACCGAAAACCCATTTTAATATTAAATGAATAAATTTAATCTCCACATAAAATATTTTAAAATTTTAATTTAATTATAACTTAAAAATTATAAGCCGAAACTAAAATCTGCTTCCACTCATTTTGAAGTTTTTATCAACAGAAATCCAACGGTCCTTGTTTCGTGGAAATCTGATTTGAATTGGAAAAGTTATAAGCCTTTCAAGTTTTTAGCTAAAATTATGCAAATTGCCATTATTCTATTATAAATTCAAATAATTTCAAATTAAATTAAAATTAAAATTTTAATTAACCATCTCATCCGTCGGATCAGTTAGGGATAGCCAGGGAGAGCAGGAAACTATATTTTCCAAACTCAGGCCTAGACACTATCCTCTCTGTCATCCCAGAATGTTCCGGTATTTATTTTTGACAAATTCTATTTTAACTGTAATTTATATACCCTCAAATAAACATAAATTTATTACCAAAATTATAAAAGGTTTAGTTTACCTTACCCTGTGAAGTCCAAACTTTTGCCTAAGAGTCCCTAGCTTCTAGTCTTGTCCTCCTTTCTCCTTTTCTTCCTTTTCCCTATATTTTTTTATTATTTTTTCTGCCATTGCCAAAGCTTGAGGGAGAGGGAGGAAGTGAGTTTAAAATGAAGGGGGGGGCTATTTATAGTTTGGGAAGTCACATGAATCGCTGAGGCGGCACAAATCCAACGGTCGAAAATGGGTGGCTAGGATTAATCCTTAAATTAATAAAATTATTAATAAATTTAATAATTTATGAATAGTAAAGTGTGTTTTCTCAACCCTATTCGGACGTTAATTTGACTTACTTATTGACACCATATTCAAAAAAAAAATCAACCATGTTGTTCAATTTTTCTTGCTCTTCAATAACATATAAAAATATTTCAAATTCGAATTCGTTTAAACTTTCAACTAATTTAAATTCAAAATCAAAATAGTGTTTTGTGTTAGTTTCAGCACCTTCCGATCTCATGTTGGAGTATCAAACGATGACGGTTTTCAGAAATTCTTTCACCGTATCGTCCGATTTCTAACGAATTTCAATCCTATGTGTTCAAATCCAAAATCAGAGTTCATTTGGATTTTCAAATAATTTATTTTATTTTTGATTCCTTAATAACGTTCTATATTTGATATAGGATTTTTCCAAACTTCATATATAGCTAATATTTTATGTTCTTAATTTTTTTGGATAGGTCTCAGGTTCCAGTTTTGCCGTTAACACGATCAAATTCCAATTACCGTCAAAATTTAGTTCAAATTTTGGCCTTTTATTTTTTCTTTTCCACATACGGACGCCGTTTTATGCGATACTTCCCTGAGTACTAAAATTTACTATTCCGGATCTCACGAAGGTGGTTTCATTATCTAGCGATATCCCGTTCTCAAAATCGCCCGTTTTTAGTTCAAATTTTGAATCTTTTGCGAATTTAACCTATCTACCGGATGCCATTTTTGACGTAACTTGGTTGGTTACCTAATTTCATCATTTCAGATTTAATGAAACTGATTTCATCGAAATCCGAGTTCGTTAGCTACTACTCCTTTGTAAACGTGCTATTTCAAAAAAAAAATATCCTTTTATATTGCCAGTTCACATTATATTGCATATCCACTAAATTCCGACCATTTCGGAATAAAATATTATTATTATTATATTAATATTTAATTAATTATATTAATAATATATTCAAAATTATTGAAATTAAACCATTCAAAATTCTGAAACAATATTAAAAACCATTTTTAAATATTAAACTAAATGATCAAAAATATGGGTCATTACATTCCTTCCCCCTTAAAATAATTTCGTCCTCGAAATTGCTAAGGTAGAAAGAATGCTAAATCCCTTTTATCTTTTCCAAAATAATTAATTTTAAAAACTCGAATTTATTCCCAAACAGACCCAATTGGTTTTGAAACCAATTTATTTCAAATAAAAGAGTTTCCCAAAAATCTTCAAAAAAAAATTCTAACATCTTAAATTTTGGAAAAATTTCGGCAGAGTCTCCCCTGCACGGAGGACCATCTGCAAAATTGCAGGTTCAAGAAATATATATACCTCGACTCTCATGGTCGGAAAATCCAAAATTCAAACCCAAATCCCAAACAAAAACCCAAAATTTCATCTTTGCGTAGGCGTACCTTCTTGCGTGCGTTATTATGCAATAAGCGATAATTTATATTCAAGCTTACTTAATCATATTGCAGCTCTATTCTCACACTGGATTCGATTAACTCCAGAATTTCCTCTTTCGAATGGATTTCTAAACAGAATTGGTACTTCTACACCTGTTTCTCAACTCAAATGGGTTTCATTAGTCCACAAAACCAAAGCAATAAGGTTCAAACATCCATAGCATTCATATCAACCCATTCACACACAATTCAATCCACACGAGGTTAATAACCCAGTTATAACAATCCATTTTTCTCTTATAATCATCCATTCAAATTTATTTAACTGAATCGATTTATTTGAATTATTTATTTCATACTGGTTTAAACAAATTGATTCATGTTCAAGTTCATTCATCGAGCACACCATCCAAACATATCACACAAATTAACATCAACAAATCAAAACAATTTGCCCAAACTATAATAATCTTTACTTTCATTATATTTTAAGTTGGACAAAAGTAATTCCAAAAATAATTTTATAATCAAATTTACAAATACGCGCTCTCAATTATATATACACAACTCAATCTAGGGTATTGCTAGCCCCATCTCTATTGAGTCACACCACAGAGCCAAGGTTATCACTAAACCAATAGCTCTGATACCACTGTAGCGACCCAAGGTTTTCGGCCTTGAAAATCGACATAAAACACCTTTACCGTATCTCATGCCGATCCTCCAAGCACTGAAAACACTGGATTGTCATGAGAAAGAAGTTAGAGGATGAGAATAGAAAGAAAGAAATATTAGAATAGAAAAAAGAAGTAGAACACATCAGAATCTCACAGCGAAACGAATAAAATATAATATCAAATACCTTTATACAAAAGAACTATATATACATACCAATCATCAGAGTTCAACATACAACTGCACAGTTGAAATAACTTTATATATAACTAGTGGTGAAGCCGCCTGCTTCTAGCTCCTGAAACTCCAAGCGAATATAACCTGTAAATGCACTCGGTCTGACCCGAGCACATTTAATTTAAAACAAAATACACCGGGTCAGTCTGGAATACTATCAGTGATAAATTCACAGAACACACATTTGTTTAACTTTGGAAAATCCTTTCAGGAATCAAAGGATAATAGTAAGACCAGTCCACACATAAACACGAACGATTTTTACCTTACTATAACCCAAAACATTTTTGAAATCATTCCTTATTCTGATATTATCATAATGTCTAAATACAAATAATTTACAATCTATAGGAACGCTTGCATCTCACGCTCCCCATATATATAGTACACAATTGAAAACCGCGGGCGCTTATTTGAAATTTGGATTCCCAATCTTGACAAGGTATGAGACCACCTGCCGATAATGTATCTCTAGAGGCGAATACACTGGGTTCAACAAGAATGTCTTGTAACCCGGCCCTCACATGACCGACCACTCATTTCACTTGAGTGTATCGAATGTATATCACCGACGGTTGGGATCAGCAGCCGCCTCCCGAAAAGGGACAGCATCGAAATATAGATTAAAGAAGCAAATAGATTTTCTCTAGATAGGTGATCATACATCCTAATGGGAGCGACCCACATAGCCATGCTGCCTGTCCGATTTTTGTCATTTCCCGGTTGATGAGGCTTGAGGCTAGAATTCCTTTTCAAACATCTGGCCACCATTCACTTTGAATGCCACATCGTCAGATCCGCCAGATCACACTTGATTGATGTCCACCAAAAATACTCTAGTTATTTGGCTAGAGAATAACCATTTCTCTGCCATCAACTATGGTACGTTTGGAGAAATCAACGCATGTAATTACTTTGGAAATACTCTGTCAGACATCCGTCCATACAAGTCATCTAGGAACAGGATGAGCCGAAGGTACTCTCCTACTGCATCTCATATAGGAATCACCTCATGGATTAGTAGCGAGAAGCCCTTGCAACCTGTAGATTCCAACCACGACAGAACCCCAGCTGATCTCTCGTTGCGATCCAGAGATTTTTAGCGGTCCTTCCGTTTATGAAAATCCACAGTCTTCAATGCTCCACCACGATCATCTTCGATATCTTCACGTATTTGTTGGTCGGAATGGTTTTCGAATATAAATTTGATCCCAGTCTTTCCATACCAACAATCGTATTGGTCAACTTTGATAGTCGGTGATTTAACTATCAAATAACAATAGTGTGAATAACATCAGTTTGCTAATTCAGCACTTGGCACTACTCGGTCTATTTAAAATGTATATACTTAAATGTTATAAACCAGATTCCTCTGATTAACTCTGACTGATTTACTTTGATTGATTAACTATAACTTGACTAACTCGACTTATCTAACTCAACCAGACTAACTTGACTCGACTACTCCTATCGATTAACTAGTACTCGACTTAACTCCATTCGCTTGACTCAAGATCGCAGTGATCACAATGGTTACGCCTGATTCCCTTAGGAAACATCCGACCGCCGTAGGCTATCTGCAGCCCTGCGAATTACGCTAGCATTCGTACGCAATGGCAACTTTTCCTAAATAAACTGTGTTAGTCTAACCCTATTTCAAATACTATATTCGATCAACTCTAATTGAATAACAAATATTCAATATAATTTGAAATCAATATTCTTATTTCATTTAAAACTAATATTGAAATATTATTTATCTGCTAAACCTCGCATCAGAGTTCACTATCCCTTGTAGGGGATAACCTGATTCCAACATCTTCACTCATCCCAAACTAATACAATTCCTCGATAATAGTGAAGCCAATCAAGTTGGGGTATTTTATTTACCTCTCGGACCTTGATCGACCCCGTTCTTACCTTAGAATAATATTAGTTTGTAACTTAAATCCATATAAACTCTTGTTTTCCAACTCGATTTCAAATATGGTTTTATAAACCGTTTCTTCC
The DNA here is from genome assembly GCA_030737875.1 of Allium sativum. Taxonomy (NCBI): domain Eukaryota; kingdom Viridiplantae; phylum Streptophyta; class Magnoliopsida; order Asparagales; family Amaryllidaceae; genus Allium; species Allium sativum. Next base: position 393,326,767 of record CM060922.1, read on the forward strand.
ATTTGAAATCCTCGTTTGATAATCTCTTTACTTAATTTCTTTGATTAAGTAAATGTTCATTAAAACATATCTCTTACCCTAAAGCACAATTTTACTTATAACCTTTGGGTTTTAAGAAATTCCCACGTCGTCTAATCTATTTCTATTTATTCGAGGCTTCTTATAATAAATCTTATCTTGGATTTTATAATTAAAATCCGCTTATTCACTTCTTTCCAACAAGATCCCTTTTTACTTGTATTTCATTTCCAATATTTAACACAAACCAAGGGTATCCATTACGTTGAAATTCTTATTTAAATTTCAACGTCTCACTCAATTCAATACTTTAACTTTCAAGTCGTCGTTTGGTTTAAAGATTCTCTTTAGACCTTGCTTGGGTTAACCCATTTTTGCAACTTAACTTCGATTTCCTTTTAAGACAATTTACACCTTTTAGTCCATTACTACTCTATTAACTATTCCCACTAAAACCTCATTCAGTTGAATTTACTTTAATTAAGAAAGATCTTATTTACACTTTACATACACTTACATATCTCATTCACAAATTTCGTCTTGAACTTGGATTATACCTTTCTTTAAAGACTCTTATTTTGGCTTCATCGAACCTATCGACACTTCATCGCTTCTAATGAAATTCCAACTAAAGGAAATTTTCCTTTATTCATTTTAACATTTAACTATGTTTAAAATAGTTAACCATACTATCGTCTAAATTGTCATTTTTGAAAAGCTTATTGAATAAAATCAACTTCATTAGCATTAACCAATTCAATCATTTCCTTAGTTTATAGTTAAACGGGGATTAACTGATTTTTCCACACTATTCGTTAAATTTAACGAGTATCCAGCAAATTAAACCAAGTTAATTCAGTTATCCTTTTTGATTTAAAAAGAGTTGAATTTTTGTCGACCGTACTCCTCAGTTAGCAGATAACTGATTTCTACTTGTCATTTCCCTTTTTAAATTAGTTAAATAATTTAATTAATTTAAAAACACCAATTAATTGTTCTAAATACAATTAACCCCTTTTTCCAAACCCGTGGGTAAATAACTTGGATTCCCTGCTTTATAACTCGTTTACATTACACGGTTTTGCTACGCAAACCATTTAAATGATTCTTTTTATAACCTTGATTAAAATATTTATTTCTAATTTATATAAAATGATGGAAAACCCCAAATTTAGTTATAAAATAATTTATAACTTTAAACTGCGTCGTTTCACCGAACGGTAAACCAACATCTAAAACAACATATTTTAGGCCATTCACTGCCAATTACCCAATCAACACTGTCGGTTGATTTTAAACATAACACAGGTGAATATTTATTCAACCATCACACTCAAACAGGGTTTTTCTACCATATGGGTTCCAATCAGTTCGAATATCAACAATATACAACAAACAACATATAAAATATTTGAGGAATCCGGTCGGATCCCTCCAACCTGTTCTTCCATGTAACACAGCTCGTTATACATTTCATAATAATATATGAAATAAATTTCAATCATCTAATATTTTAAAACGATAAAATATAAATGTCAGCAACCACTCAAACAATAGCAGCTAATAGCAACCAATCAACCAATTTATATTTTTAAAGGTAAATTATATTTTTAATATGAATTTACCACATCACAGAATTCCAGAAGGTGTGAGAATTAACTCACCAGATTTGTATTCGATTCACAATTGTCGCGTCGTTTTATATAACTTCAAACACACGTTTGAAATTACATAAAATTCCAGTAGCTTCTGATTGACACCAAACCAACTCCATCGTCTAGGCTTCGTCGCTGCAATCCCAACAGATCATGTTTCGTTGAATTCCGTTAACGTATGCAAAAGTTATGCTATTTACAATATTTACCTAATTTAAACGAATATATATTTAATTCAATTAATTAAATTATTTTTTTTGTAATTAATTTCTAATTGCGTTATTAGCCAAATTACCTTCCCTGCCCTTTTGAAAAATCCCACTTTCCCATCTCTAGCCATATCAATTATTTAAAACCGAAAACCCATTTTAATATTAAATGAATAAATTTAATCTCCACATAAAATATTTTAAAATATTAATTTAATTATAACTTAAAAATTATAAGCCGAAACTAAAATCTGCTTCCACTCATTTTGAAGTTTTTGTCAATAGATTCCAACGGTCCTTGTTTCGTGGAAATCTGATTTGAATTGGAAAACTTATAAGCCTTTAAAATTTTTAGCTAAAATTACGCAAATTTCCATTATTCTATTATAATTTCAAATTAAATTAAAATTAAAATTTTAATTAAACATCTCATCCGTCGGATCAGTTACGGATAGCCAGGGAGAGCAGGAAACTATATTTTCCAAACTCAGGCCTAGACACTATCCTCTCTGTCATCCCAGAATGTTCCGGTATTTATTTTTGACAAATTCTATTTTAACTGTAATTTATATACCCTCAAATAATCATAAATTCATTACCAAAATTATAAAAGGTTTAGTTTACCTTACCCCGTGAAGTCCAAACTTTTGCCTAAGAGTCCTTAGCTCCTAGTCTTGTCCTCCTTTCTCCTTTTCTTCCTTTTCCCTATATTTTATTATTATTTTTTCTGCCATTGCCAAAGCTTGAGGGAGAGGGAGGAAGTGAGTTTAAAATGAAGGGGGGGCTATTTATAGTTTGGGAAGTCACATGAATCGCTGAGGTGGCGCAAATCCAACGGTCGAAAATGGGTGGCTAGGATTAATCCTTAAATTAATAAAATTATTAATAAATTTAATAATTTATGAATAGTAAAGTGTGTTTTCTCAGCCCTATTCGGACGTTAATTTGACTTACTTATTCACCATATTCAAAAAAAAAAATTAACCATGTTGTTCAATTTTTCTTGCTCTTCAATAACATATAAAAATATTTCAAATTCGAATTCGTTTAAACTTTCAACTAATTTAAATTCAAATTCAAAATAGTGTTTTGTGTTAGTTTCAACACCTTCCGGTCGCATGTTGGAGTATCAAACTATGACGGTTTTCAGAAATTCTTTCACCGTATCGTCCGGTTTCTAACGTATTCCAATCCTATGTGTTTAAATTCAAAAAATAGAGTTCATTTGGATTTTCAAATAATTTATTTTAATTTTGATTCCTTAATAACGTTCTATATTTGATATAGGATTTTCCCAAACTTCATATATAGCTAATATTTTATGTTCTTAATTTTTCTGATAGGTCTCAGGTTCCAGTTTTGCCGTTAACACGATCAAATTCCAATTACCATCAAAATTTAGTTCAAATTTTGGCCTTTTATTTTTTCTTTTCCACATACGGACGCCGTTTTACGCGACACTTCCCTGAGTACTAAAATTTACTATTCCAGATCTCACGAAGGTGGTTTCATTATCTAGCGATATCCCGTTCTCAAGATATTCTCAAAATCGCCCGTTTTTAGTTCAAATTTTGAATCTTTTGCGAATTTAACCTATCTACCGGATGCCATTTTTGACGTAACTTGGTTGGTTACCTAATTTCATCATTTCGGATTTAATGAAACTGATTTCATCGAAATCCGAGTTCGTTAGCTACTACTTCCTTTGTAAACGTACTATTTCAAATAAAAAATTTATCCTTTTATATTGCCAGTTCACATTATATTGCATATCCACTAAATTCCGACCATTTCAGAATAAAATATTATTATTATTATATTAATATTTATTTAATTATATTAATATTTAATTAATTATATTAATAATATATTCAAAATTATTGAAATTAAACCATTTAAAATTCCAAAACAATAGTAAAAACCATTTTTAAATATTAAACTAAATGGTCAAAAATTTGGGCCGTTACATCAGCCATGATGACTACACCTGACTTTGAACACTTTACCTCTTGCACTGTTATATGCTTTGACATGCTTGCCGATACTTTAACTTGTACATGTGACATGCTGATATATCATGCTAGTGTTATTGTGCAGTCTTGTCTACTCTTGTGCCTTTCATTTAAATGCTGCTACATGCCTTGTGCCCGACCTATGTTACATTCATTTTTTGTTGTTATGGCTTGTGTAATTGTTTTGTTCATCCTGCTCTTGCATTTGCGTATTCTGCCTTGTGCCTGAGCTGCCCATTTCCACTTGCACTTGAACATTTCTTGTTTTGGTGAGATATTAAACCTTGTATAAATTTCTCTATCAATATGTTGCTTGCCATTTTGCATTTGCCAATCACATATTTTGTTTGTCTTTGTACACGTTCATTTGTGTATATGCTCCATGCTATTTTGGCCATATTAACATATATTGTGTCTATTTTCATGTTGTAACTTGAATTTATGTTCTCTCTTGCTCGAACCTGTATTTGTATTTGTACATTGCCATGCTCCCTTTTGGTTGAGCTTGCTGCACCACACTTGTTGTTATGAACATAACCATGCTATTGCTTCATGCCTTGTATCTTGACTTTTGATTTTGAGCCATGATTTATTGTGTTGACTTTATTTCTTGAACTTGTATTCGATTGTTCCATTGTTGATTGTGCACTTGGTCTAGACGGTCCATGTGGCTACTCCTCAGTCATACACTGATCGACGAGGCAATGCACACGTGTATGAATATGGACGTGTGTACATGCAGCCATCAGATGAGATTTTCCTGTTCCTGCATGTCGGACAAAATCTAGAAAAATGATGAGAAACCCACTATAATTCTAAGGCAAATAATTTTTTTAAAAAATAATAATAATTTTTTATTTATTTATTTGCTTTTATTTAATTTTATTTTTGTTGCAGTCTACTGTGCGTGTTCTTCTTTATGTGATAGGTATGAAGATGACTGGACTGGATTGAAGGCTGTGAAGACAGTGAAAAAAATAACAGTGTCAATGTATGAGAGTGTCTGTATATGTGAATGTAAATGTAGTTGTATAGAGTGAGTGACAGAGTTGTAATGAATGAAATGTAGCACGTCAAATAGTGGAGTTATAAGAGATGTACTTTTTGAAATTGAAATAAAATACTGTGTGATTGTTTTAAATTTCTATACAGTTATATTTTATTCAAATAGAAATACTATATTTTTGTTTGTTGTGTAGTATATCAGTACATTTACAAACACATTCAATAATAAAATATATTTGGTTGTTATCATCAAACAAAAATCATATAATTGTGTATACAACAGTGTGAAGCCGATCGGGTTGCATCACGTCAGAGGGCACGGGGAGGCGCGCCAACACCGACGGTGGGGCCCAGCTCGGTAGCGAATTGACGGAGGCAGGGGGCTCAACGCAGTCTGACTTTGTGGGCGTCTGAATTTGTGGGCGCAAATCTCGATAACCACAGAACGATGGAGGGTGAAATGTATATGGGTTTAAAGCTTATGGAGAGGGCTACAAAATCCTCCAAAGAAGCGTTCGATTTTATTGCGTGGTTTGGGAGTTATTGGAAGAAGAAGGAGCGGACAATTTTGGCCATTAAACAGAGATGGCGGCGGCTTTGGGGCCCAGCTCGGTAGCAGATTGACAGAGGTAGGGGCTCAACGCAGTCTGACTTTGTGGGCGCAAATCTCGATAACCATAGAACGATGGAGGGTGAAATGTATATGGGTTTAACGCTTATGGAGAGGGCTACAAAATCCTCCAAAGAAGCGTTCGATTTTATTGCGTGGTTTGGGAGTTATTGGAAGAAGAAGGAGCGGACAATTTTGGCCATTAAACAGAGATGGCGGTGGCTTTGTATTGTAAATTAGGGTATTGATTATCCTATACTTATAATATAATATTGTTAAATTCATTAATCACTAAAAGGCCCGTTTATTTCTACTAACCCCAAATCCAGCCCAACGAATGTCGCCCTAGCCAAATACCCCTATTCCGGACACAATGGACTAGGTCTCATCAGCCCATTTGATCGTTTCAGTCCATTTTTCTTTAAATTAAAATATAAACCATTTAATTATTTAATTTTGATCGTACATCTTAATTTACCAAGGCCACATACTAACTCCAAAAATTCCCAAAAAATAAATCTAGCCATGTTTTGACAATACGGTCCTAACAAAATTAATTTCGTTGAATTTGGAGACTGTTTGAAAAATGGCCTTTTTAACGGTCAATCCAATTCAATAGAAATTACCAAACACATTTTAATTTACCACACTCACATATTAATTTCAAAAATTATGGAAATTTAAACCTAGCAATAATTTGACATTCCGGATCCAACAAAAATGGTTTCATCGAAAACGGAGGTGGTTTGCAAAATGACTATTTTTAATAGCTTTATTATTATTATTTAAAAATGGAATTTTTAAATTCTGACACATTTTCCAACAAAATTTCTTAAAATAAAAAATTTAAATTGGTTCTGATTTTCCGGGTTGTTACAATAAGTTTATTACCTGATGAACGGTGCAACTTCAATGCAATTGAGAAGAATATATGTGTGTGCTGCATAATAATCTCTATCATCCAGCCATGCTTCCACATATTTACCAGAAGGTCGACCATGTTTTTTATAAACTGATAACGTCGCTTGATTATCATCTTGATCAATGCCTTCATTATTATGCCTAGTACTTTTAAATGATATGTTTACATGGTTACTAAAATAATGAGAGGATAAAAACGAAGCTTCTTCTTCGATGTATGATTTGCAAATTGAATCTTCAACTCGAGCTTTTTGTCTCACTTTTTTCTATAGATGATTTAAATACCTATTTAAATTAATTTTTTATACATTTAATTAACCACTATTTAATTAACTAAATATTAATATACTTTTAAAATAGATACATCCATCCATATTGCACAGGCCCTTGAACATGTCATTCTAATGAAAGATGAATAGGTAAATTCTTGGTAACATAAAAAAAACCTAAGGGAAATATTTTTTCAATTTGCAGAGCAACATAGGGATTTCTACCTCTAGTTTACGTAGACAATCAATTTTTAATGAAAATGAAGCTCTTTATAAAGCAGCTTAAGTACTGTTACAATAGTCCAAATTTTTACGGGCAACGGTTCTTTGAAAGCGACAGGCAACAAATTTTCCATCATAACATGACAGTCGTAGCTTTTCATCCCCTAAGTTTATTGCTTTTATAATCGACACATCTACGAAGATTAGAAGATATATCATCCAGAAATCTTAATCCTTCCACCCATTTTAAAATTATTTTAACTTGATTATTGTCTAGTTCACAACACGTTTTTGGTTTTTTGGTGTCATTTGGCTTTATATGAAGCTCGGGACGATTACATATTACTTCGATATCATGTCTTGATTTCAAATCATCTTTCGTCTTCCCTTTGGCATTCAAAATTGTATTACACACATTGTCAAACATATTTTTTCTTATTATGCATTACGTCAAATATTATGACGAATCATGAGATTTTTCCAATAAGGCAACTCCCAAAATATGCTTTGTTTGCACCAATTATGAATCGATGATATACCTTGAATTTCAGTCTGTCTCTGGTGGTGTCAAAGTTTCATGCCTATTAGCCATAAAAAAATCTCTTCTAAAAGGATGATTAATATGAAGAAAACATCGACGACAATCAAATCATGAAATTTTCGTTTCATAAGGTAATGAAAATGTGTTATTTCTTCCATGCAGTAAGGGCAAGCTAGACGACCAGTCGTACTCCAACAAGAAAGCATTGCATATGCAGAAAAATCACTGATTGTTCACAATAAAGAAGCTTACATACGAAAGTTTCTTTTTTGTGAAATATCATATGTTTATACTCCTTCGTACCACAATTTTTTTAATTCTTCAATCAAAGGTTGTAAATAAACAATGATTCCTTGTGTCGGATCATCAAGACCAAAGACGACAACTGTGAGAAACATAAAAGGAGTTTTTATACACTTCCACGGAGGTAAATTATAAGGTGTGACAATTATAAGTCAGGACGAATGGTTGGCGCCAAATTGAGAAAATGGTGAAAATCCATCCCTACATAAACCAAGTCTAACATTACAACTCTCGGATGCTAAATCGGGATACTTCCGGTCAAAATGCTTCCATGCTTCCCCATCAGTTGGACGTGTTAAAGTACCTTCTTCCTGTTATCACACTGTGTCATCTCATATGTTGCGCGGTTACAGAAGATGTATATAACCTTTCAAGTCTAGGAGTAATAGGTAAATAATGCATACGTTTATAAGGGACTTCTTTTCCCTTTTTCTTTCTTGGTTTGTATATTTTATGATTACATATTTTACAATTCTTAAGGTTGATATCCTCCTTCCAAAATAGCATGCAACCGTTTAGACATGTATCTATTTTTTCATACGTAAACCAAAAGCCGACATCATTTTTTTACTTCGTAATAAATTTTTGCACATTAAATTATTGGGAGGCATATGTCGCTTCGCAGCTTGTACAACAGCTGTAAATCCAGCTTCTATGAGGTTGTATTTAGATTTCATCGCAATATATTCAGTAGTTACTAATAATTGGGTTTCGCTTTTACAGCTTTCCTAAGGGGGTTTCTTCGCAGTATCTAATAAATCATATATATTTTTGGCTCCAATATATTTGGTTATTCTTCAGCATTACCATCGTCATCAGTAAATTATGGAATAGAGAACATTGAATGTGCAACATTTTCAACCATATGTTCTATGAAATTCATCGTAGCAATTTCATTATCCACTACCTCCTCAACTTGTACAGAAGTAGATGCTAACTGTTCTCCATGATGATCCCAAACCAAATAGTTCGGCACAAAATCTTACTGACGCAAATGGACGCTAACCATTTGCGGTATCAAATGCTTTAATAATCTGTATCTACTACATGTACAATGGATTTCATCATCGTTTCCATTGTTACTTAAAGCGAAATCAATAAACATGCCAACACCATTAATAAATTGTTCACTTGTTGTGCCTTCAGCTTCTCTTCGTTTGTACATCCAGCTTCGATCAGTAAAAATAATTGTCCGTTTTTCATAAGTGAATAATTAAAAAGTTTGATAAAATTTGCATTGTCATTTTACTAAAATAATTTTATTACTGAATGTTATATTAATTGATCATTTACACTTTGCTGATGGGTCATCCCACCTTCCATTACAAATACAATAACGTAATTAAATTGCGTAAATATTTTCAATTTAAACAATTCAATAAAATTTCGATAGCACTTCGCTTTAGTTTCCTAAATAGTACACAACTGCGTATACACAGGGAATACAAATGAAGCGCTTTCAAAATTTTGAGAACCATTTAAAATGAAATGCTTTACGAGATTTAGTTTCGTTATTGTGTTCATAACTTGTCCAATATAAGGAGAATTCCAACAAATATTGTATAAAATGAATATAGATGTTCCAAATTCTTACAGATCCACAATTATTCTAAAAAGGGGATTCTTTCAGATCTGTAGATTTGCAAGAAAATAAAAAAGAGGGAATAAATTTGAATGAAAGAAAGCATAATGCAACACCATCTCCTTTGCATATATATCTGATTCTAATTTTCTTAAATCTATATTTGTTTTGATTATATATATATATATATATATATATATATATATGATTTAAAAGAGGTTTGGAAGAAGAGGGAAATGACAGAGCTTCGATGTTGCCTTCAGAACTGTGTGCAAAAAGATGGGGTCTAACTCTTTACTTATAGGGATTAGAATAACCCTAAGCAGTTAGATTGGTTTTAAATAAGATTCGCCTATATATTTATAGATTTCATAAAACAAAACCATAGCCGCCACAGTACCAAGTTCGACATAGGTCGGACCAACGGTCGACCGCTTGTGTCGGCCTGGCTGTGATCTGGGCGTGGTTCAAGGTAATTAATTATTATCTTATATATTTTATTTTGGTTTATTTATTGTTTATTTATTTTCCATCCATTTTCATATTTCGTCCGTAATTTTTTCATATGAGCTTCGTTCGCGAAGTTCCAAACATGAAAGTTGACCAGAACTCCGTCACGAATGACGGTGAGTTGTTGAATTGAATTCGCTTGTAGTTGGAGAGGGTGGAGGAGTTGGAATGATGGTTTGATTGTGCTTTTGTAGAAATGTTTGAGAGCTGAGCGGTTGAAGTAGTCGTTGGCGTCCGAAGCGTCGAATGCCAAAGCACAAATTCCAACTGTTCAGCTTAACAGTTGGAATTTTTATTATTAACACTTGGACATCCAAAAGCGTCGGACTTCACCATAACGGTCGACCGACCAAAAAAGAATGCGAACGGTATTTTACACTAAAAAGATGTTTATGAGGGGCCAATTTTTATTTTTACTCCATAAAAGATAAAAAGTACCATGAGGGGTACACATATATTAAAAAATAAAATATGGTTTTTCTGTAATACCCTTCGTTTTTTTAAACCTAATATACTTTTATAGTTTTGATAAAATAATCTGATTTTCCTATTTGAGTCAAACAATGGATCAAACCAAAAATTTTGCTCGATCAAATTTTCCACTACCCAAGCTGATCAAAGTGTTGTCTAATTTTATCTCTTCTTTATCGCGGTAAACAGTGTTTTACTATTAATTATCATGACACAATAGAGTTTAGCTTTTAGCAATGAAAGTAATGGCTTTTCATCGATTTGCATAATTTTGCTCAAGGTATAGTGCCATATAATGAATTTTTGATTGAGGTTCGTTGCCGTATGTTTTATATCTTATAGTAAATAGTAAAATTCAACGTTAATACCTATGTTTTGCTTTTCTTTTTTGCTCAGTGCTACCCTGTCGTATTTAAATATGTTATATGAGAATATATGATTCCGTGATTGGCGGTCGAAAATATGTTTTTTTTTTTTTTTTGCATTTCATAATGTTGATTTAATACATCGCAAAATTATAGTGAAATTTTCTACGGTGACTGGCAAAAGAAAACAAATTAAGATAAAAGAATAAGAGTGCATATTTGTCAGTTATAATTTAGTTTTATGATACGGCTATTTTCATTAGTACTAAAGTAATTTTTTTAAAACAAACTGATTCCCTCGTATCTATATTTGCAGTGTTATTAACCATTCTCTTCGGTTTTCTATACATCATTTCATCAATAACCAGGGGCGGATGCACTGTTTGGTGAGCTGGGGCCAAAGCCCTATCTGGTTTTCAGTTTCATGTGGAAAATAGTGGAAATGTGACAACATGCCATACCTAAAACTTACAACATGCCATACCTAAAACTTACAACATGCCCTAGCTCATTATCTTCTCTAGCTCCGCCACTGTCAATAACGCCACTAACACGTATGATTACAGTCGTTCATGTTTTTAACTTAATTAGTTAACAAATCGATTGATTTATACAACATAAGGAATTGTTGATGCATGTGTGATGACTTCTTTGGTTAGGGCACTGCAACTATTGCAAAAATCAAATTAACCATAGACTAATTCTATTTAAACCTCGTTTTTCTCCTTTTACACCTTGCTACACTATCCATTTTCAGATTTTTCGAAATTATCCATATCTTCAAGCTATGATAGATCATGTTTAAAAGAAATAAAAATGCATACAAGCTTCATTATGCGGAGGTTTGTTTAATAATTTAGTTGTTTGGACCGAGTAAGCCCGATATAAGAGCATCTCCAGTGGTTGGAGATTCACCCTTAATCTCCAATTCACGCCCTCCAATGGTTACGTTACGCTTTAATATTAAGGCTAATACTGCGTTTTTTAATTCAGGATCCTGAATTGAAAACGTAATATTAAGGATCCTTGGGCGCCTATTTAATAGGCGCATAATCCTAGAACCTATTTAATAGGCGTCAGGATGACCAAAATCCATCCCACAACCGATTATTTAAATCTCAACTTTTTTTTTTTAAATTTTTCCGGTTTATAAGTCAGACGCCTATTTAATAGACGTCTGACGTAAAACGTCTATTAAATAAGTGCTTGACCATTGAAGATTTTTGTTCAACTCAACCCGTAATATTCAGCACTCTGAATATTACGGGTTTAATCCATTGGAGTTGACCTAGTTCTGACGAGTGGTAACCACTTTGTTCAGACCAAACGAAGGGTCCTTTTGATTTTGAACGGAAAGAGGAATTTAGATGAGGTATTTTGAAGGGTTATTTGAAGGGGAATTGTTACGAACGGAGAATATGTTTTTTATGTAAGAGGTAAACAGGAAGGGGTAAAATTATTATTTTATTAATTATTTGTATGGTTATGTATAAAAGGGATGAAAAAACAGTTGGGGCGTCGGACTCGTCGCCGCGTCGGACGCGAAAGTTAACTTTTGAACTGTTCGATTGGAAGAGATAAACATGACTGCTAAATGCAATAAAAAATTTCTCCATACAGTAAACGGCAATTACAGATTAGCCCTTGCTAATATTAAATGACCTGATGGCTCATTATTGGAGTAGACAGCTGAGCGGCACCATTTCCCAGGAAAGACACTAATAGTGATTGTTGTATGGAGGAAATTTTTACTGCATTTAGCAAGGACACAGAAAATAAGTGAAGGATATTACAGTAAATTAGACCAATTTTTGATTACTGCATGGAGGAAATTTTTACTGCATTTAGCATCACCCGAGATAAATGATATGGACCCCACATTGATGCGTCAGAAGCGTCAGATGGCCGACGCTGGCCACTTTGAAAATCAAACTGTACCGAAGTTCGTAAAGAAGCCATGGTTCGAAAATTTTGACGTTGTTTTTGGTTCCATGGGGGTATGAAACAAGAAAAGAAGGGCACACGTACAATTACGAATTACCCACAAGCATATTCATAACCCCGAAGTGTGTGTTTTTCCCCCCCTAAACCTCCATAGGCAAAAATGAGCGAAGGCGAAAAACAAAATGAGAGGAACTGGGCGGATTTGGATCAGGATGTACTCTCAACAATACTCCACAAAGTGGGAGCCATAGATCTTCTGTTGCACGCCCAGTTCGTCTGTAAACCATGGCGAAAGGCGTCTTTCAATCCTTGCGTTTGGAAGGTACATTTTAGCTTTGAATCCTACCATTTTTTAACCCTTTTTTTATGAACTATTAAATTGTCTGTACTTTTGAAGGTGGCTGATTTTACTACTTTAGGAGGCGATTGTATGGTGGAAACTGATTTGGAGAAGATGACCAGAGAAGCTGTTGATAGGAGCAGCGGTCAGATGGAAGAGTTATGGATCAATTATTTTGGTTCAGACGATCTTTTGCGTTATGTTGCTGATAGGTATTGACTTTAATTGCGCTTGTGGAATAATTTATTCCCTTGCAGCTTTAGTCTTAATCTGATTGTTGTCTGACCAACCAATACCCCTCCCCTCTTCCTATATGCGCTAGTCAAACGAATCTTAGATTAAAGAGTTGTTTATCTCTATCTATCATAAGGCGTGGATTACATAAGATGTGCACGATGATGTAACATTCATAAGGGAAAATCATGTTTGTTAGCTGGTTCACAAGTTGCTGTAAGATTATTTGATGGTGCTTGATAACCTATTAGATATCTGCCAACACCTATTAGATATTTACTATTTTCCAACATCAAATTATATATATGTTTAGTTGTAAATTTAAGTTAGTTATAACATCACAAAATAGAGTTAAATAACATAGTTATATAAAGTCACCATTATTCTGTTGACTAGAAAAATAGGAAGAGATTTTAATTTGTATATATCCTGCAACAAAAATGGTAAGAAAAGGGTGAAGGTATGCAGGTAATTTTATTTCCTTTTGAAAAAGATTGAAGTGCATGCAGGCAAGAGCAGGTAGGGCCTATCTACTTTTGAGTATTGTGCCAAGGTTTTAAATATCGAATTTCGATCATGTCATCTTGGACTGTTCATCCAACTATCCAAGCCATCTCGTATCGATGGTATTAGAGGAGATCTTGGATGAGGTCAATGTATATCGCATATACATCTCTAGTTGACATCTTGGATTTTAAAGCACATCTTGGGAATATCTCAAAGCACTTACGTGTCTAAGTTGATTTATTTAACAATTATATATTTTAGAGCGAAAACAAAAATTGTAAAATGCTTGTTTAGGATTTTTTTTTTTGGAATTATCATCTGGGAGAAGAGTGGTAGTTTGAGTAACTTAATTGATTTGATATTGATTGCATTTTATCCTCTTATCTGAACATAAAAGAATTAAGGTATTTCATTATGACCCATCAGGATAAAAAACAAAATGTACGTTTAGGGAGTCGGTAAATAGTAATTAGATGGATTAGTTCTTTTGAACATATTATGACAGTAGTGAAAAAACGTTACGTAAAATAAGAAAAAATAGAATATTGAATGAGATCTCACATTCAGATCTTGACCAGTATTTCAAATGAGATTCGAATATTTTGGACGAGATGAGTGTTGGACGAGATATGAATGAAATTGATGTATGGTCTCGTCTAAGTGTGGAAAAAAAAACGACGTTGAAGGAGATATCGGGAGAGAGATAAGAGATTTAGAACAATGATTTGTACAAGGGCTTTTTAGTATTTGTCTATCGTTATTACAACATTTACCCTTAATAGGCGAACTGTGATTGTTACCATGTTAAAACGTTGGTAGTAAAATCCAACAAAACAAAGCTAGGTAGAAGAAAATGAGCGTTAAATTTTGTTTTCTTAATTTTTCTCGAGCTCATGTGTGAGAGATTTTAGGGAACATGTTTTGTCACATCTCATTTAATATAGTCTTCGTTGATTTGAGCAGTACAAACATATCTTCGTCGATCATGGTTGGATTTCAACCAACAATTGGCATTTGCAGGTGCTTCTAGTTAATCATAAAACTTGAATATGCATGTTCGTAGCTTGTTTCATGGAGTACCTATATCTTGGAATGCTTAAATGATGTGGAACAAAAAAAAAAAAAAAAAAAAAATCTTCGTTGATCGCCAGGAGATAGCTGAACCTCTGCACATAAATACATGTCATATTTGCAGATAAGCTTTGTAGGGATTTTTAGGGAAACATGTTTTCTCGAGCTTGTGTGTAAATAATGCGGTTAATCATAAGTCTTAATTTTTCTCAAGCTGTTATGTATAAGATTTTTAGGGAAATATGTTTTGTTATATCTCATTTGATATAGTCTCCTTGATTTGAACTATGCAAGCATCATCATCTCCATCAATCAAGGTTGGATTTCTACCAACGATTTGACATTTATAAGTGCTTTAAATATGGTTAATCATAAGTCTTAAATGTGCACATTCATATCTTGTTTCATGGAGTGCCAATATCTTGGAATGGTTAAATGATGTGGCACAATAAAAATCCTTTGTTGATTGTTAAGAGATAGCTGAACCTCTGCACGTAAACACATATCTTACTTGCAAACAAGCTTTGTGGGGATTTGAGGAATATTTAACATTTGCATAGCCTTTAAGTTGGAAACAAGGAATTTATTTTTGAGAAAAATAAGTCCATATTAGTTATACCATGAAGATGATGCAATATATGTTTGACTCCAGTACAATGCCTTTCAATTGGCTTAAAACTAAATTCAGCCAATGAATTAATTCGCAGAGAGGTATTCGACCTAATATATATTATGCTAGAGCCTAGATGCAATAGGGCACTAATAGTGCCTATGTAAGGTACTTTTGGACCCAAAAGTTTTCTGTCTTCTTTTGATGAAATATCTTATCTTCACGTTGGGTGATCAAAACCGTGCATATACTCAATGGAGAAACTTACCCATATAGGAACATATAAGAATTTTTCTATTTACGTTTTTTGATGGATAAGAACTCTATTAGAGCTGTATTCGATCTGCAAATTAAGATAATATTTTGTCTTACCAAATTTTTCACTTGATTTCTTTAATTATTCCATATATCTGATCTATATTTTTGGAGTGTCAATTAGATTTATGTCATCACTGTATATATTACTATAAAACTTGTATCAGTAGCCTTTTTTATTTAGTATCATTTTGTGGCCTTTTGATATCAGCTACAAGTTTATATTTAAGTATCTGTTCTTTCCCTCTCCTCTTATATGAATCAAAATTTAAATATAAACTAGTGGTTGATACCGAGGACTAAATAGTACTAAATAAATGAGGCTGTTGATCCTTACTCATTACTATAATAACATATCTACTTGCTTTATTTATGAACACACATGGCATATAAGATAAGTAGTATATTCTTCCCTAACTCATTTCATTTTACGAACAAACATAGCATATGGGATCATTAGTATATTCGCTCGTATCACGATCATCAAGATAGTTTCAATCCTAATAATGGTTGTTGACGTTCGCTTGAGTACATGGTACATGATTTTCCGTATGCTATTTTGAATCATTTGGGCATGCAATGGTCATCAAAAATGTTACTGATAAATTCGTTGGCACCATCAAACAGAATCTTTTTGAATCAATACTCTGAAATGAGATTGCAACTTAATAATTTGTATTAGTTATTCTGCAAATGTAACGTTACTGGTTGACGATAATGTCACACAAGACCACCTTCTAGACGCATATATAAATGCCATAAACAAATTTATCTCGTTTGCTCTATGGATGGACCATTTCGCAAATATCCATTGAATTCTTTTCAAGAAGGTTGGTAATTCAACATCAATCTTAGTTTGTGATGGTAATGTCATTAATTAGCATTACAGGCAATAAATGCATAAAACAACATTGGGCAAAAGAATCTCCTGGTTATTCAATTGCTGTCCAAATCAGTTATTGCTTATTTGGCACATCATATTGCATCCTAGACGGCGTAGGCGATTATGCCAAAGATGAACATAGTCTTGTTGTAAGTATTTGGATTGTTTACCATATAAGATTATGTAAATACTACATTTGTGTGGTGCGATTCAGATGATAAAGCAAGAAGCTTTTCAGGTTCTCATATTTTCCCTGAAATGATTACAGAAATGTGTAGTTATTATCTTAATTTATAAGTTTGGACTTTGGATATGGTATCCACTTTTATGAATATGTTTGAAAATAAGAAGGTTTCTTTTGAACCTTTTTGAATATAATGCATCATCAATTACTAACTTTTTGCCGTATGAGAATATTATTGTAGCTTTTTCATGGCCTTTAATCATATCTGCAAAACCTGATATAGTATTTATATTAGTCTTAAAAATTGTTAATCAAGAAAAACTAATACATGCAATCTCGAAGATTGAATGTGTTAGTTGCACTATTGATCAATCGTTCATCTTCTCTATCCATGCCTCAACTTTAATAATAATTGAATAAATACATGTAAAGGAGACTACAATTATATTCTTTTAAAAAACACATTGCGTTAAGCAAATCAAACACAACTGCTAACTTATATACTTATGTGTGTTTGTGTATCACATCAATTAAGCAAATCAAAATCCGACTGCTAATTTATACAAGTGCGCGCGTGTGTGTCACACATCTATTGGCATCATTAGACAACATGATCATCAACGTATTAATTTTCATCAATGAAGGAGTTATTATATCTGATTCCATCCTTTACCACCTCTAAATCCATGTCCTACTCCTTTGTCATGGAGTGCAGTGCCACTTGGATGATATCCATCACTTTTCATTAGCAACTTGCTATTTTGTTCAGCAAGAATAGTAGAAAATAATTCTGAGTATTTCTTATAGTTGCTATGACATTAATATGATATTATTACTATGAAAAGTAGAATATGTTTTTATTTATTATTTTTACCATTTCCTCTTCATTTACTAGATGATCATGCAATTTCAGCTCCGAGGTTATGCAAGAAAGTGGAGACCTATGTTTATTCACTGATTCAAAATATTGGAACCACAAATATTTAATTAGAAACGGACTATAGGAATGTTGGTTGTTCTTTTTGGTTTGGTGCTTGTATCTTTCCTTAAAACATGTCCATGGTATATAGGGTTCCAGGGCAGTTATATATTCATTTTTGAACCCTTCATGACTCTGGTGCTGTAAAAGGATCATGGCCTTTGAACGATTCAGCCTATATGCATAATTATTGGCCATAATTGTCTCTCCCGAATTTTAGGCATCAAGATGAAATTGAACGTCCATCGTCTGTGAAAGCTAATCGTTTTCAGGTGCAAGGAAAATCAAGTTTTTCCAAATTTGCCATTTACTATTAGAAAAAGAAGTGATATAACCAATAGCACACATAAAAGACATCTATTCTGAACATTTTCTTAATAAAAAATAAATATAATTTTTAATGTCATTTCTTATGGAAATAACATTTTTGTAGTTCATTTTATTAAGAATTAACCATTCATTAACACATAATCTCCTTCCAGGAGATTGATTTCTTTTCATATATAATCATTTCTTCAAGGATGACATGTACAACTTCAATTTGACATTTAGCTGTTTTAGTGGAAATAAAATTGAATATATATATATATATATATATATATATATATATATATATATATATACACACACACACACATGTACGTACGTATGTATGTATATAAGCCAACATAAGTTAAATAAATTTGCATTTTATTTTATCGGACATAAGGCATTTAAGTCCACAGCTCCATTGTTTGTTCCTCCAATGGTGGTATTATAATTTTTATATCCATTTTATAGCATGAATAGATATTAACTTGCAGTAAATAAAATGTAACTTGCAGTAATAAAATGTTAGCTTGCACGAAATAAAACGGTAGCTTACACGAAATAAAACGTTAGCCACCGGAAAATTAAAAGTTAGCTACAGCAAATAAAATATTAGCATGCAATGAAATAAAACGCTAGAATGTACTGAATTAAATGTTAGTTGGACATTAAATATTAGTTGCATAAAATTTCTTCAGAAGTGTTAAATCTCTGTTGAGAATAAATATCTTTATATTGTCCTAGTTATTAGACATTATAGGTAGTGGGATAGTGCCAACTTATTCTGTAGCACGTTTATTAACTTTTTTAGCCGGTCTTTGCTAAATAGTTCTTACTTTTATGTTTGTATGTGATTAGTATACTTGTCTATATATTTATGCTGTCTATTGGATGAGTAGTATGTTTTTTTTTTTGCATGTCTTTCCATAAGTTCCACAATATCTCATCTAATATTTCCAGCAATTAGCATTAGCTTAAGTGAGGTAGAGAGATGTAGTTTACTATTCATCAAATAGACAGTCTAGATATATGGGGGAGTGTAGTAATCACATACAAACATAAAAGTAGGAAATACTCAGCAAAGGCCAGGTAAAATAGTTAATAAGCATGCTAAGAACTAAATTGGCACTGGCCCACTGTTTATAATGCCTAATGACTAGGGCAATAAAATATATTTAATCTCAGTAGCCTCTCGTAGACTGGATGTACTAACATCCAGTTTACAAAGTCGCATAATCAGACTGCAATTTTCTGGTTGCTTTATCGTCTTTCATTCATGTCTTCGGTTACTTTTTTCTTCTTCTACTTGACTGGGCATGCTCAAATGTTTCTTGTTAACATGCGTGCTAAAGAATCAGTCTTTTAGCTTCATAAGACTTGTCATATTGCCTTGTTTGTATGGCAAGAAATAAGTTAGTGCATTTGTTTGTTTACATATATGTATTTCCTATCGTTCTTGATCAAGCAGTATAACAACATAGTTGTTTTGAGTTTTACATTTAATCTTCTCTCCCTCTTCTCTATGCCAAATTCTAACAGTCTCACTTTGCTATATTAAGTATTAACACATGTTATATAACACTTTGTTAGGAGTATTAAGAATAAAATATAAATTGCTAAAATGACGATAAACAATAAATTCAGCATATAGCCTACAGTAGAAAATTCTTACAGGAGCAAATCATGTTATATAAAAGTCACAAGTAATATATCAAATAGACGATAAGAAAGGGAATTTACTTGCGTGGCTACAGAAATGGCGAGGAAAGAGAAAGCGGGGGAGTTATTTTATTTCATTTTGAAAGAGATCGAAGAACTGGCAAGAGTAGGGGTCTATTTGTATCCAAGCATGTTGGTTTGTACAAGGGCATTTTAGCAATCGTCTGCCATTATTACAGCATGTTTAATTGTATGTATACACCACTTGCATAGCGATTTTGATAATCGTTTGACCAGAGACTCATTGCATTCAATTTTCTTTTCTTAATTCTGCATGTGAATTCACACGCGAATAATAGGTGCTAACTAGGGCTTGGCGTGCCTGAGCTTATAATCTCAAAGAATTGAAAAATGTAGATTGAAGAGGCCTTATAGTTTCAACTGTTTCATTATAATATTGAGTAAGCACCTGGTCTTAAGCTTAAATTGAGCACACCTAATGCAATTTTTTTCGTTATGACCTGATGGTCCCGAATTCCCAAATAATTTCTCTACAGTGTCCGTGATATATTTCTGTGTAACCACTCCATGACACGTCCACATGCATTTATGTACGCTTCCATAGTATGTCATCTTAGTAAGTTGCATGACTTGTAAGGTTGCTATTAACTAAAGTTTTTACTTTATATTTATTTTTAGTATTTTAACATGCATGGGGAATTTTTTTTTGAAGTGGAATCATGAGAACTTAAAATTTTCACGCTGTAATTATTAGCCTTAATTTAAGGAATTCATGATGTAAGTATGTATAATTTGTAGTTAAAAATAATCTTATGACTGTTTGCATTATAAATAGGAAATGGAAACAGAAAATCATTTCATTTATTTCATACAAAAAGTTCTTACTTTATTTGAGTAAAATTACATGAATTTTGTAATTTAAAATTACGGTAAGTTTGACTCACATCCCTAATAGGTTTGGAAATTCACGTCACGTCCCTGCTTTAGTTTTTTATAAATTACGTCCCAATTTTTCGTAAATCATCAAAAAAATCAGCAAAAAGAAAAAAAAACACACACACACACACAAAATTTCATAATTAAATACAACAACTAATTGTCATCAAATTCATGAAGCAAAACTGCAAAAAAAAAAAAAAAAAAAAAAGAAAGAAAGAAAAAAAACGAATCACCAGTATATTGCATCAAAAGATGCAGTTATTTGCAATAGTTGCATACATTTCAGCAACAATTGCAGTTATGCATTAAACTACAGTATTACTGTAGAAATGTATGCAGCAATACTGCAATAAATGCATTATTTGATGCAATAATTCAATCGTCGCCTGTTTTTTCAAGCATTGGTGCTTACATTTCAGCTTTTATAAGAAAAAATGCACACATGTCAGCACATATTCATAAGACTTCATCCGTTTTAACATTTATGCGTACATTTCAGCAGTTATACGGTATAACTGCATACATTTCAGCAGTTATTTGCAAGCCATACAAAATTATTTAACTTTATTTGCATATCAGCAGAAATATGCAATAACTGCGTACATGTATGCAGTTATTCATCCAGATTTTTAATGTAAACTCAGGAGGAATAACTGCATACATGTATGCAGTTATTGTTTATAACTGCATACTTTGCTGAATTTTTGTATGTTTTTTCACCATGCTTCTGCGAATATTTGCGTTTATTTACATAGCAGCGCATTTTTTCTGGAAAAACACGCAAGTCCCAAAAGTAGGGACCCGCTTTGAATAAATACTTACAGGTGGAGGCCGTTTATATTATGAAACCTTTTAGGGACGTGAGCCTTATTTTGACTTCAAATTATCTGGTAGCCATGTTTTTCTTCAGTCAATATTATTTACAATTTATATTGAAAAGTGTTTTATATAATTTATTTGTTAAAGTAACTTTTGAAAAAGCAGTCAGATGCATATAAATTCAAAAAACAAAGGTCTGTTAAGATCTTAATTGAATGGAAGTTTGAATTCTAGTGCAATTTATAAGAACACAGTGAACCGACAGGCTGATGTGGGGACATTGGTGGATTAAAAGAACGAGGACCTAGACGCTTTTCTCTTTCTATGTATGCACACAGATACATCCACATTTGTGTGTGTGCATGTGTAATTTCCCTATGGCACATTTAAATGATGACATAATCATTGACTAAACACGACTCTTTTCCTATGCAAGCCTCCCTCTCTAGAACTAGCCACTAGGTAGGTTTTTAATGAGGCGGTTTATCAATATTCCAAAAATAAAAATAAAAAAGTATGTGTATGTATATCTATGTGTGCAGTATATGGTGAAAGTGAAGTGCGTGCATGTATATGGTGAATTAAAGAGTATGTGTATGTACGCGTGCAGTATACGGTAAAAGTGAAGTGGATATCTAATTAACAGTTATGTTTTTGCCAGCCCAGTATACGTACAATGATACAAGAAAAGGTCAGTTCTTTATTTATTTGCTATCACAGCCATCTTTTAAAATCACTTATTCTATATTCCTGCAGTGCCCTTTTGTGCATGCACTAGCACGACAATATAATATTGGTTGTCTGCTGACTATTAACTGATAATATATAATTTACAAGGTAATGATATATAAATGTTATCCTGATTTCTGTCCACAATTTTTTTAGGAATATAAAATAAAAATAATAATTGTGATGCGAGTCTGTGACCTTATTTAAAACTAGATTAACACAGCATCATTTGAAACACCTATCCGTAAGTTGACTTCTTGGTATGGGAACTTTGTAGGGAATTCAATACCAAATAACAGAATTTGCAGGTTCTCAGCATTTGAAAACTAATAAATATGCATGCTAACTGAGTTGTTTTTGAAATTGTATAGTTTTAG
Organism: Allium sativum; assembly: GCA_030737875.1. Classification (NCBI taxonomy): domain Eukaryota; kingdom Viridiplantae; phylum Streptophyta; class Magnoliopsida; order Asparagales; family Amaryllidaceae; genus Allium; species Allium sativum. Next base: position 393,349,380 of record CM060922.1, read on the forward strand.
TTAAGAAGTTAATTTAGGATTTTGCTGACATCTTATTATTCTTGCGTGCTCGATTTAACTTCATTGAAAGTGCAATACGAAGTCCATCTAGGATGCAAGCACAAATTGTTCAACTATACGCTTATAGTTTCCAACTTTCATAGGACTGGGATCTGTACAGGTTCAGCTATAGGCTTTGGGCATTCATGTAGGTTCAACTTTAATAAGGAATCAGATAAAGCACTTGTACAATTTTGAAGAGAACTTATTCCAATTGCATCTTATTTTGTTTTTGCCTAGTGAAACTCAAACCTATTTTTGTAATAAGTTTGCAACAAATTTTATAGTTGGATTATTTTTATATGATTTATTTCAATTTTCAGGCTTAGTTAAAATTTTCCATGTAAACTTGGTCACTAAAGAAATTCTGCCAAAAAACAAGTTGAAATTTGGGCAACTTATGGAGTTTGAACCCACCTCAAACCTTGATGATTATTATTTTGATCTGTTCAACTGTTAGTCAAATATCGTAATTTGCAAGTGATTTGGCAATATTGTAATATAAAATTCTGTTGTTTTCGATGTTTGACTCTGTCTATTATATAATATAATAGTATACCTTATACATGCCCGATACGATGCTAGGTTGTGTTTTTGTTGGTAAATTTTCTACAATAACCTTGCCTGTGCTAATTTACAATTTTCCTTTTTTATTTTTAGGACTTGCATGTTGAAGCGCATTCGTTTGATCTCAGCTTATGACATCAACGACGAAGGTTTAATTGACATGGTAAAAAGACAACCTCAACTCGAAGAGCTTGATATTACATTTGGAGCTTATTCAGATGAGATATTTAAAGAAATAGGCAAAGCATGTGTGAATCTTAAGTGTTTCCGATACAACCAAAAGGGGAGGAGATACGATCGATTTGAGTATGATCAGAACGCATACGACATAGCAGACAACATGCCTGGGCTACGTGTCCTCCAACTTGTAGGGAACACTCTCACAAACAAAGGCCTTGTTCAAATTCTAGACAAATGCAAGCATCTTGAAAGCCTTGATATTCGTTGTTGTTTCTGTGTTAATGTGAATGATGAAATCAAAGCTAAAGCAAAAGGACTGAAAGAGTTTAGACTTCCTCTTGACTCCACAGAGGACTATAGGTTTGTGGCTGAAGTTGAGTATGATTTGAACTATTATCATGATGACGGTGGTTATTATTATTATACGTCTGGATGCTCAGATGTGGACTACGAAGATGAAGTGATGTACTACGAGGACTACAGCTTGTATGATGGCTCTTTACTTACTTATGAGGCTATTACGGAGGACCTTCGCAATCTCTAGGCAGATGGCTTTTTCGGTCGTGGTTTTATTCTGTCTTCTGTTAAAGGCTTGTTATGTTACGGGTAGTTATGAGCTTTATGGTTTTCTGTGTTTGTACATTTTAACAATGTTCTGTCTGTCGGAGGATAGTTGCAAATGCATGTAATTCATGTTTCTAACCATGAAGGATTTGCACCAACGGAGTTTCATGGAATCATGCTATATTTTAGTATTATTGTTGGAAAATATACAAGTTGTGGGAATGGATTGGCAAAAGCATATTTCAGTAGGATTTTGAATTTAAGCAAAACACAACGTGAAGATTAAACCCATCGATTGGAAAAGTTTGGTAAAAGCATTTATTCGATAAAGAGGTAAGGGTCCATTTAATTCGGTCGGTTTTGCCCAAAAAAAAAAGATTCAATCAGTCGTCAATATACTAACATTTACAGTTCTAGGCATGTTTACATAAACTGTAAAATAACTGATAGATCTACATACTGAAAGGGGGAAGAAGGAGGAAATAATATCTTACAATGCTTAAACAAAATAAAACTGTAAGAGAAAGAGTGAAAATACCATAGAAAACAACTTACAGAAAACATTAACTTACAGAAAACTAATAAAAAATGTAAGAAAAACTATAGAAGAACCTACTTACAGAAAACTAATAAAAAATGTAAGAAAAACTATAGAAGAACCTACATGTAATGACCTGGATTTTAGTACCGGAATATTTAATTTATTTAAGCATAAAGACGATTAAATTAGAAGTTGAATAACCTGAATTCAGAATAAACGAGTTATTTAATATAACTGAATCAAAAAATAGTAATTGAAATATTGAAATTGCTCGAATCAGCAAATCTGGAATTTAATATGAAATTAAGTTGATTTCAAAGCTTATATAAAATTATATTTGAATGTGAACAATAACAAGAAAATCTCAAACCAAGATTCTGATTTTAGATCTGCAATTCCACCTGATTCAAATTCATCTAGGTCACATGCAGATCGTTTATTCGCTTCATCAGAAAAGAAGCTTCCAGCTCCAGATCTGAATTCGATTTAGGATTTTCCAGAGATGTCTTCGATGATTCAGACTAGTAATTCTCAGGTAAACTTCATGCAACCTAGATCTTGGCTGCAAGTGGTTAAAGATAATAACTTGCATCATAATGCTGTTCAACTAACATTCTATGAACCTGTGGTTGAAGAGTGTAACGACCCGCATTTTTACGCATAATAAATAATTTATTTAATTATTTAAATCTGTTTTAGAAATTTAAAATGGTCGTTTAATTCAATTATATTGGATATTTAATTAAAATTAATAATTAAATAATATATTTAATTTTTGAATTTATCAGAAATAGTGAATCGACAATATAATATGAACTGGACAATTCAATATATATATAAAGCAGTTTATATGGAATTATATTGACGAAAATATTTATAAACGCCATTTGAACGAATAATTTATATTATAATTATAAACGAGCTCGAAATGGCGCGACAGTTCGCTATTTGGCGATTCGAACTTTAAACAAGTATACAGAAGCCGTTTTAAGCCGGATTTCAGTGAAACAAGAAACGCGTGGAGCTGGTGGAGTATATTTTTCTAGTGGAAGAGAAAAATCTGGATTTCGTTGTGTAGGTTTTGTTTTATGTCCAAATCAAATTTTAGAATAGTCGCTATGGAAATCGTTATTAAAATATAGGCCTTTTAAAATAGCCGTTTTGCAAACGAACTCAGATTTCGACGAAATCAGTTTCATTGGGACCGTAGCGTTAAATTATTGTATGGTGTTAAATGGCGTGGCAAACCGATGGCGTATGTGACCACGGTAGCCGTAAACGCCCGTTCATTTTCTATAACGCGTTATTAATTTAATAAAGGGTTATTTAGGTATAACCTGAGCAGACGATCGAATTAGGCCACGAAACCAATTCCGTTGAGTTCGTATCGTCGATTAGAGTCAGGATAGGTATATAGTTTGTTATTTTTGATGACCGTGTAATTTGACGTCAAAAATGGCATTGCGGTGCGCGTAAAAATAGCCTACCGGGGAAACAGTCTCAGAATGCGACGAAACTGGTGCCGTTGGGTTCGTATCGAAGAATTATTGCTAGATTTCAAAGTTCCAAGTTGTTTCGATTTATCTGGTGATCGTGAAAAATTTAAATGCGTGTTTATTTTTGGTTTTATAAAGGAATTTTTTTCAAACGATGTCGGAATTCGACGAAACTTGTCCCATTGGATTCAGAATACCTTTTTACATCGAGATTAGCTTTTTTATCAGTAAACAGAAGTCGATTGTGGTTAGTTTTACTTGATACTTCACCGCGAAGTTTCGTATAATAGAAAATAATGTAAACACAAACTAGTTGATAAGATCTTTGTGTGTGCAAGTCAAACACTGCGGCAAGGACTTCGAATCTACTCGTCCACTTGCGCATGTTTTAAAATAGAAGGAAGAAAAGAAGAGAATCCAACGTACTGATACCTAAAGCTTAATAGCAACCTAAACTCTGACATGATGTAAGCTTTGTTTGTGCTTCACGCCATTACTAGAATCCTTGCCGACAAAGTAATTAAAATCACAAGCCTACCTTTTATTTTCAGCTAACCTATTGCCTATAAACCGTGCGTGGCAAGGAATCAAATATATAAATACAAAGCGTTCTTCTCCCATTCTTTCGTTTTACACAGGAAAAGAGAAATACAAAATAAAATCAAAACCGAGAATCCCCAAATTCCTGAGAACAAATCTCGTTGGCTTCGCAACTAAATTCTCTTCAATCTTATTTCCTAAAGTGCAAATCGAATTAACAAGGAGCCGACGCGTTTAAGGGGGGCGGTGAGCATGGCTGTTCGATGGGTCAGATGGAGGACCGAAGCTGGCTTCTAGTGGGGTCGGTGGCCTCTAGCATCACCGGAGGTGGTGCAATTACGATGTGGAGGTGGAAGAATTCGTGAAGGGTGGAGAAATGTACGGGAGGAGACTGAAACGTAATTAAGGGGGAAAAGGATTAAGGGGATGGTTACACGGCATTGAAGGGGTCATGTTGGGTTTCATGGCATTTTGATGGGGCTCACGTTGGATTCCTGTGTAGTTCGAAAGGATGAGAGGTTAGTAATCAATGAAATTGGGATCAATACTGTTAAGGGATTCATTGGAGAAATGGGGTGAATGGATGATTAACATGGGATGTTTACTGAGAAGGGTAATATATATATGGGAACAAGGACTTTAAGGAAGGAACAACACGGTTATGGTGAAGTTTGGTCTTGAATGGGCACGTGAGGAGGCGGGAAAGAGCATGGAAATGATGTATGAACAGTAGAAGTCAATGTTTTGATAGTAGAACAATTTCCAAGGAAGTTTCATTGATGGTTTCATTTTTGCTTGTGTGAAGTACGGAGGACGTGGCTTGGATAGAAGTTATACTGTGTGATGGGTCTTTAAAATGGATGGAAGAAGTTTTCGTAACCAAGGGAACAGACTACTGTAGACGAGCGGATGAATGGATGGCATTGGGCTGGTTCTATATTATCAAGGTCCAAATTTAATGAACCGTACATCACACTGAAAATCATATGGGCGCAAGATGCACAATAAAACTGGTTTAAAGCGATGTGGAGCTCATTGCGATTTATGGAAAGATAGAACACATGATTCGATCAAGTCGGCAAGTGATCATTATTCAACGTTTAATAACCAAGGTGAGTAAATCTCACTAACTCTGAACGCTTTATATTTTTATAAAGTATTTTTAGAAGTGATAAAAATTGGTTGAAACGCTGTGTGTTGACTGTTTGGTTGAACTGCTAGTCAGTTGATTGAATATTTCGATAACGATATATATATAAATCGTATCGAAATATTGATTCTGTTTATCAGAATATTTTATACTCATGTTATTTATGTTGACTGACATCTGTGGATGCAGGGAAACAGGTCGGAGGGACCCAACTGGGTTCCTCAACATTTATTTACCGCTTTTCATATATTTGATATATGATGTGTTATATCATCCGTTATTGATTCTGTGTGTTTGGATGATGACCGATCATTTTGATTGGATATTTTTACACCGTAAGTGATACGAGAAAGTGAAAAGGGAGATTTTCAAAATATATTTGAAATTAGATTATTTATATAAAAACAACGGATTTTATATATAAAGGGAAAAAGGGTTTATAAAGGAAAAAATCATATTTGTAAAATCAAAATAAAGGAAAAATATTGGTAAACCAATGTAGAGGAAAAATATATTTGTAAATCAATATAAAGGAAATTATTGGAAGAAATAAGGAATAGGGAAATATTGCAAATCATTTGCAAATAAAAATATATGGAAAAGGGAAAATATTTGTAAATCATTTACAAATAAAATAGAAAGAGGAATATTTGTAAAACAATTACAAATAGAAATAATAAGAGAATATTTGTAAACATTTTCAAATGAAATAGGAAAAGAGATATTTATCTAGAAAATGAACTGAGTTATGGAAAGGGATTATTTATTTAGAAATTAAATAGAAAAATGAAGTACTTGAAAATGGATAGAAGTGTAATAAAGGAGAATTTTACGCTAGGAAGAATTTACGCCCGTGCTTCGCACACGGGTAAACAGAATATGAATTCAAAGTGAGAATTTAAGAGAGATCTGTTTAAACAGATAAAGTGAGAAGATTAATTTATAAAATAAAGTCTTATAAATTAATTGAATTATTTATCATTGGATAAATAGAGTATATAAGTCAAGACTTATATAGAGAAGTAAAAATCGATTTCCACATCGATGTTTCAAACTGAATAGGGACGAAGGAGAATTTATCGAATAAGAGTTATTCGAAGTAAAGTCATCGAATTTCAGTTTATTCGAAGGGAAATTTATCGAATATTAGTTATTCGAAAGAAGTTAATCCAATAGAGTTATATAGTTAGAGTTATACAGTAGAGTTAATCAGTTAGAGTTACTCAGTAGGGTTAATCGATTAGAGTCAAATCGAACTAGAAATTAAAACAGTAGTTATTTAAGATAAGTTATCAGTAAGTACGACTGCTAGCGTAATTCGCAGCGCTGCAGATAGCCTAAGGCGGACAGATGTTTCCTGAGGGAATCAGGCGTAACCATTGTGATCGCTGCGACCTAGAGTCGAGCAAATGGTGTCAGGTCAAATATTAGTTAATTGATAGAAGTAATTTAGTCGAGTTGGTTAAGCTAAGTTAGTCCAGTTGAACTGATCAAGTAAGTGGGTCAAAATGAGTAAATCAAACCGAGTTATCTGAACAAGGGTTAGTCCAGTAAGAGTTAAATAGAATATGAGTTAATTGAATAAGAGTTACAGCTTAGAGTTATCCGAGTATGAGTTAAAAATTTAGTTCGTTAGTTATTCGAGTTAGAAAATCAAAGTATTTATAAAGTCATTATAATTCGGATGCAGGGGATTATAACACCATTGTTATAATCAAGTGTTTTCCGTACGAGAAGCGGATTTGTAAATAAAATCCGAGAATGTCGTAAAGAAGTGTTAAAGATTTAGAAAGATGAACTTTGCCTATTTCGAAGTTAGAAATGTTGTTCAGTTAAGGTCTGAGAGGTAACTATACCCCAACTTGATTGACTTCGTTTTCAACTAAGAAAGGGTTAAGATTCGATGGTGAAAAGTGGTTAAGTGGAAACAAATGAAGGAGATTTGGCATAGTGATGTTTATTCGAACATCTGTTTAATCAAATGAAAGAGATTTGGAAATGTTTTTTCAAATGAGAAGCAGAATTGTTTTCTGAATATAGAAACAAGAGATGGAAATGTTTTCCAATGATAATGATATATATTTTCTAAATATAGTGAATAAGAAACATTAAACAACAGGAATAGGGAAATGAACGAATGAATGAAATGATGATTGTTCGATAGAATTTCCTTCGGGAAATAATATCGTTGTTTGCACACCGACATGTTTTCATTTGATAGTTAAATCACCGACTATCAAAGTTTGGGCCATTTTAACGTTGTTAATATGGAGAGACCGGTTGGATTATTATCCAGAGAACCACTCCGTATTGGCATAAGCGTTGCGAATCAAGTATGCTGAATATATTGAAGACGGAGTAAAATGCAAGGGCTATCCTGTTTACAGAATAGTGCCTTCGGTTTGTCCAGTCCTAGGACAGACGTGAATGGACGAATGTCTGACAGAGTATATTCAAAAGATCGCGTAAGTTGATCTCTTCAAACGTACTTACGTTCGGTGGCGGAGGAATTCGTTTCTCTTAGCTGTATACCCGTGGTATTTTTGGTGAAATCAATTTGTGATTTGGCGGGTATGACGATGTGGCATTCAAAGTAATGGAGGTGTGATCTGTCAGAAGATACGTTATGACCTCAGGCCTCATCAACCGGGAAATGACAAAAATCGGGCAGGCAGCATGGCTAAGTCGGTCGCTCCGAAGTAGGATGTAAAATCACCTATCTAGAGAAATTCCTTTTGTTCTTAAATCTATCGATGCTGTCCCTTATCGGGAGACGGTTGCTGATCCCAACCTTTGGTGATATACATTCGATACACTCAAGCGAAATGAGTGGTCGGTCATGTGAGGGTCGGGTTGCAAGATGTTCTCGTTGAACCCAGTGTATTCGCCTCTAGAGATACACTATCGGTAGGTGGTCCCATACCTTGTCAAGTTGGAATCCAATATTCAATAAGCGCCCGCGGTTTTCGATTGTATACTATATATGTAGAGCGTGAGATGCAAGCGTTCTACTAGATTTTATTTACTTGTAATTAGACATTATTATAATATCAGATAAGATATGATTTCCAAAAATGATTTGGGTTATCGTAAGGTAAAAACCGTCCGTGTTTATGTGTGGATTGGTCTTACGATTATCTTTTCTTTTGAAAAGGATTTTGGAAAGTTAAACCAAATGATTTTAGTTTACTCACACCAGTCCCATGACTGACCCAGAGTTTATTTTGTTTTGGTTTCCCTAAACTCTTGGGTGCCCAAATTTGTACGGGCAGTCAAGTAGTCAGGATTTACAGGTGCTTGAAGAGCTGGAGCAGGAGGCTTCAAGATTTTATAGCTATTATTATTCCGCTGTGATGTTATATACTGTACTCTGATCATGGTATGTTATACAAATTCAGTTTTGTATTTCAAAGTTATGTTATCTATTATATTTTATTCGTTCCGCTGTGAGATTCGTGTTACTCTGATGTTGTCAATGTGTTCTTCTTCTTCTATTCTATTAGTTCTATCTTATCTATCCTTACCCTCTAATTTCTTTCACGGACTATCCGGTATTTCCGATGCTTGAATAGTCGACATTGGGTTATATGTCGGGTACTCAGGATCGTGAAACCCCTGGGTCGTTACAGTGGTATCAGAGCTGAAGGTTAAGTGATTACCTTGGCTCTGTGGCGTGATTCAGTAGAGATGGGGTTTGCAATACCCTAGACTGAGTTTGAGTGTATATATACGAGTGAACGTATTTGTTATTTGATATTAAAATTGTTTTATATTGTGGAGATTCATTGGTTGAGTTGTTTATGAATTCGGGTCGATCAGTTTGATCCACTGTATCGATAGGGGTTTCTGAACACTTGAATACGATGGGTCGACACAGTATGTTTTGAAAAGAGGGTAAATGAAATAATTTTACCCAAATTATATTTTGATATAAACAAAGTATAGAATTTTGAAGTATTATCATATATTGGATGTGTTGGTTGTTATTATAATCGAATGAGATTATAAAATGTGAAATGGTTATGTAAATAGCCAATCAGAATTCATATAAGTGAAATATATGAAATCAGATGAATTAAATATGAATTTAAATCAGAAATGAAATCAAATTTCTGGAAATGTGAAAAAGTGTGTGAAAGTGAATCTGGATTAAATATATGTGAATTTTAAGATCCTGGGAGATTTTAAATTTTGTTATAAGCATTGAAAGGGATATTTTGAAATGAATTTCAAAATGGAAGTGTTTATAAATGATTTTTTTTTAAAGTGACATAGTATTGAACTCACTTCGATTGCTGGCAAACAGATTCCGATGATGATCCGGACATCATCGGTGTTCATTTTCGAGTTTGTAAGTGACGGATTACTACCAAAGATTTTGTTTTTGAATTGTTTTGAGAAAACAAGTTGTTTTGAAATTTTAGAAAAGGATATTTGATTTTTGAAAACGTGAAGCTATTTGAAACTTCTAGGTAAAGATTATTTGAAGTAAACACAAATTAAATAGAAATTGGTGAAAGCAATTTTGAAATAGAAATTGAAACTAGTTCAGTGGGAATTGAATTGAAATATGATGGTATCAAGTAGAATTGGGCTGGATTAGAGATAATCTGGAGTGTAAATGAATTGTTGAGCAAGGATTTGAATTGAGATTGGAATTGCAGTTTGATTGGAATTTGGTTTGGTTAAGCGAATGGTTGTGTTGAAGATAAAAGTGATTGGAGATTGATTGGGATGATATTGGTATATGCTAAATTGATAGCAGAATGGAATGCCCGACAAAAAGGTACACATGTATATTCATATGAGTTTGATGAGGTTTATGAGCCTATTTGGCAAGCCGCTTGGCTGTTTGATTTTCTTTTGGATTGGAGAGGCCTGTGTGGCGGTTTGGGGATTTTCCCGATGCTCCCGGTACAAAGGAGGTGCTGGCGATATTTTTCAGAAATTTCAGGTGTTAGAAAATTTTCAGAATTTTTGGAAATTTTCATTAATTGGAATAAATTAATAGTTTAATTGAAAGGAATTAATTCAGCTAAAAACTGAAGTTAAGAAGTGAATGAATAATTTTAAACCAGTTAATAGGGTTGTTCTCTACCTTAGCAATTTCGAGGACGAAATTATTTTAAGGGGGGAAGAATGTAACCACCCGCATTTTTACGCATAATAAATAATTTATTTAATTATTTAAATCTGTTTTAGAAATTTAAAATGGTCGTTTAATTCAATTATATTGTATATTTAATTAAATTAATAATTAAATAATATATTTAATTTCTGAATTTATCAGAAATAGTGAATCGACAATATAATGTGAACTGGACAATTCAATATATATATAAATCAGTTTATATGGAATTATATTGACGAAAATATTTATAAACGCCATTTGAACGAATAATTTATATTATAATTATAAACGAGCTCGAAATGGCGCGGCAGTTCGCTATTTGGCGATTCGAACTTTAAACAAGTATACAGAAGCCGTTTTAAGCCGGATTTCAGTGAAACAAGAAACGCGTGGAGCTGGTGGAGTATATTTTTCTAGTGGAAGAGAAAAATCTGGATTTCGTTGTGTAGGTTTTGTTTTACGTCCAAATCAAATTTTAGAATAGTCGCTATGGAAATCGTTATTAAAATATAGGCCTTTTAAAATAGCCGTTTTGCAAACGAACTCAGATTTCGACGAAATCAGTTTCATTGGGACCGTAGCGTTAAATTATTGTATGGTGTTAAATGGCGTGGCAAACCGATGGCGTATGTGACCACGGTAGCCGTAAACGCCCGTTCATTTTCTATAACGCGTTATTAATTTAATAAAGGGTTATTTAGGTATAACCTGAGCAGACGATCGAATTAGGTCGCGAAACCAATTCCGTTGAGTTCGTATCGTCGATTAGAGTCAGGATAGGTATATAGTTTGTTATTTTTGATGACCGTGTAATTTGACGTCAAAAATGGCATTGCGGTGCGCGTAAAAATAGCCTACCGGGGAAACAGTCTCAGAATGCGACGAAACTGGTGCCGTTGGGTTCGTATCGAAGAATTATTGCTAGATTTCAAAGTTCCAAGTTGTTTCGATTTATCTGGTGATCGTGAAAAATTTAAATGCGTGTTTATTTCTGGTTTTATAAAGGAATTTTTTTCAAATGATGTCGGAATTCACCGAAACTTGTCCCATTGGATTCAGAATACCTTTTTACATCGAGATTAGCTTTTTTATCAGTAAACAGAAGTCGATTGTGGTTAGTTTTACTTGATACTTCACCGCGAAGTTTCGTATAATAGAAAATAATGTAAACACAAACTAGTTGATAAGATCTTTGTGTGTGCAAGTCAAACACTGCGGCTAGGACTTCGAATCTACTTGTCCACTTGCGCATATTTTAAAATAGAAGGAAGAAAAAAAGAGAATCCAACGTACTGATACCTAAAGCTTAATAGCAACCTAAACTCTGACATGATGTAAGCTTTTTTTGTGCTTCACGCCATTACTAGAATCCTTGCCGACAAAGTAATTAAAATCACAAGCCTACCTTTTATTTTCAGCTAACCTATTGCCTATAAACCGTGCGTGGCAAGGAATCAAATACATAAATACAAAGCGTTCTTCTCCCATTCTTTCGTTTTACACAGGAAAAGAGAAATACAAAATAAAATCAAAACCGAGAATCCCCAAATTCCTGAGAACAAATCTCGTTGGCTTCACAACTAAATTCTCTTCAATCTTATTTCCTAAAGTGCAAATCGAATTAACAAGGAGCCGACGCGATTAAGGGGGGCGGTGAGCATGGCTGTTCGATGGGTCAGATGGAGGACCGAAGCTGGCTTCTAGCGGGGTCGGTGGCCTCTAGCATCACCGGAGGTGGTGCAATTACGATGTGGAGGTGGAAGAATTCGTGAAGGGTGGAGAAATGTATGGGAGGAGACTGAAACGTAATTAAGGGGGAAAAGGATTAAGGGGATGGTTACACGGCATTGAAGGGGTCACGTTGGGTTTCATGGCATTTTGATGGGGCTCACGTTGGATTCCTGTGTAGTTCGAAAGGATGAGAGGTTAGTAATCAATGAAATTGGGATCAATACTGTTAAGGGATTCATTGGAGAAATGGGGTGAATGGATGATTAACATGGGATGTTTACTGAGAAGGGTAATATATATATGGGAACGAGGACTTTAAGGAAGGAACAACACGGTTATGGTGAAGTTTGGTCTTGAATGGGCACGTGAGGAGGCGGGAAAGAGCATGGAAATGATGTATGAACAGTAGAAGTCAATGTTTTGATAGTAGAACATTTTCCAAGGAAGTTTCATTGATGGTTTCATTTTTGCTTGTGTGAAGTACGAAGGACGTGGCTTGGATAGAAGTTATACTGTGTGATGGGTCTTTAAAATGGATGGAAGAAGTTTTCGTATCCAAGGGAGACAGACTACTGTAGACGAGCGGATGAATGGATGGCATTGGGCTGGTTCTATATTATCAAGGTCCAAATTTAATGAACCGTACATCACACTGAAAATCATATGGGCGCAAGATGCACAATAAAACTGGTTTAAAGCGATGTGGAGCTCATTGCGATTTATGGAAAGATAGAACACATGATTCGATCAAGTCGGCAAGTGATCATTATTCAACGTTTAATAACCAAGGTGAGTAAATCTCACTAACTCTGAACGCTTTATATTTTTATAAAGTATTTTTAGAAGTGATAAAAATTGGTTGAAACGCTGTGTGTTGACTGTTTGGTTGAACTGCTAGTCAGTTGATTGAATATTTCGATAACCATATATATATAAATCGTATCGAAATATTGATTCTGTTTATCAGAATATTTTATACTCATGTTATTTATGTTGACTGACATCTGTGGATGCAGGGAAACAGGTCGGAGGGACCCAACTGGGTTCCTCAACATTTATTTACCGCTTTTCATATATTTGATATATGATGTGTTATATCATCCGTTATTGATTCTATGTGTTTGGATGATGACCGATCATTTTGATTGGATATTTTTACACCGTAAGTGATACGAGAAAGTGAAAAAGGGAGATTTTCAAAATATATTTGAAATTAGATTATTTATATAAAAACAACGGATTTTATATATAAAGGGAAAAAGGGTTTATAAAGGAAAAATCATATTTGTAAAATCAAAATAAAGGAAAAATATTGGTAAACCAATGTAGAGGAAAAATATATTTGTAAATCAATATAAAGGAAATTATTGGAAGAAATAAGGAATAGGGAAATATTGCAAATCATTTGCAAATAAAAATATATGGAAAAGGGAAAATATTTGTAAATCATTTACAAATAAAATAGAAAGAGGAATATTTGTAAAACAATTACAAATAGAAATAATAAGAGAATATTTGTAAACATTTTCAAATGAAATAGGAAAAGAGATATTTATCTAGAAAATGAACTGAGTTATGGAAAGGGATTATTTATTTAGAAATTAAATAGAAAAATTAAGTACTTGAAAATGGATAGAAGTGTAATAAAGGAGAATTTTACGCTAGGAAGAATTTAGGCCCGTGCTTCGCACACGGGTAAACAGAATATGAATTCAAAGTGAGAATTTAAGAGAGATCTGTTTAAACAGATAAAGTGAGAAGATTAATTTATAAAATAAAGTCTTATAAATTAATTGAATTATTTATCATTGGATAAATAGAGTATATAAGTCAAGACTTATATAGAGAAGTAAAAATCGATTTCCACATCGATGTTTCAAACTGAATAGGGACGAAGGAGAATTTATCGAATAAGAGTTATTCGAAGTAAAGTCATCGAATATCAGTTTATTCGAAGGGAAATTTATCGAATATTAGTTATTCGAAAGAAGTTAATCCAATAGAGTTATATAGTTAGAGTTATACAGTAGAGTTAATCAGTTAGAGTTACTCAGTAGGGTTAATCGATTAGAGTCAAATCGAACTAGAAATTAAAACAGTAGTTATTTAAGATAAGTTATCAGTAAGTACGACTGCTAGCGTAATTCGCAGCGCTGCAGATAGCCTAAGGCGGACAGATGTTTCCTGAGGGAATCAGGCGTAACCATTGTGATCGCTGCGACCTAGAGTCGAGCAAATGGTGTCAGGTCAAATATTAGTTAATTGATAGAAGTAATTTAGTCGAGTTGGTTAAGCTAAGTTAGTCCAGTTGAACTGATCAAGTAAGTGGGTCAAAATGAGTAAATCAAACCGAGTTATCTGAACAAGGGTTAGTCCAGTAAGAGTTAAATAGAATATGAGTTAATTGAATAAGAGTTACAGCTTAGAGTTATCCGAGTATGAGTTAAAAATTTAGTTCGTTAGTTATTCGAGTTAGAAAATCAAAGTATTTATAAAGTCATTATAATTCGGATGCAGGGGATTATAACACCATTGTTATAATCAAGTGTTTTCCGTACGAGAAGCGGATTTGTAAATAAAATCCGAGAATGTCGTAAAGAAGTGTTAAAGATTTAGAAAGATGAACTTTGCCTATTTCGAAGTTAGAAATGTTGTTCAGTTAAGGTCTGAGAGGTAACTATACCCCAACTTGATTGACTTCGTTTTTAACTAAGAAAGGGTTAAGATTCGATGGTGAAAAGTGGTTAAGTGGAAACAAATGAAGGAGATTTGGCATAGTGATGTTTATTCGAACATCTGTTTAATCAAATGAAAGAGATTTGGAAATGTTTTTCCAAATGAGAAGCAGAATTGTTTTCTGAATATAGAAACAAGAGATGGAAATGTTTTCCAATGATAATGATATATATTTTCTAAATATAGTGAATAAGAAACATTAAACAACAGGAATAGGGAAATGAACGAATGAATGAAATGATGATTGTTCGATAGAATTTCCTTCGGGAAATAATATCGTTGTTTGCACACCGACTTGTTTTCATTTGATAGTTAAATCACCGACTATCAAAGTTTGGGCCATTTTAACGTTGTTAATATGGAGAGACCGGTTGGATTATTATCCAGAGAACCACTCCGTATTGGCATAAGCGTTGCGAATCAAGTATGTTGAATATATTGAAGATGGAGTAAAATGCAAGGGCTATCCTGTTTACAGAATAGTGCCTTCGGTTTGTCCAGTCCCAGGACAGACGTGAATGGACGAATGTCTGACAGAGTATATTCAAAAGATCGCGTAAGTTGATCTCTTCAAACGTACTTACGTTCGGTGGCGGAGGAATTCGTTTCTCTTAGCTGTATACCCGTGGTATTTTTGGTGAAATCAATTTGTGATTTGGCGGGTATGACGATGTGGCATTCAAAGTAATGGAGGTGTGATCTGTCAGAAGATACGTTATGACCTCAGGCCTCATCAACCGGGAAATGACAAAAATCGGGCAGGCAGCATGGCTAAGTCGGTCGCTCCGAAGTAGGATGTAAAATCACCTATCTAGAGAAATTCCTTTTGTTCTTAAATCTATCGATGCTGTCCCTTATCGGGAGACGGTTGCTGATCCCAACCTTTGGTGATATACATTCGATACACTCAAGCGAAATGAGTGGTCGGTCATGTGAGGGTCGGGTTGCAAGATGTTCTCGTTGAACCCAGTGTATTCGCCTCTAGAGATACACTATCGGTAGGTGGTCCCATACCTTGTCAAGTTGGAATCCAATATTCAATAAGCGCCCGCGGTTTTCGATTGTATACTATATATGTAGAGCGTGAGATGCAAGCGTTCTACTAGATTTTATTTACTTGTAATTAGACATTATTATAATATCAGATAAGATATGATTTCCAAAAATGATTTGGGTTATCGTAAGGTAAAAACCGTCCGTGTTTATGTGTGGATTGGTCTTACGATTATCTTTTCTTTTGAAAAGGATTTTGGAAAGTTAAACCAAATGATTTGAGTTTACTCACACCAGTCCCATGACTGACCCAGAGTTTATTTTGTTTTGGTTTCCCTAAACTCTTGGGTGCCCAAATTTGTACGGGCAGTCAAGTAGTCAGGATTTACAGGTGCTTGAAGAGCTGGAGCAGGAGGCTTCAGGATTTTATAGCTATTATTATTCCGCTGTGATGTTATATACTGTACTCTGATCATGGTATGTTATACAAATTCAGTTATGTATTTCAAAGTTATGTTATCTATTATATTTTATTCGTTCCGCTGTGAGATTCGTGTTACTCTGATGTTGTCAATGTGTTCTTTTTCTTCTTCTATTCTATTAGTTCTATCTTATCTATCCTTACCCTCTAATTTCTTTCATGGACTATCCGGTATTTCCGATGCTTGAATAGTCGACATTGGGTTATATGTCGGGTACTCAGGATCGTGAAACCCCCGGGTCGTTACAAAGAGAATCTTAAAATTGCGTATATCAGCGAAGAACTAGTTAGGACTACTAGGGAAAAATGGGTGAATGCTGTTGTGTTTTATGTTTATTGAAGAAAACCCTATTATAATTACTTGAAAGAATATATTGATAGAAATTGGGGCTTGAAGGGCAACTATAAACTATTTTCCAGAGATAACGGTTTCTTTGTCATTAAATGTGATCTTACTGAGGACTGCAATCATATTCTAGCTTCAGGTCCGTATTTTTATGATAAAAGATTGATTTTCATGAAGAAATATGAACCTGGAATCAGGCTTAATAAAAAATCTCTTAATACAATTCCAATATGGATTAAATTACCCAATCTTGATTTGGATTTCTGGTCGATTGAAGCAATTAGTAGGATTGTTTCAACTCTAGGTCATCCCTTAAAACTAGACAGTGTGACAGAGGATCAGACTTGAATTTCTTATGCAAGAGTTTTAGTTGAAGTTAATATAGAGTTTAAATTTCCAGATTCAGTTCCTATTCAATATTTTAATGGGGAAATTGTTTGGCAAAATATTCAATATGAGTGGACTCCTATTGCATGTTCTTATTGCAAAGTGTTTCGGCATTCTAATGTAACATGCAAATCGATTAAAATATGGATTCCAGAAGATAATTTAAAAACAAGTGTAAGAATGGATATTGTTGGGAACAATGACAGTCAGGTAAAACATATTTGTGGTGAAACAGGAGAGCAAAATATTAATCAAAGTGGAAAGACTGTTGCTGATGATATAGGAATTTATAGAGGTCAGTTAGAAAACAAAGTTATTTCTGGTGATTCTGTTCTTAAAGGGCAGTCTACAGACAGTGATATGAGAAATTCTGTTAATCAGTTTGATGGTGCTACCATAGAAGCTTTAGAAGGAATGAATGATAAAGGAGGTAAAGACAATAGAAATGCTGAAATTATGAAACAAACTTCTGGAAACTATGAAAATGATATAAATCAAATGAAAGAAGATCTTCAGTCTGAGTATAGTCAACAAGATACAGACTTTAGTGGTTTTCAGGATTCTCTTATGAATGTTTCAGACTACTTGTATAATAGTTTCAAAAAGAGAAGGCTAAAAAGTAGGATCAATAGCAGAAATAAAGGAGAAAGTAAAAGTTTGAGTAGCAAACCATTGGTGGAAGTTAATCCAGACTGGGTGAAGCTAGTTTCACAATATCAAACACGACCAAAAAATAGGAAAACGAAAGGGGAAGGTACATCTCTTGGTGGTGTCCGAAAAGGAGGAATTGTCAAAAAATAATTATACTTTCTGTTAGCTGTTTACGTTCAGTTTAGATCGAGATTTGGTAGCTGTAGACTCTGCAAGTGTGGTTGGTCAGAAGTATATGCTTAGATGCCTCTTGTCTTTGCCATATCTTGTGCAGGTGGAGCTTTGTTTTGTTGGATCCTTGGTTGATATGGTGTGTTCAGTTTGGTGGTTGGCACTGCTTGCTGTATGCAGATCTTGGTTTTGGTCTGCATGGTTTTTTATTTTGGTGCTTTAAGGCTTTAGCTTTGTGTCTCCTATTGTGTTGGCTAGTGTATTCTCTGTTTTTCTTTTGTAAGCTTTGCTGTGTCTTCGGATCGAGCCGGATTAGTTATTATGTTGTATAGTATTCATTTTTTAGGATGTTGTTGTATTTTGTTTCCAGCTCGATCCACTTTATGTAACTTTTTATTGTAATATAAGTACCGTTTCTTTCAAAAAAAAAACAATATTTTATTATCGAAGAATTGAAGTGTTTGGAAATCGATTGGTATCTAGTCGATCTAATTAACACGTAAAAATAGTGTTTTTGCAAATAGTCTCAAAATTCGACGAAACTAGTTTCATCGAGTTCAGAATATTGAAATGTAGCATAATGTCAAGTTTCGTGACAACTGGAGCTTCGGTGTGGTCGTGCGAGCTTAAAACGCTCGACGTGATTATAATTAAATATTATAATATAAATATCTAAAATTATTGCCTATAAATATTCTAACTCTTCCCCTTGAAACCTAATACCCATCTCTTCATCTTCTCTGTACAAATTTGTAGCCGCCAATCTTCATTATTTTTCAAGAAATTAAGTTATTCAAATATGTAGTCTCAGAAAGTGGTGGATGCATGTAACAACCCGTATTTTTTAAACCATATAAATTATTGAATTTAATATGATCTTCGAATATTATTATGGTTATAAATTAAATTTAATGATTTAATTATGTAATTCTATGATGTAAACTTAATCTAAATGTTTATGTAATGAAATTCTACTTATTTAAAAATAGTAACTTGTATTGATTGCAAATAAAATAATGATTTAGTTTATATTGATAAACATTGAAAGTTGAATTAAAATATTAAAATATTTGAATGAAATGGATTTGATTAATTTATAACTGAATATCGAATTAAATTTAGTTAATAATCAAAATTGGAATTCAAAATAAATTAAATTTGATTTATAAAGTTAATTTGAATTCTGATTGATTTTAATTAAATTAATATACCTTTGAATTAAATTTAAAAGTGAACAAACGAAAACTGAATATAATATATATTAATACGTGTTCAAATGGTCATTTCAAAAATGATCTCGGAATTCGATGAAATCAATTTCATTGGATCAGGAATTGTAAAGTATTGTAAGTTTTCAAGTTTCATGTCAATTAGAGTGAGTTTTTATTTAATCATGCGCGATATAAACATTTATTGATTAACAATTTGAGATTTAAATAGCAATTTTTTTTCAAACGATCTCAGATTTCGACGAAATCTATTTCATCGAGTTCTGAATATTGAAATACAGCAAAGTGTCAAATTTCATGACGACCGAAGCTTTTATGGGATGGTATGAAATATAAAAGCCATAATATAAAACGTATAAATAAAAAATCTAATAAACCTTATAAAATATTGCTTATAAAAAATAGCTACGTTCACTCCTAATCCATCCACGTCTTATTTCCTGTAACCAAATTTAACAAGGCGCCATGTTTTTTTTTTCCTTTCCATGTTCCAGAAATAGAATAAAATTCAATTCTTTATGAAATCAAGTGAATTCAGATTCGATGAACTCCTGAAAGCAAGAGCTTCGATCCATGTTTTATTTGGAGGGTGCGGCATCTTTTGTAGGTTCCACTTTTTTTATATAGTAAAGAATTTATGACTAGGGTTGGGATTTATAATTTATTTAGAGATCTATCCACGATTTGATTATAATATTTGGATTCATGGAATTGAATAACATCTTGTATGCGATTTTGGTGGAATTCGAGGAGAAAAGCTCCAAAGTGCAAAGCAATGAAAAAACATGTTTTTTTTATTTGGAAAAAATATATTAAAATTTGGAGGATCCAACCTAACTACCCATTCCAAAACCAAATCCAAGAAAAAACCTAACTCCACTTGATCGTGGAAACGAAATACGCAGTCAAAATTGAAAAATAAATAACAACCCTCCTTTCCTCCTGATCTTGCCTGCCAGCCATGGAGTTCGCCTGCCTACGCCAGAATCTTCCGTTGCTGCGCCTGCACTTTTAGTACCTGCGCCTGCTCCAACTTTTGACCTTACTTGCCGTTGACGCTTCTCTACCCCGGCCATTAACCTTGAGCTTCTATATCTCAGTGATATGTCTTCTTTTTAGCTTTAACTTTAATTTATTTAAGTTTATAGTTTAATAATATGAAAACTGATTTGTTTTGGGTATTATTATTGACACTCACTTTTTGGTTAAGGGATGACACAAATTTTTAATTTTAAAATTTTGTTAAGGGGAGTGCACTATAGACTAAACCCCCCTTAACATTATATTATAGTAAGACAAAATTACCCTTAACCTAAATAAAGTTACTATAGTAATTACATCGGATGCTGTAACAGTAATAAAACAACAATGGCTGCAGTAAACCCTAATTATGGGATAGATGATGAAGATGAGGTAAATTGCACCCAAAAAGGTGTATTATATGCGGATGATGAAGAGCAATTTGGTAATGACAAGGTTTGTTTTTGATTTTGCATATACAGTCATCGATTTGAAGAAGAAGCACATCGTGTAAAATTCGGACATGATTCACCATGTTTATACCGAACAATCATTATAAAGATATACAAATCATGACCGTTTGCAGTGTGAAAACACGGTAAAGTATTACCAGTTTTATCAAGTACAAACTACGGTTTGATATAGAGATAGAAAAAACGTTAAAGAGCCACCGTGTTTATTAGTTTTACACGGTATAATATTATCGTTTGTACGGTTTTGTGCTACTAATGTTAGCATGCATGTTTGGCACCAAACAATGGTTTTTTAATCGACAGGGAGATACCATTTTAAGTTTATTTGTATGAATATTTGTTAATGTGTTTTCGTTGTGGTGTGTAAATAATATTCAGATGTTTTACAGATTGATGCAAATGCTTTCCTAGACGAAGTATATGAGGAGGATGCCTTTGTTATTGATAAGTCCTATGATAGGGACGACGTCAATGTTAATGAGAAGGGTTGTCGGTTGGAAAATGATGACATCAACGATCTTTCACATGAGGAAGTGTACTATTGTCTTGCGTGTACCCCAATTTAACTTCCCATTTCACCACCGATAAGGTTTGAGAAATTGTTTTATGTTTTTCATTAAGTATGTTACTCTAATCGTAGTATCTTGTTTATTGATGCAGTTGTTGGATTCCAAAGAGGACGTACACAAATGGTGCATGGATCGTGGACTTGATGTGCATTGTGTCATTGTTATGAAAAGAAGTAAAACAAAAAATCTCTTAGATTATGGAAAAGGCTCATGGATGTTGCTTGCCTGTGAAAGAAGTGGAAGGTACATTTATCATAAGGCCAAGAAGCATGTCCCGAAAACCCAAAAGAAAAGGCGTAGAACGGGAAGTAGAAAATGTGTTTGTCCATTTGAATTAAGAACACAATGTCTAGATGATGGAAAGTGGACTTTGAAAGTTAAAAACGGATGTCACAATCACAGTCTTCCTGTTGTTTTCACCGGGCATCCGTATGTTTGCGATTAAAAGACAATGAAGTAAAGACCATAGAAACAATGACGAATAGTGGCATTAGGTCGCAGAATATTCTAACTGCTCTAAAACTTGAAAACCCAGAAAATAAATCTATAATCAGAAATGTGTACAATACTAAAGTGAAGTTTAAACTTCACAATACAGAAGGTAGATCGATTATGCAACAGTTTATGAAGTTGGGATGTAGTCACCACTATTATGTGCACAATAGAGTCGATGGTATGACAAATGAAGTTACTGATTTGTTCTTCAATCATCTGAAATGTGTTCTACTTGCGCAATATTTTTATCAAATTTTGTTTTTGGATTGCACTTTCAAGACAAATAAGCACAAGTTGTCGTATTTTCATATGGCGTCGTAAACATCAACGGGCGCATCCTTCATTGTTGCCCTAGCTTTTATTAGTCGGGAGACCACTGAGTCATATATATGGGCTTTGAAGTGTGTTCGAAATTATTATCGAGAAAAAGAATTTCCAAGTGTTATCATAACAGATGCAGAAATTTCTCTTAGCAATGCAGTGGCCACAGTTTTTTCAGTAGCTCGTCATATTCTTTGTGCGTGGCATATTTCAAAAAACGTTCAAGCAAATTGCAAACCAAATTTCATAAAAAAGAAATGAATAATGATTGGGGATAGAGAGACCATAGTAGAAGATGAGGAAGAAAAAAAAGAGTATGAATTATTTTGGGTGGGTTGAACAAATGTGATTAGTCCGCTGTCTGAAGAAGAGTATCATCAGAACCTAAATTGTTTTCGTGAAGCATGGTGGGAGAAGCAAAAAAAGTCGGTGAACTATGTGTTGAAGAGCTGGTTGAACAAGTATAAGGAGATGTTTGTGTTGGCTTGGGTAAATGAAGTAAAGCACTTTGATATTGTATCAACTAGTGTAGTTGAAAGTTCGCACCATCGTCTCAAACTGTATTTTGATTCAGCTGCAGATAGTTTTGTTCAGTGTTGGACTAGCGCGCATCTCTGCTGTGAAAATGAATTATTAGCAATCGAACATGCATTTGAACGAGTTCATCAAAGTCACTATATGGTTTTCGAGATGAGCCAATGTTTAAAGAGTTGTTGGGATTTGTTTCTCACAAAGCACTTGATTTATTGCAAACCGAACAATGTAGCATTCCAAATAGTGGCATGAGTATTCAGACTTGCGACTGTTTTTATGGAAAGTTAATGATCTGCCTTACGCACATATGCTAGTAGACTTTAGACATTCATACGGTTACTTACCCCTCAGTGCTATAGACTGTTATTGAAAACAGTTGTCATGTATTCCGCGCACACCGAATCGGTCAACTCTTGATTTTATGGACTTGCCTGAATTTCATGCGTTGAAACGTAGGTATGACAAGGCTACTGACAATATGAGGATTGATATTCAACAAGGTATGAAACTGTCATCCTTCCCTCCTACTGCGAACATTAAAGAACCTCCCATGGCGACTATAAAAAAGGACGACCATCTAAAAAGGAAAAGTCGACTAAATGAGATCCTTCTTACTTTGAGCATGTTGACGCTGCATGGTCGTAATGGGATACGTAGATAGCTCGCATTTTGTTGGCGTTAATTTGAAGAATGAATCGCCTTTACCTAATACTCCTCCGTTCTCATACTTTTACCGAATTTTCAATATCAATTCGCAGGATTGGATCATAACACATGCGGAGAGAGAATTTCCCACTTCTTGCCTAGTGAAGAAGATGGACATGTTGACGAAAACAACTACTTTGTTGAGTTAAGTTAATGTCGAATACTTGCATATGTACGTATTTCAGTGCTAATGTAATAGAATCCTGAAATTTTATTGCAACTGTTTGATTTTGTGGCTCATCTGGGTTACACTTGTGAGGCAATGCAGTTAGATTTTGTGTTTACTTTTATTTCACTTCTGGAGTTCAAGTTTTTCGCTATTATATTTAAAGTTTTGTGACACTTATGCACTTCACTGCTGAGATAATGCACTTCAATTTTAAGCCAAATATGAAATGATAAAATATCATCATTGTATAGTTATAAACACGTAAAACTATTGCCTCCAAAAAAAATTTGTATAAAGTTGCATGTACATAATAGTTTATGAAAATAAATAACCGTTTTATTTAAGTAAAAATGGTAAGCACCAACTGTATTAAAAATAAACAAATTCCAAAGTACAAGACGGTGAACAAATACCAAATAATATTACTAAATACGGTGAATACATGCCGTCTGAAATAAAAATTTGTAAGTATTTCCTACCCAAGACTTTGTGAAGTTGATAAGCCATTTTTATTGGATAAACACAAGAAAGTACCACCATATAAAAAGTTAGAGAAAAATTGAATAACAAAAACGGTGGTACAGTACCATTTTTATTTGAAATATACGGTTCTATCTCGCCGCCCGAACGAAAACTTTCAAAATAAGTCTTCCCGAGAATTTTCGAACTACAATGACCGTATTAAAAAATTATAAACGGTGCGTAATCACCATTTATTGCTTTACATGAAACCTCAAAACTTATATACGGTGGGTTAAAGACGTTTTAATTTTAAAAAATCGGTGGAGAATCATCGTCTGCACATGTTTGTTGACAATATTATAAGTTGAGATATTTTGGATCAAACAAACCGATTTTCTCTAAGTAAAACGATCATCTGAAACCGTGTAGCAAATTATAGGATTTATAACTTTCAGATTTTTCGTAATAGTATGACCGTATTAAAAAACCATAAACGGTTCGTAATCACCGTTTATTGCTTTACATTAAACCTCAAAACTTATATACTGTGGGATGAAGCCATTTTATTTTACATAAATCGGTGGTGACTCGCCGTCTGCATATCTTTATTAAATAGATTATAACCTGAGATATTTCGGATCACACGCACCGAATTTCTGTAAGTAAAACGGTATTTTGTAATCGTGTAGCAAATTTTAGGACCTATAGCTTTCAGAACGATGACCACATATTGTTTTTGAATCTTAAAAACGACAGATTCTTTTCGTTTTCAACTTAAAAGTTGATTACTTCTTACAAACAAACCATATTTTCAGGCATCTTCCGTCATATAAATAATTGAAACTTGTACATGCACCTTCGATCATACAAATAATTGAAACTTGTACATGCATCTTCCATAATACAAATAAATGAAACTTGTACATGCATATTCGATCATACAAATAAATGAAACTTGTACATGCATCTTCCATCATACAATTAATTCAAACTCACTCATAAACCATATCATATATTACCCTTCCTTCCAAAGTACCCATGACACAGTAATGGCAAAAGCAAGTCATCAACCAAAATACATAAATAAGTCACTAACATACAGTACTGAACAAAACATGCACCAATTATTATAGCAGTGACATAATTTAAACTGTTAACCAAAAAAATACTTAATGCTACCAAGTTAAACTATTTTTCCTTGCTCCACATTTCTTCTTGGTTGCAGCCTTCTTCCCTTTCCTTTGTTTACCTCGAGCTATCGTAGCCTCAACAATCTCATCATCTTCATCGGCTACCAAGTTTCTCTCCATACAGAGCAGACGGTTCTGGGTCCCCTATTCGCTCTATCAATTCCAAAGCTTTAGCAACTGTCTTACTACGTCTACATGAGCAGATTGTATCGGCAACTAGTCTAAGCCGACATTTCTGAAATTCAAGTGTCCTTTAGTATAAAAAACAATCAATAACATTTATTTCAATTAACAAATAAAACAAACTTACAACACGGATGAGTAGTGACTTCTCCTCGGTCTCATTCGCAGGCTCAGTTATTCTTCTTGATGGATTTACAACAATCGGATAAGAAGCTTGTTGATACCACTGTATATAGTTTTCCTCACAGTCCCAGGGGTTAACCACCTGCTTTGACGTTACGCTTTCATTCAGCAGGTGATTTTCCCATTCAGCTCAAACAAAATCCCTGACATTAAAGTAAGTGGCTTTGAAACCTCTACTAGACGACTTGTACTTCTTCTTGTTAAGCGTGAAGGGATTAGTGGGGATGGGTTGAAAAAAATCCAAACTGGCGCAGAAATCTTTGGGGTAGGTACAATTCTTTGGTTTCAAAACAAATAACAGGGCCTTTATACAACGAACATTGATGAAATGAACACAGCTCACGTTTATCTCTAAAGCAATCCCAAATAATATCATTGCACTTCAAATCATCAATCCTCTCTCTTAGTGTGATCAAATTAGATGCTAACTGCGAACTCTTGTTCTTTGCAAAGTAGAATGCGACTCTAATTTCTCCGTCGGGTATACCCATAGCACGATTATGTCATCGAAGAACCGGGAAATGCTCAAATATCCACACCTGCATTAAGGTACATCATGTATATGCATATAATAAGACTACACTATTTACATATAGTTACAATACAATGGTAGCAAAAAAATTCTTCGAATTTACCTGTAGTAAGGTCATGCAACCAGTCATTTGATGAACATCGCTTCGAGTTGTTATACCAAGATTACGTAATAACCAACTCAAACATGCAGTGGCCCAAGAATATGAACCCACCTTGTTTAAATTCTTCAAACACTGCAGAAAATGAACTCACACTTTATTCCTGGATTTGTCACAACAAACTAAACTACCAATTGTGTACAAAAGATATGTTGCATCTTTCATTCTTCAGTATCAGTCTCCTTTGAACCCTCAAACGTACTTCGTAGCCATTCAAATCTAATATTTTATCGCCTCTTAATACTTCAATAGCAATTGGTCTATCAACACCACGACAGTCTTCAAGTAATTTTTACACATCTTCATAACTTATACCCCTCGAGCCACCAAAAGAACCAGTAACCGCTCTTCCTTCCACTGGAAGGCCAGTTATGTGCACTACTTCATCAATCGTTATCCCCAACTCACCAAATGGAAGGTGAAATGTGTTTTCTCCGGATAAAATCTTTTAACGAATGCATTGATTATGACTTTGTTTAGTATCTCATGAGCATGTAGCACTAGCTTATGGAATCCCGACTGAGCTACAACCTCCTTAACAAAAGAACATTTTTTTCTATAATCCCACAATCGTTGCGTACCAACATAGTATGGACTCTCACCAGTCTGACTTCACCTCAAGGTTTCTATATGGTATGTACATAAATATATTATATATTTATAAACAGATAACAGTACACGCGTAGTCATAAATATAAATAAAATCTATGAAATAACATAAGAAAAACTTATAGTAGAGTTCCGTATTTTATGAGCAATGTGATCATTGAATGCAAACAACATTGTCCGTTCATCTTCAGTTGTGGATGATTCTGGTTCTTTCCGCTTTTGCTTGGCTTTAATTGTACTTTTTTCTTTTCCACATGTTCCACCTCTTTCGCTCCTATCCTTCCTTCCTCAGTATCACATTCCTCACTACCACTTCCATTCCCACTATTTTCAGACTCAGATTCTTCATAAGAAACTTGTTTCATACGTCTCTTACCCTCTCGTACATGTGCCACTGTGGCGTCCCCTTCTTTATCTGCTTCCTCCTCAACTACATCGCTTTGCAAAACTTCAACATATCATTCTTCACGCTCACTATAGTCTCCGTTGCTATCTTCTCCATCATCGTATTCTTCATGCTCACTACCACCTTTGTTGCTCTCTTCTCTGTTGTCGTCTTCTTTATGTTCACTACCAACTTTGTTGACCTCTTCTCTGTCATCGTCTTGTTCATGATCACTACCACCTTTGTTACCCTCTTCTCTTTCATCGTCTCATTCATGATCACCACGACATGTGTTTCCCTCCTCTTTGTCAACATCTTCTTCGTGTACGCCGACATTTGCTTCTTCATGGCCACTATGATCACTACTTTTTTCATCTCCATCGGAACTACCACCTTCGTTGACCTCTTCTCTATCACATGATCTATGCTCAGAGTTAATAGCTTTAGATTCAGGTGCTTTCCTTTTCTTTTGCTCTTCCAATATGCGTTGCCTTTCCTTAGCAAGTTTCTGCCTACTAGAAGTAGTAGGCAGTACACGACCAGACATAGACGAAGTCGGGTTCCTGCAATCTATCACGTAAACAATTTAGTTATACACCATCAACAAAGTACGACAACATATAACCTACTTTACTAGTATAAGAGGGTACAGGGCCACTGTTTAAACATCATGTAAAATCCAATGTATAATCCAAATTTCGACAACAAGTAACCTAATTTATATACACAAAGACAAGCCACTATCGTATGCATACGTACTTAAATCCCAAAACATAGAATCCTTTTTCAACCATAAGTCGACATCGATCAACCGTTTTTAATACCTATATTAGGCCAACACAAACCAAAACCAAGTACAAACACTTTGAAGAAATAAAAATTATATATGGCAAACGGAAGCCAATTTTGAATGATACAAATGGTGACAAGATGCCGAATACTATAAGGGACATGCTTTCATATTGCACAAGATTTATATACCCAAAAACGTTACCTACCAACCGTATTTTCTGCAAATCTAACAAAATCCCCCACAGTTTTGCTCTACTTCCCCACCAAACTCTACTAGATGCAAACCCATTGCTCATAATTGGTAACCCCTACCGTACCATACATCTACTAATACCAAGTGAAATTAACAATAACCTACTGCAAACATACCTCTTTGCCACGACTTCCTCTTTGGCAATGGACTTCGTCGTCTTCCTCTCGGTAAGCTTGAATCGAACCATGTTTAATGCCAAATCAGATATGATCGTGAGCTTTGAAGAAGGGAAGATGGATTTTTTGGGGGAAGAGCGAGTAGAATAGAGAGCGCAAGCTTTGAAAATTGTGAGTGATTGGAAAACTAAACGTTACAGTAGGGATATTTTTGTCCCTTAAAATTAGTGCTTGTGTTTCCCTTTAACATAAACATATTTGACGGGTGTGTACTTAAAACTTATCATCTCTTAACCAAAAAGGGAGTGTCAATAACAATACCCTTTATTTTAAATTTGCTTGAAAATTTAAATTTGATTTGTTTTAAATGTAAATTTTACAAACTAAAATCAATTTAAGTGAATTTTGTAATTTAAAAATTAAGTAATTTTTTTTTTGAATTTTGTAATTCTATTTAAGTAAAATTAACTGAATTTTGTAATTTAAAAATATTTGATAGTATATTTTTCTGAATCAATATTATTTACAATTTGAATTGAAAAGTGTTTTATCGAATTAACTGTTAAAAGTGGCTTTTGAAAAAGCAAATCAGATGCATGTAAAAATCAAAATAAAAGTACATTAAGATCTTAATTGAATAGAAGTTTGAATTCTAGTACAACTTATGAGACCACATTGAACTGGAAAGTTGATTTTGTTTGTGTGTGTGTTTTTGGTTGGGGGGGGGGGTGTTGGTAAACGAACGAGGACCTGGACACTCTCTTCTCTTTTTATGTATGCACACACGTATGCGCTCCCCCCTCCCTCCTCCGGCGTGTATCTTATTCCTCATAACAAGTCTATATAATTTGATATTATCATTGACCAAACACTATCTCTTTTTCTATCTAAGCCTCCCTCACGTAGGTTTTTTACCGAGGCATTTTATCAATTTTCAAAAATAAAAAAGTGTATGTGTATGTGTGTATTTGAGTATTTCTATGTGTATGTGTATATACATATATGTATGTGTATTGTGAAGTGGATATCTAATTACCAGCCATGTTGGTTTAAATGTGAGTCTTAGATGATTATCTTGTTACTAAACCTTGAATTATGAGTATTTATAAACTTATATGTTGTTTTTATAATTTGTTGAGTACCATTCCACGTTCAACTACACCTCGCTTTCGTTGCACCTCAAGTCCTATTGACTCCAACCACATGTTATGAGTTAAATATATATATTATTTTTCCTCTCGCTTGAAGAGAGAAGATATATTATCAAAATCGGAATACGTGTGTAGCGGATCCTTACCTAAACATATATGTGTGTGTGTGTGTGTGATGATACAAGAAATAATCAGTTCTTTATGTATTGACTACCATAATCATCTTTTAAAATTAGTCATTCCATATTCCTGCATTACCCTCCTGCATGTAGTAGCACAACAATTTAATATTGTATTGTTGTCTACTAACTGTTAACTGATAATTACAAGGTTATCCTGATAATTCCATATTCTACTAACTGTTAACTGATACATTAATGTTATCCCGATTTCCGTCCATGTTTTTTTTATTAAAAAAAGCACACACACGAAAAACAACCAAGCCGTTATTCTCAAACAAGTTGAGATCGACTAGAGATGGAATCCGAAACCAAATGATAAAGTTATCTTAAAGCTAATCATAATATTAAGAGATTTAAGTTAAAAATAGATATAGAAATAAAATAAAATAATGAAACAAATAATAATAGTAATAATAAAAAGTAAAAAAATCAAGATGATTGTAGTAATAATAATAATAATAATAATAATAATAATAATATTAATAACGATGCAAAGAATAATAGGTATCAAAGACCAATACTACGCCTTATGTTATGTTCGCCCTAAAATACTATAGCGCTATCTCTAAACTAGCCCTAAGTGCATGGTTTTGATATATGAATCGCCAACTTCCTCGCACTTCTGTTCGACACCAGGTTTTAAGATATATTCCAATTTCTTAAGTCCTTTTTTTTAACTATTATCTCATGTCATTCTTGGTCGGCCTCTACATTTTTTTGAACATTCGATGCGACTTATAATTTCAACTCGCACATGCATCTTAGGAGTCCTCCCTTCGAGATATTCATACCATCTTAAGCGGTGTTGGACCAACATCTCTTTAATTAGTGCAACTTCAAGTTGTCACTTTATATCATCGTTTCTAATTCAGTCTCGTCTTGCATGTCCAATGCAGCATGCACATCTCTGCTACACTTATCTTCTGAATGTGTTGTCTTTTAGTAGGCCAACTTTCTGCACTATAAAACATCACAGACTTGATTGCTGTTATGTAGAATTTTCCTTTAAGCTTTTGTGAGATTTTCCTACCACATAATGTTAGACACTAGTCGTTATTTTATCCATCCCGTTTGAATTCTAAAATTAACATCTTTATCAATCTCACCATCAAATTTCAACATTGATCCTAAATATCGAAAGGATTCCTTCTTGAGCAACATTTGTCCGACCAAGGCAACATCTGCATTCTCTGACCTAACTCACACTTATATACATTTTTTTAGTTCTGCTAAGCTTGAAATCCTTCGATTCTAAAGTCTGCTTCCACAACTTCAATTGTCTATTAACCTCTATCATATTATCAACAATCAACACATCACCAACAAAGAGAATACACAAAGTAATCTCATCTTGTATACTTTTTGTGACCCCATCCAATGCTAAGCCAAAAATGTAGGAATTTAAAGCCAACCCTTGATGTGATTTTATGTCAATGGAAAAGTCACTTGTCTCACCATTGCATGCTCTGACGTTAGTCTCAACATCATTGTACATATCCTTGTAAGAGTTAATGTACTTGGTTGGGACCTTCTTTTAAGAGCCCACCACATTTTTTTTGGGTACTTTGTCACAAGCTTTCTCTAGAAAATTGTCTCTATGGTCGATAAATCTCTCCTTAAGTTACATTATCTAGAAAATCGTGTCTGTGGTCGATCTTCCAAGTATGAAATCATATTGTTTATTTTGAAACACTTGTCATCCTTCTCAATTGATGGCGGCGGACTTTCTCCCAAAACTTTGTTGTTTGACTCATAAGCTTGATTCGTCTATAGTTTGTGCGACTTTAAATATTACATATATTCTTAAAGATTAGAACTAAAGTGTTTCTTCTTATCTCATCTGACATTCTGTTTGATTTGGAGATATTATTGAACAACTTAGTTAGCCATGGTATCCCTGCATATGCAAGGCATCATTTCAACATCTTAATGAGGATGTCCTTAGGCGCTAACGACTTATTTGTTTTCATATGTTTCAGCGCTTCCTTTATCTCAGTCTTTTAAATTTTACAAACAAAATGTCTACTGGTATCATCAAATGAGTCATCCAACTCGATTGTGGTACTATCATCTACTTGTACAACTTATCAAAGTATTATGTCCATGTAATTTTTTATCTCATCTCCTTGACCCCCCCCCCCTCTCCAAAGAAAAATGAAATAAGTTAATACGGTGCAAATTTTTTGTTTAGAAAATATATTTAAAGCCATATAACATAGCATCATTTGAAAAAAGATCTCTTACATTGGTTAAGTTGACTTCTTGGGGATGGAAACGTGTAGGGAATTCAATACCAAATAACTTGATTTGGAGGTTCTCAGCATTTAAAAGTTGACACAGAAGCATGTTAAGTCAGGAGTGGTTGTTTTCGAATTTTGTTTCTAACATTGTTTGGTTTTAGTTTACAAGTTGATTTAGGATTTTGCTGACATGCCATTGATTTATGTTCATGCTTTATATTCAACGAAAATGGAATGCAAAGTCCATGTAAGGTACCGCCACAAATTGCTCAACTTTGTGCTTATAGTTTTCAACTTGGACTGGGATTTGTATAGCCATAAGCTTTTAGTGTTCATATAATTTAAACTTTAATAAGAAAGTGCAAGCACCTATGTCAAATCTTGATGATTATTATTTTAATCTATGGAACTGTTAATTAGGCATCATAGTATCCATAAAAATCAGTTGGGATTGAATAACGTCTGCATGTTTGGTCATTTTGCAATCTGAAATCCTGTTGTTTCCGATGTTGGGTTCGTCTATTATATAGCATACTATACACACGATAGATGTGATGCTGTGTTATTTGTGTTTTTGTTGGTAAATTTTCTACAATAACCTTTCCTGTGCTAATACCTATTTTTTTTTAAAAATATATATTTTTTAGGACTAGCATGTTAAAGCGCCTTCATTTAATCTCATCTTACGTCATCTACGACGAAGGTTTAATTGACATGTAGGAAGACAACCCCAACTCGAAGAGCTTGATATCACATTCGGAGCTTATTCAGATGATATATTTAAAGAAATAGACAAAGCATGCCCGAATCTTAGGCGCTTCCGATGTAACCAAAAAGGGAGGAGATACAATCGATCTGACTATGATCAAAATGCATATTGTTAAATTTGGTGATACAAAATCACAAATTGATTGGAACAAATTTGCAAAGAATGGAAAGTAAATATTTTTATAATGGGAATGCATTGATTGCATTTGATGAGGTGGTAGAGAAATAAATGAAGGGATTAATTTCTTCCATCTATGCTAAAGAAACGGATTGATTTACTTCCTATGTTTGCACATTTGTTGTTATGGTAATTTGCCTCCATTATATTATTACCATATGTTGGTAATTTAATTGATGACTCACATAGATTTGCACTGGCTATATATTTAGGGGTAGACTTTAGTGTAAACCCTTCCTGGCCTGGAGCCAGTGATCCCCAATGGTGTCTCTTCTTGTTAAACCTGATTGAGGTTTGGATATGTAAACTCTTATTTTGTAATCTCTTGTAATTCTCTCATGTGGAATAAAATCTCTCTGTGTTGGACTGGACGTACACTATCTCGAGGATAGTGGAACCAGTATAAATAGTGCCTCTTTGTTTCTCTGCTATAGTTATTTACTATTTTGTTGATGTAATAGAATAATTGCTATCAGATTAGATTGATGTTCAATTGGCAAATCTAGATCCTGCTTATTGTTCTTCCGCAAAGGCGCAATTTTGCATAACACATATGACATAACTGACAACATGCCTGAGCTACGTATCCTCCAACTTGTAGGCAACACTCTCACAAACAAAGGCCTTGCTCAAATTCTTAGCAAGTGCAAACATCTTGAAAGTCTAGATATTCGTTGTTGTTTCTGCGTTGATGTGAATGATGAAATCAAAGCTAAAGCAGAAGGATTGAAAGAGTTTAGACTTCCTCTCGACTCTGTTATGAGGCTATGAAGATGATGCACTATAGCTTGTATGATGGCCCTTGTCTTACTTATGAGCCTATTATGGAGGACCTTCGTAATCAGTAGGCACTTTACTTTACGTCACTTTCTGTTAAAGACTTGTTATGCTATGGATAGATATGATTTTTATGGTTTTCTGTGTTTGTACATTTCAACAATGTCTTGTCTGTTGGAGGTTAGTTGCAAATGCATGTAATTCATGTTTCTAATCATGAAGAATTTGCACCAACGGAGTTTCACGGAATCATTAGATGTTTTAATATTATTGTTGGAAAATATATAAAATGTGGGGAACTGATTGTGAAAAGCATATTTCACTAGGATTTTGAATTTAAGTAGAACGAAAGTATTAATTGGGCTGAAATTGTTGTGGAGCAAATTAATTGAATTCAATTTGATTTGGTTCAATTTGGCAATTTTTACCTTAAAACCAACTGTTTTGATCAAATGCTCTGCCCTGTTTACTAACCAGTAACTTTTATTTGGCAAGAGTGTGAATATAGATGAATATTTTTGACGCAACGGATTAAACAACGTGAAGATTAAACCCACTCAACGGAGCAAGTTTGGTAAAAAAAATTATTTTTTTACGTCTATTTTTCTATAAAATAAGAAGATTAAACCAGTCGTCAATATACAAAAATTTACATTTGTAGACATGTTTTAGCTATAAACAAAAAATAGGTTTATAAATTATAAAATAGCCGATGGATATAAATACTGAAAGAGTGAAGAAGGCTGAAAAAATATCTTACAATGCTTAAGCAAAATAGAACTATACGAATAAGATTGAAAATACTGTAAAAATTAACTAACATAAAACTTATAAAAGCTATAAGAAAAAGTCAGAAAAACCAACAACCATTAAAATCCTATTTTCTAATTTACATAAAATCTAAATAATTACACATTCACCCGTGTTTCATAGCATTCCTTCATGGCCTCTGTATATTCCGCCTCCAAAAGATGTATTTATATGTGTTAACCGACTTTTTGGTCTGGTTCCCAAAAGTACACAGGACACGCTCGACTCAACACATCGCGTGGAACTAAAGCCGAAAAGAACGCTTAGGAGCGAAGGAAACAGGATGAAGAGGGATCGCACCAACAGAGACCTCGCGACACCCCAAACACCTATTCATGCAGCCCTCGCGCGCCTCATGAAGCGAACTTCGTACCCCCGGAAGGTGCGGATTTCGCACCCCTCGGGGGTGCGAAATTCGCATCCAATAGGGTGCAAAATACCTGTAACAACCCGGAATTTTGGAACCAATTTAAATTTTTTATTTTGGCTATTTTATTTAATTTAAATAGTTAAAATAATTTATTTTAAATAAAAACGGTTAAAAATTTATTTAAATCGAAGTTAGAACGAATATATTTATTTTAATTTTAAAAGGAGTTAGAAATTGCACGGCAGTTTGAAAATTTGAATTTGAACTTTGACTGAATGTACATGATACAAAATAAATCAGATTTTAGTGGAACCAAAAATATTAGAATCTATTTAAAAATATCTTTCCAACGAATCTGAAAAATTGAAATTTCATAGGGGGAATCAAAAGTTAGGGCCAGTTGAATATTCAAAATAGTCGTTGTGGAATTTAATATAATATATAGCCCATATAAATAGTCATTTTTCAAACGACCTTCGTTTTCGACGAAACCACCCTAGTTGGATTCGGAATGTCAAATTATTGCTAGATTCCAATTTTCATAATTTTTGGAATTAATATGTGGGCACAGTAAATATAAATGTGTTTTGTCAATTTTAGTCAAATTTAATCGACTTGAAAATGGTCATTTTTCAAACGGTCTCCAAATTCGACGAAATTAATTTTTTTAGGACCATATCGTCAAAACATAACTAGATTTATTTTTCGGGAATTTTTGGAGTCCGTATGTGGCCCCGGTAAATTTAAATGTATGTTCAAATTAAATAATTAAATGATTTATATTTTAATTTGAAGAAACATGCTCAAAAAGATCGAATGGGCTAATGAGAACTAGCCAATTGTGCCCGGAATGGGGGTATTTAGCTTGAGGCGTCAGTCGTTGGGCCTCGTTTGGAGTCTGAATCGATAAGCAAGTTATAATAGAATTAAAAATTAAATAATATATTAAAATAGGCCATAAAAAAAGGCCTTCACTCAAACACTAATTCCCCAAACAGTACTAGCCGCCATCCCCTTTCTTCAATGGTCGATATCTTCCAACTTCCTTCCCTCTTTTTCTCTCCATACATACGCTGATTTCTAAAACCTTCGAAGACAAAAACGAAGCCCTCTCCGAGCTCGACCACATCAACGGTCATGATCGGCTATAATTGGCCGTGGTGCTCGAATTTGGGGATGAAAGCCGTCGACTTTGGGGTGGATTTTCTGAGCATGGAGGGCGGCGAGTTCAACTAGATCGCCGGCGTGGGGAGGTGTTTCCAAGGCAGAGAGGATGGTCATCGTTGATCGGCGCCGGGAGGCTTTGGGGGTGGTGCGATGTGAAGATGAGCATCAGAATGTTAGGTTCGTTTTTTTTTACAGTAAAAGGAACGAGGGAGATGAGAGGTTAAGGTATTTTTTGATTATTAAATTATTAATTAATTATCTAACTATGTAATTAAAACTTTAAAAGACCATAATTTTGTCATACAGAAACGAAATCGAACGATTCCGGATCCATTGGAATCGTAAATTCGAGATCTACATGATGGAACAGTCTGAAACAGATTTGGAGCTAATTGCAAATTAAGAAGGAATAAAAACCCAATGTGAGATTTCTGAATTTAAAGTAAAATTTATTATTGATTGTGGTGTGAATTTCATATATGCGTTGTATAAAATTGAGATTGACTGATTGATTGTGGTTGTGATGATTTGGTGAATTATATTCATGTAAAATAAAAATAACATTTTGTTAGACAATGTTATGTCAAAATAAAAATAACATTTTGTTAGACAATGTTATGTCAAAATGAAAATAACATTTTGATTAGAAAATGTCAAGTGGAACAAAATATTCATTTTTGTTAAATAGAAAAGTGTTGAAACAAAATATTCATTTTTGTTAAATACAAAAGTGTTGAAACAAAATATTCATTTTTGTCAAATAGAAAATTGTTGAAACAAAATATTCATTTTTGTTAAATAGAAAAGTGTTGAAACAAAATATTCATTTTTGTTAAATAGAAAAGTGTTGAAACAAAATATTCATTTTTGTTAAATAGAAAAGTGTTAAAAAAATTATATTTTTGTCAAATAGATTAGTGTTAAAACAAAAACAAAGTTGTCTTTAAATTTATCATTAGAAATGTAGACAATGTTATGACAAATAAACGTTCTTTTTATTTGACACTAGAAATGTAGACAAGGTTATGAAAATAAAAACCATCTTTTTATCTGTCATATATGAACATTGAAATTATTGAAAATCAAAACCATCTTTTTATTTGTCATATAAGAACACTGAAATTATTGAAAATAAAATTCCCTTTTTATTTGTCATATATGAGCATAGGAATTGTGGAAAATTGTTTAACAATAAAAATTTACAATTTTATTGTATATTAGAAATGATTAAAAACATGCATTGTTTTACATAGAAAAATGTTCATTTGAATACATATGTTTGTTAATTAAAACATTATCATTCATATGCTAGTAACATAGAAAAATGTTAATTTGAATATATATGTTTTGTTAGTTAAAACATTATCATTCATATGCTAGTAACATAGAAAAATGTTCATTTGATCATATATGTTTGTTAGTTAAAACATTATCATTCATATGTTAGAAACATAGTAAAATGTTCATTTGATTATTTATGTTTTGCTAATTAAAACATTATCATTTATATATTAGTGAAATAGAAAAATGTTCATTTATGAAACATATGTTGATTCATTAAAAATAGTGTCACTTAACATTGTTAGCATTACAAAAATGCCATTTAGTTAGGACATGTTTTGTGAAATAAAAATACATTAGTTAGAATAATGTTTTGCGAAAACAAAAATATCACTTTTGTCGTGTTAGACAAGAATAAAAACATTTCAGGTAAATATATGTTTCGTTAGAAAAAAATGTCAATTTTATCATGTTAAGATAGAATAAAGAGAATTAGGTGTAAAAAATGTATTGTCATTAAAAATGACATTTTTATCATGAGAAATTAATATAAATAATCATTTGTTTTTATTAGATAAAAACATCGTATGTATCATGTTAATGAAATGAAATAAATAATCATGTCTTGAAATATATGTTGTGATGTTGAAATGTTTAACGTATTAAAAATAATGTTAACATTAATGTGATAGTAAAATTAAATTATAAATTTCCATTTATAATTTTAAACAGTGTAAATTAGTTAAATAGAAAATAATTCAAACCAAATTTAAATTGGTTAAAGTATTAACCAATAATTTATTTAAATAAATAAACTGTTGTTGTTTGAAAACCTCACAGGGATATTGGGATGATATTTGACATACACTGGTCCCAAAATTTAATTAATTGTCAATCGATGGATTGACAGTCAGTGATGAGTGTTATTTATTTATTTATTTATTTATTTTAATACCCACATAGTTATTGTAACACCCCGTATGTTGAATAACTTGTTATAATATAAATCAGGGCAGAATTAAATTTTAAGATCTGAATCATGGGAAACGGGCTATGCCATTTCGTTCGTCTCGGAAAAATACGCGAAATAGAGTCCGAGTTTTCGAAAATCGGAATCCGTATGACCCAGTTAAGGCCCGAAGAAGTTTTCAGAAAATTCAAATTTCGAAAAACAGATTTCAAATGCAGAAGGAGGGCTAGGCGGGAAAATTCCCGCCAGCACCAGGTCGACCCCCGTGTCGACTGGGGAGTCGACACACAAGAGGGTGTGTCGACAGTAGTGTCGACACCCCTGTCGACACAGGGTGCAACCTGGCTTGCTCGGCCAGTTTGGCTAGGTGCACTATTTTGGCTTTTGGGCTGTGCTTGATGGCTTGTGACGAGATCTGATGGCTCTAATCTATCCTAGGGTTAATCCTATGGCTTAAAACACTTAACTAATCTATAAATACACCCTAAGACTATCCTAATTCATACTAAAAATAGATACAATGCCATCATGCCGTCAAAATGCAATTTGAAGGAGCCTCCATTAAATTAAAGAGGAAGATAGCTTCTCAAATCAACTTCTAATCAACTCTAGCAACTTAATCTTCTTCATAGGAGTGCTAATCAACAAGTTGTGAGTTTCTATGCCTTTAGCAAGAAATTGCTAAACTAATTATGATAGGATATAATGAGGTTATGGTTATGTATGTGGATCAATGCAAGTTATGTTATCATATGCTATGTGTTCATGATGTTATGCAAGTTATGCAAGTCATATGCTATGTGTTCATGATGTTATGCAAGTTATGCAAGTCATATGTTATGTGTTCATGATGTTATGCAAGTTATGCAAGTCATATGCTATGTGTTCACGATGTTATGCAAGTCATATGCTATGAGTTCATGATGCTAGTTGTGCAAGTTTTATGCTATATGTTCATGATGCTAGTTATGCAAGTTTTTATGCTATGTGCTCATGATGCTAGTTATGCAAATCACTATGATAAACATTGATCCATTATGACACCATGCTATGCAGGTTTGGTGTTTGATTATATGCAAGTTCATATATGACATGTTATGCAAGTTTGGTGTTTGATTATATGCAAGTAACATGTGCAAGTTTACACCTTTGTATGATATGCATACATATGCAAGTTAACCCCTTTATATTTCATACATACATTTGCAAGTTTACCCCTTTGTATGACATAAGTAACTTATGCAAGTTACCCTCTTTATGACATATGTGATTCATGCAAGTTTGGGTTGATTATTTATGCTAGTTGGGTTTGATGCCATGGTCATATATGCATGTTGACACCTTTAAAACCCATGTTGATGCTAATGTTATGCAAGTGGAACCCATTGTGTTTGTGATGAATCTTCCCTTTTAAGTATGTCATGTCAACGTATTACGTGGGGAACGATGGGGTTAATATTTTGGTTAATGAAATGGTGTGAAGTTGGTATGATTATGCATACCATAAAGTGGATGGACATAATTGAGTCAATTATGTACATCGTTAAATTTGTAATTAATTAGGGATAATTAATACAAATTATGGGGGTGATTAATTAGGTGTAATTAATCGAGTAAGACACGAGGTTGGACCCTTTTGTAGCATAAGACTGCCCGGAACCGACCGACAAATCCAGCGGCTACAAATGATTGGCCCAATGTGAGAGGTCTTAGGCATAAACTAAATACGTGACAAGTGTAAAGACACGAGGTTAGACTCGGTTATGGCGTAAGGTTGCCCGGACCCGACCGGCAAATCCAGCTGCCATAAAAGATAGTCTAATGTGAGAGGTCTTTGCAAAGGTTACGGTCTTAATCAATTAAGAAACACTTAACCAGATAAGCATGTAGTGGGGCATGAGGGGTTAAGTGGGTGCCTTGGGTGGCATGTGGAAATCTAGTGGGTTGCCTTGGGTGGCAATAGAAAATACGATTAGAATACTTAACCAAGTGGAAACATGTAATTAAACATGATTAAAGGGTTATGTGGGATGCACTAGAAAAAGGGACAAGCTTAGGTGGGTAGCTTGTAGGGGCCCATTTCAACCAGTAACCCATATGTATCTTATTGGGCTCGACCCATGTCGAGGACGGGACACGCGTACTGGGCTTGACTATAAGAGGCCAAAACGGGTTAGCGGTGGCAACGCAAGTCCAACGGGTTTCATATGCGTGTGTGGACCCAGGCTGGTAGGTAAGACGTTGCATCGTGTAGGTATAAGCCGTGCACCGTTGATTGTATCGGGTTGCCACTTTGGGGAGTGATACACCCCACTGTGGGGCCAGCACGGGTATCTACGTTAGGGAGCCGATCGCTTGTGGAGTAGTGGGTACACCTAGTGGAGATAGGGGCAGACGGCACCTATGTGGTCAGCTAGGGGTACACGAAACTACTAGTTATATTTTCTAAGTCCATGGGTGGGATCAACCTTTGAGTAGGAATGACTGGTGTGGTGCAGTTAGTAATTATCCTTGGGTGGGTAGATGCGTCTTTACCGTTATCTTAGTTCATCCTATGTCTAGTTGGCTGCTTAGTGTAGTCATTTATCCCCAGTCATCACCGTACCAAGTTTATATCATACCCTAATTACTTTAATGATTGTATTGTTAAAGTTATAGGGCTCACTCAGACTTATGTCTGACCCCGTTGTTTTTATCTTTTTTCCCAACCCTCAGGTTCTCAGAGTGGGCCTAGCACTAGTGGGCTTTGATCAGATTGCTTTATCTATCTTTTGGAGCTTGGACTCTTGAAGTAAAGCTCGGTTATCTTTTCTATTATGGCTATTAGTTATGTAGTGGGATTATGTACTTATGTTTTAACGAGATGGATATTTTGTACTTGACTCTTGTTGGTTTTTGATATGTAACCAAACATGTTTACCTTCTGCTGCAATGAAATGATGTTTTAAATTTCAAGTATTACTTATATCTGTCTTGTTGTAATTTTTCTGTTCTATATTCACTTAAAATACTCCACCGAAGTTAAGGCATTCCCTTAGTGAGTGACCTTAGCGGGTGTGGGGTGTTACACGTGGTATCAGAGCGAGGTTACTAGAACAGATAAAACTTTTAGAAAAACTATTTTTCTAAAAACATTTTTGGAAGAAGTATTTTCAAAAACATGTCTTTTGAGAGAAAAGTTTTTGAAAGAAAAGCATAATCCCCAATAGCCATATTTTTATCTTTCAAATTCTCCGTTTTGAATCTTTCCTTTTTCGTTTCAGCATGGCTGAAGATCTTAACTTTCCGGAGGGTGTAGCGATACCAGTATGGTATAGGAGGTTGATGGAGGCTAGGGCCGCCGCAGCGGGTCCAGCAGATATTCCTCCACCACTAGTTGCACCCGATCTTCCTCCTCCTCCTCCTCCTCGCACGGATACTTTTGCTAAGACTTGCAAGTAATTTAAGGCTATGGGAGGGAAACCTTTTCAAGGATCAGAAACTTTTGTGGAAGCTAGGGATTGGCTTAAGGAGGTGGAAGAGTTGATAGATATCTTTGAGATGGAAGAAGGAAAGAAAGTCAAGTTAGCTGCTTGGTTAATGAAGGGAGAGGCCTCATTCTGGTGGGAGGTCACTAATGGAGAGCGCCCTGTTGGCTCTTGGGCGGATTTCAGGCAAAGGTTTGTGGCAAAGTTTTTCTCAAGGGCGGAGGAAAACTTGTATATGGAAAGGTTCTTGACTCTAAAGCAAGGAAACCTATCAGTGAAGGAATATGTCAACAAGTTTAATCAATTGGCAAGGTTTGGCATAGACATGGTGAATACACCGGAGAAGAAGGCTTTGAGGTTTGTTAAGGGCTTGAATGAACCGATGCATGGATTGGCTATGACTCACATCCCTATGGGGGCCACCTTTGAGAAGCTAGTAGACATGGCACACATGCATGAGGAAGAGAAGGGTCCCAATGCTAATAAGGCACCCGAGAAGAAAGGAGATCAGAAGAGACCTCAACGGCAACAGCAAAACAAGGGTGGGAAAGGCAACGGTGGCAAGGGAAAGAAGAAGTGCTTCAATTGTGGGACACCAGGCCACCTAAGCAAAGATTGTCGGAAGAAGAAGAAGACTGGCTGCTTCCACTGTGGCGAAGCAGGGCATCTAGTGAAGGACTACCCTAAGAGGGGGCAAAGGACGGGATCTACCTCAAGATGACAGGTGCAAGCTCTTATGGCACCAGGTCAGGCAAGGGGGCAAGTTCAGGCTCTCGCGGTTCCACCGATTCAGGAAAGAGGTAGAACTATTTCCGTTGAAAGTCTGGTTTTTCTGTTTGATCATCCTGTCCGTACTTTATTTGACTCTGGCGCATCGCATTCGTTTATCTCATCATCATTAGTTGAGTCACTGCACTTAGACACCAGTCTAGTAGATGATCCCTTGGTTGTTTCAAACCCAATTGGGGGGTCCACTTATTTGTCCATGATATGTTTGGGTTTGAAGATTTCAATACTTAGCATTGAGTTTAGATGTGATGCTTTTGTTTTGGGCTTCACGGGCTATGGGTTAATTTTGGGCATGGACTGGTTATCCAGTAATGGTGCCGTTCTTGATTGTGAAAGGAGAGTTGTTAGGCTCATGACCCGCTTGGGTAACACTCTCGAGATCTCTTGTAATCCCATGGATTCTGTTATGCTAAGTTATCTTGAATCGTTTGACGCTTCGGTCAAGAATTTGCGATCTGTTAGAGTAGTCCGGGAATACTCGGATGTGTTTGAGGAGGTGAAGGGCTTACCTCCGAAGCGGGAGATAGACTTTCGAATATATCCGGTAGACAATGCTAAGCCAGTATCTTTTCCAGTGCGCTACATGGCTCCTCGTGAGAGGAGGGAACTCCATAAGCAAGTAGGGGAGTTACTTGAGAAGGGGTTCATAAGACGAAGTATATCGGAGTGGGGTGCTCCGGTAGTTTTTGCCACGAAGGCGGATGGGTCCCTCAGACTTTGTGTAGACTATAGAGAACTCAACAAGCTCACAAAGAAGAATAGACACCCATTGCCGAGGATTGATGATCTCTTTGATCAATTGGTTGGCGCCTCAGTGTTTTCGCAGTTGGACTTAGCCACGGGGTTTCATCAGTTGAGAGTGGCTGAGGATAGCATAGACAAGACTGCCTTTAGGACTCCGAATGGTTTCTATGAGTGGCTTGTGATGCCATTTGGTTTGACGAACGCACCTGCATACTTTGTTGATTTGATGAGTAGGGTGTTCAGGGAGTACCTTAATAAGTTCGTGGTGGTCTTTGTGGATGACATCTTAGTCTTTTCTAAGAGTGAAGAAGAGCATGCCCTACATCTTAGGGAAGTGTTGGAGACTCTTCGAGCGCATAGCCTTAAGGCTAAATTCTCTAAATGTCACTTTTGGAGGAAGGAAGTGCGGTTCTTGGGGCACGTGGTCTCCAAAGAAGGGATAGTTGTGGATCCTACGAAGGTAGTGTCCATCCAAGATTGGAAGGTCCCAAAGAATGCTACCGAGGTGAGGAGTTTCTTGGGGTTGGCTGGCTACTATAGGAAGTTTATCAAGGACTTCGCGAAGATATCAGCCCCATTAACTCGCTTGACGAAGAAGAATCTAGTCTTTACATGGGACGTAGATTGTGATGATGCGTTCCAACGGTTAAAGAGAGCTTTAACCACAGCTCTAGTCTTAGTGTTGCCAGATGGGAGTAAGCCATTTGTTGTTTATACCGATGCTTGTGGGACAGGACTGGGCGCAGTCTTAATGCAAGAGGGAAGGGTAATAGCCTATGGTGGAAGGCAGTTGAGAGCGCATGAGAAAAATTACCCTACACATGATCTAGAGTTGGCCGCTATTGTTTTTGCGCTTAAGACTCGGCGCCATTATCTTCTTGGCGAGAGGTTCGAATTGTTCACTGACCACAAATCATTGAAGTACTTGTTTTCTCAGAAGGATTTTAACTTAAGACAGCAAAGGTGGATGGAGTTCTTAGCATCCTATGATTTCGAGATAGCGTATACCCCTGACAAGGGTAACGTGGTGGCGGACGCCTTAAGCAGAAAAAGGTTGTCTTTGAGTCCATTGTTCGTGGAACGACGAAGCTTGGAATTTATCTCG
The DNA here is from genome assembly GCA_030737875.1 of Allium sativum. Taxonomy (NCBI): domain Eukaryota; kingdom Viridiplantae; phylum Streptophyta; class Magnoliopsida; order Asparagales; family Amaryllidaceae; genus Allium; species Allium sativum. The sequence goes on from CM060922.1 coordinate 393,393,463, forward strand.
ATGTTTGATTTTAGACCTTCCGTTGACTTTGTACCCGGTTTGCTAGCATCCTTAGAGGTCAGACCTACTCTTTTGGGACGGATTGGCGAGGCACAGCGAGACGACCCACAGTTGGTTGAGTTGGTAGAGAGGCTCATAAGGGGGGAGTCGTCCAGCCATTTGAGTAGGTACACCCTAGACGATAGGGGGTGGTTGCGTAGAGACGGTAGACTTTGTGTACCGCAAGACGAGGGTTTGAGGAAGGCTATTCTTGATGATGCACATCGTTCAAAGATGACCATTCATCCCGGTGGGGACAAGATGTACCAAGACATGAAGCGAGTTTTCTTTTGGGCCGGTATGAAGAAAGATGTGGCCGAGTATGTCGCTAGATGCTTGGTGTGCCAACAAGTGAAAGCGGAGCAAAAGAAACCTGGTGGGTTGCTTCACCCATTGGAAGTTCCGCAATGGAAGTGGGATAGCGTCTCGATGGATTTTATTGATGGGTTACCGAGATCGAGGAAGGGTAGTACGAGAATTTGGGTTGTGGTAGACAGACTTACAAAGAGCGCCCATTTCATACCCGTGAAGAGCAAGAGGACTGCTCCATGGCTAGCTTCAGTTTACCTTCGAGAGATAGTTCGGTTGCATGGTGTACCTTCTAGCATAGTGAGTGATCGAGATCCCATCTTCACTAGCGAGTTTTGGAGGAGTTTGCAAGAGGCGGTAGGGACTCAGTTGTGTTTGAGCACCGCATATCATCCTCAGACGGACGGCCAGACCGAGAGGGTGAATCGTGTTCTAGAAGACCTTTTGAGGCTATGTATCTTAGATTTTGGAGGTACATGGGAAGAGTATCTTCCATTGGTGGAGTTCGCATATAATAACAGCTTTCAATCTAGTATTGGCATGGCTCCTTTTGAAGCTCTTTATGGAAGGCCTTGTCGATCACCTACATGTTGGTGGGAATCTACGGATAAGATCTTGCTTGGGCCTGATATGGTTAGAGAGACTTCGGAAAAGATTGATTTGATTCGAAGAAGGATGAAAGCGGCGCAAGACAGACAGAAATCTTACGCGGATAAGAGGAGGACAGATCTTGAGTTTAATGTTGGGGACATGGTCTTTGTCAAAGTATCTCCATTACGGAATGTTGTTCGCTTTGGGTCCGTTGGGAAGTTAGCACCAAGATTTGTAGGACCGTTTCCTATTAAGGAAAGGATTGGACGGATGGCATATAGAGTGGATTTACCCGAGAGACTTGGTGGGGTACATGACGTATTCCATGTGTCACATTTGAGGAAGTGCCTACATGAGACTGCAGAGGTGGTAGAGCCGAGCTTGCTTAGAGAAGTGGAGGTAGAGCGTGATGCGACGATTCGACGAGCTCCTACTCGCATCCTTGGGTCAGAGGTTAGGAAGTTGAGAAACAGAGAGGTTCGACTAGTCAAAGTGCAATGGGGAGAGGATGAGAGCAATGCTACTTGGGAGACAGAAGCGAAGATGCGTTCACTGTACCCATTCCTTTTTGAGGATATGTCTTTTAACTTCTCCTTTATCGTTTGTCTAGTACTTATCTTATCTTTAGTATGTCCTCTCGTTAGTACCTTTGACCTTTAGATAGGGTAAACCTATGGTTGAAACATGTGTTTGAGACATGTTATGATTGATGGATGCGTGTGGATGCAAGTGTTTGCTAGTGGTTGCTCATGGATGCATATACACACTTTAGACACTAGATCGGCTCAGTCACTTCATATTGCATATTGCATATAATTGTGTGTAGGTGGCTATATTAATGGATGTATAATGGTTGTGTTATCATATGGATGATGCATTTTGGTGTATGGTTGTGCACACATGTAGAAATAGTATTTGTAGATAGGGTTCTTTCGCATACATATTGGATACATGGCACTATCATGGTTTGCATTAAGGAGGTCAACTGAATCAGTAGAGCGCCTGATTTTGCATTAGACAGGGAACGTATACACACACTTTTTGCATATGTTCATACAGCATTAGAAACTTTAAGGACAATGGATACCAGTGTTTGATGGTTGAGTAGATGGTTGTTTGGTTGGTAGGATACGTTCTTCTTGACTTAGAGATTTCGGGGACGAAATCCTTTAAGTAGGGGAGAATGTAACACCCCGTATGTTGAATAACTTGTTATAATATAAATCAGGGCAGAATTAAATTTTAAGATCTGAATCAGGGGAAACGGGCTATGCCATTTCGTTCGTCTCGGAAAAATACGCGAAATAGAGTCCGAGTTTTCGAAAATCGGAGTCCGTATGACCCAGTTAAGGCCCGAAGAAGTTTTCAGAAAATTCAAATTTCGAAAAACAGATTTCAAATGCAGAAGGAGGGCTAGGCGGGAAAATTCCCGCCAGCACTAGGTCGACCCCCGTGTCGACTGGGGAGTCGACACACAAGAGGGTGTGTCAACAGTAGTGTCGATACCCCTGTCGACACAGGGTGCAACCTGGCTTGCTCGGCCAGTTTGGCTGGGTGCACTATTTTGGCTTTTGGGCTGTGCTTGATGGCTTGTGACGAGATCTGATGGCTCTAAACTATCCTAGGGTTAATGCTATGGCCTAAAACACTTTACTAATCTATAAATACACCCTAAGACTATCCTAATTCATACTAAAAATAGATACAATGCCATCATGCCGTCAAAATGCAACTTGAAGGAGCCTCCATCAAATTAAAGAGGAAGATAGCTTCTCAAATCAACTTCTAATCAACTCTAGCAACTTAATCTTCTTCATAGGAGTGCTAATCAACAAGTTGTGAGTTTCTATGCCTTTAGCAAGCAATTGCTAAACTAATTATGATAGGATATAATGAGGTTATGGTTATGTATGTGGATCAATGCAAGTTATGTTATCATATGCTATGTGTTCATGATGTTATGCAAGTTATGCAAGTCATATGCTATGTGTTCATGATGTTATGCAAGTTATGCGAGTCATATGTTATGTGTTCATGATGTTATGCAAGTTATGCAAGTCATATGCTATGTGTTCATGATGTTATGCAAGTTATGCAAGTCATATGCTATGAGTTCATGATGCTAGTTGTGCAAGTTTTATGCTATATGTTCATGATGCTAGTTATGCAAGTTTTTATGCTATGTGCTCATGATGCTAGTTATGCAAATCACTATGATAAACATTGATCCATTATGACACCATGCTATGCAAGTTTGGTGTTTGGTTATATGCAAGTTCATATATGACATGTTATGCAAGTTTGGTGTTTGATTATATGCAAGTAACATGTGCAAGTTTACACCTTTGTATGATATGCATACATATGCAAGTTAACCCCTTTATATGTCATACATACATTTGCAAGTTTACCCCTTTGTATGACATAAGTAACTTATGCAAGTTACCCTCTTTATGACATATGTGATTCATGCAAGTTTGGGTTGATTATTTATGCTAGTTGGGTTTGATGCCATGGTCATATATGCATGTTGACACCTTTAAAACCCATGTTGATGCTAATGTTATGCAAGTGGAACCCATTGTGTTTGTGATGAATCTTCCCTTTTAAGTATGTCATGTCAACGTATTACGTGGGGAACGATGGGGTTAATATTTTGGTTAATGAAATGGTGTGAAGTTGGTATGATTATGCATACCATAAAGTGGATGGACATAATTGAGTCAATTATGTACATCGTTAAATTTGTAATTAATTAGGGATAATTAATACAAATTATGGGGGTGATTAATTAGGTGTAATTAATCGACTAAGACACGAGGTTGGACCCTTTTGTAGCATAAGACTGCCCGGAACCGACCGACAAATCCAGCGGCTACAAATGATTGGCCCAATGTGAGAGGTCTTAGGCATAAACTAAATAGTGACAAGTGTAAAGACACGAGGTTAGACTCGGTTATGGCGTAAGGCTGCCCGGACCCGACCGGCAAATCCAGCTGCTATAAAAGATAGTCTAATGTGAGAGGTCTTTGCAAAGGTTACGGTCTTAATCAATTAAGAAACACTTAACCAGATAAGCATGTAGTGGGGCATGAGGGGTTAAGTGGGTGCCTTGGGTGGCATGTGGAAATCTAGTGGGTTGCCTTGGGTGGCAATAGAAAATACGATTAGAATACTTAACCAAGTGGAAACATGTAATTAAACATGATTAAAGGGTTAAGTGGGATGCACTAGAAAAAGGGACAAGCTTAGGTGGGTAGCTTGTGGGGGCCCATTTCAACCAGTAACCCATATGTATCTTATTGGGCTCGACCCATGTCGAGGACGGGACACGCGTACTGGGCTTGACTATAAGAGGCCAAAACGGGTTAGCGGTGGCAACGCAAGTCCAACGGGTTTCATATGCGTGTGTGGACCCAGGCTGGTAGGTAAGACGTTGCATCGTGTAGGTATAAGCCGTGCACCGTTGATTGTATCGGGTTGCCACTTTGGGGAGTGATACACCCCACTGTGGGGCCAACACGGGTATCTACGTTAGGGAGCCGATCGCTTGGGGAGTAGTGGGTACACCTAGTGGAGATAGGGGCAGACGGCACCTATGTGGTCAGCTAGGGGTACACGAAACTACTAGTTATATTTTCTAAGTCCATGGGTGGGATCAACCTTTGAGTAGGAATGACTGGTGTGGTGCAGTTAGTAATTATCCTTGGGTGGGTAGATGCGCCTTTACCGTTATCTTAGTTCATCCTATGTCTAGTTGGCTGTTTAATGTAGTCATTTATCCCCAGTCATCACCGTACCAAGTTTATATCATACCCTAATTACTTTAATGATTGTATTGTTAAAGTTATAGGGCTCACTCAGACTTATGTCTGACCCCGTTGTTTTTATCTTTTTTCCCAACCCTCAGGTTCTCAGAGTGGGCCTAGCACTAGTGGGCTTTGATCAGATTGCTTTATCTATCTTTTGGAGCTTGGACTCTTGAAGTAAAGCTCGGTTATCTTTTCTATTATGGCTATTAGTTATGTAGTGGGATTATGTACTTATGTTTTAACGAGATGGATATTTTGTACTTGACTCTTGTTGGTTTTTGATATGTAACCAAACATGTTTACCTTCTGCTGCAATGAAATGATGTTTTAAATTTCAAGTATTACTTATATCTGTCTTGTTGTAATTTTTCTGTTCTATATTCACTTAAAATACTCCACCGAAGTTAAGGCATTCCCTTAGTGAGTGACCTTAGCGGGTATCGGGTGTTACAGTTATAAACTTCACTTTGGATGTGAATGGATTGTTTGATGATTGTATATCATTATCGTTGAATATATGCAATGTATGAAATCCATATAACTGAATTTATATGGTAATTGATTGAGTCGCATTTCGATTCAGAATAAAGAACATTTTTAAAAGAATATTTTAACATAAAGAATATTTTAAAATAAAAAATATTTTAAAATAAAGAGTATTTTAAAATAAATTTAGTGAAGAATAAAGTTATGATTTTTATGTCCATTTTTGGATGGACACAAAAATATAAAAATATGAAGCCGAGTTAAGTAGCAAACGCCATTTTAACCCGAACGGGTTTATCGATCGATTTTATTCATTTTATAATGAATATCGAATAGTAGTGATTTCAAACTTTAATATTTTGAAAATGTTAATATTTTAATATGATTCAGATATAGAATATTCAATTTTGATTTAAAAATTGAAAATGAAGTTAAAATCGTTTTAAAACTAATTTATAATTATTTTATAAAATACATTTTAAAAGGAAATCGATGATATATATATATACACACATATTTAATGGCCTGAATAGAATGCGCCGCGCAACGACTGTTCACGAATTTCGACCATTAACTTCAAATTGATATAATGGGAGATCCGACCGTCGGATTCTCCTAAAACTGGAACTGTTGGGTTCGTATCAAAAAGAGATTTATAATGAATTTAAGAGATTTGAAATATAACGGTTGGATTTGGAATTATGTCCAAATCAATTTCAGAAAAAGTCGCTGTAAGTGCAGTTCGGTGGCCGTTATTGGAAACCGACTGTAAAGGCCTTAATAAAATTATTAAAAATATGGGAAAATTATGTAAAATCATTATAAATGATTTGAAAAGAATTTGGATGAAAAATTCTAATTTTGAAAAGATGAAAATATATTTTTATCGAAATGAACTAGTTAGTGACTAGAATAAATCTTTTGATTAAGATAAAATGAAGTTTTCCAGTTAATTAATATTTAATAGGAATTAAATAAAATAAATTGGATTTTTGGGCTTGTCGTGAATGGTGTCTTAAATAACACTATTCTTAAACCCCGTATAAAAAGAGTAAATCTTTTAATTAGGATTATTAGATTTTCCAATTATATTTAGTAATTGGAATAAAATGAAATGTGAATTGGGTTTATCGTGAACTGTGCTTTAAACAACATTTGTTCTTTAACCCAATTAACAGTGAAAACATAATTTGGAATTTATAAATCTTTTATTAAGATTTAAATGGAAATTTTCTCAAAGTAAAGTTTTCCAATTTAATATATTAAATTGGAATTGAATGGAATTCGATTTAATAATAATCGAGATGAGCTTCTGTAAAAGAAGACTGTTATTATATATGGAATTTAAAAGGCTTTGCCGTTATTCCTTTTATATTATTAGTCTGATATGGAGATTTATATAGATTATATATTGATTTGATTTCTGTGAAAATTCCATATTTAGTGGAAGACGATTTTGGGTTTATCGTGAATCGTGTTTTAAATGACATTGGTTCTTTAACCCGGTTAAAGACAAGATTAATTTCTTAAAGTTGAATGATCATAAAGTAATGATTTTTGATATTAAAACCAAATTGGAGATTTAATGAATCCTATAAAAGAAGATTAAAGAATAAATTTAAAAGAATTTATCTTTGATAAAATTAATGGGAACCTTTCCGTAATGATGTGAATATTTATTTAAAAGAATATTCTGAATTGGAATGAGGCGTATGATGTGTTTTTATAGCACTTAATTATTGATTATAAAATACGCGAGTTATTTGGAAAAACCGGGTTTAACCCATTCTGAATAATTACTACGACGATTAAGAGTCAAAGATGAAGACGGTGGTTGAAGACCGGAGATCTTCACATCGTTTGGATGATTACTGATGTCTTGATTGGGAGGCATTCCAAGACAAGGTAATAAGTGGTGATCGTCCAGACGTACTTGGAGATCGACTGGATATGCGAGGACCTCTCTCCTGTATAGGACATATGGGACGAGGAATAAGGTGCCTCCGGTTTCATTCAGACCCAGAACGAACTTGTAAATAGATGGTATGTCTGACATTGTATTCCTTTATGCTGTATTCGTTGATCTCTGCTAAATATATATCTGTTTGGTGGCGGAGAATTTATTCTCTGGCTTAACACCCTTCTCTGAAACGTACGAGCTTAGAGGTTATATATTGGTAGAAATCAATGGTATGGTATGGATTGACAATGTGGCATGCTAAGATGCAAATGATCAAGGCTTTTTGTTGAAAAGCAGAGCCTTGTGGTTGATGATCAAAGCACAACTTTATTTAGCATAGCTTTGTGTATAGCATTACTTCGCGAGCCTCACACCTCGGTATGAACCAGAAACGGGAGAAGGATCCAGGGAGAACATGCGTTTCTTTCTAGCTAGAAATGGTGTCATGGTATGAAGCGCAGACATTTTACTTATGTGGATGATGGAAAGCGAGGTACCTCGGATATTGAGTCCCTAGTGGCTCAGATTTATGCCCCATAGGGCGGAGAAACGTATTGTTCAGGAGTTATAATCCACTAACATATTTGTGGACCGGCCCTGTGGCTCCTAGGTGCAGTTGCGGTTGAATCCCGAGGCTCGGGCTAGAGAGTCTCGAATTCGGTAAGGACGATCCCTTGCCTTGGTTCATGATGGAAATCCGACTTCCAATACAACACCATACAGTTTTGATTGTAAACCTATATTTGGCGACATAGTATATGGTAGCTATGCCGTCTATGATTGATATATTATGATCGAAATGTTTTTGAAACATATACACACTAATAATAATATCAAATCTGTTTTATCGTATCAAGCATTTTTGACCATTATAAGGTAAAACTCTATCCTCCGATTTGCGTTGCATTGTGTGATGGGACTTGAGTCTTATAATGGTTTCATTTTTCTGAAAAAAAGCATTGTGTTGTCTAACGATTTACTTTATGTATGCACTGGCAATCCAATGGAGTAAACCCGTTCCGCATTAGCGACGTGGTCCTGTGATTAGCCTTATTATTATTAAATTGGTTAAGTAAGATTTCTCATACCAGTCCCATGACTGACTCGTAGTTTTTTTCACTTTGCAAACTCGAGTGCCCTCTTTTCCACACGGGCAGTCGAGTGGCTTGTTTTGCAGATATCTATTCATTAGGCAGGATTTTGGATCGAAGCTTTAAGTTGTGGCCAGAGCAGTGATAGTCTTCCACTGCATTGTGTTAAGTTTGTTGTAAATTAATCTTCCGCTGTATAATTATTATTCCATGTACTCTGATATTGTAGTGTCCTGAAATTATCAGAGTAACACGAATCTCACAGCGGAACGAACAACATATAATAGATAATATATCCTTGAAATAAATCAGTATATGTATACAGTAACATTATCAGAGTACAACACTTACAACAAAGCGGAAATAACTATAGCTATATAATCCTGAAGCCTCCTGCTCCAAGCTCTCCAAGTATATCTGTAAATCCTTGACTACTTGACTGCCCGTATAAAATTGGGCACCCAAGAGTTTAGGGAAAACAAAACAAAATAAACTCCGGGTCAGTCGTGGGACTGGTATGAGTAAAACATTTTAAAACAGTCTGAGCCATTAAACGATATCTCATAAGACCACGCCGTATAGCGGAACGGGTTTTTCCCTTATGAGAATCCAAAATAATCTTTATATCAAAACTCATTGATGTTATAATAGTGTCTATCAACCACAATATAATAATCATCTAGCAAAAACTCTTTCGTCTCATGTTCTACATATATAGTATACAATCAAAACCGCGAGTTCTTATTGAATAATAGATTCCCAACTATGACAAGGTATGGAACCACCTTTCGCTAGTGTACCTCTAGAGAGGAATACACTGGGTTCAACAAGAACATCTTGCAACCCGGCCACACATGACCGACCACTCATTTCGCTTGAGTGTATCGAATGTATATCACCAACGGTTGGGATCGGCAACCGTTTCCCGAATGGGACAACATCGACAATAGATTTTTAGAAGTAAATGAAACTCTAGATCAGGTGTCTATTCACCCTAATAGGTGCGACCTACATAGCCATGCTGCCTGCCCGATTTTTGTCATTTCTGGATGTGAGGCTAGAAGCTACGCTTATCTTTTACATATCATATCTTCCCTTACTTGGAATGCCACATCGTCATACCCGCCAAATCACAAATTGATTTCCCCAAAAATACCACGGGTATACAGCTAAGAGAAACGAATACCTCCGCCGCCAAACGTAAATACTTTTGAAGAGATCAACTTACGCGATCTATTAAATATACTCTGTCGGACATTCGTCCATACAAGTTGTCCTGGGACTGGACAAATCGAAGGCACTATTCAGTACATCCATCATAGGGAATCTTTACCTAAGATTTATACAACAGCCCTTGCACTTTACTTCGTCTTCAATTATCTTTGGCATATATGATTCGCAACGCTTATGCCAATACAGAGTGGTTCTTCGGATAATAATCCAACCGATCTCTCCATATTAACAACGTTAAATGGTCAAAAACTTTGATAGTCGGTGAGTTAACTATCAAAGAAAAAAAGGTGTGCAAACAACGATATTATTTCCAAATGGAAATTTTTTCGATCAATCAACATTCAACATTTATCTCCTAAATTAATTTATTGTTAATTTATTCATTCTCCATTTCCTGTTTCTGTATATATATATATATATACAGAAATTCTTATTTTCTAAATTTAGAAAATATACGTTATTAATCATTGGAAAACATTTCCATCTCCTTTCCACGTATCACTGTCATTCCAGTATTCTTTACCATCCAACATTTCATTTTCTATGATTAGAAAATATCTCTGATTATATTTGGAAAACGTTTCCAAACCTCATTCCTTAGATTTAAACAGATGTTTAAATAAAACATCGCTATGCCAATTCACCATTACCTTCGTTAACTATATTCACTTAACCAACCTTCACTATCAAACCTTACCATTCCTTAGTTAAGAAGGAAGTCAATCAAGTTGGGGTATGATTACCTCTCAGACCTTAACTGAACAACGTTTCAACTTCGAAATAGTCAAAGTTTATCTTTTTAAACCTTTAATAACTTCCTTCCGAACCTCACGGATTCTATTACGAATCCACTTCTTTTATAAAAAAACACTGGTTATAACGATAACGTTATAATTCCTACTTTCAAAATATCTAACTTCAAATATAACTTTTATTCTTTAATTTGAATAAATAACTAAACGGTTTATTAAATAAATAAATCTTGGTTTAAAAACCGGAAAGTAAATATTACTTTCCTGAATTCGATATAATCGAATTTCAACGTATAACTCTCTTTTGAATAAACTATATTCGATAACCCTTTCCTACGAATAAACTATATTCGATAATCACTCTTCGAATAGACATATTCCATTAACTCTATTCAATTAACACTATTCGATTAACTCTAATCGATTTACCCTTATCAGTTAGCTCTATTTGATTAACTCTATTCTATTAACTCTATTTGATTCACTCTATTGGATTAACTCTTTTTGATTAACCCTAATCGAATAACTCTTATCAATTTACTCCTATCAAATAAACTATATTTGATTAACCCCTTTCGAATAAACTATATTCGATTTACTCCTTTCTCTATTCGAATAAACTATATTCAATAACTCTTTTTAACTCTATTCGAATAAACTATATTCGATATCTCCTTTTAACTCTATTCGAATAAACTAACATTCGATAATTCCTTTCGAATAACTAACATTCGATAACCCTTTCGAATAACAAATATTCGATAACTTCTTTCGAATAACCAACATTCGATAACCCTTTCGGATAACAAATATTCGATAACTTCTTTCGAATAACAATATTCGATTAACTCTCTTCGAATAACTAATATTCGATTACTTCTTTCTTTCGAATAAAGTATATTCGATTACTCTTTCTTTCGAATAAACTATATTCGATAATCCCCTTTTTCTATTCGAATAAACTATTTCGAATAACTACTTTAATTCTATTTGAATAAACTATTCTGAATAACTCCTTTTCGAATAACGATATTTGATAAATTCTTATCTTCGATTAACCAATACTCGACGAACTCTATTTGATTAACTAACACTTGACTAACTCTAACGGATTTAACTCTAATCGATTAACTCACTTCGAATAACTAATTTCGATTTAACTCTTAATCGATTAACTCTTACTGATTAACTCTAACTCTAATCGATTAACTCTAACTCTAATCGATTAACTCTAACTCTAATCGATTAACTCTAACTCTAATCGATTAACTCCTCTAACTTATTTTGATTAACACATTTTGATTAACTCCTTTGATTAACTCTACGTCCATATTCAGTTTCAAATATCGATGTTGAAATCGATTCTTACTTCTCTATATAAGTCCTGATTCTATTTATCCAATGATAATATTTTATTTAATTTATAAAATATTATTTATAAATTAATCTTCTCAATCTATTGGTTACAACAGATTCTATTTAAAATCTTTGCCTTAAATCCATATCATGTTATACCCTTGTGCGAAGCACGGGTCTAGACTTTCCTGATGAAAAATTCTATTCATTTGCCAAATATTTCCTTATATGACATCCTTTTTCATTTCCCAATAAATCCCTTTTATAACTCTATTTATTTTCTAAATAAATATTTCCTTTTTATAACTCTATTGTATTTGTAAATGTTTTACAAATATTCCTCTTTCTATTTTATTTATTTTCTAAATAAATAATCCTTTTATACTTCTATTTATTATCCCAATAAATATTCCTTATATGATTTTATTTATTATCCCAATAAATATTCCTCTTTATAAAACCCTTTTGATTTTATAAATAAATTCCTTTTTTATAAAATCCCTTGATTTTATAAATATTTTCTCTTTAATAAATTCTACTTCATTTTATAAATAATTATCCTTTTTATAAAATCCTTTGATTTTATAAATAAATTTCCTTTTATAAAACCCTTTTCCTTTTATATATAAAATCCATTGATTTTATATAAATAATTTATTTTCAAAATACACTTTGAAAATCCCCTTTTTACATCCCAGTATTTCTTACGGTATTTAAAATACCAAATAACCATGATCGATATCATTCAAACATACGTAATCAACAACAGATTATATATCACATCATATATTACAATATATGAAAAACAGTAAAATAAATGTTGAGGAATCCAGTTGGATTCCTCCAACCTATTTCCCTGCATCATAGATGTTAAACAACATAATTAATATCGATTTCATTTCAATACGAACTATTTTGCTAAATAGAATCAACATTTGATTAACGATTTATATACATATCGTTATCTATAATTTCAACCAATACACAAGCAATTCAACTAAATAGTTAACACATAGCAATCAACAGATAATTTTCAGTTCGAAGAATACGTTATAAAAATATAACTGTTTAGAGTTCGTGAGTTTTACTCACATTGGACGATCATCGTTAATAACGATAACGATCGCTTGATTCAGACGGACAATTTATTTTGCTATAAATTGTAACGAGCTCCGATGGACTTCCAGTCAGTTCTATCGTGTAGTGTCTGTCCATACGATCCCGACAGATCTTGTTTCGTCAGATTGTGATATCGTATGAGGTAGTTATGGCAGTTACAAGTAAATACTCTACATAAATTTAAGTTGAATTTAAATTAAATACTTTAGTTTGCTAAACCTTAAATTCCTGGCCCGTTACATATCAGACCCGCCTCCCTTTCTTTCTCTTCTTCCCGAATTCAGATCTGTGAAAACCCCTCTCCACAAATTCACGTCATTGACTCCTCCTTTGACCGCCATCCTCCATCACTCCGGTCACCAAAATCCGGCGCAACAACCACCATAACATTCCTCGTCTAAATCCGCCCCGCTCAACCCCTTAGCCCCCCACTCGCGCCTGTCATCCTCGTATCGACCTGCTGCTTCACTCCCAAACCACCAGTGTCGCATTTTACCTGAGGCCACCAATCATCTCCAAAATATCACCAATCTTTTCCACTTTACACCCCGAGTTCAATGATGTCCTCGAACCATCCTCCAACCTTCCCGTGGTCACCGCGACACAAGCCTCCACCTCGACTGTGCCAAAATTGACCACGAGAAAAACACGCCGGACCCAAAAGGAAGACAATGAAGTTAAAGATCTTTAACTCGTGAGCTCAACGGATCCAAACACGCTCGATTTCGTGGAGTGAAGCTCGCGATTTAATTGTTTGAAGATTGGAGAAGTGGCAGCTACTGAAATGCTTCAGGAGATGGAATAATTAAGGTCTTAAGGAAGTAGTGAATCCTTATTTATAGGAAAACAAAATATCTAGATATTTTCATTCAGATATTTTTAGGATATTTTATTTTATTTGTATCCGTCTTCTAAAAATCCGTACAATCACATACGGTAACTAAAAATCACGAAACTGGACATGCAGCTAAAGTTCGACATTACGGTCCCAACGAAACTGGTTTCGTCGAATTCCGACTCCGTTTGATCACACAACGTATTTTTAACTGTCAAAATACTGATTGTATTTCACATTAAAATCCTGTAAGACCACATACTGACTCAAAAAATCACGAAACTTGACATCTAACAATAATTTAACATTGCAGATCTAACAAAATTAGTTTCGTCGAATTCTGAGGTCGTTTGCCAAGCAGGCTATTTTTAAAGCTCTAAATAACCCTTTTAAATATATAATTATATTTAAAAATAATTAAATTAAATATTTATATATAAATATTATCGTGTATATTCACAATACAATATCATATAGCTCCACTGGGATTTACAACTCGATATTCAAATTCCGGTTGAATTGATATTCGAATTTATATTGAAATTCCTTATATATATCATTATAAATTATAAAGGAATTCCATAGAGACTTTTCAAAAATTTGATTTGGACGTAAATCAAAATCTACATAATAAAATCTCGATTTTTCTCTTCCACTAGAAAAATATACTTCACCAGCTCCTAATGTTTCTTGTTTCACGGAAATCCGATTTAAAACGGACCCTGTATATTCAGTTGAAGTTCGAATCGCCAAATAGCGAACTACCGCGCCATTTGGGGCTCGAATTTAATTATAATATAGTTATACATTCAAACTGTCGTTCAAATAATATATTCGTCATTCTAATTCAATTCTAAGCTGAATTAAATACTTTGAATTGTCCAGTTCACATTATATTGTCAATTCACTATTTCTGATTATTTCAGAAATTAAATATATTATTATGTTATTTAATTTAATTAAATATTCAATATTATTTAATTAAACGACCATTTAATTCTCTGAATCACTATTTAAATAATTAAATAAATTAATTATTACACCGTAAAAATACGGGACATTACATTCTTCCCCACTTAAAATAATTTCGTCCTCGAAATTACTAAGGTAGAAGACAAACCCTATCAACTGGGTTACAATTTGTTTGTTTACTTCTTAATTTCAATTTCAACTAAATCAATAAATTTCAATTAAATTATTAATTAATTCTGATTAACGAAAATTCTCAAAAATTCCTGAAAATTTTCTAACACCTTAAATTTTCGAAAAATTTCGCCAACACTTCCTTTGTACGGGTCAATAACTCAAACTCCGACTCGCCTCTCTAGGCCTTTCCCAACCCAAAAGAAAATCAAATAGCCGAGTGGCTTGCCGATTCGACTCATAAATCTCATATCCAATAGATATATAAACTTCTACCTTTTTATCGGGCATATCATTATATCATCTCCATCTGTTGTCAATTCAGCATATACCAATGTCAACCCAATCAAACTCAAATCACTTTTATCTCCAACACCACCATTCGCTTATATATAAGTCGAATTCCGTTCTCAATCTCAAGTACCATTCTTGATTTTAAAATTCTTAACTCACCAATCCAATATACTTAACCTCGTTAAGTTCTATCCACATATTTCCTTAATTGGTTAATTTCATTAATCAATTATCTTTATCTCATAACTCAATTCGGATTTTTATTTCAAAAATCAAACCATTTACTCAACCGAGTCTAATTATATACCAAATTCGAGTTCGACTCGATATTACTCCATTTCAACATGGTTTCCACTTTACTGGCTTTAACTCAATTTCAATTTGTTTCCACAAATTTCTATTTAATTTGCTTTTAATTCAAACAGTCTCTTCCAGGGAGTTTTAAACAGCTTTGCTTTTCTCAAAAGTCAAACTTTCCTTTTCAGGATTCAAAACAACTTGTTTTTGTCAAAACAATTCAAAACAAAATTTTTGGTAGTAATCCGTCACTTACACACTCGAAAATGAACACCGATGATGTCATGATCATCATCGTGATATATTTCCAACTATCGAAGTGAGTTCAATACTGTATCACTTTTCAAAACTCATTCTTTAAACACCTCCATTTTGAAATCCATTCGAAATATCATTCTCAAAACAATTTAAAATCTCCCAGGATTTTAAAAATTCTCATATATTCAATCCAAATTCATTTACCAACACTTTTCAAATTCCCAGAAATTTTAAATCCAATTCTGATTAAATTTCAGCTTTAATTCATCTGATTTCACATATTTCACTTATACGAATTCTGATTGGCTATTTACATAACCATTTCACTTTATAATCTTACTCGATTATAATGACAACCAGCATATCCAATATATTATAATTTCAATATAAATCCTTTATATCAAAATCTAATTTGGGTAAAATTATTTCATTTACCCTCTTTTCAAAACATTCAGTGTCGGTTCATCGTATTCGAGTGTTTATAAATCCCTACCGATACAGTGGATCAAACTGATTGACCAGAACCCATAAACAACTCAACCAATAAATCTCCACAATATAAAATAATTTTATATTGAATAACAAACACGCGCTCATATATATACACTCAAACTCAATCTAGGGTATTACTAACCCCATCTTTACTGAGTCACGCCACAGAGCCAAGGTAATAACTTAACCTTGAGATCTAATACCAACTGTAGTGTCCCGAAATTCCGGTCCAATTTGAGCTGACCAAATAACACAAGTCCAACCCCAATTGCACTGGAAAACAGAAAACTAATGGAAAGAAAATAGAGGGTGAGGAAAGATAAGATAGAAACTTAGAATAGAAGAAGAAGAAGATACAACATCAGAGTAACACAAATCTCACAGCGGAACGAACAACATATAATAGATAATATATCCTTGAAATAAATCAGTATATGTATGCAATAACATTATTAGAGTACAACACTTACAACACAGCGGAAATAACTATAGCTATATAATCCTGAAGCCTCCTGCTCCAAGCTCTCCAAGTATATCTGTAAAATCCTGACTACTTGACTGCCCATATAAAATTAGGCACCCAAGAGTTTAGGGAAAACAAAACAAAATAAACTCCGGGTCAGTCATGGGACTGGTATGAGTAAAACAGTTTAAAACAGTTTGAGCCATTAAACGATATCTCATAAGACCACGCCGTATAACGGAACGGGTTTTTCCCTTATGAGAATCCAAAATAATCTTTATATCAAAACTCATTGATATTATAATAGTGTCTATCAACCACAATATAATAATCATCTAGCAGAAACGCTTTCATCTCACGTTCTACATATATAGTATATAATCAAAACCGCGAGCGCTTATTGGATAATAGATTCCCAACTATGACAAGGTATGGAACCACCTTTTGCTAGTGTACCTCTAGAGAGGAATACACTGGGTTCAACAAGAACATCTTGTAACCCGGCCACACATGACCAACCACTCATTTCGCTTGAGTGTATCGAATGAATATCACCAATTGTTGGGATCAGCAACCGTTTCCCAAATGGGACAGCATCGACAATAGATTTTTAGAAGTAAATGAAACTCTAGATCAGGTGATTATACACCCTAATAGGTGCGACCTACATAGCCATGCTACCTGCCCGATTTTTTTCATTTCCGGACGTGAGGCTAGAAGCTACGCTTATCTTTTACATATCATATCTTCCTTTACTTGGAATGCCACATCGTCATACCCGCTAAATCACAAATTGATTTCCCTAAAAATACCACGGGTATACAGCTAAGAGAAACGAATTCCTCTGCCACCAAATGTAAATACGTTTGAAGAGATCAACTTACGCGATCTATTAAATATACTATGTCGGACATTCGTCCATACAAGTTGTCCTGGGACTGGACAAACCGAAGGCACTATTTAGTACATCCATCTTAGGCAATCTTTATGTAACACCCCACCTCCGCTAGGGTCACTCACAAAGGGAATGCACTAGTTTTGGAGGAGCGTTATCGAGGTATACAAACACAGAAATATCACAAGACAGAACATAGATAAAACAACGGAAGAATCAAAAGATAAATTTCATTACTTTCAAAAAAAGAGTCAAAACCTTTTACATCCAAAGTACCAAATACCCAAGGTCATTATTTTCCATTACAACAAATTCTGTCTTGCATAAACAAAGAAGCATAAACTTAAAACAACAAAAGTAGCTTAATTCCCCAAAGGTAGCAGAAATGCAGCCATAGCATAGCTCAAGATCAAACCGTACATGAGCTGAACCGAAAGCAAGCGAAATTCAAGCTAAGTGCTAGAGTTTCCTCCTTGAGAACCTGGGGGGGGGGGGGGAAACGGAAGAAAAAGAGGCGAAAGAAAACGGGTCAGTCATAAAGATTGGTAAGTCCTAGTGACTTTCAGCATAAAAACAGGTAAAGGTAACATGACATGTATAAACTGAAAGTATACATAAGGATGCTGTCAAGATGGGCAAGATAGACTAAGATAACATGATAATTCAAGTGTAATCAAGTGTAGCATCACATATTCAAGGTTCGCTTCACCAACTGTACTAGAATCCCAAACCCATGTCTTATATTAATCATGAAATGATCCCTTGGCCCAATATCATGAAATGACTTATTACTAGGTCCAACGGAACGATCCACTAATCGATCGGCTCCCTGCAAGTTCTAGCTCGTCGTGTGTCTATCATACGGCCCTATCACGAATGTAGTCACTTGTGCTAGGTCCACCATAGGGTGTATCAAGCCCTATGGTGCCAACCACCGACACGAATCAAGCATGCACAGATAAACCTACCGATGCCCAATGCCTTCTTTTTCAACTCCGGACCACGTGCACGACCATAACCCGCCTAAACCTACACTGGCGCACCAACACAGCCGTCGTTCTGGTCGTTTACAATCAGCCCAGTAATCGTGCCCCACCCTGCCTAGTTCCAGGGTACCGTGATACATCTAGTGGGTTACTGCTGAAATGGACCGCGTAACTATGGTTTCCGTCCCATAGGTTAAGTGTTGTCATTCAAATTCGTGACTTAACCCTTATCAGTCTAGCATGTCAAGTTGGTTAAGTGTTGTCATTCAATTTCGTGACTTAACCCGCCTACGTGTAATGTCAAATTGGCTAAGTGTTGTCGTTCAAGTTCATGACTTAGCCCTACGAATCATGTGTCAAGTTGGTTAAGTGTTGTCTTTCATGTTCATGACTTAACCCTATCATGTGGCATTAATTCATTAATGCACCGCAACCTCTCACATTAGACCTGTTGTTGTGATCACTGGATATGCCAGGCGGTTCCGGGAAGAATTACACCACAACTCAGTCTGACCTCGGGTTTTCAAGTGCGATATGACCAGCTACCCACATTGGATCCTATTGTTTGCAGTAACTGGATTTGCCAGGCGGTTCCGGGCAGAATTACACTGCAAACTCAACCCAACCTCGAGTTGGCCATTTTCAAGTTCATTCTAGTGTGATGTCCATGTTCAAATTTTCATGTCAAGTTCGTGTCAAGTTTCAAGGCAAGTTTCATGTCCACATCCTGATTCAAGTTATAACAATATTCATGTTTCAAGTTTTGCCTATTATCATGTTCATAATTCATGTTTTGCCTAATCTACCCAAATCGTATTCCCATTACACGTAAACATGAATCGATCTATACTACAAATAAATCCAAATCCCAAAATAAAGGGAATAACATCAAAACTATGATAGGCAAAAGGGACGAGCATAAAGCGATAAAAGGGATTACAAGACTAACATGATATAACTTGAGATAATTGGTTACAACATCACTGGCATATAGGATTTCAAATCTAGCAAAATAAGGCGATAGTCATGATAAAAGTTGACATAAAAGAATAGGCATGCAAAAGCAAGCCAAATACAAGGATAATGGATCCAATGGTTTTGGTGTACATAATAGCGAATAAACTAAGCAAGTCGCACCCTAAGTATGAGATCCAACAAAATGCCAATTCGGTGTACAACATGGTTTTCAACTCTAGTGTTATGGGCATGAACAATCAAATAGTCTTAGGCAATTAACCACAATGATCATAGTCATGGTCATAGGTAGAAATCTCATAGTTATGAACCATAAGCGATTAATCACAATAGTCATGGATAATTATCCAAAATAGTTCTAGGCAATAGTCATAGGCAATTAACGGTAATAGTTTCAAGGTCATGGTAATAGAAAATAGTCTTATGTTCATAATCATAGGCAATAATTCTCATGGTCATGAGTCATAGGTGATTAGCCACAATTTTCCTTGTCATAGTCATAGGCAATAGTCTTATGTTCATAGTCATTGGCATAAGCGTAGTCTTATGTTCACAGTCATAGGCATAGGCATAGGCATAGTCTTATGTTCACAGTCATAGGCAT
Organism: Allium sativum; assembly: GCA_030737875.1. Lineage (NCBI taxonomy): Eukaryota > Viridiplantae > Streptophyta > Magnoliopsida > Asparagales > Amaryllidaceae > Allium > Allium sativum. Next base: position 393,413,453 of record CM060922.1, read on the forward strand.
AGGCGTAGTATTGTGTTCACAGTCATAGTCCTTGGCCATTTAACAATAGTTTCAACGTCATAGACATGAAAGAGTTTGATTTACAACGTGAATAGGCCCCAAGCTGATTTCATAGCAATATTCCCAAAAAGCCAAGATCCAAGATGAACAAGAATAGATATGAATCAATTATCATACATAGATCCAATTCCAATTTAAATCATGGATATTAAGTTTACAGTTTTTTTCTAAAAGTAACTTGAACTTACAGATCGTGGTCTAAGAAATTGAGATGCAGAAGTTGAATCTATAAACTAGTCGTCGAATTGTTGAATCGTTGAATCTTGCTTTGATTGTAGAAGCAAATCCCCCAACATGAAATTCCTAGCCGTAGTCTTCAAGAAATAATCTTCGCGTTTTTAATTTAATTTAATTTAATTTAGAGGAAGAAGAAGAAGCCATGATCATCAAGAGTTTGAGCAACATAAGGTTAGAGAAGAATGGTGTAAAGAGAATGAGGCTAGGAGGCTGTTTATATAGGATTAGGCAGACGAATCTGGACAGAAAACGAGGTCAGATACATCAGGATGCATCTGGTTCAAAAAGTGGGTTCGGGAGCCAGGTCAACCCCCAGGTCGACCCTATGGTCGACCTGGTCTGACCAGGTCGACCCCCAAGTCGACCCTATGGTCGACCTGGTTTGGTCAGGTCGACCCCCTGGTCGACCTGGGCTCGGGGCGGGAATTTTCCCGCCCAGCCCGCTTCTGGGTCTTGAATTCGAATTTGAATTCGAATTTCTAAGCTGTTTTTGATTCCGAAAATTCGTGAAACTTTTAGAGGTCATAACTTAGTCATACGGACTCCGATTTTCGAAAACTCGGACTCGTTTCCAAGCAGAATTTCGAGATGAACGCAATGGCGCAGCCCGTTTCCCTTGATTCTTATTTTTAAAATTTAATTCTGCGTTGATTTATGGTTTTAACACGTTATTAAAATTCGGGTTGTTACATTCTTCCCTCCTTAAAGGATTTCGTCCCCGAAATCTTCAAGTTAAGAAGAATGTGTCCTACCATCCAATCAACCATCTACTCAACCATCATCCACAAGCAACCATTTTCCTTAAAAGATGTCTAATGCTATATGAACATATGCAGAAAGTGTGTGTATATGCTCCTTATCTAATGCAAATGATCAGGCCTGATTGATCTTCTTAATGAAAAATATGTTTAGTGCCATGAATACAACATGTATGCAAATAGTCCTAGCCACATAAACACTATATGTGTGCACAAACATCCATCCATATGCAACATCCACATGATAACACGTTCAATTTCATCCATAAACAAGTATAAACACTCATGCATATGCAATATGAAAATGTGTCTAAGCCAATCTAGTGCCTAATGTGTGTTATGCAACCACGAGCAACCACTTGCGACCACTTGCAGCCATTTGCAAACATCAACCATAACATGTTTCAAGCACATGTTTACATCCAAAAGGGTTCTACCTAAGGTTCTCAAGATAGGATTGAGAAGATAAGCAAGATAAAACAAAGCACCTAGGAGAAGAAGTTAAAGATGTACCCCCAGAAGGTCCTGGTTGTAGGGCTTGCCCTTGCTTCTTAGGGCAGTTCTTGCTGATATGTCCAGTTTCACCACACTGGAAACATGCTCCCATCTTCATCTTCTTCTTTCTACAGTCCTGGGCTATATGCTCCTCAATACCACAGAAGTGGCATTTTCCTTTCTCGCGTGTCTTGTTATCATTATTGTTGTTGTTGTTGTTGTTCTTGCCTCCTTTCTCGGAGCCTACCTTCTTGTTTTGAGACTCATTCGCCTTGACCTCCTTCTTGTCATTCTTGTCTTCTTCATTTAAGAGTGCCATGTCTACAAGCTTTTCGTAAGTAGCCCCCATAGGTACGTGGGTCATAGCCAAGCTGTGAAGTGGCTCATTTAATCCTTTGACAAAACGGAGAGCCTTCTTATGAGGGGTATTCACTAAGTCCCGTCCAAACCGAGCCAGCTGATTGAATTGATTGACGCACTCCTTGACCGTCATACTTCCTTGCTTAAGAGATAAGAATTTTTCCAGCTGTAGACTTCGTTCAGCTTGCGAGAGGAATTTCATCTCGAACCTTATTCTGAAATCCATCCATGTTTCAACCGGCCTCTTAGCGTTAGTGACTTCCCACCAATAGGAAGCTTCGTCTTTGAGCAACCATACCACCAACTGTACCTTCTGCCTATCGTCCACCTCGAAGATAACGAATAGATCCTCAGTTTCTTTGAGCCAGTTCCTCGCTTCTACGATTGATTCAGTTCCCTTGAAATCCTTTCCACCCATGGCCCTAAAATCTTTACAGATCTTTGAGAAAGCAATTGCATGAGGATGGGGAGGAGGAGGAATCGCTGCAGCTGGAGGAGCAATATCTGCTGGGCCTGGATCGTTGGCCCTAGCCTATAAGTACCTCCTGAACCAGCAAGGTATTGGCACGCCCTCTGGAAAGTTAAGATTCCTAGACATGCTGAAATGGAAAAGAAGAGATTCAAACGAGAAAACAAAGGATAGTGCTAATGGCTTTTGGGGAATAGCCTTTAAATAAAACAAGACTTTTCTTGAAAAATGATTCTTTGTAAACGGTTTTGAAAATAATTTCAGAAGGTTTTTAAAAACTTTTGCCCAGTCCGGTAACCATCGGATCTGATGCCAAATGTAACACCCCACCTCCGCTAAGGTCACTCGCAAAGGGAATGCACTAGTTTTGGAGGAGCGTTATCGAGGTATACAAACACAGAAATATCACAAGACAGAACATAGATAAAACAGCGGAAGAATCAAAAGATAAATTTCATTACTTTCAAAAAAAGAGTCAAAACCTTTTACATCCAAAGTACCAAATACCCAAGGTCATTATTTTCCATTACAACAAATTCTGTCTTGCATAAACAAAGAAGCATAAACTTAAAACAACAAAAGTAGCTTAATTCCCCAAAGGTAGCAGAAATGCAGCCATAACATAGCTCAAGATCAAACCGTACACGAGCTGAACCGAAAGCAAGCGAAATCCAAGCTAAGTGCTAGAGTTTCCTCCCTGAGAACCTTGGGGGGGGGGAGAACGGAAGAAAAAGAGGCGAAAGAAAACAGGTCAGTCATAAAGACTGGTAAGTCCTAGTGACTTTCAGCATAAAAACAGGTAAAGGTAACATGACATGTATAAACTGAAAGTATACATAAGGATGCTGTCAAGATGGGCAAGATAGACTAAGATAACATGATAATTCAAGTGTAATCAAGTGTAGCATCACATATTCAAGGTTCGCTTCACCAACTATACTAGAATCCCAAACCCATGTCTTATATTAATCATGAAATGATCCCTTGGCCCAATATCATGAAATGACCCATTACTAGGTCCAACGGAACGATCCACTAATCGATCGGCTCCCTACAAGTTCTAGCTCATCGTGTGTCTATGTCATACGACCCTATCACGAATGTAGTCACCTGTGCTAGGTCCACCATAGGGTGTATCAAGCCCTATGGTGCCAACCACCAACACGAATCAAGCATGCACAGATAAACCTACCGATGCCCAATGCCTGCTTTTTCAACTCCGGACCACGTGCATGACCATAGCCCGCCTGAACCTACACTGGCACACCAACACAGCTGTCGTTCTGGTCGCTTACAATCAGCCCAGTAATCGTGCCCCACCCTGCCTAGTTCCAGGGTACCGTTATACATCTAGTGGGTTACTGCTGAAATGGACCGCGTAACTAGGGTTTCCATCCCATAGGTTAAGTGTTGTCATTCAAATTCGTGACTTAACCCTTATCAGTCTAGCATGTAAAGTTGGTTAAGTGTTGTCATTCAAGTTCGTGACTTAACCTGCCTACGTGTCATGTCAAATTGGCTAAGTGTTGTCGTTCAGGTTCATGACTTAGCCCTACGAATCATGTGTCAAGTTGGTTAAGTGTTGTCTTTCATGTTCATGACTTAACCCTATCATGTGGCATTAATTCATTAATGCACCCCAACTTCTCACATCAGACTTGTTGTTGTGGTCACTGGATATGCCGGGCGGTTCCAGGCAGAATTACACCACAACTCAGTCTAACCTCGGGTTTTCAAGTGCGATATGACCAACTACCCACATTGGATCCTATTGTTTGCAGTAACTGGATTTGCCGGGCGGTTCCGGGCAGAATTACACTGCAAACTCAACCTAACCTCGAGTTAGCCATTTTCAAGTTCATTCTAATGTCATGTCCATGTTCAAATTTTCATGTCAAGTTCGTGTCAAGTTTCAAGGCAAGTTTCATGTCCACATCCAGATTCAAGTTATAACAGTATTCATGTTTCAAGTTTTGTCTATTATCTAGTTCATAATTCATGTTCATAACCAATTCATGTTTTGCCTAATCTACCCAAATCGTATTCCCACTGCACGTAAATGTGAATCGATCTATACTACAAATAAATCCAAATCCCAAAATAAAGGGAATAACATCAAATCTATGATAGGCAAAAAGGACGAGCATAAAGTGATAAAAGGGATTACAAGACTAGCATGATATAACTTGAGATAATTGGTTACAACATCACTGGCATATAGGATTTCAAATCTAGCAAAATAAGGCTATAGTCATGATAAAAGTTGACATAAAAGAATAGGCATGCAAAAGCAAGCCAAATACAAGGATAATGGATCCAATGGTTTTGGTGTACATAATAGCGAATAAACTAAGCAAGTCACACCCTAGGTATGAGATCCAACAAAATGCCAATTCGGTGTACAACATGATTTTCAACTCTAGTGTTATGGACATGAACAATCAAATAGTCTTAGGCAATTAACCACAATGATCATAGTCGTGGTCATAGGTAGAAATCTCATAGTTATGCACCATAAGCGATTAATAACAATAGTCATGGATAATTATCCAAAATAGTTCTAGGCAATAGTCATAGGCAATTAACGGTAATAGTTTCAAGGTCATGGTCATAGACAATAGTCTTATGTTCATAATCATAGGCAATAATTCTCATGGTCATGAGTCATAGGTGATTAGCCACAACTGTCCTTGTCATAGTCATAGGCAATAGTCTTATGTTCACAGTCATAGGCATAAGCATAGTCTTATGTTCACAGTCATAGGCATAGGCATAGTCTTATGTTCACAGTCATAGGCATAGGCGTAGTCTTGTGTTCACAGTCATAGTCCTTGGCCATTTAACAATAGTTTCAACGTCATAGACATGAAAGAGTTTGATTTACAACGTGAATAGGCCCCAAACTGATTTCATAGCAATATTCCCAAAAAGCCAAGATCCAAGATGAACAAGAATAGATATGAATCAATTATCATAGATAGATCCAATTCCAATTTATAACATGGATATTAAGTTTACAGTTTTTATCTAAAAGTAACTTGAACTTACAGATCGTGGTCTAAGAAATTGAGATGCAGAAGTTGAATCTATAAACTAGTCGTCGAATTGTTGAATCATTGAATCTTGCTTTGATTGTAGAAGCAAATCCCCCAACATGAAATTCCTATCTGTAGTCTTCAAGAAATAAACTTCGCGTTTTTAATTTAATTTAATTTAATTTAGAGGAAGAAGAAGAAGCCATGATCATCAAGAGTTTGAGCAGCATAAGGTTAGAGAAGAATGGTATAAAGAGAATGAGGCTAGGAGGCTGTTTATATAGGATTAGGCAGACGAATCTGGACAGAAAACGAGGTCAGATACATCAGGATGCATCTGGTTCAAAAAGTGGGTTCGGGAGGCTGGTGGACCCTATGGTCGACCTGGTCTGACCAGGTCGACCCCCAAGTCGACCCTATGGTCGACCTGGTCTGGTCAGGTCGACCCCCTGGTCGACCTAGGTTCTGGGCAGGAATTTTCCCACCCAGCCCGCTTCTGGGTCTTGAATTCGAATTTGAATTCGAATTTCTGAGCTGTTTTTTATTCCGAAAATTCGTGAAACTTCTAGAGGTCATAACTCAGTCATACGGACTCCGATTTTCGAAAACTTGGACTCGTTTCCAAGCAGAATTTCGAGATGAACGCAATGGAGCAACCCTTTCCCTTGATTCTTATTTTTAAAATTTAATTCTGCCTTGATTTATGGTTTTAACACGTTATTAAAATTCGGGTTGTTACACTTTACCTAAGATTTATACAACAACCCTTGCACTTTACTCCGTCTTCAATTATCTTTGGCATATATGATTCGAAATGCTTATGCCAATACAGAGTGGTCCTTCGGATAATAATCCAATCGGTCTCTCCATATTAACAACGTTAAAATGGTCAAAAACTTCGATAGTCGGTGAGTTAACTATCAAAGAAAAACAGGTGTGCAAACAACGATATTATTTCCAAATGGAAATTTTAACGATCAATCAACATTCAACATTTATCACTTAAATTAATTTATCATTAATTTATTCATTCTCCATTTCCTGTTTTTGTATATATATACAGAAATCCTTATTTTCTAAATTTAGAAAATATACGTTATTAATCATTGGAAAACATTTCCATCTTCTTCCCACGTATCACTGTCATTCCAGTATTCTTTACCATCCAACATTTCATTTTCTATGATTAGAAAATATCTCTGATTATATTTGGAAAACGTTTCCAAAACTCATTCCTTGGATTTAAACAGATGTTTAAATAAAACATCGCTATGCCAATTCACCATTACCTTCATTAACTATATTGACTTAACCAACCTTCACTATCTAACCTTACCATTCCTTAGTTAAGAAGGAAGTCAATCAAGTTAGGGTATAATTACCTCTCAGACCTTAACTGAACAATGTTTTGAACTTCGAAATAGTCAAATTTATCTTTTTAAACCTTTAACAACTTCCTTGCGAACCTCACGGATTCTATTTTCGAATCCACTTCTTTTATAAAAAAACATTGGTTATAACGATAACGTTATAATTCCTACTTTCGAAATATCTAACTTCAAATATAACTTTTATTCTTTAATTTGAATAAATAAGTAAACGATTTATTTAATAAATAAATCTTGGTTTAAAAACCGGAAAGTAAATATTACTTTCCCGAATTCGATATAATCGAATTTCAACTTATAACTCCCTTTTGAATAAACTCTATTCGATAACCATTTCCTTCGAATAAACTATATTCGATAATCACTCTTCGAATAGCCATATTCGATTAACTCTATTCAATTAACACTATTCGATTAACTCTAATCGATTTACCCTTATCAGTTAGCTCTATTTGATTAAATCTATTCTATTAACTCTATTTGATTCACTCTATTGGATTAGCTCTTTTTGATTAACCCTAGTCGATTAACTCTTATCAATTTACTCCTATCAATTTACTCCTATCAAATAAACTATATTTGATTAACCCCTTTCGAATAAACTGTAACACCCCGTATTTTGGTTAATACTAAAATTCACTAATTACAGAATAAATAATCTCAGATGTGAGAATTGGGGGAAACGGGCTGCGTCATTGTGTTCGTCTCGGAAAAATACGCAAAATAGAGTCCGAGTTTTCGAAAATCGGAGTCCGTATGGCCCAGTTATGGCCCGATGAAGTTTGCAGAAAATTTGAAACTAAAAACAGATTTAAAATTCAAATCTCAGATTATAAAATGGAGCAAGTGGGGTCAGGCGGGAAAAATCCCGCCCTACCCATGTCGACAGGGCTGTCGACAGGCCTATCGACAGGGGGTGTCGACTTGCCTGTCGACTTGCCTGTCGACAGGGTCGCGGCGTCCAGTGAACCTGGGTGCACCAGGTTGCACCAGGTTGGGTTCTAGGCTGGCTTGGAGGGCTGGTTCTAGAGAGTTCCGAAATCTAAGGGTCCTAATCTAATCTAGGGTTAATCTAAGGGCCTAAAACACTCACCTAATCCTATAAATAAGACCCTAACCCTACCCTAATTCATTCATAATTAAATCTAGTAACTAAACTATGGCAAATTGAAACTTGAGAGAGCCTCCATCAAAATTAGAGAAGGGATAGCATTCCAAATCAACTTCTAGCCTCTTAATCTTCTTCATTAGTTTGCTAATTTTGTTTTGGTGAGCTTCTATCCCCTTAATAATCAATTGTTAAATTGATTAAGATAGGATATGATGATGTATGGTTATGTTTGTGGATCAATGTGTTTATGCAAGCTTAATATTGTATATGTTATGTGTTTTGCAAGTTATATGCTCTATGTCATGCAAGTTTAGTGTATGTGTTCATGACATTTTTATGCAAGTTTAATGTTATATCTTTATGCAAGTTTGGTGCTATGTTTCATGATGATTATGATGCAAAACACTAAGTTGGACATTGATCTATTATGCAACATGTTATGCATGCATATGAAGTTATGTGAATGGTTATGCAAGTTATGTGTATGCTTAAATGCAAGATTAACATGTTATGCATATGAAGTTATGTGAATGATTATGCAAGTTAGGTGTATGCTTAAATGCAAGATTAACATGTTATGCATGCATATGAAGTTATGTGAATGATTATGCAAGTTAGGTGTAGGCTCAAATGCAAGATTAACATGTTATGCATGCTTATGAAGTTATGTGAATGATTATGCAAGTTATGTGTATGCTTAAATGCAAGTTGGGTTAATATATGCTCATATAGGCAAGTTGACACCCTCTTAACCCATGACAAAGAATATGCTAATGTTTGGTTTAACCCATGATGTTTGAGATGGATCTTCCCTTTTATTATGTCGTGAAATGAGAACGATTTACGTGGGGAGCGATGGGGTTAATAAATATGTTAATGAAAGTATGATTGGGTATGATTAAGCATACCATAAAAAAATAAATTAACATAAGTGGGAATTTACCTATTGAGTTAGGTCTACCCCATGGGAATTTACCTATTGAGTTAGGTCTACCCATGTTATGAAAAACTTGATATTAATTAGGGATAATTAATATGGGGGTGATTAATTAGGTATAATTAATCAACTAAGACACGAGGTTGGACCCTTTTGTAGCGGAAGTCTGCCCGGAACCGACCGGCCATCCAGCGGCTACAAATGATTGGCCCAATGTGAGAGGTCTTAGTCATAAAGTAAATACATGATTAAAGTAAAGACACAAGGTTAGACCCTTTTGATGACAGAAGTCTGCCCGGAACCAACCGGCATATCCAGCAGTCATAAAAGACGGTCTAATGTGAGAGGTCTTTATGAGGTCATGATCTTAACTAATGAATTAAGGAACACTTAACCATATTAGCATGTAGAGGGGCATGAGGGGTTAAGTGGGTGCCTTGGGTGGCATGTAGTAACTAGTGGGGGTGCCTTGGGTGGCATGAGGAAACTAGTGGGTTGCCTTGGGTGGCAATAGAAAATATGATTAGAATACTTAACCAAAGTGGAACATGTAATTAAACATGATTAAAGGGTTAAGTAAGTGCCTTGGGTGGCATGTGGGAATCAAGTAAGTGCCTTGGGTGGCATGCGGAAACCTAGTGGGCGCCTTAAGTGGCAATTGAAATATAATTAGATGACTTAACCAAACCTTAACATGTAAGGGGACATGATTACAAAAAAAGGGGTTAAGTGGGATGCACTAGATAAATTGACAAGCTTAAGTAGTAGCTTGTGGGGGCCCATTTCAAACAATATCCCAAACGTATCTTTGTGGGCTCGACCCATGTCGAGTGACGGGACACGCATATTGGGCTTGACTATAAGAGGCCAAAACGGGTTAGCGGTGGCAACGCAAGTCCATCGGGTTTCATCTGCGTGTGTGGGCCCGGGCTGGTAGATAAGTCGTTGTTGCATCGTGTAGATATAAAGCCGTGCACCGTTGATATTATCAGGTGGCCACTTTGGGGAATGATACACCCCATTGTGGGACCAGCACGGGTATCTACGGTAGGGAGCCGATCGATGGGGAGTAGTGGGTACACCTAGTGGAGATAGGGGCAGACGGCACCTATGTAGTGGGCTAGGAGTACACGAAACTACTAAATTACTAAGTACACTTAGTGGGATCAACCTTTAAGTAGGAATTACTCTTGGTGGGTAGAACTGGTGTGGTGCAGTGTAGAAATTATCCTTGGGTGGATAGGTCTGGGGCGGTGTAATCTAGTAATTATCCTTGGGTGGATAAATGCGTCTTTACGGTTATCTTAGTTTATCCTAAGTTTGCCAAGCTGCTTAGTGTAGCCATTCATCCCCAGGCATTACCGTATATCAACTTATGTCTTCTCTGGTTACTTTAATGATTGTATTGTTAAAGTTATAGGACTCACTCAGACTTATGTCTGACCCCGTTGTTGTTTATCTTTTTCCCCAAACCCCAGGTTATCAGAGTGGGCCTAGTGCTAGTGGGCTTTGATCAGATTGCTGTATCTATCCTTTGGAGTTTGGACCATTGAAGTAAAGCTCAGTTCATCTATCCTTTTATGGCTATTGTTTACTTAGTGGGATTATGTACTTATTTTTATCAAGATGGATATTTTGTACTTGACTCTTGTATGGTTTTGTGATGTAACCAGACATGTTTTAACTTCCGCTGTTATGAGATGATGTTTTAAAATTTCAAGTACCATTTATATCTGTCTTGTTGTAATTTTTCTGTTCTATATTCACTAAAATACTCCACCGATGCCATGGCATTCCCATTGAGAGTGACCATAGCGGGCGTGGGGTGTTACATAAACTATATTCGATTTACTCCTTTCTCTATTCGAATAAACTATATTCGACAACTCCTTTTAACTCTATTCGAATAAACTATATTTGATATCTCCTTTTTAACTCTATTTGAATAAACTAACATTCGATAACTCCTTTCGAATAACTAACATTCGATAACCCTTTTGAATAACAAATATTCGATAACTTCTTTCGAATAACTAACATTCGATAACCCTTTCGAATAACAAATATTCGATAGCTTCTTTCGAATAAAAAATATTCGATTAACTCTCTTCGACTAACTAATATTCGATTACTTCTTTCTTTCGAATAAACTATATTCATTACTCTTTCTTTTGAATAAACTATATTCGATAATCCCCTTTTTCTATTCGAATAAACTATTTCAAATAACTACTTTAATTCTATTCGAATAAACTATTCTGAATAACTCCTTTTCGAATAACTATATTTGATAAATTCTTATCTTCGATTAACCAATACTCGACGAACTCTATTTGATTAACTAACACTCGACTAACTCTAATGAATTTAACTCTAATCGATTAACTCACTTCGAATAACTAATTTCGATTTAACTCTTAATCGATTAACTCTAATCGATTAACTCTAATTGATTAACTCTAACTCTAATCAATTAACTCCTCTAGCTTATTTTGATTAACACATTTTGATTAACTCCTTTGATTAACTCTACGTCCATATTCAGTTTCAAATATCGATGTTGAAATCAATTCTTACTTCTCTATATAAGTCCTGACTTATATATTCTATTTATCCAATGATAAATATTTTATTTAATTTATAAAATATTATTTATAAATTAATCTTCTCAATCTATTGGTTACAACAGATTCTATTTAAAAACTTTGCCTTAAATCCATATCATGTTATACCCGTGGGCGAAGCACGGGTCTAGACTTTCCTGATGTAAAATTCTATTCATTTGCCAAATATTTCCTTATATGACATCCTTTTTCATTTCCCAATAAATCCCTTTTATAACTCTATTTATTTTCTAAATAAATATTTCGTTTTTATAACTCTATTTTATTTGTAAATGTTTTACAAATATTCCTCTTTCTATTTTATTTTTTTCTTCTAAATAAATAATCCTTTTATACTTCTATTTATTATCCCAATAAATATTCCTTATATGAATTTATTTATTATCCCTATAAATATTCCTCTTTATAAAACCCTTTTGATTTTATAAATAAATTCCTTTTTATAAAATCCCTTGATTTTATAAAAAAATTCTCTTTAATAAATTTTACTTCATTTTATAAAAAATTATCCTTTTTATAAAATCCTTTGATTTTATAAATAAATTTCCTTTTATAAAACCCTTTTCCTTTTATATATAAAATCCATTGATTTTATATAAATACTTTATTTTCAAAATACACTTTGACAATCCCCTTTTTACATCCTAGTATTTCTTACGGTATTTAAAATACCAAATAACCATGATCGATATCATTCAAACACACATAATCAACAATAGATTATATATCACATAATATATTACAATATATGAAAAACAGTAAAATAAATGTTGAGGAATCCAGTTGGATTCCTCCAACCTGTTTCCCTGCATCACGGATGTTAAACAACATAAATAACATCAATTTCATTTCAATATGAACTATTCTGCTAAACAGAATCAACATTTGATTAACGATTTATATATATATCGTTATCTATAATTTCAACCAATACACAAGCAATTCAACCAAACAGTTAACACACAACAATCAACAAATAATTATCAGTTCTAAGAATACGTTATAAAAATATAACTGTTCAGAGTTGGTGAGTTTTACTCACATTGGACGATCATCGTTAATAACGATAACCATCGCTTGATTCAGACAGACAATTTATTTTGCTATAAATTGTAACGAGCTCCGATGGACTTCCAGTCAGTTCCATCGAGTAGTGTCTGTCCATACGATCCCGACGGATCTTGTTTCGTCAGATTTTGATATCGTATGAGGTAGTTATGGCAGTTACAAGTAAATACTCTAATTTAATTTAAATTGAATTTAAATTAAATACTTAAGTAGGCTAAACCTTAATTTCCTGGCCCGTTACAAATCAGACCCGCCTCCCTTTCTTTCTCTTCTTCCCGAATTCAGATCTGGGAAAACCCCTCTCCACAAATTAACATCATTGACTCCTCCTTTGACCGCCATCCTTCATCACTTTGGTCACCAAACTCCGGCGCAACCACCACCATAACATTCCTCGTCTAAATCCGCACCCGCTCAAGCCCTAAACTCCCCACTCACGCCTGTCATCCCCGTATCGACCTGCTGCTTCACTCCCAAACCACCAGTGTCGCATTTTCCCTGAGGCTACCAATCATCACTAAAATATCACCAATCTCTTCAACTTTACACCCCGAGTGCCATGATGTCCTTGAACCATCCTCCAACCTTCCCTTGGTCACCGCGACGCAAGCCTCTACCTCGGCTGTGCCAAAATCGACCACGAGAAAAACACGTCGGACCCAAAAAGAAGACAATGAAATTAAAGCTCTTTAACTCGTGAGCTTAATGGATCCAAACACGCTCGATTTCATGAAGTGAAGCTCGCGATTTAATTGTTTGAAGATTGGAGAAGTGGCGGCTACTGAAATGCTTTAGGAGATGGAATAATTTAGGTCTTAAGGAAGTAGTGAATCCTTATTTATAGGCAAACAAAATATCTATATATTTTCGTTTAGATATTTTTAGGATATTTTATTTTATTCGTATCCGTCTTCTAAAAATCCGTACGATCACATACGATACCTAAAAATCACGAAACTGGATATGCAGCTACAGTTCGACATTACGGTCCCAACGAAACTAGTTTCATCGAATTCTGACTCCGTTTGATCACACGGCGTATTTTTAACCGTCAAAATACTGACTGTATTTCACATTAAAATCCCGTACGGCCACATACTGACTCTAAAAATCACGAAACTTGACATCTAACAATAATTTAACATTGCGGATCTAACAAAATTAGTTTCGTCGAATTCTGAGGTCGTTTGCAAAACTGGCTATTTTTAAAGCTCTAAATAACCCTTTTAAATATATAAATATATTTAAAAATAATTAAATTAAATATTTATATATAAATATTATCGTATATATTCACCATAGAATATCATACAGCTCCACTGGGATTTACATCTCGGTATTCAAATTCCGGTTGAATCGATATTCGAATTTATATTGAAATTCATTATATATATCGTTATAAATTATAAAGGAATTCCATAGCGACTTTTCTAAAATTTGATTTGGACTTAAATCAAAATCTACACAATGAAATCCCGATTTTTTCTTCCACTAGAAAAATATACTTCACCAGCTCCTAACGTTTCTTGTTTCACGAAAATCCGATTTAAAACGGACCCTGTATATTCAGTTGAAGTTCGAATCGCCAAATAGCGAACTGCCGCGCCATTTGGAGCTCAAATTTAATTATAATTTAATTATACGTTCAAACTGTCGTTTAAATAATATATTCGTCATTCTAATTCAATTCTAAGCTGAATTAAATACTTTGAATTGTCCAGTTCACATTATATTGTCAATTCACTATTTCTGATTATTTCAGAAATTAAATATATTATTATGTTATTTAATTTAATTAAATATTCAATATTATTTAATTAAACGATCATTTAATTCTCTGAATCACTATTTAAATAATTAAATAAATTAATTATTACACTGTAAAAATACAGGACATTACAAATATTCTGTACTTTGATGTAACATTATTATAATGTTTATAAAAGTCTTCTGTTGTTGTACTGATGTGTTGTATGCCCAAAGTTAGTGTATCCGGCGATTTCTTGCGAGGGGAATTTTCGGGTCATTACATGTGGTATCAGAGCTTTGGTTAGCTCAAATCTTTGGTGTACAACTCGTTAGAACTGAACAAAAGACTCATCAGAGGTAGGATTAGTAATATTCTATAAAAGAATACCCATTAGATATAGGATCAGTAGTATCCTAGAATGAGAAAATTCGTTAGAGATGGAGTTAAAAATGCCCTAGAATGAGTTGAGAGTGACTTGTTCATAATTAACGTATTTGTGATTATATATATGATCCGATCTTGGAAAATATGATTTCTGAATATATAAAAGTTATATATTTTTGAAAAGCTAATCAACAAATTGATTGATGATTATGTTGTGTGATCATTAGTCCAACTAATAAAAATTATTAAACCAATAAAAGGATGAAAGTTGACTTGGTTAATTAAACAACTTTCAGCTTCGTTCCTTTTCGAGGACGAAAAGATTTTAAGTGGGGGAGATTGTACCAACCTGGAATTTTGGAACCAATTACATTTTTTTATTTTGGCTATTTAATTTAATTTTAAATAGTTAAAATAATTTATTTTAAATAATAACAATTAAAAATTTATTTAAATCGAAGTTAGAACGAATATATTTATTTTAATTTTAAAAGGAGTTTGAAATAGTGCGATAGTTTGAAAATTTGAATTTGAACTTTGACTGAATTAACATGATGCAAAATAAATAGGATTTTAGTGAAACCAAAAATATTAGAACCTGTTTAAAAATATCTTTCCAATGAATCCGAAAAATTGAAATTTCATAGCGGGAATCAAAAGTTAGGGCCAGTTGAATATTCAGAATAGTTGGTGTGAAATTTAATATAATATATAGCCCGTATAAACAGACATTTTGCAAACGACCTCCGTTTTCGACGAAACCACCGTGGATGGATCTGGAATGTCAAATTATTGCTAGATTCCAATTTTCATAATTTTTGGAATTAATATGTGTGTACAGTAAATATAAATGTGTTTTGTCAAATTTAATCAAATTTAATCGACATGAAAATGGCCATTTTTCAAACGGTCTCCGAATTTGATGAAATAATTTTTTTTAGGACCGTATCGTCAAAACATAGCTAGATTTATTTTTCAGGAATTTTTGAAGTCCGTATATGTGGCCCGGTAAATTTGAATATACGATAAAATTAAATAATTAAATGATTTATATTTTAATTTGAAGAAAACAAGCTGAAAATGATCGAATGGCTGTTGAGACGTAGCCCATTGAGTCTGGAATGGGGGTATTTAGCAAGGGACGATAGTCGTTGGGCCTCGTTTGGAGTCTGAACCGATAAGCAAGTTATAATAGAATTAAAAATTAAATAATATATTAATATAGGCTATAAAAAAATGCCTCCACTCAAACAGTAATAACCGCCATCCCTTTCTTCAATGGACGATATCTTCCAACTTCCTTCCCTCTTTTTCTCCCTATCCATACACTGATTTCTGAAACATTCAAAGAGAAATACGAAGCCCTCTTTGAGCTCGACCAGATCAACGGTGATGATCGGCTATAATTGGCCGTGGTGCTCGAATTTAGGGATGAAAGCCATCGGCTTTGGGGTGGATTTTCTGAGCATGGAGGGCGGCGAGTTCAACCAGGTCGCTGGTGTGGGGAGGTGTTTCCATGGCGGAGAGGATGGTCATCGTTGATCGGCACTAGGAGGCTCTGGGGTGGTGCGATGTGAAGACGAGCATCAGAGTGTTGGGTTCGTTTTTTTTACGGTAAAAGGAATGAGGGAGATGAGAGGTTGAGGGATTTTATGCTTATAAAATTATTAATTAATTATCTAACTATGTAATTAAAACTTTAAAAGACCATAACTTTGTCATACAGAAACGAAATCGAACGATTCCAGATCCATTGGAATCGTAAATTCGAGATCTAAATGATGGAACAGTCTGAAACAGATTTGGAGTTGACTGCAAATTAAGAAGGAATAAAACCCAAATGTGAGATTTCTGAATTTAAAATAAAATTTATTACAGATTGTGGTGTGAATTTCATATATGCGTTGTATAAAATTGAGATTGACTGATTGATTGTGGTTGTGATGATTTGGTGAATTATATTCATGTAAAATAAAAATAACATTTTGTTAGATAATGTTATGTCAAAATAAAAATAACATTTTGTTAGATAATGTTATGTCAAAATAAAATTAACATTTTGTTAGATAATGTTATGTCAAAATAAAAATAACATTTTGATTAGAAAATGTCAAGTGGAACAAAATATTCATTTTTGTTAAATAGAAAAGTGTTGAAACAAAATATTCATTTTTGTTAAGTAGAAAAGTGTTAAAACAAAATATTCATTTTTCTTAAATAGAAAAGTGTTGAAACAAAATATTCATTTTTGTTAAATAGAAAATTGTTGAAATAAAATATTCATTTTTGTTAAATAGAAAAGTGTTGAAACAAAATATTCATTTTTGATAAATAGAAAAGTGTTGGAACAAAATATTCATTTTTGTTAAATAGAAAAGTGTTGAAACAAAATATTCATTTTTGCTAAATAGAAAAGTGTTAAAACAAAAATTATATTTTTGTCAAATAGATCTGTGTTAAAACAAAAACAAAGTTGTCTTTTATTTTGTCATTAGAAATGTAGACAATGTTATGACAAATAAACGTTCTTTTTTATTTGACACTAGAAATGTAGACAAGATTATGAAAATAAAAACCATCTTTTTATCTGTCATATATGAACATTGAAATTATTGAAAATAAAAACCATCTTTTTATTTGTCATATAAGAACACTGAAATTATTGAAAATAAAATTCCCTTTTTATTTATCATATTTGAGCATAGGAATTGTGGAAAATTGTTTAACAATAAAAATTTACATTTTTATTGTATATTAGAAATGATTAAAAACATGCATTGTTTTACATAGAAAAATGTTCAATTGAATATATATGTTTGTTAGTTAAAACATTATCATTCATATGCTAGTAACATAGAAAAATGTTCATTTGATTATATATGTTTTGTTAGTTAAAACATTATCATTCATATGCTAGTAACATAGAAAAATGTTCATTTGATCATATATGTTTGTTAGTTAAAAAATTATCATTCATATGTTTGAAACATAGTAAAATGTTAATTTGATTATTTATGTTTTGCTAATTAAAACATTATCATTTATATGTTAGTGAAATAGACAAATGTTCAATTATGAAACATATGTTGATTCATTAAAAATAGTGTCAATTAACATTGTTAGCATTACAAAAATGCCATTTAGTTAGGACATGTTTTGTGAAATAAAAATACATTAATTAGAATAATGTTTTGTGAAAACAAAAATATCACTTTTGTCGTGTTAGACAAGAATAAAAATATTTCAGGTAAATATATGTCTCGTTAAACAAAAATGTCAAATTTATCATGTTACGATAGAATAAAGAGAATTAGGTGTAAAAAAGGTATTGTCATTAAAAATGACATTTTTATCATGAGAAACTAAATAAATAATCATTTGTTAAAATGTTTTATTAGATAAAAACATCATCTATTTCATGTTAATGAAATGAAATAAATAATCAAGTCTTGAAATATATGTTGTGATGTTGAAATGTTTAACGTATTAAAACTAATGTTAACATTAATGTGATAGTAAAATTAAATTATAAATATCCATTTATAATTTTAAACAGTGTAAATTAGTTAAATAGAAAATAATTCAAACGAATTAGAATTGGTTAAAGTATTAACCAATAATTTATTTAAATAAATAAACTGTTGTTGTTTGAAAACCCCACACGGGTATTGGGATGATATTTGACATACACTAGTCCCAATATTTAATTAATTGTCAATCGATGGATTAACAGTCTGTGATGAGCGTTATTTATTTATTTTAATGCTCACATAGTTATAAACTTCACTTTGAATGTGAATGGATTGTTTGATGATTGTTTATCATTATCGTTGAATATATGCAATGTATGAAATCCATATAACTGCATTTATATGGTAATTGATTGAGTCGCATTCCGATTCAGAATAAAGAACATTTTTAAAAGAATATTTTAACATAAAGAATATTTTAAAATAAAGAATATTTTAAAATAAAGAGTATTTTAAAATAAAATTAGTGAAGAATAAAGTTATGATTTTTATGTCCATCATTGGATGGGCACAGAAATAAAAAAATATGAAGCCGAGTTAAGTAGCAAACGCCAGTTTAAACCAAACGGGTTTATCGATCGATTTTATTCATTTTATAATGAATATCGAAAAGTTGTGATTTCAAAATTTAACATTTTGAAAATATTAATATTTTAATACGATTCATATATAGAATATTTAATTTTGATTTAAAAATTGAAGATGAAGTTAAAATCGTTTTAAAACGAATTTATAAATATTTTATAAAATACATTTTAAAAGGAAACCGATGATATATATATATATATATATATATATATATATATATTTAATGGCCTGAATAGAACGCACCGCGCAGCGACCGTTCGTGAATTTCGACCATTAACTTCAAATTGATGTAACGGAAGATCCGATCGTCGAATTCTCCTAAAATCAGAACGTTGGGTTCGTATCGAAAAGAGCATTGCAATTAATACAAGAGATCTGAAATCTAACGGTTAGATTTGGAATTATGTCCAAATCAATTTCGGAAAAAGTCGCTGTAAGTGTAGTTTGGTGGTCGTTATTGGAAACCGACTGTAAATGCCTTAATAAAATTATTAAAAATATGGAAAAATTACGTAAAATCATAATAAATGATTTGAAAAGAATTTGGATGAAAAATTCCAATTTTGAAAAGATGAAAATATATTTTTATCGAAATGAACTAGTTATTTACTAGAATAAATATTTTAATTAAGATTAAATGAAGTTTTCCAATTAATTAATATTTAATTGGAATTAAATAAAATAAATTGGACTTTTGGGTTTGTCATGAATGGTGTCTTAAATAACACTATTCTTAAACCCCGTATCAAAAGAATAAATCTTTTAATTAAGATTATTAGAGTTTCCAATTATATTTAGTAATTGGAATAAAATGAAATGTGAATTGGGTTTATCATGAACTGTGTTTTAAATGACATTTGTTCTTTAACCCAATTAACAGTGAAAACATAATTTGGAATTTATAAATCTTTTATTAAGATTTAAATGGAAATTTTCTCAAAGTAAAGTTTTCCAATCTAATATATTAAATTGGAATTGAATGGAATTCGATTTAATAATAATCGAGATGAGCTTCAGTAAAAGAAGACCATTATTATATATGGAATTTAAAAGGCTTTACCGTTATTCCTTTTATATTATTAGTTTGCTATGGAAATTTATATCGATTATATATTGATTTGATTTCTGTGAAAATTCCATATTTAGTAGAAGACGATTTTGGGTTTATCGTGAACCGTGTTTTAAATGACATTGGTTCTTTTACCCAGTTAAAGACAAGATTAATTTCTTAAAGTTGAATAATCATAAAGTAATGATTTTTGATACTAAAACCGAATTTGAGTATTAATGAATCCTTTAAAAGAAGATTAAAGAATAAATTTAAAAGAATTTATCTTTGATAAAATTAATGGGAACCTTTCCCTAATAATGTGAATATTTATTTAAAAGAATATTCTAAATTGGAATGAGTCGTATGATGTGTTTTTATAGCAATTAATTATTGATTATAAAATACGTGAGTTATTCGGAAAGACCGGGTTTAACCTATTTTGAATAATTACTACGACGATTAAGAGTCGAAGATGAAGACGGTGGTTGAAGACCGGAGATCTTCACATCGTTTGGATGATTACTGTGTCTTGATTGAGAGGCATCCCAAGACAAGGTAATAAGTGGTGATCGTCCAGACGTACTAGGAGATCGACCGGATATGCGAGGACATATGGGACGAGGAATAAGGTGCCTCCGGTTTCGTTCAGACACAGAACGAACTTGTAAATGTATGGTATGTATAACGTTGTATTCCTTTATGCAGTATTCGTTGATCTCTGCTAAATATATATCTGTTTGGTGGCGGAGAATTTATTCTTTGGCTTAACACCCTTATCTGAGACGTACGAGCTTAGAGGTTATATATTGGCAAAAATCAATGGTGTGGTATGGATTGACAATGTGGCATGCTAAGATGCAAATGATCAAGGCTTATTGTTGAAAAGTTGAGCCTTGTGGTTGATGATCAAAGCACAACTTTATTTAACATAGCTTTGTGTATAGTGTTACTTCATGAGCCTCACACCCCGGTATGAACCAGAAATACGGGAGAAGGATCCAGGGAGATCATGCGTTTCTTTCTAGCTAGAAGTAGTGTCATGGTATGGAGCCCAGATTTTTACTTATGTGGATGATGGAAAGCGAGGTACTTCGGATATTGAGTCCCTAGTGGCTCAGATTTACGCCTCATAGGGCGGAGAAACGTATTGTTCAGGAGTTATAATCCACTAACGTATTTGTGGACCGGCCCTGTGGCTCCTAGGTGCAGTTGCGGCTGAATCCTGAGGCTCGGGCTAGAGAGTATCGAATTCAGTAAGGACGATCCCTTGCCTTGGTTTATAATGGAAATCCAACTTCCAATACAACACCATACAGTTTTGATTGTAAACCTTATTTTGTCAACATAGTATATGGTAGCTATGCCGTCTATGATTGATGTATTATGATTGAAATGTTTTTGAAACATATACACACTAATAATAATATCAAATCCATTTTATCGTATCAAGCATTTTTTATCATTATAAGGTAAAACTCTATCCTCCAGTTTGCGTTGCATTGTGTGATGGGACTTGAGTCTTATAATGGTTTCATTTTTCTAACAAAAAAAGCATTGCGTTGTTAAATGATTTACTTTATGTATGCACATGCAATCCAATGGAGTAACCTGTTCCGCGTTAGCAGCGTAGTCCTGTTATTAGCCTTATTATTATTAAATTGGTTAAGTAAGATTTCTCATACCAGTCCCATGACTGACTCGTAGTTTGTTTCACTTTGTAAACTCGGGTGCCATCTTTTCCACACGGGCAGTCGAGTGCTTGTTTTGCAGATATCTATTTATTTGGCAAGATTTTGGATCGAAGCTTTAAGCTGTGGCCAGAGCAATGATAGTCTTCCGCTGCATTGTGTTAAGTTTATTGTAAATTAATATTCCGCTGTATTATTATTTATTCGATGTACTCTGATATTCTGTACTCTGATGTAACATTATTATAATGTTTGTAAAAGTCTTCTGTTGTTGTTCCGATGTGTTGTATGCCCAAAATTAGTGTACGGGGTGATTTCCCATGAGGGAAATTTTCGGGTCATTACAATACCCACCCAGCAGGGTGCCAATTTCGCACCCCAGGAGTCACGAATTTCACACCTCCGTGGGGCGCAAATTTCGCACCCACGAGGTGCAGAATTTCGCATCCGAGGCCCAGGTGCGAATTTTCAACATGCATAGGCTCCGGGTGCAAAATTTTGGCATGTGCAGGCTCCAGGTGCGAATTTCTGGGTGTGGTCCCCTATGTCTACCTACTCCCATCTACTCCTACCTACTCCCTTTTCTATAAATGCCCCATGACTTCACACTTGAAAGGGGTTGGAATTTGAGACCTTGGGACCTCTAGAGAGCTCCATTAACGACATCTTCCCTTTAAGGAAGAAAAAGGACAAAAGTGTCCTTTTCTTAGTATATTAAATATATGATAATTATGACATCATATATGATAAGTATGACATCAAGTCTTAGAGATGACATCATACAGCTGTAGAGATGACATCATATGGCTTTGAAATGAATGTAATCGGTTTCCATGAAAGGGTCTCAACCTTGTAAATTTTTGTGATCAATAATTTTCCAACAACGCTTCAAAGTGGACATAGGCCCCTCACGAGGCCGAACCACTATAAATCTCGTGTGTTATTTTACTTCTTTCTACTCTTGTCTGTGCGACCAAATTAACTATTCCTAGTAATTGGAATCTTTGGTGTTTACGACATTTTTTGCCGTCAACATTTGGTGCTTTCACTGAGAAAACTCGGATTTTACGCCTTTGTCGCACGTTGTCATCTCGACCCCCGACGAGCTTGAGGTTCCTTGCTAAACCTGTTGCCGAGTCCGCTCATGATGGCAAAGCGACCAAAGAATGCAATGGTTGGCTCTTCAGCCGCAACGGGACCGGTACGTCCCAACAACCTCAACCGACGGACATCCCAGCCACTAATGAAAACGTCCCTCCTATTGTGGACCCCGAAGCGCCCGCAACACAAGCTCAAATCCGCGCGCTTGATGAAAAATATGAGAACACAGTGGTCGAGCTTAATCAAGCATTAAGGAATAACATGGACCTTATGCGACAACTTCAAGAAAGTCAGCGCATCGTCGCTCGACTTCAATTAACTCGGAACAATGCTCGACCCCGACCAACTATCTCGGAAACTACCTCTTCCGAGTCGAGGGGCCCACATCAAAGGAGGAGGCTTTGTCTCATTAACAACGTCGCCTCCCGCACCAATGCCCTCGACAACGGTAATGGCAATGGCTACGCCAACGGCAATGGGAACGGGAACGACGACTAAACTACCATCACATATAGCGAAGGGACACAGTATCGAGACTGCTCTCGCTTGATCGTCAATGACGGACCAGGTCCTACTAATCAACCTCTTCCTCGACGCAACCAGACGGTCGCTAATCAGGATGATGGGCCCGCTATTCCAATAGCCCGCGTTCCTCCAGAATAGTAACCTCATCACCCTGCTCCACCTCACCGTCCACACCAGGACCCAATCATAGATGTTGAGGACATGGAGGAAGACGATCCGGACGTCCATCATAGAAGACACCCCCGCAACAGAACTCCAGAACCTCGCCAAAATCCATGGGTCCCAATAGCGTATTCTCATCCAACTTACCTTCCCGACATGGCCTGAAGAATTATGAGCGAAATGTGAGGAAATGTGCATGATTCATGGGAAGCGCACATTAGGCGTAACCCCTTCACAAGAAAGGTAAACGAAGATGAATGGCCGCGACTCTTCAGCATGCCGCAAATACCGCTCTATGATGGCGCCATTGACCCCTGTGCCTTCCTAAACCGATATAAATGGCAAATGGACTCGAGCCGGGGCAACGATCCGGTCAAACACAAGTGTTTCCCAGTCTTCTTATTAGGAACTACTTTGTTATGGTTCTCTCGCCTCCTGCTCGAACTCTGGCCAGTTAATGACATAGTTGGTCAAGCAATTCGAAATGCATATACCAACTCCAAAGAATGCCCTCACCCTTTCTAACTTATACCAATGGCCCGCTGAGTCGCTCAAAAACTACGTCTCCAGGTTCAACATTTCCCTCGCCGAGGTCGAGAATCCGGACCCTCGCACCGTACTCTTTCAATTAGCGGAAGGTGTCCTCCCTACTTCCGAATTTGGGGTGTGGATCGATCAGAAGCAGCCAAAAAGCCCCGACGCTTCTATGAGAAGGCGGATCAGTACTTATGCCAAGAGGAGGCAAGACGCAACCGACTCTCAGCACCAGTCGTCCCAGCGACTCTCAAGCAGGCACTTCAAATAACAACCTCAGAAGAAAACAAATAGGAGATCCCTTTGATCAGAACAAGAGGGAAAATCCCAATAGGCAAGGACCGAACAATGGTAGGCAAGGTGGTCGGAACAACGATCAGGCCCCGACCGAGCCAAGAAAGCCCGACCCTTACCGAGCCTTCGAGACATACACTCCACTAAACGAGGATCTAAAAACATTCTACTTGGAGACATGCAACACGTCGCCGTATAAGAAGCCACGCGCTAGGGAATCAACCGACCTTGAGAAAAATACTGGAAGGTACTGCCGATACCACGACGTATACGGCCACAATATCAATGAGTGTCGCCAGCTCAGGGACGCAATCGAAAAACTCATCTGTGGGAAGCGACTGGAGCAATATGTCCAATAACCTTTTCCTCTCGAAGCCAATTCAAAGACTCAGGCACCAACGCCTCAAGCAGCCGCCAAAGAAGTTCCAGGTCCATTTAGCCCAAGTCATGGGATCGTAATCAACACCATAAGCGGCAGACCTTATCCAACGCATGGCAGATCCGAAAAATGCAAAAGTATTTAGTTCAATAAAGCATGCTACTTATGAAACTTGCTCCGCACCTAATGAATCCGCCCTAGCGAAGCTCCAAAAGACCATGCAGGACGACATCGTTTTCCATGAAAGAGATTCTACCGGGTTGGAAATCCCAACCACCGATCCACTAGTTATCACAGCTCAGATCAGTGCCGCTTCTATCCGATAGGTTTTAATTGATTCCGGAAGCTCAGTCAATATCATTTTCAAAGCTGCTTACGACCAAGTGAGGTTAGAAACGAGTGACTTAAAGCCATATCGCGCCACGATCCATGACTTCAATGGGGCTTCTAGTTCCCCAGTGGGAGTGATCGATTTACCTGTGGAGCTAGGTGAGGGGGATCGGAGCCGGGTACGAATCCTCACTTTCATGGTTATAGACATTGATTCCCCCTACAACGCTTTCCTTGGACGTCCTTTTCTTATAGTGTTTCGGGTCTGCATGTCACCATGGTCTCTCCTAATGAAATTTCCAATAGAAAACGGGATTGGAACAGTCAGAGGCGACCAAGTAAGCGCCAGAGAGTTATGCAATAGAACGGAAGAATGCGTGCAACAAGGACAAGGGAAAAGCAGTGCCAACGCCTTCTTGCGCCAAGACCATTTCAGCATAGCAATCAGCGGCGCCTGGGCCTTGGCTCATGCGCCACTGCCATCTTTCTGAAGACCTCGACCCATAGAAGGACGAAGGGCTCGAGTACGAGAGGGCTACCCCGGTCGAATCTACAGTGGATATTCCCGTTAATCCTAATGATCCATCAAGGGTGCTGAAGATAGGATCGCAACTCCATTCCGCAGTAAAAGAAGATCTTGTAGATTTCTTGAAGGCAAATTTGGATATGTTCGCATGGACTCACTCCGATATGAGAGGCATCGACCCTTCGATCGCATGCAATTGTCTAAGAATCAATCCCACGATGCCTCCGATCAAGCAGAAGCACCTCTTCTTGGGACCCTAAAGGTCCAAAGCACTCGAGGAAGAAGTGGACCGTCTACTCAACAACAACCTTATTCGCGAAGACGACTACCCCGATGGGTCTCTAATCCGGTCCTGGTCAAGAAAGCCAACGGTAAATGGCGAACGTGCATCGACTTCTCTGATTTGAACAAAGCATGCCCAAAGGACAGCTTTCCACTCCCAAAGATCGACCGACTTGTTGATTCAACTGCCGGATACCAGTTACTATCTTTCATGGATGCCTACTTAGGATACAATCAAATCCCAATGAACCTTCGCGACCAGGATCATACCTCCTTCATAATGGACCTCGGACTTTACTGTTATCGTGTCATACCCTTCGGCCTTAAGAATGCTGGTGCTACTTATCAACGAATGGCAATCAGCTCGGCATTAATCCGCCTCGAGGACCGCATCCAACGGCCCGTCTACTACATAAGCAAATGATTGACAGGGGCAGAGAAGAACTACCCGAAGCTGGAAAAGCCAGCATTCTGCTTGCTCATTTCCTTGCAGAAACTTCGACCATACTACCAGTCTCATCCTATAAAGGTTTTCACCAATTAGCCACTACGACCGGTCCTACAGCGACCCGAAGCGTCTGGATGGCTATTGAAATGGAGTATGGAGCTGAGCCAATTTGAGATAATGTTCATTCCCCACCGAGCCATCCTCGGCCAAGCTCTCGCTGACTTCATAGTAGAGTTCACTGCCCCCGAAGAGAATCTGGTTGAAAACACGGAAGCTTCCGGTATTCAATGGAAATTGTTCATGGACGGGGCCTCCAACAACAAATGCTCTGGGTCGGAGTCGTTACCCCCGAGGAATACCTGATATGCTACGCGCTAAAACTGAATTTCCCTGCTACCAACAACGACGCAAAATATGAGGCCATGATTGTCGGACTTAGAATCACAATTGAACTCAAACTAAAGACAATCCAAATCTTCTCTGATTCACAACTCATCGTGCGTCAAGTGGGAACGACTCGCCCTGTACCTAACCAAGGTTCAGGAATTACTTACTTACCTCGATCACTTCGTCATCACTCGCATACCCTGAGAATAGAATGAAAAAGCAGATTCGTTATCCAAACTATCAAGCTCCGAGGATCCGCAACTCTTGGGATTCGCCCCCGTCGAAGTGCTCAACTCCCCTAGTATCAAGAAAATTCAGACTGAGGCGGCCATGAACGCCAAACCCGAACTTGAATCTTAGATGACACCAATCAATAATTACCTACAGCACGAACCCTTCCGAAGAGCTACAAGGAAAGATGAGCGCTCACCCGCCAATCGGCTCGCTATCTTCTTATGGATGGGGCGCTCTACCGTAGAGGTTTCTCTGTCCCGTTGCTCAAATGTGTAGCCCATCATGACGCCATCAAACTCTTAACCGATGTACATGATGGGGAGCGTGACACTATACTAAAGGGCAAACCCTGGCCAGGAAAATTCTTAGACATGGCTATTATTGGCCCATGCTCGATGAAGATTCCGCAGACTACACTCGCAAGTGCGACAAGTGCCAGCGCTTCTCAAAGATCCTGAGAGCCCTTCCTACAGAGCTGACACAAATGATTATCCCATGGCCTTTCTCCATGTGGGGAATCGACATCATTGGAACTCTTCCAATGGCCATAGGTGGGGCACGATACGCTGTCATCGCAGTTGATTATTTTACCAAATGGGCAGAGGCCGAAGCTCTCGCAACAATCACCACCAAAAAGATGATTAACTTCATTGTACGCAACATCATTACTCGATATGGGGTCCCTCAAGCTATCATCTCTGATAACGGCACTCAATTCGGGAGTGCCGAATTCAAAGCCTTCTGCCAATGGCATGGCATCGAAAAGAGATTCTCGGCAATGGCTCATCCCCAAGCCAATGGGCAGGTCGAAGTGGTCAACAAAGTTATTAAGTCCGTCATCCCTTTGGCCTCGCCTACGGATCAGAAGTCGTCATTCCTATTGAACTCAAGCTTCCATCCCATCAAGTCACCTATTTCGATCCAAGGACAAACCAAGATTTACTTTTAGGATTGCTTGACTTGCTGGAAGAGAAAAGGAACGAAGTTGATCTCCGAGCTGCTGCCCAATGACAACGAGTTGCCCGATACTTCAATTCTAGGATCCTCCATAAGGATCTCAACGTCGACGACCTGGTCTTAAAACGTGTCTTCCCTCGACCAACATGCCTCGCTCCTCATTGGGAAGGTCCGTACTCCATACAACGGAAGCTTAGCAATGGATCTTTCAAACTCGCGATCGTGGACGGAGCTGAACTCCCAAGGGCATGGAATAGTGAACATCTCCGCCGCTACTTTACATAACTTAGTACGCAGTTGTTTACGCTTTCCAACAATGTTTTATTTTCTAGCAATTCAATGCATTGTAAAGGCTATTACTACTAAAGTTATTAGCGGAAATGATCTTCAGTCTCCCATCTCTTCTTGTCTATGTTTACTTCGCGCACGACGCATTTGATTAATCTTGACAACTAGCTTACGTTCAAATAGTCGGTTGCCGTATCGGCCCCCGAGCATGGGAGTTGGTACCACCGTCCAAGCCTCGAGCCAACCTCGAGGCCAAAACACAATGGCTACGATTGGCACCTCGAGCACCGGAGCCGGCAACGCTTCTCGAGTCGCCGGCCCACGACGCGACCGAGTATAAATAACCACGAACTCAAATCTCGACCCCGTGCCGAGGCCGAGGATAAATCGTTCCGCACCCAAGTCCCAAGTGACTTGGGGCCACCCAACAGTCAGGCAGGAGTGTGTAAATCGCTCCCTCGGCTATGGGTACCGGTTGAATCTTGGCGCAGCACCGAGACCGACCCTTAAATCATTTCTTTCCCGAAGCTCTCAAGGCTAAGGGGTAGCCCATAGCCATGATCGGACCCTACAGGCTGATGATCCGGGCTTCTCTTCTCAGGTGAATAAATGATGCCTATGGGTCGTCTCAACCCGATGAACGACAGGAGAGCCACACACCGAACGGACCGCACAATGCGACGTCTTACGCCTTCGCTACACTTGGGATTAACCCCGGGCAACCCAAAACAACAGGAGCTCAGCCTGGCTTCGCAAACTACGGGTTTCCTGAGCTAAAGGAAACTTATAGAAGCCTGCGCTCTCTCACACCCCTCTAGAATAATCGATCCAGAGCACAGTACACAATCGCTTTTAAGTGTAATAATAAGTATGCTTATGCAAGTACAGGACGCTGGAAAACATGAGAAGAACATCCAAACACTCAACACAAATTGCAATCTTTACTAATTCATATTTCATTTCTACACACACACACACATTAAGACATACTACGTGTCTACCATCTTCCTTTCTAATGACTGGGTGTACATGAAAACCACACCATGTCTTGAAACACCAAAAGCGAGGGCCATACTCGTGTAAACTACTGGCCTATACTGCCAAAATGAACGGTAATTCCTACAGGTTGCTAACACTAATCATGTTTCTTCCTCTTGTGCTTATGCTTGTGCTTTTTTGCATATTCAGCGCTCAACAGTTCATCATTTGCACCAGGCCTCTTCTTACCAGATCCATTCCTTCCATCTCGGCCCTTTTGAGAAGTGGTTGATTCATGAGAAGCCGAGAGACTTTCTTGTCCGCACCCTCACCGCTAGAGATCTCGGTGATATCAACAAGGGCGGTATGTGGCGTAGGCACGGGGGCACTTCCGGCAGCAAGGCCTACTACAACGCCACACTTCTCCGATATCTCCTTGCCTTCTCGCTCGGCCTATTCCTCGCCCTCTCTAGCAGCCCGTCACTCTGCAAGCTTCTGGGACTTGTGTAGCATGACAACACCAGCCTTGGTTCTCTCAAGGGACTCGGTAGCCCTCTGCTGGGCTTACTCATCCTCCCTTTTCTTCCGGGCCTCATCAGTGGCCCTCTTCTTCTCTGCCTCCTCATCATCCCTCCTTTGTGCGACCGTTTCAGCGGCTCTCGCCTCTACATCCCGTTTGGTCGTCATTATGACCTCCTGCCTTGCAGCCTCGTCCTGCCTTCACTTCTCCTCCACTTCCTTGCTTTTAGCCACCATCTTGGCTTGTTGCGCCTCCACCATAGCAGCCATCGAAGGCACATCAGCCTCCACTGGGCCTCGGATAGCTGCACTTCGCCAGTCAACCACCTCTCCTTCCTCCATAAGGCTCTCAAGCATGTTGGGAGTTAACCTTATATCCGAGTAGGCATCCAGTTGATCGTTGCCTTCTCCAAATTATGCTGCCGCAGGTCCTGGCCCAGATTTAGTTGTTTGTGGAACATGAAGGCAGGGCCCGATGTCATGGTCGGTCCAGGAAGGGCTGTACATTGAAAACCCAACCTTTTAGACCGCAAATTTTGTAATTATGTCATCCTCGAGGATGCATGGTAAAAGAAATTTACCTATGGTCAGGGATGGTGCGGAAATGACAAGAGGGGTACTTGTGGTGGTAGGTAAAGTGAATCTTGTCTCTCCTAGCCCCGAGTGCTCAGGGTCATACTCAGTTGAAACCTGAATTAAAGTCGTGGGATCGCTCACCCTGACTGATTCAGGGGCCAGTGGTCGATAGGAGCTTCCCTCTGCGAATGTCTCCGCCACCACAACGCTCTCAGTCATGGTAGCCTTCCCTTTCTCGGTAGTGAGCCTCTCCAGTCTCTCTCTTAGCTTCCTCTAGCAGCAACCTTCTCCCTTCCTCCAACTTTTCACGCTCCTCGGCAGTCAGGAGATCAACCATAATTTGGCGCTCATTCAAAGTGCTCACATCCACTTGGCGCAAATAAGAATCATATGGAACCAGCCTCTCCCAGGTCCGGGCTAGTTCACGAGCACAGTCATCAACCAATGGGAGTCCATGGAACCTCAAGATCTTAACAAACATATCCTTGATATTTTCCACTACAGACGATTGTACCCGGAATTCTGTATCCTCCAGCTGCTCTCTCAGTTGTTCCACCTCTCTCAGATGGGCCGCTCTTAGTCCATCAATTGTGCCCAAAACATCCCGATTACTAGCCTCCGCGTCCTCCTTGGCCTTTTTCATCTCCTCAAGCTGTCTCTTCAGGCTGTCATTCTCCGCTCTCAGAGCATTGTTGTTATTTTGGAGGTCAACGACTCTAGCGTTATCCCTTTTTAGACCGGCGCATACTTTACCCACCTCGGCCTTGTCCCTCTTTAGGGTCGTGTTTTGGATAGTTAGGTCAGCTATAGTTTCTGTGAAAATAGAGCGAGAGTGATCGACCTCCCTCTTGAGTGCCTCATACCCTTCCTTTATCTCAGCTATATCAACAAGATTCACGAGTTAGCATTTAAAGATACGGGAATGGACGACAATGTGCCCACGGTACAAAAAGCGAACTTACCTATTTCTGCATTTAGATTAACGACGGTGGTCTTCTCAGCATCGATAGTTAACTTCTGATTCATGAGCTCCATGTTCTTCCTCTTGATCAGCTCCGATAGATGAAAGGAATAGGCGGTAAGCTCATCGGCCTGGTAGTATGCTTCCTTCGCATGCATCCAAATATCTTCGGAGTCCCTAGCGGGAGGCGTGCGGAGATCTGGAAGGACCGTCAATTCATCAAAGTAGTGTTGAGGGAAAGTCGTTTTCAACTATGCCCTCCGTTTCTCCACAGAAAGCCCTTGCTGCTTAGAAGGCGCTAGTTCCCGCGTCTTGTAATGTCCCGGTTTTTAGCTAGTCTTTGTTAATGATGAATATTGATTTAATGAGTAATTAAATAGAATTACTAAACAAACCTAAATGACTTAAGAACTTATGTAAATGTATATACAAATATATATATGGATGTATATACTTATACGCATATGTTGAGTCATGTTTTAACATAGATTCATATTAAAAACCTTGCAAATAAACATGTGCAAAACAAATCAGCCATTCAATTATACACAAAACATATAAAAACATACATGCACATGACATGTTTGATAGAATGATGCAGTGAAAAATATCAAGGGAAATGTACATGAAAACAAAGCAAAAGTAAGAAGTAAAGTCAACAACCCTTAATTAGATTTAATAATGAATAGTAGTACTGATATAGGTATAAGCCATCACCTACGAGACCTCGTGCAACTTGCAAATAAATAATTTATATTAGAAAAATATCTTATAACTTAAAGGGTAAGTAAAACATTTTATATTGCATACAAAATCCAAGAATGATGTAGAAATCCCCAGCATTAAAGAGGGTACAAACTTTCATGTGAAGAATCCGTGTACAAAATCCTTTTAGAAAATATCATACATTTAAAAATCTAGTTTGTGTATCTTCAAGCTTGAAGGACCATTCGCTGGAATTAATGAGGCATGGTTTAGGTAATAGGGGTGTTCCTAGAAGCTAAGGCGGAGACAAATTCATGTAAAAATCTGGTATAAAGAATAATATATTTCAGTCGAATAGATTAGAAAATGAGGAGCCTATAACTAGCATATGCAGTAACTGAAATTTTAGAGCCTACCACCTTTAAAAATATAGAGTAGGTAAATAGTTTAATAGGAAAAACATGATATAAATACCACCTGAAACCTCTACACTCTCCACACAAAAATCATTCGGACTTGAAGTAGTAAGATGGCAAAACACTAAGGGTTAAGGAGCAGACTTATGGAAAACAGGGAAAGCAAACTTTGTGAGTAAACCTTACTTTCTCTGATTTTTTTTATATGGTAATGCTGATATATAAATATGTATGAATACCTATCTATATGAGTATTAGTTACTATGTTTCTCTAGGGGTGTAAATCGGTCGGACCGGACCGGACGGAGGTGTGTTCAGTTTCTGTCCTAAAAATAATTGGACCGAATACGGACCAAACCAAATTTTTTCTCGGACATATTTCGTTGTCCTAATTCATGTCCTAAATAAAATCGGTCGGACACGGACACGGGCGGACTAGGTCGGACTCGGTCGGACATGACTATTTATATTATATTTTGTACATTTCATTATTTTTTTCTCAACTATACGCTGAATTTCAAGTAATTCGGACGAATTCGGACGAGCTCGGACCGGACATGATTTTTTCTCATATAAATCTTGTTGTCCTAACTCGTGTCCTAAATGAAAATCGGATAGACTCGGACGGACTCGGACGGACGTATTTCGGTCACGGACACGAACGGACGTCGGGCATTCGAACAAAATTTACAGCCCTATGCTTCTCATACAAAAACTAAGCTGCACGTAAACCACCCCTTTGATTTACTGGTTTCTTCGTGTTGCAAGTAAACTCTTCCTTTTATTTCAAACCATTACTGAATGCAATAGAAATATATGTCGCTGTGATGTATTTAGTTGTTGAATCATGTTAAAATTTTAGAAGACAGATGATAATAAACTTATATTTGAAATCATGAAACGAGGAAAAACAGTGAGTAAGTGTTCCCCTGATTTCAATTAAACCCATATTATAATTTCGTATAAACTGTTAGTGGTAGTATATCATATTTAGAGGCCATACACTTGAAGTATAGACTGATTAAACAAATATAGACAATAAAACATAAATAGCAATAGGAAACAAAGGTAAGAAGAGGATGGGATGACCTTGTTTACTGGAAAATATGCGCCTTTCAGTAGCAGATTCCTTGTTCGCTGTTTATGTGGAAATCGATATGATTCCGCTGAGTGTTGAAATCGTGCTCCATAAGTATACATACGTTATCGAAAATTTAGGGTTACTTCCCATAACCCGTTGGCAAGAACATGATGGATTCAGAGTTCTTGAGTTCGTTATTAACCGTGTTGAATCGGAAATTGCTCCGATGCGGCAAAGCTTTGGGTGTCACTCCTGGACCGAATGATGGATCTAACAGGCGACGACGGACTGGAAAAGCACAGTGGGTGTCAGTCGGCAGTGAGGATGACGACATATGGAAAGGAGGTTGAGATGGTGAAACTTTGATCAGCGTTGCTGATCGCGTTCTGGGTTTCAACGATGGTTTCAGTAGGTGGCGTATGATTTGTGGCGAGGGTCGAGATGATGAGATGGTTGCTCGGGTGAGTGTGCATGTGCACAGACACGAACATGCACTGGAAGTGAAGGAAATACATTTTCCCAAATAAATAAATAAATAAATAAATAAGGGTTCAAAAAGAGTGTTACAAAATTAGTTAATAGTTGACATTTCTCAGAAGTTCCTACAGGCAACTTCCCTTTTTAGTTGAAAGCAACATCAGATGAAGTTGTTTGTGCACGGTGTATGTGTATACGAAAATGAACCCGTAGCGGAAAATTAGAAGAAATAGGGAGAAGTGAAGGGAGGTAGAGAACAAGGAAACACCTTTATACGGCATAATAGTTTACTCATCTGATATCCTTGTTACCAAATCCTAGGCCTCCAGTTGAAATAAACGACACAGACCGTGTAAAACATGGACCAAAATATATCAAGCCAATATGTGGCAATACGTTTATGCGCTGCCCTGTTATTTTACTTGGATTCACTACTGTGTGCAATTCTCTAAGCTTATGAAGAAGGCGCAGCTATTTAAGCAGCAAGAAGGAAAAACAGTAGTACATGAAGGGTGACAACATGTGGCATGCGTGAGTCCTTGGTATACGCTGGTGATGGAAAGGATGGTTAATCCGACACTCAGGCGAAGTAGCGAGGACGCCGGAGAAAGAGTCTCCGACTGACGGAGGCGTAGTGCGACCCTGGTGATGTCAGTGGCGGCCTGAGTACATGAGCAGTAGACGGTGCGACTTGCGGAGCAGATCAGCTCGCATGGCGGTAGGTAGTTGTGTAAGTGGCGTTAGCAGTACCGTAAGAGGATACAGGAAGATGGTGCAGGGTTCCGGCGAGGCATTGGCGGTCAACGTCGACACCAACAAAGGAAGAAGTGTTGTATGAAAGAAGGTATATGAGGACAAGAGTATCAGGATCCGTATTAATTAAACATATGCAAGGTGAATGGCTATAAAATAAACAAGAACATATTGTCATAAGGAGGGTACTGATCATTAATGGGAGCAGCTGAATGAATTAAGTAAAGAAAGAAAAGGAAGAATATGAAGTTGGTGGGGGATTTTGTTTGCCACTGGGATGTTAACTGGGAAGGAAACATAGGGGTAACAGATCAAAGCAGTAAAAGAAGGGATATGTGCGGTTTGGGCTAAAGGAAAGAATTGGGCTGGAGTAGAGGTAATTGGGCTTTTTGGGCCATGAAAGAATTGAATAAAATAAAATAAAATAAAATAAATAAGAAGGAATGAAAGAAAGTGCAATGGGCTGAAGTAGTTGGGCCAAAGTATAAGGGGCTTTGGGAATCAAAAACAATTAGAAATTGAAAGAAATAAAAAGAAGGGTATTCGGGCCGACAAATAGTCGGGCCGAGATTTTGATAAGTGAAGTTTTAAATGGAAATAAATTATAAAAATAAAGAAGAAAAGGTAAAAACAAAAAGGAGAATTTAAAAGTTTACAAAATAAGATTAAAAAGGAAAAATGGGCCAAACCTATTGGACCGGTGGAAGAAAAATATGAGAAGGAAGACGGGCCGTATTAGTTGGGTCTCAAGGGCCTTAGAAAATAAAAAGAAAAAGGAAAAAGAAAAATAGAAAAGAAAATGAAAAGGAAATTTTAAGTGTATAAAATATTTGTACACATAAATGGAAATGAATAATTTGTTTTAAGTACATATATAAAATAAAGATAGATATGGAATTGACAAGTGGTCCGTAATTATAATTCAGTAATTAAAAATATTTGATCAGCAATTTTAATTGATCAGTTTAAATTGATAACTTTGTGGTTAGAAATAAAACGACGATTTAAATATATTTATAAAGTAAGACAAGGGATTGATTACAAAGTAATTGTTGTAATTAACAAACTAATACTATTGTATTAACTACCGTGTGCGAAGCACATGCCTTAATTTTATAAAAGACATCACATAAATTGTTTCGAAGAGTCCGGAATATATATACAACTTCGATAAAATTTATACGTTGCGTGTCAGAAGATTATTGAAGATAAGTGAAGATGGAGATATGCAAGGTCTATCTTTATAGTGCCTTCGGTTTGACCAGTCCCAGGACAACTTGTATGGACGAGTGTCTGACAGAGTATTCCTAATAGATCACATAAGACGATCTTTTCAAGGTATTTTGTCTGGTGGCGGAGAAATTTGTTTCTCTTAGCTTTTATACCCGTAATATTTTTGGGGAGATCAACTAGTGATTGACGGGTTTGACGATGTGACATTCAAAGTGAATGGTGACCAGATGTACTAGAAGAAAACGTAGCCTCAAAGCCTCATCAACCAGGAATGACAAAAAACCGGGCTAGGCAGCATGGCTAGTTGGGTCATACCCAAGCAGAGTGTATTATCACCATCTAGAGAAATTCCTTTGTTTTCTCATCTCTTTTTCACTGCTGCAGCATTCGGTAGCGGTTGTTGATCCCAACCGCGGAGGTGGTAATATATTCGTTACACTCAAGCTAAATGAGTGGACGGTCATGTGAGGTCGGATTGCAAGACGTTCTTGTTGAACCCCAGTGTATCCTCTCTAGAGTACACTGATCGGCAGGTGCTCCCCTACCTTGTCTGTTGGAATCCAATCTCCAATAAGCGCTATGTGGTTTTAGATTTTATACTATATACGTGAACATGAGATGCAAGCGTTTCAGTAGATGATTATTTATTTGATATAAACTATCGTAATATCAAATGTTTTGATATAAAATATTTAGGTCATCATCCATATATTAGTTATGGATTGGTCTAAAATTCTCCAAAATAAATGAATCTGCCAAATATGGAAAACCTTATTCTTATTTCCCTGTCTACAATCTTTTAATTGTGTTTACTCACACCAGTCCCCTGACTGACCCAGAGTTTATTTTTCTGTGTTTTCCTAAACTCTTGGGTACTCATAACACTTGTTATGGGTAGACAAGTGATCCAGGTGCTAATGGAAATCCTTTGAAGTATTGTGGAGTACGAGTTCAAGAACCCGTCTAGTAGTTGCGTTTATCCCTAAATATCCAGTTTGTGTATCGGGCCAATATCATGTATGATGTTGTATTATAATGTTGTAATATGATGTAACAGACTCTGATATGTAATGTGATATTATATTTTGTTAAAATTTCGCTGTGAGATTCTGATGTGATGTTCTTCTTACTATTCTATTCTATTAGTTCTATCTTTTCTGTCTCATCCTCTAATTTCTTTCTATTAAAGATTCGTAATTTCGTGCAATCTGGGTTGGACGTAAGTTGTAATTTGTCAGCTCAAATTAGTACGGATTTACGGGCCTTTACACGTTCCAGTTATAGTCGCCCTCTTCAGTCTTGGTTGGTCAAGTGGTGGCTCCCTCCCTCGGGTAACTGGAATAAGGGTAGGAGCCATTGTACTTGAAGTAGCTATCAAAGGCGGACGCCGAGAACTCCCTAAGTTAAGTCGAGAGTCTCCCTCGGACATCCGAATCGTAGGAGGAGGAGATTGATCCCCACCTCGGTACTCACTACCGCGATCAGGCGGGGGTGGAGCATCGTACAAGCTCGTCCCTCTTCTAAAGCCCTCCAAGAAAGGATCTCTAGGGCGTTGGCGGCCTCCGTGTCCATTACCTCGTCCTCCATGCCCTCTAGTCATATCACCTGTCAAAGAAATGAAGAAAAGTCAGTTAGGTCACACGCTTAGATAAGCCGCTATGCTATGCAGTGGTATGAGTGTATGCCCTAAGTGTTCTCTCAACAGACCAGATTGTGATCCGCTCGAAGGATTTAACCCCTCCGCAACAAGAGCTAATTCGTCCATGATGGCCGGAGTCGGCCGCAGGGATACTTCTAGGTCAAGTTTATTCAAGCCATCAAACTGGCGCTCGTCCTCAAGTAGGGTGGCGACTCCAGGAGAAGTCACTGGAGACAATGGCCTAATCGACTCTCTCTCTCCCGCCTCTCTTGTCGGGGGCAGGACGGGATCGTTCAATGGGCCCTCATATTCAGTAGCGGCCTCTCACCGCGAGCCCCATATCCACCGACGTCCACTTGGAACTTAACAACCTTCTTCGGCCTAGGCCCTACAAAGGGCATCTTTCTTTTCTGACCAGGGATCACTGGGATTTTCGCCACCACCTTTTTTGGTACACTACTCGCCAATATAGGCCTAGTTATAGCCCGATCATTAGGAAGCAACCCCGCGCGGCGAAGGCGCTCTTGACTTGTCACAGTATCAGTTTTGCGGAACTCTTCGGGAATTGCCCGCAAGGCATTAAGACGTTGCTTGTACTTTTCACCGGTGGGTGTCTCTGGATTCCCTGCCGTAATCAAGAAAGAATAATGATGAGAGACGGGCTCCAAGAATTTTACAATAGGAAGCGAAGTTCTAAAGTACTTACTCTGTTCTATCTACCTTCTCACAAATCCAAAAGGGCAGCACACAAAGAACCATTCCTATTTGAACACAGACGGCCCGGGCCACTTCTCGACGAAGAATTTGGTGGATGATGTTGCCTCCAGGAACCACTGGGAAGGCGATCCGCTAGATGTTCTCCTCAAACTGAAAAAATACAAAATGTCCACTCCAGTGGGTTCCATGTGCAAATATTCTCGGTATAGAGCGTAAGTGCCTAAGAGCGATGAATAAGCATTTGGATCCAGTTGCGAAGGTGCAAGGCGGAAATAAGATAGCATGTCCCGAATGAAGTCATTGGCTGGGGCACGCATCCCGCAAAACAAGCTTGCATGTTCCAAGCGGTCAAACCCTCAGGCGGTGCATGAGCCCTGCCACCCTCTCCTGGTGCATGGACATTGCCCCCAGTATATTAAATCATAGCACCATTTTCCTAACTGCTGTAGCATCCATGCGCGACAGTATCAAGTTTGTCGGATTTTCCAAGATAACGACATCCGGCAACATATCCGGGGTTACTGGGCCCACCAGTGCATCTTCATTAATAATATCCACATTCTCAGCCTCTTCATTTATGACCGGAGAATGCAATCTCTCAATTTTTTTCCCGTGATCGGATACCTCAGGTGAACTGGTCGTTTGAGAAGGAACAGATCCTACGGTAGTCTTAAGCTCGCTGCCACTCGAGCTACCGCTATTGGTAGACTCAGATGTGTGTGACGATGGCGGTTAAGCCTCGGCTTCCAGGATTTTCCCAGTCTTTGATCTTGTTTACATGGCTAGCTATACTTTAATACACTGGTATTAGACATTGCATTGGAATAACATGTACCCCTCATGTTGGATAAAGCTAACAGGTGCATGCAGTGTCATGCAAAATTAAGATGTACAAAGGAAATTAAATCAATCCAACAATTCAGTCACAATTCAGATATATGCGCTATCCTATGTGAAAATTTTAAATCCCTGTTCACTAGCTATCATCATACGCATTAGCGCCAAGCGTGCAAGTATACAATTAACATGTAAATCTAACGGTGGGTAGTCGGGAGATCAAAGTCTTATACAAGGGAAACAATACCCCTCCAAGACGTGGCACAGAGCAGTTAGGCTGGCGGAAATGCCCGAAGACCGCAATAGGAAAAAGAGGCTCCAACAAGCTTCGAAGTATGAAAGTACTAGCCTTAAGGTTCAAAGATTCGAACCCCTCAGGGTTCGAAAATTCGAGCCTCAAGGTTCGAAAATTTGAACCCCGCAAGATTCAAAAACTCAAACCCCACAGGGTTCGAAAATTCAAACCCCAGAGGGTCCAAAATTCGAAGCCCTTCAGGCTCGAGGATTCAGACCCCTCAAGGTTTGGAATTTCGAACCCAGAAGATTCAAAATCCGAATTCTAGAGGTTTGGAAATTCGAACCCCAAAGGTTCGAAATTTCGAACCTCGTGAGGATCGAAATTTCTAACCTAGTTCAGGTCTCCGCCTCTCTCTCCCTCGCGTCGAACCACTCCGGCCAAGCCTCGACGCCTCCGCCTCCTTCCTCCTCGTGCCTCGACCCCAAACATTACCTAAGTCTAAGTTCGAAAAGTACTAGGCTTCGAATTTCTAAATCAATGGCGGTCGAGATAGAAAAACAATGGAAGAAGAAAATGAGGAGTGGGCTATTTATAATAAAAAGTAAAAGTCCTTTCGCATTCCATGGAATTTTGAGCCTACGGGTTTGAAATTTCGAACCCACGAGATTGAAATTTCGAGCATCCTGGATTCAAAATTTCAAACCCATGAGTTCGAAATTTCGAACCTCCCAGGTTTGAAATTCCAAACCTGAGGGTCTCGAAATTCTGAACCTCCTTAATTCGAAATTCGGAACCTCCTGGTTCGAAATTCTGAACCTGAGGGTCTCGAAATTTCGAACCTCCACGGTTCAAAATTCCAAACCTCCTGGGTTTGAAATTTTGAGCCTCCTGTTCTGGAAATTCCGAACCTTTGTGGGTCTAAATTTCAAACCCCTATGGTTCGAAATTTTGCACCTTAAAAAAAAGAAAGAAAAAAGAGAGAGAGAAGGAAAAACTGAACCCCCGGGTTCGAAGCTTCACGTCGCGCGCTCATGTACACGTATTCCATCCACATACTAACCCCGCAAACACGCGGAGGCAACGCACTATGAATACTTAGCAACGTGAATCTGGCGCCACACCAGCAACGACTCGCTCGCAATCCTATAATGAACGAGTCTGTCAACTAACATGTGTTTTCCTTTAACTTACAGGATAAACCAGCAACTCCATTACTACTTCAACCAATCCAAAGCACATCATGTCGACACAAGACGTACATTGGAGGGCAAATGTTAATCGGCTTTTTGGTCCGGGTCCCAAAAGTACACAAGTTATGCTCGACTCAGCACATCGCATGGAACTAAAGCCGAAAGGGACGCTTAGGAGCGAAGGAAACATGATGAAGAGGGATCGCGCCAACAGAGACCTCATGGCCCCCCAAACACCTATTCATGCAGCCCTCGCACGCCTCATGAAGCGAACTTCGTATCTCCAGGAGGTGCAAATTTTGCATACCCTGGGGTGCGAATTACGCACCCTGCAGGGTGCAAATTTCGCACCCCAGGAGTCACGAATTTCACACCTCCGTGGGGCATGAATTTCGCACGCATGAGGTGCGGAATTTCGCACCCATGAGGTGCGGAATTTCGCACCCACGAGGTGCGGAATTTCGCATCCCAGGCCCAGGTACGAATTTTCAGCATGCGCAGGCTCCGGTGCGAAATTCTGGCATGTGCAGGCTCCAGGTGCGAATTTTTGGGTCTAGTCCTCTATTTCTACCTACTCCTACCTACTCCCTTTCCTATAAATACCTCATGACTTCACACTTGAAAGGGGTTGGAATTTGAGGCCTTCGGACCTCTAGAGAGCTCCATTAATGGCATCTCCCCTTTGAGGAAGAAGAAGATCAAAAGTGTCCTTTTCTTAGTATATTAAATATATGATAATTATGACATCATATATGATAAGGATGACATCATGTCTTAGAGATGACATCATATGGCTTTGAAATGAATGTAATGGGATGTCCTGGGAGGAACTCAACCTTATAAACTTTTATGATCAATAATATTCTAGCAATGCTTCAAAGTGGACGTAGGCCCCTCACAAGGTCGAACCACTATAAATCTCGTGTGTTATTTTACTGCTTTCTACTCTTGTCTACGCGACCAAATTAACTATTCCTAGTAATTGGAATCTTTGGTGTTTATGACACTTTTTACCATCAACAATATGCATATTTATTTTAATAAATATTTTCCCATAAAAAAATTAGGTTAGGTTCATGTAATGTAGTGACCCTCCTTCTCGGTTGATCCAAATCGATCGTTAAACCGACTTAAATCGAACCAAAAAAATGAATATGCTAACTTTGGGCACACAACACATCAGAACAAACAACAGAAGACTTTTATAAGCATCATAATAATGTTACATCAGAGTACAGAATATCAAAATATCGAAAATAATATACAACGGAAAATAAATATACAATAAATGTAATACAATGTAGCCGAAACAAATAAATTAACACAGCAGAAGACTATCAATGTTCTGGGAAAAGCTTTAAGCTTCGATCCAGAATCCTGCTAAAAGAAATAATCTGCCAAAACCAAAACTACTAGCTGCCCATGTGGAATATATGGGCACCCAGAGTTTAGGTAGAAACAATAAACTCCAAGTCAGTCATAGGACTGGTGTGAGAACTAAAAACAGTTATTGAACTATACTTTAAAATAAGGTAAATCACGTGACTATGCCGTATGACATAGAATAGGTTTACCCCCATGAATACCAGTGCATAACCAATAACCAATATAGACGTACGGATCTACTATGCATCATACAACATGCAATTTTCCAATCTGCACATTTTGGCTTAATCCCTAAATTTAGATTTCTCGAAATCCAATTCATTTTACGGAAATTATTCGTTTGGACTTTATTTTTCGATTTCTTATTTCAAATCATTTTAAATACATATCTTGCTTTTATATCAAAGTAGATTCCACGGAATCTCAAACCAAAATCTTTGGAAATATGAATTCCAAAATATCACAATGCATACAAACAAGTATGCAATCAAATATCGGGCACAACCCTCAGACAAGGATGTACGCGCCTCTCCAACTCGATATATATATGTGCACCTCCGACTATGGAGCAGGCTCACTGATGATGCATCTCCCACGCCCTCGGAGAAAACCCACCGCCCTCACACTTTTAGTCATCAAGGGTTACCCGAATCTTTGGCCACATACCAAATCATTTCATATCCCGAAGTAGGGAAAATCATTTCACCACATAAAAATCACAAATACTTTCCAAAATATAGTACTTTACACTAGCAATACACACATATGATCAGTCACTATTAATCATATAACCTTTGAGCTCGTACGTCACAAAGAATGGTGTTAAGCAAGAGAATAAATTCTCCGTCAACAAACAAATATATCATCAATAGCAACTAATTGTTATGTGAAGAACTACAATGTCAAACACATAATACATTTCGAAATCATTTCGAAATCATCGGGTATAGCCCTTGAAATCCTTTATGTTTTATAAAATAGTTTTATAAAACATTCCCTATCCAAAATCGGGAATACATTTCTTTTCACTTAAGAAAAATATCATTTCAAAATCATTCATTATATTTGAAATGAACTCAACAACATTTCTAAACATCTCATAGTCAAATCGTGAAGTTTTTCACAAGATGTTAGCATATAAATATTTCTACCTAACCCAATGCAAGATATAATAGCATATTTCGCTCATAAACTGGTCGAGCACAATTCAAACAATCAATAAATCATCAATAATGAATATCAACAACCAAGTTTATTTGGTTTATACCACATCTCATGTTTTGGTAAATTTAATCACCATTCATTCATTTAAATCTAATTAAAGATTTATTAAAACTCTTCTTAGTTTTAATCTCTAAAATCATTACTTGATTATTCAACTTTCTGGAAATTAATCCACCAGGTTAAAGAAAAAATGTTATTTGAAGTAAAGTTCACGATTAACCCAAAATCATCTTCCATCAAAATGGAATCTTCACGGAAATCATAGCAGTATATAATCCATCTAAATTTCCGTATCAAACTAATACTTTAAATGGAATAATGGCTAGCCTTTTAAATTCCATAAATAGTAATGGTCTTCATTCATAGAAGCTCATCTTGATTATCACTAAATCGAATTCCATTGAATTCCAATTTAATATTTAAAATTGGAAAACTTTACTTTGGAAAATTTCATTAATCTTATTTAAGAGAATATAAATTCCAAATCATATCTTCACTATTAATTGGTTTAAAGAAACTGTTATTTAAAACATTGTGCACTATAAATCCCAAAATCCAATTTGATATTAAATAGAAGGCTCTGAATAGAAATAATATCGACTTATATTCAACATCAAATTCTGAAACCAAGAGGTATCGTATTGGGAATAACGATATATATATATATCTTCCAAATTCCTCAACAATATCCGTATAATCACAGAATCCAATATTGAAATATTCCAAAGATTATTTCCATTCAAATCCTTTCCAATTTATACGTTGGAAATTTTTTGTTATTTTAAAACCATTTACAAGACCAATTTATTTATTTAAAACCATTGGATTTTCCTTCTAGTTAATAACTAGTTTATTTAGATAAAAAAAATTATCTTCAAATATGGTATTTGTGACGGCCGGGAATTTCGCTCGATCCGAATCAGTCGTTAAACTGATCTAGACCGTTCGAAACCCCTGATCGTTTGAGAACAGGACAAATCAGAACACAAACGGAAGAACATTTCATTGCTATTACAACAATCCCATCAGATACAAGAATATACAGAGTATAATTGAATAAATTACATTCGATAAATATCAGGGATTACAATAAATTACATAGCAGCGGAAAATAATACAAAGCACAACTGAAGGTG
Organism: Allium sativum; assembly: GCA_030737875.1. Classification (NCBI taxonomy): domain Eukaryota; kingdom Viridiplantae; phylum Streptophyta; class Magnoliopsida; order Asparagales; family Amaryllidaceae; genus Allium; species Allium sativum. The sequence continues at coordinate 393,457,499 of CM060922.1, forward strand.
ATATACGGATACAGAGCTTTCCGGATATCATTCCAGCTGTAAACCAGGATCCTGTGAATATAAATCTGCAAAACCAAAACTACTAGCTGCCCGTGCGGAAAATAAGGGCACCCAGAGTTTAGGTTAAAACAATAAACTCCAGGTCAGTCATGTGACTGGTGTGAGAACTAAAACAGTTATTTAAAGCTTTACTTTAAATGAGAGTAATTCAAGGGACCACGCCGTATAACACGGAACGGGTTTCCTCCCAAGAATACCAGTGCATAGAATAAACAACGCAATGCTTTTTCGAAAAATGAAGCTATTATAAGACCCAGGTCCCATCACACAATGCAACGCAAGCCGGAGGATAGGATTTTACCTTATAACAGCCAAACATGCTTGATATATTTAAAAACAAATCATTTGATACTATAATAAGTGTATAGTGTCAAAACAATTTCAATCATAAATATAAATCATAGACGGCATGAATGCCCCATACCACTATGTCGCCATACTAGTTCTACAATTAAAACCGAAATGCACGTATTGGAAATTGGATTTCCGTCATGAGTCGAGGCAAGGGGCAAGATCCTCTCCGCTTCGAGACACTCTAGCAAATGCTCAGGACTACGCACTCTGGGTAACCCTGGATCGGTTGGGTCGGTCCTCTCTTACGTTTGAGGATTGGCAATTCCTGAACACACGTTTCCCGGTCCTTACAGACCTAATATCGAGGCGCCTCATTCCAACAATCACAAAGGTGAAAAGTATATAAATGTCAGGGCTGGTAAGTCACTGACACCACCAAAGCTAGAAAGAAACGTCGTGTTCTCCCAACGGTCTGTATCCCGTTTTTGACTCATACCGAGGTGTGAGGCTCGCGAATTCACGTTATACACAAAGCTGCCACGTAGGCCGTGCTTTGATCATCAACCACAAGACTTTGCTTTTCAACAGAAGCCTTGATCTATGCAACTCAGCGTGCCACACAGGCAATTCATGCCATGCGATTGATATCTATCGATATATAACCTCTAAGCTCGTACGTCTCAGAGAAAGGGAGTTAAGCAAGAGAATAAATTCTCCGCCGCCAAACAGATATATATTTAACAGAAATCAATCAACACAGAATAAAATCCAATGTCAGACACACAATCCATTTACAAGTTCGTTCTGGGTCTGAACGAAACCGGAGGCACTTTCCTCGCATATCCATCGATCTCCAAGTACGTCTGGACGACCACCAACTGATTCCCTCATCTTGGGTGTACAGCCCAATCAAGATCATCAGTAATCACCCAAACAATGTGAAGACTTCCGGTCTTCAACCACCGTCTTCATCTTCGACATATCGTCGAATCGGTTATTCAGAATGGGTATAAACCCAGCCTTTTCGAACAACCCGCGTATATTAAAAACAAATGTTACACAAACACAACATACGCCTCATTCCAATTCCACATTCTTAGGGAAAGGTTCCCGTTAATTTTATCCAAGATAAATTCTTTAAAATTTATCCTTTAATCTTCCTTTGGATGTCATTTCAAACCAAATTATGGTTTTCCAAACTAGTCGGGATTAACGAACCACACCGAAGTAATTATTTATTTTATTTCCCAATCCCAACCTATTCATCCCATGAAGCAAAACTGGTAATACTCCATGTCTAATATCAGTGTTATCGGTAAAATTAATTACCATTTCACGTTCAAATCTGATTAAAGATTTAACTATCGCTTTGGAGCAAAACTGGTGATACTCCATTCTCGCTCACTTTCTAAATCTGATAATTTAAATTATCAATTCACATTTCAATTTAATTGCAGATTCATTAAAACTCCTTTACTTGGTTAAAGAACTAATGTCATTTAAAACACAGTTCACGATAAACCCAAATCACATTCTATTTATTATCGGGTTAAAGAACAAGTGGTATTTAAAACACTGTTCACAATAAACCCACAAATCAATTCTATTTACAACCCATTTCAAATCCAATTTATTTATTTAAAAATAAACGGGTTTAATTTTAGTTCAAAACTAGTTCATTTCGATAAAAATCTATTTTTATCTTTTCAAATATGTAGGTTTTCATCCCAATTTTTCCCAAATCATTTCTTATGATTTTACACAAATTATTGATATTTTTAATAATTTTATTAAGGCCAGTACAGTCGATTTCCATCAACGGTCATCGAACTGCACTTACAACGACCTTTTTCAAATTTGATTTGGACGTATCTCCAAATCCAACCGTTAGATATCGAATTTCTAATATTCGTTAGAAAGCTCTTTTCGATACGAACCCAACGGTTCCGGTTTTAGGAGAATCCGACGGTCGGATCTCCCGTAATGTCCGTTTGAAATAAATGGTCGAAATTCACGAACTGCCGCGGCGCGACGCGTTCTATTCAGGCCATTATATTATATATATATAATATATATAATATATATTTCATCGATCTCTATTTAAAACGAATTATATAAATAGTTTTAAATTCGTTTCAAAAACAATTTCAACTTCCATTTCAATTCAAATCAAAATTGAATTTTTCCTTATAAATTCGTTTTAAAGTTCATTTGAATTCAATTCAAATTTCAGTTCAATTTGAATTCATTTCAATTCGTTTTCAATTCAATTCGAATTCGTTTTCTATTCAAATCAAATTCGTTTTCTATTCAAATCAAATTCAATTTGTTATATATTCAATTCAATTCAAATTCGTTTTCTATTCAAATCAAATTCATTTTCTATTCAATTCATTATATATTCAATTCAATTCAAATTCGTTTTCTATTCAAATCAAATTCATTTACTATTCAATTCAAATCAAATCAAATTCATTTTCTATTCTATTCAATTCAAATTAAATCAAATTCATTTTCTATTCAAATCAAATTCAATTCGTTTTCTATTCAAAACAAATTCAATTCGAATATAATCGATATAAATATCGTTCGCGTCAAAATAGCGCATCTCTAATCAACATGGCTTTATATATTTCAATAAATTCGTTATTCTATTCAACAAATGAATATTTATTCTATTCAATATGTGAATCTATATTTTTGTCAACACACGACTAATCTCAACGAATGAGCACTGTCCACGTGTGACTATTTTTGTTATTTACTATATTTTATGAAAATTAAGGTATCTATCGTTTGATATTAAATCAGACTCCAACCGTAAATTAGTAAGAGAACGATTCCCTGAATATTAACCCCGAAGGCCGAAACCAACATCAGATTAATATCCAGGAGACCACTCATCTCATCTCTTTTCCAGTTAGCTTCTAATTCTATATATGATAAAGATGTAAATTTTATTGTTAAAATATTTCGTTCAACACATGACTAATCTCAACGGATGAGTACGGTCAACACATGAACCTTTATTTTATAATATTCTTTATTTTCCCGATTGGAATGAGGCCCAATCAATTACCATATAGCGTTAACTATATGGATTTCATACAACACATGTATATAATAGCAACGATAAATAATCAACCATCATCGAAAGTGCACTACACTGTATAAGCATCGAATATAGATATCTAACGCTTATAACAGCCTGTCGATCAATCGATCGACATATTTAATCAATCAGGATGAGTGAACTTCAAATTTCATCCCAACACCCGTGTGGGGTTTCAAATCAACAAATACAGATTTTATTTGTGCAGTTGGGCGATGTGTAAAATTTATCATCCCAATCAATGTCCTTCAAATAGGTGTACATAAACAAACCGTCCAGTTTGTAAATGAATATTTATTTATTCACATTCCCGTTAAAAATTATATTTTTAACGATAAAATATTTTATTTTAACACATGAATTTTTATTCAGTTCATTTACAAAATAAAAATGATATTTTTATTTTTCTAACTTATTTTAGAAAATTTCGGCGGCATAACGGCACGATACTAGAAACGGGACAAGGCTTAGCCTTATCCCCGGTCTAGTGAAGGCCCACGCCATTCACACATCAATCAAATCCATTCTATTTCACCAAACAATTCAATTCAGACCAAATAATCTAACTAACTACACAACCAAACAATTAAACAAACAAGCCATCCATGGTCTGTGGATGACGGGTGTTGGGTGCTACTAAACACCGTCTGCATCCTGGTATAGATATATAACTAGAAAAAGAAATTGAAGAGTGAGAAGTTCTCACCGATAGTTATCCCAATTCCACGACTCTTCTTAAGTAGAAATCTTCGCCGTTCTCGTCTCTTATCACTTTCGTCGCCCGTAGCCACTACATATGTAAAAATCGAATTTTTACTTCGTTATTCAATATATAAAAATCGAATTTTTACTTTGCTATTCAATATATAAAAATCGAATTTTTACTTCGCTATTCAATATATAAAAATCGAATTTTTACTTCGCTATTCAATATATAAAAATCGAATTTTTATAATCACGCTATATGGATAAAAATTCTATTTTTCTAATGCTCTTCTACACATAAAGATTTCGCCTTTTCAAATTCAAAGATTTAATCTTTTCTATTTTAAAAATCTAACCTTTTCTATTTTAAAAATCTAACCTTTTCTATTTTAAATTAAAAACTGAATTTTTACTATGTAAATGGTAAATCAAAAACTGAATTTTCTTCTATGCATATTATAAATATTGCTGAAGTTATCCTATGGAAAGAAAAATAAATTATGTAAATCAAATTAAAATGAAAGGAAGCTTACAGTGGTCGGCGTTCATCCACTCGAAGAGGAGATGGCGAAAGGGGGGGGGGGGAAACGCTCGCGGGTTTCAGGCGGGTGGCGGTCAGGCAGGGGGGTGCGGCTTTGATTCGTGGAGGAGGTGAAAGCATGGGTGGCTCGCGAGGCGTCGACACTGGCGAGGGCAGGCGGAGGGGCGATGTTTTTCGACGTGGGTCAGGATTCTGGGGGGGGCGTCGATTTCCAGCGAGGGGGGCTTCGGAGGTGGCGATCGAAGGGGAGGGGGAGGGTTCGAACTGACGAGGGGGGAAGGGATTCGGCGGTGGCGCGGGTCCGCCTGGAGGCGCGATGGCCATCGTCTTTTTTTTTTCTGCTCTGTAATCGATTGAAAATCAAAAAGGGGGGTGGGGGCAGAGTGTAAGGGAAAGGAGAGAGGAGTGTTGTATTTTTTATATTTAATTATTTAATTTGTAAAAAGTTGACTTTTACATATGACCTCTAAACGAGGCCCACCGCTTGTCGTCCATAGCTAATTACCCTCATTCCGAACACAACGGGATATGTATCGTAGGCTGATTTGATCGTTTTGATCAGTTTCCGTCAAAATCAACATATAACTCTATATATTGAATTTGAACGCACATTTCAATTTACCGGGGTCACATACTAACTCTAAACATTCCCGAAAAATATTTTCTAGCTTCGTATTGACGATACGGTCCTAGCAAAACTAGTTTCGTCGAATCCTGAGACCGTTTGCAAAATGGCCATTTTTCAGTTGATTAAAATCAACTGAAACTGGTCAAACGCGTTTTCCTTTTCCACGCTAACATATTGATTCGAAAAATTATGAAATTTGGAATATAGCAATAATTTGACACTGCGGATCCAACAAAAGTGGTTTCGTCGAAATCCGAGGTCGTTTGCAAAATTTCCATTTTTAAGGGCCTGAATTCCATAACGACTATTCAGAATTTTCAACTGGACATATCTTTTGATTCCCGCTATGAAATTTCAATCTTTTGGATTCGTTGGAAAGATATTCTCAAATAGATCCTATTATTTTTGGTTTCACTAAAATCCGGATTGTTTTGCACCCGGTACATCCAGTTGAAGTTTGAAATCAAATTATCGAACTACCGCGCCATTTTCAATTCCTTTTATAATTAAATATATCCTAACGACAACGTATATAATATATACGTTCTAATTCTATTCAAAATAAATTTTTCGTCGATATTATTTAAAATAATTCATTTTAAATATTCAAAATCCATTAAAATTGCCAAAATAAAAATTTTAAACTGGCCCAGATTTTCCGGGTTATTACAATCTCCCCCACTTAAAACTTTTCGTCCCCGAAAAGGAACAAAGTCGAAAGTGGTTTGATTAATCAACTCTACGTTCGATTTGGCTTCCATTCTCCAACTTTTCAGGTTTTGAGAATTTTCAAATTCTTCAAAAATTTGGCTGACACCCTAAATTTTCGAAAAATTTCGCCATAACCTCCCCTGCACCGGGAGCCACGGGAAAATCCCGAAATTTCCATATAGGCCTTCTGATCTCAAAAAGAAAAAGCCAAGCGGCTAGCCAATAGGCTCATAAAATCATCATCACCCAAACAAAACAGTAAATTATAGTAAACATGTACCTATTTGTCAGGCAAACAAATTTTATTCTCTGCTCTAGCCTCCTTGCTATGACCTGTTCAAAAGATATACATGTATATGCAAGCAAATGCGACCAATTTCAATACAGTTCAATATTAGGTTCAATTAGGCTAAATGGTTCAAAAATTATCTAACAAATAAACAAACAACTCAAACATCAATCAATTAGTGAATTAGAGTTTCAAATTCATAATTTTGATACATATACTGAAAATCTTGTTTTTGATGCCAAATCACAACAAATAAATCTATCTATATAAGTTTTGGTTCTCACACCAGTCTAATGGAAATATATAGAAAATCACACCTTCGAAACACGAAAATAAATATTGGTGATGGCGCGCCATCATCAGAATCATGTCCGGGCGACTAGAGTGCGGTTCTATATCTATCCAGTATATTAAAACTTCGAATATACGTTCATGACGCGTATATGCAAAATCTTTATATACTAGATTGTCCAAATCTATATAAATAAATTATTCAAATACGTGTAAAACGATTTAAATTTTCAAAACAAAATTGTTTTCATTTGAAAAATATACTCTTCACACTCGTTCTAGGATACTACTGATCCTATATCTAACGAGCCATTCTAATTGGATATTACTAATCCAATATCTGATGAATTCTTTTGTATGGTTCTAATGTGTCTTGTTCTCGAGCTCTGTAAACCAAAGCTCTGATACCAAATGTGACGGCCGGGAATTTCGCTCGATCCGAATCAGTCGTTAAACCGATCTAGACCGTTCGAAACCCCTGATCGTTTGAGAACAGGACAAATCAGAACACAAACGGAAGAACATTTCATTGCTATTACAACAATCCCATCAGATACAAGAATATACAGAGTATAATTGAATAAATTACATTTGATAAATATCAGGGATTACAATAAATTACATAGCAGCGGAAAATAATACAAAGCACAACTGAAGATGATATGCGGATACAGAGCTTTCCGGATATCATTCCAGCTGTAAACCAGGATCCTGTGAATATAAATCTGCAAAACCAAAACTACTAGCTGCCCGTGCGGAAAATAAGGGCACCCAGAGTTTAGGTTAAAACAATAAACTCCAGGTCAGTCATGTGACTGGTGTGAGAACTAAAACAGTTATTTAAAGCTTTACTTTAAAAGAGAGTAATTCAAGGGACCACGCCGTATAACACGGAACGGGTTTCCTCCCAAGAATACCAGTGCATAGAATAAACAACGCAATGCTTTTTCGAAAAATGAAGCTATTATAAGACCCAGGTCCCATCACACAATGCAACGCAAGCCGGAGGATAGGGTTTTACCTTATAACAGCCAAACATGCTTGATACGTTTAAAAACAAATCATTTGATACTATAATAAGTGTATAGTGTCAAAACAATTTCAATCATAAATATAAATCATAGACGGTATGAATGCCCCATACCACTATGTCGTCATACTAGTTCTACAATTAAAACCGAAATGCACGTATTGGAAATTGGATTTCCGTCATGAGTCGAGGCAAGGGGCAAGAACCTCTCCGCTTCGAGACACTCTGGCAAATGCTCAGGACTACGCACTCTGGGTAACCCTGGATCGGTTGGGCCGGTCCTCTCTTACGTTTGAGGATTGGTAATTCCTGAACACACGTTTCCCGGTCCTTACAGACCTAATATCGAGGCGCCTCATTCCAACAACCGCAAAGGTGAAAAGTATATAAATGTCAGGGCTGGTAAGTCACTGACACCACCAAAGCTAGAAAGAAACGTCGTGTTCTCCCAACGGTCCGTATCCCGTTTTTGACTCATACCGAGGTGTGAGGCTCGCGAATTCACGTTATACACAAAGCTGCCACGTAGGCCGTGCTTTGATCATCAACCACAAGACTTTGCTTTTCAACAGAAGCCTTGATCTATGCAACTCAACGTGCCACACAGGCAATTCATGCCGTGCGATTGATATCTATCGATATATAACCTCTAAGCTCGTACGTCTCAGAGAAGGGCGTTAAGCAAGAGAATAAATTCTCCGCCGCCAAACATATATATATTTAACAGAAATCAATCAACACAGAATAAAATCCAATGTCAGACACACAAACCATTTACAAGTTCGTTCTGGGTCTGAACGAAACCGGAGGCACTTTCCTCGCATAACCATCGATCTCCAAGTACGTCTGGATGACCACCAACTGATTCCCTCATCTTGGGTGTACAGCCCAATCAAGATCATCCGTAATCACCCAAAAGATGTGAAGACTTCCGGTCTTCAACCACCGTCTTCATCTTCGACATATCGTCGAATCGGTTATTCAGAATGGGTATAAACCCGGCCTTTCCGAACAACCCGCGTATATTAAAAACAAATGTTACACAAACACAACATACACCTCATTCCGATTCCACATTCTTAGGGAAAGGTTCCCATTAATTTTATCCAAGATAAATTCTTTAAAATTTATCCTTTAATCTTCCTTTGGATGTCATTTCAAACCAAATTATGGTTTTCCAAACTAGTCGGGATTAACGAACCACACCGAAGCAATTATTTATTTTATTTCTCAATCCCAACCTATTCATCCCATGAAGCAAAACTGGTAATACTCCATGTCTAATATCAGTGTTATCGGTAAAATTAATTACCATTTCATGTTCAAATCTGATTAAAGATTTAACTATCGCTATGGAGCAAAACTGGTGATACTCCATCCTCGCTCACTTTGTAAATCTGATAATTTAAATTATCAATTCACATTTCAATTTAATTGCAGATTCATTAAAACTCCTTTATTGGGTTAAAGAACTAATGTCATTTAAAACACAGTTCACGATAAACCCAAATCACATTTTATTTATTATCGGGTTAAAGAACAAGTGGTATTTAAAATACTGTTCACAATAAACCCACAAATCAATTCTATTTACAACCCATTTCAAATCCAATTTATTTATTTAAAAATAAACGGGTTTAATTTTAGTTCAAAACTAGTTCATTTCGATAAAAATATATTTTTATCTTTTCAAATATGTAGTTTTTCATCCCAATTTTTCCCAAATAATTTCTTTTGATTTTACACAAATTATTGATATTTTTAATAATTTTATTAAGGCCCGTACAGTCGATTTCCATCAACGGCCATCGAACTGCACTTACAGCGACCTTTTTCAAATTTGATTTAGATGTATCTCCAAATCCAACCGTTAGATATCGAATTTCTAATATTCGTTAGAAAGCCCTTTTCGATATGAACCCAACGGTTCCGGTTTTAGGAGAATCCGACGGTCGGATCTCCCGTAATGTCCGTTTGAAATAAATGGTCGAAATTCACGAACTGCCGCGGCGCGGCGCTTTCTATTCAGGCCAATATATTATATATATAATATATATTATATATATTTCATCGATTTCTATTTAAAACGAATTATATAAATAGTTTTAAATTCATTTCAAAAACAATTTCAACTTCCATTTCAATTCAAATCAAAATTGAATTTTTCCTTATAAATTCATTTTAAAGTTCATTTGAATTCAATTCAAATTTCAGTTCAATTTGAATTCATTTCAATTCGTTTTCAATTCAATTCGAATTCGTTTTCTATTCAAATCAAATTCGTTTTCTATTCAAATCAAATTCAATTCGTTATATATTCAGTTCAATTCAAATTGTTTTCTATTCAAATCAAATTCATTTTCTATTCAAATCAAATTCAATTCGTTATATATTCAATTCAATTCAAATTCGTTTTCTATTCAAATCAAATTCATTTTCTATTCAATTCAAATCAAATTCGTTTTCTATTCAATTCAAATCAAATTCGTTTTCTATTCAAATCAAATCAAATTCATTTTCTATTCAAATCAAATTCAATTCGTTTTCTATTCAAAACAAATTCAATTCGAATATAATCGATATAAATATCGTTCGCGTCAAAATAGCGCATCTCTAATCAACACGGCTTTATATATTTCAATAAATTCGTTATTCTATTCAACAAATGAATATTTATTCTATTCAATATGTGAATCTATATTTTTGTCAACACACGACTAATCTCAACGAATGAGTACTGTCCATGTGTGACTATTTTTGTTATTTACTATATTTTATGAAAATTAAGGTTTCTATCGTTTGATATTAAATCAGACTCCAACCGTAAATTAGTAAGAGAACGATTCCCTGAATATTAACCCCGAAGGCCGAAACCAACATCAGATCAATATCCAGGAGACCACTCATCTCATCTATTTTCCAGTTAGCTTCTAATTCTATATATGATAAAGATGTAAATTTTATTGTTAAAATATTTCGTTTAACACATGACTAATCTCAACGGATGAGTACGGTCAACACATGAACCTTTATTTTATAATATTCTTTATTTTCCCGATTGGAATGAGGCCCAATCAATTACCATATAGCGTTAACTATATGGATTCCATACAACACATGTATATAATAGCAACGATAAATAATCAACCATCATCCAAAGTGCACTACACTGTATAAGCATCGAATATAGATATCTAACGCTTATAACAGCCTGTCGATCAATCGATCGACATATTTAATCAATCAGGATGAGTGAACTTCAAATTTCATCCCAACACCCGTGTGAGGTTTCAAATCAACAAACACAGATTTTATTTGTGCAATTGGGCGATGTGTAAAATTTATCGTCCCAATCAATGTCCTTCAAATAGGTGTACATAAATAAACCGTCCGGTTTGTAAATGAATATTTATTTATTCACATTCCCGTTAAAAATTATATTTTTAACGATAAAATATTTTATTTTAACACATGAATTTTTATTCAGTTCATTTACAAAATAAAAATGATATTTTTATTTTTCTAACTTATTTTAGAAAATTTCGACGGCATAACGGCACGATACTAGAAACGGGACAAGGCTTAGCCTTATCTCCGGTCTAGTGAAGGCCCACGCCATTCACACATCAATCAAATCCATTCTATTTCACCAAACAATTCAATTCAGACCAAATAATCTAACTAACTACACAACCAAACAATTAAACAAACAAGCCATCCATGGTCTGTGGATGACGGGTGTCGGGTGCTACTAAACACCGTCTGCATCCTAGTATAGATATATAACTAGAAAAAGAAATTGAAGAGTGAGAAGTTCTCACCGATAGCTATCCCAATTCCACGACTCTTCTTAAGTAGAAATCTTCGTCGTTCTCGTCTCTTATCACTTTCGTCGCCCGTAGCCACTACATATGTAAAAATCGAATTTTTACTTCGCTATTCAATATATAAAAATCAAATTTTTACTTCGCTATTCAATATATAAAAATCGAATTTTTACTTCGCTATTCAATATATAAAAATCGAATTTTTATAATCACGCTATATGGATAAAAATTCTATTTTTCTAATGCTCTTCTATACATAAAGATTTCGCCTTTTCAAATTCAAAGATTTAATCATTTCTATTTTAAAAATCTAACCTTTTCTATTTTAAAAATCTAACCTTTTCTATTTTAAATTAAAAACTGAATTTTTACTATGTATATGGTAAATCAAAAACTGAATTTTCTTCTATGCATATTATATATATTGTTGAAGTTATCATATGGAAAGAAAAATAAATTATGTAAATCAAATTAAAATGAAAGGAAGCTTACAGTGGTCGGCGTTCATCCACTTGAAGAGGAGATGGCGAAGGGGGGGGGAACGCTCGCGGGTTTCAGGCGGGTGGCGGTCAGGCAGGGGGGTGCGGCTTTGATTCGTGGAGGAGGTGAAAGCATGGGTGGCTCGCGAGGCGTCGACACTGGCGAGGGCAGGCGGAGGGGCGATGGTTTTCGACGTGGGTCAGGATTCTGGGGGGGGGGGGCGTCGATTTCCAGCGAGGGGGGCTTCGGAGGTGGCGATCGAAGGGGAGGGGGAGGGTTCGAACTGACGGGGGGGAGGGCTTCGGCGGTGGCGCGGGTCCGCCTGGAGGCGCGATCGCCATCGTCTTTTTTTTTTTGCTTTGTAATCGATTGAAAATCAAAAAGGGGGGGCCAGAGTATAAGGGAAAGGAGAGAGGAGTGTTATATTTTTTATTTTTTTTAATTATTTAATTTGTAAAAAGTTGACTTTTACATATGACCTCTAAACGAGGCCCACCGCCTGTCGTCCATAGCTAATTATCCCCATTCCGAACACAATGGGATATGTATCGTAGGCTGATTTGATCGTTTCGATCAGTTTCCATCAAAATCAACATATAACTCTATATATTGAATTTGAACGCGCATTTCAATTTACCGGGGTCACATACTAACTCTAAACATTCCCGAAAAATATTTTCTAGCTTTGTATTGACGATACGGTCCTAACAAAACTAGTTTCGTCGAATCCTGAGACCGTTTGCAAAATTGCCATTTTCCAGTCGATTAAAATCAACTGAAACTGGTCAAACGCGTTTTCCTTTGCCACGCTCACATATTGATTCGAAAAATTATGAAATTTGGAATCTAGCAATAATTTGACACTGCGGATCCAACAAAAGTGGTTTCGTCGAAATCCGAGGTCGTTTGCAAAATTTCCATTTTTAAGGGCCTGAATTCCATAACGACTATTCAGAATTTTCAACTGGACATATCTTTTGATTCCCGCTATGAAATTTCAATCTTTTGGATTCGTTGGAAAGATATTCTCAAATAGATCCTATTATTTTTGGTTTCACTAAAATCCGGATTGTTTTGCACCCGGTACATCCAATTGAAGTTTGAAATCGAATTATCGAACTACCGCGCCATTTTCAATTCCTTTTATAATTATATATATCCTAACGACGACGTATATAATATATACGTTCTAATTCTATTCAAAATAAATTTTTCGTCGATATCATTTAAAATAATTCATTTTAAATATTCAAAATCCATTAAAATTGCCAAAATAAAAATTTTAAACTGGCCCAGATTTTCCGGGTTATTACAGTATTTTTCACCCAAAATCTTTCCCTATCATTTATTATGATTTTACACATTTTTTCATATTTTTAATAATTTTATTAAGGCCTTTACAGTCGGTTTCCATTAACGGCCATCGAACTGCATCCATAGCGACCTTTTCTGAAATTGATTTGGACATAATTTAAAATCCAACCATTCAAATTTAAATCACTTATATTCATTGGAAAGATCTTTTCGATACGAACCCAACGGTTCTGGTTTTAGGAGAATCCGACGGTCGGATCTTTCGTTACATCAATTCGAAGTTAATGGTTGAAATTCGCGAACGGTCGTTGTGTGGCGTGTTCTATTCAAACCATTCATATATATATATATATATATAATATTTCATCGATTACTATTTAAAATGTATTTTATAAATTTATTTTTAAAATGATTCCAACTTCCATTTCAATTTAAAATCAAAATGGAATATTCCATTATATGACAATTTTATACAGTGCATATACATGTTAAAAATTATATTTTTAACCATCCAATAATTATTTCATTACATGCCAATTTTATTCATTCCATATATATGCTAAAAATTATATTTTTAACGATCCAATAATTATTTCATTACAAGCCAATTTTATTCATTCCATATATACGTTAAAAATTATATTTTTAACGAACAAATATTCTTTCCATAGCATGACCATTTTATATATCTCATATATAAGCTAAAAGTAATATCTTTAGCGAACAAATATTTATTTCAATACATGACTATTTTATTCAATTCATATACATGACAATTTTATCGCATTTCGTTTTTATACAACGTATATATATGTTATACAACGCATATATATGTTTTCCACATCGCATATTTTTTTTTCACATCGCAAATATATTTTTCACATCGCATATATATTTTTAACATCGCACATATTTTTTTCACATCGCATATATTATATATATATATATATATATATATATATATATTTCCATTAAGCATCACAATCACAATACAATACAATCAATTTAATCATTTATGGTTTAACAAAAAAGTAGTGACAGGAGCTACTAAGTCCCATTTACAACCTATTGTATAATAACAGAATGAAAATAGTTTGAGTGAGGGAGTTCTCACTTTGACCGGTTTTTGAATTGTTATAAAACAATTGTTTCACTGAATTAATCTGGACTTGTAATTCCACCAAAAATTCTAATGGCTTATGTTTCTGTTCCAGTCAGTTCCATGTTGTAGTGTTCGACTTCACGATCGCATTGTGTTAGACCGAAATTTGGGCCTAACACCCAAACTCTATGTGAAATCCTCACAAATCACATATTACAGATAAAAAGCAGTAAAAACAGGGAACACACGGGATTTTTATAGTGGTTCGGCTCAATCCAAGCCTACGTCCACTTTATAGTTTCTCATATCCTGAGGAATTACAATTACAATGGTGTCTCATAATCCGTGAGATTCGATTATACACAATAGCCTTGTGTTGTAATGAAGAAGAGGAGAAAAGAGATTGAATTTATGCACGATAGCCTCGTGTTTGATTGAGTTGAGGAGTACCCAAAGTCCTTGAATACTTGGTAATGGAGGTCAGGAGGTGTTAGTGCCGAAAAGTCCCTTGAAATGACCATCTCGTGGAGTATTTATAGGCGTAGAGGAGCTCTGGAAGTCCTGAATCGGGTCGGATCGGGTGTGACGTGGTGAGCGGAGAGGACATCTCGGAGAGAGTGGAGAAGTGGCCTTCAGATCGTGTGCATACAGGTGGCGGCCGATCCGAATTAGTAGGAGGTAGTTATCCCTTAAGAAGCGGTCAAACTTGCTGCGTCTGAGCAGGTACAGGGGGATCGGTTCGGGTCCGACCCGAACCGAGCTGGTGTCTTCAATTCGAAGACTTCATGTGCCAGGTTAGTGCGATGGAGGTCGGATCGGTTCGGCTCCGAACCGAACCGAGGAGGAGGCTCCGATCCGGATTTATGATGTATACCTCTGAGCTGAGTGCAAGCCGGGTCGGGTTCTGATAGTCCGATCCGAACCGAGGTGAGATGGAATCCAAGTTTGAGCATCTTCGAAGTGTGGAGTCGGAGCGGGTCCGATCCGATCCGGGAGGTCAAGCCAATTTCCAAATTCCAAGTTTTCGGTTCTGCATGCATTCACGGAAACGGGCATAACTTTCAAACCGTAAGTCCGATTGAGCCAAACCAAAGCTCAAACTGAAGCTAATTCAGAGATCTACAAGAGTTACAGAGCTTAGCTCCGTAATCGCTGTTTTCGGGCCCAAAAAAGGTCATCTGGTAGGAGTTTCGGGCCTTTCTTTGTTTGTGATGCGATTTCAACCAAATCACTTCATGTCTTCTAACGATATTCCCAACGCTTGAGTGTATTGTTGAGAAGAGATTCCATGTGTGACTGCTTTGACTAAAAAGCGGGTCAACACATTGCAACTTGTTTCGTTGCATTTTCGTATGAAAGAGTTACACAAGTTTATACATTAAATTACATTAATAGATAACTAATTAATAATTACAAATTAATTACATTGTTAATTTCTCTTTCTTCATCGCTCAAGGACCGAACCCGTAACCCACTCCATCGATTTCTCTCTCCACCGCTATACCTCATCACAGGCCACCGTACCCCCAATCAGCACCCATCACCCCGTGCGCCATCGCCTAAGCCTTCCCCACTAAGAGTCGCCGCCCATTCGAAGGCTCCACCTCGCCACAATTTCCGTTCAAAGTTCGCAACTTTCAGCCAAAAATTCACTCACGATACTTCACCAAAAGCGATCATCTAGGTGCAGAATTAAAGAGCACAAAGAGTGCTATGATTTTTGTTTTACAAACTTCGAATTTTATTGCGTGGATTTTGAGAAATTTGAGGATGAAAAACCGACGATTTTGGCCCTTGATTTAGAGTATACGGCGGCGGCCTAGTAGAATGAAAATAGGATTTGAGAAATTTACTTTCATACCCCATTTTATTTTATTTATTCTAATTCTATTTTTCTCTTTATTGAAGTTTACACGTTCGAACTGCAATTAAAACCCAACGACTGTCACCCCTAGCTAAATACCCCCATTCCAGACACAATGGGTTATGTTCGTAAGCCAATTCGACTGTTTCGATCAGTTTTCTTTAAATTAAAATATAAATCAATATACTGAATTTTTAATGTACATTTAAATTTACCGAGGTCACATACTGACTCCAAAAATTACAGAAAAGTAAATCTAGCTATGTTTTGATGATACAATCCTACCAAAACTAATTTCATCGAATTTGGAGACTGTTTGAAAAATGGCCATTTTCTAGTCGATTAAATTCAAATTGAAATTACCAAACACATTTAAATTCACCACGCTCGCATATTAATTCCAAAAATTATGAAATTTGAAACCTAACAATAATTTGACATTCGGGATCCAAGAAAAGTGGTTTCATCGAAAACGAAGGTCGTTTGCAAAATGGCTATTTTTAAGGGCTATATATATATATATTAAAATTTAAATAAATTCCATAGCGACTATTTTAAATTTTAAACTGGCTATAAGTTTCAATTTATATTATAAAATCTTAATTTTTCACATCCATTAGAAAGATATAATTAAACAGATTCAAATATTTATGGTTTTACTGAAGTCCGGTTTATATTGAATCCTATACATTTAATTAAAATTTAAAATCGAATTCTCAAATACCGCAGCATTTCAGGCTCGTTTTATAATTAAAATAAATTTATATTTTTTAACTTCGATTTAAATAAATTTTAAATCATTATTATTTAAAATAAACTATTTTAAATATTCAAAATACATTAAAATAGCTAAAATAAAAAATTTAAATTGGTCCAGAAATTCCGGGTTGTTACAATCTCCTTTACTTGAAATCTTTTCGCCCTCGAAAAGGAACGAAGCTAAAAGTTGTTTAACTAATCAACTCAACTTTCATTCTTCAACTTTTCAATTTCTAAGAAGTTTCTAATTTCTCAAAAATTTGGCTAACACCCTAAATTTTTGAAAAATTTCGCCATAACCTCCTTTGTACAGGCTAATCGGTAAAGCCGCAAGTTGACTCACATGCCCCTCATCAATCCAAAAGAAAAAAGAAAAAGCCAATCGGCTTATAAAATAATCAAACCCAATGAATATAGTAAACATGTACCTATTTGTCAGGCATACAATCTTATTCCTCTTCTTAGCTTCCATGCTATGACATGTTTATTATATACACATGTACATATATTCAATTTCAATTAATTTTCAATTCAGTTCAATATTTGATTCTATTTGGCTAAATTTTACCTTTCCATTATCATATTTGTTCTTATCATTCCAATATTTTTATTAGTTAAACTAATAATCAAATAGCACAACCAGCAATCAATTAGTTGATTAACTATTCAAATATGTATCTTTTATATAGTCAACAATCATATTTGCTAAGATCGGATCATATATATAATAACAAATACGTTAATTATAAACTTGTCACTCTCAACTCATTCTAGGGCATTTCTAAACCCATCTCTAAAGAATTTCTCATTCTAGGATATTACTGATCCTATCTCTAATGAGTTTTCTTTCATAGGATATTACTAATCCAATCTCTGATGAGTCTTTTATTCTGTTCTAACAAGTTGCACCCCAAAGATTTGAGTTAACCAAAAATACGATACTATATGTAGTGACCCTCTTTCTCGGTCGATCCAAATCGATCGTTAAACCGACTTAAATCGAACCAAAAAGACGGATACGCTAACTTTGGGCGCACAACACATCATAACAAACAACAGAAGACTTTTATAAACATCGTAATAATGTTACATCAGAGTACATAATATTAGAGTATCGACAATAATATGAAGCGGAAAATAAATTTACAATAAATGTAATACAATGCAGCGGAAACAAATAAACAAACATAGTGGAAGACTATCAATGCTCTGGGCATGGCTTTAAGCTTCGATCCTGAATCCTGCTAAAAGAAATAATCTGCGAAAACCAAAACTACTAGCTGCCCGTGTGGAGAATATGGGCACCAAGAGTTTAGATAGAAACAATAAACTCCAAGTCAGTCATAAGACTGGTGTGAGAACTAAAAATAGTTATTAAAATTTACTTTAATATAAGGTAAATCACAGGACCACGCCGTATGAGACGGAACGGGTTTACCCTCATAAACATCAGTGCATAACCAATAACCAACATAAATGTATGGATCTACTATGCATCATACAACATGCAATTTTCTAATCTATCCATTTAGGCTTAATCCCCAAAATTAGATTTTTCGAAATCCAATTCACTTTACAGAAATTATTCCTTTGGACTTTATTTCCCGATTTCTTACTTCAAATCATTAAAAATACATATCTAGCTTTTATATCAAAGTAGATTTCACTTCGAGATCTCAAAAAAAAATCTTTGGAAAATGAATTCCAAAATATCACAATGCATACAAACAAGTATGCAACCAAATATCGGGCATGGCCCTCAGACATGGTTGTACGCGCCTCTCCAACTCGATATATATATGTGCACCTCCCACTATGGAGCAGGCTATACTGATGATGCATCTTCCACGCCCTCGGAGAAAATCCACTGCCCTCACACTTTTAGTCATCAAGGGTTACCCGAATCTTTGGCCACATACCAAATCATTTCATATCCCGAAGTAGGGAAAATCATTTCACAACATAATAATCACAAGTACTTTCCAAAATATAGTACTTTACATTAGCAATTCACACATATGATCAGTCACTATTAATCACATAACCTTTGAGCTTGTACGTCTCAAAGAAAGGTCTTAAGCAAGAGAATAAATTCTCCGCCACCAAACGGATATATCATCAATGGCAACTAATCAGTTATGTGATGAACTACAATGTCAAACACATAATACATTTCGAAATCATTGGGTATATCCCTCGAAATCCTTTCTGTTTTATAAACATTCCCTGTCCAAAATCGGGAGTACGTTTCTTTTCACTTAAGAAAAAATATCATTTCAAAATCATTCATTAAATTTGAAATGAACTCAACAACATTGCTAAACATATCATAGTCAAATCGTGTAGTGTTTCACAAGATGTTAGCATATAAATATTTCTACCCAACCCAATGCTAAATGTAAAAGCATATTTTGCTCATAAACTGGTCGAGCACAATCCAAACAATCAATCAATCATCAATATTGAATATCAACAACCAAGTTTATTTGGTTTATGCCACATCTCATGTTTTGGTAAATTTATTCACCATTATTTCATTCAAATATAATTAAAGATTTATTAAAACTCTTCTTAGTTTTAATCTCTAAAATCATTACTTGATTATTCAACTTTCTGAAAATTAATCCTGCTTTACTCGGGTTAAAGAATGAATGTTATTTAAAACAAATTTCACGATAAACCCAAAATCATCTTCCATCAAAATGGAATCTTCATGGAAATCATAACAATGTATAATCGAAATTCAATTCCAATTTAATATTTAAAAATGGAAAACTTTACTTTGGAAAATTCCATTAATCTTACATAAAAGATTATAAATTCCAAATCATATCTTCACTATTAATTGGGTTAAAGAACTATTGTATATAACGTTGTTGTATACACAATTATATGATTTTTGTTTGATGATAACAACCAAATATTATTAATATAAATGTGTTTGGTTATTGTACTGTTTTATATATACACATTACAGACAAGAATATAATATTTATATTTAAATAGAATACGACTGTACAGACATTCATATATTCAGACAGTATTCTATTTAAATTGAATATTATATTTCAAACATTCAAACAGTACAACTATCTATAACTTCACTATTTAAACCATTCACATTAATTTGTACTTGTAAATAAACCGAATACTATAGACAAATTTGTTTGAACATAATGAAATAATATTTTATTTCATTCAAATTTGTTTATTACAAATATCCATACAATTCTCTCTTTCTGTACATTTTCTCGTCACTACAACACTCATACAGCCGCTGAGTTATACAGACACTTTTTTATTGACACAGACACATCACTCAATACAGACATTTTGATTTATACAATTAACTATCTTCAGTCTTCTGTCTTTACAGCTCGCAGTCAGTCCAGTCTTCATACCTGTCACATACAGAAACACACACAGTATCTGGAACAAAAATAATTTCATATTCTAGCAGATATAATTTTTATTTTAAATTTTTTATTTGCCTCAGTTTTCTAGTGTGTTTTCTCATCATTTTTATGACTCGATCTGATTTATCAATTTATCCGACTGTGTCTAGACAGCTTGTGATATTCACAGTGATATACTTTAAATACCACAAGGTAGTCAGTTTGTATATATATATATATATAATACAGGGACAGAAAAACTTGTTTGGATGGCTGCATATACACACGTGTATATGGATACACGTGTGCACTGCCTCGCAAATACAGTATGCAACAGAGGAGTAGCCACGTGGACCATCTCGACTCGGTGTATAATAATCAATTTGGTCAAGACAGATCAACATGAAGCACAAGATGGAGCAAGCAGCAAGACTCACTGGCCAAGAAAATGGTTCAGCACAAATGTGCATGGCATTCACATATACATGGATCAGCTCAATATGGTGCATAGTGCCACAACAACAACATAGATGACAACATAAATCTGGTTAAGGCAAACATACTTTTCAATGATCAAATCAGCATAAGTCAAGCAAATGATGTTCAAATATGGTGGAGCCAGTCTGGCCATTCCCAAGTTTCAGGCCAACCAGAGAAGTCAACACCCAACAAGTTAAGGCAAATGTGCACAAGTCATAACAGTCTGCAAGGGTTCATACTAATGTCCAGCACATATGCAAATCTGGATGTACAAACACAAGTGGACAAGAAAGAGCATGGCAACTAAAAAGTGGTGTGATCCAGACCCACAAGTGCAACATACAATGGGGCTAAGCAGCATGAATCAAAATAGAATAGTGATTCATAGACAAATCTGGTGCATGCAGGAAGTTTCAGCAAACAAGTGTACATTCAAGTCTACAAAAGGTTAATCAAATACACAGTGTACATGTATGTGATCAAGCACATTTCAGTTTACAAATCTACTCATAGCAGTATAAACAATGGGTAGTGCATGGGTAAACCACAACAGTAAACAGGTGTGCACAACTACAAGGGAGAATCTGCATACATGTATGTTGGTAGCAGTATATACATGAATGAATCAATGCATAAGTGCAAAAGCAAGTTCAAGTGAATCATGTGATCAGTCCAACCATGTTAGAAATGGACACAGTGTTAACGAAAATGGATCAAACGAATTTTGACAATGTGTAGAATTGTTACTTGTATATGGTGAAACAGAAAGGGGGTGTAATAGAAATACAAGAGTGGTGCACACAGGTGACGCAATGCAATTCAGACCAACAAGCAGACCAGATCTCAAAGGGGTCGAGCATGCAAATGTAGGAGATCGCATGTGTTCAACAGTGGACAAACATGGCAGCAACTAATGGCAATAAAATGGTGACTAGGCAAAATTAAAACTCGGCAACAAATCTGTTTTGAAGGCCGCAATTTGTTTCCAGCAATCAAATTCATAAACTCCTGAATTTCAGTTATAAATTCATAAATGGACATAGAGAAATAAAGGGCAGAAAATTAGCAAGGAGGAAATTTGCTAATTAATCATTCTTTAACAAATTCATACTTTCCAGTTTTGATTCAATCAAGGAAGTCGAACAAGGCAAGAGGAATATGTTCGGTTTATTCCAGGAAGTCATGGCATCATTTTTAAAACAGTGAATGACATTTACTTGAGACAAATATATTGAATTCATTAAGGATTTTTCAATACATTCAAGGGACAGAATCATCCGAGAATATATAGCAACAAATTCACGCAAAGGACAAAATAATGTATAAATTCATCGAGCTAATTACGAATGCAAAAGAGGAAATTCACAATTTCAGATCGAATCATTTTTATGAAATCAGAGTTGTTTTAGGGTTTGTAATCCCTATATAAACATTAATACATCATTGGCGGAAAACATCGAAAACCAACCCAACATTTCAAAGTGAAAATCGAAGAAATCAATTCACAAATAATCTTACTTGTTTTCGAACACCTGAGAGAGAGAGAGAGGCAAAATAAAATTGACAAGTACTAGTTGAATTCGATCATCAGTGAAGCTCATCTACGATTACATCATATCAACAATTCCAGAAGCCATCGAATCAATTTGGGAAAAATTTCTTAAACCCTAGAGCCGCCGCCATTTCTATTGGAGAATCAAAAGAGAACGGGACAAATGAAATACGGGTGCACCCCTTTGAACTATGGCCGGCCAAGTTGAAGTGTATAAAGGGAGATTATTTTTCCTTTTTAATTCTAGGGTTTTATTTTCATTTTGTCGTATTTTAAATTTCTTTGGTAAATCGTCTGAACCAGTTCTAAAGTCTATAAAATCTAGAGGGAACCAGTTAGGGTGTTAACTGGCAGTTTACTTGAGTCTGTAAAAACTAGGGTTACTGGTTACAGGGTCGTAATCAGGGGAAATCTGATCTAGGGGATTAGATTAGTCTTTGAGCGTAGGGTTAGTACAGGAGCAAAGAGTGCGAGTTTACAGTGTCTGTAAGCGGGATCTGTTATTAACTCCTAGTAGAAACCTTAGGAATGCAGCAGTAGGCAGGATTTTGCCGAAGCTGGGTATATCTTGTGCCATTTACTTTCTACATTTCTATTTCTACTATATTCTGTGATCAGTGATTTTTTAATAACTTGCTAAAATTCAATAAACCATATTCACCCCCCTCTGCGGTTAATCTAGATCCAAAAAGTGGTATCAGAGCCTGGTAATTTCATTAACCCTAGAATCATGGATCATAGTTGTCAGTTGATCGAGAGTCAGTCCAGTAATATTCCACCTATTTTCAATGGAAAAGATTTTTTTAAATTGGAAATCAAAAATGAATTATTTTTAAAATCTATTCATATTAAATATTGGAATATTATTATTAATGGAGGAGATATGTCAGATAAAAAGAATAAAGTTGTCAATACTTGTGCTATGAACATTATTTTTTCTTTCCTTAGTATTGATCAATTTAAACTTGTCTCCCATTGTTTAACCGCACAGGAAATATGGAGAACTCTCGATGAAAGTATGGAAGAAACAATAAAAATTGCTCAAAATCCCACAAGGACAACTCAAGTTCATAATTTTGCTTGACTGGATTTACCAAGGATGAATCAGACAATGGAGACTCAACAGATGACAGACAAGAGGTTATTCATATGAAGATTTAGTTCATTTTTGCACTAAATTAACAAAAGCTGTTGATAGTCTCAAATCTAAAAATAAACCTCTGAAATTTGAAAAACTTGAGTTGATTATCAAAACTAACATTTTGGAATTAAAACTTGAAAATTTTAGAAATTTAGAAAACTCCGACTGCAAAAATTGTTTCAAATTCAAAGCTGATTTAGTTCATCAAAACGAATATCTCAAAAGACTTGAAAATGAAATCGTGATTTTAAAAGAAAACGAGAATGAACTAATTTGTAAAAATAGTTTTTTGCAAAAGGAATTGGATAATTTCAAGATGTTTCAAAATTCCAAACTTGAAATTTTCGAAAAAGAATATTTGCTAAAAACTGAATCTATTTTGAAAGAACTTGAGAACGAAATTGAAAAGTCCAAGAAACTTGAGTCTGAAAAACAAAAACACTTAGAATCTGAAATCTTGTAATCCCAAGCCAGAATTAAATTTCTTGAAAATGAAAATTTGGTTTTGAAATCTAATTTTGAAAGATGTAAGGTCACTAAAATCATTGGTCAAATTTAATGAAAGAAAATCGTGGTCTTAAAACTGAAATTCAACAACTTGAAACAACATTAGCTAAATTTTCTGATAAGAAAAATCTTTAAATATGTTGTTGAAAAAACAATTTTTTGCTAGAAATAAACATGGACTCGGATTTGGGAAAACAAATGTTTTTGAAAAGTTGAATTCTTTTGATTTCAAAAATCCTACAAACCAATTCAAGGAGGGTCGTCCTGAAAATTTGAACTCTGAAAATTTCGAAGGATTTTTGAATCATAAACGTAATGTGAATTTGTTTAATAATAATCCATCTAAACGATCCTGTGTCCCAAAAAGAAATAAATCAAACTTCGTTAAATTCAAACAGATTTGGGTTCCAAAGGGTACGAAGGTAAATTCAGATGGATTGTTATATAAACAGGTTTGGGTGCCAAAACGTATAAATACATCTGTGAGTGGTTATACAAATTTTGTTAGACCACTCGATCCCCTCAATTGCTAGGTACCGAAGAAGGCTGAGCAACTGCATTGCTAAAGAGAAACTGAATTCAAACTGCTTCATATCATCGGATCATCCACAGTTCCTTAGCCAAATCTATTGGGTCGGAGATTCATTTGCTTACACTGAAATCTGGTATGATCTCTAGACTCATCCTTGTTAATATTTTTCTGTTTTTTTTTGTTTATTTCTTCTTCTACCCCTTCTATCTCTTTCTTCTGATTAGTCTGATTTAATTTATCATAGCCATATTATTTTCTTTTCCTCTTGGGCTTCCTTAACTTCTAGTTGCAGAACTCTTGATTTTCTGGAAATGTGCTTCACTTGAATGAAAATCTGATGTTTTAATCATTTCCAGATCTTGAATTCAAATTTCTATATTTCTGCAATTGTTTTGAAGTTTATTTTCTTATTTCTGAATTCATAACAGTGTTGATGTATTCTAGTCATATCTTGAACACTTTTGATTTGAATTCTAAATTTTTGAAGATCTGAAAATTTAATGGAATTTCACGCACCTTTGTTGTTTTGAGTTTCTTCTAATTCATTTTAGAAAAGCTTAAAATAATATACTCATTACAGCACACTGCTATTGTAACATCCTAGAAAATTTCGACAAATGAATATAGAATTAATTAAAGATTTAAATATGAATAATCAAATTTATACTGGGGTTAGAAATTTATAATCAAAATATTTTTTTAAGTTGGATTGAATTCAGTATTTAATTTAGAATGGTTGATTGGAAATCGAATATATATTGTTGAATATTTGAATTAAATTTAGTTGAGTAATTGAATTGGATTTGAAATTCGATTGAAAAATGTAGATGGTTAAATTTAAAAATAAACGTAGTTGGTGTTAAACAAATTGGGAATTTTATTTGTTGAAAAATAAGAAAATTGGCATGGATGTGTGTGCATTTGTGTATGTAAAAGAAATTTAATTTAACTTTTCAATTTGGAAACTAACAGGGGCATTGTTTAACAAACGGAATTAAATCGGTGAACTGACAAATAATTAAATTTTTAAATAACATTTAAATAGACGGAGTGGGTTTATAATCAGATTAATTTTATTGAATCTGATATGCAAAGAGATGGTGATACATATAATTTTCGTTGCATTCAGAAGTCGTGTTTGCTGTACGAAGTAGAACGCAACGTAGAAATTTATGGTGGAATATATTATTTAATAAAATAGATACTACCTTCCTCTGTAGAAATCTAGTCGACCTACTCATTGAAATTTGCGAAACCTAATGCCTAGTGATAAAACGTCGTTCTTATCCTCCTCCTTCTCTTCTATAAAATCGAGCTCCTCAATCTCATTCTTCTTCTGCAGAAACCCCCCCAAATCAAAGAAGAAAATCATTTTTCCCTTCTGAATTTTTATAGCTGAAGCACAACTCTCTCTCTCCCTCCTCAAAAATCAAAACTTGCTTCTTTTTCCCTAAATCTTCCCTAATCTAAAATCAGTGGCCACCGAAATCGATTACCTCCTCAAAAATTTATTCTTCCTCAAAGCATGGCACCCACTCCATCGTTCGCCGTCACTCCTTCCTCCTATTCGAATCTGGAGGTCGTATCGTAGTAAAGAGGGAAACTTGCGAGGCAAGGGGCACAACCATGAAGTCGCAGCACCTCTTCTCAGTCGCTAGAACAACCACGCTTGCATATCCGCCACCCTATCGTTGCCTGCTCCGGTTTAAGGTGAGTTATCTCACTCACGATAAATCTTATTTCAAGTAGTTTGACTTTAATTTTTAAGCTGGGTATAATAGTGATGCATGTATGTTGTTGGTTGCCTTGGGGTCAATTGTTTAATGCTTGATTTCGTTGCATATCAACTAGTTGTTGCAACCTAGATGCGTGCTATGCCTAAAATGTAAACCTGCATCTGTGCTTTTGGCTTGAAATTCGGACAACATATTGTTTTTGCTAAAATTGGGATATTGTATTATGACTTCTACTTGCACCCTTTCCCCAAACATTTCCCATACTTGCTGAGGTTCTGTACCACCTGACGAAGAATATGAAATATCATTGTATAGATACCATGTTATATAGGAAATACTTAACATAAAAATACAAGTATAAACCTGGAAAATCAAATTGAAACTGTACATTAATAGGAAAGTTTGTTCGTTGAAAAATGGTCAGTTGCTTTTAAGCGTGAATGGCACGGTTCTGTGAAAACAGGAGAAGTTTAAATCCAGTGACGATAGTTATTTATTGTTTGATGTAATATAATAATAAGAATGACCAATCAATATAATAATAAGAATGACAAATCTCCAATAAGCGTGAATGGTCAGTTGCTTTTAACCAAGAAGCAATGATAAACATATAGCTAACTTTTGAATTTCATAGCCAACCAGTGGTATTAAGAATTGTTTGCAAGGAGCTAAACCAAAAATATTTCATCTTTGTGGATACCTTCATATTTATCTAAACATGATAAAAATCAAATAATGCATCTTTGCGGATACCTTCATATTTATCTAAACATGATAAAATCAAATAATGCATCTTTGTGGATACCTTCTCATTTATCTAAACATGAAAAAAATCAAATAATGCATCTTTGCGGATATGAGTACAAGCACGTAATCTAAAGCATAAGATTGAGTACATATGCTGTACTGCATCTAGAATTGGGACTTTTCATTAGTAAACATAAAGCTTTTGACCTTTTGATGCATTCTTTCATCATCTAGAAGTACCGATCCATCAAGAAGTTACTTTGTTTAAATGTTAGATAAATAAATTTAATTCCCTTCAGTAGATATGCACAAATTTAGAAATATAATTCTATCTCAGTTGGCTTTGTGATTTTTATTAAATAAGTGAATTATATAACTATGTATAGTTATTGGCATAAGTGCATAGATTAGTATTTTATTACACCATCACGTCAGCATATGTATAAAAAGTCTTAGGTTATCAATGCTCACCTTGTGAGTATCTACTCATGATTTTGCTCCGTTTAAGTTTTCCGACTTTAATCTAAAACCGAAGTAAAATGGTAGACTGTTTGTACGGTTAAAACTGCATATTTTAACATGTAATTGTGTACAACACTCATATTTGATGTCTTGTTGATTATTGTTGAGTTTTGATCTTAATGAGGTGTTTGTTTACATATGTGCACATACATATCTTTGATTCTGTGTATATATGTGTTCAACATCGTAATAGTCATGTTGAGAGTATAGTGATTAGCGAGTATGGAAGCATTTGGATATAGACTTCATGGAACCATTTAAATAAATCCATTGTAATTTGATATTGACTATTGGATGATAACATGGAGGTTGGGAGAAAACTGTGTCTAGTCTAATTTTGTAACTGAGTGGATTGATCCATATATTTGTTGTATTGTTTATGAACGATGAAAATATATATGTGAGTCACACAAACATAATAGAAGAATTCGATTATAGGTTAAGCCACTTCAAAGAACTAATAGTAAATGAGTAACTAAAGAATGTATTGACATAAGAAAAACACCATTTGATTTTATTTTATTTGATTAATTATCTTGAAATTTTGAATTCTGGAAAATAAGTACTATATTTTTGCAATGGGTGTGATTGCGTGCTAAGGATTTGACACCATTCGTCACCTGTAACACTTGTTACTTATTTTAGCTAGCTGGACTAAAGTTCTATTTGTTGTTTTGAAGATTATCCGGCAGCATGTATAAGTAGCACCTGAAAATTTGTCAAAACTCATGGAAATAAGTTATTTGTTAGTTATAAATGAACTCAGCTGTTAAAGATATTCGATGAAGGTTTGCCAGTTTTCAGTTACCCCCATATTTAACTTTGTTTCTAATTATATATATACATATAGACACACACTGACAAAGTAACCTGCGTGTTGTGTATTAACAAGTTAACATAGTTCACGATCAACCAAATGATTTTAGAGTGCATCATTTGAGCTGAATTTTGTTTGAAGGCGGGTTAATATGCATTTCAACTTGGAGAAGATAATAGAGTGCACCCAAATAACTTATTATCTGGTTGCATGATCTACAGTACTGATTATCTGGATTCATATATTTGGCTTCCAGCATTTGAAATTTTCATAGTCTGGTGAACACTATGGAATATATATACAATAAACATAGTATTCAATGATAGTGTTCTTGTCTTATTTGGATTTTAAGTCATTTTCCTTGTAACTTGAACACATCAACAGCTATGTCAAAACAACTAACTATAACCCAAAACAAGAACAATATTACTAAATTAATCTCCAGGAAGGTACGAATGCCCTTTTGAAAGCTGCAATCTAAGGTTAAATTATATTGTCCATGACAATGAATTAGACCTTTGGTGCAAATGAACTAAAGCATTTCATTTCTTTACTGCTTCATACGGTCTTGCTTTGATATTGGCAAACCTGAATTTTAATATGAACATTATGCTAGTCCTACTTAATGAACCAATCCCTGATCCAAAATTAATCTGTTCCCTGTCCATATACCATGCATGCATTTCTATGAACATATTTGGCATATTGTACATCCCTTAATTCATATATATATACTTGACCCATGATGTACATCCCTTAATGCATATGTATACTGTTTTGATATTGTATGTGCTTGGTTGGCATAGACGGACCTGACAGTGGATACTGAAATACACAGCTGGGTACTTTGACTATGTCGATGTTGGTGCATTTTGTGGACATTTTGACTACCTATTTATATATATACCCACCCCTTCTTTTGAAATCTTGGCTGCACTTGTATTCTGGGTTCTTGGAACGCTGGGGCAGTACACACGGGTACATTTATACGTGTGTATATGCAAGATTTCGGAACCCCTTGATTTAAAACTGATATGGAACATACATCATATCTTTGTGTATGACATATATTTGAAGTTAGAATCGACTATTATATTTCAGTTTTCTATTAAAGTTGGTTTACTTGAACAATGATTTAATCCTGACTCGAGTGTTTTGTGTTTTTGCATGGAACGCTCGGGTCAGACCCCGAGCATTACAGATTTAAAGATTACAGCTTAGGATTCAGGAATTGGCGAAGTTGGGATTCTAAAGGCGGCACGCTCTGAAGTTTAAACTGGTAAATATTTTTTAGTATTCAAATTATATTTTCAGTTCTGCTGTATAGAAAGAAAAATATTGTATTCAAAACTTTGATTAATAAATAAAAGTTTATTTCGCTGTTCAATACTGTGTTATTTATTTATTCTTTGTTGATTCTACTTTTAAACTCTGTAAGCTAAATAACGATCCGTCGATTTGAACATTTTAAATTGGTTTAATTACTGGTTTGAAACGGTCAAAAGGGTGGGACGTTACAAGTGGTATCAGAGCTTTGGTTTATTCAAAGCTTAGCTTATTGGGTTTAAAAAACGGATCTTGAAAATAGAAAAAAAAAGTTTTGAAAAATAATTTTTGAAGATAAACTATTTCTGAGATATCAAGTATTTTGAAACTAATACAACGGAAATAAAAATTTATTTTTGAGATTTGAAAATTTTGGAATCCCCAATCTTCGAATCCAGCTTTGCCAGAACTTCCCTTTGATAAGATTCCATTCAGTTTGAATCCTGGACCCATCATTGAATGATATCTAAGGAAGATAAGTATAAGAAAAATCAATGAATCGATTTCTCTAATTAACAATCAGGGATAACTGAAAT
Organism: Allium sativum; assembly: GCA_030737875.1. Lineage (NCBI taxonomy): Eukaryota > Viridiplantae > Streptophyta > Magnoliopsida > Asparagales > Amaryllidaceae > Allium > Allium sativum. The sequence goes on from CM060922.1 coordinate 393,487,797, forward strand.
TTATTTGAAAATAAATAAATTCCGTTGGGAATTTGAATGAAAAAGGGGAAATTTGAAATCGTTTCAGAGATGAAACGATGAATTTTATATCCAGAATATAAATAAATTTGAATTCGATGGTGTTAAGTTCTATTACTAATTTATTTAGATTATTCGGAATTTAGTAAGATCAATTATAATTGGTTTCGAACTAATAACGTATAATCGAATATACGAATTCGATAATAAGTTATGAACTTGTTAATTAATCAACAAGAAGTGGATGATTAACGAGAGTTGTAAATGAAGTAAATCGGGAATGAGGTAAAGAGAAATAGGAATGAAGATGTTAAAGAGATTTAGACCAGTATTTAGATCAAAGCTAATTTGACGTAACGAGTCCAGATTCGTATAAAAGGAATAATATTTACTTTTTAGAAGTAAATGACATTTGGAAGCAAAAATGTTGCAAATGAGAATGGAGATAAAGGAAATGGAGTTGACCAGTACGGTGAGATTATTCTGAAGTTCAGAATATAAATCAAATGAGTTTTTTCGAAGTTCGAAATATATTATCGGAAAAGAGATTATCCGAAAGGAAGTTGTTTATGGAAGTCGACTATGTCTAATTTCAGAAAAATGATATTTACTTCCCGTTTTAAATCGAAAATATCAATATATCATTAATTAATTGTTTATGTACTCAGATTAACGAATGAAGTATATTTTAAAGTTAAATATTTTAAAGACGCGAATTATTGTTACAATCAACGATTATTATAAAAGACGAAAATTCTTAATTTGAATTCGGAAGTTGAGAATGAATGTTTTATGGGTATTTGAAGTGGTGAACTTATCTATTTTAAAGTTAATAATGTTGTTCAGTTAGGGTCTGAGAGGTAAATGCACCCCAACTTGATTGACTTCATTGTTGACTAAGAATTGGTTAAGATTCGATAGCAAGAGTGGTTAAGTGAAGTAAAAGGATGAGTATAGCGACCTTTTATTTAATATATGTTTTAATCCAAATAACATATGTAGAAATGTTTTCCCCTGAGAATAAAGTGTATTTTCTATCGAAAATAAAGAATGGTGAAGGTTTGGAAATGTTTTCCAATGATAATAAGTGATTTTATTCAAATATCATGATTGGAAATGTTATTCAAAAAGATCGTGGGAAGCTTAACGGGTTTTGATAGACCAGTATGGTAAGAACTGAATAATAATAATAATAATAATAATAAACCGTACACCAAGAATGAAGAGCGACATAACGTGAAAGAAGTGGATTTGTAAATTGAATTTGAGAATTGCATAAGAAATGATTTTATAAGAAAATATGAAATGAAATTAAGAAAATTGGAAACTGGCTGGAGATTAGTCAAGTTGAATAACTTTCTGAGTATTGATCTGATGTTGGTATCAGCCTTCGGGGTTGATACTTAGGAAGTTGTTCGTTGTTAGTCTACGGTCGAAGAACGTGAATATGGAGGAGTAATAATGCGTGAATGGAAATTTGATATAAAAATGTGAAATTTTGATAGTATAAAATTTGAAGAAGGCGATGAACTTGATAATGGGGAAATTGAAAGAGATTTTGGTTTATAGCCAATCGATTCATAAATCTGAGTTTGAAGGATATCAAATATCTGAATTGATAAAAAGATCAAATTGAAAATTTGAATGACAACTTGAGGATATTCGATTTGAGATATTGAATATAGAAGTTTTTGTGGGAAATATAAATATGAATATAGAGAATCCGAAAACCATTGACCTGGAAGGTAATGAATTGAGAAAAATTATTTATAACAGAATTTATATAAGAATGAGATGTTTGAAAATCTTATGTACGTTGACATAAGTATGATTTATGAGGAATATGAAATAAAGCACTATATGTACATAGTATTATATGTTTTTCAAAGTAAAAATAAGGAAAGTACCTTCCTCCTTTGAATTCGAGCTCAGTTGAGATATGCTGCTGGTGGTAGTAGGTTATCCGGACATAAAACTCATGAGTTGCCATTGAGCACGACTGCTAGCGAAATTCGCAGGGCTGCAGATAGACTACGGTGGTTGGATGTTTCCTGAGGGAATCAGGCGTAACCATTATGGCTGCTGCGATCTAGAGTTGTTGGAATTCGACCGTGTAGCAAAATTCGCAGGGCTGCAGATAGCCTACGACAGACGGATGTTTCTTGGGGGAACCAAGTGTAACCATTGTGACTGCTGCAATCTACAGTCGAATTATAAGGGCGTAATCCGCAGAGCTGTGAAAGCTTATGGGTATGGATGTTTCCTGGGGGCTCAGGTGTAACCATTGTGTACTTGCGGTCCACGCGGTAAATTGTCTACTGGTGAAAGAGATGTAACCATTAGAGTTACTAAAGGTAGTATGATGAGTCGTGTAAGTGTATGAGATATCTTAGTGATAGTGAGCCACCTGCTTAATGCAGCAGTTTGTCTTCAGGACATGATTTGTCTTTGTAACCTCATTAGTCCTTGTGACTTGATATATTCTCATAATTCCATAATTTGTTTTCATAACTCTGAGATAGGGCTGTTAACGCTCAGTGACCTCAGGTTTTCTTTCGATTCTTAAATATCTTCTGTTGATCTGTTCACGACAAAATTCGCAGGGAAGTGAATTCCTACGGATACGGATGCTTTCTGGGGGATCCAGACGAAACCATTGTGTATCTGCGATTCATGAACAATCAACATATCAATATCACATTGGTACTTTCCGTACCTGTTTTCTTTTAATAAAGAATTTTTGAAATATTTTCACTGGGAGTTGAAACAAGAATATTTAGTACTTAGAGATTTTAGTCGTGCGCCTGGCCAGCGTATGCCTAACATCTGTAAGGACGACAATAGACTTGTCAAGCTCCGAGTTATAAAATATTTTTAAATACATTAATAATTTGAAATTAAAATGTACCTAACTTAATAAATTAAGAAAGGATTTGGAAGTATTTTATGCACGACCCCTGTGTTATATATTAAAGTTATAAAAGATTTTGGATTTTGGAAAATTTCAAGTCGATAATTTGTAACTTGAAAGGGAGATGTTATTTGCACTCTTCGACGAGTGATGGAAAGATTAAATGAATTGAATGTAAGGGGATTGAGTTAATGGTTGCTAAGCCTAGACCCATTACAGTTGCAACGATGGATAAGTAACATTGATAAATGAAGTTATAAAGAGTTTGGGAATAATTTGAGATGCATAAATCCAAGATATGCAGAAATTGGAATTTAAAACGAGAATGGTTTAGAAAAAGAAATTATACGGTTTTGTATCATTGGGAAGTTTAGATAGAATGAGGAATTAGGGAATGTATCAAAATAACTTGAGATAAAAGTTGACCTGAGAAAAATTGAGTATAGTTCAAAGAGCGTAGAAATAAACAAAACCGATGCGAAAATAAAGAAAATCGTGCTTGAAAAAAAGTGATCTCTAACAATAAGAAAGGAAATCCGATTTTCGAGTTATTCGAATATAATGAATAAATAAAGAAGGTCGATAGCTTAAATATCGATATTTAAAATAGTTGGGGAAAAGTTTCACATAAATATGAAATTTGAAGTATGCATTATTCTAACTCTAACGATCTTTCCTTTTCGAGGACGAAAAAATTTTTAGGGGGAAAGATTGTAACGTCCTAGAAAATTTCGACAAATGAATATAAAATTAATTAAAGATTTAAATATGAATAATCAAATTTATACTGGGGTTAGAAATTTATAATCAAAATATTTTTTAAGTTGGATTGAATTCAGTATTTAATTTAGAACGGTTGATTGGAAATCGAATATATATTGTTGAATATTTGAATTAAATTTAGTTGAGTAATTGAATTGGATTTGAAATTCGATTGAAAAATGTAGATGGTTAAATTTAAAAATAAACGTAGTTGGTGTTAAACAAATTGGGAATTTTATTCGTTGAAAAATATGAAAATTGGCATGGATGTGTGTGCATTTGTGTATGTAAAAGAAATTTAATTTAACTTTTCAATTTGGAAACGAACAGGGTCATTGGTGAACAAATGGAATTAAATCGGTGAACTGACAAATAATTAAATTTTTAAATAACATTGTAAACAGACGGAGTGGGTTTACAATCAGATTAATTTTATTGAATCTGATATGCAAAGAGATGGTGATACATATAATTTACGTTGCATTCAGAAGTCGTATTTGCGGTACGAAGCAGAACGCAACGTAGAAATTTACGGTGGAATATGTTATTTAATAAAATAGATACTACCTTCCTCTGTAGAAATCTAGTCGACCTACTCATTGAAATTTGCGAAACCTAATGCCTAGTGATAAAACGTCGTTCTTATCCTCCTCCTTCTCTTCCATAAAATCGAGCTCCTCAATCTCATTCTTCTTCAGCAGAACCCCCCCCCCCCCAAATCAAAGAAGAAAATCATTTTTCCCTTCTGAATTTTTATGGCTGAAGCACAACTCTCTCTCCCTCCTCAAAAATCAAAACTTGCTTCTTTTTCCCCAAATCTTCCCTAATCTAAAATCAGTGGCCACCGAAACTGATTACCTCCTCAAAAATTTATTCTTCCTCAAAGCACGACACCCACTCCATCGTTCGCCGTCACTCCTTCCTCCTATTCGAATCTGGAGGCCGTATCGTAGTAAAGAGCGAAACTCGCGAGGCAAGGGGCACCACCTTGAAGTCGCAGCACCTCTTCTCAGTCGCTAGAACAACCACGCTTGCGTCTCCGCCACCCTGTCGTTGCTTGCTCTGGTTTAAGGTGAGTTATCTCACTCACGATAAATCTTATTTCAAGTAGTTTGACTTTAATTTTTAAGCTGGGTATAATAGTGATGCATGTATGTTGCTGGTTGCCTTGGGGTCAATTATTTAATGCTTGATTTCGTTGCATATCAACTAGTTGTTGCATATCAACTAGTTGTTGCATATCAACTAGTTGTTGCAACCTAGATGCGTGTTATGCCTAAAATGTAAACCTGCATCTGTGCTATTGGCTTGAAATTCGGACAGCATATTGGTTTTGCTAAAATTGGGATATTGTATTATGACTTCTACTTGCACCCTTTCCCCAAACATTTCCCATACTTGCTGAGGTTCTGTACCACCTGACGAAGAATATGAAATATCACTGTATAGATACCATGTTATATAGGAAATACTTAACATACAAATACAAGTATAAACCTGGAAAATCAAATTGAAACTGTACATTAATAGGAAAGTTTGTTCGTTGAAAATGGTCAGTTGCTTTTAAGCGTGAATGGCATGGTTCTGTGAAAACAGGAGCAGTTTAAATCCCATGACGATAGTTATTTATTGTTTGATGTAATATAATAATAAGAATGACCAATCAATATAATAATAAGAATGACCAATCTCTAATAAGCGTGAATGGTCAGTTGCTTTTAACCAAGAAGATATGATAAACATATAGCTAACTTTTGAATTTCATAGCTAACCAGTGGTATTAAGAATTGTTTACAAGGAGCTAAACCAAAATAATGCATCTTTGCGGATACCTTCATATTATCTAAACATGATAAAAATCAAATAATGCATCTTTGCGGATACCTTCATATTTATCTAAACATGATAAAATCAAATAATGCATCTTTGCGGATACCTTCTCATTTATCTAAACATGAAAAAAATATCAAATAATGCATCTTTGCGGATATGAGTACAAGCACGTTGTGACGACCCAAACCCCGTACGACGGCGGCGAGGGTAATCTTTGGAATATAACACAGAAACAGATAACAGCAGATACAGAAATAAATAAATACACCAGATAATGTACAACAGAATATACTGGATATAATAAACATCAGAGTTACACAGTATACAGGATCATACTTAATACAAATACAGCTCAGCTATACATAAATGTCTACAGCGGAAAACAGAGCATTATATGTACAATAGGAGCTGAACAACATAAAAAGAGATAAATGATAGAATCCATCTTCAGCTCCAGCTATCCAGAAAGAGCCTGCTAAAACCTGAATACAAGGGTTCCCGTGTAGAAAAAGGGGCACCCGAGTTTGCAAGTGAAACAAACTACGAGTCAGTCATGGGACTGGTATGAGAAATCTACTTAACACATTTTATAATATGGCTAATCACAGGACCACGCCACTTTCGCGGAATGGGTTTACTCCATTGGATTGCCAGTGCTTTACAACAAGTAAATCTTTTAAACATCGCAATGCTTTTTACAAAAATGAAGCCATTATAAGACTCAGTTCCCATCACACAATGCAACGCAAACCGGAGGATAGAGTTTTTACCTTATAATGGCCAAAATATGCTTGATACGAATAAAACAAAAGCATTTGATATTACTACTAGTGTTTATATGTTTCAAAAACAATTTCAAATCATAAGTATCAATCGTAGACGACATGAGCGTCCCATGCCACTGTGTCGCCAAATATAGGTTTACAATCAAAACCGCACGGTGTCGTATTTGGAAATTGAATTTCCGTCATGAACCAAGGCAAAAGGTAGTCCTTACCGAATTCGAGACTATCTAGCCCGAGTCTCAGGATCAGAGCTCGAGTGACCCTTGGATCGTCAGGGCCGGTCCACCGATGTGGATTAAAATGCCTGAACACTGCGTTTCCCCACCCTTTGGGGCGTAAATGAGCCAACGAATGACTCCATCGGCTTCACATAGTCACCAATATATCCGAGGCGCCTCGCAACAACAACAACCACACAGGTGAAAATAATATAAATGTCAGCCAGTTTAAGCACTGACACCACCTCTAGCTAGAAGGAAACGCATGCCCTCCCTGATGTCCTCTCCTGTTTTTGGTTCATACCGGGGTGTGAGGCTCGTGCATTCACGTTATACACAAAGCTATGCCACACAGGCCGTGCTTTGATCATCAACCACAAGACTTTGCTTTTCAACAGAAGCCTTGATCACTGCATCTTAGCATGCCACACAGGTAATTCACATCATGCAACTGATGCCGTTAATCACACAGAATGAATTCCAATGTCAAACACACAATCCATTTACAAGTCCGTTCTGGGTCTGAACGAAACCGGAGGCACCACATACTTCGCATATCCATCGATCTCCACGTACGTCTGGACGATCACCACTTATTATCTATATTTCGGGATGCCTCCCAATCAAGACATCAGTTACCATACAACCGAGGTGAAGATCTCCGGTCTTCAACCACCATCTTCATCATCGACTTCTTATCGTCGATTCAGTTTTTCAGAATGGGATAAACCCGGTCTTTCTGAGCAACTCGCGTATATAATAAACAAGTGCTACACAAACACAACATACGCCTCATTCTAATTCATCAGTCAGTAACCGTAAATTAGTAAGAGAACGATTTCCCAAGTATTAACCTCGAAGGCCGTAACCAACGTCAGATCAAAACCCAGGAAACCATTCGACTTAGCTATCCTTCAGTTAGTTTATAAATTTCACATTCTTAGGGAAAGGTTCCCATTATTTTTATCAAAGATAAATTTTTTAGTATAATTTTCATGTCAAACACATTCAACCATCAAATATCTAATAAACCGGGTAAATTCGGTTTATTTCCATTCCATCGTTTATATTATTTTATAACGATTTATCGCTATTTTTATTCATTTAAAAATAGCCAATTTATTCAAACGACGCTTCAGGCCATAACGCTGTCGTGGCGCTGTTTTTCTTCAGATTTGATTTACACATATCTGAAAATCTAACCGTTGGATCTTCACAAAATTTATATTATTAGGAAGATCTTTTCAAAACGAATCCAACGGTTTCTGTTTTGGGAAAATCCGATGGTCGGATCTCCCGGTACACTCGTTTGAAATTTCGATTTCAAAATACGAACTGCAGCGTCGTTATTCGATTTAATTTAATTATATTTATATATATATAAATATAATCGATTCTGGCGCTGTTTTTCTTCATATTTGAATTAAACATTCCAGACAATCCAACCGTTGGATCTTCACAAAATGGGTGTTGTTGGAAAGATATTTCCAAGGCGAACCCAACGGTTTTGGTTTCGGGAAAATCCGATGGTCGGATCTCCCGCACTAATCGTTTGAAATCACGGTTTCAAAACACGAACTGCAGCTTAGTTATTCGATTTATTTTAATTTTATATATATATATATATGAATATAATCGATTCTTCGATTTCAAAACCATATTCTTTCCATACATCTGATAAAAATGATATTTTTATCCAACAGACATTTATTTCGACACTTCACTATTTTTAACAATTCATATATATAATAAAAATGTGATTTTTACTGTAAAACAATTTATTTCAAAACACGACTATTTTATATAGTTCATATAGATGATAAAAATATGATTTTTATTATAAAACAATTTATTTCAAAACACGACTATTTTATATAGTTCATATAGATGATAAAAATATGATTTTTATTATAAAACAATTTATTTTAAAACATGAATGTTGTTCAGCACATGAATTTCTATTCAACACATGGATTTCTATTCAACACACGAATATAGTTTCAACACATGAAAATAATTCTAACGCATGAATATTATTGAAAATTTCGGCAGCATAACGGCAGGGTAGTTAAAACTGGGACCGTCCCTAATATGGCTCCTCGCTCTACCTTAAAGCCTCGCAACTTTTGACAATGGGGATTTCATGCATCTAGTTAGCACGCAGGCGGCATGTTTATTTTCTTTTCCACAAACTAATCCAATGTGGTTTCAACCAAATAATTCTCAACCACAAACGAGTATTTTTCAACCACAATCAATCGATTTCAACCACAAACAATTCTAATCAACCATTCGCTATCAACCAATTTCACACCAATCACAACCAATAAATATCGTCCATGGTTTGTGGACGAGGGGCGTGTGTATATATATATATAAGTATATTTCACTTCTATTTCAACACATATATAATTTTTACAATGCATATATAACTTATACATCGAACATACAACTTATACAACGCTTATACATGAGGTGTACAACGCTTATATAACTCATATTTCAAATATATAATTTATACATCGTCATTTCCATATCGTTTATAAATCAGAAATCTCACATTGGGTTCCACTCCACCAAAAATAGCAGAAGGCTCAGAAAAATATGTGGTCTCTTCTAGAATGTAGAAGGCGTCCACACGAGTCCACTGTCTCTTGTTTCACTGAATTTCGTCAACAAACGAGAAAGATATGATTTTTACAGTGAAATCAAAAACCGTAGCGCTTTAAAGTGCTATAGAATAGTTTAAATAATTATCAGCTATTACCTCTCTGAATTCTTCAAAACTAGGTTTGAACTTTTCGATCAAACGATGAAGCGGATCGACGATCGGCCCTCGCAGCGAGGAAGAGGGGAGAGAGACGCACTGGCGCCTGGAGCGGGGCCCACTTTGGTGGTCTATAGGCGGCGCGGCGGCGGTTTGAACGCCCGAACTTCCTGGCGTCGATTCTCTCCAAATACGAGACGAGGAGGAGCGCCACCTATACGGATTTGAAGAGGAGGGTGGGATCTTCAAAAAGTTCAATTGGGGCGTTCGATAATGGTGCGTGGATTGGAAGATATCGGGGAGAGAAGGTGTTGAAGGGTTTCCGCCGTTAGCTCAATGTCGGGGAGAGAGAGAAACGTTTTTCTGGAAAATGAAAATAATAAAAGGAATTTTCCTACTGGCCCGTTATATATTTAAATTGGAAAATAGGGTTTTCTCCAAATGAACTCCAATCCAAACCCAACGACTGTCGCCCCTAGCTAAATACCCTCATTCCGAACATAATGGGATATGTTTCGTAGGCCGATTCGACTGTTTCAGTTAGTTTTTCTTCAAATTAAAATATAAAACATTCAATATTTATTTTGAACGTACATATCAATTTGCCGGGGCCACATACTGATTCTAAAAATTCCCAAAAAATAAATCTAGCTATATTTTGACGATACGGTCCCAACAAAACTAGTTTCATCGAATTCTTAGACTGTTTGAAAAATGGCCCTTTTCTGGTCGATCCAATTTAATAGAAATCGACCAAACACATTTTCCTTTGCCATGCTCACATACTAGCTTAAAAAATTATGAAATTTGAAACCTAGTAATAAATTGACATTTCGGATCCAACAAAAGTGGTTTCGTTGAATTCTGAGGTCGTTTGCAAAATGGCCATTTTCATGGGCTATATAAATTCTATAGCGACCTTTCTAAAAATTCATTTAGCCATAACTTTTGACTCCCGCTATGAAACTTTGATTTTTAAGATTCGTTAGAAAGATATTCACTAACAGATTTAAATATTTATGGTTTCACTAAAATTCGTTTTAATTTGCACCCAATACAGTCAGTCAAAGTTTGAATTTCAATTTTGAAACTACCGCGCCATTTCCGACCTTGTTTATAATTCAAAGTAATTATATTTATTTTCAAACGTCGATTCAAACACAATTTTCATCATTATTATTTAAAATATTTATTTTAAATATTTAAAATCCACTAAAATAGCCAATTTAAAATTTTCAAAATGGCTCAGATTTTCCAGGTTGTTACAATCTCCCCCACTTAAAACTTTTCGTCCCCGAAAAGAAACAAAGTCGAAAGTGGATTAATCAACCAACTCTACTTTCAATCTGGCTTCCATTCTTCAACTTTTTAGTTTCTAAGAATTTTCAAATTCTTCAAAAATTTGGCTAACACCCTAAATTTTCGAAAAATTTCGCCATAACCTCCTTTGTACGGGGGACTTCGGGATATTTCTAATAGCCTCCCATGGCCCTCACTAGTCCAAAAGAAAATGAAAAAACCAAGCGGCTAGCCAATCGGCTCATAAAATCATCAAATCCCTAGAAATACAATAAACGTGTACCTATTTGTCGGGCAAACAATTTTATTCCTTTGCTTAGCTGTTCATCCATAACCTGTTCACACATATATAATGCACATGTATATATTTCTGTCTATTTTCAATTCAATGCAATATTTGTTCAATTTGGCTAAATGTTTCAAAACTCTAATTAAACAACCAAAAATCAAACAACACAACCAGCAATCAATTTGTTTGTTGACTTTCAAAAATATACTAATTAATTCACATACTCTTATAAAATCATTCGGACTATATGATTAAAAGTTTACATCCATGAAAAGAAAACAACGATAAAGTAGAGAACATGATGGACATTTCGAAATATGGTAAATGTACCTTGCACCAGAGTCAATCAGAGATATCCACCCTGCACTTAGGATAGGCTTTCTAAATGATTTCCTCAGTTTCCCAAGTACAATCTCGCGGATCTCCACTCCATTGCACTTTGACTAAGTGAACTTTCTTGTTCCTCAGTTCTTTGGTTTCTTTGCCAATTATCTTCAGCGGCTCTCTTCTAACAGCCAGTTCTGGAGTAATTTCTATATCCCACTGTGCTGCTTCTTCCACGATCAAGTCAGGATCATGAACATGCTTTCGAAGTTGAGATACGTGAAATACATCATGCACTCCAGGCAACCAATCTGGCAATCGAACTCTATAAGCGAGGGTTCTAATCCGTTCAAGTATAGGGAATAGACCAATAAATCCGGGCGCCACCTTCCCAGTTTTGCCAAATCGAATTACTCCTCTCATCGGAGAAACCCTTATTTAAACATAGTCACCAACAGAAAATCTCTTCTTCTCGAATCAGCGTAGCTCTTCTGTCGGCTTTGAGCGGCGAGTAATCGTTTCTTAACGAAATCGACTTTGTCTACAGCTTCACAGATCATATTAGGTCCCAATACAAGCCTATTACCAGGTTCTACCCAATAAGCAGGAGATCGGCACGGTCTACCATACAATGCTTCGAATGGTGACATTGTCAGGCTCGCTTGGTAGCTGTTGTTGTATGAGAACTCAGCCAAATGAAAATGGTCTTCCCATGATCCACCAAAATCAAGAACACAAGCCCGCAATAAATCTTCTAGAATACGATTCACCCTCTCAGTCTGACCATCTGTCTAAGGATGATATGCGTTGCTCAAGTTCAGTTTTGTCCCCAGTTCTACTTGAAATGCCTCCCAGAATTTGCTAGTAAATACTGGATCTCTATCACTGACTATACCGATCGGCACTCCATGTAGCCTAACAATTTCCTTGAAATAAATCTGCGCTAGACTCTGAGCAGTTTTGTTCGATCTGACAGGTATAAAATGGGCGGTCTTCGTGAAGCGATCTACAATCACCCAAATACTGTCATTTCCTTTCCTGGTTCTGGGCAAACCATCTATGAAGTCCATGGAAATATGTTCCCACTTCCGACCTGGAATGTCCAGCGGTTGCAACAATCTAGCCAGTTTCTGTTGATCACTTTTGACTAGTTGGCAAGTAGAGCACTTGCTAACATATATAGAGATGTCTCTTTTCAACGATTTCCACCAAAATGTTCGCTTGATATCATTATACATTTTACCCACACTCAGATGGATATTGAGCTTAGATTTGTCGCATTCATCAAGTACCTCTCTTTTGAGTTCAGGAACTTCTGGAACACAAATTCGTCCTTGTAACCTCAGAATCCCTTCACTATCAAGCTGGAAATCCGAAGTATTGCCTTCACGAATTCGCTGGCTCATTCCTTTAATAAATTTGTCATCTTTTTGGAGAGCAGATATCTTGCCAATCAAAGAAGTCGCAATAATAAAACTGGCGATCATTACATTCTTTCTACTTAACGCATCGGCCACAACATTGGCTTTCCCTAGAGTGTACAAAATCTCAAAATCGTATGCTGCAAGAAACTCTAGCCAACGTTGCTGCCTCAGATTCAAGTCTTTCTGGGTGAACATATACTTTAGCGACTGATGATCTGTAAACAGTTCGAATTTCTCACCCAAAAGATAGTGCTTCCAGATTTTCAAAGAAAATATGATAGCCAACAACTCAAGATCATGAGTAACGTAATTCTTTTCATGTGGCTTCAGCTGACGACTAGCATAAGCAACCACCTGACCTCTTTGCATTAATACTGCACCAAGGCCTTCTCTAGAGGCATCTGTCCAGACTTTCAAGTCTTGATTGCCATCGATTATCATTAACACTGGAGCCGTTGTTAATCTTAACTTTAGCTTCTAAAAAGCCTCCTCGCATTCTGGAGTCCATTTGAATTTTGCGTGCTTCTTTGTAAGCTTTGTAAAGTGACTAGATATCTTCGAAAAATCTTTAACGAACTTCCAATAATAACTAGCCAATCCAAGAAAACTTCGGACTTTTGTAGGAGTACTAAGCTGTTTCCAATTTTGAATAGCTGTGATTTTACTTGGATCCACAGCAATTCCCTCTTTTGATACGACGTGGCCAAGAAACTTTACTTCATCTTGCCAGAATATACATTTGGAAAGTTTAGCTTTCAATACATTCTTTCTCAGAATTTCAAGAACTTGTCCCAAATGTTTCTCATGTTCGGCTTTTGACTTAGAGAAGATTAGAATATCGTCAATAAAAACCAGAACAAACTTATACAAGACTCCTCTGAACACTCGATTCATCAAGTCGACGAAGTAAGCTGGAGCGTTACATAAGCCGAACGGCATTACTAACCACTCATAGAATAAGTCTGGACCTCTGAATGCTGTCATAGGAACACACTCTTCGGCAATACGAAGCTGATGGAAACCTGTAGCTAGGTCCATCCTTGAAAATACCTGTGCACCATTCAATCGATCTAGTAAATCATCGATTCGCGGCAATGGATATTTGTTCTTTAATGTCTATTTGTTCAAGTCACGATAATCCACACACAGTCGAAGAGTACCGTCTGACTTTGGGACAAACACCACTGCTGCTCCCCAATCAGAGAAACTAGGCCTGATCAGACCCTTCCATACAAGCTGTCGAGTTTGTTTGTCTAGTTCTTCTTTCTCCTTTAGAGTCATTCTCCGAATAGCGTGCACTACTGGCCTTGCGTTCGGAATTAAAGTGATCTTGAAATCAATTTCTCTCTACGGAGGTAAGCTAACAACTTCTTCGAACACATCTGCATAATTCTTGACGACAGGAATATCTTTTATGAGGTCCTGTATATTCTCTGTGACTACAGGGATATTTTCTATTTGAGCAGGAGAAACATCTAGAGCTGACCAAAAGTCTTTTCTATTTGAATTCGGGCTTCACACGGTATGGTTATATAATTCCCTGATTTAATCTTTGCCCTAACTACTCTCTCGGCGCATTTAACCTCTGCTTCATATTTGGTTAACCAATCCAATCCCAAAATAAGATCGAGTTCATTAAAATTCATGACGATAGAGATGGTAGGGAACTTATAATAGGAAAAAGAGACAGGCACCGCACAAATCCAGCTAAGATCGAGAGAACCCCCAACCGGATTATGGAAAGTGATGGGTTCTTTGAGCTTTTTCAATTTCAAATCCAACTTCTTAACTGCATTCTTTGCAATAAAGCTTCGTGACGCGCCTGTATCAAACAGTACTTTAACTGGAATGTTTTTGACATTAAGCGTGCCTTCCAAAACATCAGACCTCTCCTGACCAGAGGAAGATGCAGGCACTTCCGTCACTTCATTTGCATGTACTACTTTAGGTTTTCTGAATAGCGGGCAAGCCTTTAAAAGATGACCAGTCTGATGACATCCATCGCATTTTCTATTCTCTTGAAACTTCTTACCGAATTTAGATTCATCCTTCTTTCGTTTCTTCGAGGATTTACAATTCCTGGTCAAATGCCCTTGCTTACTGCAGTTAGAGCATGTGGCTGTCGTTATGGGTTCTTTCTCAGATTTAATCCTTTTTCTCTTGGCTTTGGGCTTCTTGCTGACCTCAGACATCTTACTGGCCTCAGGACTATCAGTTTCAGACTCCTCTTTGTTACTAGGACTGACTTCCTCTTCGTCTCGCAACATACCTTTCCTATCGAGATCCTCATACTGGTAGGCCATGTATATCATTTCAGAAAAAGGAAGTTTCACATGCCCCATCACTTTACTTTGGTACTTTCTTTGAAGCCCATTAATAAATCTCAAATTCTTGCGCTTTGGATCTTGAATCAGATGCGGAGCAAAATGAGAAAGTTCATTGAATCTCTTATGATATTCTGGGATATTCATATCTTCTTGTATCAAATAGTAGAATTCATCACATAACCGCTCAGTTGCTTCTGGAGGAATAAATCTTTCACTGAAAATCTCTTTAAATCTATCCCAGGTGATATCACCTTCTGGATTATCCTTAATAATCGAATCCCACCAGAACAAAGCTTCGTATTTGAGTGCCCAAGATGCCGGTAATCTTTTTTGGTCATCCCACAGCTTTAAACCTTCAAAGATTTTCTCAGCAGAACGAATCCAAGCTTGTGTTTTAGCAATAGATTCTTCGCCCAAGAATAGTGCTCCACCCAGATTTCTATATTTCATAAATAGAGCTTCTATATCTGGGTCTGCATTCCTTCTGTTTCTGGCACTCATTTTCTAGTACTTCTGCAAATAGCAGACCAAGTGTCAGGTCAACAGAAAAGATATTATAAAGCATAGAACATATACTTGAATGTAAATGTGTCTATCGAGGTGTATTTCATTCTGCTATACTCATACTATGATATTACTGATCCTATCTGTAATGAGTTACTCATCCTAGAACACTACTGGTTCTATTTCGGACGAGTTCGTTAATATGTTATATTCCTGAACTAAGCTTAACCAAAGCTCTGATACCACGTTGTGACGACCCAAACCCCATATGACGGCGGCGAGGGTAATTTTTGGAATATAACACAGAAACATATAACAGCAGATACAGAAATAAATAAATACACCAGATAACGTACAACAGAATATACTGGATATAATAAACATCAGAGTTACACAGTATACAGGATCATACTTAGTACAAATACAGCTCAGCTATACATAAATGTCTACAGCGGAAAACAGAACATAATATGTACAATAGGAGCTGAATAGCATAAAAAGAGATAAATGATAGAATCCATCTTCAGCTCCAGCTATCCAGAAAGAGCCTGCTAAAACCTGAATACAAGGGTGCCCGTGTAGAAAAAAGGGGCACCCGAGTTTGCAAGTGAAACAAACTACGAGTCAGTCATGGGACTGGTATGAGAAATCTACTTAACACATTTTATAATATGGCTAATCACAGGACCACGCCACTTTCGCGGAATGGGTTTACTCCATTGGATTGCCAGTGCTTTACAACAAGTAAATCTTTTAAACATCGCAATGCTTTTTACAAAAATGAAGCCATTATAAGACTCAGTTCCCATCACACAATGCAACGCAAACCGGAGGATAGAGTTTTTACCTTATAATGGCCAAAATATGCTTGATACGAATAAAACAAAAGCATTTGATATTACTACTAGTGTTTATATGTTTCAAAAACAATTTCAAATCATAAGTATCAATCATAGACGACATGAGCGTCCCATGCCACTATGTCGCCAAATATAGGTTTACAATCAAAACCGCACGGTGTCGTATTTGGAAATTGGATTTCCATCATGAACCAAGGCAAAAGATAGTCCTTATCGAATTCGAGAATGTCTAGCCCGAGTCTCAGGATCAGAGCTTGAGTGACCCTTGGATCGTCAGGGCTGGTCCACCGATGTGGATTAAAATGCCTGAACACTGCATTTCCCCACCCTTTGGGGTGTAAATGAGCCAACGAATGACTCCATCGGCTTCACATAGTCACCGATATATCCGAGGCGCCTCGCAACAACAACAACCACATAGGTGAAAATAATATAAATGTCAGCCAGTTTAAGCACTGACACCACCTCTAGCTAGAAGGAAACGCATGCCCTCCCTGATGTCCTCTCCCGTTTCTTGTTCATACCGGGGTGTGAGGCTCGCGAATTCACATTATACACAAAGCTATGCCACACAGGCCGTGCTTTGATCATCAACCACAAGACTTTGCTTTTCAACAGAAGCCTTGATCACTGTATCTTAGCATGCCACACAGGCAATTCACACCATGCAACTGATGCCATCAATCACACAGAATGAATTCCAATGTCAGACACACAATCCATTTACAAGTCCGTTCTGGGTCTGAACGAAACCGGAGGCACCACATACCTCGCATATCCATCGATCTCCACGTACGTCTGGACGATCACCACTTATTATCTATATTTCGGGATGCCTCCATATCAAGACATCAGTTACCATCCAACCGAGGTGAAGATCTCCGGTCTTCAACCACCGTCTTCATCATCGACTTCTTATCGTCGATTCAGTTATTCAGAATGGGATAAACCTGGTCTTTCTGAGCAACCCGCGTATATAATAAACAAGTGCTACACAAACACAACATACGTGTAACGACCCGTATTCTACGCATCATAGGATCGTAGAATATTTATTTCTTTCACATACGAAGTCGTATGGTCATGTAACTTTGGGAGACGACTATTGGAGTCATTTCCCATGTTCATGATTTTTCTCGATTTTTAAATGACCATTTTGCCCCTAGTTATCACTGTTTTGGCCATAACTTTTGACTGGAAAGGAATTTTGACCTGAAACCACTTCCATTGGCTTCGGATGATGGTTTCTCTTTCCGTAGAGTGGTCACATTAGCCAAACGGACTCACCGTTTGGGAGATATGGCTGAAACAAGTTTCAGATGGTGAAAAACAGCTTAATTGGGCTTAACCGGGTGATTAGCAGTTAGGCCCAAGGGGAATTTCGGGTTTAGAGGTATAGGAGGACTGATTAGGGTTAGGTTATCACTTTCATTTCAGTTTTGAGCCGCCACAAACCTTCTTGAGACCTTAGTAATGGCTTCCATCCTCTAAAACCACTCCTAAACATATTTTTAGTGAAGATTAAGCCTAAACTACATCAAAGCAAGGCCAAATAGCAACAAAGCAAGGTTGGAGCTGCTGCTATACATAGGAATTCGACCCAAACAGAGAGTATTTCAGATTTGGTGTTTCATTTGTGGCCAAGGTGAGTGATTTGCATAGTTTTTGCACTAATTACGGTGATTAAGGGTAATTAGTGAAGATTAGCGAATTTATACGTAAATAAATTCTGGAAAAATTCTTAAAATTCTAAAATAATGTTTTAAGGCTCTGTTAGAAATTTGGGTTAATTTCGATGTGTTTTGCTAATCGTATGCTTAAACATGATTAAGAGGGATTATAGGAAAATGTGAGGTTTTAGCCACTTTTGATCCATTTTGGTTCATTTGAATTGTTGTTAGGTGTTTGTGGTTGTTCTTACATATTGTTATGACTATTTGACATGAATTGTGATTGATTAGAATAGTTAGATTTGTCAAAAACGTCGTCGAACGGCGTAAACAAGTTGCTGGAAAAGTTGCAGAAAGTTGTGCAGGGCTTCGGATCGGATCGGATGGGGGCTCGGATCGGATATGTGAACTGGGCAAGGAATCCGACCCGAACCGGAGTTTGGCACATAGGAGGCTTGGCGAGAAGGAAGGCCGTTTTCTTAGAGTTGGAGTGGACAAGGGGATCGGATCGGAAGAATAATTGGAGGCCAGATCGGATCGACTTGGAGACGTAGGGCTCGGATCGGAAGTAAACATTTGGGAGAATTAGCAAGAGGGAAGGCCACGCGGATCAGATGGCAAGGAGGGATCGGATCGGAATACGTGAGGAAATGAGCCAGCGGATCGGAGCACTGGAAGGAAGGACACCCGACCCGACCCGGAGGAGGACACCGACCCGACCCGAAGTGGAGTACCCGACCCGAACCGAATGGAAAGATGACAAGGAAGGAGGACCGACCCGAACCAATGAAGGTGATGACTCCCGACCCGAACCGATGAAGGTGATGACTACCGAACCGAACCGAACCGAATTCTAAGACTGTTAATGCGCGACAACTCTTCTGAAGACCCACTCCAATTCGACCAAACCCGAGATGCAAAGGAAGTCCAAATGAGAAGTTAGAGCTTAAGATTCAGATGGGAATCAACGAGTTCGCTTCATGGTTGGGCTTTGCTGCGGGACGCGTGCCTAGGAGTTATCGACGTCTATAGCTTTGGACCACTATGGTAGGAGGTGCGAAGGCGGATTCAGGGCCATTATGGCATCGGTAGAACCAAGGGCTACGACCAATGAAGTGGGTCATTGAAATGTTTGGTCATGACTCCAAGTGTTTGGCTTGGTCACAGCAGGGTTTCTACAAGTCGGGATTCGTCGTTACCTCAGTTTGTCTAGTGTTCCAAAGTGGTAGATGTCGTACGCTTTACGCACTGAGTGAGAGATGTGAGGATGGTTGCTATGGATGATTTGTTTGCTATCATTGTGACATGCACACCCCACCCCCGTATTCTTACACTATTTATTATGGCACCTTGGAGTATTGTACGGTATGTGGTACTAACTCTTTGGTTGCAGGTCCAGGTTCAGGTATGGTTTAGTATACCTGTTATTATTCTGTTTAGATGCTTATCGCTCATACCAGGCTTTATGTCTGACCCAGAGTTTTATGTCTCCTCTTATTACTCTGGGTGCTCACACGAGCAGACTAGAGACAGGTTAGCTGGTGATGCACGGGTAGATGATCCGGAGACGAGCAGGAGGCTTCCACGTAATATATATAGTATTCTCCCTGTGTTGTTGAAGATCACTGCTTGGGCATTGCTGGTGTATCTTCTACTTCAGCTTCCTTTTGTTTAGAGACAGTTAATTTGGAAAATTGTAATAAGCTGTATTTGGATTTCCGCTGCTTTGATGATTGATGTTGATTCTAGTTATCAGCTTATGCACTGTCTCGCCTGTTTTGTGTCAAGTATGTTATTATTATATTTTATTCCATGCGCTGTGAGACATTCTACAGGTTTCTTGATTAGTTCATTCTCTTCTTTTCTTTCTTATGACGACCGTCTTGTGCCAGTCGGGCATGTGTACAGCGCACTTTTGGAGGAAATGCAGGCTGGTGCGGGGCGGGCCGTCACACTTGGTATCAGAGCTCTAGGTTGCGTAGTTAACCTAGGGAAGTTATCAGGGAGAGATATTATACGTATACGAGAGAGCGTATTTGTGATTACTTTGGTTTTTAAAAGCTATATATATATATACTATTACTAGTATAAGGATGAAGTCGTACTGCACTAGCACCACTATGGAGTCGTTAATCGTTTCCTTTTTCAGATTGACGATGAGCCGGTATACTAGAGGTGCTGGTAGAGGAGCCAATAATGGGAATGTTGCTGACATGAGGACGATGTTTACTGACCTCATGAGGGAGATGCTTAGAGATGTGCAGAGGGCAGCTCCCAATGGTGGAAATGGTGGTGGTCCAATAGTGCAGGCGCCAAGAGTCGACTTCGCCAAGCTGAATAAGGATTATACTAGTCTTGGTGGGAAGTCATTCCATGGAACGGAGTCGGCTACGGACGTTCAGGATTGGTTGGATAGTTGCGAGCGTATCTTCGAGGATTTGGGTATCGAGGATGCGATGAAAAGAAAGCTAGCGTCCCGTCAGCTGCAAGGGCGGGCAATGAATTGGTGGAATGCTATAAAGGCAGCTACTCCCGAAGACCAGATTACTTGGGAGCAGTTTAAGGCTCGCTTTAGTGAGAAGTTCATTCCAGCTGCTCAGAAATCAATGTTGTTTAAGAAGTTCTTAGAGCTCAAGCAGAATGGCAGAGCTGTCTCGGAGTATATTGCTGAATTTGACACTTTGTCAAAATATGGGTTATCTCTTATTGATACTGCCGAGAAAAAGAATGAGAAATTCATAACTGGTTTGGATCAGTACTTGGGGGAAAAACTTATTAACCACATCGATGAGACGTTTGAATCGATTGTGGGGAAAGCGTTAAGATCGGAAAGTCTCTACCCTAAGTCGAAGACTGAGGTTGCATCCGCAGATGAGCCAAAGCCACAAGCTAGTGGTGGAGGCAAAGGTGGTTCTCAGAATAAGAGAAAGCAGAATCAGGCTAAGGACGGCCAGAAGAAAAAGAATAAGCAAGATGTGGAGTGCTTCAGCTGTGGTAAGAAGGGCCATTATGCTAGTAATTGTCGGGCCAAGCCAGCGGATAGGAAGTGCTTCAACTGTGGCCAAATGGGACATCACAAGGACAAGTGTCCACAGCCCCCTAAAGAAAAGCAAATGGTGAAAGCATATGCCCTTAATGCTATTCCTTCTTCGTCGAATGCCCCAACTGCGGCGGAGAAGGGAAAGAATGTCGTCATTCAAGGTATGCTTTCTGTTTACGATGTTCCTGTTAGAGTTTTGTTTGATACCGGAGCTTCCAGTTCTTTCATATCTAGTGACCTGGTAGATAGGTTGGGATTGGAGCCCGAAATTGTCGATAGACCTTTAATAGTGACGAACCCGATTGGTGGTTCGACTAGCCTTAGCATGATTTGTCGCAATGTGGTCTTATCGAGTCATGGATGCATGTTTGTTTGTGATTGCTTTGTTTTGGGCTTTACTGGGTTTGGCATTATTTTGGGAGTAGATTGGCTCCAAAGATACGGGGTGGTGGTAGACTGTGAGGGCTTGTTGGTGACAGCTAGAGCGGATGATGGGCGGAGGATAGTGTTTGGTGGTCTACCCAGTAAGGGGGTATTGGCTAGTTTTCTAAACTCCCTCGACATTCCGCATAGTGAGTTGTCAGGTTTGCCCGTGGTTGGCCAGTATCCGGATGTTTTCGAAGAAGTGACCGGACTTCCACCACACCGAGAGATTGAGTTCCGTATTGATTTGGTAAAAGATGCCAGACCTATAGTGATGCCACTTCGTCGTATGGCACCAAGAGAGCAGCGGGAGCTCGAGGTGCAAGTCAGCGATCTTTTGAAGAAGGGATTTATCAGAAGGAGTGTTTCTGAATGGGGAGCACCAGTTGTGTTTGCTACCAAGGCGGATGGTTCCCTTCGTTTGTGTGTAGACTACCGCGAGTTGAATAAAGTGACGAGGAAGAACAAGTATCCTCTACCGCGGATAGATGATTTGTTCGATCAGTTGAGTGGCGCGAGAATATTTTCTCAGTTGGATCTCGCGACAGGTTTTCATCAACTTAGAGTGGAAGCTGAGAGTATAGCTAAAACGGCATTTCGAACGCCGTCTGGATTTTATGAATGGTTGGTTATGCCATTTGGGCTGACTAATGCCCCAGCATATTTTGTGGATCTTATGAATAGGGTATTCAGAGATCAGTTGAATAAGTTTGTCCTTGTGTTCGTTGATGATATTTTGGTCTATTCGAGGACAGAGGAAGAACACAAGGGACATTTAAGAATAGTGATGGAGGTGTTGAGAAAACACCAATTGAAAGCAAAGTTTTCTAAGTGTCACTTCTGGAAGAGGGAAGTGAGGTTCTTGGGCCATGTTGTATCAGAAAATGGGATTGCCGTGGACCCGGCGAAGGTGGCTACGGTACAGGATTGGCCTACGCCCAAGAATGCAACAGATGTAAGAAGTTTCTTGGGGTTAGCGGGATATTATCGTAAGTTTATCCAAGGTTTCTCCAAGATAGCAGCACCATTGACCCAGTTGACCAAGAAGAATCAAGCTTTTGTCTGGGATGAAAGGTGCGAGAATGCATTCAAAAGTCTAAAGGACAAGTTGACAAGCGCACCAGTGTTAGTCATTCCTAAGGGGGATGAAGAGATGACGGTATACACGGATGCCTGTGGTACCGGACTGGGTGCTGTATTGATGCAAGGCGGTAGGGTTGTAGCTTACGCAAGTCGGCAATTGAAACCGCACGAGAGAAGATACCCTACCCATGATTTAGAGTTGGTAGCAATTGTGTTCGCGTTAAAGATGTGGAGACACTATCTCTTGGGAGAAAGATTTGAACTGTTTACAGATCATAAGTCGTTAAAATATCTCTTCTCCCAGAAGGATTTAAATCTCCGTCAGCAGAGATGGTTAGAGTTCTTAGCTTCCTATGATTTTGACATCGCATATACACCGGGAAAGGGAAATGCGGTGGCTGATGCATTGAGTAGAAGACATGCCAGCTTAGGGGCTATGTTCCTTGAATGGAAGCAACTGGAGTTTATCGCGGGGTTTGATTTCAGACCAAAGTGCGAATTGGATCCAGAAATGTTAGCAAGTTTGACGATCAGACCCACTTTAATTGAGCGGATCGGCTCTAGTCAGAGGGACGATCCTAACCTATTGGAAATCATCTCCAAGTTAGAGATGGGTATCGATGAGGAGATGAACAAGTATGGGCTTGATCGAGAGGGATGGCTTAGAAAGAATGGAAAGCTTGTTGTACCCAATGTCAATGGATTGAAAGATGAAGTGCTTAAAGAATGTCATCACTCAAAGCTGACTATACACCCCGGTGGTAATAAGATGTATCGAGATATGAAGCAGACTTACTACTGGGAAGGAATGAAACGAGACGTTGGGAAGTTTATATCCAAGTGCATGAATTGCCAGCTAGTTAAAGCCGAGCAAAAGAAGCCTAGTGGGTTGTTACAGCCCTTAGAAATTCCCGAATGGAAATGGGAGCAAGTCTCGATGGATTTCATCGATGGATTACCAAGGACTAGATCGGGATATGACAGCATTTGGGTAATTGTAGATCGACTGACTAAAAGTGCAAGGTTTATACCAGTCAAATCGACTAGAACGGCAGCTAAGTTAGCAGAATTGTATATGAAGTGGATAGTGAGATTTCATGGAGTACCTAAAAGCATTGTGAGCGACCGAGACCCGATGTTCACTAGTGGGTTTTGGAAGAGCTTACAAGAGGCTCTAGGGTCAGAGTTACATCTCAGTACCGCATATCATCCTCAGACCGACGGTCAGACGGAGATGGTGAATCATATTTTGGAAGATCTCTTGAGAGCATGTATATTGGATTTTGGTGGATCATGGGATGACCATTTGCATCTAGTAGAGTTTGCATATAATAATAGTTACCAATCCAGTATCGGTATGGCTCCATTTGAAGCTTTGTATGGAAGACCGTGCAACTCACCATCATGTTGGATAGAGACTGGCGAGAAGTTTATGCTTGGACCAGATGTGGTGAGGGAAACTTCAGATAAGATCAAGATCATTCAACAACGAATGAAGGCTGCCCAAGATAGGCAGAAGAGTTATGCTGATAAGAGGAGAAGAGACTTAAAATTCTCCGTTGGCGACTTGGTGTTTGTCAAGATTTCTCCGTTGAAGAGCGTAATACGATTTGGCAGGAGAGGCAAGTTGGCACCAAGGTTTGTTGGCCCATTCCCTGTTCTTGAACTAGTCGGGAATTTGGCATATAGAATTGACTTACCAAAGAAGATGGCGGGAGTTCATAACGTATTTCATGTTTCCCAACTAAGGAAGTTCGTTCACGACTCAAATATGACTATTTCACCTGAACAGTTAGAGGACTTCGAAGTAGAACCCGAGGCGGTTGGGAACCGTAAGCCGGCCCGTATTGTCGAGTACGACATGAAGCAACTTCGAAGAAAGGCGGTGAAGCTAGTCAAGGTTCAGTGGGGGCGAGGACGAGAATGACTGTACTTGGGAAACAGAGGAGGACATAAGGAAGAAGTATCCAGAACTCTTTGTCTGGTAAGATTTTGACTTCGATTTAGTTTTCCGCATGCTAGGATAGGCTTGTTGCTTGTTTTGCATATTTGATTGTTGTATATGGTTGTTAGGCATGCGGGATCCCTTGTATGTTATGGGTTAAGGAATTTCGGGGACGAAATTTCTTAAGGGGGGGAGAGTGTAACGACCCGTATTCTACGCATCATAGGATCGTAGAATATTTATTTCTTTCACATACGAAGTCTTATGGTCATGTAACTTTGGGAGACGACTATTGGGGTCATTTCCCATGTTCATGATTTTTCTCGATTTTTAAATTACCATTTTGCCCCTAGTTATCACTGTTTTGGCCATAACTTTTGACTGGAAAGGAATTTTGACCTGAAACCACTTCCATTGGCTCCGGATGATGGTTTCTCTTTCCGTAGAGTGGTCACATTAGCCAAACGGACTCACCGTTTGGGAGATATGGCTGAAACAAGTTTCAGATGGTGAAAAACAGCTTAATTGGGCTTAACCGGGTGATTAGCAGTTAGGCCCAAGGGGAATTTCGGGTTTAGAGGTATAGGAGGACTGATTAGGGTTATGTTATCACTTTCATTTCAGTTTTGAGCCGCCACAAACCTTCTTGAGACCTTAGTAATGGCTTCCATCCTCTAAAACCACTCCTAAACATATTTTTAGTGAAGATTAAGCCTAAACTACATCAAAGCAAGGCCAAATAGCAACAAAGCAAGGTTGGAGCTGCTGCTATACATAGGAATTCGACCCAAACAGAGAGTATTTCAGATTTGGTGTTTCATTTGTGGCCAAGGTGAGTGATTTGCATAGTTTTTGCACTAATTACGGTGATTAAGGGTAATTAGTGAAGATTAGCGAATTTATACGTAAATAAATTCTGGAAAATTTCTTAAAATTCTAAAATAATGTTTTAAGGCTCTGTTATAAATTTGGGTTAATTTCGATGTGTTTTGCTAATCGTATGCTTAAACATGATTAAGAGGGATTATAGGAAAATGTGAGGTTTTAGCCACTTTTGATCCATTTTGGTTCATTTGAATTGTTGTTAGGTGTTTGTGGTTGTTCTTACATGTTGTTATGACTATTTGACATGAATTGTGATTGATTAGAATAGTTAGATTTGTCAAAAACGTCGTCGAACGGCGTAAACAAGTTGCTGGAAAAGTTGCAGAAAGTTGTGCAGGGCTTCGGATCGGATCGGATGGGGGCTCGGATCGGATATGTGAACTGGGCAAGGAATCCGACCCGAACCGGAGTTTGGCACATAGGAGGCTTGGCGAGAAGGAAGGCCGTTTTCTTAGAGTTGGAGTGGACAAGGGGATCGGATCGGAAGAATAATTGGAGGCCAGATCGGATCGACTTGGAGACGTAGGGCTCGGATCGGAAGTAAACATTTGGGAGAATTAGCAAGAGGGAAGGCCACGCGGATCAGATGGCAAGGAGGGATCGGATCGGAATACGTGAGGAAATGAGCCAGCGGATCGGAGCACTGGAAGGAAGGACACCCGACCCGACCCGGAGGAGGACACCGACCCGACCCGAAGTGGAGTACCCGACCCGAACCGAATGGAAAGATGACAAGGAAGGAGGACCGACCCGAACCAATGAAGGTGATGACTCCCGACCCGAACCGATGAAGGTGATGACTACCGAACCGAACCGAATTCTAAGACTGTTAATGCGCGACAACTCTTCTGAAGACCCACTCCAATTCGACCAAACCCGAGATGCAAAGGAAGTCCAAATGAGAAGTTAGAGCTTAAGATTCAGATGGGAATCAACGAGTTCGCTTCATGGTTGGGCTTTGCTGCGGGACGCGTGCCTAGGAGTTATCGACGTCTATAGCTTTGGACCACTATGGTAGGAGGTGCGAAGGCGGATTCAGGGCCATTATGGCATCGGTAGAACCAAGGGCTACGACCAATGAAGTGGGTCATTGAAATGTTTGGTCATGACTCCAAGTGTTTGGCTTGGTCACAGCAGGGTTTCTACAAGTCGGGATTCGTCGTTACCTCAGTTTGTCTAGTGTTCCAAAGTGGTAGATGTCGTACGCTTTACGCACTGAGTGAGAGATGTGAGGATGGTTGCTATGGATGATTTGTTTGCTATCATTGTGACATGCACACCCCACCCCCGTATTCTTACACTATTTATTATGGCACCTTGGAGTATTGTACGGTATGTGGTACTAACTCTTTGGTTGCAGGTCCAGGTTCAGGTATGGTTTAGTATACCTGTTATTATTCTGTTTAGATGCTTATCGCTCATACCAGGCTTTATGTCTGACCCAGAGTTTTATGTCTCCTCTTATTACTCTGGGTGCTCACACGAGCAGACTAGAGACAGGTTAGCTGGTGATGCACGGGTAGATGATCCGGAGACGAGCAGGAGGCTTCCACGTAATATATATAGTATTCTCCCTGTGTTGTTGAAGATCACTGCTTGAGCATTGCTGGTGTATCTTCTACTTCAGCTTCCTTTTGTTTAGAGACAGTTAATTTGGAAAATTGTAATAAGCTGTATTTGGATTTCCGCTGCTTTGATGATTGATGTTGATTCTAGTTATCAGCTTATGCACTGTCTCGCCTGTTTTGTGTCAAGTATGTTATTATTATATTTTATTCCATGCGCTGTGAGACATTCTACAGGTTTCTTGATTAGTTCATTCTCTTCTTTTCTTTCTTATGACGACCGTCTTGTGCCAGTCGGGCATGTGTACAGCGCACTTTTGGAGGAAATGCAGGCTGGTGCGGGGCGGGCCGTCACAATACGCCTCATTCCAATTCATCAGTCACTAACCGTAAATTAGTAAGAGAACGATTTCCCAAGTATTAACCCCGAAGGCCAAAACCAACATCAGATCAAAACCAAGGAAACCATTCGACTTAGCTATCCTTCAGTTAGTCTATAAATTTCACATTCTTAGGGAAAGGTTCCCATTATTTTTATCAAAGATAAATTCTTTAGTATAATTTTCATGTCAAACACATTTAACCATAAAATATCTTATAAACCGGGTAAATTCGGTTTATTTCCATTCCATATCGTTTATAATATTTTATAACAATTTATCGCTATTTTTATTTATTTAAAAATAGCCAATTTATTCAAACGATGCTTCAGGACATAACGCGACCGTGGCGTTGTTTTTCTTCAGATTTGATTTACACATATCTGAAAATCTAACCATTGGATCTTCACAAAATTTATATCATTAGGAAGATCTTTTCAAAACGAATCCAACAGTTTCAGTTTTGGGAAAATCCGACGCTCGGATCTCCCGGTACACTCGTTTGAAGTTTCGATTTCAAAATACGAACTACAGCGTCGTTATTTGATTTAATTTAATTTAATTATATTTATATATATAAAAATATAATTGATTCTAGCGTTGTTTTTCTTCAGATTTGAATTAAACATTCTAGACAATCCAACCGTTGGATCTTCACAAAGTGGGTGTCGTTGGAAAGATATTTCCAAGGTAAACCCAACAGTTTCGATTTTGGGAAAATCCGATGGTCGGATCTCCCGCACTAATCGTTTGAAATCACGGTTTCAAAACACGAACTGCAACTTCGGTATTCGATTTATTTTAATTATATATATATATACATATATACATATATATGAATATAATCGATTCTTCGATTTCAAAACCATATTCTTTCCATACATTTGATAAAAATGATATTTTTATCCAACAGACATTTATTTCGACACTTCACTATTTTTAACAATTCATGTATATAATAAAAATGTGAATTTTATTGTAAAACAATTTATTTCAAAACAGGACTATTTTATATAGTTCATATAGATGATAAAAATATGATTTTTATTATAAAACAATTTGTTTCAAAACACGACTATTTTATATAGTTCATATAGATGATAAAAATATGATTTTTATTATAAAACAATTTATTTTAAAACATGAATGTCGTTCAGCACATGAATTTCTATTCAACACATGAATTTCTATTCAACACATGAATTTCTATTCAACACACGAATATAGTTTCAACACATGAAAATAATTCTAACACATGAATATTATTGAAAATTTCGGCAGCATAATGGCAGGGTAGTTAAAACCGGGACCGTCCCTAGTACGGCTCCTCGCTCTACCTTAAAGCCTCGCAGCTTTTGACAATGGGGATTTCATGCATCTAGTTCGCACGCAGGCGGCATGTTTATTTTCTTTTCCATAAACTAATCCTATGTGGTTTCAACCAAATAATTCTCAACCACAAACGGGTATTTTTCAACCATAATCAATCGATTTCAACCACAAACAATTCTAATCAACCATTCGCTATCAACCAATTTTCACACCAATCATAACAAATAAATACCGTCCATGGTTTGTGGACGAGAGGTGTAACACCCCGTGTATTCTATAACAGTGAAATTCACAAAATAAAGTATAACTATTTCAAATCAAAGAATTAAGGGAAACGGGATATGCCATTGCGTTCGTCTCGGAATTCTGCTTGAGATAGAGTCCGAGTTTGCGTAAAACGGACTCCGTGTGAGGGAGATATGGCCTCCGGAAGTTTCAGAATTTAGTTTAAAATTCAAATAGACCAAAACAGCTCAGAAAAACAAATTTAAATTTCAAAAATTGGGCCGGATTGGCCAGAGCGGGAATTTTCCCGCCCAAGACACCCAGGTCGACTGGGTAGTCGACCTGGGCTATCCAGGTCGACTGGGTAGTCGACCTGGGGCACCCAGGTCGACTACATAGTCGACCTGGCCCCTGAGCCAGGTCGAACCCAGCCCCCCTGGCTGGCCTGGTCTGTGCTTGGCCGATTTTCTGAGCCATGCCTTGTCACTAGGGCTAGGTGTCAGCTCCTGATTGGTCTCTCCTTCAAACGAACAGCTATTATTAAACCAAGCTCCATCGATGATCCTAATCAACTCACAAACTCTATAAAAAGGACCTAAGACTCACCCTAATTCATACAAACGAAAATGGAGATGAGACCGTCACTAGGACTAGGAATAGCCGTCAGAAATTGAGAGACAATTTGGAGACAATTCGAAAGCTTAAAGCAATGTCAATTAAATCAAAACAACGCCTACAACAAAGGATAGCATCTCCAAATTCAGAATTCAGATTCCTGAATTGAAGATTCGTCATACGTTGTAAGTAGAGTGCTATTCCGATGTGAATAAATAATTGTGTTTTGATTTGTGTAAAATGAGAAATGGAATTGCATTCGATTGTGGTGATAATAATCTATATTTGTATGTTGCTTTGATTCTAAACGATTTGGAAATGTTGTGGTATAACGATTGGATATTTGCAAGTATGTGATTTATGTTGGAAGTTAACAACTACATGTTTGTGGTGGTCTAATTTAGATTCATGCAAGTATATGATTCATGTTAACGACCATATGTTGTGGTAGTTTATTTGAGATTCATGCAAGTATATGATTCACCATTATGCCAATATGATGTACATACTTTTATGACCACTTTTTGTGTGTAATGGGATTCAACTAAGTATTATGGTTTATATGAATTTATGTTGGAATTGGCATCGTGATTCAAGTGTAAAACCATACTTTTGTATTAGAGACAAAAGTAAGCATCTTTATGAACATGACTAAACTATGTTTGGTGTTATGCCTAGTTGAAAACATGTTTTAGGCCTATGTTGTTATCAAAATCATATGGTGATATATGTGACACATAATTAAGTTAGATTTACATTCCACTTGCAAGTTTACATGAATAGATTAAAAACCATGATTCATGTTTAGGTATGTTTATGCCATGATTATATGAATAGAATGGTTCATGTTTAGGGATGTTTATGCCACGATTATATGAATAGAATGATTCATGTTTAAGTATGTTTATGCCATGATTATATGCTATTACCATGCAAGTTCACATGTGCCTAATTCATGTTAATCAGATCGTTATGTTGCAAGTTCATGCGTTCACACTCCCCTTTTTATGTTACTTAGAATATATAAACACCATGTTATAAGCCTCCCCTTTTTTATGTGGCTAAGTTGGGTTTAAATGTTAAACCCAACATATGTTATATTTTAGTGAACGTATAAAACGGGGGTAATGACGATGGGGTTAAAATATAGAACATATGTGTTGGCATGTTTGACGCATGCCAACAACCTTGAAAAACAATTAAGTGGTATAAATTAATTTTACCCAATAAAGATGAATTTGAATAATGGGCCGCAAATATTTACATATAAAAAGAAAAGACACAAAATATGTAAATTTAGAAAATACGATGTGTTTAACCCGAGGTTGGATTGAGTTGTGATGCAAACCTGCCTGGAACCACCCGGCTGTCCAGTAGTCACAACAATACCTATCCAATGTGGGTGGTTAAACACGGAGCCCAATAAGGACCCGAGGTTAGACTGAGTTGTGGCGTAAGACTGCCCGGACCCAACCGGCAACAGGCAGCCACAACAATACCTGTCTAATGTGAGAGGTCGAGGCTTTAATAAGACAATTAAGGCTAAGTCAGGATTAATAGGATTAAGTAAATTAAATTAATACTTAATCAAAATGGAACATGCTAAACTATACAGACTGATTGAGGGTTAGGTCTACAAAACACTTAACCGACTTAGCATGTTGGCTAGAAATAGAAAACCTAGTAGCGGGGGACCCTTTTCAGCAGTAACCCTACAAGGTGTATCGGGATACCCTGAACTAGGCAGGGTGGGGCACGATTACTGGGCTGACTGTAAGAGGTCAAATCGACGGCGGTGGTGCAGCAGTGTAGGTTCTAACGGGGTGCGGGCGTGCACACACTCCGGCGCAGAAAAATAAGGCACTGGGCACCAGTGGCATACCTGTGCATTCTAGGATTGTGTCGGGCCGCCACCATGGGACTTGATACACCCCATGGTGGGACCAGCATAAGTAACTACAACATCGGGGGTCGTAAGACACATGTAACTATGCGAGTAGGAGCCGATCATTAGAAACAAATCACTTCGCCCTGATTATGGGGTGCCTGTTGGGAACTAGTCTATATGGATGCAGAGATTAATATGGGGTACGATAGTATATTCGACTCTAGACAACTTAACTTAGTTTATGGTGCTTTCCCATTTCCAGTTTATACTTATCATACCCAGTTCTTTATTCATAGACTGAATAGTCCTAGACTTACTCAGGCTTTATGTCTGACTCTACTTTTCTTTCGTTCCCCCCCCCCCAGGTCCACAGGGAGGGAATACCGCAGCTTGACCAGTTTTTACATCCAGCTTGAAGAGAAAGAATGTATTGCTTGGATCTTTTTCGTTTTGGACTATGGCTTTGGACAGCAATTAGGGGACTTATGCAGTTTATTTATGTTTTTATGCTTCTTTAAATAATGTAATCAAGACAGTTACGAAGATGTTATGTTTTTGGAAGTATTGTAAGACAAATTACGACATGGTTTATTTAACACGTATTTTGTTGAAATAAGAATTGCTGTTGTTTTCCGCTGTTCAAAATATGTGTATTTATATTTGTCTTGTGTATCTGTGACTTATACTTATAAACCTCCACCAAAATTAGGGCATTCCCTTTGAGAGTGACCCTAACGGAGGTGGGGTGTTTCACTTGGTATCAGGGCATAGGTTTACCAGACAAGATAAAAAGTTTTGAAAATTTATTTTCAAAAAAAAAATTTAAAGAAGCATTTTTTTAAAGATAAATGTTATTTTATTTTAAAAAGGCAAAGTTCCCCAAAGCCATAGGTACTATCTTTTATCCTTCGTTTTGAATCTATCATTTTTGTTTCAGCATGTCCGAAGAACTTAACTTGCCAGAGGGTATACCAATACCTGGTTGGTTTAGACGATTCTTAGAAGCAAGGGCCACTCAGCCAGGTCCTACCGTTCCCCCTCCTCCAGCTGCAGGGAATCAACCAGCTGCAGCAGCACCTCTTCCTCCACCTCCTCCGCGGGGAAATACTTTTGCTAAGATATGTAAAGATTTTAAAGCTATGAGAGGAAAGGACTTTCATGGAACCGAGTCCTTCGTAGTAGCCAGGAATTGGCTGAAAAAAACCGAGGACTTATTCGTCATCTTTGAGGTAGAAGATAGGCAGAAGGTACAACTGGCAGTATGGCTACTTAAAGGCGAGGCTTCCTACTGGTGGGAAGTCACTAATGCAGAAAGACCAGTGGAAACATGGGAGGATTTTATGGCAAGGTTTGAGGCTAAATTTCTCTCAGAAGCTGAAAGGAGTCTTCAGTTGGAAAAATTCTTATTTCTTAAGCAAGGGAATATGACAGTCAAAGAGTATGTTAACCAGTTCGATCAGCTGGCTAGGTTCGGACTGGACCTATTCAACACCCCGCACAAGAAGGCTCTCCGCTTTGTCAAGGGGTTGAATGAGCCATTACACAGTTTGGCCATGACCCATATACCCATGGGAGCTACGTATGAAAGGTTGGTGCAGATGGCATTGCTGAACGAAGAGGATAAGGGCAAGAAGGATACAAAGGCAGAAAGCTCTCAAGGGAAGAAAGAGGGTTTGCAGCCTAAGAAGACAGACTTTAAGAAGGGCGGGAAAGACAACAAAGAGAAGAGGAAGTGTAATTTCTGTGGCAAAGTGGGGCACTTAGTGAAAGATTGCCGGAAAAAGAAGGCCAAGATGAATGGTGGGTGCTTTTCTTGCGGTGAGACAGGCCACCTGGCTAAGGATTGCCCAAAGAAGCGAGGGCAAGGGCAGAGGGCTGGATCCACCTCAGAGGCACAAGTTCATGCGCTAGAAGCGCCACCTCTGCAGCAGTGAGGTATAAATACTTCTGTAGAAAGTGTAGTTTATCTTTACGATCACCCAGTTCGCACTTTATTCGATTTTGGCGCATCACACTCCTTTATCTCATCTGCTTTAGTAGAATCTTTGCACCTAGAAACTAGAATGGTAGAGGACCCCTTAATTGTTTCAAATCCAATTGGGGGCCCAGCTTATTTATCTATGATCTATGTGGGATTGAAAATTTCTATTCTAAGCGTAGAATTTAAATGTAGTGCCTTTGTTTTGGGCTTTTCGGGATATGGTTTGATTTTGGGTATGGATTGGCTATCCAGCAATGGTGCCATCCTGGATTGTGAGAAAAGGGTGGTTAGGCTTCTGACCCAACTCGGTAACACTCTGGAAATTACTTGTAATCCCTCGTACGCGGTTATGCTTAGTTATCTTGAATCGCTAGATGCTTCTGTTGAAAATTTGCAATCGGTTAGAGTGGTCCGGGAATATCCGGTTGTCTTCGAAGAAGTGAAGGGCTTGCCTCCGAAGCGGGAGATAGACTTCCGCATATATCTTGTAGATAATGCAAAGCCCGTTGCGTTGCCCGTTAGACACATGGCTCCACGGGAAGGAAAGGAGCTCAGTAAACAGATTAAAGAGCTTCTAGAAAAGGGGTTCATTAGAAGGAGCATTTCAGAATGGGGCGCTCCAGTGGTGTTCGCTACAAAGGCGGATGGTTCACTCCGTCTATGTGTTGACTATAGGGAGCTCAACAAACTAACGAAAAAGAATAGGCACCCTCTCCCCAGAATTGACGATCTGTTTGATCAGCTTGTAGGAGCGTCTGATTTCTCCCAACTCGATTTAGCGACCGGATTTCATCAGCTAAGGGTGGCTGAAGATAGCATCGATAAAACGGCATTCAGAACCCCAGACGGCTTCTTTGAATGGATTGTCATGCCTTTCGGCTTGACAAACGCACCCGCTTATTTCGTGGACCTAATGAGTAGGGTGTTCAGAGATTTCCTCAATAAGTTCGTAGTGGTCTTCGTAGACGATATCTTGATCTTCTCAAAGAGTGAAGAAGAGCATGCTCAGCACCTAAGGGCAATCATGGAAACTCTGCGAGTCCATCAACTAAAAGCCAAATTCTCCAAATGCCACTTTTGGAGAGAAGAAGGGAGGTTCCTTGGGCACATAGTATCCAAAGAAGGGTTAGCTGTAGACCCGGCTAAGGTAGTGGCGGTGCAGGACTGGAAGACACCAAAGAACGCAACAGAAGTCCGAAGCTTTCTCGGGCTAGCAGGCTTCTATCGGAAATTCATCAGAGACTTTGCAAAGATATCAGCTCCGCTCACAAAGCTGACCAAGAAGAATCTAGTGTTCAATTGGGACTTGGATTGCGAGTTTGCTTTCCAACGACTAAAAAGGGCTCTTACAACAGCCCCAGTTTTGACGTTGCCAGATGGAAGCAAGATGTTCACAGTTTATACAGATGCATGTAGGACAGGGCTAGGCGTTGTCTTGATGCAAGAAGGGAGGGTAGTAGCTTATGGCGGAAGACAGTTGAAAGTGCATGAAAAGAACTACCCGACCCACGATCTTGAGTTAGCTGCCATCGTCTTTGCACTCAAGTCTTGGCGACACTATCTCCTAGGTGAGAAGTTCGAACTTTACACTGACCATAAATCGTTGAAATATCTTTTCTCGCAGAAAGATCTTAACTTGAGGCAACAAAGATGGATGGGGTTTCTTGCCTCGTACGATTTCGAGATCTCCTACACTCCGGGCAAAGGCAACGTAGTGGCAGACGCGTTGAGCCGAAAGAAACTGACCCTAAGCCCGCTGTTTGTTGAAAGACAAAGCCTAGAGTTTATAGCCAGCTTTGACTTTAGGCCCTCCTCCGATTTTGTACCGGGCTTGCTAGCATCTCTCGAAGTACGCCCGACTTTAGTGGACTCAATAGGGACAGCACAATGTGAAGACCCTCAGCTTGTGGAAACGATTGATAGGCTAATTAGGGGTGAGACTTCAAGTCACCTCAACAGATACTCCATCGACGATAAGGGTTGGCTAAGGCGAGACGGAAGACTATGCGTCCCACAGACAAGGGATTTAGTAAAGAAGGTTCTCGAGGAAGCACATCACTCCAAGATGACGATACAACCAGGCGGAGATAAAATGTACAAGGACATAAAGAGAACTTTCTTTTGGAACGGCATGAAGAAGGACATGGCAGATTTCGTTTCTAAGTGTATGGTGTGCCAACAGGTTAAGGCGGAACAGAAAAAGCCTGGCGGTCTGCTCCATCCTCTAGAGGTCCCGCAGTGGAAGTGGGATAGCATCTCAATGGACTTCATTGATGGGCTGCCTTGGTCTAGAAGAGGCAACACTAGCATTTGGGTAATAGTGGATAGGCTTACTAAAAGCGCCCACTTTTTACCTGTCAAAAGTAAAAGAACTGCCTCATCCCTAGCATCTCTTTACCTCAAGGAAATTGTTCGACTCCATGGAATACCATCTAGCATTGTTAGTGACCGAGACCCTATCTTCACAAGTGAGTTTTGGCGGAGTCTGCAAGAAGCGGTAGGCACACAGTTCTGCTTGAGCACAGCCTATCATCCCCAAACCGACGGCCAGACAAAAAGAGTGAACAGAGTTTTGGAGGACCTTTTAAGACTGTGCGTCCTTGACTTCGGAGGGACGTGGGAAGACCATCTTCCTTTGGTGGAATTTGCCTACAACAACAGCTACCAAGCAACCATCGGAATGGCGCCCTTCGAAGCTTTATATGGAAGACCGTGCCGATCGCCCACTTGTTGGTGGGAGTCTACTGACAAGCTCATACTTGGACCGGATATGATCCAAGAGACTTCAGAAAAAGTAGACTTAATACGGAGAAGGATGAAGACAGACAAAAATCCTACGCCGACAAGAGGAGGACCGACCTTGAATTTGAGGTTGGGGACAAAGTTTTTCTTAAGGTATCTCCGCTAAGGAACGTTGTTCGTTTTGGAACCACAGGAAAGCTAGCACCAAGGTTCGTAGGGCCATTTCCTATCATCGAGAAAATTGGGAAAATGGCCTATAGATTAGAGCTACCCGAAAAATTGGTCGGAGTTCACAACGTTTTCCATGTTTCGCACCTCCGAAAATGTCTACATGAATCTGCTGAAGTGGTAGAGCCAAATATCCTAGAAGAAGCTGAAGTGGAACGCGAAGCAACCGTGAGGGAAGTTCCAACCCGCATATTAGGAACGGAAGTGAAGAAGCTACGCAACCGCGAAGTCAAGCTCGTCAAAGTTCAGTGGAGCGACGCCGAGGGAGACGCAACTTGGGAAACTGAAGCTAGAATACGCGCAGCCTACCCTTTTCTTTTCGAGGGTACATCTTTGGTCTTTCTTTTTCCTTATGTTGCGCTTTTATCTATCTTTTTAGGTATATCTCCTCGACCTTATCTTTTAGGAAGAAACCCTTTGGATGAAAACATGTAATTGAAACATGTTATGGATGATGGTTGCAAGTGGTTGCAAGTGATTGCTAGTGGTTGCTCGTGGTTTCATATACGCACACAATCTAGGTTTTAGATCGGCTCAGTCACTTCATACTGCATATGCATAAAATGTATTTATATTCGTATATGGTTGAAGTTTAATGTGTTGTCATATGGATGTTGCATTTATATGAATGATTGTGCACTCATGTAGAATCATGAATAGGAGAATTTGCATACATAATGGATTCATGGCACTTACATAATTTGCATTAAGGAGGTCAACTGAATCAGTAGACCAATTGATTTTGCATTAGATAAGTACATGTACACACACTTCGCATATGATCATGAAGCATTAGAAGTCTTTTAAGGACAATGGATGCTCATGTTTGATGGATGAGTAGATGGATGTTTGGATGTTAGGACATACATTCTTCCTGAACTTGAAGATTTCGGGGACGAAATCCTTTTAAGTGGGGGAGAATGTAACACCCCGTGTATTCTATAACAGTGAAATTCACAAAATAAAGTATAACTAATTTCAAATCAAAGATTTAAGGGAAACGAGATATGCCATTGCGTTCGTCTCGGAATTCTGCTTGAGATAGAGTCCGAGTTTGCGTAAAACGGACTCCGTATGAGGGAGATATGGCCTCCGGAAGTTTCAGAATTCAGTTTAAAATTCAAACAGACCAAAACAGCTCAGAAAAACAAATTTAAATTTCAAAAATTGGGCCGGATTGGCCAGAGCGGGAATTTTCCCGCCCAAGACACCCAGGTCGACTGGGTAGTCGACCTGGGCCACCCAGGTCGACTGGGTAGTCGACCTGGGGCATGGTAGTCGACCTGGCCCCTGAGCTAGGTCGAACCCAGCCCCCCTGGCTGGCCTGGTCTGTGCTTGGCTGATTTTCTGAGCCCTGCCTTGTCACTAGGGCTTGGTGTCAGCTCCTGATTGGTCTCTCCTTCAAACGAACGGCTATTATTAAACCAAGCTCCATCGACGGTCCTAATCAACTCACAAACTCTATAAAAAGGACCTAAGACTCACCCTAATTCATACAAACAAAAATGGAGATGAGACCGTCATGCTGCTGAGGAAAGACTAGGAATAACCGTCAGAAATTGAGAGACAATTAGGAGACAATTCGAAAGCTTAAAGCAACGTCAATTAAATCAAAACAACGCCTACAACAAAGGATAGCATCTCCAAATTCAGAATTCAGATTCCTGAATTGAAGATTCGTCATACGTTGTAAGTAGAGTGCTATTCCGATGTGAATAAATAATTGTGTTTTGATTTGTGTAAAATGAGAAATGGAATTGCATTCTATTGTGGTGATAATAATCTATATTTGTATGTTGCTTTGATTCTAAATGATTTGGAAATGTTGTGGTATAACGATTGGATATTTGCAAGTATGTGATTTATGTTGGAAGTTAACAACTACATGTTTGTGGTGGTTTAATTTAGATTCATGCAAGTATATGATTCATGTTAACGACCATATGTTGTGGTAGTTTATTTGAGATTCATGCAAGTATATGATTCACCATTATGCCAATATGATGTACATACTTTTATGACCACTTTTAGCGTGTAATGGGATTCAACTAAGTATTATGGTTTATATGAATTTATGTTGGAATTGACATCGTGATTCAAGTGTAAAACCATACTTTTGTATTAGAGACAAAAGTAAGCATCTTTATGAACATGACTAAACTATGTTTGGTGTTATGCCTAGTTGAAAACATGTTTTAGGCCTACGTTGTTATCAAAATCATATGGTGATATATGTGACACATAATTAAGTTAGATTTACATTCCAATTGCAAGTTTACATGAATAGATAAAAAACCATGATTCATGTTTAGGTATGTTTATGCCATGATTATATGAATAGAATGGTTCATGTTTAGGGATGTTTATGCCACGATTATATGAATAGAATGATTCATGTTTAAGTATGTTTATGCCATGATTATATGCTATTACCATGCAAGTTCACATGTGCCTAATTCATGTTAATCAGATCGTTATGTTGCAAGTTCATGCGTTCACACTCCCCTTTTTATGTTACTTAGAATATATAAACACCATGTTATAAGCCTCCCCTTTTTATGTGGCTAATTTAGGTTTAAATGTTAAACCCAACATATGTTATATTTTAGTGAACGTATAAAACGGGGGTAATGACGATGGGGTTAAAATATAGAACATATGTGTTGGCATGTTTGACGCATGCCAACAACCTTGAAAAACAATTAAGTGGTATAAATTAATTTTACCCAATAAAGATGAATTTGAATAATGGGCCGCAAATATTTACATATAAAAAGAAAAGAGACAAAATATGTAAATTTAGAAAATACGATTTGTTTAACCCGAGGTTGGATTGAGTTGTGATGTAAACCTGCCCGGAACCGCCCGGCTGTCCAGTAGTCACAATAATACCTATCCAATGTGGGTGGTTAAACACGGAGCCCAATAAGGACCCGAGGTTAGACTAAGTTGTGGCGTAAGACTGCCCGGACCCAACCGGCAATAGGCAGCCACAACAATACATGTCTAATGTGAGAGGTCGAGGCTTTAATAAGACAATTAAGGCTGAGTCGGGATTGATAGGATTAAGTAAATTAAATTAATACTTAATCAAAATGGAACATGCTAAACTATACAGACTGATTGGGGGTTAGGTCTACAAAACACTTAACCAACTTAGCGTGTTGGCTAGAAATAGAAAACCTAGTAGCGGGGGACCCTTTTCAGCAGTAACCCTACAAGGTGTATCGGGATACCCTGAACTAGGCAGGGTGGGGCACGATTACTGGGCTGACTGTAAGAGGTCAAATCGACGGCGGTGGTGCAGCAGTGTAGGTTCTAACGGGGTGCGGGCGTGCACACACTCCGGCGTAGAAAAATAAGGCACTGGGCACCAATAGCATACCTGTGCATTCTAGGATTGTGTCGGGCCGCCACCATGGGACTTGATACACCCCATGGTGGGACCAGCATAGGTAACTACAACATCGGGGGCCGTAAGACACATGTAACTATGCGAGTAGGAGCCGATCATTAGAAACAAATCACTTCGCCCTGATTATGGGGTGCCTGCTGGGAACTAGTCTATATGGATGCAGAGATTAATATGGGGTACGATAATATATTCGACTCTAGACAACTTAACTTAGTTTATGGTGCTTTCCCATTTCCAATTTATACTTATCATACCCAGTTCTTTATTCATAGACTGAATAGTCCTAGACTTACTCAGGCTTTATGTCTGACTCTACTTTTCTTTCGTCTTCTTTTCTTTCGTTCCCCCCCCCCCCCCAGTTCCACAAGGAGGGAATACCGCAGCTTGACCAGTTTTTACATCCAGCTTGAAGAGAAAGAATGTATTGCTTGGATCTTTTTCGTTTTGGACTATGGATTTGGACAACAATTAGGGGACTTATGCAGTTTATTTATGTTTTTATGCTTCTTTAAATAATGTAATCAAGATAGTTATGAAGATGTTATGTTTTTGGAAGTATTGTAAGACAAATTATGACATGGTTTATGTAACACGTATTTTGTTGAAATAAGAATTGCTGTTGTTTTCCGCTGTTCAAAATATGTGTATTTATATCTGTCTTGTGTATCTGTGACTTATACTTATAAACCTCCACCAAAATTAGGGCATTCCCTTTGAGAGTGACCCTAACGGAGGTGGGGTGTTTCAAGAGGCGTATATATATATATAAGTATATTTCACTTCTATTTCAACACATATATAATTTTTACAACGCATATATAACTTATACATCGAACATACAACTTATACAACGCTTATACATGAGGTGTACAACGCTTATATAACTCAAACTTCGAATATATAATTTATACATCGTCATTTCCATATCGTTTATAAATCAGAAATCTCACATTGGGTTCCACTCCACCAAAAATAGCTGAAGGCTCAGAAAAATATGTGGTCTCTTCTAGAATGTAGAAGGCGTCCACATGAGTCCACTGTCTCTTGTTTCACTGAATTTCATCAACAAACGAGAAAGATATGATTTTTACAGTGAAATCAAAAACCGTAGCGCTTTAAAGTGCTATAGAATAGTTTAAATAATTATCAGTCATTACCTCTCTGAATTCTTCAAAACTAGGTTTGAACTTTTCGATCAAACGGTGAAGTGATCGACGATCGGCCTTCGCAGCGAGGAAGAAGGGAGAGAGACGCAATGGCGCCTGGAGCGGGGCCCACTTCGGTGGTCTATAGGCGGCGCGGCGGCGATTTGTACGCCCGAACTTCCTGGCGTCGATTCTCTCCAAATACGAGACGAGGAGGAGCGCCACCTATACGGATTTGAAGAGGAGGGTGGGATCTTCATAAAGTTCAACTAGGGCGTTCGATAATGGTGCGTGGATTGGAAGATATCGAGGAGAGAAGGTGCTGAAGGGTTTCCGCCGTTAGCTCGATGTCGGTGAGAGAGAAAAACGTTTTTCTGGAAAATGAAAATAATAAAAGGAATTTTCCTATTGGCCCGTTATATATTTAAATTGGAAAATAGGGTTTTCTCCAAACGAACTCCAATCCAAACCCAATGACTGTCGCCCCTAGCTAAATACCCCCATTCCGAACACAATGGGATATGTTTCGTAGGCCCATTCGATTGTTTCAGTCAGTTTTTCTTCAAATTAAAATAAAAAACATTCAATATTTATTTTGAACGTACATTTCAATTAGCTGGGGCCACATACTGATTCTAAAAATTCCTGAAAAATAAATCTAGCTATGTTTTGACGATACGGTCCCAACAAAACTAGTTTCGTCGAATTCTGAGACCGTTTGAAAAATGGCCCTTTTCTGGTCGATCCAATTTAATAGAAATCGACTAAACACATTTTCCTTTGCCACGCTCACATACTAGCTTCAAAAATTATGAAATTTGAAACCTAGCAATAATCTGACATCCCGGATCCAACAAAAGTGGTTTCGTCGAATTCTGAGGTCGTTTGCAAAATGGCCATTTTCATGGGCTATATAAATTCTATAGCGACCTTTCTGAAAATTCATTTAGCCATAACTTTTGACTTCTGCTATGAAACTTCGATTTTTAAGATTCGATAGAAAGATATTCACTAACAGATTTAAATATTTTTGGTTTCACTAAAATTCGTTTTAATATGCACCCGGTACAGTCAGTCAAAGTTTGAATTTCAATTTTGAAACTGCCACGCCATTTCCGACCTTGT
Organism: Allium sativum; assembly: GCA_030737875.1. NCBI lineage: Eukaryota > Viridiplantae > Streptophyta > Magnoliopsida > Asparagales > Amaryllidaceae > Allium > Allium sativum. Next base: position 393,529,805 of record CM060922.1, read on the forward strand.
TTATAATTCAAAGTAATTATATTTATTTTCGAATGTCGATTCAAACACAATTTTCATTGTTATTATTTAAAATATTTATTTTAAATATTTAAAATCCACTAAAATAGCCAATTTAAAATTTTCAAACTGGCTCAGATTTTCCGGGTTGTAACAATAGTAATCTAAAGCATAAGATTGAATACATATGTTGTACTGCATATAGAATTGGGACTTTTCATTAGTAAACATAAAGCTTTTGACCTTTTGATGCATTCTTTCATCATCTAGAAGTACAGATCCATCAAGAAGTTACTTTGTTTAAATGTTAGATAAACAAATTTAATTCTCTTCAGTAGATACGCACAAATTTTGAAATATAATTCTATCTCAGTTGGCTTTGTGATTTTTATTAAATAAGTGAATTATATAACTATGTACAGTTATTGGCATAAGTGCATAGATGAGTATTTTATTACGCCATCACGTCAGCATATGTATAAAAAGTCTTGGGTTATCAATGCTCACCTTGTGAGTATCTACTCATGATTTTGCTCCGTTTAAGTTTTCCGACTTTAATCTAAAACCGAAGTAAAATGGTAGACTGTTTGTACTGTTAAAACTGCATATTTTGAACATGTTATTGTGTACAGCACTCATATTTGATGTCTTGTCGATTATTGTTGAGTTTTGATCTTAATGAGGTGTTTGTTTACATATGTGCACATACATATCTTTGATTCTGTGTATATATGTGTTCAACATCGTAATAGTCATGTTGAGAGTATAGTGATTAGCGAGTATGGAAGCATTTGTATATAGACTTCATGGAACCATTTAAATAAATCTATTGTGATTTGATATTGACTGTTGGATGATAACATGGAGGTTGGGAGAAAACTGTGTCTAGTCTAATTTTGTAACTGAGTGGATTGATCCATATATTTGCTGTATTGTTTATGAACGATGAAAATATATATGTGAGTCACACAAACATAATAGAAGAATTCGATTATAGGTTAAGCCACTTCAAAGAACTAACAGTAAATGAATAACTAAAGAATGTATTGACATGAGAAAAACACCCATTGATTTTATTTTATTTGATTAATTATCTTGAAAATTTGAATTCTGGAAAATAAGTACTATATGTTTGCAATGGGTGTGATTGCCTGCTAAGGATTTGACACCATTCGTCACCTGTAGCACTTGTTACTTATTTTAGCTAGTTGGACTAAAGTTCTATTTGTTGTTTTGAAGATTATCTGGCAGCATGTATAAGTAGCACCTGAAAAATTTGTCAAAACTCATGGAAATAAGTTATTTGTTAGTTATAAATGAACTCAGCTGTTAAAGATATTCGATGAAGGTTTGCCAGTTTTCAGTTACCCCCATATTTGACTTGTTTCTAATTATATATATATGTATATATATATATATATATATATATAGACACACACTGACAAAGTAACCTGCATGTTGTGTATTAACAAGTTAGCATAGTTCATGATCAACCAAATGATTTTAGAGCGCATCATTTGAGCTGAATTTTGTTTGAAGGCGGGTTAATATGCATTTCAACTTGGAGAACATAATAGAGTGCACGCAAATAACTTATTATCTGGCTGCATGATCTACAGTACTGATTATCTGGATTCATATATTTGGCTTCCAGCATTTGAAATTTTCATAGTCTGGTGAACACTATGGAATATATATACAATAAACATAGTATTCAATGATAGTGCTCTTGTCTTATTTGGATTTTAAGTCATTTTCCTTGTAACTTGAACACATCAACAGCTATGTTAAAACAACTAACTATAACCCAAAACAAGAACAATATTACTAAATTAATCTCCAGTCGGTACGAATGCCCTTTTGAAAGCTGCAATCTAAGGTTAAATTATATTGTCCATGACAATGAATTAGACCTTTGGTGCAAATGAACTAAAGCATTTCTTTTCTTTACTGCTTCATACGGTCTTGCTTTGATATTGGCAAACCTGAATTTTAATATGAACATTATGCTAGTCCTACTTAATGAACCAGTCCCTGATCCGAAATTAATATGTTCCTTGTCCATATACCATGCATGCATTTCTATGAACATATTTGGCATATTGTACATCCCTTAATGCATATATATACTTGACCCATGTTGTACATCCCTTAATGCATATGTATACTGTTTTGATATTGTGCGTGCTTGGTTGGCATAGATGGACCTGACAGTGGATACTGAAATACACAGCTGGGTACTTTGACTATGTCGATGTTGGTGCATTTTGTGGACATTTTGACTGCCTATTTATATATATACACCCACCCCTTCTTTTGAAATCTCGGCTGCACTTGTATTTTGGGTTCCTGGAACGCTGGGGCGATACACACGGGTACATTTATACGTGTGTATATGTAAGCTTTCAGAACCCCATGATTTAAAACTGATATGGAACATACATCATATCTTTGTGTATGACATATATTTGAAGTTAGAATCGACTATTATATTTCAATTTTCTATTAAAGTTGGTTGACTCGAACAATGATTTAATCCTGACTCGAGTGTTTTGTGTTTTTGCATGGAACGCTCGGGTCAGACCCCGAGCATTACAGATTTAAAGATTACAGCTTAGGATTCAGGGATTGGCGAAGTTGGGACTCTGAAGGCGGCGCGCTCTGAAGTTTAAACCAGTAAATATTTTTCAGTATTCAAATTATATTTTCAGTTCCGCTGTATAGAAAGAAAAATATTGTATTCAAAACTTTGATTAATAAATAAAAGTTTATTTCGCTGTTCAATACTGTGTTATTTATTTATTCTTTGTTGATTCTACTTTTAAACTCTGTGAGCTAAATAATGATCCGTCGATTTGAACGTTTTAAATTGGTTTAATTACTGGTTTGAAGCGGTCAAAAAGGTGGGACGTTACAGCTATTTATCAGTTGTGATAATTTCATTGATTCTCAGATTGGCTTGGATTTTTTAAATTGTCTTGAATCAGTGATACATCTTGAAATTCATCTTTATTCATGATCATTTTATGTTTGAAATCTGTTTGTTTGAAATCTGTTTGTTTGAAATCATCTGAAATTCTTGATATTCTGAATCTCACATACCACTTAAATTTGAAATTATCAATCTTGTGTGACTGATTCATTATATCTCAAAACTTGACATTGATTCAAGTGATTTCAAATAAATTATTTTCAAATTTTTGAATCATGAATATCTCTCAATCTTGATGTAAATGATCTGAAATTATTCATGTGTGCTTGTTAGAAAATTTTGTGAAAAATTCTTTGAAAAATTTATAATCTGGTGTGATTATTTGATTATTTCATGATTATTTGATTTGAATATCTATTTGTTTAAAATCATTTGAAATTATTGATTTACTGAATCACACACATATCTCGAATCAAAAATTTATAATCTAGCGTGATTGATTCATTAAATTCTGATATTTTCATATTTCTTCTAATGATTTAAAATAAACAATATTTTTAAATCTAGGATCATGAATCATCTTTTGTGACCATCTGATATTAATTTGAAAATATTCTGGAAATTGCTTGTTTTTGATCTAGTTGCTGCTCTGATACTGGTTTCAAACAATTGCCTGTTTTGATTTGTCTGTTGCTCTGATAAATGTGTCGAATTTGTCATCTTGTCTGCTTGGGCCTTGTGATTAAAATTCTTTTATTTGTGACACCTTGTTTGTCTCCTATGTCTTCTTACAGTCCTCATTAATAGGGACATCAATTGGTATCAAAAGTGCTGAATTTTTGTATATTTTTAATTCCCCATGCTTTATATAGATCTTTTCATATTCTTCTTGTAATTGATTTTCAATTTTAAAATTATTATTGATTATTCATTCAGAAATTGAAATCAATATCCATATTGAACTGCATTTATAATTCATCAAAATTATTATCAGATTTTGAAATTGTGATGAATTGTGACTGTAGTATATTTCACAACACGAGGAAATTTTATTTAGATTTTCATGATGGTTGAACAGTTATTATAATATCTTTGAATTGGCAATTATTTCACGACCATCTTCTTTATCTATCATCATTCTGCCATCCATCATGATTTTATATTAATGTGGAGAGTTAATTTAAAAAAAAAAATAAACAGTGGAAATATTCATGATAGAAATGGGACTATATTATTATTCAGAATTAGTGATAATTGAAAATTTTCAATGATCCAGGTATAGTCGGGCATATTTCATAATGTGATTAATTTAGAAATTTATTTCACAAACCATTTCTGTACCTACCACATTTCTATCATCCATATTGGTTTTATTTACCGATGATTTTTTCCTTTTAGAGCTGAAATGATAAATATATAATTAATATATAAGTGTGTCTCTAACCTCATTTAAAAATCCAAGCTCTGGTCATGCAGGGTTAAGAGACAACTTATAATTTAAGCTGCGACTGACCTCATTTAAAGATCCAAGCTCTGGTTACGCGTGGTCAGTGTGCTCTTAAATAAAATAAAATGAAATGAAAAAGGAAATAAGGTGCTATAAATAGAAATTAATCTAAAATACTCCTTGGTGTTTATAAAAACCAGCCTATCAATCCATTTTCTATTTGTGAAATGTGTTGAAATCTGATGTATTATGATTCGTTGATTGGTAGCTATTGGGATTTGAGATTATACTATTTTGTCACTTAAGTTGAATTTATAATTATAGTCCAAATCCATCACTGTTTTTGTGCAAATTCTTTACAAATTTTATTGGAAATTTTTCGGAAATTATTGGAAAATATTCATATTTTTTGAACTCTCTCCATTATATATAAATTTCATCGTAAATCTGTCATTCTCTATAATGTGAAATATGCCACTAGTTCTCAATTTATTATGATTTTTGTTTGACTGATTGAGATTTATGATGATCGTTCTTCCTCTTAAGCTGAAATTATAATTTTTAGCCATTTTTCATCTATATTTTAAATTCTATATCCTTTTGATGATAACAAAAGGGGGAGAATGGGTTGAGATTTTGATTTATGAGTGAATATTTTATAAATATTTTAATTTTGAAAATTCATTCAATTTTCATTCTTTTCACTCATGCATAGTTATAGAGTGAGTTTTTTGTTGTAGGGGGAGCTAATAAATAAGGGGAGTTCAATATTCACTGTCAAACACATTTATTGTGCTGAAAAACTTAATATTTGTTTTTCATCATCAAAAGAGGGATATTGTTGCATATAACGTTGTTGTATACACAATTATATGATTTTTGTTAGATGATAACAACCAAATATATATATATATATATATATATATTAATATAATGTGTTTGTTATTGCATTATTTTATATATACATCACATACAAGAATATAATATTTATATTTAATAGAATACGACTGTACAGACATTCATATATTTAGACGGTATTTTATTTAAATTGAATATTATATTTCAAACTTTCAAACAGTACAACTACTTATAACCCCACTATTTAAACACCTCACATTAATTTGTACTTGTAAATAAACTGAATACTATAGAAAAATTTGTTTGAACACAATGAAATAATATTTTATTCCATTCAAATTTGTTTATTACAAATATTCGTACAATTCTCTCTTTCTGTAAATTTGCTCCTCACTACAACACCCATACAGTCACTTAGTTATACAGACACTTTTTTATTGACACAGACACATCACTCAATACAGACATTTTGATTTATACAATTAACCATCTTTAGTCTTCTGACTTTACAGCTCGCAGTCAGTCCAGTCTTCATACCTGTTACATACAGAAACACACACACAGTATTTGGAATAGAAACAATTTCATATTCTAGCAGATATAATTTTTATTTGCCTTAGGTTTCTGGTGTGTTTTCTCATCATTTTTCTTACTCGATCTGATTTATGAATTTATCTGACTGTGTCTAGATAGCTTGTGATATTCACAGTCATACACTGTAAATACCACAAGGCGGTCAGTTTGTGTGTGTGTATATATATATAATACAAGGATAAAAAAACTTGTCTGGATGGCTGCATATACACATGTGTATATGGATATATGTGTGCACTGCCTCGCCAATCCAGTGTGCAACTGAGGAGTAGCCACGTGGACCATCCGGACTCAGTACATCAATAATCAATTTGGTCGAGACAGATTAACATGAAGCACAAGATGGAGCAAGCAGCAAGACTCATTGGCCAAGAAAATGGTTCAGCACAAATGTGCATGGCATTCACATATACATGGATCAGCTCAGAATGGTGCATAGTGCCACAACAACAACATAGATGACAACATAAATCTGGTCGATCCAAACTATACTTTTCAATGATCAAATCAGCACAAGTCAAGCAAATGATGTTCAAATATGGTGGAGCCAGTCTGGCCATTCCCAAGTTTCAGGCCAACCAGAGAAGTCAACACCCAACAAGTTAAGACAAATGTGCACAAGTCATAACAGTCTGCAAGGGTTAATACTAATGTCCAAAACGTGTGCAAATCTGGGAGTACAAACATAAGTGGACAAGCAAGAGCATGGCAACTACAAAGTGGTGTGATCCAGACCCGCAAGTGCAATATACAATGGGGCTAAGCAGCATGAATCAAAACAGAATAGTGATTCATAAACAAATTTGGTGCATGCAAGAAGTTTCAGCAAACAAGTGTACATTCAAGTCTACAGAAGGTTAATCAAATACACAGTGTACATGTATGTGATCAAGCACATTTCAGTTTACAAATCAACTCATAGCAGTATAAACAATGGGTAATGCATGTGTAAACCACAACAACAAACAGGTGCGCACAACTACAAGGGAGAATCTGCATACATGTATACTGGCAGTAGTATATACATGAATGAATCAATGCATAAGTGCAACAGCAAGTTCAAGTGAATCATGTGATCAGTCCAAACATGTTGGAAATGGACAGTGTTAAAGAAAATGGATCAAACTAGTTTAGAAAGTGTAACGTCCCACTTTTCCGTACCAATTTAAGCTGGCATTTACTACCACAGTCAACCCAAATTATACAGAAAGGCAGAATGTTAAGAGAGAAATTAGAGGATGAGAAGTAGAAATATAGAATTAATAGAATAGAAGAGCAAGAAGAACATCAGAACCTCACAGCGGAATGAGTAAAGTATAATATATCAAATCTCTTTACAAAATGGAAACTGTATATATATATACACATACCAATCATCAGAGTACATCATATATCAGACACAGCAGAAATAACTCTAGATATCTAATGGTGAAGCCTCCTGCTTCCAGCTCTTCATCCCCAAGCGGAACTGAACCTGTAAATATACTCGGTCTGACCCGAGAACATTAGATTTAAAACAAAATTCACCCGGATCAGTCTGGAATACTTTCAGTGGTAAATTCACAATAAACAGTTGCTTAGTTTTAGAAATCCTTTTTGAAAGAAAAGGATAATAGTAAGACCAGCCCACACATAAACACGGACGGTTTTTACCTTACTATTACACAAAACAGTTTTGATATATCAAAATCCAGTGATATTATAATAGTGTCTATCAAACCACAAATAAATAACCATCTAGTAGAACGCTTGCATCTCACGCTATACGTATTTATTATAAAATCAAAAACCGTGGGGCTCTTATTGGAGAATGGATTCCAACAGACAAGGTATGGGATCACCTTCCGATCAGTGTACTCTAGAGGGTACACACTGGGGTTCAACAAGAACGTCTTGCAACCCGGCCATACATGACCGCCCACTCATTTAGCTTGAGTGTAGCGAATATATTGTCACCCACACATGTCGGCCATCCAATCGTCATCCGAAGATACAGAATCGAAAAGAAGAACAAATATGAATTTTCTCTAGATCGGTGACAGATATACCCTGCTTGGGAATGACCCACCTTGCCATGCTGCCTGCCCGATTTTTGTCACTTTCCAGTTGTGAGGATAGAGGCTAAGTTTATCTCCCAGAACAAAACATCATCATTCACTTTGAATGCCACATCGTCAAACCCATCAAATCACTAATCGATTTCCCAAAAATATTACGGGTATAAAAGCTAAGAGAAACGAACTCCTCCGCCACCAGATGTAATACACTTAAGAGATCAACCATACATGATTTGTTAGGAATACTCTGTCACACATTCGTCCATACAAGTCATCCAGGAACAGGATGAACCGAAGGCACCCTCCTACTGCATCTTATATAGGAATCACCCCAAGAATCAGTAGCGAGAAGTCCTTGCAATCCGTAGATTCCAACCATGACAAAACCACAGTTTTTCTCGGGGCATGAACCGAGGTTTATAAGTTGTTCTTTCGCTTTATGAAGATCTACGGTCTTCAATGCTCCATCTTTATTTGCTGCAAGTTAGTTTCGTACGTAACGTTGATTCGAAGTGGTTTTGAATCTAGACCTCATCCTGGTTTCTTCGAAACAACACGTCAAAAAGGTCAAATATATTTCATTAATAGTTTGGTGTTTTAACTATCAGTGTTAAAACAGTACGGTCAAGTATATTGGCAGCTCGGATCTTTTTAATATATTTTAACTCGTTAACACTTGGATTTATTTCAGAATCCATTTACTAAGTCCTTTATATATGTCTATTTAATCTCTTGTTTCAAAACTAAATTTGGATTAATTTATCCCAAATCTATTACCCAATATTTCGTAGGTCCCTTACTTTTTCAAATCTCCTTTTAATTCCCTCGCTTGTTACTTAATTAAGTAAACCCTATTTCCAGACATCTCATTTGTTTCACACTCCGTTTTATACATATTTATATAACATTTCTCTTCCATAAACAATAAAGTTCTATTTCAAATCTTGATTCCTCCTTCCAGTTTAATTATTATTAATTAAAATAATAATTAACTCCATTTTCTTTTATTAGAATAAAAATAGTTGACTTCCTTAGTGATTAAAATATATTAGTTAATCACTACCTTAAAACAATAGTTAAACTATATCAATGATTATTAATTAAATAATCATTTTTAAACCTCATTAAATAAAAAGTTCCTTAGTCATTTAATTAAACCAATATTCATGAAACCGTTCTCGTTAGATGAGTTGAAAACCGATTAGTTTAATTATTAATTCTAATTAAATAGTTGACTAGGTCAACTTAAACATCATTACTCATTAAACTGGTTTCAGATAATCATTCCTCTCAAATTAATATAATTAATTTGAAAATACCATTTAACTGTTTTACTTACGACAGTAAACTTAAAACAATAACTCATCGGTTAAATTATGATCCTTACGCTTATAAATTTTTATTTAAACCATTATATCATTTATTTCCATAAAGGTCGACTTATAAACATCGGCTTACTTTAAAACTTCTATTAATAAAATTTAAAACTTCACTTTATTTAGAAAACAAATTTTGTAACTTATATACGTTGATTCGCCCGTTAGCGAATTAACGTCTTAAAACAGGATCTTAGATCATTTGCTGCCAATTACCAAATCAATACCGTTCATTGATTATCACATCAATATTGAATTTAAATTTAATGTTCTATATTTAATAAATCATCAATATCTAATCGAGAAACAGTTCAGTAAATAATATAAACAACATACAGTGTATTTGAGGAATCCGGTCGGATCCCTCCAACCTGTTCGTCCCTGTGTCACAGATAATAATATATAAACAATAATTAAATCAAAATAATCAAATACAACAAATATAATTTATCAACAATCATCAGCCAAAGAATCAACAACCAAGGCATGCAATCATCCAATTATTATCTTTAACGATGAATTATATTTTATATGAATTTAACACTGCATAGAATTTTAGAAAAGTGTGAGAGTTAACTCACCTTGTTTTTGATTCGATTCCACTGTTATTTCATTTAAATTAAAACAGCATTTAAAATTAAACGAAAATCCCAGTTGTTTCTGAACCCTTCAGACTCAGCCCAACAATGTAGTATTTTCATCGCGACTCCAACGTCCCTGATTTTGTTTAATTCTGATAATAAACAATCACGTTATGCTTATAGAAATTTTTAGACATGGATTTAATACTGTTAATTAACTTAAATTATAAATCTTTTAATTTACCTTAGACCTATCATTAACCGACAATTAATCAGCATCATCAGCTAATCACGCATTCACTAGTGCAACGCCGGTAATCAAATTTGCAAGTGAGTAATAGCGGTACATGCCATGGTCCTCTGTTTAAATAAGAACCACGACCGAACTCCACACACGTGCCTTTCATTCCACGAACATACGTTGCTTCTTCAAACTCCCCCTACAACCACCGTCACATAATTCTAAATTCAGCACCCTTTTCTATCTTCTCAAACGCAACTTGCTACATGACTTGCTCCACCGCATTTCCACAAGTTAACTGGGCCCTACTACCAAATGACTTAAACATCACATCCCCTTCACATTTGAGCTTGACAGATTCCTTTCCTCCAGCCGCGTTTTTCTTTCCATATTCTCGAGCTCCTTCTATAATACAGACAATCACTCCATATATTTTTTCTGTGTATATATATAAACACTCCCATCCTTGTATCACGAAACAGGCCATGCAAAACTTCTTGTGCTTCTTCCTGTACTCTACTAAAATACCCACCTTGTTTAACTATTGCAAATGAACCATATCCTTGGACTCTGCGCCCCACCTTCTCCTACGCCATCATCCCCTTAATCTCCTCCTCACACGTGCTTACTCACCCAGAACCATGTACTTGGACCGCACTGCTCATCTCAACTCTGTAACCATCTCCGCCTATCGTCACTAGCTCGGCACTAACTCCTTTCTCTCACGAACACTGCACTGAAACAAATCAGTGCCATCACAGCAATTAAGACTCAGCTCCCACCTGAAATCGTCGGCGATCTGGATGCATGTCTGAACTCCTCCACATGGCCAACGTTGCTACCCTGAACAACTACCACTTCTCCCATGTCAACCAACCTTCATGACCTTCCCACGTCATATCATTCTCACGTCCAGAAAAAATGCTCCTGCTCTCCTCTCCGACGCTGGCGGGTTGTTGTAGTTTACAGTCCCAGTTCGAAACCTCATGGACTGAAAACTTCTCGCCTGACCCACTATTGATGACTCTGACCTTCTGACATCGCGCGACTTCGACCACCATATACAGAGCCTCCTTCCTTCTCCATTATGAGGAGAAAACAAACTGCTCCAGGATTTCACAGTTCCGCACCAAACCGGTACTTAAACCCCGACTTTGCCCTCGTCCTCCAATACTGCGTTATATTTTTTTATTTTTTATAATCGAAGTGAAAGTTCTGAGTTCGGGAAAGAAAACGGAAAAAAGTGGTGAGAAGGAGCATTCAGATTTTGGGAACGATGGGGTATTATATAAACCATGTATAAATTTAAATATTAGTGCATCGTTCCCTAAAATCACGCGCAGCTTCAGGAATTGAGTGGAAATTTTCTTATTTAGCTTATGGGTGTGGTGCCCGTAGAAGAATGGGTCTGCAGAGATTTTAATATATTTTGATTTAACCTTTTGTTTTATACGCTTAGAATTTTAGGGTAATGTGCTATATAAAAATATATCATTTGGGTACTGCTATCGATAAAAATAAAAATACCACTGTGTCGAGCAATGCCCCACGATTCCAGAAATATTATAATATCGGTAAGTTAACTTATATTATGAAACCCCAAAATGCTGATGTAGGGTGCAAAATACTCCAAATAAAAGCATATTTTCCAAATTAAAAATTACAGTAAAATTCTAAAAATTAAATTATAACTACACCTCAAAGATCTTGTCCAAATTCGAAACCGATATTTAATTATATTAAATTATCATTATGGTATATAAACGATTCCATCGCGTTTTTCTGAAAATTTGAATTGGACATAACTCGCAATCCATAAGATGAAATTTTGATTTTTCTCTTACATTAGAAAATTATCATCAAATCGATTCAAGCGGTTCTTGTTTCATAGAAATCCAACTTATACCGGACCCTGTATATTCAATTGAAGTTCAGACCGTAAATTACGAACAACCGCGCCATTTTGAGCTCATTTTAATTAATTTCTATAGATATGAATTCGAACTCCATTTTATGATAATAAATTCGATATATAATTCATTAATATCACCAAATCAATATTTAAAATGGATTTTAATATTCGTAATTAATGTTCAAAAATCCGGGACGTTACATTCTTCCCCCTTTAAAAGAATTTTGTCCCCGAAATTACAAGGTAAGAAGAATGCTCCAAACCCAATTATTTTAAAATAATTATTATAGAATTATCCTCACAATAAATTTAAACTCTTTAAATTTTCCGAAAATTTCGCCAGCATCTCCTCTGCGTAGTTCGATCGGTACAACTACAACTGCCACTCTGGGCCTCAACCTTTCCAAAAGAAAATCAAAAGCCAAATGGCTATCCAACTCAAGGGTATAAAACTAATCACCAACCAATACTGTATTAAGGTTTACCTATTTGTCGGGCAACTCAATTCCAATTCCAATCCTGAAGCAAATCAATTAACAGCTCTTCACCTTCCAACCTGTGCTTCAATCTCTATTACCAGTTCAATTCCCATGGCCTTCTAATATCTGTACTTTACCTAATTCACAATGTAGATAACAATCCAAGGTTAAATACTTCAGTTTCATCCATAACCAATCTTGTTTCAATTCATTCAATTTTCGATTAACTATTAATGAATTCTACTCGTCCAAACTAACATCTAATCAATCACAATTAACTTGATCATTTATTTTAATTTAATTTTGTTTGGTTAAATTCGCTTATTTAATTCCATTTATCCTAGTTAAATTCCTTTTCCAAATTCAATTAGCTAATTGGTTCCATTTTATTTCATAATTCAATTCGAATTCCAACCAAATCAAGTAGAACAACCAAATACCCAATATTACTATACTAAAGAAAATTATTTCCCTTTTTATAAAAAAATATAATTTGGGCAAATTATTTCATTTACCCGCTTTTAAAAATAATTTAAAACAATTTCGTATTCAATTTACAAATATGCACTCTTATATATATATATATATATATATATATATATTCAAACTCAATCTAGGGTATATATATATATACATACCAATCATCAGAGTACATCATATATCAGACACAGTAGAAATAACTCCAGATATCTAATGGTGAAACCTCATGCTTCCAGCTCTTCATCTCCAAGGGAACTGAACCTGTAAATATACTCGGTCTGACCCGAGCACATTAGATTTAATACGAAATTCACCTGGATCAGTCTGGAATATTTCAGTGGTAAATTCACAATAAACAGTTGCTTAATTTTAGAAATCCTTTTCAGAAAAGGATAATAGTAAGACCAGGCCACACACAAACACGGACGGTTTTACCTTACTATGACCCAAAACAGTTTTGATATATCAAAATCCAGTGATATAAATAACCATCTAGTAGAATGCTTACATCTCACGCTCTACGTATTTATTATAAAATCAAAACCTGCGGGGCTCTTATTGGAGAACGGATTCCAACAGACATGGTATGGGATCACCTTCCGATCAGTGTACTCTAGAGGGTATACACTGGGGTTCAACAAGAATGTCTTGCAACCCAGCCGCACATGACCGCCCACTCATTTAGCTTGAGTGTAGCGAATATATTGTCACCCACAGTTGTCGGCCGTCCAATTGTCATCCGAAGATACAGAATCGAAAAGAAGAACGAATATGAATTTTCTCTAGATCGGTGACAAATACCCTGCTTGGGAATGACCCACCTTGCCATGTTGCATGCCCGATTTTTGTCACTTCTCGGTTGTGAGGCTAGAGGCTACGTTTATCTTCTAGAAAAGCACACCATCATTCACTTTGAATGCCACATCGTCAAAACGTCAAATCACTAATCGATTTCCCAAAAATATTACGGGTATAAAAGCTAAGAGAAGCGAACTCCTCTGCCACCATACGTAATACACTTAAGAGATCAACCGTACATGATTCGTTAGGAATACTCTGTCATACATTCGTCCATACAAGTCATCTAGGAATAGGATGAACCGAAGGCACCCTCCTACTGCATCCTATATAGTAATCACCCCAAGAATCAGTAGCGAGAAGTCCTTGCAATCCGTAGATTCCAACCACGACAAAACCACGGTTTTTCTCGAGGTGCGAACCGAGATTTATAAGTAGTTCTTTAGCTTTATGAAGATCTACGGTCTTCAATGCTCCATCTTCATTTGCTGCAAGTTAGTTTCGTACGTAACATTGATTCGAAGAGGTTTTGGACCTAGACCTCATCCCGGTCTCTTTGAAACAACATGTCAAAAAAGTCCAGTATATTTCATTGATAGTTTGGTGTTTTAACTATCAATGTTAAAACAGTACGGTCCAGTATATTGGCAGCTCAGATCTTTTTAATATATATTAACTCGTTAACACATGGATTTATTTCAGAATCCATTTACTAAGTCCTTTATATATGTCTATTTAATCTCTTGTTTCAAAACTGAATTTGGATTAATTTATCCCAAATCTATTATTCAATATTTCGTAGGTCCCTTACTTGTTCAAATCTCCTTTTAATTCCCTCGCTTGTTACTTAATTAAGTAAACCCTATTTCAAGACATCTCATTTGCTTCACACTCCGTTTTATACATATTTATATAACATTTCTCTTCCATAAATAATAAAGTTCTATTTTAAATCTTTATTCCTCCTTCCAATTTAATTATTATTAATTAAAATAATAATTAACTCCATTTTCTTTTATTAGAATAAAAATAGTTAACTTCATTAATGATTAAAATATATTAGTTAATCACTACCTCAAAACAATAGTTAAACTATATCAATGATTATTAATTAAATAATCATTTTATACCTCATTAAATAAAAAGTTCCTTAGTCATTAAATTAAACCAATATTCGTTAACCTGTTCTCGTTAGATGAGTCGAAGACCAATTAGTTTAAATATTAATTCTAATTAAATAGTTGACTAGGTCAACTTAAACATCATTACTCATTAAACTGGTTTCAGATAATCATTCCTCTCAAATTAATATAATTAATTTGAAAATACCATTTAACTATTTTACTAACGACAGTTAACTTAAAACAATAACTCGTCGGTTAAATTCTGATCCTTACGCTTATATATTTTTATTTAAACCATTATATCATTTATTTCCATAAAGGTCGACTTATAAACATCGACTTACTTTAAAACTTCTATTAATAAAATTTAAAACTTCACTTTAGTTATAAAACAATTTTTATAACTTATATACGTTGATTCGCCCATTAGCGAATTAACATCTTAAAACAGGATCTTAGATCGTTTGCTGCCAATTACCAAATCAATACCATTCATTGATTATCTCATCAATATTGAATTTAATTTTAATGTTCAATATTTAATTAATCATCAATATCTAATCGGGATATAATATTATTTTGGGTAAGCAATTCAGTAAATAATATAAACAACATACAATGTATTTAAGGAATCCGGTCGGATCCCTCCAACCTTTTCGTCCCTGTGTCACAGATAATAATATATAAACAATAATGAAATCAAAATAATCAAACACGATAAATATAATTTGTCGACAATCATTAGCCAAACAATCAACAACCAAGGCATGCAATCATCCAATTATTATCATTAATGGTGAGTTATATTTTACATGAATTTAACACTGCATATAATTTCATAAAAGTGTGAGAGTTAACTCACCTTGTTTTTGATTCGATTCCAGCGTTATTTCATTTAATTTTAAACAGCATTTAAAAATAAACGAAAATCCTAGTTGTTTCTAAACCCTTCAGTCTCAGCCCAACAATGTAGTATTTTCCATCGCGACTCCAACGTCCCTGATTTTGTTCAATTCTGATAGTAAACGATCACGTTTTGCTTATAGCAATTTTTAGACATGGATTTAATACTGTTAATTAACTTAAATTATAAATATTTTAATTTACCATAGACCTATCATTAACCGACAATTAATCTGCATCATCAGCTAATCACGCATTCCCTTGTGCAACGCTGGTAATCAAATTTGCAAGTGACTGATAGTGGTACACGCCATGGTCCTCTATTTAAATAAGAACCACGACCGAACTCCACACACGTGCCTTCCCTTCCACGAATATGCGCTGCTTCTTCACACTCCCCCTACAACCACCGTCACATACTTCTAAATTCAGCAACCTTTTCTATCTTCTAAAACGTAACTTCTACACGACTTGCTCCACCACACTTCCACAAGTTAACCGGAGCCCACTGCCAAATGATTTAAACACCACATCCCCTTCACATTTGAGCTTTACAGTTTCCTTTCCTCCAGCTGCGTTTTTCTTTCCATATTCTCGAGCTCCTTATATATTACAGACAATCACTCTATATATTTTTTCTGTGTATATATATACATAAACACTCCCATCCTTGTATCACGAAACAGGCCAAGAAAAGCTTCATGTGCTTCTTCCTTTACTCTACTAAAATACCCACCTTGTTTAACTATCACAAATAAACCACAGCTTTGGACTCTGCTCCCCACCTTCTCCTACGCCATCATCCCTTTAATCTCCTCCTCACATGTGCTTCCTCACCCGGAACCATGTACTTGGACCGCACTGCTTATCTCAACACTATGACCATCTCCACGCATTGTCACTAGCCTGGCACTAACTCCTTTCTCTTACGTACGTTCACTAAAACAAATTGGCGCCATCATCGCCATTAAGACTCAGCTCCTACCTGAAACTGTCGGTGATCTGAACGCCTGTCTGAACTCCTTCACATGGCCAACGCTGCTACCTTAAGCAACTACCACTTCTCCCATGTCAACCAACCTTCATGAAATTCCCACGTCATACCTTCCCACATCCAGAAAACATGCTCCCGCTCTCCTCTCCAACACTGGCGGGACGATGTAGTTTACAGTCCCAATTCGAAACCTCATGGACAGAAAACTCCTCGCCTGATCCACTGCTGACGCCTCCGACCTTCTGATATTGCGCGACTTCGGCGACCATATATAGAGCCTCCGTCCTTCTCCATTATGAGGAGAAAATGAACTGCTTCAGGCTTTCACAATTCCGCACCAACCAGACTCTTAAACCCCGACTTTTCCCTCGTCCTCCACTACTACGTTATAATTTTTTTTATAATCGAAGTGAAAGTTCTGAGTTTGGGAAAGAAAACGGAAGAAAGTGGTGAGAAGGTGCATTCGGTTTTTAGGAACGATGGGGTATTATATAGACCATGTATACATGTAAATATTAGTGCTTTGTTCCCTAAAATCATGCGCAACTTCAGGAATTGAGCGGAAATTTTCTTATTTAGGCTATGGGTGTGTTTCCCGTAGGAGATGAAGATGTGTGTACGTGCTTAGTATAGTACACACGAATCGTGTAATATGATGAACAATACTCAAGTATGAAATAAGAGCTAATCATAGAACTGTATAAAGCAGCAGAAGCAGTAAAATAGAAAAATCACACCAGGTATTTTTATACTGGTTCGGAGCACCGTCCTACGTCCAGTCCCAGACTTCTATCTGAATTTTCACTAACAACCACCTCACTTCACCCGGAGGAACAGGTATACAACACCCGAGCAGAACACCGAGGACTTCAACATTTGCCTCTTACAACACCGAGGACTTGAACAAAGATGAATATATTTGTTGTTGACAATATGTGTTCTTGATAACATGAATTTGTCAGTTGTGGTACAACATTCCTATAATCTTTTCCTCAAATAGAATATTTGTGTATATGAAGATTTGGATGTGGATATCGTATTAAATCAATGGAATATTAAATAGATTCTAGGATTCAAATGATATTATATTCAATATAAGCTATTGAGCACTTGAGAGTATAGAAGTGAGATCAAGAATATAGATAGTAATAAGTCAAGTTAGTATGGTAGAAATCGATGATAGAAATGTTGATCTCATGTTGTTTATATAAAGAATAAACAGTTGTAACCCTTTGTGAGAAGTTACAAACAATGGTCATGATTGTTGGTGAAGATAAAGAGAAGCAACCATTGAAGAAATGGAAGTGTCTATACGAAAGGTTCCTTTCTGGAAGAAAATGGTCGATAGGTTAAAAAGGACTCGTAGACAGGAATTTGATTATATATACGTTTTATTTATGTGTACACGTTTATTGTGCAAACTGGGCAGAAACGGTCGACAGGTGGAAATCCAGGCGGTCGACCGGTTTTACCCAGTGTGCACAATTAATGTGTACACATATATATTTGTGTATATATCGATAATCTTGAGGTATGTGATTATTTAAGGATAGATTTTAACATGAGTAATACTACTAAAACACCAAATAATCAACCTCTAATGTAAAATACCGTATGTAGCTCATTGTGTCTCTTCAAACCAATGAATATCTTCTTTTTGTCGATCATGGCTTATCTCTTTGTCAGAAATCAAAACTCTATGAAATCCTTGACTCAACATTCTCCCCCTTTTTGATTGATGACAATATAGTTCTGAATCTCCCCCTGTATATGATCTCCCCCTGAAATTTTGCCTGTATATAAACTACATTTTCCTGCATATACATTGTTAGTACCACCTTCTCCCCCTTTGTCATCGACAAAAAGGAGTCGCCAAATAAATAAATAAGTGAGGATGTAAATGATACTAAGCAACATAAACTAATACCATAAGTTATGCTAAGAGTAACAAAATATGATCATACACACACAAGTCTAGTACGAATAAAACAAGGCACTCTTTAGATACAAGTCCCGGATCAAGTCTTAAAGCAAAATAAAGTCATAAGTGCATAGCAAGAGATGAACTAAGAAAGAAACTAAGAAGATTCAGATTCTGTCTCATCTTCTTCTTCTTCAACAATTTGAGTTTTTCCACGACCACGTCCACTATACCAAACAGGCTATTTTGTAACATTGTCCTGGTTCCTATTAGTAACGGTTATATTTGTTACTAATTTATAACGGTTATTACCATTGTAACTAGTTACAATGGTTATTACCGTTACAATAGCCAGTACTTCTGCACTTGATGGGCAAGATAGAAATTTCTTGTTCCCCTCTTTCTAACCCTTCCTTTTATTTTTCGTTATAACCGGTCACACTTACGATCCCCAATTTTTCAAAGCCACTACCTAGGGTTACTCCTTCAATTGCTTCTGATCGCTTTCTTACAGCGCCGACGCCGTTGTCTGGATCGCCTCTGCCACGTTCTATCAGCCTCCTCCACATCTATTCAATTGTTGAGGTAATTTTATTTTTGTTTTATTAATTACCTTTCTAATTGTTGTCTGAAATTGTGTCCTTTCCTTTTATCTTCTTGGAATTGTTTGAGGAGCAGATTGCATGCTTACCAGCGTAGTTAAATCTAGGGTATCCATAACTGTATCATTTAAATTGAAAGAAAAAAAACAAATCCATGAAATACTGAAATATATCAATCCGATCGTTGTTTGGGCCGTTTTTTTATTCATTATTCATGCATTCTTGTCATTGAAACTTGTTAAGGTGGACATATTTTGGGTTGTCAAAAATCAAATTTAACCCAAATACTGAACCCATTTTACCAAAATTTCATGGGTGGGACTGGGGCAAAGCCCATAGATATTTTGTAATTGGAGAAATCTGAGAAGTATTTTTATTGTAGCATTTATATATATGCTAGTATCTGAAATTCAGTTAAACTAAAAAATTTCAATACTTTTTTCATGTATAGAAATCTAGTTTAGCTGTCAATACAGTAATTCATCATGTGGAACGTGCATGATTTATGAATATAAGACACTAAGCAAATGAAGGAAGTAAAATTGGACATTTGCTTTCACTTTTATCTCACTTTTACTACTGATCTACTCACTAGATTATGCAAATGCAAATTGTAAAATGTAAATACTTGTATGCTTCTGTATATATGAGCAAATGCTGCCTATAAATAAATTCTTATTTAACATTTTTGAATTTCAAATTTAGATTATAACTTGTAAATAATTTCAACATATTATCTATTTGCATTTAATAAAAATAAAATTTAGTAAATCTTTTTATAACAAACATTAATTTTGGACAATTTTCAACCAAACGGTCAGTTTTCCTATTGTAAATAAAAATCAGTCGGCTTTGTCTATAAACCTAGATGATCGAAGTTTGCTCAAGAAGTTATGCAAGTGATCTTGTACATATGTTGCCTGGGAAAAAGCAATACTGATGTGCAGCATTTGTGATCTTAAAATTACTCAAAACTTCAATATAAAAGAAAATAAAAACATAGCCCGAAGAAGTCATATATAATAACGAAAATGTTGAAAAATAAACATAAATATGAAATTGTTACTCTCACAAAATGTCAAGTTACATGTTATCTGACAAACAATAATCTTTGCATCAAAAAAATCATCGAAAAAAACCAAACAGTTACTCAATTTCACCAAACTTAATCATTTTGGAATTCTCTGAAATCAACAATTCTTCTTTTTCAGCAGTACTAGTATTTAAATATTTTGAATCTGACCTAAGCTATTTTTATTTTGAAATCAATAGTGTTTTGTTTATTTTTTAAACCAAAAATTAGTTATTTAAGCTGACATTTGTATGGGAAGGGTATTAATTCTTTTACTTCACTTAATGAGGTTGACAGAGATATATATTCTGAGAATTTTTTGCAACTAATTTCAAACATTATAAAATCTCGCTACAGTTTTAAATAACTATAAACTGTGGATATGTGATGTAAAACATGAAGCATAAGCTTTTTTACTTTAGCTATAGTAGCAACAAGTTGCTTGGGTATTCCCAAGAAAAGGAAACCAGTCATACCGGTAGAAAGAATGGCCGCAAAATTCCTCCTACTTCTTCTCTTCCTCGAATCAGTCCATGAACAATACTGCCCTGTCTCATATTCGGATTTGAATTCGTACCCAATCAGAAGAGAGGTACTTGACAATGGAAGAATCATAGACATAACACACTTCTACAAGAAAGACATGCCCTACGGTCGGCGAAATGCCCAAAAAAGGCCTTGGTAAATTCCTGCGATTGGACAAATTGATGGAGAATGAATCAGATTATAATGCCTCAGAGATGAAGATTCCTGGTCACGCTGGGACCCACATTGATGCTCCTGGACACATGTTTCATTATTTCAGGAGTACTTTGAAGCTGGGTTTGATATTAATACTCTCGATCTTGGAGTACTCATTGGCCTTGCCTTTTTGGTCGATGCAGCGAGAAATGCTCACATTACTGCTGAAGCGATGCAGTCCCTTTATATCCCTAGAGGATTTTGTCGTGTTCTTTTTAGAATGTTGAACACTGACAAGCAACTGATGTGGAAGAAAGAGTTTGATTCAAGTTACGTTGGGTTTACAAAGGATGTGTGCAGTGGTTAGTCGATAACACCTACATCAAACTCGTAGGGATCGACTATCTATCAGTTGCTGCCTTTGATGATTTGGTCTCAGCTCGTCTTATTTTTTTTGGAAGCAAGGAAATCATTCTTGTTGAAGCATTGAAGCTTGAGAATGTAGGGCCTGGCATATACTCATTGCATTGCTTACCATTAAGGCTAAGAGGAGCTGAGGGCTTTCCGATCTGATGCAATCTTATCAAGTAATTTAGTATCTTGTTCAAAATTCATTACAACGAAAATGAGTGAATTTGCATCCGCTTTTTCTGAACTTTTAAGTTGTTTCTTTTGTAAAAAGCTTGCTTGAAAATCTACTCATTTTGCTGTAAAATCGCGAGTGATTGGAAAACAATGGATGTATATTTATAAATTTGTAATACAAATTCTGACAAATTCTGGCATTAATTAGAACAGGAAAGTGAATACCTAAAATAAAAAGTTTCTCAGTTATATAGTTAATGCAAAGTGAAACATAGCATTTCAAAATACAATAAAAACAACAGCAGTCCCAATAATATATATTGCATATGGTGTAGGAAAGGTTAGACTACAAAATCATTGGAAACACAATGTCCCGAATATGCTTTTTGACCAAACAGATTTCGGCTATACTTAAAAGATCAAAATGCTGATAAAATGATTCATAGATTTGGAAATATGCTTAGAAGAGCAAAAGAATCATACTCAAAAATTTTAACGAAAAATTAAGCTAACTGGACCATTAGATACTGAGAAGAACCTCTTGGTACTAAGAGATTTTTCTTCTATTGACTTTCCAATCTTCTTATTCTCTAATTACTTCTTTAAGCAATCTCGTATTCGGTATAATGTTAACAAGTAAGGTAGTGTGTGAATTTAGAGCCAACTCATATTTGATGATCCCTCAAAGATGGTTAATGTATGCAAAAAATATTCACCCTACTTTAAAAGTTATACAAGGAGTTCATGCACTAAAAAAACAATATAACAGCAAAATTAAGTTAGTATACTTAGCAGTTAGGATGAATTAAAAACATATATTATATTATATTATTATTTTAAACCAATAATTATTATGTAATATACATACTACTATATTTTGGAAAGCAGTAGATACTATCATATACTTGTCACCATAAGAGGTCAAGTGGTAAGTGGTGATAATGAATGGTTACCTATCAAGACATTTTCTTTCATCATTGCTAGAAAATTTGAAGTAATACATAAAGTCGTTTGAACTCGTCACTTGAATCACATACACCTTCATTTTACAGATATTGACCCATTTGAATTCATCATTGTTTACAGTTAATGGTTACTTAAAATAGATTCACAACTTTGAAAATATTTTATTTTATATATTTACTAAAAATGGCAGATTCTATCTTGTTACACGTTGATCAATGGAAGATGTAAAAAGTAAAATTTCTAGTGAAATTGCATCATAATATTTCATTATTCCACACCCTTGGGAATGAGATCCCATTATTACGTCCTAGCTTGTACATTCCATCTGCAAGCCTAAGTTCAATTACATCTACACCTTCCTTGCTTGGATTTTTAGATATTGTGTTTGATGATGAGTATGATTGGGATTTTATATTAAATTGATAATAATATTACTAAGTTAACTTTTTAGTTTTTAACCCATAGAGAAGAAGAGAGTAGAAAATCACAAATGTGGATGGATTGACAGAATAACTTTATATTAAAGAGGGAAATAAAAACAAAACTGAAATTGTGGTGGAGAAATTAAATATTTACGCGGATGTAAATAAAATTTTGTTACCAATATATTTACCTGCTAATTCCCTCAGAATTTCTTCATTGCTTTTCGACTTTAAGAAAAAAAATCTTGAATCTTCAGTTGCCAATTTCAGACCTGCTACAAGAGCTGCTTTTGCGGTCTGGTACTCTTCTAATTTGATGCAAATAGTTCCTTTGCGAAGGTAAGCTTTGGACATTGAAGGATCAAGTTCAATTGCTTTATTGGCATTAGCAACAACTTCAGTAAAAGAATTGATCTTCAGTAAACATAATTGCTTTATTGGTATATTACTATGTTATGATAGATATTGTGACATGTTCATTCTTTGACTTTTATCACCACACTTTATTCTGACGTTCTCACCATGGATTTAGATAAGGTCTGACCTATTTATTTATTTTGATGTTCTAACCATGTGATTTCAAAGTATTACCACATTTAATACATCTTTATAGAGTTGAAACTATTTTGCATGCGGTATCTTTATAGAGTTGAAACTTTCCAAGTTTTACTATGCAATAAGTGAAAATATGCTCGGCTATTAGTAAAGAAAAATTTTGAACTGGTAAAGATTCATGTTAATTTTTGTTCTTGCTCGGTAAATTGCACTCTCTAAGCCTGTACAACTAATAATTGGTCAATCCTTTGTTTGCCTGCTTGAGAGCACTGGTATAAGAGTCTACTTTTTTGAAAAGCCTGATAACATTGGCAAAGACACACACATGTGTGTATTCAGATTTCAATTGCAGGGGATAATTCACACATGTTATGATGCTATATTTATTGAAACATAAGCTAAAACAGTCCATCGCAAGTTTAACAGTTGGTGATATAAGCTAGATTGAATCAGCAGTAAAAGCTCACCCTTAACATGCAAGCTGCTATGATTTAGAATTTATTTTACATTAAAATTAAACAAATACAATATGCAACTAACAAAACACTTCTTTACTTTGTGCAAAATCAAAAACTGTGTTCATGGAAGTAGGTTATAACCCATTTACTGTATTATCCAGTAGTTGATCTATTTTTTTAAGTAGAATATCAATGGTAAATAGAATGTAGTGGAAGAACTAATGACTCCACGTGTTAATTTGTATATTTTATTAGAAAAGGGAAAATTCGGAAAGTAAGCATGCGCGAGCTCTTGCTTGGAAAATAGCATATACAAGAAAAAAAAAGGGAGAGTACTTTCTTCTACCGCTGAAAAATATGTAAGTAATCTGAATCTCTTTTTTAATGTGTGCACATATCTAAAAATAGTTGGATATATAATTATATAGTATGTGAATGCACTTTCTCATAGTTTTTTAAAAAAAACCACAACAACATACATATTTCTAATCACAACCACACTCATGTCTACATTATACTGACATTTAAACCATGCACCATGCTTTATTGGCTGCCTATTCTTGCTTCATAATTTAAGTACATTTCTATACTTATATTCTATTTTACTTTGTTTGTCTGTTATATTGAATTAAAAAAAGCATGGGATTATCTGTTTATATTAAGGGATGAGGAGGAGAGTTATTAGAGAGGAACAATTGCAATTTTTATTGATGAAAAACATGATACAAAGTGCACATATATATAGTGCTATGAGCCCAACGGCTAGTACAAAATATACCAAATATGTATGAGCATAACGGCTAGTATTAAATATACCAAGTATGCATGAGCCTAACGGCTAGTAGATAATGACAAAGCATGCTAAATATGATAAAAACGTGTTCACACTCTAACGGCTCTATTGTAACGGCTCTATTGTCTTCATTAGTTTAGATAAAAATTGATCTATATTATCATATACACATGGTATTCTTCCATTTGTCAATTTGTTTAACAAGCGTTTGCGTAGAAATGATTAAAAACCTCCAAGGAATTAAGTAGACTATAGATGTTGGATGTATTCTATAGTTCAAAATTAAATGTAAAACGATGTTTATATGGAGCAGATTTAAGATAGGTATTGCAAATTATAGAAGAAATGCAGATAATGAGTAACACGCATGATTTATAGTAAGCCAATTGGCTATTGCCTACGTCCATTGGAAATTATCATTAATTTTATATGTATCTCAAGAATAATGCATAGATACTAATGATCTATTGATCGGAAGAAATGAAAATTAAAACTCTAATTAACCAGTATGTTCTGTGTTGGCAGAGCTCTCAAACTTGCCTTGAATTTTGTTCATTCATGGAGTATTTATAGGTATGACGTGAGAATGCCATTATTACTTGTAGAATGAGCATTTTCCATGTTTGACTCATTCTGGTTGGTAATATTCGGTTCAGTAGGAACTTAGTTCGGCACGGAAACAACATAATGGTTTTTCCTGTTCAGAACCTTCGTTGTGTCGAACCATTTTTGATGTCCGATAGTCAACAATTTCAGAACCATTTTCCTTGTTTTACACCAGATCATTTATGTTAAGTGTTGTTGGTGTGAATTGTCCTTGCATTTACGGCTTGTCCAGATCATTTTTCTTGTTCATATTTTATGGTTGTCCATGCATTCATGTCTAAGGCTTTAATTAGTGAATCAAATACCATCAACCTCTTGTTTTAAAATAAAGCAATAAGCTTATAAACTGCATATTCGTGTTGATAAAACATCATTATGCCTAGGGTAGAAATGTTGTGTTTTTTAAAATAAACTCAACCATCAACCTATAATCACCAATGAAATAAGAGAGGTTTCAGGTTTCAGTTTCCCGAAACTTGAAACAGAAACCAAAACCTGTTTCGGGTTTCATGGTGAAACCTGTTTCGGGTTTCATGGTGAAACCTGAAACAGGTTTCGGTTTCTGAAACCTGTTTCAGGTTTCGACTTCTGAAACCTGTTTCAGGTTTCGGCTTCTGAAACCTGTAACATGTTTTAGTTTTTGAAACCTGAAATATTTCAGGTTTCAGGATACCTGTTTCAGGTTTTGAAACCTGAAACAGTCAGGTTTCAGAAACTGAAACTGGTTTCGGTTTCGGGGAACCGAAACACACTCTTGCTCCTTTTTGTATTCTATTGTAATATTTTTATAATAAGTGATGTATGTTTCTTTAGTTGTACGAAGCTTGTGTACATTGTATTTTTAAGATTGAATAAGCATGCAGCTTTTGAGGAACATCGGTTATTTGATGGGTGAGTTGCTTGTAGCCTAACGATGTTCATTTACTATTGATGTCCTCATCCCGTATAATTTGACATCATCATGTTATTTTATGCTTGTTTCTAGCTATGAAAAATTCGAGTTATAAAAATATTTGTTAGAAGGGGTAATATGCAATGTTTTCATGTCTTGACCTATATTTTTATATTTGTTGAACCTCGTAGGCTTTGGTTGAAGTATCGGAAGCAAGACAAAGATCAGAAGCTGGCGATGAAATTCAATGTCTAGATAATTTTTTCGACGGTGGGTTTGTAGTTTGGCCCATTTATCGTTAGTGTTTTGTGTAATGGTTGTATGTTAAATTGTGATATTTCGATTTTATTTGATATTTGTTATGGGTGATGAATGATTATTTGTTAGATTGTGATAGTTTGATGTTTGTTGAAATGAAATTTGCTTTTGGATACAAATTGTGATATGTTGTATTTGTTTTGGAATATTGTTATAGTATATGTTGTATATTCTTATTGTTATTTGCTTTATGAAATTAGGAGTATATCATAATTGTGGTACATTACTCCAAATTTGTAACAATTATAACTGTTATTATATTTATTATATGAAATAGTCAGTTTTACGTACTAACAGTAATAACTGTTACATATTTAAGATTTGTCACAGTAATTAGTGTTATAAAAAAATATTATAACGGATATAAGTGTTATAAATTTTTCAGTACTAACGGTTATTAGTGTGATAAAATAGAAATTTTGTAACAGTTATAACTGTTGCAATATACACCTTTTATAACGGTTATAACCGTTACAAAATTCGTGACAACTGTTTGTCACATATGTCGTAGTAACAGATATAACTGTTACAAAATATGATGGTAACGGTAATAACTGTTACAAAATCCCTTTTCTGGTGTTGTGGTCTACGGCTAGTTTTTGAGCTTGTACTCTCCCCCGAAGATGTCCAAGCAAAAGTAGGAGGAGCTGGATGTTTGCCAGGGTCTTGAGCTTGCATAAAAGATGATGCACCACACGACATTGCTTCCCATAGAGTTTCGAAGAAAGACTTAATTTTGTTAAAGTATTTTTCATTCTTTGTATCCATTCGTTTAAGTCTTGCTTCGAGTAGGAATTGATTGCGAGCAATGGTGGTAAGCGAGTCCTTTGTAGAAGAAGACAATTGTAGAAGTTTAACTTCTTCAGGTTTTGGGCGGGATGATCATGATGAAGTTCCTTGATGTCCTTGTTCCTTTCATTGTTCAAAAGGCATAATATTGAAGTATGGATCGGGAAGCTTCATCTGTTTAATCGATGCTTTGTTTATGCACTTGGGCCTTGAAACAAACAACTCAGGAGGTGTAATGCCACAATCAAGCAATAGGCGCATGATATATTCGTTATAGAACAAATGTGGCTTAGTACAATCGTTCACTTGCAAAATCTCATCAAAGATCATATCAATCCAATTGATACAAATACCCCTATAGATTGCATATAATGCTTTGAAATTTTCTTTATAGACGGCATCAAAATTTCCTATTCTTAGTAATAGAGAGTGCGTAAGGGTAACTCTTGCAGTATCGTAAACCAATGGTGCTATTCTTGTCATCTTCAATGAATTGATGGCTAATTTGATCACGGACATGGATATTGCAAAAATTACTTGAGAATTTTTGACCTAAAAAGGAAGAACCAAGAACAATCGCCATTCTTTCACAAGAGATAAACACTTGTTTGCCACATACAACTGACCAAAGGCATTGTGTGGAATTTTCGGGCTTGTATTTCTCTAAATTCAGGTTAGCATAGAATAAATTGATCATAAAATGGTTAATTTATACATTATTTTGATCAAAATCAATAAGGGTTTCAATATCAGAGCTCTTTACTAAGCTAAGAACACGATAACTAGAGAAATCGGAGAATTTAACAAACGAACCAGGATAAATTGTGAAATCTTTCATCTCATTCCACCTTTTGATAGCAACTGGATCAACTAGCCACTTCTTTACTGAAATATCAATAGGTTGTAGTTCAGAAGTTGAGGCTTTCTTCGTTTTCTTCTGAGGAGGAGCCATTTGAATGATATTGATGGATTTAAAAGAAGAAAATTGAATTTTAGGGTTTTTGGAAAGTTTGAAGGAAGGAACAGTTTGAAAAAAAGTGAAGAGGTAGAGTAGAGAAATGACCGTATATGGACGTTCAAAAACATAAATACGATATCGGTCGACCGTTTTTAAACAGAAGCTAAAACGGTCGACTGGTGAAATTTGGTCGGTCGATCGGTGTACCTATATCCTATAGTCTGTTTTTCCTGTTTCTTGCTCTTATTTCTGAGTTTTAAGGTCCATATAATATTGAATTTATTTAAATATGACATATATATTAGTACAAGATAAAAAAACAAGAGAATATAACCACAACATAAATTTTAATGAGAAGATGATGAATTGTGATCGGTAGAAACTTCTCTGATATCGTTTATACGTAGTGTCCAAGGTGACCAATTTTCTCTTGCTCCTTCGTTCCTATTATAGTTTCTTTCCCAAGAATTCGGGCCTCTAGAGGGTGAAGGCATGGTTGGCATAGGCTCGTGTACATTTTGTTTATTAGAGCCGCAAAAGAACATTGCCATTTTCTCTAAAAGAGATAGTCGATCCGAGGTCAGTCTTTGCTCGTAATGTAACTGTCTATGAAGATCAATTTGATGTTTTTGGTAATGATGAATCTTGTCGATCTTCTCTCTGGTGTGGGATGAACAAAACAACGCTTTCTTTGCCCGTTTCGAAGTTGGCGTATTGCCAGGAGTACGATTGAATTGGTGATGCTTTGATTTGTGTTTTGGAGTTTCGGGAGAGTAATACTCTTCTGGCTCAGAACTTGTGAAAGAAATATGGGATTTTTGAGCACACTCATCACATATATGTGCCATGATCAGTTTCAGAGATTAAGATGGAGAGAATAGCAAGTTTATATAGTTTTTTTTTCTATATATAAACTTAAGGCTAGGAATTGCCAGGAATACTTGGCCGTAAAAGATTTTAAAGCTCATATTCAATTTTCCCAATATAACAATAGCCAAAAATAGCTAATGTTTTGAAAATATAAACCGAAAGTAAAAAAAGGAACTTAAAAATATAACATCAGTGATAACATTACTTATCGAGTTCTATTCTGGAGATAAGACCAAGCTCTCTACGTAACTTAATGAAACTAGACTCAAGTAGAGGCTTAGTAAAAACGTCCACTAGTTGACTATCAGTTTGGACATATTCGAGACATATATTTCCCTTTTCGATATTGTCTCTTAGAAAATGATGACGGATATCAATGTGTTTAGTTCGAGAGTGATTCACAGGATTTTTTGATAAGTTTATAGCACTGGTGTTATCACAGTATATAATAGAATTTGATAAATGAATATCAAAATCTTGAAGTGTTTGTTGCATGTATATTACTTGAGTACAAGCAAAAGCCGCTGATATATATTCAGCTTCACAGGTTGATAGTGAAACGCAATTTTGTTTCTTACTGAACCAAGAGACAAGTGATTTTCTAATAAAATGGCATGTACCACTTGTACTCTTTCTATCCATTCGAGAGCCTCCGAAATCAGCATCACTATATGATACTAATTCGAATGGACATTCTTTTGGGTAGAAAAGACCGAAATCTTTGGTATTATTAAGGTAACGAATTATACGTTTTACTGCTCGTAGATGTGATTCCTTTGGATCTGCTTGAAAATGTGCACATAGACAAACACTCATCATTATATCTGTACGACTGACTATAAGATAAAGAAGAGAACCAATCATGCTTCGATATAATTTCTGGTCAACATTTTTATTATTTTCATCCTTTTCAAGATGTATAGTTGTACTCATGGAGTAGGTTTACCGGATGTGTTTTCTAATCTGAAGCGTTTGATAAGATTTCCACAGTATTTTTCTTGATTAATAAAAATACCGTTCGGAAGTTGTTTGATTTGAAGTCCAAGAAAATATGATAGTTCTCCCATATGAGACATTTCAAACTCTTTGGTAATAATATTTGCAAACTCTTTGTAGAGTTTATCATTTGTTGAATCAAAGATAATGTCGTCTACATATATCTAGATAACCAAAATATCTTTTCGAGAATGTTTGATAAACAAAGTTTGATCGACTTTGCCTATTTGAAACCCTGAGTTAATAAGATTGCTACGTAATCATTCATACCAAGCACGAGGTGCTTGTTTTAAATCATACAGAGCCTTCTTAAGTTTGTACGCATAGTCAGGATATTTTTCGTGTACGAACAAAGGAGGTTGTTCGACATATACATTCTCTTTAATAAATCCATTTAGAAAATCACTTTTGACATCCATCTGATAAAGTTTGAAATTGTGGTGACAAGCAAAAGATAATAATATTCAAATAGCTTATAGTCGAGCAACTAGTGCAAATGTTTCTTCATAATCAATACCTTCTTCCTAATTATACCCTTATGCTACTAATCTTGCTTTATTTCTGGTGATATTTCCTTGTTCATCAGCCTTATTTTTATAGACCCATTTAGTACCAATAATTGACTAATCAGTTGGTCTTGGAACAATTTCCCAGACATCATTGTGCTCGAACTGATTTAGTTCTTCCTGCATGGCAATGATCCAGTAGTCATCTGTAGCAGCCTCTTTTGGATTCTTAGGTTCAATATTTGAAAGAAACGCAACATGACCCATTTGATGGAGCTGACTCCTTGTTCTGATTTTTGATGTTACTTTCCCGATTATATTTTGAACTGGATGATCTCTTAATATTCTTGGAGGAGATCGTATTCTTAGTGGAGACTGTAACTCACATGTTTGAGGAATATCCTCAACAATTATTTCCGAGTCAGAATCAACATTTGTGATGATTGGATTATCAGTGACTATAGTTTCGTCATCGTCTGATATATTATGAGGGTGGTGATAGAATTCATCGAATGAGACATGAAGTGATTCTTCAATAGTTTTGGTTCATTTGCTAAATATACGATAGGCCTTGCTCCGTTCTGAATAACCAACAAATATTCCTTCATCGGCCTTTGGATCGAATTTGTTGAGCTGGTCTTTAGTATTTAAAATAAAGCACTAAGAACCAAATACTTTGAAGTATGAGATATTAGGCTTTCTTTGATTAAATAATTCATAAGACGTATTCTTGGTGAAAGGTCGAATGGATACACGATTCAGAACATAATATGCAGTTGCAACAGCTTCTGCCCAGAAATGTTTTGGTAAAGTGGTTCCATTTAATAACGTTCTTGCACATTCTTGTAAGGTCCGGTTTTTCCGTTCTACAACTCGGTTTTGTTGTGAAGTTCTAGGAAACGAAAAATTATGATATATACCTTTCTTTGTACAAAAATGTTCAAATTCATTATTTTCGAACTCTTCGCCATGATCAGTTCTTATATTTTTAACTTTAAGCCCTTTCGATTTATGAATTCTCTTAACGAAAGATTTAAAATGTTCGAAAGTGTCACTTTTGTTTTTCAAGAAAATTGTCCAGGTGTAAAGAGAGTGATCACCAACAATTACAAACACATATCGACTGTGATTTATTGATTGAACCTTAGTTGGTCCAAATAAATCCATATGCGGTAACTCAAGTGGTTGTAATGTTGATATGACTTTCTTGGATTTAAAAGATGATTTGGTCAATTTTCCTAATTGACATGCATCACACATGTTGTCAACCTTAAAGCTCATTTTGGGTAGTCCTCTAACTAGATTGTTTTTGGCTAGCTTGTCGATAGTTCTAAAGTTTATATGACAGAAGCGTTTGTGCCATAGCCATGGATCATTATCATTAGCCACAAGACACATATCTGAATTATGATTAATATTCATATTCAAAAAAAAATGTCTCTATAACCTTCGAAAACTAAATTATGGTCTTTATCTAAAATACTACACTTATTATCTGAAAAGGAAATTGTAAAACCCTTGTCGCATAACTGACTAATACAAAGTAAATTGTGTTTCAAATTTCTAACTAGCATGACGTTGGTAATAAGAGGTAAGTTAGATGTACTGCAATTGCTCACATCGCCTTTGCCGATGATATAGCCTTTTGAATTATCTCCAAAAGTGACGGAGCCACCATCTGAGTATGTAATATTTGTCAATAAGTTCTTGTCTCCAGTCATGTGCTTCGAGAAACCACTGTCCAATATCCACTTTCCTCTTTTCTTAAGTGGGACCTGCAAAAAATAAGATTAAGTCCATGGTACCCACCTTTTTATAGGGTCCTAAGAGTTAGGTCTTAGGAGTCCAAGCCCATACGGGTCCAGTATCCCCTTTATATACATAATTTGAATTAAGATGCACAGTATTCATGAAATGTTGAATATATTTGTTCCTAATCAAATTGTTATTTGTTTTAGGCACCGATATCTTGATAGTCACGACATTTTTCTTTTGACATTTCACAACTGGTTTTGACTTGGAATATAGTAAACTAGGATTTTTCTTAGCTTCATCTTTCATTTTCTTGAGATGTTTCTTGGTTTTCTGTTTCTTATATCCCAAACCTTGTTTGTTTGAAGCAGGTTGTGAACTTTCAATGATTTTTGTCAACTTTTCTCGACCTTTGTTGAAATTAGAAACATTTTGAGTAATATCATCTAACTTAATTTCTAAAATTGGCCTTTTCTAGGTCCAGAATTTTGACCTTTGTCTTAAGCTCATGATTTTCAGTAGTAAGAGCATCATTTTTCTCTTTTTGATTTTCAATATCTTGACTCAAAAGATATAATTGAGAATCAATATTAGATGATGATTCTTGAAAATTTTCAAGTTC
Source organism: Allium sativum (assembly GCA_030737875.1). NCBI lineage: Eukaryota > Viridiplantae > Streptophyta > Magnoliopsida > Asparagales > Amaryllidaceae > Allium > Allium sativum. The sequence continues at coordinate 393,562,942 of CM060922.1, forward strand.
TTCTTCTAATAATTTCTTCTCGTCTTTTAACATGTCTCGTTCAAACTCTGCTCTACTCAAATCTGCTTTAGCTTCTTTGAATTGTCATTTCATGTCTTTATATTTAACTATCAATTCGGCATTAATATCAAGTACTTCATCAAATGTAGGAATTTGTACCTCATCTTCTGCTGCCATGAAACAAATGTTTGCTTGTTCATTTTCTGTATCACTTTCACTTTCTGATGAAGACGAGCTCGTTTCTTTGATTTGTCCCTCTTGTTTTTGAATTTGTCATTTTCTGACTTCTTCTTTTGCTGCAGACAATCCTTGTGCATGTGCCCTTTTTGTGGAAGTTGAAACACTCTATAGCTGATGATGGTGATTTATTTGATCCAGTTTTCTTCTTGTTATATCGACTAGCTTTTTGGTGTTTCAGGAATTTTTTGAAGGGTGCGTTTTCTACAGGTCCCTATTAAGTTTCAAAATTAGGCTCACGTCCGGTCATAAACTTATTATAAATTTAGTCCCTGTTTTCATTTTTACGCGTTATTCATAATATTTGCATACATATATGCAAATATTATGAATGAATATTTGCATACATGTGTGCAAATATTTTGAATTTTTGCATACATGTATGCAAATATTCTGATGAATTTTTGCATACATGTATGCAAATATTCATCAGAATAGTTGCATACATGTATGCAAATATTCAAAATATTTGCATACATGTATCCAAATATTCTAAATTTTTGCATACATGTATGCAACTTTTCTGAATGAATATTTGCATATATGTATGCAAATATTCTGAATTGTTTCATACATGTATGCAAATAAAGTTGAACTAATGCTGATGAATTGTTGCAGAAATGTATGCAATTTTTCTTAATAGAAAAATAGGGACCTAATTTATAATAAGTTTAAGACCGGATGTGAGCCTAATTAAGTTTCAAAATAGGGACCTTAGCCTAATTTCCACTTTTTTGAAACCTTTTGCAATAAATGCTATATCTTCATCTTTTCCAACATGAAATACTACATTTTTCTTTTCTTCTTTATGTTCCTTTCTAGCCTGCAAATTAGCTTCATAGGACATTAGATTTCCTATCAATTCATCTGGCTTCATGACGGAAAGGTCATTAGCTTCTTCAATTGCTAATACTTTTCCTTCCCATTCACTAGTCAGAGAATGTAGGACTATCGAAACAACATCAAAATCAGAATATTTTTGTCCTAAACCAATAAGTGCAGTCTCATTCGGCTTCATTTTGAAATTTTGAAACCGACTTTTCAGCATGGCTATTTTGGCTTGTTTAACCTTGTTAGTACCTTCATGAGTAGTTTTCAACGTTTGCTAAATTTGATATGTAGTGGTGCAGATACTAACACGGTTATATTCATTTTGGTCTAATGCACAAAACAACATGTTTATTGCTTTTGCATTTACAGCTGCTGCCGTTTTCTCTGCCGGTGTCCATTCTGAATAATCAGTTCTTGGATTCACTATTTCTATTTGTGTAGCATTCCAGGCATCATGGCTATTTGACTGCATGAAGAACGACATACGTGTTGCCCAATAGCTATAGTTGAGACCATTGAAGAATGGAGGTCTTTATGTCGATTGAACTTCCGTGTAAGTGGTGTTTTGAGTGCTAGTACTTGCGTTATTTGCCATATTACAAGAATATATCAAATAACTGTGTTATGGTTATATTATGACCTCGCTCTGATACCAAATGAAGATGAATGCATGTGCTTAGTATAATACACACGGATTGTGTAATATGATGAACAATACTCAAGTATGAAATAAGAGCTAATCACAGAACTGTATAAAGCAGCAGAAGCAGTAAAATAGAAAAATCACACCAGGGATTTTTATACTGGTTCGGAGCACCGTCCTACGTCCAGTCCCAAACTTCTATCTGGATTTACACTAACAACCACCTCACTTCACCCGGAGGAACAGGTATACAACACCCGAGCAAACGAACCGGATTTCACGCCTCTAATAACACCGAGGACTTCAACACTTGCCTCTTACAACACCGAGGACTTCAACAAAGATGAATATATTTGTTGTTGACAATATGTGTTCTTGATAACACGAATTTGTCAGTTGTGGTACAACCTTCCTATAATCTTATCCTCAAATAGAATATTTGTGTATATGAAGATTTGGAAGTGGATATCGTATTGAATCAAAAGAATATTAAATAGATTCTATGATTCAAACGATATTATATTGAATATGAGCGATTGAGCACTTGAGAGTATAGAAATGAGATCAAGAATATAGATAGCAATAAGTCAAGTTAGTATGATAGAAATCGATGATAGAAATGTTGATCTCATGTTGTTTATATAAAGAATAAATAGTTGTAACCCTTTGTGAGAAGTTACAAACAATGGTCATGATTGTTGGTGAAGATAAAGAGAAGCAACCATTGAAGAAATGGAAGTATCTATACGAAAGGTTGCTTTCTAGAAGAAACCGGTCGACAGGTTAAAAAGGACCGGTAGACAGGAATTTGAATATATATATATACATTATATTTATGTGTACACGTTTATTATGCAAACTGGGCAGAAACGGTCGACTGGTGGAAATCCAGGCAGTCGACCGGTTTTACCCAGTGTGCACAATTAATGTGTACACATATATATATTTGTATATATATTGATAATCTTGAGGTATGTGATTATTTGAGGATATATTTTAACATGAGTAATACTACTAAAACACCAAATAATCAACCTCTAATGTAAAATAACATATGTAGCTCTTTGTGTCTCTTCAAACCAATGGATATCTTTTTTTTGTCGATCATGGCTTATCTCTTTGTTAGAAATCAAAACTCTATGAAATCCTTGACTCAACAGGAGAATGGGTCTGCGGAGATTTTAATATATTTTGATTTAACCATTTGTTTTATACGCTTAGAATTTTAAGGTAACGTGCTAAATAAAAATATATCATTTAGGGACTTCTATCGACAAAAATAAAAATACTACTGTGTCGAGCAATGCCCCACGATTCCAGAAATATAATAATATCGGTAAGTTAACTTGTATTATGAAACCCCAAAATGCTGATATAGGGTGCAAAATACTCCAAATAAAAAGTTGCATATTTTCCAAATTTAAAATTACAGTAAAATTCTTAAAATTAAATTATAACTACGCCTCAAAAATCTTGTCCAAATTCGAAACCGATATTTAATTATATTAAATTATCATTATGGTTTATAAACGATTCCATAGCGTTTTTCTAAAAATTTGAATTGGACATAACTCGCAATCCATACGAAGAAATCTCGATTTTTCTCTTACATTAGAAAATTATCATCAAATCGATTCAAGCGGTTCTTGTTTCACAGAAATCCGACTTATAATGGACTCTTTATGTTCAATTGAAGTTCAAATCGTAAATTATGAACTACCGCGCCATTTCGAGCTCGTTTTAATTAATTTCTAAAGATATAAATCCGAACTCCATTTTATGATAATAAATTCGATATATAATTTATTAATATCACCAAATCAATATTTAAATCAAATTTTAGTATTCGTAATTAATGTTCAAAAATCCTGGACGTTACAGACAGTGCGTGGAATTGTCACTTGTATATGGTGAAATAGAAAGGGGATGTAATAGAAATACAAGAGTGGTGCACACAGGTGACGTAATGCAATTCAGACCAACAAGCAGACCAGATCTCAAATGGGTCAAGCATGCAAATGTAGGAGATCACATGTGTTCAACAGCATATATATATTGACAAACATGGCAGCAACTAATGGCAATAAAATGGTGACTAGGCAAAATTAAAACTCGACAACAAATCTGTTTTGAAGGCCACAATTCGTTACCAGTAATCAAATTCAGAAACTCCAGAATTTCATTTATAAATTCATAAATGGACATAGAGAAATAAAGTGCAGAAAATTAGCAAGGAGAAAATTTGCTAATCGATCATTCTTTAACAAATTTAGACTTTCCAGTTTTTATTCAATTAAGGAGTCAAACAAAGCAAGAGGAATATGTTCGATTTATTCCAGGAAGTCATGGCATCATTTTTAAAACATTGAATGACTTACTCGAGACAAACATATTGAATTCATTCAAGGGATTTTTCGATTTATTCAAGGGACAGAATCATCCGAGAATATATAGCAACAAATTCACGCAAGGGACAAAATCATGTATAAATTCATTGAGCTAATTACGAACGCAAAAGAGGAAATTCACAATTTCAGATCGAATCATTTTTATGAAATCAGAGTTGTTTTAGGGTTTGTAATCCCTATATAAACAGCAATACATCATCGACAGAAATCATCGAAAGCCAACCCAACATTTCATAGTGAAAATCGAAGAAATCAATTCACAAATAATCTTACTTGTTTTCGATCGCTTGAGAGAGAGGCAAAATCAAATTGACAAGAACTAGTTGAATTCGATCACTAGTGAAGCTCAACTGAGATTACATCGTTTTAGCAATTCTAGAAGCCATTGAATCAATTTGGGGAAAATTTCTTGAACCCTAGAGTTGCCGCCATTTCTATTGGAGAATCAAAAGAGACCGAGACAAATGAGATACGGGTGCAGCCCTTTGAACTATGGCCGGCCAAGTTGAAGTGTATAAAGGGAGATTTATTTTTCCATTTTAATTCAAGGGTTTTATTTTCATTTTGTTGTATTTTAAATTTCTTTTGTAGATCGTCCGAACCAGGTCTAGAGTTTCTAAAATCTAGGAGGAACCAGTTAGGGTGTTAACTGGCAGTTTAATAGAGTCTGTAAAAACTAGGGTTACTGGTTACAGGGTCGTAATCAGGGGAAATCTGATCAAGGGGATTAGATCAGTCAAGAGTTGAGCGTAGGGTTAGTACAGGAGCAGAGAGTGCGAGTTTACAGTGTCTGTAAGCGGGATCTGTTATTAACTCCTAGTAGAAACCTTAGGAATGCAGCAGTAGGCAGGATTTTGCCGAAGCTGGGTATATCTTGTGCCATTTACTTTCTGCTATGATCTGTTACTTTTTTAATAACTCTCTAAAATTCAATAAACCCTATTCACCCCCCCCCACCCTAGGGTTAATCTAGATCCAACAAGAATGACTGTTATTTAAAACATTGTGCACTGTACATCCCAAAATCCAATTTGGTATTAAATATAAGGGTCCGAATAGAAATAATATCGGCTTATATTCAACATCAAATTCTGAAGCCAACAGGTATCGTATTGGGAATAACGATATATATCTTCCAAATTCCTCAACAACATCCATATAATCACGGAATCCAATATCGAAATATTCCAAAGATTATTTCCATTCAAATCCTTTCCAATTCATAAGTTGGAAATTTTGGTTATTTTAAAACCATTTGCAAGTCCAATTTATCTTTCCCTATCATTTCTTATGATTTTACACATTTTTTTCATTTTTTTATTAATTTTATTAAGGCCTTTACAATCGGTTTCCAATAACGGCCACTGAACTACATCCATAGTGACCTTTTCTGAAATTGATTTGGACATAATTTAAAATCAAACCGCTCAAATTTAAACCTCTTATATTTATTGGAAAGATCTTTTCGATAAGATCCCAACGGTTTCGGTTTTAGGAGAATCCGACGGTCGGATCTCCCGTTACATCAATTCGAAGTTAATAGTTGAAATTCGCGAACGGTCGCTGCACGGCACATTCTATTCAAACCATTAATATATATATAATATATTTCGTTGATTTCTATTTAAAACGTATTTTATAAATTGTTTTTAAATTTATTTAAAAAAAGATTCCAACTTCCATTTCAAATTTAAATCAAAATTGAATATTCCATTATATGACAATTTTATACAGTGCATATATATTTTAAAAATTATATTTTTAACCATCCAATAATTATTTCATTACATTCCAATTTTATTCATTCCATATATACATTAAAAATTATATTTTTAACGATCCAATAATTATTTCATTACATGCCAATTTTATTCATTCCATATATACGTTAAAAATTATATTTTTAACGAACAAATATTCTGTCCATAGCATGACCATTTTATATATCTTATATATAAGCTAAAAATAATATTTTTAGCGAATAAATATTTATTTCAACACATGACTATTTTATTTGCTTCATATACATGACAATTTTTGTGATGGCCCGCCCCGCACTAGCCGACATTTCCCCATGAAAGTGCGATGTGCCAATGTCCAACTAGCACGGGACGGTCGCCAAAGAAAGAAAAGGGAGTTTGAACAAACAAGGAACCTGTAGAATATCTCGCAGCGCATGGAATAAAATATAATAATAACATAGTTTGACATAAAATAGGTGAGACAGTGCATAAGCTGAAAATTAAACATCATAGCAGCGGAAAATCCAATTACAGCTTATGTTCCACATCATCATTATTACAACTTTAAAACTGTCTCTAAAGCAAAAGAAAGGAAAGGTACACTACTAATGCCCAAAATAGTGACCAGCAGCGACACAGGGAGAATATCTATATACACATCATACGTGGGAGCCTCCTACTCGTCTCCGGTACAGCTACCCGTGCATACCACCTAACCTGTCTCTAGTCTGCCCGTTTAAGAGCACCCAGAGTAATAAGAAGAGACATAAAAATCCGGGTCAGAAAAAAGTCTGGTATGAGCGATAAGCATCAAAACAGAACAATAACAGGTATACTAAACCATACCTGAACCTTGACCTGCAATCAAAGAGTTAGCACAACATACCGCTCAATACTCTAAGGTGTCGCTAACATGTGGTGTAGAGAATACGGGGGTGAGGGTGTGCATGTCATAGTGAAAGCAAACAATCAAACATAGCAACCATCCTCACATCTCTCACTCAGTGCATAAAGCATACAACATCCACAACTTTGATCACCCTATTCCTTGCTATGATCACTCTGCCCCATTGAGTCATGATGACACCATTGCACTGATCCATAGCCACTAGTCTTTGCTATGTCCACTCTGCCCCATGAAGTCATAACAACTCCACTGCACTGGATCATAGCCATGCTACGATCACTCTGCCCCATGGGGTAATAACTACCCCACTGCATTGATACGTAGCCTAACATCCGTCTTGGTGGTGAATCAAAGCTATGGACGTCGATAACCACTTAGCACACATCCCGCGGCAAAGCCCACTCATGAAGATAACTCGTTGGTTCCGAACTGGACCCTGAGTTCTACTTCCTATTTGGACTTCCTTTGCATCTCGGGTTTTGGTCAAATTGGAGTTGGTCTTCAGAAGAGTCATCGCGTAATCGCAGCCCCAATCCGGTTCGGTTCGGCTTGCTCCAGTCAGTTCAATTAAAATACATCGCTTCTAGGTTTCCCGTTCGGTTTGGTTGTATAGTGTTCCAGTTCCTCCATTTGGTTCGGTTCGGCATGCTCCAGCCTCTGGTTCGGTTCGACTGTTTTTCATTCCTAGACGTCGGTTCGGTTCGGGTCCCCTACGTTCACATCGGTTAGGTACTCCTGCCTTCGTGGCACTCAGGTTCGGTTCTCTACCCCTCTCGCTTCGGTTCGGTCCACGTAGATCCGATCCCACGCCCTCTTGCCGTTCCGATCCGACCCCAACTCCACTCAGTTTTAACGGTCTTCCTTTTTGCCCTTGCATCCTCTTGTACCAGGTCCCGGTCCGGTTCGTGCCCTCTTGCCCAGTCCACCGATCCGATCCGAGCCCCATATCCGATCCGACCCGAAACCCTGCACAACTTTTTGCAACTTTTTTCCAGCGACTGTTTTTACGCCTTTCAACGGCGTTTTCGGGTAATCTATCTTCTCTAAACAATCACAAATCATTCCAAAAAGTCATAGCAACATATAGGATTGACCACAAACACCAAAACAACAACTTGATAGGTTAAAACGGATCAAACATAGCCAAAATCCCATATTTTCCCTTAAGCATGTTTAAGCAAAACTAATGATATGATTAGTAAAACTTAACCAAACTTACCAAATTTTCTAACAGAGGCCTAAATGAATATTTCGAAATTTATAAATATTTTTCCAGATTTTTAACATGTATAATTTCACTAATTATCACTAATTACCCTTAATTAACCATAATTAATGAGGAACTACGCAAATCACTCACCTTAGCCACAAATAAAATAACAAATCTAAAATTATCTCTATTTGGGCGCGAATACCAAGGCAATACAGCAGTTCTAATACTGATTTGGTGAAGATCTTCCTTGATTTGATGTAGATTTCGCTTAATTAGCGATTAAAAGGTGATTTGGGGTATTTTAGCAAGTGGAGGCCATTGCTAGGTTGAGAGGAATGTCTTAGGAGGCTGGAAAATGAAGTAAAATTCGTTTTCTAAACCCTAGCAGCCCTCTTATACTCTTAATCCCGAAATTCCCCAGTGGGCCTAGCTGTTAACCACCCGGTTAAGCCCAATTAAGCTGTTTTTCACCATCTGAAACTTGTTTCAGCCATATCTCCCAAACGGCGAGTCCGTTTGGCTAATGTGACCACTCTATGGAAAGGTAAACCATCATCTGGATTTAATGGAAGTGGTTTCAGGTCAAAACTCCTTTCCAATCAATAGCTATGGCCGAAACAAGATTAGTTAGGGGCAATACGGTCGTTTAAAAAATCGGCAAAAATCATGAACATGGGAAATGACCCCAATAGTCGTCTCCCAAAGTTACATGACCATACGACTTCGCATGTAAAAGAAATAAATATTCGACGATCCTTCGATGCGTTGAATGGGGGTTGTTACATTCTCACCCCCCCCCCCCTTAGGAAATTTCGTCCCCGAAATTCCTTATCCCAAAGCATACAAAGGATCCCGCATGCCTACCAATCACTTACAACAATCAAACATGCAGAACAGACAAAACAAGCCTATCCTAGCATGCAGAAAGACTAAATCGAAACTGAAATCATACCAGGCGAAGAGTTCTGGATACGTTTTCCTAATGCTCTCCTCTGTCTCCCAAGCACAGTCATTCTCATTCTCGCCCCACTGAACCTTGACTAGATTCACCGCTTTCCTTCGAAGTTGCTTCGTATCGTTTCCAACAATACGCATAGGTCTGCGGTTCCCAACCGCCTCGGGTTCAACCTCGATATCATACAACTGATCAGGTGAAACAGTCACATTGGGGTCGTGTACGAACTTCCTTAACTGGGAATCTTGAAATACGTTGTGAACTCCTGCCATCTTGTCTGGTAATTCAACTTTATATGCCAAATTCCCGATTTGCTCAAGAACTGGGAATGGACCAACGAATCTTGGTGCTAACTTGCCTCTCCTGCCAAATCGTATCACGCTCTTCAACGGAGAAATCTTGATAAACACCAAGTCGCCAATGGAAAACTTTAATTCTCTTCTCCTCTTATCAGCATAACTCTTCTGCCTATCTTGGGCAGCCTTCATTCGCTGTTGGATAACCTTAATCTTAGTTGAAGTTTCTCTTATCACATCCGGTCCAAGCTCAAACTTCTCACCAGTTTCTAACCAACATGACGGTGAGTTGCACGGTCTTCCGTACAAAGTTTCAAATGGAGCCATACCAATACTGGATTGATAACTATTATTATACTCAAACTCTACTAGATGCAAATGGTCATCCCATGATCCACCAAAATCCAATGTGCAAGCTCTCAAGAGATCTTCTAATACTCGATTCACCCTCTCTGTCTGTCCGTCGGTTTGAGGATGATACGCGGTACTGAGATGTAATTCTGATCCTAACGCCTCATGTAAGCTTTTCCAAAATCCACTAGTAAACAACGGATCTCGGTCGCTCACAATGCATTTGGGTATTCCATGAAATCTCACTACCCACTTTACATATAGTTCCGCTAACTTAGCTGTCGTTCTATTCGACTTGACGGGTATAAATCTTGCACTCTTGGTCAATCGGTCCACAATCACCCAAAGGTTATCATGGCCTGATCTAGTCCTTGGTAACCCATCAACGAAATCCATTGAGACTTGTTCCAATTTCCATTATGGAATCTCTAATGGTTGCAACAAACCACTAGGCTTCTTTTGCTCAGCTTTAACTAGCTGGCAATTCATGCATTTGGATATAAACTTCCCAACGTCCCTTTTCATCCCTTCCCAGTAGTTGGTCTGCTTCATGTCTCGATATATCTTGTTACCACCGGGATGTATAGTCAGTTTTGAGTGATGACATTCTCTAAGCACTTCATCCCTCAATCCATTGACATTGGGCACAACAAGTCTTCCATTCTTTCTAAGCCATCCATCTCGATCAAGCCCATATTTGTTCATCTCCTCATCACTACCCATCTCTAAATTGGAGATGATTTTCAATAGGTTAGGATCGTCCCTCTGACTGGAACTAATCCGCTCAATCAAAATAGGTCTGATCGTCAAACTTGCTAACATTTCTGGATCCAATTCTCACTTTGGTCTAAAATCATACCCAGCGATGTACTCCAGTTGCTTCCATTCTAGAAACATAGCCCCTAAATTGGCATGTTTTCTACTCAATGCATCAGCCACCGCATTGCCCTTTCCTGGTGTATATGCGATGTCGAAATCATAGGAAGCCAAGAATTCTAACCATCTTTGCTGTTGGAGATTTAGATCCTTCTGAGAGAAGAGATACTTTAACGATTTATGATCGGTAAACAACTCGAATCTTTCTCCCAAGAGATAATGTCTCCACATCTCCAATGCGAACACGATCGCTGCTAATTCCAAATCATGGATAAGGCATCTTCTCTCGTGCGGTTTCAATTGCCGACTTGCATAAGCTACAACTGTACCTCCCTGCATCAATACAGCACCTAGTCCGGTACCACATGCATCCGTATATACCGTCATCTCTTCATTCCCCTTAGGAATGACTAACACTGGTGCACATGTCAATTTTTCCTTTAGGCTCTTGAATGCATTCTCGCACTTTTCGTCCCAGACAAAAGCTTGATTCTTCTTGGTCAATTGAGTCAACGGTGTTGCTATCTTGGAGAAGTCTTGGATAAACTTACGATAATATCCAGCTAATCCCAAGAAACTTCTTATGTCCGTTGCATTCTTGGGCGTAGACCAATCTTATACCGTAGCCACCTTCGCAGGGTCCACGACGATACCATTCTCTGAAACAACATGGCCCAAGAATCTCACCTCCCTCCTCCAGAAGTGGCACTTAGAAAACTTTTCTTTCAATTGGTGTTTTCTCAACACCTCCATCACTATCCTCAAGTGTTCCTTGTGTTCTTCCTCTGTCCTCGAATAAACAAGTATATCATCCACGAACACAAGAACAAATTTATTCAACTGATCTATGAATACCTTATTCTTAAGATCCATAAAATATGCTGGTGCATTGGTCAACCCGAATGGCATGACCAACCACTCATAAAATCCAGATGGCGTCTGAAAGGTCGTTTTAGCTATACTCTCAGCTTCCACTCTAAACTGATGAAAACTTGTCGCGAGATCCAACTGGGAGAATATTCTCGTGCCACCCAACTGATCAAACAAATCATCTATCCGCAGTAGAGGATACTTATTCTTCCTCGTCACCTTATTCAATTCGCGGTAGTCCACACACAATCGAAGGGAACCATCTGCCTTTGTAGCAAACACAACTGGTGCTCCCCACTCAGAAACTCTTCTTCTGATAAACCCCTTCTTCAAAATATCGCTCACTTGCACCCCGAGCTCTCGCTGCTCCCTTGGTGCCATACGACGAAGTGGCATCACTATAGGTCTGGCATCTTTCACTAAATCAATACAAAACTCAATCTCTCGATGTGGTGGAAGTCCGGTCACTTCCTCGAAGACGTCCAGATACTGGCCAGCCACGGGCACATCTGACAACTCATCATGTGGGATGTCGAGGGAATTTAGAAAACTAGCCATTACCCCATCATTAGGTAGACCACCAAACACTGCCCTCCGCCCATCATCAACTCTAACTGTCACCAAAAATTCCTCAAAGTCTACCACCACCCCGTATCTTTGGAGCCAATCGACTGCCAAAATAATGCCAAACCCAGTAAAGCCCAAAACAAAGCAATCACAAACAAACATGCATCCATGACTCGATAAGACCACATTACGACAAATCATGCTAAGGCTAGTTGAACCACTAATCGGGTTCGTCACTACTAAAGGTCTATCGACAATCTCGGGCTCCAATCCCAACCTATCTACTAGGTCACTAGATATGAAGGAACTGGAAGCTCCGGTATCAAACAATATGTAACGACCCGTATTTCTACAGTATAATAATTAATTTATTTAATTATTTAAAATATGAATTAGAATGTTAAATGGTTGTGAATTAAATAATATTGAATATTTAATTAAATTAAATAATAGAATAATATATTTGATTTCTGAAATAGTTAGAAATAGTGAATTGACAATATAATGTGAACTGGGCAAATTCAAAATATTTAGTTCAGCTTAGAATTTGAATTAGAATGACGAATATATTTAAATAACGACAGTTTGAACGTATAATTATATTATAATTATAATCGAGCTCGAAATGGCGCTGCAGTTCGTAATTTGGCGATTTAAATTTCAACTGAATATACAGGGTTCGTTTTAAATTGGATTTCTGTGAAACAAGAAACGTTAGGAGCTGGTGAAGTATATTTTTCTAGTGGAAGAGAAAAATCGGGATTTCATTGTGTAGATTTTGATATATGTCCAAATCAAATTTTCGGAAAGTCGCTATGGAATTTCCTTTATAATTTATAACGATATATAAAAGGAATTTCAATATAAATTTGAATATCGATTTAACCGGGATTTGAATATCGAGTTGTAAAATCCCAGTAAAGCTGTATGATATTCTGTTGTGAATATATACAATAATATTTATTTTTAAATATTTAATTTAATTGTTTTTAAATATATTTATATATTTAAATAGGTCTATTTAGAGCTTTAAAAATAGCCAGTTTTGCAAACAACCTCAGAATTCGACGAAACTAATTTTGTTGGATCTGCAATATTAAATTATTGTTAGATTTCGATTTCCGTGATTTTTGGGGTCAGTGTGTGGCCGTACGGTTTTTTAATGTGAAAAACAGTCAATTTTTTGACTTTAAAATACGCTGTGTGAGCAAACGGAGTCGGAATTCGACGAAACCAGTTTCGTTGGGTCCGTAATGTAAAACTGTAGCTACATGTCCTTTTTCGTGATTTTTGGGTATTGTGTGTGATCACAGGGATTTTTAAACAGCGTATACAAGGAGCGATACGATAATAATAAATATAATAATCGAATAAAAAAATATTATACCTACTCTATAAATACCCTAGGATATTTTCTAACCCTAACTAATGTTCCTCACAGTCAAAACACCACGCCGCCATCTTCTTTTCTCAGAAAAATGAAAACGCAAGTTGTAAATTCAATAACAAATTGGATTTGATCCTATAAATCATGGGATATATATATTCGTGATCATCATGATAGGCTCTTCGATCTGGTATAGTTTTTAGTGAGTGCGACGATGATTCCTGGAGCTCCACTTTGAGCCAGCATCGCTAGGTTTAAAGATCTAGGAGGATCGGTGAAGGATTGGATGAAACGAAGGTTGTTTTCGAGCTTATAGCTTCATTTGGCAACTGATCGCAATTTTTAGGTGAATAAGAAGAGATTTTTGGTCGATCCTTTATTGGTCACGAACAGGAAAATGCAGGTGACGGAAATTTCAGGACTTGTGCGAGCGGTGTAGTGGTGGTATGGGGAGGAAGAGGACGAGATGAGGAGAGTGGTGGTTGTTTTTGTTTTCGATTTCGTGTAGCAGAGAGGAAGATTCAAGGAGCCAAAGTTTGGAGAAATTCGGCCATTCTAGAGAAAGAACGAGCAGGATTCCAACGAGGAAGAAGCTCCAGCGGGCTTAGTTTGTTTGAATTGGGCCGTGGTATATAAAATAGGGTGAGGCCCTGGACCTTAATATATATGTTTAAATTAAAAACAAAAATAGTATGTTAACTTTAAAATCCCATATTTCATTCATACATTATCAGAATTGCGCAAACTTGGATCCGTTGGGATCGTATGGTCGGTGGCTACACCATGGAACCGACCGGGAGTGAATTGGGGCTCGTTTGGATTTATGGTGAAATTAAATGCCTGAATCAAATCAATGACCAATTATCGTTATTAAACAATAACCGTCCAATGTGAGTAATCTCACTAACTCTGCTCAGTTTATATTTTTATAAAATATTTTTAGAATTTATAAATAATGGTTGTTTGCTTTGTGTTGGCTGTTTGGTTGAACTACTAGTCAGTTGATTGAAAATATAGAAAACGATATAGATATAAATCGTTAATCAAATATTGATTCTGTTTAGCAGATTATTTCATAGTAAAATGAAATTAATGTAAATTTTATTGTTTAACATCTGTGGATGCAGGGAAACAGGTCGGAGGGACCCAATTGGGTTCCTCAACATTTATTTTACTCCTATTCATATATTGTGTTATATGATGTGATATGAACTCTGTTGTTGATTTTATATGGTTGAATGATACCGATCATTGTTATATGGTACGTTAAATACCATAAGGAGTACTGGAATGTTAAAAAGAAAATTTTCAATGTTATATTGAAAAAGAAACATTTATAAAATTAAAAGATTTTATAAAAAGAAAACAATTTTTTTTTAGAAAATAAATAGATTAAAAAAGAATATTTATTTGTAAAACATTTACAGATAGAATTGAAAAAGAAATATTTGTAAACTATTTACAAATAGAATTGAAAAAAAGATATTTATTTGAAAACAAATAGAATAGAAAGGGGAAATATGTGTAAAACAAATAGAAAGGGAATAGTTAGATTATCAAAGGAATTACTTATAAAATCAATAGATTTTATAAATTGAAATATTTTATAGAATAAATAGAATTATTAAAAAGGAATTTATTTTGTAAATAAATAGATTATAAAAGGAAATACTTGAAAAGTGAATAGAATAGTATAAAGGAAAATTTTATATTTGAAAGGTTTAGACCCGTTCTTCGCACAAGGGTATAACATGATATGGATTTAAAGCAAAGATTTTGAATAGAATCTATTTTGATTGATAGATTGAGAAGATAAATTTATAAATAATATTTTATAAATTAAATAAAATATTTATCATTGGAAAAATAGAATATATAAGTCAGGACTTATACAGAGAAGTAAGAATCGATTTCAACATCGATATTTGGAACTGAATATGGACGTAGAGTTAAATCAAAGGAGTTAATCGAATTAGAATTTATTGAAATTTAATTATTCAATTAGAGTTGATCGAATATAGTTATTTGAGATAGAGTTAGTCAAACATAGTTATTTAGGATGTGTTGCCATTTCGTACGACTGCTAGCGTAAGGGCTGCAGATAGCCTATGGCGGTCGGATGTTTCCTGAGGGAATCAGGCGTAACCATTGTGATCACTGCGATCTAGAGTCAGGCAAATGGAGTTAAATCGAATATTAGCCATTCGAAATAAAGTTAAAAACTGACATAGTTATTCGAATATAAGTTAATCGAATATAAGTTATTCGATGAGAGTAAAATAAGTTGAGTTAATCAAGTAAGTTAAATAAGTTGAGTTAATCAAGTAAGTTAAATAAGTTGAGTTAATCAAGTAAGTTAATCGAGTTGAGTTAATCGAGTTAAGTTAGTCAAGATGAGTTAATCAAACCGAGTTAATCCAAATGAGTTAATCCAAAGGAGCTATTCGAAATAGTTTATTCGAATAGAATTAAAGGAGTTATTCGAAATAGTTTATTCGAATAGAATTAAGGGAGTTAATCGAATATAGTTTATTCGAAAAGAGATTAATCAAATGTAAATCATTCGTAGAGAATTAATTGAATGTAAATCATTCGAAGAGAATTAATCGAATGTAAATCATTCGAAGGGAGATTATCGAATATAGTTATTCGAAGAAAGAGTTATCAAATATAGTTTATTCGAAAGAGAGTTATCGAATAGTGATTATTCGAGAGTAAATTATACATTAGAATTCGATTATATCGAATTAAGGAAAGTGAAATTTACTTTCCGTTTCAAATCAAGTTTTTACTTATTTGTTAATAAATTAGTTGTTTGTTTAATTATCCAAATTAATAAAGAAAAGTTATATTTAAGTTAATATATATTCGAAAGCATGAATTTATAACACTAGCATTATAATCAAATGATTTTTGAAGTGGATTCGTAAATATAATCCGAGAGTTTGCGTAAGGAAGTTTGTTGAAGGGTTATAAGATGAACTTTGTCTATTTTGAGGTTAGAAATGTTGTTCAGTTAAGGTCTGAGAGGTAATAATACCCCAACTTGATTGACTTTGTTTTTAACTAAGGAGTAGTTAAGGTTCGATAGTGAAGATTGGTTAAATGAATTTAGTTAGTAAGTAAAATGGCTTGAATGGGCCAAGCGATGTTTTATTTAAACATCAGTTTAAATCCGATAAAGAAGTTTGGGAATGTTTTCCCAATAAGAACCAGAAACGTTTTCTAAATTTAGAAAATAAGAATTTACAAATATGTAGAAATGGGGAAATGGATAAATTAAAGATAATTTAATTTAAAGAGACAAATGTTGATTGATGATTGATCGATAGAATTTCCATCTGGAAATAAGATCGTTGGTTGTACACCTATTTTTCTTTGATAGTTAAATCACCGACTATCGAAGTTTTTGACCATTTTTCCGTCGTCAATACAGAGAGACTGGGATCAGATTTTTATCTGAAAACCCCTCTCTATGGACGTTAGCGTTGCGATCAAATATGATGAAGATAATTGAAGACAAAGTTATGCAAGGGCTATCCTGTTTACAGAATAGTGCCTTCGGTTTGTCCAGTCCTAGGGCAACGTAAATGGACGAATGTCTGACAGAGTATATCTAACAGATCGCGTAAGTTGATCTCTTCAAACGTACTTACATTTGGTGGCGGAGGAATTCATTTCTCTTAGCTTTATACCCGGGGTATTTTTGAGGAAATCAATTTGTGTTTTGGTGGGTATGACAATGTGGCATTCAAAGTAAATGAATGTATGATCGGTCAAAAGATACGTTATGACCTCAAGCCTCATCAACCGGGAAATGACAGAAATCGGGCAAGCAGCATGGCTAAGTGGGTCGCTCCCATTAGGGTGTATATCACCTATCTAGAGAAAATCCATTTCATTCTTTTATCTATTATCGATGCTGTCCCTTTTTGTGAAACGGTGGGTAGCTCCTAACCATTGGTGGTATACATTCGATACACTCAAGCGAAATGAGTGGTCCGTCATGTGTGGGCCGGGTTGCAAGACGTTCTTGTTGAACCCAGTGTATTCGCCTCTAGAGATACATTATCGGCAGGTGGTCCCATACCTTGTCATAGTCGGAATTCAATCTCCAATAAGCGCCCGCGGTTTTGTCTGTATACTATATATGTGGAACGTGAGATGCAAGCATTCTGCTAGATTGTTAATTACTTGTGATTAGACATTATTATAATATCAGAGAAGTATTGATTTCCAAACCGTTTTGGGTTATCGTAAGGTAAAAACCATCTGTGTTTATGTGTGGATCGGTCTTACGATTACCTTTTCTTTTGGAAAAGATTTTGAAAGGTTAAACCAAATGATTTGAGTTTACTCACACCAGTCCCATGACTGACCCAGAGTTTATTTTGTTTTGTTTTCCCTAAACTCTTGGGTGCCCAAATTTGTATGGGCAGTCAAGTAGTTCAGGTCTTTACAGATATACTTGGAGGAGCTTGAAGCAGGAGGCTTTAGGATTATATAGCTATTGTTATTTCCGCTGTGTGTAAGTGTCGTACTCTGATAATGTTATTGTATATATATACTGTTTTATTTCAAAGTTATGTTATAATATATTTTATTCATTCCGCTATGAGATTCGTATTACTCTGATTCTGTTATGTGGTGATCTTCTTCTTCTTCTACTCTAATTTTCTATCTTATCTATTCTCACCCTCTAACTTCTTTCTATTAATGATCAGGAATTTCCGATGTCTGAATAGTCAACATGGTAGTTTTGTGTTGATTTTCGGAGTCGAAAATCCCAGGGTCGTTACACAATACTCGAACAGGAACATCATAAACAGAAAGCATACCTTGAATAACAACATTCTTTCCCTACTCCGCCGCAGTTGGGGCATTCGACGAAGAGGGAACAACATTAAGAGCATATGCTTTCACAATCTGCTTTTCCTTAGGGGGTTGCGGATACTTGTCCTTGTGATGTCCCACTTGGCCACAGTTGAAGCACTTCCTATCCGCTGGTTTGGCCTGACATTCTTTGGCATAGTGGCCCTTCTTACCACAGCTGAAGCACTTAACATCTTTCTTATACCTTTTCTTCTGGCCATCCTTGGTCTGATTCTGCTTTCTCTTATTCTGAGAACCATTCTTGCCTCCACCGCTTACTTGCGGCTTTGGCTCTTCTGCAGATGCAACCTCAGTCTTTGACTTGGGGTATAGACTCTCCGATCTTAATGATTTCCCCATAATCAATTCAAACTTCTCATCGATGTGGTTGATAAGCCTTTCCCCTAAGTACTGATCCAACCTGTTATGAACTTCTCATTCTTCTTCTCGGGAGTGTCAATGAGGGATAATCCATACTTCGATAAAGTATCGAACTCAGAAATGTACTCCGAGACTGCCCTACCATTCTGCTTAAGCTCCAGAAATTTTCTAAACAACTCGGACTTCTGAGCAACTGGGATAAATTTTTCATCGAATCGGGCCTTAAACTGATCCCACGTAACTTGGTCCTCTGGAGTAGCTGCCTTAATAGCGTTCCACCAATTCATTGCCTGTCCTTGCAGCTGACGGGACGCTAGATTTTTCTTCATCGCATCCTCGATACCTAAGTCTTCGAAAATATGCTCACAGCTATCCAACCAATCCTGAACATCCATGGCCGATTCTGTTCGGTGGAACGGCTTTCCACCAAGACTAGTTTAATCCTTGCATAGCTTGGCGAAATCGGCCCTAGGCACCTGCACCACCACCATTTACAGCATTGGGAACTGCTCCTTGCACATTTCTAAGCATCTCTCTCATGAAGTCAGTAAACATAGCCCTTATGTCAGGAGCATTCCCATTGTTGGCTCCTCTACCAGCATCCCTCGTATATCGGCTCATCATTCAATCTGTAAAGAGAAACGATTAACCATCCTCTTTGTGGTGTCAGTGCAGTGCGACTTCATCCTTAGCTATACTAATAGTATATATATAGCTTTTGAAAACCAAAATAATCACAAATATGCGCTCCCATATACGTATTATCTCTCCCTGGTGTCTTTCCCTAGGTTAACTACGCAACCTAGAGCTCTGATACCAAGTGTGACGGCCCGCCCCGCACTAACCGACATTTCCCCATGAAAGTGCGATTTGCCAATGTCCAACTGGCATGGGACGGTCACCAAAGAAAGAAAAGGGAGTTTGAACTAACAAGGAACCTATAGAATATCTCGCAGCGCATGGAATAAAATATAATAACAACATACTTTGACATAAAACAGATGAGACAATGCATAAGCTGAAAATTAAACATCATAGCAGCGGAAAATCCAATTACATATTATGTTCCACATCATCATTATTACAACTTTAAAACTGTCTCTAAAGCAAAAGAAAGGAAAGGAAAGGTACACTACTAATGCCCAAAGTAGTGACCAGCAGCAACACAGGGAGAATATCTATATACATATCGTACGTGGGAGCCTCCTGCTCGTCTCTGGTACAGCTACCCGTGCATACCACCTAACCTGTCTCTAGTCTGCCCGGTTAAGAGCACCCAGAGTAATAAGAAGAGACATAAAACTCTGGGTCAGACAAAAGTTTGGTATGAGCGATAAGCATCAAAACAGAACAATAACAGGTATACTAAACCATACCTGAACCTTGACCTGCAATCAAAGAGTTAGCACAACATACCGCTCAATACTCTAAGGTGCCGCTAACATGCGGTGTAGAGAATACGGGGGTGGGGGTGTGCATGTTATAGTGAAAGCAAACAATCAAACATAGCAACCATCCTCACATCTCTCACTCAGTGCGTAAAGCATACAACATCCACAACTTTGATCACCCTATTCCTTGCTATGATCACTCTGCCCCATGGAGTCATGATGACACCATTGCACTGATCCATAGCCACTAGTCTTTGCTATGTCCACTCTGCCCCATGAAGTCATAACAACTCCACTGCACTGGCTCATAGCCATGCTACGATCACTCTTCCCCATGGGGTAATAACTACCCCACTGCATTGATACGTAGCCTAACATCCGTCTTGGTGGTGAATCAAAGCTATGGACGTCGATAACCACTTAGCACACATCCCGCAGCAAAGCCCACTCATGAAGATAACTCGTTGGTTCCCAACTGGACCCTAAGTTCTACTTCCTATTTGGACTTCCTTTGCATCTCGGGTTTTGGTCAAATTGGAGTTGGTCTTCAGAAGAGTCATCGCGTAATCGCAGCCCCAATCCGGTTCGGTTCGGCTTGCTCCAGTCGGTTCGATTAAAATACATCGCTTCTAGGTTTCCCGTTCGGTTTGGTTGTATAGTGTTCCAGTTCCTCCATTTGGTTCGGTTCGGCATGCTCCAGCCTCTGGTTCGGTTCGGCTGTTTTTCATTCCCAGACGTCGGTTCGGTTAGGGTCCCCTACGTTCGCATCGGTTCGGTACTCCTGCCTTTGTGGCACTCCGGTTTGGTTCTCTACCCCTCTCGCTTCGGTTTAGTCCACGTAGATCCGATCCTACACCCTCCTGCCGTTCTGATCCGACCCCAACTCCACTCAGTTTTAACGGCCTTCCTTTTTGCCCTTGCATCCTCTTGTACTAGGTCCCGGTCCGGTTCGTACCCTCTTGCCCAGTCCACCGATCCGATCCGAGCCCCATATCCGATCCGACCCGAAACCCTGCACAACTTTCTACAACTTTTTTCCAACGACTATTTTTATGCCTTTCAACGGCATTTTCGGCTAATCTATCTTCTCTAAACAATAACAAATCATTCCAAACAGTCATAGCAACATATAGAATTGATCACAAACACCAAAACAACAACTTGACAGGTTAAAACGGATCAAACATAGCCAAAATCCCATATTTTCCCTTAAGCATGTTTAAGCAAAACTAACGATAGGATTAGTAAAACTTAACCAAATTAACCAAATTTTCTAACAGAGGCCTAAAACAATATTTCGAAATTTATAAATATTTTTCCAGATTTTTAACATGTATAATTTCACTAATTATCACTAATTACCTTAATTAACCATAATTAGTGAGGAACTATGCAAATCACTCACCTTAGCCACAAATAAAATATCAAATCCGAAATTATCTCTGTTTGGGCGCGAATACCAAGGCAATACAACAGTTCTAATACTGATTTGGTGAAGATCTTCCTTGATTTGATGTAGATTGTGCTTAATTAGTGATTAGAAGGTGATTTGGGGTATTTTAGCAAGTGGAGGTCATTGCTAGGTTGAGAGGAAAATCTTAGGTTGCTGGAAAATGAAGTAAAATTCGATTTCTAAACCCTAGCAGCCCTCTTATACTCTTAATCCCGAAATTCCCCAGTGGGCCTAGCTGTTAACCACCCAGTTAAGCTCAATTAAGCTGTTTTCCACCATCTGAAACTTGTTTCAGCCATATCTCTCAAACGGTGAGTCTGTTTGGCTATTGTGACCACTCTACGGAAAGGTAAACCATCATCCGGTTCTAAAGGAAGTGGTTTTAGGTCAAAACTCCTTTCCAATCAGAAGTTATGGCCGAAACAAGATCAACTAGGGGCACAATGTTCATTAAAAAAAATCGGCAAAAATCATGAACATGGGAAATGACCCCAATAGTCGTCTCCCAAAGTTACATGACCATACGACTTCGCATGTGAAAGAAAAAAACATTCTACGATTCTTCGATGCGTATAATGCGGGTCGTTACAATTTTATCGCATTTCATTTTTATACAATGCATATTTTTTATTTCACATCGCATATATATTTTTCACATCGCATATATATTCCATATCGCATATATGTATATTTTTATTTCCATTTCACATCACAATCACAACACAATATAGTCAATTTAATCATTCATGGTTTAACAAAAAAGTAGTGACAGCAGCTACGAAGTCCCATTTAAAAGCTATTATATAATAACAGAATGAAAATAATTTGAGTGAGGGAGTTCTCACTTCGACCGATTTTGGAATTGTTATAAAACAATTGTTTCACTGAATTATTCTGGACGTGTAATTCAACCAAAAATTCTAATGGCTTCTGTTTTTGTTCCAGTCAGTTTCATGTTGTAGTGTTCGACTTCACGATCGCATTGCAACTTGTTTCGTTGCATTCTGAGCTCGTATGAAAGAGTTACACAAGTTTATACATTAAATTACATTAATAGATAATTAATTAATAATTACAAATTAATTACATTGTTAATTTCTCCTTCTTTATCGCTCAAGGACCAAACGCGTAACCCACTCCATCGATTTCTCTCTCCACCGCTACACCTCACCACAAGCCACCGTACCCTGATCAACACCCATCACCTCGTGCGCCATCGCCCGAGCCTTCTCCACCAGGAGCCGCCGACCATTCAAAGGCCCCACCTCACCACGATTTCCGTTCAAATATCGCAACTTTCAGCAAAAAATTCACTCACGATACTTTACCAAAACCGATCATCTCGGTGTAGAATTAAAGAGCACAATGAGTGCTATGATTTTTGTTTTACAAACTTCGAATTATATTGCGTAGATTTTGAGAAATTTGAGGATAAAAAAGCGACGATTTTGGCCCTTGATTTCGGATCTATGGCGGTAGTCTGGTAGAATGAAAATAGGGTTTGAGAAATTTACTTTTATACCCCCCATTTATTTTATTTATTTTAATTCTATTTTTCTCTTTATTGAAGTTTACACGTTCCAACTCCAATTAAAACCCAACGACTATCTTCTCTAGCTAAATACCCCCATTCCGAACACAATGGGATATGTTTCGTAAGCCAATTCAACTGTTTCAATCAGAGTTTCTTTAAATTAAAATATAAATCAATATATTGAATTTTTAACATACATTTTAATTTACCGAGGTCACATACTGACTCCAAAAATTACTGAAAAATAAATCTAGCTATGTTTTGACAATACGGTCCTAACAAAACTAATTTTATCGAATTTGGAGATCGTTTGAAAAATGGTCATTTTCCAGTCGATTAAATTCAAGGGTCTGTTTGTCATAGGTCTCTATTAAGTTTCAAAATAAGGCTCACATCCGGTCAAAAAATTATTGTAAAGGTCCCTGTTTTTTGAAAATTCATTAAAAAAATTAAAAAATATATAAAAAAATCACAAAAATTCGTTAAAAAGTATAACACGTTCACGCCAAAAAATTCAGGTGGAAAAACAATCAACAACCGCATCAAAACCCAAAATAACATAAAAACAGCCAAACAACAGGTTTTTGCATCAAAAGATGCACTTATTCTTAAATAGTTGCATACATTCATGCTTATATTTCAGTGCTGCGCCAAACTGCAGTATAGATGCATACATGTAGCAGCTAAACAGCAATATATGCATCTTTTTATGCATATATTCAAATTTGGCCTGTTTTTTCAAGCATTCGCCGTTTTCAGATATTGTTGCACACATTTATGTTCTTGTACAGAATAAATGCATGCATTCATGCGCATATTCACAAGCCATCGTCCCTTTTAAATTTGTTGCACACATGCATGCATAAATACAGAATAGTTGCATTCATGTATGCAACTTTTCGTAACACGTGAATCTCAGTTCAACTTTGTATGCATACATGTATGCAGTTATTTTGTAATAATTGCATACATATATGCATATATTGGTCCAGATTTTCAATAGAAATACACTATATGAATATATACATGTATGTATGCTACTTTTCTGACATTGTTGCACAGAAATATGCAACTTTTTTTTTGGGCGAATGCTTCTGGGAATATTTCCTATTTTTTGAATTTTTTTTATATCAAAGCGCATTTTTTTGTTCAAAAGGGGAAAAGGCGAAGTGGGCAGGACGAGAAGGCGAAAGTGCCAAAAAAATTGGGCGGCAACTCATTTTTAGGGACCGGAAACGTATGAAAAGTTTGGGTGGATGTGGCATGAATTATGTTTCGTTTTAGCGATGTGTGCCTAATTTTCACTAAATTCAAACTGAAATTACCAAACACATTTAAATTCACCACACTCACATATTAATTCCAAAAATTATGAAATTTGAAACCTAACAACAATTTGACATTCCAGATCCAACATAAGTAGTTTCATCAAAAACGGAGGTCGTTTGCAAAATGGCTATTTTTAAGGGCTATGTATATATATTAAAATTTAAATACATTCCATGGCGACTATTTTAAATTTTAAACTAGCAATAACTTTCAATTTATATTATGAAATCTTAATTTTTCACATCCGTTAGAAAGATATAATTAAACAGATTCAAATGTTTCTAGTTTTACTGAATTCCGATTTATATTGAATCTTATACATTCAATTGAAATTTAAAATCGAATTTTCAAACTACCGTGCCATTTCAGGCTCGTTTTATAATTAAAATAAATTTATATCTTCTAACTTCGATTTAAATAAATTTTAAATCGTTATTGTTTAAAATAAACCATTTTAAATATTTAAAATACATTAAAATAGCTAAAATAAAAAATTTAAATTGGTTCAGAAATTCCGGGTTGTTACATGTAACAACCTAAATTTTAATAAAGCAATATAGATAAAAGGTAAATGAAATAAATATTAGTCAAAAATATATTATGTACAACGGGGATTGCGTCATTGAGTTCGTTACGAAATTCTGGCTAAAATAGACATTTGGTTTGCTAAAATCGGACTTAAGATGAAAAAGATAATAAAGAAAGAAGTTTGAAATTCGATTTGGAATCAACAATAAACATTGAATTAAACAGAATTAAATTTCAACGTTAATCATGATAAGATGAGCGATCCAGACCCCAAGTGGGTCGACCCAGGCTATTGGATGAGTCGACCCACCTGGGTGACGTGCGCAACCTGGTGTGCATGTCTTCAATCGATTTAGCTGAGCTTTTGAGTGCGTTCTTATGGAGAATTCTTAAATCTGATGGACCTGATTCTTAACCTAAAAGCCAATGATCTAAAACACCCTAGCTCTTATTATAAATATGCTCTAAATCTAACCTAATTCTCACTACTCCATTCTCTGCCTCCATCTCAAATAACCTCTTCTTAAATATTTCTAATGGAGTACCAGGCTTGAGTTTCCATATACTTTGGAGAATATTCATAGACAAAGATTTTCCTATCGATGCTAAATTGGATTGCTTTAATTTTTTTTTTTGAGTAATTTCGGTAATTGCAAGATTCAATATGAATTGAGGTTTTCCTTGATAGTGTGATAAGTTGTGGATTCCTTCTTATTTTTATTTTCCTTTCTGTCAATAATCTATGTAATCTGACTTTTGTTCTATCCTTTCTTCTTTTTGATTCAGTAATCTATTCAATTCATATAGTATTATTCAGTTCATCTATACCCATTTTTCTTCGTATGAAATTTCTTTACAGTTTAGTTTTAGCCCTATTTTTTTCAGATTTGTTCTTATTTATCTGAGCCTAGGCCATACGAGAGCTTAGGCCATTATTCTTTTAATTTTGACGTTGAGCTTAGATCTTCAAGAGCCTAAACCATTTATTTCTTCTTGTTTATGCGCTGTTTGGGTTAAGATATGAAATTGACAATAAAGACGCAATTGGGGAAAATAAGAAATATGTATAAAAATGATAAATTGTGTAACACTCGACACTTTTCCGATCTAGAATTTCGATAAAAAATCAAAAGTCAAACTCATCCAAGCACATAGAGTATTAATCTAGTACCTGCAATTAATGATTATGAGCATAATCAGAGCAAAATAAATATAACTCGCAACTGGAACGAAATAAGATAATAATACCGACTAAGGCGACTACCTTAAGACACATCACCACATCGATATCGAGCATGAGAGAACGAGAACCAAAAACCAAACTTGAACACTTGCTATGACCTGTCTTCAATGAGATAAACCTGAGAGTTGTTATGAGGAGGGGTCAGAACAACAAGTCCTGGTGAGTGGAAAAATGTATAACCCTTTCTACAATATACAAATGTATTCCGTTTGGTCAAAACCAAAGCCTATGTTTAAAAGGGATAGTAATTAAAACCTAACCCATTTAGAATTTACGCAAGATGACTAACCACTAAACACAAGGTATTATTCCGCATCTAGCGGTAACTTAATACTGAGATAGAACATTTACAGATAAGTATAAAGCCTTATAACCACCATTAACTTAATCAAGAGGCAGACACTGACTTCTAACTATCACATAAGGAGGGTACTTATTTATATATAGCCACTTAAGACCTCACTACCTATGTAAGGGAAAAGTGGATATTTACAATCATTTAATACCTAAGGCAGACCTTATTGCCCACTTAATACCTTATATGGTGGTTAATTATATCATAACATAAATTAGCGAACACAAGCTACTAAGTCCAATTAATCCAAGACTTTCATCATTCACGCATATAACTATGCCCCGCATAAGATGAAAGATAGTAAGCAGTCACCTACTACCTACAAGATAGGTAGGCAACGTTTCTCCATTTAAGACCTTCCCCGGCGGACCCCTATGTTACTATCTAGCTAGCCTTATTGGATGATTCTCTTGATCACTTAATACTTCCCGCATGATAGGCGGACCTTTGTACATCGGGAGCAGTCATTTAATACCTATTTCCAAGGCGACCCTAACCCAATCACTTACTACCTAGAGGAAGCGGACTAGCGTGGGAATTACCAAGTTCGTACCCAACAGCTGTTAAATAGGGCGGTGAGCTACGTGACCACTTAATACCCTTTAAAGGGTGGATCTAATTACCTAATACCTTTACCCCGAAACAGGCTACGCTATGAACTGTTTCTTTTCCAAGTTTTCCCCATTTGGGACGAGAGGAGGGAACCTCACTCTTGAGAAGAATATATGTGTGTGCTGCATGATAATCTCCATCATCCAGTCATGCTTCCACACATTTACCAGAAGGCCGACCATGTTTTTTATAAAGAGATAAAGTCGCTTGACAATCGTCTTGATCAATTCCTTCGTCATTACGTGTAGTACATTCAAATAATATGTTTACGTGGTTACTAAAATAATGAAAGGAAAAAAAACGAAGCTTCTTCTTCGATGTATGATTTGCAAATTGAACCTTTAACTCGAGCTTTCTATCTCACTTTTTTCTTTACATGATTTAAATACCTATTTAGAATTATTCTAAGTTAATATTATATACATTTAATTAACTAAATATTAATATACCTTTCAAATAGATACATCCATCCATATTGCACAGGCCCTCGAAGATGTGCTTCTAATGGAATATGAACAGGTAAATGCTCAATAACATTGAAAAAACCCAAAGCAAATATTTTTTCCAATTTGCAGAGCAATATAGAGATTTCTTCCTCTAGTTTACATAGACGATCGATTTTTAATGTAGTAAAACGAAGCTCCTTGTAAAACAGACTAAGTTCCATTACAACAGTCCAAACTTTTATGGGCAACAATTCTTTGAAAGCGACGGACAACAAATTTTCCATCATAACATGACAGTCATGGCTTTTCATACCCTAAGTTTATTGTTCTTATAGTCGATATACCTATGAAGATTAGAAATAATACCATCCGGGAATCTTAATACATCCACCCATTTTAAAAGTATTTTAACTTGATTATTGTCTAGTTCATAACACATTTTTGTTTTTTGTGTCATTTGACTTTATTTGAAGCTCGGAACGATTACATATTACTTCGATATCACATCTTGATTTTAAATCATCTTTCGTCTTCCTTTTGACATTCCAAACTGTATTAAACACATTGTCAAACACGTTTTATTCATTACGCACTACGTTAATATTATGACGAATCATAAGATTTTTCCAATAATACAACTGCCAAAATATGTTTTGTTTGCACCAATTATGAATCGATGATTTACCTTGAATTTCAGCCTATTCTCTGGTTTTATGTACCTTTGGATAATTCTTTACAAGTTCTTAAATATCTTCACTCGAACAAACTGTAGGCGGTCTTAAAGTTTCATGCCTATTAGCTGTAAAAAAAAAAATCTTATCTCTTCTTAAAGGGTGATTAATATGAAGAAAACATCGACGACAATAAAATCATGAAATTTTCTTTCCATGAAGTAATGAAAATGCTCTTATTTCTTCCATGCAGTAAGGACAAGCTTGACGACCTGCCGTACTCCAACATGAAAGCATTGCATACGTAGGAAAATCACTGATTGTTCACACTAAAGAAGCTTACATACAAAAAAAAAAATCGCAAAATATCATATATTTCTACTCGTTTGTACCACAAATTTTTTAATTCTTCAAGCAAAGGTTGTAAATAAACATCGATTCCTTGTGTCGGGTCATCAGGACCAGGAACGACAACTATGAGAAACATATAAGGAGTTTTCATACATATCCACGAAAGTGAATTAAAAGGTGTGACAATTATAGGTCAGGACGAATAGTTAGTGCCAAACTGAGAAAACGGTGAAAATCCATCCCTACATAAACCAAGTCTATTACGACTCTTGGATGCAAAATCAAGGACTTCTGGTCAAAAGCCGATGTCATTTATTTTACTACATAATGATTTCGCACATTAACTTATTAGGAGACATATGTCGCTTCGCAGCTTGTACAACAACTGTAAATTCAGCTTTTGTGAGGTTGTATTTAGATTTCAGCGCAATATATTCAGCAGTTACTGATAATTGGGTTCCGCTTTTACAGCCGTCCCAAAGGGGTCTCTTCGCAACATCTGATAAATCATATATTTTTTGGCTTTAATATTTGGTTCTTCTTTAGCATTACAATCGTCATCAGTAAATTGTGGAACAGAGAACATTGAACGTGCATCATCTTCGACCATATGTTCTGCGAAATTCATCGTAGCAATTTCATTATTCACTACCTTCTCAACCTGTACAGAAGTAGTGCTAACTGTTCTCCATGACGATCCCAAATCAAATAGTTTGGCACAAAGCCTTACTGACGCAAATGAACTCTAGCCATTTGCGGTATCAAATGCTTTAATAATTTACATCTACTACAAGTACAATGGATTTCATGGTTGTTTCCAACTTAAAGCGAAATTAACAAACACGCCAACATCGTTAATAAATTGTTCATTTATTGTGCCTTCAGCTTCTCCTCGTTTGTATATCCAGTTTCGATCAGTAAAATAATTTTTCTTTTTTCATAAGTGGATAATTAAAAAGTATGATAAAATTTGCATTAACATTTTACTAAAACAATTTTACTACTAAATGTTATGTTAATTGATCATTTACACTTTACTGATTAGTCATCCTACCTTCCATCACAAATACAATAACGTAATTAAATCGCGTAATCTTTTCAGTTTAAACGATTCAATAAAATTTCGGCAACACTTCGCTTTAGTTTCTTGAACAGTACACAATTGCGTGTACACATGGAATATAAAGGAAGCGTTTCCAAAATTTTGAGAACCATTTAAAATGAAATGCTTTATGAGATTTAGTTCGTTATTGTGTTCGTAACTTATCCAATACAAGGACAAATCCAACAAATATTGTATATGATGAATATAAATGTCCGTTCTGTTAACAAAACGAACATCCACATAACGATCATATACAATCATTACAAGAAAAACCACATATAGCGATGGTAGAATCCGCTTCTAATCCATCCCCATATTGGCCTTAGCGACAGATTTCCTGTATAACATGATGTTCGGTAAAAACCATGACGGTAATTATGTCAAATTTTAACAACGGAATATAGCATGAGTTTTTCGACAATTTTCAGTTATTTTACTATTTATTTAATAAAAATATAATTTTATTTGATAATTAAATTTTAATTTATTTACTGATTATTTACCGACGGATAATTATTTATAATAAATTATCATTTATAAAATGTGTTGGTAAACCTTTACTAATTGCCAAAGGATTAGCGACGAAAATTAAATTGAAGTAAACTTAATCGCACTTTTTTGTTGGTAATCCGCCGCTATTTCCCTTCTGATATGCCTATATATACATATGTGTGTGTATGCATATATATATATATATATATATATATATATATATATATATATATATACATACACACACACAACAAACATCATTCAACTGTGAACACTGAAATAAATAACATACTAAAAAAACAAAGATAAATTAGCCAACAATATTAATTTGGAACTAAAAAGAACACATATAATCACATACAAAAAAACCACAACATTCGTAATCCTTCATCAATTCATACACCAAGCTGAATTATGAACAACATGACCATTCAGTTGGTGCTAACATTATCCCAAATACAAACACATGTCATCCATAACCATAATAAAACCACATAACGTCATATTTACACCAAAATAACATACCCAACCAGTTTAGGAAGATGACAACAACGAAGTCGCAAGCAAACGCAAAACCGAAGGCGAACACGGAACTCTTATTGACTATATGCACAAACTACTCTTTTCCATCTTCTTTTTCAACGTAAAAACGGTTTAAATGAAATTGATCTACAAAAGAGTAACTAAATATAGAGAAGAACATACATTAAGCAAAGTTTTTAAACATTATGTGGTTAAGAAACATGCACTGGTATATATTAAGTTTGTATATTATAATTCTGTAATGCTATTTCATATTACAAAAAGAGAGCAGGACATGTGATTCAAGAAATATAAATGCATATTTTGATAATATATGAAAGCGTGGAAATAGTAAACAAAGTGTGACAAGTTGCAAACTTCTCTTTGTTTTCATTAAGTAGAAATTCCCAGTCAACACAACATGTTTCACATACCCATATGGACTTTGTTTCAAACTCAGTAGATTACCCACAGAGTCAACAAGAGTGCAAGCATATAGAACACTTTTGCTTATAATCACACACCAAAAACTACGCTACAGACACACAACTGATAAATAGTTTCAAGATTTAAATAACCATAATTTCTAAAATAAACTTCTAAAATAAACTTTAGGAAAAACGTGGAACCATGCATCCCAGTAATAGACATGTTCTCTACAAAACCAACACCATTAATAATTATATTCTTTTTCCATTATCCAGAAGTTATAATGGCCGGCAAATATAATTTCTTTTTAAATATATGATTTTATTGCTAAAGCATTTTTACCATTACTTGACTCCATTCATAAACGATTGTTTCTACATTTTTTGTGTGTGTGTGTACGCGATTTTTGAGGCTGTCTTTGCTGATATTTCCAGAAGCTGAAGTCTAATTATATCATTTGTTAACATGGCAGTAACCAAAAATGATCTTTTATATATCAGCGACATAGAAACAAAATTAATATTAAATACGAAGACATTGACATATGATTCCATATCCTGATATCAGTATGATACAATATGGATCAAGTATAATACAAGAATCTTAATATGGCTTGCACAACCTAACTTACAACTGCAGATATGACGCCAAAAGAAACACAAACTTGACTTTTCATATATTTAATAAAAATACATGTCATGTGGAAATTAAAATGGAACGAATACGATATCATACAACTAGTGTCAATAGAACTATTGATCTTGTATGTAAAAACCAAACTTTATCAACCACCTACAGCGCTCGTCATGACACTACCTTTTCATTTGATATATAAAAAGATAACATTTTATGCATGCAATATGGGATTATTGGGTGATTATATTTTATGCACTTGCTTTATAAGAGTGAAGCAAGAGAGCGCAAGCGCCAACAGCTTCTGCCACCGTTAACAATATCAATTGTTGCATGATTTTCTGTCAAACCTATCCCTTAAGCAGCTAGAATTTGCAAACAAAATAAGAGCATCAATCCAATCATGGCAGAGAAAATGATAGAAGCTAGGACACTACATGAGTGTAATAAGTGGATTCAGAAATAGTAGTGTGATCGTTATAGCAGCTTCCATAATTACATCTGACATTAGTGTTTTGTATTCAGCTTCGACTATTACCAGCAATCAATAACTGCTCCATTCGGCAAAATACTACGAGCCACATAGATTAATTTAAACCTTTAACACAAGATCACTAAAGTACAACAACCCAAATATTGCTAATAACCAGAATAACCTCACCTCCGTGCTAATCAACCACATTAGAAAAGCAACAACACCAAGTCATCACACCCAAAAATAAACAACGACCAACAAACTAGCAATAGCTGTAAACTCAACCAATAAGCACAAGCTAAAATCAACCCAAAAACATATCATACAGAGCACAGTCAACTGACAAGCGCGTCATGAGCAACGACGCCAGTCTGATGATAGTGGACAACCAAAAGAGTTGCCAAGATGAAGTACGACAACTACTAGCTCGCCACAAGCAACAAAGGTAATCAGCAGAGAAAGCAGCCTTAAGAAGAAACCCGAGCACTAATAAGATAGTCAAAGGGGAATGAAGCTGGTGAAGTCGCAAATGAGTAAAGCGGGGGCGTAAGAAATTAGGGCTGTTCGTTTGACATAACACAACGGGTAAGTAACCTTACACTACAACAAAAACACCATATTACTACTTTAATTTTACAACTGTTAGAAAAACACAGTTGTATTTTTTTTTTTTTATAACTGTCAATTACCTAAAGTTGTAATAAACATATTTTTAACAACTTTTCATTTTGTTAGTTGTAATAGATGCCTATTACAAACTTCATGTTTATAATATCTATTTTTAATAACTACTTATATTAATATTTAATAATAATTAATAATTAATAATTAATTTAGGAATTAATAATATTTATTAATTATTATTAAATAATTAATAGTTAATAAGTAGTAATTAATTTTTAATAGTCAATGTTAACTGCTTAGTATTAATATTTAGTAACATATACATCATAAGCTTTTAACAATTATTACTCGATTATAACTAAGTAGAAAAAAGTTAAATAATAACTATTATTAATATGAAATAATCCTAATTAATAATTAACAACTAATTAATAACTAATTAGTAGCTAATAATTAATAATCAATAATAAGTCTAGATTTAAGCGTTTATTGGTTGTTTAGTGTAATAAATTATCTTTTAGTTATTAGATAACCAATTTAAAAGAAAAAAAAAGGATGTATCCTTCTAGTTACACTGGAATTTTCGTTTCCCCCAGCACACGCCCGCTTTAAATATGCTGGGAAAAATTTCATTTTCCTCCGCAAGCAGGCGCGCTTTTAACTGAGCAATCCACCGTTTATACTTTTCACCGTCCCTTCTTTTTATTCACGCAGCAAAATATATTTTCCCCAATTCGTAATGGCCACCGAATCAGATTCTTCTCCAAACATCCCATTCAAACGCAATTCATCATACACGAGCAATCCCCCGTGACTTTAAAAAAAACTAATTTAAAAAAAGGAAATCGTGGCAGAAGACGACGCGCACTAGAAGAAGAAAAAGGAAGAGAAGACGGCTAGAAGAAAAAAGACGAAGAAGAAGAATAGAACATTGGAATCATCTCTCCATTTACCGCAAGCAAGTTTATCTGCCGCGTTGTCAACGAAGACCGCCGATTGACGATTCACGGATTCAATTACGTATGCTTTGATTATTATTTTTTATCTATTATCCCTTCTCTGCTAACTATGTTAAAACTAGATTGTGAATTGATTTTCCTTATTTTCCTTTTTTACTTGATGAATTTTTTCCTGCTTTCGTTATGCCTGAAACTAGTTGAAGCTTCCCTCTCAATCCAGTTCGCCCCTTTTCTCGGTACTGCCTTTAAGCTTCTACCTCCTTTGACCATATCTATTTTAATGATCTATGCCCTTTTTCCTTGTGCAGTGACCATTTTCCACGAAATCATCTAGACCAACTGAAAGCTCAACCACCCTCGTACGTGATTGATTTTCAACAAATGAGGTTCAGGTTTGATTATGGTGTTAGGTTCTAGGCATTATCTGTGTTTGTTGTGATTGACAAGCGGTGTAGTTTGCGTTTTATACTTTCGGTTTTAGGAGCGTCGTTTCTTTCGGTGGTGCTATCTTTTGCCTGGGTTGAGTTGTTCTTCGAGCTGGTTGGGTTATAATTCTTCTTTGTTCTTAACTGTTTCTCTCAACATAATTGTGAATCTCTGCCCTATCTTTGTTGAGTTGTTTGGTTGAGAACCCTTCTTGCCCCTAGTTTCCCTCATGTCACACGATTACGCTACTTTCACTATTCGGTTCAATTGTGCTATTCATGTTTTGCTTTGAAGCATGTTATATCTGTGATAGACTTGCTTATCTAGGATGTTGTTTGGTAGGATTGGATTCATGTTCAACTCTTGTTGATTATTGTCTCTCTATGGAGCTTTTCATCATGGATCTCACTTGTCATGTTCTTTGGTTCGTTAGTTTATTTACAAAGAAAGTATGATTATGTCATAGTTGGACGTTCTGCTCTTGAGATGTTGTTTGCTGCACCCTGTATTTTCAATTTTTTGAACCTCTTGGACGCGCCTTTGTTGTTAAATGTCTGCTGTGAAGTGACTTGTATGTGAAGTGCCTATGGCACTCCCGCTTACCTTGCCTGTCTTGAAGGTGTACCTCTGCTACATATGTGTATGCTTTTCTAGCTTAGGTAGCATATGGTTGTCTACTGTACCTTTACAACTTGTAATTCTTGTATTGTCCTTAGTTGGTTTTGGGCTTTACATTATGTAATTTATGCTTTTGCAATAGGAATTGTCTCCCTGTGTGGAGAATGAAATGTAATAGTAGTATAATCGCTATGATTAGCTCCCCTACTGTAATTTAGGCTAATAGCAGTGGTACTTCCACTTAAACAAAATGTCTGTATTTGCATTTTTAATAACTTCTGTACAAGTCAATTGCATATGTCATTTTTATAGTCACTTTGTTTCTTTGTTTCAATTGTGCAAAAGGAAGATTGATATAGTTGCATATTGATTTCAAGACAACTTTTTCTGCACACAGATATATATAGGTTTCTGGAAAATTTACATATAATGGGTATGCAGTGGATGAATTTGTACCTCAAAAACAGCAGCATATGTTAGTCAACAGCTTCTATTGTCTTGTTTCAACTGCATGCCTAACCGACCCTATTTATGGGTACTAATGCTACTGTGAACATGAAATAAGTGAAATTTTGCAATCACAGAGCATTGGCATTGTCATTTTTCTTACTAATTATTCTAACTTTAAATACAGTATACATTATACCTTCACAATCGACTCTAGATCGATTGCCACAACTAAACTTTGTTTATCAGAAATACATTCAACTTAGTAAGCACATGTATGTAGACTTACAAACTTACCATCATGTATGCAGTTTTGAAGTTGTCATTCATTTTGCTGGCCTTAAAGTCGTAGGAGAAAGCGTGCAAAAAACCCTGCTTTATTACGACGACAATCTCATCGGAACCATTGTATTGCTGGAAGTAATGGCTTCTCATGGATGCAAAAAGGTACTTTGTTTTCGTTTCCCCATAAACTGTTATATCAAATTAAACTAGATATCATCATAGTGTAATAACGAAAGACCTGGATCAGACCATCTTTAACCAAGAAGACATCGGTTGTTTGAGACATACGTGCGTGACATATGTTCGTAGTAAGTTTGTAAGTTTTGTTATAATATTATATTGCTTAGTTTAATTTAGTCCAATTATAATACAATATTACAATCAATATACCTTGTCTTCTAGAATAATAATGTCTTCTAGAATTTTTTATACTTCACATTATCATATCAGTTCATATTTATTTATAGAAATATTAAATTGAATGCAACATAGCTTCTGTTACTTTTTATAGCTTAGGTTACTTCATACTTTAATAAATACTTCATTCTTATTGCTTAAATATGTTACTTCATTTAGTTTAATTCAAGAACACTTGCAGCATTGCAAGAAAATCTCAAATTCATTGGAAGTCAACTCAAGAACGAAGATCATCGCATGACCAGCAGCATTGCAAGCAAGTCTCAATTTCATTATGTTTGTATTACTCCTAGCGATGTATATGTATATGAAAGATGACTTCAAGTCATTTGGATTTTGGAGTCTTGAATAATGGACTTTGTAGTTATTTTATGTACTTAGATACTTGTATGATTTATAAAAAAAAATGATGAGAGTTTGAAAATTTTAATATATTGTTTTGATTCATGTTTTAAGTTTGTTTGATATCTTTAGTTTTGTAGATAATATGTTCTGAAATGAACTCTTCTATCAGTAACATGTATATAATTTGTTTGTATGTTACAACTGTAAAATAATGCTTTTAATAAAATATATTACAAATGTTATAAACAATTGTAATAAAGTTTATTATAACGGTGGAAAACAGTTGTAAAATATACATTTCACAACGGTGTCGCAACTGTGCAAAAAAGTTGTAAAAGATTTTAGTCTATTACAACTTCTTAATAGATGACGGTTGGTCCATCGTTGTAAATAGTCTTTTACAACTGTTTTCCACCATTGTAATATAGTCAATTTGTTGTAATTGGTAGAGATAAGGGGAAGCAAAGCAGAGACGGGAGACAACAATGATATGGGTGCAAATCTAAAAAATAAATTTGGGTCTGGCGGTAGAGTTGTGAATCCACTACGAAGAAACTAAAGTAGGAAACGGAAGGGGAAAGGAGTGTACATGACTTAAAATAAGAGAAAAGGAGAGAAGACAATTTAAATTGGAGAAGAGGAGAAAAAACTGAAAAGGAAGATATGGTATAGTGGATCTAGGGTTAGACGAAAAGGAGTTTTTTTTGGTTTAGTGGATTAGGGTTAAACGAAAATGGTATTGGGTGCGGGTGGTAGAGGGAAAATGGATTTTTTTAGCAAAATTATGCAGATGCGGTGCCCCTAAATCTAATCCTATACCTTCTAAAATGTTATTACAAGCTTTTAATTATTAATTATTAGGTTTGGTTATTGATCATTAATTATTTATTAATAACTACTAATTATTAATTACTAGTTATTATTTATTAAATATTACTCCGTATTGTAATTATTTCTTTCTATTTATTGATTATTTATTACAACAAGTAAAAAATTTAATTATTGATTACTATTTAATGGTATTATCAATTACATCTATTATTATTATTTATTATATTATTGTTATTTGAACACATTATATCATATTCCAAATTAATTATAAACTATTATTCGTTATTTGATTAATTATTAATATTTAAAAATAATAAATTTTAAATTGATCATTCATTATCACTATTTGGTTATAATTAGTATTTAATATTTATCAATTATATTTCCAGAATGCCTCAGTCTTTATGAAGAAATTACATTTAAAAATTACCGGAAGTAGCAAATTTTGATATTCATCTCGTAATTTCCTATCTTAGAGAGATATCTTTTTATATTGCATGATACTAACACTTACCGAAATAAAGACCGGATTGCCTACAAAGTGTAGTAAAGCTGAATATTATAATCCAATTTTTATTCATTTAAACCGATATGTCTAGAATGCTTAACAATGAAATGAACAACATAAAAAATAAATCAACGAGTCAAGAATTTGAGCACAACTCCACCCCAATTTGCCTACAATATTTCAAAATGAAACTGGTAGCCAAAAAAGCAAAAAATATAACTAACCAAGTATTGCGGTACTACTCTACCCATATAGACCATCCAAAATACTATCCAATATTTTCGAATGTTATGAAATTCTTTAATCATTTTGGAATTCTTTATAATTTTGAATATTTTACAAACGTGTAGATTTACTTAAAAGAATATTTTCGAATCTTATGAAAACTTCAAAATTTTATATTTAAAATTTATGTATAACATTAAATATATTTTAGAAAAACCCAAAATTTTACCTTTTTAATTAATACGTATTAAATATGAGTTCAATCATAATTATTAAATATTAGAGACGAAATAATAAATATTATTTCTCAATTATTAAAGACAACATATTAATCATTAATTATAAACAATAAACTATATTAAGCAACAAAATTTATTTTTAATTATCTAATTATAATTATTAATTAGTCAATATATTATGAAATAATATTTATTAACTATTTATTATTAATAATAATTATTTAATTTTTTATTAATTAATTATTACTAGTAGAAATTATTTAGTATATATTGTTAGTTATCAATTATTTAGTAATGATTTCTAATCAATAAAAATTAATTATTTTATTTTTTTTAATTATTAAGTATTAATCACTGGTTATTTGATTGTTAAATATGTATATTACAAAATTCATCACGGCTTAATTGTATATGCCTTCTCAAATTTTATTTTAGAAATAAGAATCCCTTGCAAAATAAATTGCAAAATAGCTTCAAAATGCTAGTGTCTGTAACCTGTCTTAATTTGCAACGGAATTTAATGTCAAAATTTATCCGTTGGTAAATTGACGCAATTTGCAACAATTCGGTGGTAGGTATAAAAAAGGTCGGTGAAAATGTAGGAAAAATAAAAATAGAAAAATCTTAAAATTATCCCTCGTAAATCACTCGCAAATCCGTCGCTAATTTTCAATGAGATTTTCCGTTGGTAAAATCTGCAGCTATTTACGTTTTTTCTTATAATGAATATTTATTAGACGGGGTCGAAAAACACACTAAGGCTTTATGAATATAATATATTGCAATCGGTGCTCTTATTTATCAATCGTCTATGTAAAGAGCAAACTTTAAACCAAATAAGCCTTGAACGGCTTAATTTCAATCTCTAATTGTACGTATACGGACTTTATCACATATATTATATTTTCAACATTCAATCAAATATCCTTTTCGATAAATTTTTATAAAACATAAACTTGATTATTTCCATTTCCACTAAACGTACCTTAACAAGCCTAAAATCTATTATATATTGATTCAACATATATATGCACATAATTCTATTGCGATACAAACAAAATAAACTCGTAATACATTGATTAATAACATGAATTGAGTCTCAATTAGTAAACTAATTACCCCTATATTAGCAACACTATACATAGATTTAAAAAATGATTAAGTCAACCTATATATGCACATATTAACAACACTATACATACAAACATGTAATCTAACAAACTAATTAACCCTAAATCAGAAAATCTATGGTATTAAAAAAATGATTAGGGTTTATACCTTGAATATTGGAGGAGAATTAGAGCCTAAAGAGGAAAGAGAGAGAATTTTAGATGTTGGAGAGGGTGGGGTGGAAAAGGAGGCGACGGTTGCGAACTGAATTAGGGAAGGAGGATTTGAGGGGAAAAAATGAAACGGGGAAGAAGGAAGCAGGTCGACCAATTTCTTCTCGACTAACCAACAGCTATTAACGCTCGCCAACGTCTGTAAAACCAACTATTTCCAACGACTTCCAACATTTTTTTTATAATGTAAAGAAAAATCCAGAAATAAGCTTCAATTGGAAGCCGTTTTAAACAGCCGTTGCCCCTTCCAATGTTATATTATGTATGTCTTGTAGTGCTATGGTTAATGATATCTCACATCAGTTGAACTTATATCCGACTACTAGAAAATGCAGACTTTTGTCGAATAAAGCAACTGACCTCGCATCATTAACCTACTAAGTCTGCGCTTGTTATTCTCAATTTGTTTTGAATATGACTTCTGATTAATTAATCAGAACTTTATATGTTGTTTGTTTTTTTGTTAATGTTCTGAATAAATTAAGCATTAAGATATAATCATACAAAACATTTTCCCTTCTTATTTCTTGTTCTGAATGCTGAATATATTAATTTTGTTCTGAATGCTTAATTAAACAAACAATTATGTGATTATTCAGAATTCAGCAATTAGATTTCAACAATCAGACTTTAGAATTCAGCAATCAAAATTCAGATTTTACATTTTAAACAAACAAAGCCCAAGTCCAATTACTATTCTTAATTATATTAATTCTAGTTTAACTAGAAATAAATAAGGAAAACTGATAACTTCCTAACCTAGAATGTTTATTTATTAAGTTTCTTATTAGACTTGGCATTTGCTATGCAAATCAATCCCCATTAATATCCCCTTTACTATTATTAATAATGGTTCTTGCCATTAATGACACTAACGGTCATATTTTCCTAAGACACTAACTAACCCTTAATACCATTTATTACCATTAATTTGAATTAATGCCGTTTTATGAACCTGGCGGTCATATTACCTAAGACATTAAATGTCCTTTTTATATCAATTTCATTTTAAATTTTAATTTATTCATTGTAGCTCCTTTAACTTTTCTATATTATTATAATTTAGTTTATTTCTTTTTTGTGTATATATATATATATATATTATTTATTTGCTTCCCTAATTGGAGCTGCAATTCTTATTCCTAAACAATTCAAATTGTAACCATATGGCATGTTTATCCGATCAGATTCATTTTTCCAAATCAAAGATGGTTACAATATTCCTTATTTTGTTTATAACCTTATTTATATAGCAAATCAAATTCATTTATTGCTGCAATGGTCATAATACTTATTTCCGTTTATTGTGGATTATATTTCCATTTACATTTCTACAGGAACAGAAACTTATTCAAACATACAATAATAACAAACATTTATTACAATAAATATTTGCATTATTTACATAGATTCAGACGAATATGAATATATATATATATATATATATATATACACACACACACACACACACACACATTTATTTAGGCGTATTTAACGTAGTTACTATATTTTATTTTGTTAGTATTAACTTTTGGTCTAAACTAACAACCAAAACAAACCTTCTTATGTTTATTATTGTTTAAAATTCAAAATCTTATAAAAAGGTCAATAATTGTAGTTATTGTACAGTTGCCCAAAATAGTTACAAAGTGAATTTTAACATATTTCAAATCGCAAGAAATACAAAATATATGTTTTTGAAACAATTGTTGTGAACTATGTACAAATATACGTAAATCTACACATCCCTTCTAAATTGTATATTTCTTGTTGATTTGAAACAATGTTTTCTTAATTAAAAAGAACAAAAGGGCATTTGTACAACAACCAAGTAAAATCCCAACAATATCAAACATAAACATGCATAATCTTTTAATTTAAATTTATATAACCCTCAAATTAACACCAAATCTAAGAATCTGGAATAAAATTGCAAATGTCAATGATTTTGGGACTGAGTTCCAGATTCAAGGTGTATACAATAACCACAACAATTCTATGAACTATTGCAGGCAATATAATTTAATTAATCAAAAAGGCCTACAAACTCAATATTCAAACCATAACCTATTATATCAGATTTGACAAAAACAGTTAACAAATCTGATAAACTTTTAGGCATACATATCAGATCTATTGCAAATGAATTAAATAAGTTATTATAAATGATGTATATAATTTTCCTATTCATTTGAAAGCTATTCAAATCTGAATCTGAATAAACTTTTAGGCCTACAATTCCCAAATTCTTACATATCTACAATTATTCTAAAAAGAGGATTCTTTCAGATTTGTAGATTTGCAAGAGAATAAGAAAGAGGGAAGAAATCTAAATGGAAGAAAGCCTAATCGCAACACCATCTCCTTTGCACATAAATTCAATTTTAATCTTCTTTAATCTATGTTTGTTTTGATTTTATATATATATATATATATTTGATTTAGAAGAGGTTTGGAAGAAGGGGGAAATGACAGAGCTTCGTTGTTGCCTTCAGAGTTATGTGCAAAAAGATGGGGTCTAACCCTAAAAGGGATTAGAATAACCCTAGATAGTTATATTGGTTTTAAATAATATCCGTCTATATATTTATATATTTTATAAAATAAAACCCTAGCTGCTACAGTACATAGCTCGATCCAGGTCGGACCAGCGGTCGACCGCTTGGTCGGCCTGGCTGTGGTCTGGGCGTGGTTTAAGGTAATTAATTATTACCTTATATATTTTGTTTCAGTTTATTTATTTTCCATCTATTTTCGTATTTCGTTCGTAACTTTTTATATGAGCTCCGTTCGCGAAGTTCCAAACATGAAAGTTGACCAAAATTTCGTCAAGATTGACGGTGAGGAGTTGAATTGAATTTATGTGTAGTTAGAGAGGTGTGGAGGAGTTAGAATGATGGTTTGATTGTGCTTTTGTAGAAATGTTTGAGAGCTGAACGGTTGAAGTAACCGTTGGTGTCCGAAAAGTCGAATGCCGAAGCACAAATTCTAACTGTCCAGCTTAATGGTTGGAATTTTAATTACTAACATTCGTACGTCCAAAAGCGTCGGACTTCACCGCAATGGTCAACCGACCAAAAAAGAATGCGAACGGTATTTTACACAAAAAATATGTTTATGAGAGGTCAAATTTTATTTTCACTCCATAAAAGATAAAAAGTACCATGAGGGGTACGCATATATTAAAAAATAAAATATGGTTTTTCTGTAATACCCTTCGTTCTTTTTAACCTAATTTACTTTTAT
Source organism: Allium sativum (assembly GCA_030737875.1). Taxonomy (NCBI): domain Eukaryota; kingdom Viridiplantae; phylum Streptophyta; class Magnoliopsida; order Asparagales; family Amaryllidaceae; genus Allium; species Allium sativum. The sequence continues at coordinate 393,605,560 of CM060922.1, forward strand.
GGTTTTGATAAAATAATCTGATTTTCCTATCTCGGTCAAACAATGGATCAAACCAAAAATTTGCTCGATCAAATATTCCACAACCCAAGTTGATCAAAATGTTTTCTAATTTTATCTCTTCTTTATTGCGGTAAACAGTGTTTTACTATTAATTATCGCGACACAATAGGGTTTAGTTTTTAGCAACAAAGTTAGTGGCTTTTCAACGATTTGCATAATTTTGCTCAGGGTATGGTGCCATATAATGAATTTTTGATTGAGGTTCGTTGCCATAAATTTTTTCTTATAGTAAATCATAAAATTCAACGTTAATACCTATGTTTTTATTTTCTTTTTTGTTCAGTGCTACCCTGCCGTATTCAAATATGTTATATGAGAATATATGATTCCATGATTAGCGCTCAAAAACATGATTTTTTGTTTGTTTTTCTTTTTTGCATTCCATAATGTTGATTTAATACATCGTAAAATTATAGTGAAATTTTCCACGGTGAACGGCGAAAGAAAAGGAATTAAGATAAAAAATAAGAGTGCATATTTGTTGGTTATAATTTAGTTTTATGATACAGCTATTTTCAGTAGTACAAAGTAAATTTTTTTTTTTTTAAACAAACCGATCCCCTCGTAACTATATTTGGAGTGTAACTAACCATTCTCTTCGGTTTTCTATACATCATTTCATCGATAAAGCCACTAACACGTAAGCTAACAGTCGTTCATGTTATTAACTTAATTAGTTAATAAATCGATATATTTACACAACATAAGGAATTGTTGATGTATGTGTGATGACTGCTTTGGTTAGGGCACTGAAACTATTGCAGAGGTCAAATTAACCATAAACTAATTCTATTCAAACATCGCTTTTCTCCTTTTACACCCTGCTGCTTTATCCATTTTCAGATTTTTCGAAATTATCCATATCTTCAAGCTACGATAGATCATGTCTAGAAGAAATAAAAATACATATAAGCTTCATTGTGCGGTTCAAACGAGGTTTGTTTAATAATTTAGTTTGGACCGAGTAAGACTGATATAATAGCCGGACGAGTGGTAACCACTTTGTTCAGACCAGATGAAGTTCGTAAAGAAGCCATGATTCAAAAAAATTGATGGTATTTTTGATTACTGGGGGATATGAAACGAGAAAAGAAGGGCACACATACAATTACCTAGGGCTGTTATGGTAATGGTAAATTTACCATTACCATACCAGTACCAAACCAATGGTAACCAATATCGAGCTGCACCGGTATACCAATGCTATGAGTATGGTAATAGTAAGTTTTACCATTATTAACGGTAAAATAACGATAAAGAAATGTCAATATCAGTGATAACGGTAAACAGTCATATTAATTTTGTTTATTCACTATTTTAATGAATTCCAATCTTTATTTTTTTGGAAGTTTACCATATTTTATTGCTTACAGATTTATTTAGATTGGTAATTTTATCTTCAAAGTTTAAGATTAACAAAATTATTATTTCATATTGTTGTAATTATATTGTGATAAGCCAAATAAATTTTCTATGCCAATTAAAATAAGTTTAAATATTTATATAAACGTTAATGGGGTTAGAATTAGTAAAAAATATTTACTTTTTATCGGTATCAAAATTAAATGCGTTAATTGTTTAATTGTTTTAAGGTAAACTATCGGAATGGTAGTTATCATTACATAAGCATATTCATAAACCCTAAAGTGTGCCCCCCAAACCTCCATAGGCAAAAATGAGCGAAGGTGAAAAACAAAATGAGAGGAACTGGGCGGAATTGGATCAAGATGTACTCTCAACAATACTCCACAAAGTGGGAGCCATAGATCTTCTGTTGCACGCCCAGTTCGTCTGTAAACCATGGCGAAAGGCGTCTTTCAATCCTTGCGTTTGGAAGGTACATTTTAGCTTTGAATCCTACCATTTTTTAACCCTTTTTTTTATGAACTATTAAATTGTCCGTACTTTTGAAGGTGGCTGATTTTACTACTTTAGGAGACGATTGTATGGTGGAAATTGATTTGGAGAAGATGACCAGAGAAGCTGTTGATAGGAGTGAAGGTCAGATGGAAGAGTTATGGATTAATTATTTTAGTTCAGATGATCTTTTGCGTTATGTTGCTGAGAGGTATTGATTTTAACTGCGCTCGTGGAGTAATTAATTCCCTTGCAGCTTTAGTCTTAATCTGATTATTGTCTGACCAACCATTACCCCTCCCCTCTTCCTATATGAGCTAGTCAAACGAATCTTAGATTAAGGAGTTGTTTATCTCTATCTATCATAAGGCGTGGATTACATAAGATGTGCACGATGATGTAACATTCATAAGGGAAAATCATGTTTGTTAGCTGGTTCACAAGTTGTTGTAAGATTATTTGATGGTGCTTGATAACCTATTAGATATCTGCCAAGACCTATTAGATATTTACTATTTTCCAACATCAAATTATATATATGTTTAGTTGTAAATTTAAGTTAGTTATAACATCACAAAATAAAGTTAAATAACATAGTTATATAAAGTCACCATTATTCTGTTGACTAGAAAAATAGGAAGAGATTTTACTTTGTATATATCCTGCAACAAAAATGGTAAGAAAAGGGGGGAAGGTATGCAGGTAATTTTATTTCCTTTTGAAAAAGATTGAAGTACATGCAGGCAAGAGTAGGTAGGGCCTATCTACTTTTGAGTATTCTACCAAGGTTTTAAATATCGGATTTCGAACATATTTCATCTTGGAATGTTCATCCAAGCCATCTCGTATCGATGTTATTAAAGAAGATCTTGGATGAGGTCAATGTATATCGCATATACATCTCTAGTTGACATCTTGGATTTTAAAGCACATCTTGGGAATATCTCAAAGTACTTACGTGTCTAAGTTGATTTACTTAACAATTATATATTTTAGAGCGAAAACAAAAATTGTAAAATGCTCGTGTAGTTTTTTTTTTTTTTTTTTTTTTTTTGGGAATTATCATCTGGGAGAAGAGTGGTAGTTTGAGTAACTTAATTGATTTGATGTTGATTGCATTATATCCTCTTATCTGAACATAAAAATATTGAGGTATTTCATTACGACCCATCAGGATAAAAAATAAAACGTATGTTTAGGGAGTCGGTAAATAGTAATTAGATGGATTAGTTCTTTTGAACATATTATGACAGTAGTGAAAAAATGTTACGTAAAATAAGAAAAAATAGAATATTGGATGAGATCTCGCATTCAGATCTTGATCAGTATTTCAAATGAGATTTGAATGTTTCGGACGAGATGAGTGTTGAACGAGATATGAATGAAATTGACGTATGGTCTCGTCTAAGTGTGAAAAAAACGACGTTGAAGGAGATATCGGGAGAGTGATAAGAGATAAGAGATTTAGAACCATGATTTGTACAAGGGGTTTTTAGTATTTGTCTATCATTATTACAACATTTACCCTTAGTATGCGAACTGTATTCGTTGCCATGTTAAAATGGTGGTAGTAAAATCCAACAAAACAAAGCTAGGTAGAAGAAAATGAGCGCTAAATTTTTGTTTTCTTAAATTTTCTCGAGCTCATGTGTGAGAGATTTTAGGGAACATGTTTTGTTACATCTCATTTAATACAGTCTTCGTTGATTTGAGCAGTACAAGCATCATCATCTTCATCGATCGTGGTTGGATTCCAAACAACAATTGGCATTTGCTGGTGCTTCTAATGTGGTTAATCATAAAACTTGAATATGCATGTTTGTAGCTTGTTTCATGGAGTGCCTATATCTTGGAATGCTTAAATGACGTGGAATGAAAATTTTCTTCGTTGATCGCCAGGAGATAGCTGAACCTCTGCACATAAATACATGTCATATTTGCAGATCAGCTTTGTAGGGATTTTTTGGGAAACATGTTTTCTCGAGTTTGTGTGTAAATAATGTGGTTAATCATAAGTCTTAATTTTTCTCAAGCTCTTGTGTATAAGAGCTTTAGGGAAATATGTTTTGAGTATATCTCATATGATATAGTCTCCTTTGATTTGAGCTATGCAAGCATCATCATCTCCATGAATCAAGGTTAGATTTCTACCAATGATTGACACTTATAAGTGCTTTTAATATGGTTAATCATATGTCTTAAATGTGCACATTCGTGTCTTGTTTCATGTAGTGCCAATATCTTGGAATGGTTAAATGATGTGGCACAATAAAAATCCTTTGTTGATTGCTAGGAGACAGCTGAACCTCCACATGTAAACACATATCATACTTGCAAACAAGCTTTGTGGGGATTTGAGGAATATTTAACATTTGCACAGCCTTTAAGTTGGAAACAAGGCAAAAAAAATTTGAGAAAATTAAGTCCATATTAGTTAATACCATGAAGATGACGCAATATATGTTTGACTCCAGTACAATGCCTTTCAATTGGCTTAAAACTAAATTCAGCCAATGAATTAATTCGCAGAGAGGTATTCGACCTAATATATATTGTGCGCCTATGTAAGGTACTTCTGGACCCAAAAGTTTTCTGTCTTCTTTTGATGAAATATCTTATCTTCACGTTGGGTGATCAAAACCGTGCATATACTCAATGGAGAAACTTACCATATAGGAACATATAATTTTTTTTCTATTTACGTTTTTTGATGGATAAGAACTCTATTAGAGCCGAATTCGATCTGCAAATTAAGATAATATTTTGTCTTACCGAAATTTGCACTCGATTTCTTTCATTATTCCATATATGTGATCAATATTTTTGGAGTGTCAATTAGATATATGTTATCGCTATATAATACTATAAAACTTGTATTAATAGCCTTTTTTATTTAGCATCATTTTGTAGCCTTTTGATATCAGCCACAAGTTTATATTTAAGTATATGTTCTTTCCCTCTCCTGTTACATGAACCAAAATTTAAATATAAACTAGTGGTTGATACCGAAGACTAAATAGTACTAAATAAATGAGGCTATTAATCCTAACTCATTACTATAATAACATATCTACTTGCTTTATTTATGAACACACATGGTATATAAGATCAGTAGTATATTCTTACCTAACTCATTTCATTTTACGAACAGACATGGCATATAGGATTATTAGTATATTCGTTCGTATCACGATCATCAAGATAGTTTCAATCCTAATAATGGTTGTTGACGTTCGCTTGAGTACATGGTACAAATTTTCATATGCTATTTTGAATCATTTGGGCATGCAGTGGTCATCAAAAATGTTACATATAAATTCTTTGTCACCATCAAACAGAACCTTTTTGAATCAGTACTCTGAAATGAGATTGTAACTTAATAATTTGTATTAGTTATTCTGCAAATGTAACATTACAGGTTGACGATAATGTCACACAAGACCACCTTGTAAACACATGTATACATGCCATAAGCAAGTTTATCTCATTTGGTCTATGGATGGACCATTCCGCAAATATCCATTGAGTTCTTTTCAAGAAGATTGGTAATTCAACATCAATCTTAGTTTGTGATGGTAATGTACAGGCAATAAATGCATAAAACATTGGGCAAAAGAATCTCCTGGTTATTCAATTGCTATCCAAATCAGTTATTACTTATTTGGCACATCATATTGCATCCTAGATGGCGTAAGCGATTATGCCAAAGATGAACATAGTCTTGTTGTAAGTCTTTGGATTGTTTACCATATAAGATTATGTAAATACCACATTTGTGTGGTGCGATTCAGATGATAAAGCAAGAAGCTTTTCAGATACTCATATTTTCCCTGAAATGACTACAGAAATGTGTAGTTATTATCTTAATTTATAAGTTTGGACTTTGGATATGGTATCCACTTTTATGAATATCTTTGAAATTAAGAAGGTTTCTTTTGAACCTTCCTGAATATAATGCATCATCAATTACTAACTTTTTACCATATGAGAATATTATTGTAGCTTTTTCATGGCCTTTAATCATATCTGCAAAACCTGATATATAATTTATATTAGTCTTAAAAATTGTTAATCAAGAAAAACTAATACATGCGATCTCGAAGATTGAATGTGTTAGTTGCACTATTGATCAATCGTTCATCTTCTCCGTCCACGCCTCAACTTTAATAATAACTGAATAAATACATGTAAAGGAGACTATTATATTCTTTAAAAAAACACATTGCGTTAAGCAAATCAAAACACAACTGCTTAACTTATATACTTATGTGTGTTTGTGTATCACATCAATTAAGCAAATCAAATTCCATCTGCAAATCTATATAAGCGCGCGCGTGCGTGTGTCGCACATCAATTGGCATCATTCGACAACATGATCATCAACATATTATTCTTTTGGGGTTTGGAAAGGAATTTAATGTACTTTCACCTTTAATATCATCCGGACAATTAGAGTCACCGGATATGCTAACATTTTTTTTTTGGATTTTGCAATTTCAGTGACCTATGTCACAACAACTTCAACAATTGTCCACATGTTCATGTTGAACCATTTTATTTTTCTTAACATTGCACTTCTGGTTGGGTGTGTTTGGCTGTCAATGTTAAATTTGAAGGAGTTGTTACCACCTCTAAATCCATGTCCTACTCCTTTGTCATGGAGTGCAGTGCCACTTGGGTGATATCCATCACTTTTCATTAGCAACTTGCTGTTTTGTTCAGCAAGAAGAATAGTAGAAAATAACTCTGAGTATTTCTTATTGTTTCTATGAAAGGTGGTGCCTGGCGCAACGGTAAGGTTACCCGGTTGGTAATCTGGAGTGCACAGGTTCGAGCCCCGGCCTCTTCACATAATGTGAGGGAAAGACTGCACGTGCTAATCGACCACCCCCAGAGCCCGAAAAGCCGTGAATAGTACCAGGACGGGAGACTGACCTGGGAAGTCATCGCGTTTGAGTACGGGAGCCTTATAGTTGCTATGACATTAATATGATATTATTACTATGAAAAGTAGAATATGTTTTTATTTTTTATTTTTACCATTTCCTCATTTACTAGATGATCATGCAATTTCAGCTATGAGGTTATGCAAGAAAGTGCAAACCTATGTTTATTCACTGATTCAAAATTTTGTAACCATGAAATATTTAATTAGAAACAGACCATAGGAATGTTGGTTGTTCTTTGGTTTGGTGCTCCTGTCTTTCCTTAAAACATGTCCATGGTATATAGGGGTCCAGGGCAGTTAAATATTCATTTTTGAACCCTTCATTACTCCGGTGCTGTAAAAGGATCAAGGTCTTTGAACAATTCAGCCTATATGCATAATTGTTGGCCATATTTGTCTCTCCCCAATTTTAGGCATCAAGATGAAATTGAACGTCCATCGTCTGTGAAAGCTAATCATTTTCAGGTGCAAGGAAAACAAGTTTTGCCAAATTTGCCATTTACTATTAAAAAAGAAGTGACATAAACAACACATAAAAGACATCTGTTCTGAACATTTTCTTAATAAAAAATATAATATAATTTTTAATGTCATTTCTTATGGAAATAACATTTTTGTAGTTCATTTCTTTAAGAATTAACCATTCACTGACACATAATCTCCCTCCAGGAGATTGATTTCTTTTCATATATAGTCATTTCTTCAAGGATGACATGTACAACTTCTATTTGACATTTAGCTATTTTAGTGGAAATAAAATTGAATATATATATATACATATATATATATATATATATATATATATATATATATATATATATATATGTGTGCGTGTGCGTGTGCGTGCGTGTGTGTGTGTAGGCCAACAGAAGTTAAATTTGTATTTTATTTTATCGGGCGTAAGGCATTTAAGTCCACAGCTCCATTGTTTGTTCCTCCAATGGTGGTATTATAAATTTAATATCCATTTTATAGCATGAATAGATATTAACTTGCAGTAAATAGAATGTAACTTGCAGTAATAAAATGATAGTTTGCAGTAAATAAATGTTAGCTTACATGAAATAAAAACGTTAGCCACTGGAAATTAAAAGTTAGCTAGAGCAAATAAAATATTAGCATGCAATGAAATAAAATGCTAGAATGTACTGAATTAAATGTTAGTTGGACATTAATTATTAGTTGCATAAATTTCTTCAGACTTGTTAAATCTCTGTTGAGAATAAATATCTTTATATTGTCCTGGTCATTAGACATTATAGGTAGTGTGATAGTGCCAACTTATTCTGTAGCACGTTTATTAACCTTTTTACCTGGTCTTTGCTAAGTAGTTCTTACTTTTATGTTTGTATGTGATTAGTATACTTGTCTATATATTTAGGCTGTCTATTCCATGAGTAGTATGTTTTTTTGCTTTGTCTTTCCATAAGTTCCATAGTATCTCATTTAATATTTCTAACAATTAGTATTAGCTTAAGTGAGGGTAGAGAGATGTAGAAAGCCAAAAAAAAAAGAACCTTACTGTTCATCAAATAGACAGTCTAGATATATGGGGGAGTATTGTAATCACATACAAACATAAAAGTAGAAATACTCAGCAAAGGCCAGTTAAAATAGTCAATAAACATGCTAAGAACTAAATTGGCACTAACCCACTGTCTATAATGCCTAATGACTAGGACAATAAAATATATTCAATCTCAGTAGCCTCTCGTGGACTGGATGTACTAACATCCAGTTTACAAAGTCGCATAATCAAACTGCAATTTTCTGGTTGCTTTCTCGTCTTTCATTCATGTCTTCGGTTACAATTTTCTTCTTCTACTTGACTGGGCATGCTCAAACGTTTCTTGTTAACATGTGTGCTAAAGAATCAGTCTTTTAGTTACATAAAACTTGTCATATTGCCTTGTTTGTATGACAAGAAATAAGTTAGTGCATTTGTTTGTTTACGTATATGTATTTCCTATCGTTCTTAATCAAGCAGTATAACAACGTAGTTGTTTGAGTTTTACGTTTAATCTTCTCTCCCTGTTCTCTGTGCCAAATTCTAACAGTCTCGCTTCGCTATATTAACACATGTTATATAATACTTTGTTAGGAGTATTAAGAATAAAATATAAATTGCTAAAATGACGATAAACAATAAATTCAGTATATACCGTACAGTAGAAAATTCTAACCGGAGCAAATCGTGTTATATAAAGTCACAAGTAACATATCAAATAGAAGATAAGAAAGAGAATTTACTTTCATATAACCTGCTACAGAAATGGTGAGGACAGAGAAAGTGGGGGAGTTATTCTATTTCATTTTGAAAGAGATCGAAGTACAGGCAAGAGTAGGGGTCTATTTGTATCCAAGTATGTTGGTTTGTACAAGGGCACTTTAGCAATCGTCTGTCATTATTACAGCATGTTTAACTGTATGCATACACCACTTGCATAACGATTTTGATAATCGTTTGACTAGAGACTCGTTGCATTCAATTTTCTTTTCTTAATTCTGCATGTGAATTCAATCACGGATAATAAGTGCTAACTAGGTCTTGGCGTGCCTGAGCTTGTATCTAAGAAAATAGAAAATGTAGATTGAAGAGGCCTTATAGACTTATTGTTTGAACCGCATCATTATAATATTTGAGTAAGCACCTGGTCTTAAAGCTTAAATTGAGCAAACCTAACGCAATTTTTTTGGTTATGACCTGATGGTCCTGATTCCCCAATAATTTCTCTACAGTGTCCGTGATGTATTTCTATGTAATCACTCCATGAGACGTCCACCTGCTTTTATGTACGCTTGCATAATATGCCATTTTAGTAAGATAGTTGCATGACTTGTAAAGTTGCAATTAACTTAAGTTTTATTTTTAGTATCTTAACATGCATGGGAAAAAATTGAAGTTGGATCATGAGAACTTAAAAATTTTCATGCTGTAATTATTAGGCGTAATTTAAGGAAATCATGATGTAAATAAGTATAATTTGTAGTTAAAAATAATTGTATGACTGTTTGCGTTATAAATAGGAAATAGAAACAGAAAATCATTTCATATAAAAAAATTCTTATTTTATTTGAGTAGAATTAAATGATTTTGTAATTTAAAATTATCTGGTAGCCATGTTTTTCTTCGGTCAATATTATTAAGTGTTTTATATAATTTATTTGTTAAAGTAGCTTTTGAAAAAACAGATCAGATGCATATAAAATTCAAAAAACAAAAGCCCGTTAGGATCTTAATTGAATGGAAGTTTGAATTCCGACAAACTGATGTGGGGACATTGGTGGATTAAAGGAACGAGAGGACCTAGATGCTTTTCTCTATGTATACACACAGATACACCCACATTTGCGTGTGTGCGTTTGTGTAATCTCCGTATGGCACATGTAAATGATGACATAATCATTGACTAAACACCGTCTCTTTTCCTATCCATGCCTCCTTCGCTAGAACTAGCCACTAGGTAGGTTTCTAATGAGGTGGTTTATCAATATTCCAAAAATAAAAATAAAAAAGTACGTGTTCGTATATCTATGTGCAGTATATGGTGAAAGTGAAGTGTGTGCATGTATATGGTGAAAATAAAAATTAAAGAGTATGTGTATGTATATGTGCGGTATATGGTGAAAATGAAGTGGATGCCTAATTAACAGTTATGTCTGTCAGCCCAGTAGGTAAAGATGTACATCGTACATGATTTATCTTGTTACTGAACCTTTAAGTACAAATATTTTTAAACTTATCTGTTGTTTTTATTTTTTGTTCAGTCCAATTCAAGTATATGTACAATGATACAAGAAAAAAGTCAGTTCATTATGTATTTGCTATCACAGCCATTTTTTAAAATTGCTTATTCTACATTCCTGCAGTGCACTTTTACATGCACTAGCACGGCAATATAATGTTGTATGGGTGTCTACTAACTATTAACTGGTAATATATAATTTACAAGGTGGTGATATATAGATGTTATCGTGATTTCTGTCCACAATTTTTTAGGAAAAAAAAGAAAAACCTTAAATGCGATGTGAGGCTGTGACCTTATTTGAAACTAGATTAACATAGCATCATCTGAAAATAAAAATAAAAAATAAAAATAAAATCTTATACACCGGTGGTTAAGTTTGACTTCTTGGTATGGGAACTTGTAGGGAATTCAATACCAAATAACAGGATTTGGAGGTTCTCAGCATTTGAAAACTAATAAATATGCATGCTAACTGAGTTGTTTTTGAAATTGTAAAGTTCTAGTTTTACAAATTAATTTGGAATTTTGCTGACATCTTATTATTCTTACTTGTTCGATTTAGCTTCATTGAAAGTGCAATACAATGTCCAAGTAAGGTGCAAGCACAAATTGTTCAACTATAAGCTTATCGCTTTCAACTTTCATAGGACTGGGATCTGTACAGGTTTGGCTGTAGGCTTTGGGCATTCATGTAGGTTCAACTTTAATAAGAAAGCAAATAAAGCACATGTACAATTTTAAGGAGAATTTATTCCAACTACATCTTATTTTGTTTTTGCCTAGTGAAACATAAACCTATTTTTGGAATAATTTTTATAGTTGGATTTTTTATATCATTTATTTTAGGCTTAATTGTTAAAATTTTCCATATAAAAATTGGTCACTGAACTTGAAATTCTGCCAAAAACAAGTTGAAATTTTGGCAACTAATGGAGTTCGAACCCACATCAAATCTTGATTATTACTTTGATATGTTCTGTTAGTCAAATATCATAATTTGCAAGTGAATTAGTTGGGATTGACCATATCTGCGTCTTTGGCCATATTGTAATATAAAATTCTGTTGTTTTCTATGTTTGACTTGTCTATTATGTAGTATATATACCATATACGTTCCCGATACGATGCTAGGTTGTGTTTTGTTGGAAAATTTTCTACAATAACCTTGCCTGTGCTAATTTACAATTTTCCTTTTTTATTTTTAGGACTTGCATGTTGAAGCGCATTCGTTTAATCTCAGCTTATGGGATCTACGATGAAGGTTTAATTGACCTGTTAAAAAGACAACCCCAACTCGAAGAGCTTGATATTACATTCGGAGCTTATTCAGATGGGATATTTGAAGAAATAGGCAAAGCATGTCCGAATCTTAGGTGTTTCCGAAATAACAGAAAGGCGAGGAGATACAATGGGTTAGAGAATGATCAGAAGGCATACGACATAGCAGACAACATGCCTGAGCTACGTGTGCTCCAACTTGCCGGGAACACTCTCACTGACAAAGGCCTTGTTCAAATTCTAGACAAATGCAAACATCTTGAAAGCCTTGATATTCGTTGTTGTTTCTGTGTTGATGTGAATGATGAAATCAAAGCTAAAGCAAAGGGACTGAAAGAGTTCAGACTTCCTCTTGACTCCACCAAGGACTATGAGTTTGCGGCCGAGGTTAGTTTTGTTTTAGAGTAAGACGGTTGTGTAGTGTGATGCTACACAGTCGATTAAAGATTTTTTTTATACATACACACACACACGTGTATATGGCTGAGGTTGACAAGCCCAACTATGAGTTTATGGCTGAGGTTGAGTATGATGTGAACTATGCAGATGATGTTGGTGATTATTATTTTTATGGTTTTCTGTGTTTGTACATTTCAACAATGTTTTGGCTGTTGGAGGTTAGTTGCAAATGCATGTAATTCATGTTTCTAATCATGAAGAGTTTGCAACAACGGAGTTTCACGGAATCATTAGATGTTTTAATATTATTGTTGGAAAATATATAAAATGTGGGGAACTGATTGTGAAAAGCATATTTCACTAGGATTTTGAATTTAAGTAGAACGCAAGTATTAATTGGGCTGAAATTGTTGAGCAAATTAATTGAATTCAATTTGATTTGGTTCAATTTGGCAACTTTTACCTTAAAACCAACTGTTTTGATCTAAAACGCAGCCCTATTTACTAACCAGTAACTTTTATTTGGCAAGAGAGAATATGAATGAACATTTTTGATGCGATCGATTAAACAACGTGAAGATTAAACCCATAGAGCGGAACAAGTTTGGTAAAAGCATTTATTCGGCCTTGTGTTTTTTTTTTTTCTTACGGTGCTCAATAAAATGATAGAGGTCTATTTAACCCCGTCAGATTTACCAAAAAAAATAAAAAAATAAAAATAAATAATCAAATATCAAATCAGTCGTTAATATACTAACATTTACATATTTAGGCATGTTTTAGACATAAACCAAAAATAGGTGCATAAAATGTAAAATAACCGATAGACATAAATACTAAAAGGGGGAAGAAGGCTGAAAGAATATCTTACAATCAACAACAACAAAGCCATATATCCCAAACAAGTTGGGGTTGGCTAGATATGGAACCCAAAAACAAAATAAAAATAAAAGAAATAATAATGATTATATATATATATATATATATATATATATATGTATATATATATATGTATATGTATATATATGTATATATATATATATATATATATATATATATATATATATATATATATATATATATATATATATATATAGGAGCGATCGGGGGCACCCCTGTCTGTGAGCACCCCTTTAGCACCCCTGCCGGTCCGTGAGCTACGACGATCCAATTCAAACGAGAATTGTAAATGTTCAATCCATATATATTTAAGGACCTATCCAAAATTTGAGCTCATTCCGACATCCATAGCATATTTAAAATCTTAGCTCAATTATTCACCGTTCAGAATATCTTACAATCAACAACAACAAAGCCATATATCCCAAACAAGTTGGGGTTGGCTAGATATGGAACCCAAAAACAAAATAAAAATAAAAGAAATAATAATGATTATGTATATATATATATATATGAGCGATCGGGGGCACCCCTGTCTGTGAGCACCCCTTTAGCACCCCTGCCGGTCCGTGAGCTACGACGATCCAATTCAAACGAGAATTGTAAATGTTCAATCCATATATATTTAAGGACCTATCCAAAATTTGAGCTCATTCCGACATCCATAGCATATTTAAAATCTTAGCTCAATTATTCACCGTTCAGACGTTTATTCAAACCATTAAATTTAAACACCAAATATATTATTGTACGGATGTCGGAACAAGCTCAAATTTTGGATAGGTCCTTAAATGTATGTGGATTGAACATCTACAAATTCTCGTTTGAATTGGATCGCCATAGCTCATGGACCGGCAGGGGTGCTAAAGGGGTGCTCACAAACAGGGGTGCCCCCGATCGCTTCTCATATATATATATATATATATATATATATATATATATATATATATATATATATATATATATATATATATATATATATATGGGAAGTCTATTTTGACATAATTTGGTGACACAATGAATTCTCACCATTGGATTGCCCCCTAAATTCCACCTTTCCATGTAAAGACAAAAAGATCCAATGATGCAGATCTTTTGTGTCACCAAATTGTGTCAAAATAGACGATATATATATATATATATATATATATATATATATATATATATATATATATATATATGGGTTTAAAATAACCAAACAGATAAAAGGTTCAATAAAAGTAAAATAAAGTCTAAAATAGTAATGAAAAAAAAGTAAAACGGTTCAACAAAAGTGAAATAAAGTCTAAAAAAAAACCTAAAGTTCTGGTACATGGATTGCCAACTTCCATTTATATTCATTCTGGGTCTGAACGAAACCGGAGGCACTTTCCTCGCATATCCATCCATCTCCAGGTACGTTTGGACGATCACCAACTGATTCCCTCATCTTGGGTGTACAACCCAATCAAGATCATTAGTAATCACCCAAACGATGTGAAGACTTCCGGTCTTCAACTACCGTCTTCATCTTCGACATCTCGTCGAATCGGTTATTCAGAATGGGTATAACCCGGCCTTTCTGAATGACCCACGTATATGATAAACAAAGGTTACACAAACACAACAAACGCCTCATTCCAATTCAGAATATTCTTTTATTCAAAAATCACATTCTTAGGGAAATGTTCCCATTAATTTTATCCAAGATAAATTCTTCTAAATTTATTCTTTAATCCTCCTTTGGATATCATTTCAAACTAATCGGGATTAACGAACCACACCGAAGTAATTATTTATTTTATTTCCCAATCCCAACCTATATATCCCATGGAGAAAAACTGGTAATACTCCATATCTAACACCACGGTGTTATCAGTAAAATTAATTACAATTTCACGTTCAAATCTAATTAAAGATTTAACTATCGCTTTGGAGCAAAACTGGTGATACTCCACTCTCGATCACTTTTCAGATTTGATAATCTAAATTATCAATTCACATTTTAATCTAATTAAAGATTCATTAAAACTCCACTTAGTTTTAATCTTTTCAAAAATCGATATCTTGCCTTTAACTGGGTTAAAGAACCAATGTCCTCTAAAACACGATCCACGATAAACCCAAATCACATTTGATATTAAATACAAGGTTCTGAATAGAAAATATATCGGCTTATATTCAATATCAAATTCTGAAACCAACATATATTGTATTGGAAATAACGATATTAAATATATCTTTCAAATTCCCATAACAATATCTGTATAGTCACGAAATCCTACATCGAAATATCCCGAAGATAATTTCGATTCAACTCCAGTCCAATCCACGTATTGGGAATATTGATTATTTTTAAAATCACTTTCAAATTCAATTTATTTATTTTAAAAATAAATCGATTTTAATTCCAGTTCAAAACTAGTTCATTTCGATAAAAATCTATTTTTATCCTTTCAATTGTGGAATTCTTCAGCCCAATTTTTCCCAAATCATTTCTTATGATTTTACACAAATTATCAATATTTTTAATAATTTTATCAAGGCCCGTACAGTCGATTTCCATCAACGGCCATCGAACTGCACTTACAGCGACCCTTTTCGAATTTGATTTGGACATAACTCCAAATCCAACTGTTAGATTTCAAATTTCTAATATTCATTAGAAAGCTCTTTTCGATACGAACCAAACGGTTCCGGTTTTAGGAGAATCCGACGGTCGGATCTCCCGTAATATCCGTTTGAATATAAATGGTCGAAATTCATGAACTGCCGCGGCGCGGCGCGTTTTATTCAGGCCATTATATATATATATATAAAATATATATAATATATATATTTCGTCGATTTCCCCTTTTAAAACGTATTTTATAAATCGTTTTAAATTCGTTTTCAAAACCATTTCAACACTATATTCAATTTCAAATCGATTTGATTTCATTTCAATTTGTTTTAAATTCCATTTAAGACGGTTTCAATTCGTTTTTAACTCAATTTCAATTTAATTCAATTTGAATTCATTTCTATTTTATTCGAATTCAAATTCACTTTCTATTCAATTCAAATTCTAATTCGTTTTCTATTCAATTCGAATCGAATTCATTTTCTATTCAATTCAAATTGATTCAATAAAATTTCAATTTGAATTTTTATTTAATTCAATTTGAATTTCATTTCAAAATATCCGAATTTTGAAATCACTTTTCAATATTCATTGCAAAACGAATAAAATCGATATAAATATCGTTCACGTCCAAAATAGCGCATCTCTAATCAACACGGCTTTATATTTTTCAAAAACTTCGTTATTCTATTCAACACACGAATATTTATTCTATTCAACACATGAATCTATATTTCTTTCAGCACACGACTATTTTTGTTATGTAAAATATTTTATAAAACTATGGTATCTATCGTTTGATTTTAATTAGACTCCACCGTAAAGTAGTTCTAATTTTAAATATGATAAAGATGTGAATTTTATTATTAAAATATTTTACTCAACACATAAATATTTTCAACTCAGGAACATCGTCAACATATGACTATTTTTTTTTAATTCGACACATGAATTTTCTTTTATAATATTCATCATTTTCCCGATTGGAATGAGGCCCAATCAATCACCATATAATGTTAATTATATGGATTCCATACAACACATGTATATAATATCATTGAAAAATAATCAACCATCAACCAAAGTGCACTACACTGTATAAGTATCAAATATAGATATCTTACGCTTATAACAGCCTGTCAATCAATCGATCGACATATTTAATCAATCAGGATGAGTGAACTTCAAATTTCATCCCAACACCCGTGTGGGGTTTCAAACAATCAAACACAGATTTTAGTTGTGCAGTTGGGCGATGTGTAAAATTTATCGACCCAATCGATATCAGTCAAATCAGTGTATATAAACAAATTGGCCGATTTGTTTATAAATATTTATTTATTCACTTTCACGTTAAAAATATATTTTTTTAACGATAATATATTTTATTTTAACACATGAATTTCTATTCATTTCATTTACACAATAAAAATGATATTTTTATTTTTCTAACATATTTTAGAAAATTTCGGCGGCATAACGGCACGATACTAGAAACGGGACGAGGCCTAGCCTTATCCCCGGTCTAGTGAAGGCCCACGCCATTCACACATCAATCAAATCCATTCCATTTCACCAAACAGTTCAATTCGAACCAAATAAACTAACCAACTACACAACCAAATAATTTAACAAACAAGCCATCCATGGTCTGTGGATGACGGGTGTCGGGTGCTACTAAACACCGTCTGCATCCTAGTATATATATATATAACTAGAAAAAGAGAATTTAGAGTGAGAAGTTCTCACAAATAGCTATCCAATACCACGACTCTTCATTGATAGAAATCTTCATCGTTCTCGCCTTTTTGTCACATTCGTTGCCCGTATTCTCTACATATGTAAAAATTGAATTTTTACTTTGCTATTCAATATATAAAAATGGAATTTTTGCTTCGTTATTCAATATATAAAAATGGAATTTTTACTTCGCTATTCAATATATAAAAATCATATTTTTACTTTGCTATTCAATATATAAAAATCCTATTTTTACATCGATGCTATATAGTAAAGATTATATCTTTATCACGCTATTCTCTATATAAAGATTTCGCCTTTTCAAAATAAATATTTCGCCTTTTCCAAAAATAAATATTTCGCCTTTTCAAAAATAAATATTTCACCTTTTCAAATATAAAGATTCTATATTTCTTCCTATAAAAATGTAGTCTTTCATATGAATAAAAATCCCCCTTTCATATATGAGAAATCATATCTTTCGTCATCTAAAAATCATAACCTTACTCGTCTAAAAATTCAAAGCTTTATCATGTTAAAATCAAAGCTTCTCAATTAAAAATCATTTCTTTATACTCTAAATATATAAATAAAAATCATTTATGTTTATCGATGTCATGATATTTATAAAACTGATTTTATTTAATCACTAAAATCTATTTAAACCAAATAAATAAAATAAAATAGAGTAAAAATCACCTTTTCGAATCGAGGAGGGCGCTCAGCCGGAGATGGTGGCTGAGGGTGGGCGCGTCGGGCTCGGCAGGTGATGGGGGAGGTGCGGCGTGGGTGGAGCTCGGCGGTGGGGTCTCTCTGGCTCCGCGCGGCGATTTAAAGGTGGAGGGAGAAGAGAGAGGAGTAGGACACGAGAGGAGGGAGGAGAGGAAGGAGCGCGAGGTGGAGAAGAAGAGGGGAGGGGGCGGCGACGCTGAATCGAGGGGGGGCGATGTGAGCGACGGGATGTAAGGAGGAAGGGGGCGCGTTTTTGATGTTTGACCGTGGGAAATTAAATGAGGGGTTTGACCAATTCAATTTGACCTAGGGTGTATATATATATTTTATATTATTTAAATTCAAAAAGTAACTTTTTATTTTCAACTCGAAATCGAACCCACCGACTGTCGTCCGTAGTGTTTCACCCCCATTCCGAACACAATGGGATATGTATCGCAAGCTGATTCGATCGTCTCGATCAATTTCCGTTAAAATCAACATATAACTCTATATATTGAATTTGAACGCGCATTTCAATTTACCGGGGTCACATACTAACTCTAAAAATTCCAGAAAAATATTTTCTGGCTTCGTATTGACGATACGGTCCTAACAAAACTAGTTTCGTCGAATTCTGAGACCGTTGGAAAAATGTTCATTTTCCAGTCGATTAAAATCAACTGAAACTGGTCAAACGCGTTTTCCTTTGCCACGGTCACATATTGATTCGAAAAATTATGAAATTTGAAACCTAGCAATAATTTGACATCACAGACCTAACAAAAGTGGTTTCGTCGAAATCCGAGGTCATTTGCAAAATGCCCATTTTTAAGGGTCTGAATTCCATAGCGACTATTCAGAATTTTCAACTGGACATATCTTTTGATTCCCGCTATGAAATCTCAATTTTTCGGATTCGTTGGAAAGATATCATCAATTAGATCCTATTCTTTTTGGTTTCACTACATTCCGGTTTGCTTTGCACCCGGTACATTCAATTGAAGTTTGAAATCGAATTATCGAACTACTGCGCCATTTTCAATTCTATTTATGATTATATATAATTATTTATATTCTAACGACGACGTATATAATATATACGTTCGAATTCTATTCAAAATAAATTTCTCGTCGATATTATTTAAAATAATCTATTTTAAATATTCAAAATTCATTAAAATTGCCAAAATAAAAATTTTAAACTGGCCCAGATTTTCGGGTTATTACAGCTAGCCTGTTGGCCACTACTGAAGGTGATCAGATGTGATTGCCTCTTTCTAAAGAAAGTATTAGCAATCATGAGATCAAAAGAGAGCGAAACTCAACATATCTTCGCCCTCTTGGTTCCTACTACCAAAGCCATAGCCACCATGCACTCACTCAAAGCCCCCGCTAGATGAGCCAACATGGCCACTGAAGTCTCCTCCTATAAAAAGTTTCTCGCTACTATGCACATTTCTAACCATGACTTCCAAGTCCTCCCAGAATTTCCTCTTGGCTTCTTCACTTAGACCTACTTATGGGGCATATGCACTAATGACATTCAAAACCGCCTCACCAACTGCTAGCTTAACTAGGATGATCCTATCCCCTCGTCTTCTAACGTCGACCACCTTGTTCTGAAGGTTCTTATCGATCAATATGCCTACCCCGTTCTTGTTACGTACTTCCCCTGTGTACCATAGTTTGAAGCCAGTGTTCTCCACCTCCTTCGCCTTCTGCCCTGGAGGTGGTGAACACTGGCTTCAAACTGTAAATTACCATAGAAAACAACTTACAGAAAACACTAACTTACAGAAAACAAATAAAAAGGTAAGAAAAACTATAGAAGAACTGTTGTAATATATATGAGTGGATATGCTTTTGTCATATTCTGTTTAGTTTCACATTGTGGGATAAGTTTTACTCCAAGCTTTCAAACATTTATATAAAGAGCTCATGTAATGTAAAATAGTGTGCTAATTTTCTTTTCTTAATTCTGATAATCGTTTGACCAAAGACTCATTGCATTCAATTTTCTTTTCTTAATTCTGCATGTGAATTCACATGTGATAATAGGTGCTAACTAGGGCTTGGCGTGCCTGAGCTTGTAATCTCAAATAATTGAAAATTCACACGTGAACCACGATCTAGCTATTTCTGAGGACCTTCACAACTGGTGAACCACGATCTAGCTATTTTGGAGGACCTTCACAATCTCTAGGCAGTTTACTTTTTTCGGTCGTGGTTTTATGCTATTTTCTGTGAAAGACTTGTTATGCCACGGATAGTTATGACCTTTATGGTTTTCTTTGTTTGTACATTTTCAACAATGTCTTCTGTTGGAGGTTAGCTGCAAATGCATGTAATTCATGTTTCTGATCATGAAGGATTTGCACCAGCTGAGTTTCATGGAATCGTGCAATATTTCAGTATTATTGTTGGAAATTGTATAAAATGCGGGAATTGATTGTGAAAAGCATATTTCAGTATGATTTTGAATTTATGCAAAACGCGATTAAACAACGTGAAGATTAAACCCATTGATTGGATTATTCGATCTTGTATCTTTTTTTGCTTCTTTTTGTCCTTTTTTTATTTTTATTTTTATTTTTTTGGATTTGTGTTGTGCATCTCCGTGGACATGTGGTTGAGTGCTTTTGTTTCTCCATTTTTCGTATGTCAAGAATGACAATAAAGCGGGTTGGGGTGGGGTTTCTCGAGCTCCAGACCCGACCCGTACTTTTTAAACCATGCCCCAGACCCGTCCCGTAGACCCGGTGTGGGTCTAGAATTTCGCCCCGTACCGAAACCCGTACGAGTCAGGGTAGACCCGACCCTCCCACGATCCGGTGATATTGTGTTCTAATGTATACAAATTTATATTTTTTTATCACTAAATGATAAATTATATATATGCATACACATATACGTATATATATATATACACTATAATACGTTCACAATGATAAGAGAATATAATAAAATGAGTTGTAAGATAATAGATCAAAACTTATGCATTTGTTATTGTATGATTATCATTGATGTAACTTAATATAATGAAAAATTTATAGTTTATTGATTGAAAGAATATAATATTCAAGTTATAACCATGTATGCCTAAGAAGATTATCAAGTAATCGTTATAGTCATAAAGTATTTTAATGATGTTTCAATCATGCGGGTCGAATTGGGGCGGGTTAGCCGTGTCCCAGACCCGACCCTAGACCTAGACCTCCAAAAGCGGGTCGCGGGTCTATCCGACTCGAAAACCATATGGAGCAGATCTAAATGGGTCAAAACAGGGGTGGGTCAAACGGGTTTGGACCCTAGACCCGCCTCATTGTCATCCCTATCGTATGTCATATTTTCCTTTTCTTAAGGTACTCAATAAAATGGTAAGGGTCTATTTAACTCCGTCGGTTTTGCCAAAAAAATAAATCAAACTAGTTGTCAATATACTAATGTTTACAGATCTAAGCATATTTTAGGATAAATAAAAAATAAGTGCATAAACCGAAAAATAACCAACAGTTATAAATACTGAAAGGTGGAAGAAGGCTGAAAAAAATATCTTATAATAACAAAAGCAACAACAAAGGCATAAATCCCAAACAAGTTGGGGTTGGCTAGACATTGAACCCAAAAATAAAAAATAAAAATAAGTTAAAATCTTCCGTAAAAGTAAAATAAAGGTTTGAAAAAGACAAAAACGGAGATTAAAAAGTTTCAAAAAAAGGAGTTATCTTCCGTAAAAGTAAAATAAAGGTTTGAAAAAGACAAAAACGAAGATAAAAAAGTTTCCAAAAAAAAAGTTCTGGTACATGGATTGCTAACTTCCATGCGTCCCTATCCAAAGCCAACTCTTCAGATATATTCCAATTACTTAAATCTCTTTTTACTATCTCCTCCCATGTCATTTTAGGTCGGCTCCTACCTCTCTTTGGGCCTTCGGCGCAGCCTATAATTCCAATGCGCACTGGTGCATCGTGCGGTCTTCGTTGGAGATGTCTGAACCATCTTAAGCGGTATTGGACTAACTTCTCTTCAACAGGTGCAACTCCAAGTTTGTCTCGAATATCATCATTCCTAATTCGATCTCGTCTGGTATGCCCACAGCTCCACCGCAGCATACGCATCTCTGCTACACTTAACTTTTGAACGTGTTGCCTTTTAGTAGGCCAACATTCCGCACCATATAACATCGCCAACATGATTGTTGTTTTATAGAACTTTCCTTTAAGCTTTTGAGGGATCTTCCTATCACAGAGAATGTCAGATGCTAGTTGCCATTTCACCCATCCTACTTGAATTCTAAAACTAACATCCCTATCAATCTCCTGTCAAGCTGCAACATAGATCCTAAATATCGAAAGGATTCCTTTTTAGGTACTACTTGACCGGCCAGGGTGACGTCTCTGTCATCTGACCTGACACCGCTGAACTCACACTTCATATACTCCGTTTTAGTTCTGCTAATCCTGAAACCCTTTGATTTCAAGGTCTCCCTCCACAAATCCAATTGTCTATTAACCCCTATTCTGCTGTCATCAATCAACATTTCCATATCCATAAGAGAAGCTAAGTTTTTACGTTGGCTTGCCAAGCCTATCATAACCCTCCTTCTTTACCCTGGCTTGGGACAGGCTACATAGAAAACTATACAGGCGGAGTTGGAAAAAATATCTTATAATGATTAAACAAAATAAACCGTAAGAAAAAAAAACTGAAAATATCGTAGAAAACGACTTACAGAAAATACCAACTTACAGAAAACTGATAAAAACTGTAAGAAAAACTATAGAAGAACCTACATGCAATGATCTGGATTTTTAGTACCGGAATATTCAGTTTATTTAAATATAAAGACGATTAAATTAGAAGTTGAATAACTTGAATTCGGAATAAACGAGTTATTTAATATATCTGAATCAAGAAATAGTGTTAACGATATTTTTCGTCAACACCCAAATTACAAAGTGTAATGTGTGTATTCACGAAATTTGTTGTGGTCATGGCTCAGAATTCTCAGGAAACGATCCTGAATTTGGATGGGTAGGTTTCTTGGCCATGACGACTGCACTATGTATTTCAATAAGAAGAAAACGGACTAATGCCCTCTTGACGTCATGGATGGAAGCGTCGCAATATTCGCTAACTTCGATGACTCCTCTGTATTAGATTCTTCCTGAGGGAGGAGTCTGAATTACAACGGAGGTCGAGCTAGGAATTCATATACGACTTTGTCGCATCAATGTTCGGGAAGCGTTAGACTCGGCATGAGGGCATGGATCAATCATGGCGGCTCCGTGAGGTGAGGAGAAAGGGAGTTTATATTTCTATCAGGTCCCCTTCCTCCACTACTAGAGCACCTTGATTTATCTCCTCATCAGAAATGTTAATGTTAACTCCCTGTTTCATTATTATGATATTGCAAGATTATCAAATCGCAAGACATATGAGACACGAAATTCTCCATTTATAGATTGCAGATAGATTACAAGAATTGATGATTTGCTCTCCTTGAGAAAGAAGGAGCTAAATTGAGAAATGAAAAGTTTGTCCCCTTTTGCGGAGTATCCGGGGTCCTATTTATAGAGAATCCGGGGTCATTCCATCATTAGGTTGTTGGTCTGGAACGATTCCTGTCGGTTGCTTCTTTCTGGGTTTTGGGCATCGGCCTATCGGTCCTCCTCGTGGTGTTGGTTACAGCTTTTTGAAGTGATGGCTCCGGGCGAATTGGGGTCTCTCCTAGGTAGAAGGGGGCTCGTTGCCGAGACGGATCACGGAGGCATTTCGGATTTCTTGGCGGATACTCTCAGTGTTGGTCCTTCGTTGTGGGCTTTCGGATGTGGGCTTTCAGCTTTATTATGGGTACTCGGAGGGGTCCACCCTCGTGTCGTACGCAGATGTCTACTGGTTTAGAACCGTCAATGGTTCAGGTACTAAGTGGATTAGTATGAGCAGCCCGTATCCTTTCTTGAGTCTCGGTTTAGCCTTTCGGTTTGACTCTCTGGTGGGTAGCTTTCGGTGATACTCGTGTTACTTACGAAAGTAACCTCTTTCTATATCCATGGAGTCGTTCTTCGAGGGTTGATTTTAAACCGTCTTTATGTTCTGACTCGATACTCCTCCTCTAATGTGTTGGTATCCATCGGTTGATTCTTGGTGGGTGGATCCCGTCAGATGAACCTTTGTCGATACCTAGTAGGTTTTAGGTCCCTTTTCTTCAGAAGGGATATCGGCCTGAGTTGCTCTTGAGCTCCTTATTCTTTCTTATATTCATTTGACATCCCTTCGCCTGCCGTCTCGTGCCAAGATCGTTTTGGTAGTAACATTTGCCCCCTCCCCCTTTAGTGAAGGGGTGTCTTCGACTTTCCAAGTCAAGCTTCTTTCACCTGGCCTTCGCCTATTTGCTTGCCAATCATCCTCCCTTGCTAAATTGTGCCATAGGTCCTGCCAAAGAGATCTGCTTCTGACGCCTTGTGGAGGAATGAAGTAACCTAGATTCAGGTTTTGGTGGAAGATTGAAACCTTTTCTGACAATGATGTGGAGTCGAACATTATCCAGGCTTGGGCGACTCAAGATTAAAGAGATGACTTCGCCCATATTCGAGAACTTAAAGGTTGAAGGTCGGGAACCTTCCCAGTATTAATGAAGAGTCGAATCCACCCAGATTTGGGTACTTTTAGGTTTAGGACCGGGAACCCTTCCGACATTAATAGAGCGCCGAATAGACCCAGATTCGGGTATCAGTAGATTTGGGGGTTGGAAACCCTTCCGGCATTAATAGAGCGCCGAATCGACCCAGATTCGGGTATTAGTAGATTTGGGGACCGGAAACCCTTCTGGCATTAATAGAGCGCTGAATCGACCCAGATTCGGGTATTAATAGATTTGGGAACCGGAAACCCTTCCGGCATTAATAGAGCGTCGAATCGACCCAGATTCAGATATTATTAGATTTGGGGACCAGAAACCCTTCCGGCATTAATAGAGCGAATATCCCCCTCGGATTTGATTCGGGAAGCAGAGGTTGTACGTGCTTCTTAAGCCTCCCTTGGGCTTTTGTTGACAAAGAAGAGAATGTACGTGCTTTGTTGGCCACTCTCTGGGCCTATGCGTCCAAAGCGCTTGGCAAGATTATCCACAAGTAGGGCCCAAGGACTTACCCGACCTCCCTCCAGGAGGCGCCTTATCCTGACCATCGTAGGCGACTGAAAGGGCTTAGAAACTTAAATGGGGCCATCATAGGTACAGAACTAAGGTTTACTCTTTTGACGCTCTACACGAGCCATCGTAAGCATTGATAGAGGCTTCTACGCCACCCCCTCCAAGGGGTGCCCTATCCTGACCATCGTGGGCGATGATAGGGGTTTGCGTTCCCTTCTGCGGGTAACGCTGAACATAAGTAGAGGTACGTGCTCTTTTGCGAGCAGATGTAGAACGTGCTTGGTTCGGGCAGAGGCAGGGTGTACTCTTCTACGAGCAGAGGCAGGGCGCGCTAATTTTTAAATGCACCGCCATGACCATCGCTGGTGTGAAACGGTGGCTTACGCTTTCGATGCTTTAACCCTGCCCCTTTTGGTTTGGGTAAGGAGAAAGACTAACACAATCATCCCCCTTCGGGAGATGCCTCGCCCTGGCCAATTTGGCGATGACGAGGGATTCAATCCTTTTTTTCTCAGCTTGATCCCTTTTGGGTTTCTTACGAGCTACTAGGAGGGTTTCCATGCCCCTAACTGTATGACGATTTCTTGGGGAAAAAAAATCTTGTTCTCTATTCTTTTATGGTTGGAAAATATGGCCTCAAATGTTCTGAGTTCCATGTCCTTGGAACAAGATCGCCGTTGGTCCTACATGGGTGGTACGTACCAGGTAAGACTTCTTGATGGACAATTAGGGGTCCTTCCCAATTTGGGCCAAGAGGACCATCAGGTGGATCTTTGGTGTTCGCCATTACTCTTCGTAGTACTAATTCACCTTTAGTGAAGGTTCTAGCTTTGACCTTCGAATTGAAATATTTTGTGATCCTTCTTTGGTATTCGAAGGTTCTGATCGCAGCCTCATCCCTTAGTTCCTGTATCAAGTCTAATGATTCTTTTCTTAGCTCCTGGTTTGGGTCAAATGCGTATGCTATCGTTCGGTGCGACTGAACTTCGACCTCAACCAGGAGCATAGCCTCGCAACCACATGTCAGGGAAAAGGGAGTGTGGCCCGTAGCTGTTTTGGTGGAAGTCCTGTATGCCCATAGCAGTAGAGGCAAATCCTCTGCCCAATTTCCTTTATCCTAACTTAGGCGTTTCTTAAGGATCATCTTAATGGTCTTATTTTCGGCTTTCACAGTTCCGTTAGCTTTCAGATGGGCCACTGAGGAGAAACTTTTTATGATTCCAATTTTCTCACATAATCGGGTGAATTCCTCGCTCTCGAATTGTGTTCCGTTATCCGATATGAATTTATAGGGGATCCCGAAGCGGGTAATGATATTCTTTATCACGAATCTTGACACTTTCTTGGATGTGATACTCGGAAGGGGTTCCTCCACTCACTTGGTGAAGTAGTCGATAACTACTACGACATATTTAGCTCCTCCCTTGGCGAGTGGCAAGGGCCCGATCAAATCTATCCCCGATATGTCGAAAGGCCAGGGGATAGATATAGTTGTTAGGTTGCTGGGAGGAAGTCGTGGTACCTTAGAGTATTTCTGACATTTGTCACATCTCTTGACGTATTCGACCACTTGACTAACCATCCGTGACCAATAGTAACCCTGTCGCATGACCCTTTTGGCCAGTTTAATCCCATTGGAATGGTTCCCGCACCATCCTTCGTGAGCTTCTTTTAGTAGGCTGAGTCCGTCTTTGAAACTTACACACCTTAGATAAGGAAGTGAGGGGGTAATGTCCCTTCCAAGAGGCAGTCCTCTATGGGAGTCATCCATGTAACTTCCTTTTGGGGCCGTGTTTCCGTTATGGGGGATTCCCTTTCGGAGTTTCCTTCTTGGTTTTCTCCGTTTCCCTTTCTCAAGGCTTGGGATCGGGTCAAAACTAACAACTCCTTTCCTATTTTCGATTCTTTCTGTTCGATGCTGGGCATCTCCTGATATCCCACCAGCACTATTCGGGTTTCGGGGGCTCCTCGGGAGCTGGCTAATTTGGCTAGCGAATTTGCCTGGGTATTCTCCTCGCGGGGTATTTGATGAACTAAGAAGTCTTCAAACAGGGAAAGCATCTTTATTACCTTCTTCATGTATAAGATGAGCCGCTTGTCTTTGGTTTGATATGTCTGTTCCATTTGGTTTACCATTAGTTGCGAGTCGTTGAAAATTTCTATCCTCGGTATCTTCAACTGTAATGCCAGATTCAGACCAGCTATCATGGATTCATATTCAGCTACATTATTGGTTGCCGGGAGCCCTAACTTCATGCATAGTGCAAGCGGTGCCCGCCAGCGGTGATTATAACATAACCTGGCCCCGCCCCCGCTCATTGGAAGCCTATAAGGAGCTGCCATTTGGCCTTTGAGTCGTTTTCTTTGACCGACTGCTCTGAAATGAAGTTCGTGCACTCGTTCACGAAATCTGCGAGAGCTTGCCCTTTGATTACGGTACAAGGATGGAACTCAATTTCGTATTGGCTGAGCTCAATACCCCATTTAATTGACCTCCCGGAGGTTTCCGGTTTGCTGAACACTGGTTTGAGTGGGAAGCTAGTTAAGACTTTAATAGGGTGTGCCTGGAAATAACCTCTGAGCTTTCATGCAGTAAGGATTAAGAAATACGCCAATTTCTCTATGATGGGGTATCGAGTTTTCGCGTCCTTTAGCCTCCGGCTAACGTAATAGATAGGGTGTTGGGTCCCCTTATTCTCTCTTATCAATACTGAGCTCGCTGCATGTTCGGAGACAACCATGTATAGGTATAGAGTTTCTCCCTTCTCGGGACTGGACAAAACCGGAGGTGTTCCCTTATAAACTTTCAATTCTTGGAATGCCTTCCTACACTCTTCGTTCCACTCAAAATTCTTCTTCTTCTTTATGACATTGAAGAAATGGACGCATTTATCGGTGGCTTTAGAAATGAACCTGCCGAGTGCCGCTAATCTTCCCGTTTAGGTTCATGACCTTCTTGCTGGTTTTAGGTTCCTCCATGTCCTTAATGACCTGTATTTGGTCGGGGCTAGCCTCGATTCCTTGCTCGCTCACCACATATCCCAGAAACTTCCCAAATTGAACTCCGAAGGAACACTTTTGAGGATTCAGCTTCATTTGGTAACTTCTCAAGATACCAAACATTTCTCCTAGGTCCTTTAGATGATTCTCTGTTTCGGTCGACTTCATTAGCATGTCGTCGACATATACTTTCGTATTGTGCCCAATCTGCTCTTGGAACATCCTGCTCACCAGTCTTTGGTACGTTGCACCTGCATTCGTCAAACCGAAAGGCATTACTTTATAACAGAATGTTCCCCGGTCGGTAATAAAATTTGTATGTTTCTCGTCGGGTTTATGCATTGGTATTTGGTTGTACCCCGAATAAGCATCCATAAGGGATAGTTTTTTGTGTCCATTCGTGGCATCAACCAACTGATCGATCCGCGGAAGAGGGTAACAATCTTTCGGACAAGCTTTGTTTAGATCCGTGTAATCGACACACGTCCTCCACTTCTTGTTAGACTTCTTCACTGGCATGGGATTGGTTAACCACTTGGGGTAATGGACCTCTTGGATAAACCCGTTAGTTTCCAACCTTTTGACTTCCTCCTTCAAGGCCTCAATCCAGTCCCTATTATATTGTCCCTTCTTCTGCCGGATCGGGATTATCGAACGATCGATGTTTAAGGCATCGCTTATGATTGAAGAATCGATACCCACCATGTCTGAATGGGTCCAAGCGAAAACGTCTTTGTTAAGATGTAGGAAGCGAATTAAGTCATTTCGGAGAGGTTCTGTTAACCTCTTCCCTATGTTGATGACCTTCGACTCATCCTTCGGGTCAACGTTTACTACTTCTATTTCCTCTATTAGTTTGATCCTCTCGATGTCTCCTTCAGAGTCTAAATCTGTGGTAATTTCCCTTCTTCAGTCAATTTCATCTCATTGGACCTCTTCCTTTTCAGAGAAGTGTACCTACCATTAGTGCGTTTGTCAGTCTTGTTTATTTTTATCTTGGCTTCAAATGAGGGGTGTAAGAATCCCTTATCCGAAGGCATAAAAACAGTAGATGAATCAAAATACGAAGAATACTCCCTTTTGTATTTTTCGACCGTTGCAAAGTACAACTCTCCGGAGCTAAACTGTTCTCCCCTGATGGTACCCCATCCCTGTTTGGTCAGAAATTTTAACATGAGATATTTGGAAGAAATGAAGGCATCCATTTCCTCTAAAGTCGGTTGTCCGAAGAAGGCATTGTAATAGGACAGCTGATCAATCACGACGAAGAGAGTTTCGAAAGTCCTGTGAAGAGGGGACATCCCTACTTGAACCAAGAGGTTGATTTGACCCACATGAGTCGATCCTTTATATATGAACCTGAAAATCGGTTCGTTGCTAGGCTCTAGCTTCATTTCGGAAATTCTCATCTGATTGAAGGCGTACTTGAAGATGACGTTGACAACGCTTCCGGTATCCACCAATATTTTAGAAACGACCGAAAGCCCTATCTGCGCCGTTATCATGAGGGGGTCGTTATGTTTATGACGGACCCCTTTCTTCATTTCTTCCGGAGAGACCACGAGGTTATGCATCTTGAGGGCACAACGTGAGCTTTTCAACGACGGTTCCTCCTGAATGGAGAAGATTCCCTCCAAAGTTTCTTTCACGTATTCGTTCCTGGCTTTCGGATAGCTTCCGGTAGGGTGAGGTCCCCCATGAATCACATTGATTCGGTTCACGAGAGGCCCCAAATCTAGGTTTGTAACACCCCGTATTTCTGTTAACACTAAAGTTACTAATTTAATAATAAATGTGTAAAGGGGAGATGTATCTAATGTGCATACAAATTTAATAATAAATATGTAAAGGGGAGATGTATCTAATGTGCATACAAATTTAATAATAAATGTGTAAAGGGGGGATGTATCTAATGTGCATACAAATTTAATAATAAATGTTAATAATGTACATTAAGAAAGTAATTGTGAACATAATTGGCTTCTCTTTAGAACATATGGCTTTGATTAACCTTGGCTTCATCGAAGGCTCAAATAAACTTGCAATCCTATATAAACAGTCCCCTAGTCTTCTTCTCTTTGCACCATTCTTCTCTAACCTTATGCTGCACAAATTCTTGATGGACATGGCTTCTTCTTCTTCCTCTAAATCTAAATAAATAAATTAAAATAAAATATAAATCAAGACGAGGATATCCTGCTCAAGTCTTTCAAGAGAAGATTCAAAACAAGTTAGGATTCAAGTAAAGATTCAACGGCTTCAAGCAACGCTATCTTTCTATTCTTTTCTAGATCCAATCAATGTAAGTCAGTTACTTTTTAGATTTGAACGCCTTTTCTATTTGTGACATGAAATTAAAAGAATATAAGAAATATGCCTTATCATTTCATTGAATCTGTGCTTGCTTATGACTTTGGATCTGATTCTTGATTATGACCTAGAACACATTGTGACTAAATTGCCATTGCTTAAGATTATGACTATGGAACTGTGGCCTTTGAAACCATAAGCCTTTGACTATGAACATAAGCCTTTGACTAGGAGCATAAACCAATTCCTATGACTATGACAAGGACAATAGTGGATAATTACCTATGATTCATGAACATGATTTTATTGCCTAGGATTATGACTGTGAGGTTGGATCTAAACTTGATTATCTATTCAGTTTATTCTTAATTATCCTTGGATCTTGATTATGGGAATTTATCTATTAAGTTAGATCTACCCATATACTTGAACCTATGTTATTTTTTCAACCCTTTTTATGTCATAATATTATCAGATCTATAGGCATTCGATGCTTTAATCAATTTATTCAGTGTAATTTGTTAGATATGTGATTAGTGAATTATCATATTCTACCAGTCATTATGTCTATCTTTTCATGGCATTTTGGTTCATTCCTTTTTTATCCATGAATCTAGATTTATCTATAATCTAGGATGAAATCACGATTACACAAACGATGGGAATACGATTTGGGCAAATCATAAATTTGACTTAAACATGGTTGTAAACTTGGAAATTGGCATAATGTGGAACATTAACATAATTATGATTGACATAATTTAGAACATGTATTATGGCATATTTATTAGAATGCAAATTTGAAAATTTGACATGAATTATGGAATATGCAATTTGACATATTAAATTTAGTATTGGCAAGTAAGCTAAGTTTTAGGCGTTAACGGTAAACTAGAATAATAATTCTAGTCTTGCCATAAACTGTAAATTAGGGTGTTAAATCAGAATTGGGTCGATTAAAGTTAATTTGGCATAATAAGTATATAAGCAAAAAATTTGAATTTAGTCATAATTGTGAGTAATTGTCATGTTTAGAATAATCATGGTTAGAGACACTTAATTTGGTATAATTTGCATACCAAAAACTATAAATATGATATATAGGGAAAATGGGCCATAATAATAAATGTTGACAATGTGCATTAAAAGAGTAATAATGGAATAAGTAAATTAGGGAAAATTTACTTATAGAATTTATCCTAAATGAGAAAAGTAAATTTAGACAATACGAACATGCTTAACCCGAGGTTGGATTGAGTTGTGATGTAAACCTTCCGGACCCGCCCGGCTGTCCAGTGATCACAACAATACCTATCCAATGTGGGAGGTTAAGGCATTGAGCCCGATAAAGGCCCGAGGTTAGACTGAGTTGTGGCGTAAGACTGCTCGGAACCAACTGGCATACCGGCAGCCACAACAATACCTGTCTAACGTGAGTGGCTGGTGCTTTAATAAGACAATTAAAGTTAAGCTAGAATGGGAGGGTTAAGTCCATAAGAACACTTAACCAACTTAACACAGTTAAGCTAGAATGGGAGGGTTAAGTCCATAGGAACACTTAACCAACTTAACACAGTAAAGTTAGAATGATAGGGTTAAGTTAACTAGAACACTTAACCAACTTAACATGGTAACAAGACAAGATTTGTAGGGGTTAAGTAACTAAGAAAAACACTTAGCCAATTTAATATGTTAACCAAACTATAAAGTGGGGGTTAAGTAAATTCAATACACTTAGCCAATTTAACATGTTAACTAGACTAGAGGTTGAGGATAAGTAAAGTTAATACACTTAGCCAATTTAACATGCTAACTAGACTAGAGGTTGGGGTTAAGTAAATTTAATACACTTAGATAATTTAATATGTTAGCCGGACTAGACCGTAGGGTTAAGTAAGCTTGAACACTTAACCATCAGAGTGTGAAATGAATAGGGTTAAGTTAAAAACATGAAGGGACAATACTTAACCATTAGAACATGTTAATCAAACCAATGTTAGGGTTAAGTTAACTAAGGGAACACTTAACCGTTATAACATGTTAGTTAAAACAGATAGGCAAGGTTAAGTTAAAAAGGAACACTTAACCAATACAAGATGAATGGGTAGGGTTAAGTAAATATTTAACCAATATAACTTGATGCTGGTAAGGTTAAGTCAACGTGAATTACTGGTAACACTTAACCAGTTTAACATGACAAATGAATGGGTTAAGTTAACTTGTATCGACTAATGACACTTAACCAATCCAACTTGACGAGAAAGAGAACTAAGTAGTAAACCTTAGTTGAAAGGGGCTAAGTAGTAAACCTTAGTTAAGAAAATGACAATTCAGGAAACTAAGTGGTAAACCTTAGTTAGGAAAACTAAGTAGTAATTCTTAGTATAACACGAGGAGGAGCGAACGTCCATCTAATCTTAAAAAAGGCTCCAACGAATTGGGTTACGAAGCCCGAGGCTTCGAGAGGACGTGAGGGTATTCTTGGTATCCCTCTGTGAGGCTGTAGATGATCCTCCTGGACTCACAGAGGTTAAGGTCTGCGTTAGAAGAACCAAGGGCATGCCTTGGTTGCAATATAAGGCAACCTAAAGACTAGGATGGACCAGCGTGATTCGGCGAGACCAGTAGCCTTGTGATAGCAACTCGTCGTCTATCTACCATCTTGAGTCAGTCGAGATACGTAAAGCGGAAAGGCGGAGAACTCCAAAAGACCATATACTTGCTATCTAGTTATGGGTGATGTAATGACCCGGGTTTTTGGCGATCTTGGTTATCCGATATACAACACATATCGAACATCCAAGGATCGAAAATACCGGTCATTAATGAAAGAAATTAGAGGGTGAGGAAAGATAAGATAGAAACTTAGAATAGAAGAAGAAGAAGAACACAATATCAGAGTAACACGAATCTCACAGCGGAACGAATAAATATATTTCATAACATAACTTTGAAATACAAATCGATACTTGAATATATATATCATTGTCAAAGTACAACACTTACAACACAGCGGAAATGACAATAGCTATATGATCCTGAAGCCTCCTGCTCTAAGCTCTTCCAGTATATCTGTAAATCCCAACTACTTGACTGCCCGTACAAATTTAGGCACCCAAGAGTTTAGGGAAACAAACAAATAAACTCCGGGTCAGTCATGGGACTGGTATGAGTAAAACAGTTTAAAACAGTTCAAGCAGGTAATCGTTATCTCATAAGACCACGCCGTATAACGGAACGGGTTTTTCCCTTATGAGAATCCAAATATCTTTATATCAAAAACCTTTTGATATTATAATAATGTCTATCAACACAATATAATAATCATCTAGCATAAACGCTTTCATCTCACGTTCTACATATATAGTATACAATCAAAACCGCAAGCACGTATTGGGTAATGGATTTCCAACTATGACAAGGTATGGAACCACCTTTCGCTAGTGTACCTCTAGAGAGGAGTACAATGGGTTCAACAAGAACATCTTGCAACAAGGCCACACATGACCGACCCCTCATTTCGCTTGAGTGTATCGAATGTATATCACCAACGGTTGGGATCAGCAACCGTTTCCCGAATGGGACAGCATCAACAATAGATTTTTAGAAGTAAATGAAACTCTAGATCAGGTGATTATATACCCTACTTCGGTGCGACCGACTTAGCCATGCTGCCTGCCCGATTTCTGTCATTTACCGGATGTGAGGCTAGAAGCTACGCTTTATCATCACACCAGATTTACTTTGAATGCCACATCGTCAAATCCATCAAATCACCGATTGACGTCCTCAACCATACATTATGTGTTAGCTAAAAGAAGTTTCCTTCTCCGCTTCCACTCTTGGTACGGTTGGAGAAATCAATATACGTGATCGTTTGGAAATACTCTGTCAGACATCCGTCCATATAAGTCATCTAGGAACAGGATGAACCGAAGGCACTATTCTGTAAACAGGATAGCCCTTGCATAACTCCGCCTTCAAATTTCCTTTGGCATATATGATTCGCAACGCTTATGCCAATACAGAGTGGTTCTTTGGATAATAATCCAACCGGTCTCTCCATATTAACAACGCTAAAATGGTCAAAACTTCGATAGTCTGTGATTTAACTATCGAAGAAAAACAGGTGTGCAAACAACGATATCATTTCCAAATGGAAATTTATATCGATCAAACATCATTCAACATTTATCTCTTTATTTCATTAATTTACTTATCTCCTGTTTCCCTATATCCAATATTTCTTATTTTCTAAATTTGGAAAATATACGTTATTAACAATGGAAAACATTTCCATTTATTGTTTTCTTTAATAGAAACATTTCTGGTTTCTTATTTGGAAAACATTTCCAAAGCTTCTTCATTGGACGTAGACATATGTTTAAACAAACCATCGCGATGCCAACTCAAACCATTTCCTTTAATTACTAAATTCACTTAACCATCCTGTACTATCGAACCTTAACCATTCCTTAGTTAAAAATGAAGTCAATCAAGTTGGGGTAATACTACCTCTCAGACCTTAACTGGACAACGTTTCTAACCTTGAAATAGACAAAGTTCACCCTTCTAATTCTTTAACAAACTTCCTTACGTAACTCTCTTTCAAATCTTTTCTATTCGATAATTCTTTCCTTCGATAAGGTATATTCGATAACTCTATTTCAATTTATTCTA
Organism: Allium sativum; assembly: GCA_030737875.1. Taxonomy (NCBI): domain Eukaryota; kingdom Viridiplantae; phylum Streptophyta; class Magnoliopsida; order Asparagales; family Amaryllidaceae; genus Allium; species Allium sativum. Next base: position 393,640,950 of record CM060922.1, read on the forward strand.
TTCACTTAACTCTTTTGATTTAACTCTAACTCTATTCACTTAACTCCTATCGAATAAACTATATTCGATAACTCTTTTAATTCTATTTGAATAAACTATATATTCGATTAACTCCTTTATTCTATTCGAATAAACTATGTATTCGATTAACTCTTTTACTCTATTCGAATAAACTATATATTCGATTAACTCCTTTACTCTATTCGAATAAACTATATATTCGATTAACTCCTTTACTCTATTCGAATAAACTATGTATTCGATTAACTCCTTTATTCTATTCGAATAAACTATGTATTCGATTAACTCCTTTTTGCTTTAACTCTAATCGATTAACTCCAACTGGTTTAACTCTAACTGGTTAACTCTAATTGATTCACTCCATCTGGTTAACTCTTACTCGAATAACAAATATTCGATTACCTTATTCAACTAACTCGACTCGACTAACCCCTTTCGAATAACTAATTCGATTTACTACTTTCGAATACCATATTCGATTTAACTCCTTTATTCGCTTTATAAAGATTTCCTTTTTAACAACATTTATTCATTTTAAAGATTTACTTTTAGTAACGGTTCTCCACTTTAAAAATAATTTCCTTCTTATAACAGTTTCCTTTTTATAACGTTTTCCCTTTTTCTAAATATCTCCTATTAATAAATATTCCAATTTATAAATATTTCTTATTTATAAATATTCCATTTATAAATATTTTATTTCAAATATCACTTTGAAAATATTCCCTTATCAACATTTCGGTGTGTTATGGTATTCAACATATCAAATCACGATGATCAGTATCGTCCAAAGACATATAATCGACAACAAATTATATATCACATCATATATCACAATATATGAAAAACAGTAAAATAAATGTTGAGGAACCCTGTTGGGTTCCTCCAACCTGTTTCCCTGCATCACAGATGTTAAACAATATACATAACATCACTTCCAGTTCCATATGATATATTCTGTTAAACAGAATCAATATAGAAATTCAACTAACTGACTAGCAGTTCAATCAAACAGTCAACACACAGTCAATCAACCAATATTTAACAGTTCTAAAAATACAACATGAAATTATAAATTGTTCAGAGTTAGTGAGATTTACTCACATTGGACTATCATCGTTAATTAACGATAATTGTCGTTGATTCAGATGGACAATCTATTTCACTATAAATTTTAACGAACCCCAATCCACTTCCAGTCAGCTTCATTGTGAAGCTCTCGTCCATATGGTCCTAACGTGACTGACGGTTCGTGATTCTTTCATAAGGCCCATCAACCCCTTTATAAAATCCAGCCAATCTGCTCCCTTGAAGCCCAATACCCGCACACGTCTTCTTCCCCAATTTGAAAAGTCGAACTCCAGAAAAATGGATACAGTCTCGTTCGATTCTTGCTTCCCCCACCGCTCCTCCATCCTTCCAAGATTCTTCAACCCAACTTCACCCCAACGTTCCTCTTCCCAAGCTCTCAAACCTCCACCCTATGAAGTGAACCCACGGCCTCCTCCAAGGATGCGACGTCAGCTTTGTTTCCGTTCAACAGTAAAAGCACCGACTTTTTTTATCACCAATACCCCTTAATCTCCCCACGTAGGTGTAAATCGACATCACAAACCCAAGTATCAACATAACTTCATAGATTAAAGCCCTAAATCCTCAAAGAACTCAAACCTAGAAACTAACACCTCACTGTCTAAAACCAACGACGAAGAAAATCAACCGAACCCAAAAAAAAGCACCTTCGATCGAAGGTTTCTCCACCATGAATTCGAAGATATATGATTCGAGGTTTTTAGAATTTGATTTCCATTTCCTTTTGATTTCTTTTGCTCAATGTTTTCGCTGTAAGAAGAATGAGTGTGGCGGAAATATATTTTGACTTTGTGGAGATAGAAATTAGGTTAAGAAAGTGAAAAGGGGTATTTATAGAAACTCAAGATATTTTGAGATATTTTTATTTATTCTTTTATACCCGTTTTTCGCCTTCTAAAAATCCATGTGACCACACACGATATTCAAAAACAATGAAAATGGACACGTAGCTAGAGTTCGACATTACGGTCCCAACAAAACTAGTTTCGTCGAATTCTGATTACGTATACTCACACAGCGTATTTTTAACTGTCGAAATACTAACTGTTTTTCACTCTAAAAATCCGTACGGCCACACAGTGACTCTAAAAATCACGAAACTGGAAATCTAACAACTATTTGACATTGCGGATCCAATAAAATTAGTTTCGTCGAATTCCGACTTTGTTTGCAAAATGGCTATTTTTAAAGTTCTGGATGACCCATTAAAAATATATAAATATATTTAAATATAATTAAATTTAATATTTAAAAATAAATATTATCGTATATATCCACAGTGGAATACCATACAACTCTAGAATATTCCTATATGAATTTCTAACTTGATATTTACTTCTGGGTCAACCCTATATTCGATTTATATTGAAATTCCTTTTTAAAATATAAATAATTCCTTTATAAATTATAAAGGAACTCCACAGCGACTTTTCTAAAATTTGATTTGGACGTACATCAAAATCTACATGACAAAATCCCGATTTTTCTCTTCCACTAGAAAGATGTACTCCACCAGCTCCACACGTTTCTTATTTCACAGAAATCCGGCTTAAAACGGCTTCTGTACATTTAGTTGAAGTTCAAATCGCCAAATTACGAACTGCAGCGCCATTTCAAGCTCCTTTATAATTATATTATAAACTATACGTTCAACTATCGATGATTGAATATATTCGTTACTATAATTCAACTTTAAACTGAATTATATAATTCGAATTGCCCAATTCACACATATCGCCATTTCAGCCAATTCTAATATTTCAGAATTACATATATTATTTAATTTATTATTTTAATTAAATATTCATCATTATTTAATTCCACGACCATTTAGTTCACTATATCACTATTAATATAATTAAATAAATTAATTATAATACCTCTGCCAATGCGGGTCATTACAGGTGAGGATGGCCATAAGACAGTGGGGCACAGGGGGCCTGCGTATAGTTCTCAATTTTTCAAGGGTAGCCTTTCATTAGTTGAGGGAGGGGTCAGGTGGGACCATAGCCACAGGAAAAAAAAACAGACCTTAGCATCTGCATTGGCAGATATCTGAAAGCTCCCGACCGAGTTCCGTGTTTCTAGAATAGCCCTGCCACGGGACTCGGGTCGCACATTTCATGACATGTGCGTCTAGACAACGATAAACGATTCGCGACACATACGTGGGGAAAGTCTAGGAACATATACCACTCCTAGACTAGAGGCATCGTTCGACAGGTAGCATAATCCCTAGTTGGACCTAGGTGGCATAAATCCTGAATCCGAGAAGTATTACATAAGTCGCATAAACCTTAGTTGAATTTAGGAAGCGCTCGATAAGAAAACCCTAGATTAGATCTAGGTAATAAATAATAAATGTACGCCTAAAGGCAACCACAATTACTGGGATTGGGATCGCGTTTTAATTTTAGACAGATTACTAGTTGGGACACTAGATAAGTGGTGCAGAGACATAGAAACCATAATAACAGGTTAATAGCGAAGCGGAGAAAGTATTAAAGCATATCCAGTTTATCTTGTCTTAGCATATCTTGTGTTAATCTTATCCTATCTTGTTGGCCCTATCATCGTGGTATTGTCTTGTATTTAGTTAATTCATGTCGTTTTGTTTTTCCTTGTTCACATGCTAGAAGTAACTGAACTTACCAGACTTTATGTCTGACCCAGTTTTCTTTCGTCTTCTTTTCTTCTGTTTCCCCCCAGGTAGTTAAGGAGGGAATAGTATAGCTCAAGTTAGATTGGACCGTCACTCTTCCCAAGCTCGAAGATTCTTTGACAAAGTGCTTTGGATTCTCTTTTTCTGCTGCTATGGCTGGCTTATGCTACATTGGGGAATATAAATGTTATTTTATGCTTCTTTATTTTGTAAGACAGATGATATTCTGATATTGGAAAACAATTGTTGTACAAACTATTTTTAAAGTAAAGTTTTATTTTCCGCTGTTTTAATTTTGTCTGTCTTGTAATTTATCTGCATCTTTTACCCTAAATGCTCCACAGAACTTAGTGCATTCCCTTTGTGAGTGACACTAAAGGATGTGGGGTGTTACACGTGGTATCAGAGTTGAAGGTTACCAGATCAGATAAAAGATTTGAAAAAAATTATTATTTTCAAACAGTTTTAAAAGAAGCATTTTCAAAAGAAAAGTTTTGTTTTAAAGGCATATTCCCCAAAAACTATACGCACTATCTTCTGATTCTCTGTTTGAATTCTTGTCCCCTTCTTTCTTGAGTCTCTGGGGCTCCTGGCTTTCTGGGAGGTAACCTCATCGAAGGGCGAAGTAGTGCCCGACTTCCATCTATAACCGTAGTAGTTTCACCTGCGGCTAGTTTTCTTTCAAGCTTAGTAGGGTTTTCTGTACGATGGAGGCAGCTTTCGAGAGATTTGTCAACATGATTACACACGAAAGAGGATGAGGAGTTTGGCTAAGGAGCACAACCCAAGGATGAGGAATTCATGGATGTAGACTTGGCTCACGAAGGAGGAAGGGATTATAAAACCTAAGACAAGAGGAAGTATCTTTACTATGGCAGAATAGGGCATATAATTAAGAACAAAGGACAAGATTTTCAGAAGGGCAAGTACATGCTTTCACCACTAAGCGTACCTAGGAGAAAGGTAGTAAAGTTCTGTTGGAAGAGTCTAGCTTTTCTGTTTGTAATCTTTCTTTTGGTTTTAGCACTTCGCATATGTTCATATTTGCTTCCATAGTTGAGTCTCTGCACCATAGTACTTGTATAGTAAAAGATCCCAACTAGTGCTCAAGTGTTTGGTTGTTTTTGCTTAGATCATCTCACGTAGATCGTCCAAATTCGGAGGAGACATTCCTCGAGTGCTTGTCTGATATTGGTTTAGGCCTTTGGGGCTTGTACTTGAGGGATGTCGAGTTCGACTAGGATGGTTTGCTTGAGAGATGAATAGTTGTGGCAGGCGCTCTATATAGAGAAGGACTAACCTTAAGAGAGGTAAAAAGTACGTAGTGACCTTTTGACCCTCATAGTTATGGCATGATGGATAAGCTAAGATGAGAGACCTCTGATCATTCTAGTATATACACTCAGTATCATGGTTGACATTTGTTTATTTTGGAAATGGAGGTCAAGAAACTTCACAATCGTGAAGTTGAATCTGCTAAGGTACGGTTGAGTAAAGCTCAAGAAGACGTGATACGGGAGATTGAAGATAAGGCATACACGCCTCATACCCTTTTTCTTAAGGGTACATCCTTGATTCCTTTTTTTAGGAATTCTATGCATACTGATTTCTAGCTTTTAAGGTATATCCTCTAGGACGTATCATCGATCCTTAGGTAGAAACCCTTTTGGATGTAAACATGTATTTGAAACATGTTATGGTTGATGGTTGCGAATGGTTGCTAGTGGTTGCTCGTGAATGCATATACACACGTATTAGGCACTAGATCGGCTCAGACGCCTTCATATTTCATTTACATATATGTATTTGTTTATGAATTGAACTTAATGTGTTAGCATATGGATGTCGCATTTGAGTGAATGATTGTGCACTCATATAGAAATAATATGTATCATTAGGATTTGCATACATATTGGACGCATGGCACTGACATGATTTGCATTAAGGAGGTCAACTGAATCAGTAGACCGCCTGATTTTGCATTAGATAAAGACATGTACACACACTATGCATATGAACATACAATCATTAGAAGTCTTTAAGGACAATGGATGCCTGTGTTTGATGGTTGAGTAGATGGATGATTGGATGGTAGGATTTACATTCTTCTTGACTTGAAGATTTCGGGGTCGAAATCCTTTAAGGAGGGGAGAATTTAACACCCCGTATTTCTGTTAACACTAAAGTTACTAATTTAATAATAAATGTGTAAAGGGGAGATGTATCTAATGTGCATACAAATTTAATAATAAATGTGTAAAGGGGGGATGTATCTAATGTGCATACAAATTTAATAATAAATGTTAATAATGTACATTAAGAAAGTAATTGTGAACATAATTGGCTTATCTTTAGAACGGATGGCTTTGATTAACCTTGGCTTCATCGACGGCTCGAATTAACTTGCAATCCTACATAAACAGCCCCCTAGTCTCCTTCTCTTTGCACCATTCTTCTCTAACCTTATGCTGCACAAATTCTTGATGGACATGGCTTCTTCTTCCTCCTCTAAATTTAAATAAATAAATTAAAATAAAATATAAATCAAGATGAGGATATCCTGCTCAAGTCTTTCAAGAGAAGATTCAAAACAAGTTAGGATTCAAGTAAAGATTCAACGGCTTCAAGCAACGCTATCTTTCTATTCTTTTCTAGATCCAATCAATGTAAGTCAGTTACTTTTTAGATTTGAACACCTTTTCTATTTGTGACATGAAATTAAAAGAATATAAGAAATATGCCTTATCATTTCATTGAATCTGTGCTTGTTTATGACTTTGGATCTGATTCTTGATTATGGCCTAGAACACATTGTGACTAAATTGCCATTGCTTAAGATTATGACTATGGAACCGTGGCCTTTGAAACCATAAGCCTTTGACTATGAACATAAGCCTTTGACTATGAACATAAGCCTTTGACTAGGAGCATAAACCAATGCCTATGACTATGACAAGGACAATAGTGGATAATTACCTATGATTCATGAACACGATATTATTGCCTATGATTATGACTGTGAGATTGGATCTAAGCTTGATTATCTATTCAGTTTATTCTTAATTATCCTTGGATCTTGATTATGGGAATTTATCTATTAAGTTAGATCTACCCATGTACTTGAACCTATGTTATTTGTTCAACCCTTTTTATGTCATAATATTATCAGATCTATAGGCCTTCAATGCTTTAATCAATTTATTCAGTGTAATTTGTTAAATCTGTGATTAGTGAATTATCATCTTCTGCTAGTCATTATGTCTATCTTTTCATGGCATTTTGGTTCATTCCCTTTTTATCCACGAATCTAGATTTATCTATAATCTAGGATGAAATCACGATTACACGAACGATGGGAATACGATTTGGGCAAATCATAAATTTGACTTAAACATGGTTGTAAACTTGGAAATTGGCATAATGTGGAACATTAACATAATTATGATTGACATAATTTAGAACATGTGTTATGACATGTTTATTAGAACGCAAATTTGAAAATTTGACATGAATTATGGAATATGTAATTTGACATATTAAATTTAGTATTGGCAAGTAAGCTAAGTTTTAGGCGTTAACGGTAAACTAGAATAATAATTCTAGTCTTGCCATAAACTGTAAACTAGGGTGTTAAATCAGAATTGGGTCAATTAAAGTTAATTTGGCATAATAAGTATATTAGCACAAAATTTGAATTTAGTCATAATTGTGAGTAATTGTCATTTTTAGAATAATCATGGTTAGTGACACTTAATTTGGTATAATTTACATACCAAAAACTATAAATATGATATATAGGGAAAATGGGCCATAATAATAAATGTTGACAATGTGCATTAAAAGAGTAATAATGGAATAAGTAAATTAGGGAAAATTTACTTATAGAATTTATCCTAAATGAGAAAAGTAAATTTAGACAATACGAACATGCTTAACCCGAGGTTGGATTGAGTTGTGATGTAAACCTGCCCGGACCCGCCCGGCTGTCCAGTGATCACAACAATACCTATCCAATGTGGGAGGTTAAGGCATTGAGCCCGATAAAGGCCCGAGCTTAGACTGAGTTGTGGCGTAAGACTGCCCGGAACCAACCGGCATACCGGCAGCCACAACAATACCTGTCTAACGTGAGTGGCTGGTACTTTAATAAGACAATTAAAGTTAAGCTAGAATGGGAGGGTTAAGTCCATAAGAACACTTAACCAACTTAACACAGTTAAGCTAGAATGGGAGGGTTAAGTCCATAGGAACACTTAACCAACTAAACACAGTTAAGTTAGAAGGATAGGGTTAAGTTAACTAGAATACTTAACCAACTTAACATGGTAACAAGACAAGATTTGTAGGGGTTAAGTAACTAAGAAAAACACTTAGCCAATTTAATATGTTAACCAGACTAGAAAGTGGGGGTTAAGTAAATTCAATACACTTAGCCAATTTAACATGTTAACTAGACTAGAGGTTGGGGATAAGTAAAGTTAATACACTTAGCCAATTTAACATGCTAACTAGACTAGAGGTTGGGGTTAAGTAAATTTAATACACTTAGCCAATTTAATATGTTAGCTGGACTAGACCGTAGGGTTAAGTGAGCTTGAACACTTAACCATCAGAGTATGACAAATGAATAGGGTTAAGTTAAAAACATGAAGGGACAATACTTAACCATTAGAACATGTTAATCAAACCAATGTTAGGGTTAAGTTAACTAAGAGAACACTTAACCGTTATAACATGTTAGTTAAAACAGATAGGCAAGGTTAAGTTAAAAAGGAACACTTAACCAATACAAGACGAATGGGTAGGGTTAAGTAAATACTTAACCAATATAACTTGATGCTGGTAAGGTTAAGTCAACGTGAATTACTGATAACACTTAACCAGTTTAACATGACAAATGAATGGGTTAAGTTAACTTGTATCGACTAATGACACTTAACCAATCCAACTTGACGAGAAAGAGAACCAAGTAGTAAACCTTAGTTGAAAGGGGCTAAGTTGTAAACCTTAGTTAAGAAAACGACAATTCAGGAAACTAAGTGGTAAACCTTAGTTAGGAAAACTAAGTAGTAATTCTTAGTATAACACGAGAAGGAGCGAACGTCCATCTAATCTTAAAAAAGGCTCCAATGAATTGGGTTACGAAGCCCGAGGCTTCGAAAGGACGTGAGGGTATTCTTGGTATCCCTCTGTGAGGCTGCAGATGATCCTCCTGGGCTCACAGAGGTTAAGGTCTGCGTTAGAAGAACCAAGGGTATGCCTTGGTTGCAATATAAGGCAACCTAAAGACTAGGATGGACCAGCGTGATTCGGCGAGACCAGTAGCCCTGTGATAGCAACTCGTCGTCTACCTACCATCTTGAGTCAGTCGATATACGTAAAGCGGAAATGCGGAGGACTCCAAAAGACCATATACTTGCTATCTAGTTATGGGTGAGGATGGCCATAAGACAGTGGGGCATAGGGGGCCTGCGTATAGTTCTCAATTTTTCAAGGGTGGCCTTTCATTAGTTGAGGGAGGGGTCAGGTAGGACCATAGCCACTGAAAAAAAAACAGACCTTAGCATCTGCATTTGCAGATATCTGAAAGCTCCCGACCGAGTTCCGTGTTTCTAGAATAGCCCTGCCACGGGACTCGGGTCGCACATTTCATGACATGTGCATCTAGACAGCGATAAACGATTCACGACACATACGTGGGGAAAGTGTAGGAACATATACCACTCTAGGTAGTGCGTTCTTGACTAGGGGCATCGTTCGACAGGTAGCATAATCCCTAGTTGGACCTAGGTGGCATAAATCCTGAATCCGAGAAGTATTAGATAAGTCGCATAAACCCTAGTTGAATTTAGGAAGCGCTCGATAAGAAAACCCTAGATTAGATCTAGGTAATAAATAATAAATGTACGCCTAAAGGCAACCACAATTACTGGGATTGGGATCGCGTTATCATTTTAGACAGATTACTAGTTGGGACACTAGATAGGTGGTGCAGAGACATAGAAACCATAATAACAGGTTAATAGCGAAGCGGAGAAAGTATTAAAGCATATCCAGTTTATCTTGTCTTAGCATATCTTGTGTTAATCTTATCCTATCTTGTTGGCCCTATCATCATGGTATTGTCTTGTATTCAGTTAATTCATGTCGTTTTGTTTTTCCTTGTTCACATGCTAGAAGTAACTGAACTTACCAGACTTTATGTCTGACCTAGTTTTCTTTCGTCTTCTTTTCTTCCGTTTCCCTCCAGGTAGTTAAGGAGGGAATAGTATAGCTCAGGTTAGATTGGACCGTCACTCTTCTTAAGCTCGAAGATTCTTTGACAAAGTGCTTTGGACTCTCTTTTTCTGCTGCTATGGCTGGCTTATGCTACATTGGGGAATATAAATGTTATTTTATGCTTCTTTATTTTGTAAGACAGATGATACTCTGATATTGGAAAACAATTATTGTACAAACTATTTTTAAAGTAAAGTTTTATTTTCCGCTGTTTTAATTTTGTCTGTCTTGTAATTTATCTGCATCTTTTACCCTAAATGCTCCACAGAACTTAGTGCATTCCTTTGTGAGTGACACTAAAAGATGTGGGGTGTTACAAGGTTGTTCTCCCACGTAGTGACTCCTATCGTGTTTGCGAAACCTTTTGCTGTCCTCCTGCACGTTGAGTTGGTGCTGCTCTATTTAAAACAAACTTCTTCAGGTACCCCTCTCGGATTAGTTTCTGGATAATTCCATCTAAGACTTTGCATTTGTCTGTCTTATGCTCATTGGTCTTATGTAACTCACTGTATTTACCGCCGGCATGTGGTTCGGGGCAAATTTTGGCTTTGAAAGAGACCGGGAAGTTATTTACCCTTTCTTTTGCGACAACATACACATACGAGATGGGCTTGTTCAAGGCAACCGAGTTGGTGTTAGAGTCTTCCCATCTCGGTCTCCTCTGATTCCCTTCCAGGAGCTTTCATCCAAACTTCGGGCTTCCTCCTTCTCCTCGAGGCTCGAACTTCTTCTTCGTGAAGTATAGTTCATCCATGCGGATAAACTTGTCAGCTTGGAAATGGAAATCTTGCAAGTCCTTGCAGTCATGGATATATAACTCCTTCCAGAAGAGGTGTTTTCTATCAACCCTGAATGTACGGCGATCATCTTGTCGCGATCATTTATATCTTTGGCTTTTAGGGCCTCGATGTTGAACCTTTTGAGATAGTCCCTGAGAGACTCCCCCTGTCATTGTTTGATGTTAGCGATTACTGTATAATCTACGGTTGGATTTTTGCAAATGCAGAATTATGCAGATAATTCGTAGGAGAATTGTTTCAACAAGTAAATGGTGTTTTCCCTGTATTGGCGATACCATTTTGCCGCTGCAACTTGGAAGGTCAGTGGGAAGAGGCGGCATCTGACAGCTCCGGAAGCGTTGTAAAGATCCATCTAGATGTCGAAAGCCATCAAATGGTCGTTTGGGTCAGTTGTTCCCAAATATTTCATGGTTGGGACCTTGACTCTTGACGGTATCACGGTGTTCATAATCTCATTAATGAACCGGGCTACCCTCTCATTGTCGTTAACCTTGTCATCTTGGGTTCTCTTCCCTTTGCTTCCCAGCAAGTCTTTGACAGTCTTCTGAGTGACATCTCTGATGTAAGCCTCCGTGTTGTCATAATCTTCTCTCTTGGGGTCATAGCCTTTGGAGGTGGAGCTCCCAGATTGTTCCTACTCGCATTGATTTGCTTGATGATCTACTCCCGTCAGATGATACTTCTTTTTCTTGGAAGAGGTTGCTTTAGGTCTCCCTTTCGCTTCTGACTGTTGAACGGGAGCCTTCTTTTATGGAGATTCATTCGTCTCTTTCCGACTAGATCTGGTGAGCCTCGAGGACTTCTGCGCCTGTACAACGTCGACCTAATCCCGCACTTCTTGGAGTTTCTTTTCCAGGACCAAGATTCTCGTGACATTATCCTCCATGGCGTTTGGGTCTGAAATCAGCTGCGGGTTAGGCACAACCTCTTTCTCGTTATTATTCAGGTTGAGTGCTGGGCCTTCATTTCCTTCAAGGATGACATCGGGGTCCAGTTCTTTGCTTTGTTCCTTCAATTTCTCCATCTTCATTTTTTCCTACCATGGAACGATGTATTCAGCCAATTAGTTTAAACAAATTAACCACAGCATCGGAGGTTCAGGGCATTCCTTCTAGCACCAAAATGTTAACGATATTTTTCGTCAACACCCAAATTACAAAGTGTAATGTGTGTATTCACGAAATTTTCTATGGTTATGGCTCAGAATTCTCAGGAAACAATCCTGAATTTGGGATGGGTAGGTTTCTTGACCATGACGACTGCACTGTGTATTTCAATAAGAAGAAAACAGGCTAACGCCCCCTTGACTTCATGGATGGAAGCATCACAATATTCGCTAACTTCGATGACTCCTTTGTATTAGATTATTCCTGAGGAAGGAGTCTGAATTACAACGGAGGTCGAGTTAGAAATTCATATACGATTTTGTCACATCAATGTTTGTGAAGCGTTAGGCCCAGCATGAGGGCATGGATCAATCATGGCGGCTCCGTGAGGTAAGGAGAAGAGGAATTCATATTTCTATCAGGTCCCCTTCCTCCACTACTGGAGCACCTTGATTGATCTCCTCATCAGAAAGATTAGTGTTAACTCCTTATTTCATCATTATGAAACTACAAGATTATCAAATCGCAAGACATATAGGATGCGGAATTCTCCATTTATAGATTGTAGACAGATTACAAGTATTGATGATTTGCTATCCTTGAGAAAGAAGGAGCTAAATTGAGAAATGAAAAGTTCGTCCCCCTTTGTGGAGTACCTGGGGTCCTATTTATAGAGAATCCGGGGTCTTTCCATCATTAGGTTGTTGGTCCGAAATGATTCCTATCGGCCGCTTTTTTCTGGGTTTCGGGCATCGTCCTGTCGGTCCTCCTCGTGATGTTGGTTATAGCTTTTTGAAGTGATGGCTCCGGGCGAATTGGGGTCTCTCCTAAGTGGAAGGGGGCTCATTGCCGAGACGGATCGCAGAGGCATTTCGGATTTCTTGGCGGATACTCTCAGTGTTGGTCCTTCGTTGTGGGCTTTCAGATGTCGGCTTTCGGCTTTATCGTGGGTACTCGAAGGGGTCCGCCCTCGTGCCGTATGCAGATGTCTGCCGGTTTAGAACCGTCGATGGTTCAGGTACTAAGTGGATTAGTACGAGCAGCCCGTATTATTGCTTGAGTCTCGGTTTAGCCTTCCGGTTTGGCTCTTTAGAGGGTAGCTTTCGGTGATACTCGTGTTACTTACGAAAGTAACATATTTCTGTATCCATGGAGTCATTCTTCGAGGGTTGATTTTAAACCATCTTTATGTTCTGACCCGATACTCCTCCTTTAATGTGTTGGTATCCATCGATTGATTCTTGGCGGGTGGATCCCGTCGGATGAACCTTTGCCGATACTTGGTAGGTTTCAGGTCCCTTTTCTTCAGAAGGGGTATCAGCCTGAGTTGCTCTTGAGTTCCTTATTCTTTCTTATATTCATTTGACATCCCTTCACCTGCCTTCTCGTTCCAAGATCATTTTGGTAGTAACAAATAGTAATTTAAATATTGAAATTACTTGAATCAACACTGGAATTTAATATGAAATTAAATTGATTTCAAAGCTTGTATAAAATTTTATTTGAATGTGAACGGTAATAATAATTTATTATCAAAAAATTGAAATGTTTGGAAATCGATTGGTATTTACTCTATTTAATTAACATGTAAAAATAGTGTTTTTGCAAATATTCCCGAAGTTCGACAAAATTAGTTTCATCGAGTTTGGAATATTGAGATGTAGTAGAGTGTCAAGTTTTGTGATAATTGGAGCTTCAGTGTGGTGCGAGCTTAAAATGCTCGAAGTGATTATAATTAAATATTATAATATAAATATCTAAAATTATTGCCTATAAGTATTCTAACTCTTCCCCGTGAAACCTGATACCCATCTCTTCATCTTCTTTGTACAAATTTGTAGCAACCAATCTTTATTATTTCAAGAAATTAAATTAAATCAAATACTTAATGCATTCAAGTAAGGTTGGATCCATTGAACTCGTGAAGGCGGGATGTAACAACCCGTATTTTTAAACCATATAAATTATTGAATTTAATATGATTTTTGAATATTATTATGGTTATAAATTAAATTTAATGATTTAATTATGTAATTCTATGATGTAAACTTAATTTGAATGTTTATGTAATGAAATTCTACTTATTTTGAAAATAGTAACTTATGTTGATTGCATATAAAATAATGATTTGGTTTATATTGATAAACATTGAAAGTTGAATTTAAATATTAAAATATGTGAATGAAATGGATTTGATTAATTTATTATTGAATATCGAATTAAATATATTTAATAATCAAAATTGTAATTCAAAATAAATGAAATTTGATTTATAAAGTTAAATTGAATTCTGTTTGATATGAATAAAATTAATAAACCTTCGAATTAAATTTAAAAGTGAACAAACGTAAATTGAATATAATATATATTAATTTGCCTGTTCAAACGGTCATTTTACAAATGATCTCGGAATTCGATGAATTCAGTTACATTGGATTCAGAATTGTAAATTATTGTAAGTTTTCAAGTGTCGTGTCAATCGGAGTTGATCGTGCACGATATAAACACATATTAATTAATGATTTGAGATTTAAATATCCCTTATTTCAAACGATCTCGGATTCCGACAAAATCAGTTCATTTCATCGAGTGAGGAATATTGAAATATAGCGGAGTGTCAAATTTCGTGACGATCAAAGCTTCTATGTGATGGTGCGAATTATAAACGTCGGATTATGAAACGTATGAATAAAAATAAATCTAATAAAATATTGCTTATAAATAGCTACACTCACTCCTATTCCATCCACTTCTTATTTCATGTAACCAAATATAACAAGTCGACATGTTTTCTTTTCTTTTCCATCTTCCAAAATTTAAATAAAATTCAATCCTCAACGAAATCGAGTGGTTTCAGATCCGATGAACTCGTGAGAGCAAAAGCTTAGATCCTATGTTTTATTTGGACGGTGTGGCATCTTTTATAGGTTCCACATTTTTTATGCAGTAAACGGTTTATAATTAGGGTTAGGATTTATAATTTATTTAAAATCTATTCACAATTTGATTATCATATTTGGATTCATGGCATGGAATAACATCTTATGTGCGATTTTGGTGGGATACGAGGAACAAAGTGTCGCACATATATGTGTCGTGCATGGGAGAGCCTGAGAATGCGATTTCTATGGGTAGGACGAGCTCCGTGTGATGGTGATTCGTGGATGCAGGTTTCGATGGAGAATTCATACATGAAGTCAAATTTGATTTTCGTGGTGAAAAGGAGGGGATATGGTGATGAGAAGATACGACAACAGTGAGTTTCATAATAAAGAGTCACGACCTGGAGATAAAGTTTGAGAAGAAGATAGTGATGATGTGGCATATTGTTTGGGTGAGAACTGTTTTAAGTTATTTTATTTTAGTTTAAAATTCGAACGTTGAAACGTTCAGAACTTTTTTATACGAACTCAAATTCACGCGTGATTTTCTCCATTACGATCATATCGAAATTCCGAACGACGTAGAGCTAGTTGATTGGATTTGGAGACTGTTCAATTTCGGGCCTATTTTGGAGTTCAAGCGCGTTCGAAATCAAAGGTGAGTGATTAAACCCACTCACACTTAACTAAAATATTCGATTGTTAGATAAATTAAAATCAAGTTATAATATGATTGTATTGATTGTTGTTTGGTAGTCAAAATTGCATATTTATATTGGTTGTCATTGATAGTGTAATCTAATTTGACCGTTAGTTTAAATTTTACAGTTAAGTTAAAATTCGACATTTAATTGCTAGTTTAAGACCCAACATCTGATAACTAGTAAATTCGTATGATATTGAACTATTTGGATGTATTGATTTGATGGATGACTTGAATTGATATGTTTGACATATTGATATTTAATTGTGTAAACTTACGTGTTATTCATCAGGTTTCATATAACCATTTTTTGTGCTGATTAATCCTAATCACTTACCCTAGATGTTATGGGCATCAAATAAGCCCGAGATTAATCATTAAAATGAACTAAGAACGCGGGTTGAAATGATAAATACCTATGACCCCAGATTTGGATTGAAATGATATATATCCATTCCCAAAATACTAAAATTAAAATTTAAGTATATCTTGGCCATAAGATGGAAAATTATATACAGACACCGATTGGTTAAATAAAATTTGTTTTAACCTTGAATTTTGAAATATTGTTTCTAAGACAATATAAATTAATTTTATTAACCGATTTCCTTTCAATTTCTTATGTGATTTGAAATTTAAATCCAATTTTATTCCAAATAGTCACTCCATGAATGATGGCAATTCAAGAAAAATGTGAAACTTCTGCAAGTCATTTAAAAAATATGCTTATGCGCATCACATCGCAAAACAGTATGGTATGGACAAATGGATGTCTAAAAGGTAATAGCAACTTTCGTCTACCGGCGATTGATTATGAAACAAAGCGTTTGGGCTGCATTAACTGACATTCAGTTTCAACCCTGCTAATTAAACGAAAGACATCACCATTGCTAATTTCTTTTAACACCCTGGTCTATACCAAAATGGATCAAATGTTTGTATGTGTCAACAAAGAATGGGTGGCGGTGATCAAATAGGATGCAACAATACACTAGTTTCTCCAATATCCAAATTTTGTTTTAGTCATTGCATTACTCATAACATAAATTGTAATGCTTTACCTTTCCACTTGTCATACCATTCATACCATCGTAAGACCATGCAAATAACAGAAAGGAAACACTATAACTAATAATAAATTATTACCCAACCAAAAGTTTATGATGTAATGGTATGGTAAATTTTCACATAGTCCACACATCCAACGAATGGTTACATGCATCTTAATCAAACCAAAGGATATCAAAAAATTTCAAATCTTAATTACATATACAATATAAAATTGAAACAACAGATGGAGAAATTATAAATTTGCATTTCAAATCTTATAGCCAAAGCCACTTTAGTTACTAGTAAATGGCATACACTCAGAGAAACATATACTTTTGAATAGTGTGGACAGGTTATGGAAGCATGAAAAAAAAGGAAACAACAAAATTATTCATAATGCAATATTACATGCATAAATTTACAAAAAAAAAAGTCTAGTGTACCATGAAATATATGTTACCATAAAAATTAGACAGAATGATTTTTAATGCAATTCTTGTTTATCAAAAAGATGCCAAATAGACAAATTTAACCAAGTTCTTTAACTAGGGACACATATTAAATGTTACTTATCAAAAAGAAACCAAGTAACTGAACGTCAACTGAGATGAATTAGCATTAATTAGCAACTAAGGTAGTTCACTATCATGTTAAAGGTGTTTATCAACATTCATATGTATATACATGGACTCTGCGAGGACCATACACACATTGTTCAACAACAAAAATCGAATCAACAAACAAGGCAACCAGTCAAATTGTAAGATAAACTTACCTTTAGGCGACGACGACGAAAGAAGCGAAGAGCTAGGCACGGAGTTTCAGTTTCCAACGCAGCATCTTCGATTTAGGAATGGTGCGGTGATTGTCGTTCTCTTGGAAGTGGTTGCTGAGATTCAGAGGTGTGAACGTCAGAGTGGAGGAGCGACTGGTGCGCGACTTCGGTGCAGCAGCTTAGGTAAAGGCGGTGCCTTGCAAGAGACAGTGATGGCCAGTGCTCAATCGACGACGGTTGCGGTGCCGCCTGGTGGTAGCCATTTTTACGAACTGGTTTGGGAAAATCGAATCACGAAGAAGCAATTTAGGTTTTGATCATGGGAGGAATGAACGGAATTTTATTTTTTGGGGAAGAACTCAAAAGCTGTTAACGAAATAAAAGAGGGAGAAAAAAATTGTCAACTAAACAGAGAGGGGTGCTCTAATTTAAAGATTCGAACGAAGGATCCGAAAAACACACGCGGTACCCAATTTAGATGTTAAAGGACAAGTGGTAATAAATTTCAGCTGAATGTGGACAGGTGTTGGTTTAACAGAAAAATGGAGACAAATGGTAGAAAATTTCAGTGCACAATCCTAGAATATATTTTTTTAGATATGGTCTTTGAATTGGACCCGTAGGCTAAACAAGGTTACTTGTAAATGGTATATAACATTGTTTGTTTTTCGCGAATTTAAATTTCAACCATTTATCAACAATGAAATATTTTTCTCAAATCAATTAAACTACTTTTCAAATTAAATACAAAATTTCAATTCAGAAATGGAGTTTATTTACAATGGTTTAAATCAACTTATTGTAAACAAAATACACATATGCGTTCAACACGTAATTCATTTCTTTGTTCTTCATGATTTTATTTGGAACTAAAATTAAATAAATTAGACTTCTGAATTTATTCTTATTGATTTGATTTTCAAAACAATTTTAAAACAGATTATATTTTCTTATTACTTAAATAAAATGATGTTTGTTTTAACCAATGTTTAAAGATACAAAGTTAAATTCGAATATTCTAATAATTTCAAATTATCTAAATAATGTTAATAACGTCTACTTTTACAAGACGCCCATATTTAGAAGTTAAATTTACAAAAGAAATTTTCCTTTAAGTTTATCCAAATACATTCAAAACTAATTAAAGTTCAAAACTCTAAATTAAAAGCCAAATATAAATATCTGTTTTAACGTCAAATCTTAATTTTTCTTTATAAGCATCAAAATTTCCGAGTCGTTGCTATCCCCCTTCAAATTCGGGTTGTTACAGACTTTCTCCTTTAACAAAATTGCGTCCTAGTAATTTACTGAGATTAATATACACATTACAAAATTTTTATGTCATGTCTCAACTTCGTAGAAATTTCAGCTCTCCTTCTAAATAAAACAAATGCGCATCCGTGCTTCGCATACGGATTTATAAAATATTATATAATTTCAACGGTATTTATATGTACAATTATAAGGTATATCAATAATATCTATTTGAAAGAATAAACATTGCATGGATATTTTTGATGCTGAAGCTAACACAATACGAAAAACAGAGAGATATAATTGATTATTAAAAACAAAAGGGGCTAAGATATAACGTTATTCATAGCAATAGCAAGGATAATTACAAAAGTTAAAGCAACATACGGTTCTGGAGTATGCAATACTCCGCAAATACATGAAAAACAAAGTGATACACTGTTCATCGACTAATTTACCAAATCAAATTCTCTGTACCTAAAATTCGTTGTCTCCCTATATCCAACCAATCAAGACTCTCTGAATTCCATCATTTTGCAATTGAACCCTCTTTTTTCTTTGATTTAATTAAAAAAAGGTTTAAATCGGGAATTTTAATTGATTAGATATAGAAAGACAGAGCATTTTGGATATAGGGGATTTGCTCTCCTACTTTACATGGTCGGAAACACATCAGACATACTTAAAACAAACAAAAACAAAGGCAACAAAATTAGTGAAGAAAATAATCAGTTCACATTTCAGTGCCAAAAATAAATCAAGTCGACTCAGCACTCTCAACTGCATTGCTGTTTCCTTCTTCGAACTCCTTATCCTTTTCAATATGTTGTTGGGAATCCATCTTATACAGTTCCATTACAGCTTCAAACGCCCCCACTAATGCCAACGCTTTGTTGTTTATCTTCTCCAAAAATTTTCTCCTTGCTTTCTCAATCACATCATTGCTCAGTTGCGTCTCCTTAGATGAAACTACACTTCTGACTCTCTGGCTCTGCCTGTTTAGAACCCTCCTCAACTGCCACTAACTCCACAGCTTCTTCTTGCTTATTATCTTTTGTCAGTGCTTTATCCCTAAAAAAAATTGTTCGCTTTTGTTTTCATGGTCTATTATCAATATTATCAACTACTCATTGCAGCAAGACGAAATCTAATAATATCAGTGTGGAAGTAAAAGTTAAGATTAGAGCGCACCATAGTCTTCATATGTATAAACGGGCAAACCCTATAAAAAAGTCAAATATTTTCAGAACACCAAAGGCACACAGCATACAGGTTCTCAAGAATTATTGTATGGAATTTGCATACACCCATTATAATAAACATCATACTTAATTTATTCATATGGTTGGTGATATGCTAGCAATAAAGAACTCCCAGTTCATTGGATCCTATATAACACGATACTTGCCAAGATTAAAATACATACAAATCAACACATTCTATATAACATGAACCTAGCTGTTGTTCCTCACTCTGCAAAATTATCCTCATATTTACACAACAATCAAATCTAGTTACCTAATTCTTGTTCACCTCTGATCAGATCTATACATGCCGCGATTGAGTGTACTGCATATCCTTCAATGTTTGAGCAAGCTTTGTGGTGTGATAAGGCACATTCTGTAGTTGCAGTGTACAAAACCATTTCTGGTTCCTCGTCTATGATTTTATTTCCTTGGCACTAAAGAATATGGAACTCCAATTCAAGCCCTATGGAAAATATTCTACTTTGAAAAGTTACTAAATTAAAATGACATCCACGCTCAAGATAATCTACTACTCAGGGCTAATCAAATAAGCCAATTTAAAATTAGAGTAAATAAATGGTTAGTGATATAACATAATATTTAGCATAATGCTAGGGTAGAACACACCAGTTATAGAGGCTAGGCAATTAATCAATGATGAAATTTAGAAACATTCTATGATAGAAGACACTTATAATAATAGAGGTTAGACAATTACTCAACAATTATATTTAGCAAAATTCTATCATATGTTATTGCGAAATTATAATCATAATGAGATAAGTTGAGTAATGCATCTGATTTGAGGATGCCACTCCAAATTTTAATTGTTTTTAGATGTCAATATTCAAATCGATATAAAAAACTTATCTTTTTAAATTTAATTTATTTTCACAACAGAGACATTTGTTTTAAGACAAACCGTTCCAACTTGGATATAAAAGGTCAGGAAAAGGGATCAAAGCATATAAATGTTAGCAGCAGGCATGGATTATACATATGAGGTATTGTTGGGAAACAATGGCTGAGTCGCGGACTAGGTCGCTTTCTTGAAGACGATTCGGCGATCTGGTCGGTGGTGCAAACCAGTTCGTGCTTGTCGCCACCGCCTCTGGGATAAAACAGCCTTCTGAGAAAAATAATTGATTTGCTTGCACAACAAACCAATTCAGATTTGCACTTTCGATTTAAATTTAACTGCTCGTTTTAATTTTGTTTTTGAAGAACTTTTTAATGGTGAAGGAAGAAGAAGAGAGAGATAAGAATAAAAAGTTGTTTTTTTTCTGAGTGAGTCCGGCAAAAAATAAACGTGGTAACACTTGTAGAGGAAGTCGGTTCAGATCTAAAAAAATGGATCTTAATTTTTTACCAAGTCAAATAAAAAACTGTTTTTTTTTTCTTTCATATAGTCTCATGATGAGGGACTATTCATATATGAGTCACCTCACACTAATCCAATTTTTTAAATAATTCATCTTTAAAAAATGAATCATTTTTCCAACAATCCCCCACTTGAATTTTTTTTTAAATATTTCGAGCAGTTTCTAGAAACATAAGATTGTGTATAAGCAAAGTTGTCGTCCGACTTGAACATTTGCATAGTGAATAAGATTCAGTTTTTACTAGAGTGACACGTAGTCTTGAACTCTATTCCTAACATCAGACCACACACAACCTTTTCTATAGTGCAATCAAATAAGCCCGTGCATTAATGGTCATGCACGTCTATCCCAGTTTAGTGAACGCTCTAGAAGTTTTGCCCAAAACTTCATAGGAAATGACCACATTTCCACATTCATAAAGGTGAGTCTATCAAGAGCACTCCTGAAGGTAGGTACTTCACTCCAAATAGAGTATAGATCTCATTAAGAATTTTTTATTAACTCTTCCTCTAATCACTTCAGGAATACATGCTTCTTAATATATAAATTTAGCATGTTCATCTACTATCACTACACAACTTGTTTTTACCCATTGAACCTAGTTCTTGGGATCTCCGGTCATTTAGGTCGGGTTACCATTGTTCGTGATTCCACAATCTCAGGGCAATAGTCTCATTCTTTTAGAATTATTAAGGACTTTCTTTCTGGTCAGTCCTTTCGTCAAAGGATCTGCCAAATTGCCATCACTTCATATGTGAAGTTCTCTAACAATACTGTGCATACGACTATCATTTTTTTTACCGTTGTAATATCGGTTCTGTTCTTTTTTTTCAATAGTTGTTAAGTTTTTTTTTCATCACTATATATGTGATCTTCTTTTACAGTATTGTGCTTACGACGTCGTCTTTTACCGTTGTAATAATGGTTCTATACTTTTTGCAATAGCCGCGGTACTATCGCAATCGATCACACCACTGGTGTCGGTTTTTCCCTTATGAGGATCTCAAATAGCAGATTTCTTTAGTTCTCTGCTTCTTAACTAGCTATGGCTAGTGCTATTATCTTAGTCTCTATAGTAGACTAAGTCAAATTAGTCTGTTTCTTGGGTTTCCAAGAGACAGCTTCTTCAGCGATGCTAAATATATAGCCACTGGTCCTTTAGAATCATCAGATAAAATATTTCAGCCTGTATCAGAATATCCTTCAAGTACAACTGAAAACTTTTCATAATGTAATCCAAGGTTCACAGTTTATTATAGGTATCTCATAACCCTCTCATTAGCATGTTAATGCTATATACTAGGTCTACTGAAAAACATGCATAATAATCCCACGACATAGGTAATGTCGGGTCTAGTACAATCAATGGCAACCGAAGGCTGCCAATGATGCTCGCTTAAACAGACTATCTTATACATTCACCAGTGTTCTTAAATAACTTTACATTGGGATCATATGGTGTACATGCAGGTTTACAGTCAAAGTAATCGTATTTCTTTAGAGTCTTCTCAATTTAATGAGATTGATCCAAAGAAAGTCCCACTTTTTACCTAGTAATCTTAATATCAGGATTACACTCGCCTTACCTAGATCTTTCATATCAAAATTGGCACTTAATAAGGATTTGACTGAGTTTATGGCATGAATATTTGACCCAACGATGAGAAGGTAATCTACATAAAGACATATAATAGTGCAAATGTCATTCTCAGATTTGTAATAAATGCATTTGTCACTTTCATTAACTTTAAAACCATAAGAAATGATTAACTTATCAATTTTTTTTCATGTCATTGTTTAGGTGCTTGTTTTAAACCATATAATGATTTATCTAATTTGCATACTTTATGTTCTTGACCATGTACTACAAATCCTTCAGGCTGATCCATATAAATTTCTTCTTCTAATTCACCGTTTAAAAAAATGTGGCTATAACATCCATTTGGTGTATTAATAAATAACAAATAGAAGCAAGTGAGATTAATACCCGAATGAATGTAATTCTAGTTACAGGTAAAAAAAAATGTCGAAGAAATCTATATTTTCTCTTTGCTTAAAACCTTTAGCTACTGATTGTGCTTTATACTTATCAATAGTGTCATCATGTTTTAATTTCTTTTTAAACACCCATTTACAACCTATAGATTTATAACTAGAGAATAAATCTACTAAATGCCAAGTCTGATTGGATTCCAGAGAATCCATCTCATCATTTATAGCCTCTTGCCAAAAATCGACATCTAAAGAAGATAAGGCCTCTTGGAGGTTTAAGGGATCCTCCTCTATAGTAAAAGCACAAAAATCCGAATCAAAATCTTTTACGGTTCTTGCTCTTTTACTTCTTCTAGGTTCAGTTTCAGAACTTTTATTAAGTTCCGTTCTAATAGGCATACTTGATGTGCCCCCACTATTCCTTAATTTAAAAGGAAAATTTGTTTCATAAAAATCGGCATCATTTGATTCAATTATATTATGTGCATTTAGGCCATAAAATCGGTATGCTTTGCTATTAATAGCATAGCCCATAAATACACATTCACATGCTCTACTTGCCGATTTTATTCTCTTAGGGTCTAGAATGCGAACATATGTTAATCAACCCCAAGTTCTAAAGTATGACACATTGGATTTATAATTCTTTAAAATTTCATAAGGTGAAATTTTATTCTTAGATTAGGGGATTCTATTCAGAACATAGCATGTAGTCAATTAAAATATCCCCTCACCAATGTTTTGTTGCACCAAAATTTAATAAAATGGCAATTACTAATTCGGTAAAGGTCCTAATTTTTTCAGCTTTACCATTCATTTCAAGTGAGTATGTTGCAGTTCTCTCATGTACTATACCATGTAATTTATAAAAAAAATCAGAATAAACTAGATTCGCATTTTGTTCCTCTATCACTATAAATTCTCTTAATTTTCTTATTTCTCAATTTCAGTTTTTAATGTTTCAAACATGTCAAATGCATCACAACTTTAAGAAACACTGTCTTTCTAATTGTAAGCTTTATTTTCACATTACCAATCTCTACAGCTTTAGTGGTGTGAGGATCTCTCAACAACACTTTCTGATCATCAGCAGCCATGTATATTGTGAATATATCACGATCATAGCAGACATGGCGAGAAACACCAGTGTCTACCCACCAACCCTCTGATCCACCATCAAAGTGAATCTCAGTAGTCGTAGCCATTAAAGGCTTCTCAGTCAGGTTTACCTGCGGTGCAGGGCTTAGTCTGTTCCGATATTGTCGTGCCATATGACCTGGTTTTCCACAGTTGTAATATAAAAGCAACTGTCCAGAATCATTCTTTTTGGTTGGTTGTTGCTGTCCTTTATGGTTTCCTTGTGGATTCCCATTCTAATCTCAGATGACCGGCTGTGGAGACTTACTATTGCTTGAGATGTTAATATATTTGTAAATCATCCAAAAAAAAATTTGATTTTGGTAATAGATTATACACTGCTTTTATGTATCATTGCCTCCCTTATCTAAACAATAGTCCATGCAACAATTACTGTAGTTACAAAGCAAATTTAGCTGCTTTCAAAAAACCATTCAAACATGCATTATTTATCCCCGTTCTTGACATCTAAGACTCTATACAGCCCTAAGCAGCTAGTCTTCAAATATCACTATAAATGATATGTTCAGATAGCATATAAACAAATGTTAGCCCTTATTAAATAAATAAATGTAGTGAGCCCGGTGCTATGATGTCATGAAGTTCAGACCGTAGTAAAAGCAGGTTTTGATTTTTCAATTTGCTAACTACCAGTTAACACACTATAAACAAGTGTTGCCTCTTTGTCAAACTAAAAACTCTTTTTAAATGGCATTCAAAGCTTCAACTATATTTCATTTAGATTCCAAAGGTTGGTTGGTAAAATTATACGTGTTAACATAAGTAATTCATCAAGTTATACACGCAACCATACAACCGTACAGCCCAAAAACAAAACCATCAATAATTACTGCACTAAATAACTTGAATAAATAATGTTAAGTTGACCAAAGTTAACATTTATCCCTAAAGGCAGGGTGCGGTAAATCAATTGATCGGTCAGGGAATCAAATTATTGCTTAAAGCATTATTAATTTCCGCATTACCAGAATCATACGTAGAGATTTCCACATGCATAGACTAATGCAGGCAATAAATTAATCTAGTAATTTAACATAAATGGTCAAACATACCATGTCATTACTGAACTGGCTCTTCAGTATGAGGATTGACATTCGAACCAGCGCCAAAACCCGACCTATGCTGCTGCAATTCAATGTCAAGCATCCTTAGAGCTTTGCTCATCTGCTCCAACCTAACCACATTAATGGGTAGAATTCTAGAAGGCCCATTAGAATTTTGATTATTGTTGTTGGATATTTGCCGCTGCACCAATGAACCCACTGTAGGATATTTCGCTTTGTAAGGCTGACATACGGTCCGGAGATAGAAGTTCCGCTTTCTTGGGCCCAATATACGGAGAACGATTTGGCCGATGCGAACGATCAGGAGGTAGAAGGGGACTCCGCTTTACCCTAAGAAATCTTGTTTTTTTTTTTGGGAAGAGGCGGCTGTCGATAACGGGAAAGCATGATTTGGCAGTAGTAGTAAGGATTGGGTTGGCTATTTTGAAACTTCGTGTAATTTAGGTATCATATCTAAAACCATCCATTTTTTCTTCAACATACAATTCAAAAATAAATAGGCCTAAATTTTGTAAGGTTTAGAATCGAGATTATAATAAGTGCTAGGAAAATAAAAGGATGGTAAAAGTCCATATATGGAATATTTGACTGTGTTTTTTCTAGGTACTATCGAGTTATTTTCAGTATTATAGTAATGTCTGATTACTGCATCATAACATGCACACAGTAATATTATAGTTACATGGAATTTTCAGCTGATGCCATTATTATTTTGAATCAAAGTAACATTTTTAATATGTATCATTCCAGATCTGGAGCACGATACAATATCTAGGAAAATAGCAGAGCGGGTTCTTAACAACATTGTGTGGCAGTTAATTTTTTTGTGCAATAATGACTTTGAAACATCTCTTCACAAAACTTATATATAAAAATAAAACCAAATCTTCAAAATTGGATAAGGTTTTATCAAAAATAAAACGTCAATATTTAGGTCCTCTAAATATTACAATATAGCATAAGATAACTATATTTAAATAATTTTGTACTTTGAATATTTTCTTATTGAGCTCACCAGTATTCGCTGAATGACTCACCTTCATAATGCTTTGATTTGTATAGGTTATAAGTCATTAGTATGACTTACGTGTAAGAGTACTAATGTAATAATAATAATAGGTATGATAGGATGTGAAGTAAACAATATTTAAAAATTCATTTCATTACAACACTTGTTCAAATTGAATGAAAATTCAAGTTGTTCAAACATTTTAATATTCGTTCAATAACCTGATCAACACTTAAGTACATTTTAAAATTTAAATAAATAAATTAAACTTTGTAAAGAAGTTGAGCAATGCATGTAAAATTGGTAGATAAGAATGAATTTATGTTTAAAAAAAGGGTTCCATAAATTCATGTTTTATTATAGTTCAAAGGCCAAACATCGTATTTTAACAACAAAAGTAACAGGGTTAAATATACAATGCAAGTGTATCAAAATAAATCTGCCTTTGTACAAAGTTAACCTAATCAATCCCAACCACACAAAACAAACCATCATTCACAAAGCAGACAAATGATATATATACAAAAAAACAGATGTTAAATTAGTTTAATTTAAGTTGTATTGTGTACCATATAATTCAAATCTGATAGGTAGTCAAAAGACATGTAATATGAGTGATAAACGATCAAGTTCCATATGCCACATTCCAAGCTCTCTGTAGTATATAATCAAATTTTCTTTCAAATTCTTTACCTTGGAAATATAGAAGAAGTCAAAACAAATGGTCTAAGAAGAATACGGTCAATCTAATAGTAGAAAACATAAGTACAAAGAATAGAATTTCAGTAAACGTCTAAATAAAAATAGAAAATAAACCCAGGGACGGAGATCTTAATTCCTATATACTGAAATCAAACTCCTCGTAGCTTGTTTGCAACTTTACTTCTTACTTTCTTCATCCAACATGAAAGACTAATTATTCTGCGTCAACCAAAACAAATAGGACATACAAAACCTGTTATAAAATGATTTTGTATTACAATCAATTATATGATAAAGTAAATAGAAATAAAATGTATAATATACCTTGATTTCTCCATACTATTAGCACCAACTTATTTGAACCACGTGCTATAGATTCATAAGCACGCATATAATGCTGACAGTAGTTACCTAAACTTGTGTTCCTCTATCAAACTGAAAGACAAACTATTTTTTATTTCTAAATTCATGTAACTAACTCAATCGATGAAACTTTATAAATACTATCACAACTTAAATGTTTTTTCCTGAGTATCAGAAAGCATAAAATCAACAGCCAAAATATATTTTAGTACTTTGATATATGTTTAACATTCATTATAGACATAGCCTGAAATAAAAACTCGTTAAAAGAAATTATACATACTTCATAAGACCTTAAAAAAGTAGACATGAAGCAAAAGTTAATACCAACCTACTTATATTACATATATTGGTTCATTTAGCTTATATTGTTTGGTAAACATTAGAGACTACAGTGATATTACGTACGTAGTATTGTGCTAGGAGGGACAACATGAAAAAGAAATTCAAACACAACGCATCAAAATATCTAATGATGCACAAATAGAATCTACAGTGATGATAAACATAACTTGTGCTGATTAAAGAATCAAATCAAAAGTAAGCTAATTTGTATGCTTTAATTGATACGTTAAAAGTCACATATTTAAAGGAAATTTTATTAAAGTAACCAAGCGCTAATATTATGCAAGGAGGACAGCATGAGAAAGAAATTCAAACACACTGTATCAAAATATCAAATAATGCACGAATCTATAGTGATGATAAACATAATTTGTGTTGATTAAAAATTTAAATAAAAAGTAACTTATTGTGTATGATTCAATTGATATGGTAAAAGGTGCATATTTAAAGGCACAAATAGAAACTAATAAACTATAGTGATGATAAACATAATTTGTGCTGATTAAAAAATTAAATCAAAAGTAACTTATTATGTGTGATTTAATTAATATGTTAAAAGGTGCATATTTAAAGGAAATTTTATTAAAGTTACCAAGCAACGGCAGATCGACCCAGCACAAAACCAACAAAATATCAACATGATACTTCTTAGAATTTCAAATATTTGTATCATTAATAAAAATAAACATATAGGATCAAATAGAAATTTCATGAAACTACATAACTAATCATTTTACAAATAATAAAATTCAAAGTAGAAGGAGAAAAAAAATATGAAAATGTAATAAGTATCGAGAAAATCTATAATAACAACACAGTTTATTTTTATGGAAAGAAAACAAATGATTTTATCATAATGCTTGTCAGCTAATGCACGGTTGTGAGTTAATTTACTTTTATTGAAAACCAAAAATAGAGTCATAGCCAATATCTGTGGTGTTTTCAAAATTGATCTAATTTTCAAAATCTCAAACAAACTTAGAACTAAAACAGAAAAGGAAAATTTTGAACTTTGCTAAATACATGCAAGAAAAGTAACAAAGTGGAAATTGTGTAAAAGATTCGAAACTAAAAAATGCTCCTAACCTTTGGATACAGATGGGCAAGGAGGGACAAAAGTTGAGAGGGTGCTTGAGAACTTATGGGCCCAAGGAATGAAGCAGCATATCCAAGAATTGAAAGACCATAAAACAATTTCATAAAATCTTTTGAACCCTTTAGTTCTTTATCTATAGATTTCAACATTGGTGCGCCTAAGCACTAATAGCGGTGGCCTGCAAGTCGTCAATGATTAGAAGATATATACGTTTCTAGATGCCAAATCAAGACAAACAACTTATTATTCTCCATAATGGAGAAGAAAGGAAAAAAAATTAATTCTATAACCACATGTACACTTTTAATTGTATCGTTACTAAAATTCAAACACATGATATGATAATGGTGAAGGATCTTGCTGAAATCCCGAACAGTATCATATTTCTAACGAACTGAACTAGTATGACAGAGAATAGTTATATCTTTAAGTTTATAAAGAAATTTGATTTTAACTCATAGCCTTCTATAATACAAACATGATGAGCAACAGTCATCTATCTGTTTAATAAAGAAACCAAAATATGAGAGCATAATATCTCCCAACAGTAAGTTAGTATGAATAATTTGTTTTTTTACCAATAATGTGAAATTGTTGTTTTTAAGAGAACCATGCTATCAATATAAGAGGTGAAATAACAGAACAAAAATACTGACCTATATACGAAGAGGATGAAGAACAGGTGCGTCCATGTGGAATGAAGGGAACCGTCATCATCGAAGAAGGATCAAACCAATATACACCTTGCCTAAATAGGTAAACAAAAACTATTAGGTAGGATAAAAATTGGAATATAACATGAATGGAAAAAAAGTTCAGGGAAGAAATATCTGTTTAAACACACCTCTCCAATTGTGATATATAATTAAACAAAGGAGATATAGATGCAAAAATCTAATAATGGGTAGGAAATCCAGAAAAAAAAACTAAAACACAATATATCAAAGCAGTAAGCTTATCATCGATGACAATGAAAGTTAATGGGAATAAAAAGATCATAAATCTCAAAAAAAGGTCAAAAATACAGATGGTACTGCCAACTCTCATAACTTTGGTTGACTTTGATTAAGTTAGAAAAATTGGTTAACATATAAAGCAAATTGGAAAGAACCATTTTTAAAGACTTAAAAAAACACATAAAATTATGTAGAAGATTACACACACACAAACGCAAAAAAAAAAAAAAAAAAAGCTGCAATGGCAGTAATAATATCTATTGACCCTCTACACAGCAAGCGCAATTGGAGATGTAGCTATGGCAAATCGGATAGTGCGTGCAATAAAGTTAGCATAAGAGGTGTACCTGAAGTTCTTAACCTGAAGCTTTAGTTATGAATGAGATAGTGATATTTTTTTTTTTTTTTACATTTATCATAAAATTACTGCACTCATCGCCAATACGGGACTTATTTAAAATTGAACAGAACAAAAATTTTATGTGAAAAATCTTTAATTTTTTTGTGAAAATGTGTATAATAATGATTGCAATTATACAAAAATTACATTTGAACAGATGGGTTGATGATATTTTGCAATTGTCTGTTAGCTAGGGGGAAACTGCACTTGAAATAAGTGCTATAGGCATGAAGAAAAACTAAAACCTGCTTAGTTGGGAGTTTGTTTTCACCGATTCTGACCAGTTTTGTGTCAACTCGTCTTATGAATACAGTGGTTCGAATAATTAAGCAAGGATCTACAAGTTGGGAATTCTGTCATGGCTATACACTATGTGATTGATGAAGGAATCGTATCTATTGAATGGGCAGTGATGTAGTATATTATTTAACATCCAACGATCAATGATAAAAGGGTGGGGTACTATTTATTAATCACAATAAAAAAATAAACTTCGACTTTCCATAAACGGAGTTCAATTAATTTAAGGGTTAACTTACAATGGTTGGTACATAAGGGATGACAAAATAATGCATAAACAAATAATGGTATAAGAACAAATTTTAAAATTGAGACATACCAATCTTATTTAGCAAGAAAAGTAAAATTATTTTGGTTGGAAAAGTTAAACACAATATAATAATTTATATAGCTTTTATGCATGAATTTTTTTTGATTGTATATACAAAATCTATTTTGCGTCTTTATAATGCTTATGAACCTAAAAAAGAAGACCTTTTTGTAAAAAAAAAAAATCAATATCACAAAAAATTTAAAAATTGTTAATTAAATAATGCAATTAAGTGAAAAAAAAGTTTTGTAGAAAGTAGCATACATGTGCATGAAATGTTAACAAACAGAGAAAAATGTAATTATTAAACACTTCAGCTGTAGTTAAATAGGTGCAAAATAGTTGAACGTTATTTTTACGTAAGTTAAGGTTGAAAGAGCAGCAATATCATCATAATATTGTGTTAGTACAGATATTTTCCGTGAATGTAAAGTCTACTTTGATTAAAAATTCAGAACGTTAGTAATATATAATTTAAGTTTCTAATACGCAGACTTTATTCAGAATTTTTTCCCCATTTTTAACTTACCTTTGCACTGGTACACCAGTAGAACAATAAATATAGCAATTTAAATAATTATACATTACTCGTATTCCTTGATGAAGCGTAAAAGGGAAGGAGATAAAAGATGAGGTTAATGTTCGGGTTTATAAAGAAACACAAAATCATTATGTCATCACATACTAAAGCTAAAAAAGAATCAGTCTAAAACCTCTTAAGCTCATAGTCCTTTATAAGGGTCTATATGCATGCTTATGTACCGACAGTAGGTAAATCCATATCATATTTTTTTTTTAATGTTATTAGTATTTGCCTGACTTCAATCTAAGGAGTCAATGATAAACCATTCCATTGTACTATATTTAAAAATTTCTGAATTAGGGATACATAAAAATGATACCAAATGGCCATAACTGCATAAATGGGACATTGACATGTCTACAGGTACTTCATTTACTTATTCTCTCGTATCAAATTCTTGTACTAATACTGTTTTGCATGTAACTTGGCAAGGCATGCTTATAATGATGAAGTGAAGCTATTCTATTGATAATGTTTTCGAAATGAAGAATAAATATTTAAAAAATGGCCCAATGTATGAAAAGTTAAAAAGAGACCTTTCTAAAAATGTAAATAAAGGGAAGAATTGCCCAAGAGACCGGAGCACCTTAGCCCAATGCATTAAACAATTATTTCTTATTTATCCATGCAAACAACATTTGCAATAAATTGTATTGTTCGAAGGTCGAAAATAATCTATGGAAAAAGAAAAAAATCAACAATCATTATTACCATGAAGCTTCATCCATAATCTTATACCAAAATTCTAGAGAAAAGAAGTAGAGTATGTTGGGGAAAATTCTATGATTTTGTCGGCTGAATTTAATGGTGTGTGGGTGAGGAGGGAATGTATTTGCTAAAATTTGGCATTGAGAAAGCCATCACATCCCCAACTATTAAATATGAAGTATGAAAATGAATGAAAGAGTGGTTGGAAAAAAGAAAATTAGACTGAGAAGAAAGCGAATGGTGAAGTTACAGTCACATACTAATTACATTTTCCAACGTACTAAATTTGAAGTGTGAAACCAACGAAAGGAAAGGCCATAAAAGAAAATTAAATAAGAGACCATGGATAAAGAAAATGTGAAGGCCAAAGCCACTGAACTATTTTGGATTGAGTAGGCATACATTAAAATCTGTTGTAAATGCGGTAATATATTTGCAGTAGTATTAAAGAACTTAACGTGGGCAAAGGCATGATGTGCGAAGAAAAGCTCGGGAATGCATGGAACAATCATAAATATATGACTTTTAAAAACTTATCATGCAATTTTGTTTTAGCAGATATAATGCTTGAAAGCATCACTCGACGTATGTGAGATATTGGCAAGTGCAAAACTCGACGTTGTGACAAAATAACTTTAATTACTGCAATTGGTATGCATTTGACATCCCGCACTTTTACGTAACCCTCACGCACACAAAACATACCCAACAAAAAGATACCACCATAATTGGAAATATTATATCAAAAATAACTTCTGTTTTTTCAGCTTTCTAAACAAATATAGGTAATTATATCAAC
This sequence comes from Allium sativum, assembly GCA_030737875.1. Taxonomy (NCBI): domain Eukaryota; kingdom Viridiplantae; phylum Streptophyta; class Magnoliopsida; order Asparagales; family Amaryllidaceae; genus Allium; species Allium sativum. Next base: position 393,673,988 of record CM060922.1, read on the forward strand.
AACTTAAAATATTCCAACTCAAAATACGTATATTAAAGAGTAAATTTTAACCTTTTATCAAATAATGAACATATGATATGCGCATTGGAAACAATTTTATCCAACATATCGTGAAGGTTATATTCTGTTTTATTTATGCATCGCTAATAACAGAAATGTGGGAAAGCCTGAATTAAATAAACGTTAGAGAAATCCCTGTTGTTGCTAAGCCTAGGAAAATAAAAACAGCTTGCAACATGAAGCAAAAAATGCTTTCAGTTGCAATTTCCAAATCAAATGCAGATTTGTTTTTCAATCCATCAATTAGTATAGCCGGGATTATTTTTTAGTCTTATTTGCATTCATGTTCAACTGGACGTGATTAGATTGCAGGAAAAATTCATGAACTGTTATAAGTTGTAACCAAGTATGAGATAAATTTCAAACATGCATACCAGTTTATAACCGTTAAGAACTTGCAATTGCACCTGACTGACCCTTCAAAAAAGTCGACAAACGCACAGTAATGAAATAATAGAGCTCATCCTTATCATACTTATTAGAAGAAATAAAATCAAAACAAATTAAATATGACAAATCCTAATGAAATGGTTGAGCTAACCGACTACAAACTTTTTGAAATAATATAATAAATGTGTAATCAGGGAAAAGCACACCTTCACATAGGACAGAATCTCATTTGAACTGTGATTCTCATTTGAACCCATAAACACTTATAACTTTTATTCAAGTTATTTTAGTTCCATATCGACTAAAAAAATTCCACATATTTTTATACTTAGACTTCTTCTCTGCTACTTGTATTAACTCAACTTCAATATACAAAGCATTTAAAATTGATGTGCCTACTATTATTAAAAAAACATCAACATCTGTATCTTTAGAGTCAGATTTTTGATTCAAAATTAAATTTTATATTATCTCACAAAGGTATGAAATGGAATCGTGGCATGATAAAAAATTGTAACGCTTTGACATCAACAAATCAATGTGCCCTTTGTTATTACCAATAGTTAAGTCCATCTAGTCATTATACTTCTATTAATCTTTAAATTTTGAGTACAAATAAAATTTTCATGTAACAACTAATATTTATAACCACACATAAAAGGAAACTGCTGAATTAATATAAAGCGAAAAGTTAAAGTGTTAGCTTCAATACATTTTTGTTAACAAAACTAAACCCTTTAAAACTACTTAATTCTTTTTAAACACAAACCAAGAAATACAATGACCGTCACTTTAAACAATTGAAAACCGAGAGTAATTAGACAAATAATCAAACACTTGATTGTAATTGAAGGTTTATACCTGACAATTAGGGATCTTAAAATCGAAGATGATGACGATTATTATTGTTGTTATTGTAGTTTTTTTTGTGACGATCTTCTTACAAAGCCTCCTTCCGTACTTGTCCTAGATTTATCATTTATTAAAAATTTAAGCAGGATCCTGATCATGTATGACAAAAAATGATGAGGAAAAATCTTTAAATCTTAAGGCGAGAGGAAAAATAAATAAATATATGTAGCGTAGATAAGGAGTGTTTTGCTTTGGTTCCATTAGTGATAGTTTGGCAACTAAATTATCATAATGAACAATTTATCACAAAAATAACTAATAGGTCACATAGTATAATGACACAATTTATCACGTTTTTATTTTTAAAAAGCTTTACATAAATTTTATATAATGACATAGTTTCTTTTTGTAGTCGAGCTGGAATCCAGACCCTATCTTTGCATAAATTTTTATGTAAGTTGTACATAAAGGTGTATCATTGTCTTTCTTTTCAAAAAAAATCATAAACATATGAGGTTCATATCTCCTTAGAGTAGCCTTAAATATTGGAAGAAGGTAATCACCATTTAATGGCACCTTAATAATTAAGCATTGATCATGCATACAGATGCGTATATGATCAAACTCACAAAATTTTAAAATAAAGAAAATGCTAAGAACTGGAATGCCTTATAATTATAATGTTGATCCTTGGACTGCACAATGATGCAAATCTATTAAAAGATACTGGAAGCGTTGTGCCTTCAATAATTCAATCATTACACATTTATCCAAGGTGATTCGTTGTGTTATTATTTGAGCGCATTACTTCTATTGAAATACAAATTTTATTTGGTAACTCATGAAGGATATCGCAATTTAACATATTGTTTGAATCACACAAACCATTAATACAAATAAAGATCAGATCAACTCAAGTTTGTAAAAGTTAGCTAATAATGAAATCACAAAATTAATTTCAAATTAAGAGAGACAGAGCATAAGTTAAGCTTATCCATTAAATTCCAAAAAATTAGATATTAATCAACTCATGATAAAATAGAGCAAAAGTCAGAATCAACCATCAAAATTACAAATTTGCTATTCATATATATTGATCAAATTATAGAGCACGGGGGAAAAAAAATCTGGAATTGACATATGAAGCGCGTTTGATGTCAGAGAAGAAAGCATCGACTTAGGGTTTAAATCGTAAAATTAACAGCGAATGTTCGAAAACATTTAAATTTAACAATTAGAAAAAACAAATGAAAATAAAGGATTCAAAATTACCCTGAAGACCAGCGTGGCACTTTCAACTGTGGAGATCGGACATGTAATGAAAGCCAAGCAAGTCTTTTTTTTGCTGGTCGATCCAGCTTGAGAGGGAGAGACGATTGTTAGGGCTCGAAGGGAAATGCGAGCTAGGGGACGAAGAATAAATCTGAGGACTAGTTGTCATGATCAATGGCATGATTTAGGAGAAGAGATAGGGTTGAAGAGGCAACAGAAAAGAGAGAGAACGTATGATTCGAGAAGGAACGTACCAGAGAGACGTATGGACCGGAAAAGCAATAGAAAACGTGGTCGTTCTTAGAATATGAGAGTGGAGAGAGACGGTTGAAATCCAAATTTTCACTGCGAAACTCAAGGTTGCTTGTGCGCCCTTAAAAGAAAACCCAGCAATAATATAGTAGTATAGATACATATATTAGGATATCCGCTCCCCGTTTTCAGTATAAAGGCATCGTATATAAATCAATACGATTCCATTAATAATAATTTTTAGAAAATATGATAAAATTAGATAGGATATCATATATAAACCAATATGATATCCATAGATATCATATACAAGACGTTAACTAATTAAGTCAAAGAATTATCTATAAGCCAATAAATCTTTATTGCATATGTCGTTTGTAAAATCGATATGATAAGATAAGCCAAATCAGAGTATCATACACACACACACATCAGTACAATACTCATAAAATTTATGAAATAATATAATAAAATGAACTAGGTCAGAGTATCATTTCTAAATCAAAATGATACCCATAACTAATACAACCAGATGGTAAAAATTACTATAAGAGAGTAGCTTATATAAATCAAACATTTCATGACATTTATCATATGTAAACTAATATGATAAAATAAACCGAGCTAAAATACCATGTATAAACCAATATGATTCTCATAATAAATCTATCCAGGGTATCACACATAAATCAATGTGATGCTCTTAGCAGCAGTTATCATATGTAAATCAATATGATGAAATTAAACTCAAGCAGAGTATCACATATAAACCAATGCGATGCTCTTAACAAATATCATATATAAGAAAATTTAAGCCAGAGTATCACATATAAATCAATATGATACTTATCAGATAACCAATCAAGTCAATAAAATCTTTATGGCATTTATTGTTTGTAAATCAAACCAGAGTATCATATATAAATCAATACGATACTCATAACGATTATCATATATAAATCAATGTGATAAAACAAATCAAAGTATCATATATAAATCAATACGATACTCATAAAAATTATCATGTGTAAATCAACGTGATGAATCAAATCGGAGTATCATATGTAAATCAATACGATACTCATAATAATTATCATATATAAATCAACATGATAAATCAAATCAGAGTATCGTATATAAATCAATATGATACTCATAATAATTATCATATATAAATCAACGTGATTAATCAAATCAGTGTATCATATGTAAATCAATACGATACTCATAACAATTATCATATATAAATCAACGTGATAAATCAAATCAGAGTATCATATATAAATCAATACGATACTCATAATAATTATCATATATAAATCAACGTGATAAATCAAATCAGAGTATCATATGTAAATCAATACGATACTCATAACAATTATCATGTATAAATCATTATGATAATAAAACTGATCAATTATAGTAATGTAATGAAATATTATGGGATTGTGGGATAAATATTTCCCGACTCATAACATACCAAATAAGTAAACAGACGTTAATTTGTAAGCCACAGTGGTAGAGCTCGAGCGTGCATCGATACATCAACACCGTAATCTACTCATAGCGTCATAACACACCTGACGATCAACCTAGGATAACTAAGACGGTTTAAGGCAAAGGCCGTATGCTACCCATTCACGACACTATACGTGGGACCCCCACGTCTCCATCTAATGTAGTCCGTGACCCGCCGATCGGGAATCCCGATCGAAACAACAAAATTGTCCACTATAGTAGACCGTTGACCTTTGGTGGTAGATGGGCAATATTTAAAACCACCGATAGGTCGACCAAGATGGAGTTTTGGTCCATTGGTACAACAGAGTCCAATTTATCCCAACCCAAATCAAAAGCATCCTAAGAAATTGTCATGAAGTTCAAAGTGTTTATAACATCAAAACACTTTATAAACTCAATCATGATTTTAAAATATACTATTACATACAAAGTAAAATAATAATCACAACACAAATTTAAACAAAACAAAACCAATATTTGACTATCATATGCGGAAATAAACCAAGTTAGAGTATCATATATAAATCAATATGATACTCATAATTAAATATCATATATAAAACAATATGAAAAAATGAATCAAGTCATACTAGTTGTAATATAGGAAAAGAACTATACAATGACATAAAAATATGTCAATTAAAAATGGTCAAAATTACTTCAACTCAGAAATTGTATACTTTTCTAATAGTCTTTATAAATATAACACATACGTCCTATATTGCTTTAACGTTAATGATAAGAAACCAAATTGCACTAACTGCGAGTACAAGACAAATGAATATTCCGTATGAAAAGTCAAGAGAGTAATCAGAAAAGTATTACCAAATATCCCATACCGTTTGGTATTACTAATCCGTTTACTCAAAATCCTCATCATACAGAATTCCACATAAATCTCAATGAAAATTATGTTCATTTCAAACTATATATCTATTAAACTAATTTGCACTTGGTTGTTTTTACTGTTTATTTATTTATTATCACCGGTATTCTTGCTTTGTAACGACCCGCCTTTTTCCCCAGTTCTTGCCAGTGATTGAACCGACTCAAACCGTTCATAAAGACGAGTTGTTATGGGTACATACATATATTGAACAAAATAATAGAACTTTTTATTGCAAAATACAATGTTACATCAGAGTTACATAGAATATCAGAGTTATACATATACAGCGGAAGAAAAGAAAATATACTCTCAGCGGAAGAAACCGTATGATACAGCAGAAGCTCCAAACTCTTGCATCAACTCCAACTCTAAAATCGCCCTGAATCCTGCTCCAATGATCTATAACTGCAAAAGTAAACTACTAGCTGCCCATGCAAAATTATGGGCACCCAGAGTTTAGGTGTGGGAACAATAAACTCCAAGTCAGTCGTGGGACTGGTGTGAGAACTCAAAACAGATATTATTAGGTTCATTTTAAAGTTAGGAAATTTCACCGGACCATGCTGCTAACGCGGAACGGGTTTACTCCATGTGAATTCCAGTGCATCGAAATATGCAATGAATTTTGAAAATGAAGTTATCATAAGCTCATCCCCTATCACACAATGCAAGCGCATACCAAATGGGCGAGTTTTATCTTATGATAACCAAAAATGTCTTCATACGTGAAATCCTATTTTAATTCTATATATAGTGTGGAAAACCATTTCACAAATAAATGTATTAATCCTAGACGGCATAATACCCATAATATTATGTCGCCATACATATATATATATACAATCAAAATCGTATAGCTCATATTGGAGATTGGGTTTCCAACTTAATGATTCCTGACACGAAAGATCAGTCAGGGATACAAAGCGAAGTGTCTCACGGCTTTTTCATCCATCGCGGACACCAACTACAAATCACAAGGCAGGTCAACGGTTTTCGACCAGATACGGCCCCCCGAACATACCCAACTTCCCCAGGTTCATAAGTGGTTTCCCACTGCTGCACAGCTTCATCATCAATTCATATATAAGTATAAAACCTAACCGCCAGTTTCTCATCAATCCGGGGTGTGAGGTTTGTCGATGTCACGTCATACACAAAGCTATGCTTCGATAAGCCATGCTTTGATCATCACTAGCTCGTTTCATAACTCGGGTATGCCACATTGACAATTCATGACATATCACTGATTTCAATCAATGCATACCCTCTAAGTTCATATGACTTAGAGAATGTTGTATATAACGGAGTTGTATACACGATTATATGATTTTTGTTTGATGATAACAAACAAGTATATATTATTTTAAATGTGTTTGTTATTGTACTATTATAATATTATATTTAAAACACTCAAACAGTACAACTATTTATAACTCCACTATTTAAACACTTCACTTAAAATTGTACTTGTATATAAACTGAATACAATGAACAATTTTGTTTGAACACAAGTTTAAACACAATAAAATAATATTTTATTTCAAACAAAATTGTTTATTACAAATATCAGTACAATATTCGTTTTCTTTCACAGCTCCTACAACACTCATTCGATTATACATTTTCAGTTATACATTCACAGACTCAAATACAGACACTTTCACTGTTACACACACTGTTCTTATGTTTCTGCCTTCTGTCTTCACAGCTTTCAGTCCAGTCACTTCAGTCCAGTCTCATCTTCTTACCTGTCACAATGAAACACACACAGTACACTGCAATAGAATTTAAACTGAATGTATGCGAATATAAATTTTATTTTAAACTTCCATTTGCCTCAGATTTCTGGTGTGTTTCTCATCATTTTTCATGACTTGATCTGATTCATCTGTGTCTAGGCAGCCAGTTTGTATATGTACAGGGACAAAAAAATTTCTGATCGACTGCAAATACACACATGCATATGTATACACGTGTGCACTGCCTCTTTAAACATCGTGCAACTGAGGAGTAGCCACGTGGACCATCTCGACTCAGTGCACCAATAATCAAAATAGTCATGGAAACTCAACAATGGCCAAGCACATATCAAAGCAGCTAATTCAAGGAGAAATCATCGAATAAAACATCATATGACCAAAATAGACATGTACAACAGAATGTCCATGATCAAGTAAAGTAGCAAGCATCAGGCAGTGCAAGAGTTTCATGGATCAGCAAGTAGACTCATGGCACATGCACAAGGAACAGGTGCACCAGGTCAACATATCAGCACTTCTATGTGTCGAAGCAGCATATACAAGAATGGTGGAACATACATATGCAATTCATCTCACAAAAAATGGCAAGATTCAAGCATGTGTAATTTAATGTGCCAGATGTACACACAAGGCAGTAATGACTGCACACAAATCAGTAGAGAAGCAAGCAGGGTTCATCAATTACAAATCAGTAGAATTCAAGCATGAAGATCAAGTCAGGTGCAACATATACAAGTATTGAAATGCCAAACCATGCACAAGTCCAAGGTGATACAGATGGAATATGTGTGCATAAGTGTACAGCATATGCAGCTAAACAGAGTGCTCTTTCATGCATATGTGAAATTGGTGAATGCACCACATATACATGCACAATGATACAATGGTGAAGTACAACATTAACAGTGCATCAGTTTGAAGCATGCATAAGAAGGTTAACACATACAAATACAAGTTCATATGGTTCGAGCATCAACATACAGCCACAGCAAAATGGTATTAAACAGCAAGGAGTACATGTGTGCATTTCAGTGTACATGGCATCTGGAAGATCAAAGTGTTCACAAGTAGAAATGGTGAATGAAAAGCTATACATGGTGTCACATTTACTTGTATGGAAGAACACATAAGCATGCACAAGCATGAATGTAATGACACACACAGAAATGGTCATGATGCAAATTCATATATACATATGGACACAGCAGCAATGTGAATGGTGTAGCTGAAATAAAGCATATAGGATAATGTTCATGTTCAGCCAGCATATCAATGCATGATCAGCAAACAAGAGAGCTATTTTCTAAATTGACTTCAGAAATTCATATTTTCCAGAAATGTAGACATGGAGTCATTTATGCATGAAACCACTGGACAATGCATTTTAATCACATTGCAAATTTGGCAAGCTACAAGAGTCAATCAAGCATCAATTTTTCAGCAAGTTTTAGTGGTGACAAATCAGGTTTTCTTTGCAATGCATATATTCAGCAAGAGTGTTTTTAGTCGGCTGATATACGGAAGGAGTTCCTCAAATCATTTCCAGAAAACCAGCAATTGATTTGAAGAGCATAAATGGAAATGGATAATGCATCCATGGAATTAAAGCATTGTGATTAAAGGGAAAATTATATTTTGTTTCCAGCTTTACAGATTTAAATCGAGGAAATTAATTTTCCAGAAATCATGCATGTTTTTAGCCGAAGGAATTCATTCAAGACAATTTAAATAGAGCAATTTATTCACACAAGGGTATTAAGGCAACAATCAATTTCCAGATTCAATGAAATCCAGAATCTTGTCTAAGTTCATCATTTCAAATTCAAATCGAGGGCAATCAAAAGGGGAAAGCAACAAATCAGTCAAGCCACATAATGAAATCATAGCATTTTTAGGATTTCATAATCCTATTTTACACAAACATTTTCATCATCGGCATATTTAAGAGAGAGATCGAAAATTACAAACAACTCACAAGAAATTCAAAGCAAATTCAGAAAACTCACTGTTTTCGATCGAGCCATTTCCAAATCGAAGCATCGGAAAGCCATTCAAAGATTTCGAGCATCAGAGAATAGATTCCAGAGGCAAACAATATTGGATTCATTTGGGATTTACTGAAACCCTAGAAATTTCCTAGAGCCGCCGCCATTTTTTTCTAAAGCAAAGAGATCAAGCTGAAATAAAAATGGGTGCACCAACTAACAATATGGCCGGCCAAACTAATGTTGAAGTGGTAAAAAGGGGATGACCCCTTTTATTTAATTCCTAGGGTTTTTCAATTTGAATTTGTCTTTGTTTTTATTTAATTTGTGTATTTGAATTTGAGTTGTAAAAACCGTCTGATCGGTTTCTAGTGTCTGTAAAATACTAGGAGATCCAGTCATGGTGTTGACTGGAAGTTGCTAGAGTCTATAAAATCTAGGATTTACTGGTTACGGGGTTGTAATCAGGGGGAATCTGATCTAGGGGTTTAGATCAATCTACGGTTTTGAGCGTAGGGTTAGAATAGGAGCAGGGTTTGCGAGTGTATATGGTCTTGTATGCGGGATCTGTTCTATCACCTAGTAGAAACCTTAGGAATGCAACAGTAGGCAGGGTTTTGTCGAAGCTGGGTATCTCTTGTGTCATATATTTTCTGCAGTTCTATTTCTGCTATTATCTGTGATTTGTTTATTATCCCGTAATATTTGAACTCAGTAAAAATTGCAATTAACCCTATTCACCCCCCTCTAGTGTTAATCTAGATCCAACAATTGGTATCAGAGCAGGTATTTTCTTTAACTCTAGAGAAATGGTGAATCCTAGTTGTCAGTCTTTTGATAGTCAGTCCAGTGATATTCCAATAATTTTCAAGGAAACAGATTTTTTTAATTTGGAAATCAAAATTCAAATTATATTTAAAATCTGTTAATTTTGAATATTGGAATATTATTGACAATATGGGAGATATGTTAGATAAGAAAAATAAAGCTGTCAATGCCCGTGTTATGCACATTCTCTATTCTTATCTCGGTAATAATCAGCTTGATCTTATCTCTCACTGTTTGACTGCGCAGGAAGTTTGGAGAACTCTCAACAAGTTGTATGGAAAATCTAATAATAGCTCAAAACCCAAGGATGACAACTCAGATTCAGATCTATGCTTAACAAGTCATGTAGATGAAACTTTAGATGGATCAGATGATGGAGAATCAACAAATGCTGAAACAGAAAATTTCTCATATGAAGATTTGGTTTACATGTGTCTTGATTTAACGAAATCTGTTGATAAACTCCAATTGAAAAATAAGTCTCTGAAATCTAAGAATTTTGAGTTAACCAGCAAAATAAATGATTTGGAATCACTACTTGAATATGTTAAAAATTCTTCAAATTCTGTTTGCAAAAATTGTTTAAAATTGAAAACCAATCTTGTTCATCTCAATAAAAATATTCAAAAGTTTGAAAATGAAATTCTAATCTTAAATGAGAACAAGACTGAGTTATCAAATTTGAATAACCTTCTGCTACAGGAATTTGAATATTTTAAAACAGATATAAATTCCAAATTTTTAGTTGCTGAAAAGGAGAACTTGTTGAAATCAAATTTGATTTTAGAAGAACTTGAAAATGAGATTGAAAAATCCAAGAAATTTGAGTCTGAAAAACAAAAACGATTTGAATCTGAAATCATGGAATCCCAAGCCAGAATTAAAATTCTTAAAGATGAAAATTTGGTTTTAAAATCTGATTTTGAAAGATGTAAGATCAATAAAAATCATTATTCTGATTTAATAAAAGAGAACCGTGATCTTAAAACTAAAATTCAACAGCTTGAGTCAACTTTGACTAAATTTTCTAACGGTGAAAAATCTCTGAATATGCTACTGAAAAATCAATTTTCAACTGGTAATAAAAGTGGTCTCGACTTTTAAAAAAATAACACTTTTGAAAATCAGAACTTAAATGATTTTAAAAATCCTTTAAACCACTTTGGAAAAAATCGATATGAAAATTCAAACTCTGATAATCACAAAGGATTTTTGAATCATAAACGTGATGTGAATTTGTTTTATAATAATCAAATTGAACAATTCTAGATTCCAAAAAGAAATAAAACCAACTTTGTTAAATTGAAACAGATTTGGGTTCCTAAAGATATAAAGATAGATTCGAATGGTTCGCTATACAAACAGGTTTGGATACCAAAAGTTAGACACACAGCCGTGAGTGGTTTTACAATTTTTGTCAGACCACTTGATTACCAAAATACTTAGGTACCAAAGGTTGGCTGAGGAACGACTTCTCTAAGAAGAATCAAAGATCGTTCCACATTTCAAGGATAATTGGTATATATGTTCCTTAGCCAAATCTGATGAGTTAGATATTTTAATTTTCATCATCTTTCAGGTATGATTTCTCAACTCATCTTTGTAAATATTTTTCTTCTTCTTTTACCTCCTTCTGTTTATTATTTTTTGTTTTGATCTGTCACTGCCATATTCTTCTTATTCTATGCTTTCTTTACTTCCAATTTCAGTATTGATAATTGTCTGGAAATTTGCTTTATTGGAATAATGTCTCACGTGCTAATCGTTTCCACATCTTGAATTTAAACCTGTAAATATCTGCAATTGTTTTGAAGTTCATTTTCTATTCTATGAATTCCTTACAGTGTTGACATTTTCTTGTTATATCTTGAACGCTGTTAATATGAATTCTAAATTTTTTGAAGATCTGAAAAACAATTGAAATTTCACACATCTCTGCTGTTCTGAGGTTCTTCTAATTAATTTCAGAAAGACTTGAAAATTTATACTCATTACAGCACACTGCTATTTATCAGTTGTGGCAATTTCATTGATTTTCGAATTGGCTTGGATGTTTTGTTTGGTCTTGAATCATTGCTTACATCTTGAAATTCATTATCATTCATGATCATCTAGTTTGGTTTTTGTTCGTTTGAGATCACTTGAAAATTTGTGATATTTTAAATCTCATACACCTCTCAAATCTGAAATTTATAAACCTGTGTGATTGATTCATTGTATCTCAAGATTTACACTTGTTCAAGTGATTTTGAATTAACCATTATTTTTTTGGATCATGAATTATTACTAAAACTTGATGTAAATGTTCTGAAAAATTCTTTGAGCTTGTCAGAAATTCTTGTGAAAAATTCTTTGAAAATACGGTCTTAAATATCACTGTTATTTCATGGTTATTTGATTTAAATATTTGTTTATTTAAAATCATTCAAAATTATTGATTTATTAATCTCACACAAATCTCGGAACTGAAATTTATAATTTGGTGTAACTGATTCATTAAATCTCGAGCGTTTCATATCCCTTCAAATGATTTAAAATAAACCATATATTTAATCTTAGATCATGAACCATTCTTTGACTGCCTGAAACATCTTTGAAACATGTCCTCTGACAAGTCTGCTGTGATATTGTCTTCTCTACTGCTCTGATACTGTCTTTGAAAAATGTTTTTCAAATAACTGCCCGTTTTGTGACTACTGCTCTGATAGATGAAATAATTGGGCCTAATTTGTTATCTTGTCTCTTTGGGCTTTGTGTTTTAAGATTCTGTTGTCTGAGATATCTTTGTTCGTCTCCAGTATCATTTTTAAAATCCTCATGTATAGAGACATAAAGTGGTATCAGTTTAGAAGTGCTGAATATTCTTTGTATATTTTTTTGTCTTGTATATATCTCTCTAAATTCCTCTTGTAATTGATTTTTCAATTTTAAAACAATTTATTCATTCAGAAATTGAAATCTATATCCAAATTGAACTATATTTATAATTCATCAAAATAATTAACAGATTTTAAAATTTTGATGAATTATGACTGCAATATATTCCACAACAAGAGGAGATTTTATTTAGATTTTCATGATGGTTGAACATTTATTATAATATCTTTGAATTGGCAATTATTTCACCACCATCTTCATTATCTATCATCCTTCTGCCATCCATTATAATTTTATATTAATGTGGAGAGTTAATATTTTTAAAAAATCTTTTTGAATAAACAGTGGAAATATTCGTGATAGAAATGGGACTATGTTATATTTTTTCAGAATTAGTGACAATTGAAATTTTTCAATGATCTCGGTACAGTTGATCATATTTCATAATATAATTAATTTATAAATTTATTTCACAGTCCATTTCTGTATCTACCCCATCTTCTGTCATCCATGTATTGGTTTTATATACCGAGGAGTTTTTCCTTTTAAAAGCTGAAACGATAAATATAATTATTATATAAGAGTGTCTCTAATCTCATTTAAAAATCCAAGCTCTAGTCTTGCACGGTTATGAGACAACTTGTAATTTAAGCTGCGACTGACCTCATTTAAAAATCCAAGCTCTGGTTATGCATGGTCAGTGTGCTCTTAAATAAAAAAATAAAAGAAAAGGAAATAATGTGCTATAAATTGAAATTAATCTGAAATTCTCCTTGGCGTATAAAAACCAACCTATCAATCCATCCTTCTAATCTGTGAAGTATGTTAATATTTTATGACATATTATGAATTGTTGATTGATAGCTATTGGGATATGAGAGTATTTGATTTTGTCACTTAAATTGAATTATTAATTATAGTCCAAATCTGTCACTGTTTTTGAACTTTTTTTTTAATCTTTTGAAAATAATTGAAATCCATATTTATATAACTCTCTCCATTTTTATAAAATTCATCGTAAATCCATCATTCTCTACAATGTGAAATATGCCACCTGTTCTCAGAATATTATGATTTTTGTTTGACTGATTGAGATTTATGATGACCGTTCTTCCTCTTAAGCTGATATTATATTTGTTAGTCATTTTTTCATCGATATTTTAAATTCTGTGTCCTTTTGATGATAACAAAAGGGGGAGAATGGATTGAAGTTTTGATTTATGAGTGAATATTTTATAAATATTTTTAATTTTGAAAATTTATTGTTATTTAGTTCAGTTCACTCATGCACAGTTATAGGGGGAGTTTAGTTGTAGGGGGAGCATTCAAATAAGGGGAGTTTCACTATTCTCGAACAAACACATTTGTTATATTCAAAATCTTTTTATTTGTTTGTCATCATCCAAAATGGGGAGATTGTTGTATATAACAGAGTTGTATACACGATTATATGATTTTTGTTTGATGATAATAAACAAGTATATATTATTTTAAATGTGTTTGTTATTGTACTATTATAATATTATATTTAAAACACTCAAACAGTACAACTATTTATAACTCCACTATTTAAACACTTCACTTAAAATTGTACTTGTATATAAACTGAATACAATAAACAATTTTGTTTGAACACAAGTTTAAACACAATAAAATAATATTTTATTTCAAACAAAATTGTTTATTACAAATATCAGTACAATATTCGTTTTCATTCACAGCTCCTACAACACTCATTCGATTATACATTTTCAGTTATACATTCACAGACTCAAATACAGACACTTTCACTATTACACACACTGTTCTTATGTTTCTACCTTCTGTCTTCTGTCTTCACAGCTTTCAGTCCAGTCACTTCAGTCCAGTCTCATCTTCTTACCTGTCACAATGAAACACACAGAGTACACTGCAACGGAATTTAAACTGAATGTATGCGAATATAAATTTTATTTTTAAACTTTCATTTGCCTCAGATTTCTGGTGTGTTTCTTATCATTTTTCATGACTTGATCTGATTCATCTATGTCTAGGCAGCCAGTTTGTAAATGTACAGGGGCAGAAAATTTTCTGATCGACTGCAAATACACACATGCATATGTATACACATGTGCATTGCCTCTTCAATCAGCGTGCAACTGAGGAGTAGCCACGTGGACCATCTCGACTCAGTGCACCAATAATCAAAATAGTCATGGCAACTCAACAATGGCCAAGCACATATCAAAGCAGCTAATTCAAGGAGAAATCAGCAAATAAAACATCATATGGCCAAAACAGACATGTACAACAGAATGTCCATGATCAAGTAAAGTAGCAAGCATCAGGCAGTGCAAGAGTTTCATGGACCAACAAGTAGACTCATGGCACATGCACAAGGATCAGGTGCACCAGGCCAACATATCAGCACTTCTATGTGTCGAAGCAGCATATACAAGAATGGTGGAACATATATATGCAATTCATCTCACAAAAATGGCAAGACTCAAGCATGTGTAATTTAATGTGCCAGATGTACACGCAAGGCAGTAATGACTGCACACAAATCAGTAGAGATGCAAGCAGGGTGCATAAATTACAAATCAGTGGAGTTCAAGCAAGAAGATCAAGTCAGGTGCAGCATATACAAGTATTGAAATTTCTAACCATGCACAAGTCCAAGGTGATGCAGATGGAATGTGTGTGCATAAGTGTACAACATATGCAGCTAAACAGAGTGCTCTTTCATGCATATGTGAAATTGGTGAATGCACCACATATACATGCACAATGATACAATGGCGAAGTACATCATGAACAGTGCATCAGTTTGAAGCATGCATAAGAAGGTTAACACACACAAATACAAGTTCATATGGTTTGAGCATCAACATACAGCAGCAACAAAATGGAATTAAACAGCAAGGTGTACATGTGTGCATTTCAGTGTACATGGCATCTGGAAGATCAAAGTGTTCACAAGCAGAAATTGTGAATGAACAGCTATACATGGTGTCAAATTTACTAGTATGGAAGAACACATAAGCATGCACAAGCATGAATTGTAATGACACACACAGAAATAGTCATGATGCAAATTCATATATACATATGGACACAGCAGCAATATGAATGGTGTAGCTGAAATAAAGCATATAGGATCATGTTCATGTTCAACCAGCATATCAATGCATGATCAGCAAACAAGAGAGCCGTTTTCTAAATTGACTTCAGAAATTCATATTTTCCAGAAATGTAGACATGGAGTCATTTATGCATGAAACCACTGGACAATGCATTTTAATCACATTGCAAATTTGGCAAGCTACAAGAGTCAATCAAGCATCAATTTTTCAGCAAGTTTTTGTGGTGACAAATCAGGTTTTCTTTGCACTGCATATATTCAACAAGAGTGTTTTTAGTCGGCTGATATATGGAAGGAGTTCCTCAAATCATTTCCAAAAAACCAGCAATTAATTCAAAGAGCATAAATGGAAATGGATAATGCATCCATGGAATTAAAGCATTGTGATTAAAGGGAAAATTATATTTTGTTTCCAGCTTTACAGATTTAAATCGAGGAAATTAATTTTCCAAAAATCATGCATGTTTTTAACCGAAGGAATTCATTCAAAACAATTTGAATAGAGCAATTTATTCACACAAGGGGATTAAGGCAACAATCAATTTCCAGATTCAATGAAATCCAGAATCTTGTCTAAGTTCATCATTTCAAATTCAAATCGAGGGCAATCAAAAGGGGAAAGCAACAAATCAGTCAAGCCACATAACGAAATCAGTGCATTTTTAGGATTTCATAATCCAATTTTACACAACCATTTTCATCATCGACATAATTAAGAGAGAGATCGAAAATTACAAACAACTCGCAAGAAATTCAAAGCAAATTCAGAAAACTGACTGTTTTCGATTGAGCCATTTCCAAATCGAAGCATCGAAAAGCCATTCAAAGATTTCGAGCATCAGAGAATAGATTCCAGAGGCAAACAATCTTGGATTCATTTGGGATTTGCTGAAACCCTAGAAATTTCCTAGAGCCGCCGCCAGAGATCGGGCTGAAAGAAAAATGGGTGCACCTACTAACAATATGGCCGGCCAAACTAATGTTGAAGTGTTAAGAAGTGGAGTACCCTTTTATTTAATTCCTAGGGTTTTTCAATTTGAATTTGTCTTTGTTTTTATTTAATTTGTGTATTTGAATTTGAGTTGTAAAAACCATCTGATCTGTTTCTTGTGTCTGTAAAATACTGGGAGATCCAATCAGGGTGTTGACTGGCAGTTGCTTGAGTTTGTAAAATCTAGGATTTACTGGTTACGGGGTTGTAATCAGGGGGGAATCTGATCTAGGGGTTTAGATCAGTCTACGGTTTTGAGCGTAGGGTTAGAATAGGAGCAGGGTCTGCGAGTGTACATGGTCTTGTATGCAGGATTTGTTCAATCACCTAGTAGAAACCTTAGGAATGCAGCAGTAGGCAGGGTTTTGCCGAAGCGGGGTATCTCTTGTGTCATTTACTTTCTGCATTTCTGTTTCTGCTATTATCTGTGATTTGTTTATTATCCCGTAATATTTAAACTCAGTAAAAACTGTAACTAACCCTATTCACCCCCCTCTAGTGTTTATCTAGATCCAACAGAGAAGAGGATAAAATATTGCCACAAATCCGATATACTTTAACGAAAATAAGTGCTATGCTATCAATTTCAATGTCAGACACACCATCCATACAAGTCCGTTCTAGGTCTGAACGGAACAAGAACCCGAAAATATTCAAATATGTTCAGGTCTCATGCCACTCATAACCTCGTATCGGGTGGCCTACCCAACCGAGACATCAGCAATTCAATCTGAACAATTCAAATATTCCTGGTCTTCATTCGTCGTTTACCAAGTCTTGAATTGCTTCATAACGTCGTATTATTACTTGGAATGGTTTTCGAACATATACTCGATCCCGGTCTTTCCAAGTAATAAGCACACTTTAAAACAGTACCTATGGTTTACACCGGCTTTTCAATTCAAATCTCCTCCCAAATATTTATCAATTCATTTACGACTCAAGATTTGAATTACTATAAATTTCATATACATCTCGTTATCACCTTAACTCTTCTTTGAAATCAAAGATTATACTTTCACTTCAATTCTTACTTTTAATTTCCTAAAATCAAAGATTTGACTTAATCCCAATTACGATATGAATTTCCATAACTCAATCTCATTGGGTTTCAAGAATGATATTATTGATGATATGATTCACAACAAAACCCAAATCAATCGATATTGAATCATAAGTTACATAGAAATTGTATCCACTTATAATCGATATAAATTCTCATAATCAACGAATACTATAAGTGGAATAACGATATAATAATATCTTCCAAATTCCTCAGATAGTATACGTTTACATCATGAAATTTTATACCACATATCGAAGATTATTTCTATTTAACTTATTTCAATCAGGTTGAGAAACCCGTATTGTAACACCCCATGGCCATTAATGTCACTCACAAAGGGAATTCATTAATGTCATGAAGCTTTATAGTAGTATAGAACAGATAAATTACAAGAATAAATAAATAAAACACAGCGGAAGATAAAACTTATTTCATAGCATCATAACTTCAAAACAAGCTTACATAAGTAGTCTCCAAAAACCATTACAACAGGATCAATTGTCTTTTCCAAAAACTTCAAAGTACATAAAGAAGCAAATACTTAAATAACATAAATGCATAAATCCCCACTGAGCATAAGCAAAGCCATAAAGATGAGAGAGTCCAAAGCGATACATCTACTCTCTTCAAGCAACTGAAAGAAATCGGCACTAAGCTGTAGTATTCCCTCCTTGCAAACCTGAGGGGGGGGGGGGGAAGGAAAGAAAAGAGGTGGAAACAAAACGGGTTAGACATAAAGTCTGGCGAGTCCAGTAAATTTAACAAATAATAGGTAAGGTAAATGATCAAGACATAAATAGGCATCATGATATGGTTGTAACGTAGATAAGGTAGATAAAAAGGATGGACAAGATGATTCTATTCCTAAGTACTAAGACAATCCTACACCTTGGCTAAGCGAACAACCCTCCAAGTACTAACACCGAAGACCGAAGTCAACATTAGACTAGCACCCAAAGGACTATCCAACTCAACCAACATGTATTTCGTTACACCGCACTTTTGCTAAGTTACAACACATTACTTAATAACACCGCACATCTACTAGTCTCTATTTACTAAAGGTTGATCCCTTCCCACTAACTGTACCCACATGACAAACTTGGTAGTTACTTGTACCTAGCTGCTATCGTAGGTGCCGGCTTGCTCCTACCACCGCTAAGGTACCCTTACCCTACCCATTCGATCGGCTCCCTAAACCCTGTAGGCACCCGTGCTGGCCCCACAGTGGGGTGTATCACTCCCCAAAGTGGCAACCCCGATACCAACATAAAATGCACGGCCATACCTACACGATGCAACAACGTCTTACCTACCAGCCTGGACCCATGCACGCACATGAACCCGTTGGACTCGCATTGCCACCGCTATTCACGTTTTGTCCTCTTACATTCAAGTCCAGTAAGCGTGCCCCAACCCCGGCCTAGTACCGGGCCCAATTAGATACTCAAACGGGTTACTGGTTGAAACGGGTCCCCCATCCGACACAAGCCTCCCACCTATGCTTGGTCCCCACTAGGTTTTTCTCCCACTTAACCATTTTAATTTAAATGTCCATGTCTTACACATGTTATGGTTAAGTCTATACTTACATGTCATAGATTACATGTCTTATCTTATTCTGGTTAAGTCCATATTTACATGTCATAATTTACATGTCTCCCCACTTAACCCTCTAACCATACTCATGTCTTATTATGGTTAGTATTCCTTAATTCATTTCTTATGACGAACGGTGCATGACCTCCCACATTAGACCGAACGCTTTGTGGCTGCTGGATTTGCCGGGTGGTTCCGGGCAGTCTTACTCCACAAGCCGGGTCTAACCTCGTGTCATTAACCATTGCACCTACAATTCATTCTTTTGACCTCTCACATTAGACGTCCAATTGTCGCAGCTGGATTTGCCGGGCGGTTCCGGGCAGTCTTATGCCACAATTGCGCCTAACCTCGTGTCAAAGTTTATTAATAATCGTATTTCACCCATACCCAATTTTCATGTCATGTATATCCAATCAAAGATATAGTCATGTTTATAATATTTCCTATTCCAAATTATCACTAATTACATATTAATTAGCCTCAATTACAAATTTACAATTATAGGCAATTCCATCAATTCCATGTAATTCATACCCAAATATGCCAATTTCACATATTATCCAATTATCCAAAATACCCAATAATATCCAATTTTCCATATTTCACATATTCCCATCGTTCCCACGTATTTGCATTCGTGCGTATTTTTAACATAGGCTCGAAGGTAGCCTAGATCCAAAAATAAAAGGAATAGGGATAAGAAGAGAGAATCAAATCACAGAAAATTGGAATTAACACAACATCATGAAATAAAGGGGCATGTAAACTGGCATAGAGGCATAATGACAGATTCAACATGAATAAACTGATAAAGGTATGAACTTTACATAGAAACATAGGCATATGTTACCATGAATCAAAAAGGTGAAGACTTGGATGAGATTTAAATTACATACATACATATGAATCCTCTTTACAGCTTCATTATGTTACTTTTAATCCCATTATATTGTGAAAATCACCGTACTCACCTTTCGTGGTTAAAGAATAGAATTATGCACTGAAATTGGTGTAGAAATGTTGCGGTGTTGCTGATTTATCTTTTTGAATTGTTGTAGAAGCTCTAATCTTTAATTTGAGTTGAAGTTGAACACTTGAGATTTGATTTAGAGGCGGCGGCTAGGGTTTAAGAGAGAATTTGACAGCATAATGGTTCCATAGATAATATTTATGAATTAGGGTTAGGTCTTAGGGTGTATATATAGATGTAGGAAGTTATTTAAGCATTAGGATTAACTTTGAACTAATCTGGACCACTCAGATGCCATATCAGCCCTTAGGGCGAATCGGGCCACGGGTTGGCAGCCAAACACCCTGGATTGACCTCTAGTCGACCCAGCGGGGCTTGGGTCGACTCCAAAAATGGTACGGTTCGGCTATTCCCCTCCCAATTCGCTGTTTTGAACTTTTTTTGAATATTTATTTAGCATATATATATATATATATATATTTCTCTCATATGCATACAAACTTCATGGCTTAATAACTTCTTCATAATTAACCATTTTCACACTAAACCACTTTTTAAACTACGTTCACACTAAGCCACTTTTTAGCCTTTCTCCTAAAACAAAAATATGGCGCTGGAGGGGATCGAACCCTATACCTCTTGTATGCAAGTCACATGTTCTAACCAAATGAGCTACTAAGTCTTTTGCTTACAAACCTTAGAACAATGCTAAACATCATTCTTTTCTCATTCCTCTTTTTTAAATAAATTATTATTTAATTCGTTATTTTAATATTCTCAGAAAATACGGGGTGTTACATTCTCCCCTACTTAAAGGATTTCGTCCTCGAAATCTCTAAGTCAAGAAGAACGTATTCTACCATACAATCATCCATCTACTCAACCATCAACCACTAGCAACTATGGTCCTTAAAAGATTTCTAATGATTTTCATGTACATATGCATAATGTGTGTATATGTCCGTATACTAATGCAAAATCAGGCGGTCCACTGATTCAGTCGTCCTCCTTAATGCAAATAATGATAGTGCCATGTATCCATCATGTATGCAAAGAACCCTATACATATCATTACTACATGTGTGCACAACCATTCATTTAAATGCAACATCCATATGATACACACATTCAACGTACATTCATTTTACTAAATACATCCATTTATATGCAATATGCAATAAGAAAGTGACTGAGTCGATCTAGTGCCTAAAGTGTGTGTATATGCATCCACGAGCAACCACTAGCAAACACTTGCATCCACATGCATCCACCATACATAACATGTCTCAAACACATGTTTCAACCATAGGACTACCCTATTTAAAGGTCAAAGATACTAGTGAGAGGACATACTAAAGATAGAACAAGTACAAGCTAAGCGATAAAGGAGAAATTAAAACACATACCCTCGAAAAGAAAAGGGTACAATGAACGCATCTTATCTTCCATCTCCCAAGTAGTGTCGCTCTCATCATCTTCCCATTGCACTTTGACTAGCTTGACCTCTCGATTCCTCAACTTCTTAATCTCCGACCCAAGAATGCATGTAGGAGCTCGTCGAATCGTCGAATCATGCTCTATTTCCACCTCTCTAAGCAAGCTCTTCCAAAACTCGCTAATAAAGATATGATCGCGATCGCTCACCATGCTAGAAGGAACACCGTGCAAACGAACTATCTCTCGAATGTATACGGAGGCTAACCATGGAGCAGTCCTCTTACTCTTCACAGGAATGAAATGGGCGCTCTTAGTAAGTCTGTCTACCACGACCCAAATCCCCATATTACCCTTCCTTGATCTTGGTAACTCATCAACAAAGTCCATCGAGACACTCTCCCACTTCCATTGTGGGACCTCCAATGGGTGAAGCAACCCACCGGGCTTCTTTTGCTCTGCTTTTACTTGTTGGCACCCAAGCATCTAGCGACAAAGTCGGCCACATCCCTCTTCATACCAGCCCAAAAGTAAACTCATCTCATGTCCATGTACATCTTGTCCCCGCCTGGATGAATGGTCATCTTCGAACGATGTGCATCATCAAGAATGGTCTTCCTCAATTTCTCATCTCGTGGTACACAAAGTCTACCATCCCTACGTAACCAACCCTTATCATCTAGGGTATACCTACTGAGATGGCTCGATGACTCCCCCCTTACGAGCTTCTCTACTAACTCAACCAACTGTGGGTCATCTCGCTATGCCTCACCAATCCATCCCAAAAGCGTAGGTATGACCTCTAAGGATGCTAGCAAACCAGGTACAAAGTCAATGGAAGGTCTAAAATCAAACGTAGAGATGAACTCTAAGCTTCGCCGCTCAACAAACAACAGACTCAAGGACAAACTTTTCCTACTTAAGGCGTCTGCCACGACGTTACCCTTGCCAGGGGTATATGCTATCTCGAAATTATAGGACGCTAAGAATTCCATCCACCTTTGCTGCCTTAAGTTCAAGTCCTTCTGAGAGAACAAGTATTTTAGCGATTTGTGGTTTGTGAATAATTCGAATTTCTCGCCAAGAAGATAATGGCGCCAAGACATAAGTGCGAAAATAATAGCGGCCAACTCTAGGTCATGTGTAGGGTAATTTCTCTCATGCACTCTCAACTGCCTTCCTCCATAGGCTATTACCCTCCCCTCTTGCATTAAGACTGCGCCTAGTCCTGTCCCACAAGCATCGGTATAAACGGTAAATGGCTTACTCGCATCTGGCAACACTAAGACTGGGGCTGTGGTCAAAGCTCTCTTTAAACGTTGGAACGCATCATCACAATCTATGTCCCACGTGAAAACTAGGTTCTTCTTCGTCAAGCGTGTCTATAGGGCTGATATCTTTGCGAAGTCCTTGATAAACTTCCTATAGTAGCCAGCCAACCCCAAGAAACTCCTCACCTCAGTAGCATTTTTAGGCACCTTCCAATCTTGGATGGCCACCACCTTCGCGGGATCCACAGCTATCCCTTCTTTGGAAACTGTAACAACCCGTATTTTCAATAACCTGTTATAACGTAAATCGAGGCAGAATTTAATTTATAAATCTGAATCAAGGGAAACGGGCTATGCCATTGCGTTCATCTCGAAAAAATACGCGAAATAGAGTCCGAGTTTTCGAAAATCGGAGTCCGTATGACCCGATTAAGGCCCAATGAAGTTTTCAGAAAATTTCAAGTTCAAAACAGATTTGAATTTCAAGTTCAAATTTCGAATTTCGGGTCTGGAAGGCCAGGCGGGAAATTTCCCGCCAAGCCAACCAAGTCGACAGGCCTGTCGACTTGGTAGTCGACTTGGTTGGACCCGAGTCGATAGCCCTGTCGACTTGGCTGTCGACTTGGTTCAGCCGGGCAGTTTTGCCTGGTGCACCATTTTGGGGTTTTGGTTAGGTTTTGGGGCCAGATTCGGTTTTAAGGGCTGAGATTGGAATTAGGGTTTAATCCTAAGGTTGAAACTAATCCTAATCTCTATAAATAAGCCCCTAACCTAACCCTAAATCATCATTATTCAACCCTACAACTAAACTATGGCAAAATCATTCCTCTCATGGCCTCCACTCTCTTCATAAAATTCTAAGTTATTTCTATGAGAGATTTTCCATGCATACAAGTGTTTTCAAGCTTGTATGAGTGTCATTAGCTTGCATTCAAGTCAAGTTTCCATATTTACATCATAAAGCAAGGGTTTTGATCATTTTGGCTCAAGGGTTTTTCTATTGGAGCTTGCATTTTGGGTTTATTTGATTGCATAAGGGCTTTGTCTCAATCTATATATATATTTGTGTCTTCATAAGCATTGTAAGCCCTTTTCTACTTTCATATTTAAACTCTAAAGTTAAATGAATGATGCAAGTTTGGTTGATCATTATGATATGCAAGTTTGCCATGATATGCAAGTTTACTATGTCATGTTATGCAAGTTTGATATGTTATGATATGCAAGTTAATCATGTTATGTTATGCAAGTTTGCTATGTTATGATATGCAAGTTAATCATGTTATGTTATGCAAGTTAGCCATGTTATGATATGCAAGTTTATCATGTTATGATATGCAAGTTTATATGCAAGTTTGCCATGTTATGTTATGCAAGTTTGCCATGTTATGATATGCAAGTTTGCCATATGATATGCAAGTTATGTTATGCAAGTTTGGGTTGATCGTTTTGCTCATGTTATCATGTTATGCAAGCTTATCTTGGGTTTATGAGCTTAAAGCTTCAAGCTTTATGCTAAAGGTTGCATTTTGGCAACATGTAAGTTATCATATCTCTTATGATAACTTGCATGTGAGGCTAAATGCGAACTTATGGCCATTTCTACATGTCATTTATCACCATGTATCACCAATATGCTAAGTTTGGTTTTATGCATGCTTTTGAGGCCTAAAAATGTAATATGCAAGTATATGAACATATGTACATTTCATATGCCACCATGTTAAACTTGTGGCTTCAACACCTTTATGTCATGATTATGCCAAGTTCCCTCTTTCTATCCTTTATGCGCTATTGCGATATGTAAGCGATGGGATTGCGTTTGGGGTTGGGTAAACTTAAAAGACATAAAAACATAAGATTGGGAATTTACCTATTAAGTTAGGTCTACCGATTGGGAATTTACCTATTAAGTTAGGTCTACCCAAATTCTTGAAAACTTGTAATATGTTTTGGAAACATAATGGACATGACACTTAGAAAATATAAGTGTGGCCAACTCGAGGTTGGGTTGAGTTTGTAGCATAAATCTACCCGGAACCAACCGGCTTAACTAGTGGCTACAAACAATAGGACCCAATGTGAGAAGTTGGTCAAGTTGTGCTTGAACCCGAGGTTAGACTAGGTTGTGGTGTAAAGCTACCCGGACCCGCCCGGCTTAACTAGTAACCACAACGAGGTCTAATGTGAGAGGTTAAGGTGCATTAAATTAATTAATGCTACATGATAAGGTTAAGTAAATTTGATTTATGACACTTAACCAATTTGACATGAATGGGTAGGTTAAGTGAAACCGGGCTTGATTTCTTAATGACACTTAACCGTAAAATACGACTAGTGGTTAGGGTTAAGTTAACCTACACTTAACCAATCTGAACTCGGTAATTTAACGGGGTTAAGTTGAACTATACTTAACCAATCCAACTCAGTAATTTGATAAGGCTAAGAACCAATTTGATACCTGGTCTGGATAAACTAACTTGATTGATAAATTAAACAAACCTGTTTTGTGGATCTGTAGGACCCATACCAGGTTAGTCAAGTCTGTAAATCTGTTATCTGGTCCGTTAGTCTGGAAACTGATCGTCTGAACTTTGTATGTCTGAACCCTGTTAATCTGAATCTGCTAGTCTGGGGACACAAGGGGGAATACTTGTGTCATTTGTTGTTTGGGACCCATATTAGTCAGTAACCATTTCTGGTATCAAAACTTTGACCCAACTGTAGGTAGGGTCCGGGCACGCTTACTGATCTAATTATAAGTGGTTCACTCTGATAATGGCGATGGGTGTTGATGGTGCGTTCCAACCGGGTCATGTGCGTGCATGGATCCCGGTCTGCCTCTGAGGATGTAAGACGCCGTGACATCTGTAAATATGCCTATGCCAATTGGTTACCACTTTAGGGAGTGATACACCCTATCGTGGGGCCGACACAGGGTATTTATGTATTAGGGAGCCGATCGCTTGGGTAGGATTTTAGGGTACACTTAGCTCTGTCTGATTCTGTTGGTACCGTCTGTTTTGTTGAGTGGTAACACCCGTCTGTTTCTGCGAGGTACCGTCCGTTAGGGTGGTAAAGGCCCACTACTAGTGTACACCTAATTGTAGCATTCCGTTTCTGTACTTTATCTGTTAGGGTGGTAAAAGCCCATTTTTCCCGAACTCTATCTATGGACCATTCTGTTCCGTCCTGTTTCGATGTAGACATTAGTGTAACACCTAATCCTGTCATACTAGTATTGGTACTAAGAAGTTGGATCTTGACTTAGGTCAACACCTGATATTGGGCCAAGCTTGGGCCAAGGGATAAATTCTTGTTTATACATGACATGTTAAAATGCTAGTACACCCGTGGTGAAAAACTTAAACCTGATTATGCGATGACACCTTTATCTACCGTGTTAGTTAATCATCATGCTAGTATGTTGTTATCCTTATGTTCATCCCTGCTTCTCATGCCAGTTAACTTTATCAGTTTACATTGATTGTAGTAGGGCTTACTCAGTCTTTTTGACTGACCTGTTTTTCTTTCGCCTCTTTTCTTCCGTTCCCCCCCCCCAGGTCCTCAGGGTGGGAATATTGGAGCTTAGCTTGGATTTCTGATCGCTTGCTTGTGGGATTTTTGCTCATGTACGGTCTTGACATGAAGCTAGCTATGGTTATCACTTATTTTGGGGATAGTACTTATGTATTTCAGTTTTTCAGTGATGTTGTTTTTATCTAGACTTGTGTATTTGGAAAGTTGACATTATGTTGTACCAGACTTGTTTTGAAATAGTTTGAAATCTTCCGCTGTTTTACTTATCTTATTTACTCTGTTTACATATATATACATATGTTCTTGTTCTGCCTTGATATATCATTATGCATGTTTACCTGATTCAAACACCCCTCCAAAGTCAGAGTGCTTGCAAGAGCCACCCTGGCGGAGGTGGGGTGTTACATTTGGTATCAGAGCATATGGTTTACGAGAAGGAACAAAAGCTTTTGAAAAACTATTTTCAAATCAAGTATAAAGTATTTTCCAAAGAAAAGTCTAGTATTTTAAAAAAAAGGCTATTCCCCAAAAGCCATTAGCACAATCCTTAGTTATCTATTCTTAGTTTCCTCGTTCTGAATCTATCTTTTCCTTCGTTTCAGCATGGCAGATAACTTTGTTATCCCAGAGGGAGTGCAAGTTCCTGTTTGGTATAGGAGACTTATGGAGGCTAGGGCGACCGAAGCCGGCCCCGCAAATGTTACTCCTCCTCCGGTGGTTAATGTTCCTCCTCCTCCTGTCGTTGAGGTTCCTCCTCCTCCTCCCCCTCAGCATCCTCCAGTAGAGTTCGCGAAGATTTGCAAGGACTTCAAAGCAATGGGTGGCAAGAACTTTCTAGGTACCGAGACTTTTGTAGAGGCCCGGAATTGGTTGAAAGAGACCGAGGATTTATTCGCTATCTTTGGATTAGATGATCAGAGAAAGATCTTGTTGGCGGTTTGGCTTATGAAGGATGAAGCCGCTTATTGGTGGGAGATCACCACCGCGACTAGGCCCGTTGAGACTTGGGCCGATTTCAGGACAAGATTCGGGCTTAAGTTTCTGTCTTCTGCTGAAGAGAATTTGCAAATGGAGAGGTTTATTGCTTTGAAGCAAGGAGACATGTCTGTCAAAGAATATGTGAACAAGTTCAATCAGTTAGCTCGTTTTGGCTTGGATATGGTGAGTACTACTCAGAAGAAGGCTCTTCGTTTTGCTAGAGGATTGAATGAGCCGTTACAGGAGTTAGCTATGTCTCATGTGCCCATGGGGGCCACGTTTGAGAGTTTGGTAGATATGGCCCTACTCAATGAAGAGAACAAGAGTGCAAAGAAGGAGGTCAAGGTGAATGAGTCTCAAAACAAGAAAACGGGGCCCAAAAAGGAAATGCAAAAGAAGGAGGAGAAGTCTGAAGATAAGAAGGAAAAGAAGTGCTTTACTTGTGGAAGCTCAACTCATCTAAACAAGGATTGCAGAAAGAGAAAGGGCACTTGCTTTAACTGTGGAGAGATGGGACACTTCACTAGGGACTGCCCGAAGAAGAAAGGGACTACATCGGAAGGAACGGTGAATACTCGCATGGCGAGTGAATAAATTAGGGCTAGAATAATTTGTCTGTAGGATGTTTAATTTTCCTTGTCTGATTTTCAGTTTGAAACTCTTTTTCTGGTATTTTGATTCTGTAATGGAAACTCGGTACTTTAATGCTAGTCTTGCTTCTGATCTGGTAATAGTCTCAAACTCCCTGAGAGTTATAACTCATCTGTTTGTGATAAATTGGGGTTTGAGAGTATCTGTGTTGGGCATGAGGATGACTATGACGAATACATTCTGGGTTTCTACCATGCTTAGTTTCCTAAGAATCATTTGGGGAAATCTGATCTGTACTAGTAGTCTGTAAGTATATGTACCAAGTTTTTGTTTTATCTGTACTCGCTTCCATCACTCGACTGTATCTTGTTGAGACAGGAATGCTATGGATGTAAACATGTGTTTGAGACATGTTATGTTTGATGGTTGCAAGTGGATGCAAGTGGTTGCTAGTGGTTGCTCGTGGATGCATAAACACACACTAGGCACTAGATCGGCTTGAAATACACTCTCATACTGCATATGGATGTGTGTACATTTTCAATTTTTATGGTTGTAAAATGGTCAATTCAGCACATGGACGTTGCATATGGACGAATGTTTGTGCACACATATAGTATTATATAATTAGGACTATTTGCATACATAATGAATTCATTTCACTAACATACTTTGCATTGATGATCTTTGCATTAGATAAGAACATATACACACACTTTTGCATATGTTCATACAACATTTAGAATCTTGTAAGGACAATGATTGCTTGTGGATGATGTTTTGAGTAGATGGATGTTGGATGGTAGGATATGTTCTTCCTAACTTGAAGATTTCGGGGACGAAATCCTTTAAGGAGGGGAGAATGTAACAACCCGTATTTTCAATAACCTGTTATAACGTAAATCGAGGCAGAATTTAATTTATAAATCTGAATCAAGGGAAACGGGCTATGCCATTGCGTTCGTCTCGAAAAAATACGCGAAATAGAGTCCGAGTTTTCGAAAATCGGAGTCCGTATGACCCGATTAAGGCCCAATGAAGTTTTCAGAAAATTTCAAGTTCAAAACAGATTTGAATTTCAAGTTCAAATTTCGAATTTCGGGCCTGGAAGGCCAGGCGGGAAATTTCCCGCCAAGCCAACCAAGTCGACCGGCCTGTCGACTTGGCAGTCGACTTGGTTGGACCCGAGTCGACAGCCCTGTCGACTTGGCTGTCGACTTGGTTCAGCCGGGCAGTTTTGCCTGGTGCACCATTTTGGGGTTTTGGTTAGGTTTTGGGGCCAGATTCGGTTTTAAGGCCTGAGATTGGAATTAGGGTTTAATCCTAAGGTTGAAACTAATCCTAATCTCTATAAATAAGCCCCTAACCTAACCCTAAATCATCATTATTCAACCCTACAACTAAACTATGGCAAAATCATTCCTCTCATGGCCTCCACTCTCTTCATAAAATTCTAAGTTATTTCTATGAGAGATTTTCCATGCATACAAGTGTTTTCAAGCTTGTATGAGTGTCATTAGCTTGCATTCAAGTCAAGTTTCCATATTTACATCATAAAGCAAGGGTTTTGATCATTTTGGCTCAAGGGTTTTTCTATTGGAGCTTGCATTTTGGGTTTATTTGATTGCATAAGGGCTTTGTCTCAATCTATATATATATTTGTGTCTTCATAAGCATTGTAAGCCCTTTTCTACTTTCATATTTAAACTCTAAAGTTAAATGAATGATGCAAGTTTGGTTGATCATTATGATATGCAAGTTTGCCATGATATGCAAGTTTGCCATGATATGCAAGTTTACTATGTCATGTTATGCAAGTTTGATATGTTATGATATGCAAGTTAATCATGTTATGTTATGCAAGTTTGCTATGTTATGATATGCAAGTTAATCATGTTATGTTATGCAAGTTAGCCATGTTATGATATGCAAGTTTATCATGTTATGATATGCAAGTTTATATGCAAGTTTGCCATGTTATGTTATGCAAGTTTGCCATGTTATGATATGCAAGTTTGCCATATGATATGCAAGTTATGTTATGCAAGTTTGGGTTGATCGTTTTGCTCATGTTATCATGTTATGCAAGCTTATCTTGGGTTTATGAGCTTAAAGCTTCAAGCTTTATGCTAAAGGTTGCATTTTAGCAACATGTAAGTTATCATATCTCTTATGATAACTTGCATGTGAGGCTAAATGCGAACTTATGGCCATTTCTACATGTCATTTATCACCATGTATCACCAATATGCTAAGTTTGGTTTTATGCATGCTTTTGAGGCCTAAAAATGTAATATGCAAGTATATGAACATATGTACATTTCATATGCCACCATGTTAAACTTGTGGCTTCAACACCTTTATGTCATGATTATGCCAAGTTCTCTCTTTCTATCCTTTATGCGCTATTGCGATATGTAAGCGATGGGATTGCGTTTGGGGTTGGGTAAACTTAAAAGACATAAAAACATAAGATTGGGAATTTACCTATTAAGTTAGGTCTACCGATTGGGAATTTACCTATTAAGTTAGGTCTACCCAAATTCTTGAAAACTTGTAATATGTTTTGGAAACATAATGGACATGACACTTAGAAAATATAAGTGTGGCCAACTCGAGGTTGGGTTGAGTTTGTAGCATAAATCTACCCGGAACCAACCGGCTTAACTAGTGGCTACAAACAATAGGACCCAATGTGAGAAGTTGGTCAAGTTGTGCTTGAACCCGAGGTTAGACTAGGTTGTGGTGTAAAGCTACCCGGACCCGCCCGGCTTAACTAGTAACCACAACGAGGTCTAATGTGAGAGGTTAAGGTGCATTAAATTAATTAATGCTACATGATAAGGTTAAGTAAATTTGATTTATGACACTTAACCAATTTGACATGAATGGGTAGGTTAAGTGAAACCGGGCTTGATTTCTTAATGACACTTAACCGTAAAATACGACTAGTGGTTAGGGTTAAGTTAACCTACACTTAACCAATCTGAACTCGGTAATTTAACGGGGTTAAGTTGAACTATACTTAACCAATCCAACTCAGTAATTTGATAAGGCTAAGAACCAATTTGATACCTGGTCTGGATAAACTAACTTGATTGATAAATTAAACAAACCTGTTTTGTGGATCTGTAGGACCCATACCAGGTTAGTCAAGTCTGTAAATCTGTTATCTGATCCGTTAGTCTGGAAACTGATCGTCTGAACTTTGTATGTCTGAACCCTGTTAATCTGAATCTGCTAGTCTGGGGACACAAGGGGGAATACTTGTGTCATTTGTTGTTTGGGACCCATATTAGTCAGTAACCCTTTCTGGTATCAAAACTTTGACCCAACTGTAGGTAGGGTCCGGGCACGCTTACTGATCTAATTATAAGTGGTTCACTCTGATAATGGCGATGGGTGTTGATGGTGCGTTCCAACCGGGTCATGTGCGTGCATGGATCCCGGTCTGCCTCTGAGGATGTAAGACGCCGTGACATCTGTAAATATGCCTGTGCCAATTGGTTACCACTTTAGGGAGTGATACACCCTATCGTGGGGCCGACACAGGGTATTTATGTATTAGGGAGCCGATCGCTTGGGTAGGATTTTAGGGTACACTTAACTCTGTCTGATTCTGTTGGTACCGTCTGTTTTGTTGAGTGGTAACACCCGTCTGTTTCTGCGAGGTACCGTCCGTTAGGGTGGTAAAGGCCCACTACTAGTGTACACCTAATTGTAGCATTCCGTTTCTGTACTTTATCTGTTAGGGTGGTAAAAGCCCATTTTTCCCGAACTCTATCTATGGACCATTCTGTTCCGTCCTGTTTCGATGTAGACATTAGGGTAACACCTAATCCTGTCATACTAGTATTGGTACTAAGAAGTTGGATCTTGACTTAGGTCAACACCTGATATTGGGCCAAGCTTGGGCCAAGGGATAAATTCTTGTTTATACATGACATGTTAGAATGCTAGTACACCCGTGGTGAAAAACTTAAACCTGATTATGCGATGACACCTTTGTCTACCGTGTTAGTTAATCATCATGCTAGTATGTTGTTATCCTTATGTTCATCCCTGCTTCTCATGCCAGTTAACTTTATCAGTTTACATTGATTGTAGTAGGCCTTACTCAGTCTTTTTGACTGACCTGTTTTTCTTTCGCCTCTTTTCTTCCGTTTCCCCCCCCCCCCCAAGGTCCTCAGGGTGGGAATATTGGAGCTTAGCTTGGATTTCTGATCGCTTGCTTGTGGGATGCTCATGTACGGTCTTGACATGAAGCTAGCTATGGTTATCACTTATTTTGGGGATAGTACTTATGTATTTCAGTTTTTCAGTGATGTTGTTTTTATCTAGACTTGTGTATTTGGAAAGTTGACATTATGTTGTACCAGACTTGTTTTGAAATAGTTTGAAATCTTCCGCTGTTTTACTTATCTTATTTACTCTGTTTACATATATATACATATGTTCTTGTTCTGCCTTGATATATCATTATGCATGTTTACCTGATTCAAACACCCCTCCAAAGTCAGAGTGCTTGCAAGAGCCACCCTGGCGGAGGTGGGGTGTTACAGAAACCACGTGCCCTAAGAATCGCACTTTCTTCCTCCAAAAGTGACATTTAGAAAATTTAGCTTTAAGGTTATGCGCTCAATTCAGAAATGCAGTTTATTTACAATGGTTTAAATCAACTTATCATAAACAAAATATACATATGCGTTCAACACGTAATTCATTTCTTTGATCTTAATGATTTTATTTGGAACTAAAATTAAATAAATTAGACTTCTGAATTTATTCTTATTGATTTGATTTTCAAAACAATTTTAAAACAGATTATATTTTCTTATTACTTAAATAAAATGACGTTTGTTTTAACCAGTGTTTAAATATACAAAGTTAAATTCGAATATTCTATTAATTTCATATTATCTAAGTAATGTCAATAACGTCTACTTTTACAAGACACCCATATTTAAAAATTAAATTTACAAAAGAAATTTTCCTTTAAGTTTATCCAAATACGTTCAAAACCAATTAAAGTTCAAAAATCTAGAATAAAACCCAAATATAAATATTTGTTTTAACGTCAAATCTTATTTTTTCTTTATCACATATACGTATATTTTCAACATTCAATCGAACTAATCGTACGTTATAAAATTAAGTATCTTTTTTGGTAAATTTTTATAAAACATAAACTTAATTATTTCCATTTTCACTAAATGTCCCTTAACAAGCCTATAATCTCTTGTATATTGATTCAACATATATATGCACATAAGTCTATTATGATACCAACAAAATAAACGTGCAACATATAGATTAATAACAAGAATTGAGCCTCAATTAGTAAACTAATTAACCCTAGATTAGCAACGCTATACATAAATTAATAACATGATTAATTCAACCTATATATGTGCATATTAACAACACTATACATACAAACATGTAATCTAACAAACTAATTAACCCTAAATTAGCAAATCTAGCTAGGGTATTAAAAAATGATTAGGGTTTATACCTTGAATATAGGAGAAAAATTGGAGCCTAGAGAGGAGGAGAGAGATGCTTTTAGACGTTGGAGAGGGTGGGGTGGAAAAGGAGATGGCGGCGACGAATTTCTGAATGAGGGAGGAGGATTTGGAGAGATTTGGGAGGGGGGAGGGGGAGGAAATGAAGTGGGGAAGAAGGAAGCAGGTCAGCCTTTCTGCTCGACTAACCATAGGCTATCAACTACCGCCAACGACTTTAAAACCAACTGTTTACAACAGCTTCCAATATTTTTTTATAATATAAAGAAAAATCCAGAAATAAGCTTCCGTTGGAAGCCATTTTGAACTACCGTTGGCAGTCACTTCCCCCTTCCATTGCTATATATTGTATGTCTTGTAGTGCTATGGTTAATGATATCTCACATCAGTTGAACATATATCCGACTGTTGAAAAATGCAGACTTCTGTTGAATAAGGCAACTGACCTCGCATCATTAACCTACTAAGTCGAATTATTATTCTTAATTATATTAATTCTAGATTAACTAGAAATTAGTAAGGAAAACTTATAACTTCCTACCCTATGATGTTTATTTATTAATTTCTTATTGGTCTTAGCATTTGCTACACAAATCAATCCCCATTAATTTCCCCTCTACTATTATTAATAATGTTTAATGCCATTAATGACACTAACGGTCATATTTTTCCTAAGGTACTAATTTACCCGTTAAATATTGGTTATCACCATTAATTTGAATTAATGCCATTTTATGAACCTAACAGTCATATTTCCTAAAGCATTAAATGTCCTTTTTATATCAATCCCATATATATATGTGTGTGTGTGTGTATTATTTATTTGCTTCCCTAATTGGAGCTACAATTATTATTCCTAACACAATTTAAATTGTAACCATTTAACATTTTTATCCTATCAAATTCATTTCCCCAAATCAAAGATGGTTATAACATTCCTTATTTTGTTTATAACCTTATTTGTAGCAAATCAAATTCATTTATTGCTGCAACGATCATAATACTTATTTCCGTTTATTGTAGATTATATTTCCATTTACATTTTCATAAGAACAGGAACTTATTCAAACATACAACAATAAATAAGACTTATTACAATAATTTATTTGCGTTATTTACATAGATTTGGACGAATATATATATATATATATATATATATATATATATATATATATATATATAGGCACATTTAACGTAATTACTATATTTTATTTTATTTATATTAACCATTTATGTTGTGGTCTAAACTAACGACCAAAACAAACCTTCTTATGTTTAGTATTGTTTAAAAGTCAAAGTCTTATAAAAAGGTTAATAACGGTTGTTGTAAACTATGTACGTATATACATAAATCTGCATATCCCTTTCAAATTGTATATTTCTTGCTGATTTGAAACAATGTCCTTTTTATTAAAAAGAACAAAAGGGCATTTCTACAACAACGAAGTAAAATCCTAACAATATCAAACATAAACAGGCATGATTTTTAATTTAAATTTATGTAACCCTCAAATTAACACCAAATCTAAGGATCTAGAATAAAACTGCAAGTGATAATGATTTTATGACTGATTTTCAGATTCAAGGTTTATATAATAATCATAACAATTCTATGAACAATTACAGGCAAAATAGTTTAATTAATCAAAAAGGCCTACAAACTCAATACTCAAATCATAACCTATTATTTCAGATTTGACAAAAACAGCAAACAAATTTGATAAATTTTAGGCATACATCCGAGATCTATTACAAACGAATTAAATAGGTTATTATAAACAATGTATATAATTTTCCCACTCACGTAAAAGCTATTCAAATTTGAATCTGAATAAACCCTTAAGCCTACAATTTGCAGATTCTTACAGATCTACATTTATTCTAAAAAGGGGATTCTTACAGATTTGTGGATTTGCAAGAAAATAAGAAACATGGAAGAATCTGAATGGAAGAAAGCCTAATCGCGTCACCATCTCCTTTGCACAAAATCCGATTCTAATCTTCTTCAATCTATGTTTTTTTATTATATATATTTACATTTGATTTAGAATAGGTTTGGAGGAAGAGGGAAATGACAGAGCTTCACTACCGCCTTCAGAATTATGTGCAAAAAGATGAGGTCTTACCCTTTATTTGTAGGGATTAAAATAGCGCTAGACAGTTAGATTGGTTTTAAATAAGATCCATCCATATATTTATAAATTTTATAAAACAAAACCCCACCCGCCATAGTAACAAGCTCGACCCAGGTTGGACCAGTGGTCGACAGCTCCGGCCGACCGCTTGGGTCGACCTGACTGTGGTCTGGGCGTGGTTTGAGGTAATTAATAATTACCTTACATATTTTATTTTAGTTTTTTTATTTTTCATTCTTTTCGTATTTCGTCCATAACTTTTCATATGATCTCCTATCGCGAAATTCCAAACATGAAAATTGACCATAATTCCATCACGATTGGCAGTGAGGAGTTGAATTGAATTTGTGTGTAGTTGGGGAGATGCAGAGGGGTTGAGGATTTGGAATGATGGTTTGGTTGTGCTTTTGTAGAAATGTTTGAGAGTTTAACGATTGAAGTAGCCATAGGCATCCAAAACGTCAAATGCCGAAGCACAAATTCCAACTGTTCAGCTTAATGGTTGGAATTTTAATTATTTACATTTGTACGTCCAAAAGCGTCGGACTTCACCGCAATGGTCAACCAACCAAAAAAGAATGCGAACAGTATTTTACACTAAAAAGATGTTTATGAAGGGTCAATTTTTATTTTTACTCCATAAAAGATAAAAAGTACCATGAGGGGTACACAAATATTAAAAAATAAAATATGGTTTTTCTGTAATACCCTTCGTACTTTTTAACCTAATTTACTTTTATGGTTTTGATAAAATAATCCGATTTTCCTACCTGGGTTAAACAATGGATTAAACCAAAATTTTTGCTGATTAAATATTCCACAACCCAAGATGATCAAAATATTTTCTAATTTTATCTCTTCTTTATTGCGGTAAACAGTGTTTTGCTATTAATTATCGCGACATAACAGGGTTTAGCTTTTAGCTATGAAATCTGTGGCTTTTCATCGATTTGCATAATTTTGCTTAAGGTATGGTGCCATATAATGAATTTTTGATTAAGGTTCGTTGTCGTATTTTTTATCTTATAATGAATAGTAAAATTCAATGTTAATACCTATGTTTTTCTTTTCTTTTTTGTCCACTGCTACCCTGCTGTATTCAAATATGTTATATGAGAATATATGATTACATGATTGGCAGTCAAAAACATGATTTTTTTTCTTTTTCTTTTTTTATTCCATAATGTTGAATTCATACATCGTAAAATTATAGTGAAATTTTCCATGGCGACCAGCGAAAGAAAAGGATTTAAGATTAAAAAAATAAAAGTGCATATTTGTCCGCTATAATTTAGTTTTATGATACAGCTATTTTCATTCTTACCAAAGTATTTTTTTTAAAACAAACTGATCCCCTCGTACCTATATTTGGAGTGTAACTAATCATTCTCTTCGGTTTTCAATAGATCATTTCATCAATAACGCCACTAACACGTAAGCTAACAGCCGTTCAAGTTTTTAACTTAATTGTCGATGTATGCATGACGACTGCTTTGGTTAGGGAACTAAAACTATTGCAGAGGTCAAATTAACTATAGATTAATTCTATTTAAACCTTGCTTTTCTTTGTTTACATCGTGCTACTTTATCCATTTTCATATTTTTCGAAATTATGCAAATCTTCATGCTACAATAGATCATGTCTAAAAGAAATAAAAATGAATATAAGCTTCATTATGCGGTTCAAACGAGGTTTGTTTAATAATTTAGTTTGGACCGAGCAAGATTGATATAATAACTTAGTTCAGATGAGTGGAAACCACTTTGTTCAGACCAGACGAAGTTCGTAAAGAAGCCATGGTTCAAAAAATTTGACGATGTTTTTGATTATATTAGGATATGAAACGAGAAAAGAAGGGCACACGTGCAATTACCTAGTGCTGTTATGGTAATGGTAAATTTACCATTACCATACCAGTACCAAACCAATGGTAACCAATATCGAGCTGCACCGGTACACCAATGCTATGGGTATGATAACGATAAGTTTTACCATTATTAACGGTAAAATAGCAGTAGAGAAATGTCAATACCAGTGGTAACATTAATTTTACCAGTCATATTTTTTTTTACTATTTTAATGAATTCCAATTTTTTTTTTTTGAAGTTTACCATATTTTATGCAGATGCTTATAGATTTATTTAGGTTGGTAATTTTAATTTCCAATTTTAAGATTAACAAAATTATTATTTCATATTGTTGTAAATATCTTGTGATAAGCTAAATAAATTTTCTATGCCAATTAAAATAAGTTCAAATATTTATGCAAACATTAATGGGGTTAGAATTAGTAAAAAATATTTACTTTTTATCATTATCAAAATTTAATGTGTTAATTGTTTAATTGCTTTAAGGTAAACTATCGGTATTCATTTTTGGCTTACCAATAGTATCGGAATAGTAGTTATCATTACCATAAGCATATTCATAAACCCTAAAGTGTCCCTCCTAAACCTCCATAGGCAAAAATGAGCGAAGGTGAAAAACAAAATGAGAGGAACTGGGCGGAATTGGATCAAGATGTACTCTCAACAATTCTCCACAAAGTGGGAGCCATAAATCTTCTGTTGCACGCCCAGTTCGTCTGTAAACCGTGGCGAGAGGCATCTTTCAATCCTTGCGTTTGGAAGGTACATTTTAGCTTTGAATCCTACCATTTTTTAACCCTTTTTTTATGAACTATTAAACTGTCCGTACTTTTGAAGGTGGCTAAGTTTTCTACTTTTGAAGACGGTTTGGGGATAAGAATTGATTTGGAGAAGATGGCCAGAGAAGCTGTTGATCGGAGTAAAGGTGGGATGGAAGAGTTATGGATTGGTTATTGATTAACATAGAAATGTGTTTATTTTATGCTCTTGTATCTTATCTTTTGTATATAAATAAATATTACTTAGGTATTATTTTGTCACTTTTACAGATATGCCAACTAAGCCACATGCAGTCAGAAAAACAGAAAATAAAGATCAAAATGCTGTGTATATACAAATGAAGATCTGCAGATGAAGACTTTTCATTGTGTTTCTTTTGAAGTTAAGATATGTCCATCTTTGATAGAAGAAATCTCCTGAAATCTTATCTTCCTTCAATTAGTCACATGTCAAACAAGGAAGATATTGGAGGAATAATGGTTAATTAAGAGGGGAGGAATAATGGCTAATTAAGAGGGGAAGAATAATTTTTATGGGAGGAATAATTGCTAATTAATAGGCCCATATATGCATATATTGGATTAGGGTTTTAGATTGGCTATCTATCTCCTATAAATATCCATGTAATCTCATTGTAAATGATCATCCTGAAATTAATAAAGTTTTCTTCTTCTTTTTTCTTTTCTGCATTTTCTACTTTTTCTTAGCAATTAGTGTTGGCTACACAATTAGATTTGGTAGAACACTATTTGTCTTTTTCATTTATTTTTTTGTTAGTGATTAACTGTCTGATTAGATTCAGTGGTAATCCTAATTTTATTTCCTATTTGTTATTATAATTTCTGCAATTTCAATTTCTGTTCTTTTTACTGCTTCCTTAGGTTAATTGGATTGAATATAGATTTGATTAGATTCAGATCTGATTCAATTCAATAATAGTTTAATTGCAGTTCAATTTCGTTTGCTCTCAAAACCAGCCTCGAAGATTTGTCTAACTCGCCCAAGAAATTTTATAAATAATTTAATTTAATTTACCTCCCTGTGATTCGACCTGCATACTACACGATCTGTGCGCTTGCAGTATTTATTTCAAAATTCGCGCTTTTCTAGTTCTTAAGAAAGCGACGATCAAGTTTTTGGCGCCGTTGCCGGGGAGGTAAACACTGAATTTTATTATTTATTTAATTTTTTATTCGTGTTAGTTTTTATTTTATTTTACTTTCCTTTTGTTTTCTTGTATATAAAGAAAAAATTCTTAATTGGATTGATTTTGTATTATTCATTGATACTACAATATTCCAAGCAAGAGAAAAGAAGAACTTGCCAAATTTTCTTGATTTTATTTTGTTTTATTTCTTTCCCCTTTTAATTTTTTTTCCTTTTACATTTTTTTCTCTCTTCATTTATTCCTTCTTTCCATCTATTCCTTCTTTTCAATTTTTACTTTATTTTTATTGTTTATTGTTGTTGTACATTTATTTTGCCAAATTTTCTTTAATTGCTTTCCATCTATTCCTTCTTTCCTTTTACTTCTTTCCAATTGTCAATACAATGGTTTTCATTCTTTTACAACAATAACCAAAAAAATAAGAAAAAAAATATGTTCTCTTTTGAAATCTTTCCCTTTTCTTCCTTGTAATTATTTCTCTACCTTGCTGTTTATTTCTTTCCACTTTTGCAATTTTCTTCCCAACTTTTACATTTCTTTCCATTTTTTTTACAAAAAAAAAAACAACCAAACAAAAAAAAGTTGCCAATTTTCTCTAAGTTTTTTTCCTTTCTTTTATTTCTTACTCTTCTCACCTTTCATTTGCAATCTGATTACTTTCCAGAAAAGAAAAAAAAAATCTTTCTTTCCTTGCTGCAAATTTCTCCATCTTCATAAACCACAATCCATCCACTACAACATCCAGAAAACCGCATCTGAATTTTACATCAACCCCTCTACAACAAAACATTCCAAGCATAAACCTTTCAAACCAAAACTTCACCACTTGTTCCACGCTACTGCTACAAACAACCCTTGCTAGTGCTTCTAATTTCCTTCTTTGCCACAATTTCTATCAAAAGTTCACCAAAGCCCTCTTCTCCTCCAAACCACCAAGACCCCTTTCAACATCCGATCACCATCCCCAAGCTTCCTCCTCGGACCTCAAAATCCGCATACCAGACCTCATACCAACAAGCACCGCCTTCTACAGCCAATTCAAACCACCACAGTACCAAAAATCTCAGATTTGAAAACCGATTCGAGAGCTAAAAAAAAATCCAACTTGCCAATTTGATTGATACCCAGGAACAAAGGCGGCCGCGATTTCTTATTGTCTCTTTTGAGAGACTAGTTCGATTTCCTTTTTACTGAAAAAAAGGTACGAAATTTTGGGTTTGAGCGTAAGAAATTTAGGACTTGTTTACTTTTATTGAGGGAGGTGTGTTTGTTTTATCTACTTTGTTAAGAGGGTTATTTTTGGGGTGTGATTTGTTTTAGCCTAAGGGGTACGATTTGTTTTAGCTGAAGGAATGCGATTTGTTTCCTAATCTCTTCATTTTGGTTCTAAGTGTTTCTTGATTTGAAATAAAAAGGTTTGTTCTGAAATTAGCTCTCTGATCTTTCCTTTTGAGTGCATGAGTTATTCTTTTTTCCTTTTATTCCGTCTTAGCTTTTTATTAGTTTAATTTCTTTTTATTATTTTATTTTGTGTGAGTCAATTGTTTAGCCTATTTTTTTTTAATTCCAGCTTAGTTTTAGTTTCGTCCCATCTTGAATTTGTTGAGTCTTAATTTGTTGTCTTTATTTCTTTTTTTTTCTCTGTCGTTCTTTTATTATAGTTTATGTTTTTTTATTTTGTTGTTTTTCTTTTTTTCCTTTTTATTCTATTCTAAAAAAAGAGTCAAGGGCCAGAGTGAAGAAGGAATTCAAGCAAACAAAACAAAGGATCTAAAGATGAGCGATTGCAAATAGTGAAGTCCAATTTGTTGGACGGACAACCACACCCACTGTAAAATTTTCTAACTCTACAGGTTCTCTACTGCAAAGAAAAAAAAATAGGAATTGCTTGTAAAAAAATTCTACAGGGGCAGCAGCTTGCTTGTACAATATTTTAATTTTCTGCAATTATTATTGTTTGGTTGTTGTGTTGACTGAAATTGCTGAATAGATTTCGTGAGGAATGAATTTCCATAATTAAAATCATTACTCTCGTAATAAAACTTGATTTGATTTGCAAAATAATTGACTACAAGAGTGTATTTTATGAAATTGATTCTCTCAACGGTTTGATCGCAGATATATATTAGTTCAATTCATTGAACTTCTAGCAAAAGAGGTTGCATACTACCCGTAAAACGTTGGTCGTATCCCTTAGTATTTGTACTATACGTGAACGGCCATAAGACCCTCTTCCACCTTCAAATCGAGATTATCAACTAATAGGATATACTTGAGTACGTTATCTATTTTGTAATAACAGTTACTTGTGTCAATCTTAAGTCTTGGATTTTTTTTATTCAACAACGATGAGTGAAAAGAGTTTTAGCCATCATAATTCTCCTAGGAATTTTGAGATTGATGAAATTGGCATGATTCAGACCACAGTTAATGAAACCTTTATTGACACTTCTGAAGCCTTGAAAATGTGTTTTAACCATTTCAACTCTAATTTCGATGAGCTCGAATACATTTCTGAATTAAATGAACTTCTTGACTCGAAACCCTCGTCACCTGAATCTAACAAAGGAATGTTGACCAATGTTAACACACATGAACTTCCTAAGTTAGACCTCGAACCCCTATCACAAGACCTTGAGTATGCTTACTTGGACTCTACAGAAAATTTTCCTATGATCTTGGCCTTTGATCTCACCGAGGACCAAGAAGAAAAACCTTTGAAAATTTTATGGGATAATCTACATCTGAATTGTATAAATAATTGGCATGACACAATTTTCATAGGAAAGATTTTCATTTCAAAATTCACTCACATGCCTGTTACATCTCACAAATCAAATAAGAAATCATTGTGCATCATTTTCGATAGAGGCAAGTATAAGGGGAAAAGGAAATCGCATTTTTCACATAGCACTCATCGTCATCCTAGATTTCATTTTGCATATGATTGGCATTCATATATAGTAGCTAAACTTCATTTCATTTTACAAATAATTTTGCAACTCATTCACCTTTGGGTACGATCTTTCAAATTTAGGAAACGTTACAATGTGGACACTGTTTAGTTCTAGTGTGGGGGGAGTCTGCATTGCATTCATTTTTATTTTTCTTTTCATTTTATTTTTCTTTTCACTTTCATGCATTTTAGGTCATAATAACATGCCATTTTTTTTTGGGAAAATATGACTCATTTTAGATTAATACAACAAAATAAGTTAACAATTGTTAGTCAATTGGTAGTATTTTTTTCTCTCAACTAAGATCGAATATGAAATATGATGAAAAGTTGAATTTTGAGGGATAGTAGTATAACCAGTACATAGGGAGATTCTTAGGTGATGGCCATGAAATCTATTCCATATTGTAGTTTTTGTTTAAATAAGTGGAGGACTTAAAATACTTATATTGGCTTTTTGAATCTTTAAAACTAAGTTGTGTTAAGCTGAATTCGTGTAACTCTATCTTGTTCTTATATTTTCAATAATAATTATAGCAATCCAAGGGTATCCAACATTGCTTGTATATCTAGCGTTGGTGTGCAAACCCGCCAAGCTCTATCTGACATGTTGTTGACAAAGTCAGCGTTGGAATATCTTGGTCTCATTTTATGAGTTGGACACCTAAGGATTACCAACATGTTGTTGACAAAGTTAGCGTCGGTCTGCACAATCCGCCAAGCTCCGTCCCAACTCTCCGTCAGTCCGCAAGGCAGTGTATGGGTGGTATAACTTGGTCTTTTAAGTTAGGTGTATGTAATTAATCATAAATTTTAACTTTAATAGAGATAGAGAATAAGCGATGATGCCCAAACATTTCTTGACCTTATTGATTTGACTAGCCAAACACAAGGAAATTAGAATACCACTTTACAAACTATGACAAACAAACTAAGAATTTATTTCATGGCTGCACTATGTTATCAACCGAACCAACTGGCCAAACTGGAATTTAACATTTGAAAACTTGATTTATGTTGAAATTTTTTGACAAGTTGAGGTATCCAAAATAAAATCAACTGATTAGAAATTGTTAATTTAATTTGTTGTACCACTTTCCCGAAACAAGTTGTGTTTTCGATTTTTGTTTTCAATTGCATAAGTCCTCTGCATTCATGTAGTTACATTAGAGTCATAACATACTACATTTGGATTTTGTGGGTAGTATCCGCTGAAAACCCACACGAGACACCACTCGTCCTACTAGGGACACCTAGAGGTTTAACGGCTTGTTGCATACGCTCAATGCAATCGTGTTTCCTACGAAAGTGTGACCTATCTAGTTAGTTTTTAATTTTTGTTCTACTCGAGGATGAGTAAAAGATAAGTGTGGGGATATTTGATTAACATAGAAATGTGTTTATTTTATGCTCTTATATCTTATCTTTTGTATATAAATAAATATTACTTGGGTATTATTTTGTCACTTTTACAGATATGCCAACTAAGCCACATGCAGTCAGAAAAGCAAGAAATAAAGATCAAAATGCTGTGTATATACAAATGAAGATCTGCAGATGAAGACTTTGCATTGTGTTTCTTTTGAAGTTAAGATATGTCCATCTTTGATAGAAGAAATCTCCTGAAATCTTATCTTCCTTCAATTAGTCACTTGTCAAACAAGGAAGATATTGGAGGAATAATGGTTAATTAAGAGGGGAGGAATAATGGCTAATTAAGAGGGGAAGAATAATTTTTATGGGAGGAATAATTGCTAATTAATAGGCCCATATATGAATATATTGGATTAGGGTTTTAGATTGGCTATCTATCTCCTATAAATATCCATGTAATCTCATTGTAAATGATCATCCTGAAATTAATAAAGTTTTCTTCTTCTTTTTTCTTTTCTGCATTTTCTACGTTTTCTTAGCAATTAGTGTTGGCTACAAAATTAGATTTGGTAGAACATTATTCGTCTTTTTCATTTATTTTTTATTAGTGATTAACCGTCTGATTAGATTCAACGGTAATCCTAATTTTATTTCCTGTTTGTTATTTTAATTTCTGCAATTTCAATTTCTGTTTTTTTTACTGCTTCCTTAGGTTAATTGGATTGAATATAGATTTGATTAGATTCAGATCTGATTCAATTCAATAATAGTTTAATTGCAGTTCAATTTTGTTTGCTTTCAAAACCAACCTCGAAGATTTGTCTAACTCGCCCAAGAAATTTTTTAAATAATTTAATTTAATTTACCTCCC
This sequence comes from Allium sativum, assembly GCA_030737875.1. Lineage (NCBI taxonomy): Eukaryota > Viridiplantae > Streptophyta > Magnoliopsida > Asparagales > Amaryllidaceae > Allium > Allium sativum. Next base: position 393,718,919 of record CM060922.1, read on the forward strand.
TGTGATTCGACCTGCATACTACACGATCTGTGCGCTTGCAGTATTTATTTCAAAATTCGCGCTTTTCTAGTTCTTAGGAAAGCGACGATTAGTTATTATAGTTCAAATGATCTTTTTGCGTTATGTTGCTGATAGGTATTGATTTTAATTGCGATCATTGAATAATTAATTCCCTTGCAGTTTAGTCTTAATCTGATTATTGTCTGACCAACCAATACCCCTCCCCTCTTCCTATATGAGCTAGCCAAACGATTCTTAGATTAAAAAGTTGTATATCTCTATCTATCATAAGGCGTGGATTACATATGATGCAACATTCATAAGGGAAAATCATGTTTGTTAGTTGGTTTACAAGTTGGTGTAAGATTATTTGATGGTGGAAGGAAATTATGTGTTAATGAATGGTTTATATATATATATATGTATGTATGTATGTATGTATGTATGTATGCCAATAGAAGTAAAATAATTTTGTATTTTATTTTATCAGGCATAAGGCATTTAAGTCCACAACTCCGTTGTTCGTTCCTCCAATGGTGGTATATAATTTTAATATCCATTTTATAGCACGAATATATATTAATTCACAGTAAATAAAATGTAACTTGCAGTACTAAGATGCATTGTTATCACGGCGAGCGACTAGTCGACAAGTCGGTCTTGAGTCAGCGAGTGGGACTCACGACTTGGATTTTGTCAATATGTCGGGCGTCTGGAGCGACTAGTCAGGTGATTAGGCGGTTCGACTTAACAGACTGGTTTTAAATTGGGTGCAAAACCAAAGGAAAATAAAGGCCAGGAGAGAGAATTGAAATCAAAATAAGCTTTCGAACCAAAAAGAACACAACAAATTGTGGAAAACCGAAAGTTCGAATAAACCCTAACCTACCATCTCGTGCTACCGCTTCGCTTCTCGTGCCACCTGTTTACTGCTCCTGCCACCGCTGCTCTTCCATTGAAGTCGCCTCCTCTCCAGTGCCGCCTCCTCTCTCCAGTTTAGTCGCAATCGAATCAGGTGCTTTTTATTCTTCGTTCCTTATTTCTAATTTGCTGTTAGTAGTTTGTTTGCATTAGAACTGAAAATAAACTGCTGCTGTTTAATTAGCCAAAAGTTGTTTTTTATGCCTACCTGTTAGTTGTTTTATTTTTCCGTTGCTTTTTTTTAATTTCCTGTTAGTTAGCTACTGTTTAATTAGCTGCTACTGTTTTTTTAAATTAAACTAGCTGCTGCTATTTTTTTAAATTAAACTAGCTGCTATTGTTTTATTAATTTAGCTACTGCTGTTTTATTAGTTGCTGCTGTTTTTAATTTAGCTGCTGCTGTTATCGACTAGTCTCGACTAGTCTACGACTAGTCCAATAGTCGACTAGTTGGACCTCTATTGACTCGACTCAACTTACCACCGTAATAACCATGCTAAAATGATAGTTTGCAATAAATAAAATGTTAGCTTAACAGAAATTAAAAGTTGGCTACAACAATTAAAATATTAGTATGCAATGAAATAAAATGCTAAAATGTACTGAATTAAATGTTAGTTGAACATTAAATATTAGTTGCATAAATTTCTTCAGAAGTGTTAAATCTCTGTTGAGAATAAATATCTTTATATTGTCCTAGTCAGTAGACATTATAGATAGTGGGATAGTTGCAACTTATTCTGTAGCACGTTTATTAACTTTTTTACCCGGTCTTTGCTAATTAGTACTTACTTTTATGTTTGTATGTGATTAGTATACTTGTCTATATCAAGGTTCAAGAATCCGCCCGGCACGGCGAAATTCCGGTGAATCCTGCCCGTTTCTGCCTGTGGGCGGTCCAGAATTCGACTAGAAACCCGTTCCGGAGGCTGTAATCAAAACAAAAAGACTATTATATTATTTTTTATCAAAGAAAACCCATGAGAAGGAGAAAGAAAGCAACGGAAGAGAGCGCAATCCTGACGTAGGATGGAAGAGAAAAGAAGTTGCATTCTGACCTGGAAGAGAAAGCGTAAACTAGGGTTTCAGATAGAAAAGAAGCTGCGAGCATTGGGCTGAATCTTGGGGTGCTTGTAATTGGATCTAAATTTGGGCCAATTGAAGTTTTGGATCTGAACTGTAGATGGATGTCAAAGACTAATTAGCTGGCGTGAAACTTTATATTTGTGAAATGATATATTGTAGACTTTCATTGCAGAATTACTATAAACTGGCTGTATTTTCCTTTTATTTGCAGAAATTACAAATTATTTATATTTAAAGATAACATTAATTAACATATTATTATATAATGAGTATCAGAATTCATATACCAGAAATTAAACAGAAATTCCGGAATTTCTGAAACAGAACAGAAATTCAAAAATTTCTTGTTGAGTGGAACGGAACCGGAAAGCGAATTTTAAAACCTTGTCTATATATTTAGGCTGTCTATTCGATGAATAATATTATTTTTTTGCTTTGTCTTTCCATAAATTCCATAATATCTCATTTAATATTTCCAACAATTAGTATTACCTTAAGTGAGGGTAGAGAGATGTAGAAAGCAAAAAAAAAACTTACTATTCATCAAATAGACAGACTAGATATTTGGGGGAGTATAGTAATCACATACAAACATAAAAGTAGGAAATAATCTGCAAAGTCCAAGTAAAATAGTTAATAAACATGCTTAGAACTAAATTGTCTATGATGCCTAATGACTAGGATAATATAATATATTTAATCTCAGAAGCCTCTCGTAGGCTGGATGTACTAACTTCCAGTTTACAAAGTCGCATAATCAAACTGCAATTTTCTTGTTTCTTTCTCATCTTTCCTTCATGTCTTTGGTTATGATTTTCTTCTTCTACTTGACTGGGCATGCTCAAACATTTCTTGTTAACATGCGTTCTAAAGAATCAGTCTTTTAGTTACATAAAACTTGTCATATTGCCTTGTTTGTATGGCAAGAAATAAGTCAGTGTATTTGTTTGTTAACGGACATGTATTTCCTATCGTTCTTGATCAAGCAGTATAACAACGTAGTTGTTTTGAGTTTTACGTTTAATCTTCTCTCCGCCAAATTCTAACAGTCTCACTTTGCTATTTTAACACATGTTATATAACACTTTGTTACGGGTATTAAGAATAAAATATAAATTTCTAAAATGATGATAAACAATAAATTCAGTATATAGCGTACAGTAGAAAATTCTTACCGAAGCAAATCGTATTATATAAAAGTCACAAATAATATATCAAATAGAAGATAAGAAAGATAATTTGCTTGCGTATAGCCTGCTACAGAAATGGCGAGGAAAGAGAAAGCGGGGGAGTTAATTTTTTTTTTCATTTTGAAAAAGATCGAAGTATAGGCAAGAGTAGGGGTCTATTTGTGTCCAAGTATGTTGGTTTGTACAAGGGCATTTAAGCAATCATCTGTCATTATTACAACATGTTTAATTATATGCATACACCACTTGCATAATGATTTTGATAATTGTTTGACCAGAGACTCGTTGCATTCAATTTTCTTTTCTTAATTCTGCATGTGAATTCACACGCGTATAGTTGGTGCTAACTAGGGCTTGGCGTGCCTGAGCTTGTAATCTCACAGAATTGGAAAATGTAGGTTGAAGAGGCCTTTTAGTTTCAACCGCTTCATTATAATATTGAGTAAGCACCTGGTCATAAGCTTAAATTGAGCACACCTAACGCAATTTTTTTGGTTATGACCTGATGGCCCCGATTCCCAAATAATTTCTCTACAGTGTCCATGATATGATCCCCAAATAATTTCTCTACAGATTCCATGATATATTTCTATGTAACCACTCCATGGCACGTCCACATGCATTTATGTACGGTTCCATAATATGTCATCTTAGTAAATTAGTTGCATAACTTGTAAAGTTTCTATTAACTAAATTTTTTCCTTTAGATATATTTATTTTTAATATTTTAACATGCATGAGGAAAAAAAATTTGAAGTGGAATTATGAGAACTTAAAATTTTCACGCTGTAATTATTAGGCTTAATAAGTAAGTATAATTTGTAGTTAAAAATAATCTTATGACGTTTGCATTACAAATAGGAAATAGAAACAGAAAATCATTTCATTTATTTCATATAAAAAAAATCTTAATTTATTTGAGTAAAATTAAATGCATTTTGCAATTTAAAATTATCTGGTAGCCATGTTTTTCTTCAGTCAATATTATTTACAATTTATATTGACAAGCTGATGTGGGGACATTCGTGGATTAAAATAACAAGGGCCTAGATGCTTTTCTCTTTCTATGTATGCACACACAGATACATCCACATTTGTGTGCGTGCATGTGTAATTTCCGTATGGCACATGTGATCGATGACATGATCATTGACTAAACGCCGACTCTTTTCCTATTCAAGCCTCTCTCGCAAGAACTAGCTATTAGGTAGGTTTTTAACGAGGCGGTTTATCAATATTCCAAAAATAAAAATACAAAAGTATGTGTATGTATATCTATGTGTGCAGTATATGGTGAAAGTGAAGTGTGTGCATGTATATGGTGAGAGTAAAAATTAAAGAGTATGTGTATGTATACGTGCAGTATATGGTGAAAGTTAAGTGAATATCTAATTAATAGTAATGTCTCTGCCAGCCCAGTAGGTTTAGAAGTAAATCTTACATGATTTATCTTGTTACTGAACCTTTAAGTACAGATATTTTTTAACTTATTTATCTGTTGTTTTTATTTTTGTTCAGTCCTATTCAAGTATACATACAATGATACAAGAAAAAGTCGGTTCTTTATGTATTTGCTACCAAAGCCATCTTTTAAAATCACTTATTCTCTATTCCTGCAGTGTCGTTTTGTGCATGCACTAGCACAACAATATAATATTGGTTGTCTACTAACCATTAACTGATAATATATTATTTACAATGTGATGATATATAAATGTTATCCTGATTTCTATCCCCAATTTTTTTAAGAAAAATAAAAATAAAAAATAAATGTGATGCGAGTCTGTGACCTTATTTAAAACTAGATTAACATAGCATCATTTGAAACACCGATGGTTAAGTAGACTTCTTGGTATGGGAACTTTTTTGGGAATTCAATACGGAGTGTAACAACCCCAATTTTTTTTAAGTGTATTCTATTTATTGATTTAAATTTAAATTTTGATTTATTTATTTTATTTTCTTTGATTTTTATAAAATATATATTAATTGATTTGTGATTTAAAAACTTATATTGTTTTAGGATTTTGTAAGATAACCATTTTGATTTTTGATATAAAAACTAGATTTACTTTGGATTTTATAACAAATGAATTTGTTTTGATGTGAATATATATTTTAATAATTCAAATCAGTAATTGCAATTTCAAATCTTATTTAGTGTATAATTTAATCGAGTTTATTTGTTTGAATTTGAATTTATCCTTGTAATTTCAATTTAAATATTTTAAACTTGTATCATTTTATAATATGTTTTCAGTATTTATAAATCTTTATCTTTGATGTTATTTTAAATATTCCTCTTGTAGATTTACTATTTGTACTAATCTTCGTTATTAAAAACTTCAGTTAATTGTCATTTTTCGAATTCATTTTTCTTTTGATATTTCAAACATGTCCTTTTTCGATTCATTAATCTTGTTTTATTTGTTTGTTGTTTAAATTTCGTTTGATATTGTTCGTTTTATTTATTTACACTACACCAAAACAGGTGATTCCCAACGAGTATAACCGTCGCAAACAATTTCCACAACGCTTATAAGTGTTGCTATGAGGGGGTGGCAATTTAGTACCAACGCTTATAAGCGTTGGTAGATTTTCTTTACCAACGCTTATAAGCGTTGGTAGATTTTTTTTAACAACGCTTATAAGCGTTGGTAGATTTTCTTTACAAACACTTATAAGCGTTGTAAGATTTTTGTGCGCAACGCTTATACATGTTGCAATATATTTGTTTGCAACGCCTATACATGTTACAAAATTTTAATTCACAAGAAATATAAATTTTAATAATAACAGAAATATGTATTCACAACTCGCATATTCTATCATTAATAGTCAATTAATAACCAACATGATGATAATATAGACGATATTTAATATAAATCAAAAACTAATATTATACTCAATGCATACTAATAGATAACATTCATAATCACATAACGACATAGAATATCAGTTAACAATAAACAAGCACAATACGTAATTAAGATTCAAATTCAATACATAATTAGTTTGCTAAATTCAACACATAAATGAGATTCTACAAATACCGAATACCAAACTCTGGCCATATAACGAAGACTCCATCTGAAAATTCACATAACTTGTACAGTCCATTTTGAGGACCATCATAAATTAGTGCATCCGGTTCAAGAACTTCAACAACCCAAATTACTTTCTCTATATTCGGTACCACTTTCCTAAAATGACAAATTGTTTGTGTTCCAAGATAACCTTTTGCTACCTCCGTCTCAAGATCATGTGACAATTGCATTACGTATTTCTTTTCCATTGTAGATGAATGAAGATCATTAAGTGACACGTTTGGAGTAACGGTTACATTATTATTTATAGGAGGATCCTCTAAATTAGAACCACCTTCTGTACGAGGAGTGGAAGGACTTGCAACAAGTTTTTCTTGCAAATTAGGTATAAATTTCATAAAAGTTGAAGTAATTGAATTGATGGCGTTATTAACTTGAGTAGCTACTTGCCTTTCTATCTCCAATTTCCAAACGGACAAATCCACGGCTTGTTTTTTTATCAGTTACAGCTTTTAGAGCTCAAGCCACCTTTACTTGTTTTATAGAAGAAGTAGAACTAATTGCTCGAAAATAATTTTTCTTCCAATTGTAATCAAAAACTTCCGCAATTGGATCATTATCAAGATCATCTACTGCACCATTAGAACTACCATCTAATTTTCTCTTTTCTTCCGCTGCCTCTAGAAGTGCCTGCATTTAATGAATATCACATTAAATTGAAAATTTCGGTTTCTTGTTAAAATCAGAAAAACATGAATTTACATCTCGCACAACAGAAAATTCCGGAGTGACTAAATAATACCAAACGGCTACGACTCAGTTTTTCTGAGCCATAAGGCTCAGCAAAACTAAGCCATACGGCTCAGTTTTCTGAGCCACAAGGCTCAGTTTTGCTGAGCCACAGGCTCAGAAAAACTGAGCCTTACGGCTCAGTTAACCTGAGCCATAGGCTCAGTTTTTCTGAGCTTCTGGCTCAACAAAACTGAGCTCTATAGGCCCAGTTTTTCTGAGCCGATAAGCTCGGAAAAACTGAGCGCTATAGGCTCAATTTTGCTGAGCCATAAGGCTCAGCAAAACTGAGCCTTACGGCTCAGTTAACCTAAGCCATAGGCTCAGTTTTTCTGAGCTTATGGCTCAGCAAAACTGAGCGCTATAGGCTCAGTATTTTTGAGCCGATAAGCTTGGAAAAACTGAGCGCTATAGGCTCAGTTTTGCTGAGCCTTATGGCTCAGAAAAACTGAGCCTTACGGCTCAGTTAACCTGAGCCATAGGCTCAGTTTTTCTGAGCTTATGGCTCAGCAAAACTGAGCGCTATAGGCTCAGTTTTTCTGAGCCGATAAGCTCGGAAAAACTGAGCCTTACGGCTTAGTTAACCTGAGCCATAGGCTCAGTTTTTCTGAGCTTATGGCTCAGCAAAACTGAGTGCTATAGGCTCAGTTTTTCTGAGCCTTACGGCTCAGCAAAACTGAGCGCTATAGGCTCAATTTTTCTGAGCCTTATGGCTCAGCAAAACTGAGCGCTATAGGCTCAGTTTTGCTGAGCCGATAAGCTCGAAAAAACTGAGCGCTATAGGCTCAGTTTTTCTGAGCCGATAAGCTTGGAAAAACTAAGCGCTATAGGCTCAGTTTTTCTGAGCCTTACGGCTCAGTTAACCTGAGCCATAGGCTCAGTTTTTCTGAGCTTATGGCTCAGCAAAACTGAGCGCTATAGACTCAGTTTTGCTGAGCCGATAAGCTCGGAAAAACTGAGCGCTATAGGCTCAATTTTTTTGAGCCTTATGGCTCAGCAAAACTGAGCGCCATAGGCTCAGTTACGGATTAAAACACTTAATCTAGTATCATGTTTTTAAATGGCACGGTTTTAAATATTTTTGGTTACCTTAACACCAATCTAGTTGACATTTTGCAAAGGCTACATAGTTTAGTATGCCAATAGGAAAACATCTTCTACTCTAAGGCTTGTCGTTTGCTTTACGAAGCAAGATACATTTTGATTCATGTCACTATTTTATAAACTTTTTTCTCCCATTTTGGGAAATTCTTTTTTCTTTATTGCAAAATTTTCATATATTCAGCAATATTTACATTTTGCAAAAGACATCTGCAAACGGGTAGACAAACATGATGCAGAGATGGAGGGAATCAATGGAAAAAATGAACTCATGATGCATGGAATCAAAACAAATAATAGTTTAAATGAGGAGTGGATGGGTGAAAAAATTGATGCAGCCAAAAAAGAATGAAATACAATTTCCTAAGATTGCTGCAACCAAAAAATTGCTGCAGCCAAAAATTTGCTGCAGCCAAATAATAGTTCAAATCAAATACAATTTCCTAAGGTTCATGTTTGCATGATTAGCCTTTGAGAACTTATGCCAGTCTCAGACAGATCAAATGTGCATGATGTCAAATATATGCCAATTTTGTACACATCAGAATTTATGGAATATAAGTTTTGAGCAAATAAATGATAAATTAAATATATGTTTAATTCAGTTTCGAATATATAATTTCCCAAGAGTCAAGTTTATTGGATTTCACAAAATACTTAGTTTTCAGCATGTATAAAATTTCAAGGGTATGTGTAGAGCTTCAACAAGTTTATTGGATTTTATAAATATATGCCAAACACGTCAATATGAAACATATTGGTTCTGAGCTTTTACTATGTGACTTTCATACATGAAACAAGTATGGTTTTGGGTAAAGATGTGGGTTTAGGAGTCATATGATCAGGTTTTCAATACATTCCCTTTTTGTATGAATCAGATTTTGAATATATGTATGCACGCATGAATATAGTTTACAGGTATGTATATAAAATTTCTAAATGTACAGCTTCATATACTGTGAGTTTAAAGATTCACGGCTTCATTTATATATATTGACATGAGTCATTTATATAAAAGAACTTTTGTGTTTAAACAAAAATCAGGTGTTAACAGTTTATCAATTTATCATAGCAAACAAAATATAAAGTAACTTATGTTAGTAACTTATGTTCATATATTGTTATATATTAGACTAAGAGGAAAATCCTTTACAAAACTAAGTTTTTCTTTTATGAAAAACTGAGCCTTACAAAACTGAGTTTTGAACATATATATTGTAGTAACCCGGATTTTGAGCGACTTTGGTTATCGACGTAAGCTCGACGTCGATAACCAAAACCTCGAAAAATCCCGGTAATTAATGAAAGAAATTAGAAGGTGAGAATAGATAAGATAGAACTTATAGAATAGAAGAAGAAGAAGAACATCATCATCAGAGTAAACACGAATCTCACAGCGAAACGAATAAAATATAACATAACATATTTTTGAAATAACATCAGCATATGTATACAATAGCACTTATCAGAGTACAGCACTTACAACACAGCGGAAATAACTATAGCTATATGATTCTGAAGCCTCCTGCTCCAGCTCTTCAATGTATCTGCAAATCCCGACTACTTGACTGCCCGTACAAAATTAGGCACCCAAGAGTTTAGGGAAAACAAAACAAATAAACTCCGGGTCAGTCATGGGACTGGTAGGAGTAAAACAATTTAATACTTGATTAAATAAAGGATACCTCACAAGACCACGCCGCATAACGGAACGGTTTTTTACCTTATGAGAATCCAAAACATCTTTGCAAAGCAATATCATTCTGATATTATAATAATGTCTAAGTACAAATAAATATCAGTCTAGTAGAAATGCTTGCATCTCACGTTACTACATATATAGTATACAATCAAAATCGCAAGCACGTATTGGATGATTGGATTTCCAACTATGACAAGGTATGGAACCACCTTCTGATCAGTGTACTCTAGGAACGATACACTGGAGTTCAACAAGAACATCTTGCAACTCAGCCACACATGACCGACCACTCATTTCGCTTGAGTGTATCGAATGTACATCACCAACGGTTGGGATCAGCAACCGTGCCCGTATATATATGGGACAGCATTGATAGATTTAAGAAACAAATGAATATTCACTAGATAGGTGATTATACACCCTACTTCGGTGCGACCGACTTAGCCATGCTGCCTGCCCGATTTCTGTCATTTACCGGTTGATGAGGCTAGAAGCTACGCTTTATCATTACATCAGATTTACTTTGAATGCTACATTGTCAAATCCATCAGAATCACTAATTGACGTCTACAACCATACATTACGTGTCAGCTAAAAGAAGTTTCCTTCTCCGCTTCCACTCTTGGTATAGTTGAAGAAATCAGTGTACGTGACATCTCTGGAAATACTCTATCAGACATTCATCTTCATTCACTTAGAATGTCACATCGTCATACCCGCCAAATCACAAATTGATTTATCCAAAAATAACACGGGTATACAGCTTAGAGAAACGAATTCCTCCGCCACCAAACGTGAATATGTTTGAACAGATCAACTTACGCGATCCATTGGATATACTCTGTCAGACCTTCGTCCATACAAGTTGTCCTGGGACTGGACAAACCGAAGGCACTGTTCTGTAGACAGGATAGTCCTTGCATTTTACTCCGTCTTCAATTATATTTGGCATATATGATTCGCGACGCTTATGCCAATACAGAGTGGTTCTTTGGATAATAATCCAACCGGTCTCTCCATATTAACAACGTTAAAATGGTCAAAACTTCGATAGTCTGTGAGTTAACTATCAAAGAAAAACAAGTGTGCAAACAACGATATTATTTCCAGATGGAAATTATATCGAACAACCTCATTTAACATTAGTCTCTTTAGTTCATTTATTTACTTATCTCCTGTTTCCCTATATTCTAAATTCTTATCTTCTTTTATCAGAAAACATTTCTGATTCTCGTTTGGAAAACATTTCCAAAACTCCTTTACGATCAAACCTTACCATTTCTTAGTTAAGAAGGAAGTCACTCAAGTTGGGGTATAATTACCTCTCAGACCTTAACTGAACAACGTTATAACTTCGAAATGGTCAAAGTTTATCTTTAAATCTTTAACAACTTCTTTACGCCTTTCTCGGATTCAATTTTACTAGTCCACTTCTATATTTAAAACATTGGTTATCACAATAACGTTATAATCCCTACTTTCGAATTATCTAACTTTAATTAAAACTTCTATTCTTATTAGTGAATAATTAACCTAACACTTATTTATTTATAAATAAATAAATCTCTATTTAAAACACTGGAAAAGTATAAGTTTTTTCCCGAATTCGATATAATCGAATTTGCCGATTAACTCTCTTCGAGAAATCTCTATTTGATTAACTCTTCTTCGAATAAGCTATATTCGATTAACTTCTTCTCGAATAAACTATATTCGATAATCTCTCTTCGAATAACTAATATTCGATAACTCTTCCTTTTCAAATATCTCATATTTGAAAATCTCACTTCGATGAAACTAACATCGATAACTCCATTCGATGAAACTAACATGGATAACTCCTTTCGATGAAACTAACATCGATAACTCCTTTCGATGAAACTAACATCGATTTATTTAACTCGACGAACTTAACTCGACTAACTTAACTTAACTCGACTTACTTGGTTCGACCCATTCGATTCGATTAACTAGGCTCGACTAACTTGACTAACTTAACTCGACTTACTTGGTTCGACCAATTCAATTCGATTAACTAGGCTCGACTAACTTGGTCGAACCACCCGATCAACTCAACTAATTTAACTTTAACTGGTTTTACTTGGTTTGACTAACTCAATTTATTAACTCGACTGACTAATTCAACTCGATTAACCTAACTTGATTTACTTATCTCGATTAACTGAACTAATCACTTTGATTAACTCGACTAATTCACTTTGGTTAACTTAACCAATTCACTTAACTAATTCACTTAGTTTAACTTAACTAATTCACTTAACTCATGTCGAATAAACTATATTCGATAACTCCTCTAACTCTTTTCGAATAAACTATATTCGATTAACTCCTTTACTCTATTCGAATAAACTATATTCGATTAACTCTATTTAACTCCGTTTAACTCTATTCGAATAACTAATATTCGATTAACTCTATTTAACTACGTTTAACTCTATTCGAATAACTAATATTCGATTAACTCTTTTTCTTTATTCGAATAAACTATATTCGATCAACTCATTTGATTTAACTCTAATCGATTAACTCCATTTAACTCCTTTCGAATAACATATTCGATTTCTCCTTTCGAATACCATATTCGATTTACTTTATTCACTTTATAAAGATTTCCTTTTTAACAACATTTTATTTATTTGAAAAGATTTACTTTTAAATAACGGTTCTACACTTTAAAAATGATTTCCTTTTTATAATGTTCCCTTCCCAATTCTATTTGTAAATGGTTTACAAATATTTCCTTTTCAAATTTATTCTATTTGCAAATGGTTTGCAAATATTTCCCTTTCAAATTTATTCTATTTGCAAATGGTTTGCAAATATTTCCTTTTCAAATTTATTCTATTTGCAAATGGTTTGCAAATATTTCCTTTTCAAATTTATTGAAAAATATTCTAACTCCTTAAATTCTCTGGAAAATTCGCCATAACCTCCTTTGTATCGGGAGCATCGGGAAAATCCCCAAACTCGCCACACAGGCCTTTCTACTCAAAGAAAATGGTTTGTAATTATCTCCTTTTTGAATATCTCCTATTTATAAATATTCCAATTTATAAACATTTCTTATTTATAAATATCTCTTATTTATAAATATTCCAATTTATAAATATTTTGTTTTCAATATCACTTTGAAAATCCCCTTATCAACATTTCGGTATGTTATGGTATTCAATCATATCAAATCACGATGTTCAATATCGTCCAAGCACATATAATCGCCCACAGATTTTATATCACATCATATAACAATATATGAAAAACAATAAAATAACTGTTGAGGAATCCAGTCGGATTCCTCCAACCTGTTTCCCTGCATCACAGATGTTAGACAATATAGATAACATCACTTTCAGTTCCATATGATATATTCTGTTAAACAGAATCAATATAGAAATCTAACTAACTGACTAGCAGTTCAATCAAACGGTCAACACACAGTCAAACAGTCTATATTTAACAGTTCTAAAAATACAACATGAAAATATAAACTGTTCAGAGTTAGTGAGATTTACTCACAGTTGTCCGAAATCGTTAAATAACGATATACGGTGGTTGATTCAGATCGGACGTATCATTTTGTCACAAATTCAGATTAGCTCCAAATCACTCCCGGTCTGTTCTATTGCCTAGTGTGCGTCCATACGATCATGTCGGATCCTATTTCGTCATATTCTGATTACGTATGAGAACGATATAATACATACAAGTTAATACATTTTATTTAGATTTTAAATAAAAACTTAAATTCATTTCATTTGGGCTTTACCCAAAGATTTCGGCCCATTCCAGCAGCACCAACCCGAAATGGCCCATCGTTACCAGGCCCGTCCCCTTCTTAATTTCCTCTTCTCCTATAAGAAAATCACCCCTTCCAGAAAACAAATTCCCAGTCTTCCCGATCTCCTTGCCTTTCGTCCTCCTTCATTTCACAGCGTTCAAGTTCACAAAGTAGCTTTGGAAACACACCCAAACCCGCTGCTTTAAACCTCTTCTTCCCAGATATTTTCACACATCACTGCTCCTCTAATTAAAAACTAAGGACAGTTAACGACTCACCAGAAAAACAACGACTCCTTCAAATCCCCACTGTTCTTCCTCTTGGTCTCAATAGCCTCACGCACTCAGTACCCAATATACGGACTCCCCATCACAATACGCGGATTCACTTTCCTGAGACCATCAGTATTCATCTCATCGTTGCTCTTCATCTCCGTACCCCCCCATCTACAACTTGATGCCCCCTTGAAGAATGCATAGACAGCTCTTCAACAACGCCTTCCAGTATCGCACGACACCACAACTATCGAAATAAGCCAAAACAAATTCACAGAAGTGCGGTTTGAATCCTTGATTCCAATCCAAATCTTCAAAACCCCAAACGATGCCTCGATTTACTATAAGCTTTAACCCTAGCTAATCGCTGTTAAAATAACAGCGAACGAAACCACTGTCGAGCTCAACGAAAACCAAATTAAGTTGAAGAAAAACCCTTGACAAATCCAAATACACTACTCACATCTCACCTTGATGCTTGCGTTTTCAACAGGGTCGAACCCTAGTCTTACTTTCATTTTTCTCAGCGCCAGAAAAAGAAATCGAACCCTTAAAAATGTATATAGGACTGAAGAGGAACCCATACTTATCGCATATACAGATATACTTTGATTTATGGGAATCTGTTGGTATTTGTTTTGATTTTTCTTTGGAGGAATTTTACTGGAAGAACCCAAAAAGAACGGCGGAAAAATAAGTCTGTTGACCAAATGAAGATTGAAAGTTAGGTTTAGAAGTGATGAAGACATTATATAGGATTTAGAGGAGGAGATATTTTCATTATAATATCCAATTATAATCAAATGTTATTTGTACTCATCTTCTAAAAATTCCTATGACCACATACGATAACCAAAAATCATGAAAATTGGCATGCAGCTACACCTCGACATTACGGTCCCAACAAAACTGGTTTCGTCAAATTCCGACTTCGTATGCTCACACAGCGTATTTTTAACTGTCGAAATACTGACTGTTTTCACTCTAAAAATCCGTACGGCCACACAGTGACTTTAAAAATCACGGAAACTGACATCTAGCAATAATTTGACATTGCGGATCTAACAAAATTAGTTTCGTCGAATTCCGACTTCGTTTGCAAAACCGACTATTTTTAAAGCTCTAAATAGCCTATTTAAATATATAAATATATTTAAATATAATTAAATTAAATATTTAAAATTAAATATTATCGTATATCTTCACATATGATATCGTACAACTCCAGAATATCATATCAGAATATACAGTTTGATATTTCAGATTCCAGATTATCCCGATATTCAGTTTATACTGAAAATCCATTTATAACGTATATAAAGCGTCGCAAATTATAAAGGAATTCCACAGCGACTTTTTCTGAAATTTGATTTGGACGTAAATCAAAATCTACACGACGAAATCCCGATTTTTCTCCTCCACTAGAAAGATATACTTCACCAGCTCCACACGTTTCTTGTTTCACTGAAATCCGGCTTAAAATGAATCCTGTACATTCAGTTGAAGTCTGAATCGCCAAATAGCGAACTGCCGCGTCGTTTCAAGCTCTATTTTAATTATATTAAAATTATACGTTCAAACTGACGTCGATTGAATATATTTGTCAATATAATTCAACTCTAAGCTGAATTACATATTAGGGATGACCCAGTTCACAGAATATTGTGATTTCCAATATTTTTGATTATTTTGACATTATAATATATTTTATTATATTATAATTATTAATTAAATATTCAATATTATTTAATTCACGTTCTCGATATCGATAAATCGATATTCAATAATTAAATAAATAAATTATTCAACAGCTAAAAATGCGGGTCACTACAATCTTCCCCCCTTAATAAAATTTCGTCCTCGAAATTGCTAAGCTAGGGGACGACCCTATCTACTGGGTAAATTTTTTCCTGTTTACCTCTTATCTCCGGTTTCAACTGAACCAATTAATATCGACTGAAATACTAATTTATTCTGACTAAATAAATTTTTAAAAATCCTGAAAATTTTCTAACGCCTTAGCTTTCCGAAAAAAAATTCGCCAGCACTTCCTTTGTACTGGTCAATATCTCAAACTCCAACTCGCCTCTCTGGGCCTTCTTTATCCCAAAAGAAAATCAAACAGCCAAGCGGCTTGCCAATTCGGCTCATAAATCTCATATCCATATATAATATAAACTGGTACCTTTTTGTCGGGCATATCGTTATATCCCTTCCATCTGCTGCTAATTCAGCATATACAAATGCCTTTTCAATCGAACTCCAATCAATTTCATCTCCAACACAACCATTCGCATATATCCAAGTCGAATTCACTTTCAGATTATCCTCTAATCAAATCCAATTTCATTTAACTTCACACGTTAAATTTAAATTTCAAATTTTAAATTCCTAGGTTTATTTCAAATCAATTTGAACTCATAATACCAATTCATAACCTTTGAATTTTTGAACAACTTTTTTTTTCTCAAAACAATTCAAATCAAAATCTCTGGTAGTAATCCACCACTTAGAAACTCGAAAATCACACCGATGATACTGCGCAGTCATCATCGGAATTATTTTCCAGCGACACAAGTGATTTCAATACTATATCATTTTCAAAATCATTACCAAATACTTCCATTTTGAAAACATTTCAAAATCTCCCAGGAACTTAAAATTTCCTTATTTTAATTCCAAATCTGATTTAAATTCAAATTTAATTCATCCTATTTCATATATTTTACTTATATGAATTATGATTGGTTATATATATCCATTTCACATTATACATTTTATAGTCTTATTCGATTAAAATCACTCCCAACACATACTATATATGATAATATATCACATATCCATACTGTGTTGGTCCATCGTATTCAAGTGTTTATTTACTCCTACCGATACAGTGGATCAAACTGATCGACCAGAACTCATAAACAACTCAGCCAATGAATCTCCACAATATAAAACCATTTTTATATCAAATACAAATACGCACTCTCGTATATATACACCCAACTCAATCTAGGGTATTACTAACCCTATCTCTACCGAGTCACGCCACAGAGCCAAGTAATTCTTAACTTAAGCTCTAATACCAACTGTAGTAACCCGGATTTTGAGCGACTTTGGTTATCGACGTAAGCTCGACGTCGATAACCAAAACCTCGAAAAATCCCGGTAATTAATGAAAGAAATTAGAAGGTGAGAATAGGTAAGATAGAACTTATAGAATAGAAGAAGAAGAACATCATCATCAGAGTAAACACGAATCTCACAGCGGAACGAATAAAATATAACATAACATATTTTTGAAATAACATCAGCATATGTATACAATAGCACTTATCAGAGTACAGCACTTACAACACAGCGGAAATAACTATAGCTATATGATTCTGAAGCCTCCTGCTCCAGCTGTTCAATGTATCTGCAAATCCCGACTACTTGACTGCCCGTACAAAATTAGGCACCCAAGAGTTTAGGGAAAACAAAACAAATAAACTCCGGGTCAGTCATGGGACTGGTATGAGTAAAACAATTTAATACTTGATTAAATAAAGGATACCTCACAAGACCACGCCGCATAACGGAACGGGTTTTTACCTTATGAGAATCCAAAACATCTTTGCAAAGCAATATCATTCTGATATTATAATAATGTCTAAGTACAAATAAATATCAGTCTAGTAGAAACGCTTGCATCTCACGTTACTACATATATAGTATACAATCAAAATCGCAAGCACGTATTGGATGATTGGATTTCCAACTATGACAAGGTATGGAACCACCTTCTGATCAGTGTACTCTAGGAACGATACACTGGAGTTCAACAAGAACATCTTGCAACTCAGCCACACATGACCGACCACTCATTTCGCTTGAGTGTATCGAATGTACATCACCAACGGTTGGGATCAGCAACCGTGCCCGTATATATATGGGACAGCATTGATAGATTTAAGAAACAAATGAATATTCACTAGATAGGTGATTATACACCCTACTTCGGTGCGACCGACTTAGCCATGCTGCCTGCCCGATTTCTGTCATTTACCGGTTGATGAGGCTAGAAGCTACGCTTTATCATTACATCAGATTTACTTCGAATGCTACATTGTCAAATCCATCAGAATCACTAATTGACGTCTACAACCATACATTACGTGTCAGCTAAAAGAAGTTTCCTTCTCCGCTTCCACTCTTGGTATAGTTGAAGAAATCAGTGTACGTGACCTCTTTGGAAATACTCTGTCAGACATTCATCTTCATTCACTTAGAATGTCACATCGTCATACCCGCCAAATCACAAATTGATTTATCCAAAAATAACACGGGTATACAGCTTAGAGAAACGAATTCCTCCGCCACCAAACGTGAATACGTTTGAACAGATCAACTTACGCGATCCATTGGATATACTCTGTCAGACCTTCGTCCATACAAGTTGTCCTGGGACTGGACAAACCGAAGGCACTGTTCTGTAGACAGGATAGTCCTTCCATTTTACTCCGTCTTCAATTATATTTGGCATATATGATTCGCGACGCTTATGCCAATACAGAGTGGTTCTTTGGATAATAATCCAACCGGTCTCTCCATATTAACAACGTTAAAATGGTCAAAACTTCGATAGTCTGTGAGTTAACTATCAAAGAAAAACTAGTGTGCAAACAACGATATTATTTCCAGATGGAAATTATATCGAACAACCTCATTTAACATTAATCTCTTTAGTTCATTTATTTACTTATCTCCTGTTTCCCTATATTCTAAATTCTTATCTTCTTTTATCAGAAAACATTTCTGATTCTCGTTTGGAAAACATTTCCAAAACTCCTTTACGATCAAACCTTACCATTTCTTAGTTAAGAAGGAAGTCACTCAAGTTGGGGTATAATTACCTCTCAGACCTTAACTGAACAACGTTATAACTTCGAAATGGTCAAAGTTTATCTTTAAATCTTTAACAACTTCTTTACGCCTTTCTCGGATTCAATTTTACTAGTCCACTTCTATATTTAAAACATTGGTTATCACAATAACGTTATAATCCCTACTTTCGAATTATCTAACTTTAATTAAAACTTCTATTCTTATTAGTGAATAATTAACCTAACACTTATTTATTTATAAATAAATAAATCTCTATTTAAAACACTGGAAAAGTATAAGTTTTTTCCCGAATTCGATATAATCGAATTTGCCGATTAACTCTCTTCGAGAAATCTCTATTTGATTAACTCTTCTTCGAATAAGCTATATTCGATTAACTTCTTCTCGAATAAACGATATTCGATAATCTCTCTTCGAATAACTAATATTCGATAACTCTTCCTTTTCAAATATCTCATATTTGAAAATCTCACTTCGATGAAACTAACATCGATAACTCCATTCGATGAAACTAACATGGATAACTCCTTTCGATGAAACTAACATCGATAACTCCTTTCGATGAAACTAACATCGATTTATTTAACTCGACGAACTTAACTCGACTAACTTAACTTAACTCGACTAACTCGACTTACTTGGTTCGACCCATTCGATTCGATTAACTAGGCTCGACTAACTTGACTAACTTAACTCGACTTACTTGGTTCGACCAATTCGATTCGATTAACTAGGCTCGACTAACTTGGTCGAACCACCCGATCAACTCAACTTATTAAACTTTAACTGGTTTTACTTGGTTTGACTAACTCAATTTATTAACTCGACTGACTAATTCAACTCGATTAACCTAACTTGATTTACTTATCTCGATTAACTGAACTAATCACTTTGATTAACTCGACTAATTCACTTTGGTTAACTTAACCAATTCACTTAACTAATTCACTTAGTTTAACTTAACTAATTCACTTAACTCATGTCGAATAAACTATATTCGATAACTCCTCTAACTCTATTCGAATAAACTATATTCGATTAACTCCTTTACTCTATTCGAATAAACTATATTCGATTAACTCTATTTAACTCCGTTTAACTCTATTCGAATAACTAATATTCGATTAACTCTATTTAACTCCGTTTAACTCTATTCGAATAACTAACATTCGATTAACTCTTTTTCTTTATTCGAATAAACTATATTCGATCAACTCATTTGATTTAACTCTAATCGATTAACTCCATTTAACTCCTTTCGAATAACATATTCGATTTCTCCTTTCGAATACCATATTCGATTTACTTTATTCACTTTATAAAGATTTCCTTTTTAACAACGTTTTATTTATTTGAAAAGATTTACTTTTAAATAACGGTTCTACACTTTAAAAATGATTTCCTTTTTATAATGTTCCCTTTCCAATTCTATTTGTAAATGGTTTACAAATATTTCCTTTTCAAATTTATTCTATTTGCAAATGGTTTGCAAATATTTCCCTTTCAAATTTATTCCATTTGCAAATGGTTTGCAAATATTTCCTTTTCAAATTTATTCTATTTGCAAATGTGCAAATATTTCCTTTTCAAATTTATTGAAAAATATTCTAACTCCTTAAATTCTCTGGAAAATTCGCCATAACCTCCTTTGTATCGGGAGCATCGGGAAAATCCCCAAACTCGCCACACAGGCCTTTCTACTCAAAGAAAATGGTTTGTAATTATCTCCTTTTTGAATATCTCCTATTTATAAATATTCCAATTTATAAACATTTCTTATTTATAAATATTTAAATTTATAAATATCTCTTATTTATAAATATTCCAATTTATAAATATTTTGTTTTCAATATCACTTTGAAAATCCCCTTATCAACATTTCGGTATGTTATGGTATTCAATCATATCAAATCACGATGTTCAATATCGTCCAAGCACATATAATCGCCCACAGATTTTATATCACATCATATAACAATATATGAAAAACAATAAAATAACTGTTGAGGAATCCAGTCGGATTCCTCCAACCTGTTTCCCTGCATCACAGATGTTAGACAATATAGATAACATCACTTTCAGTTCCATATGATATATTCTGTTAAACAGAATCAATATAGAAATCTAACTAACTGACTAGCAGTTCAATCAAATGGTCAACACACAGTCAAACAGGCTATATTTAACAGTTCTAAAAATACAACATGAAAATATAAACTGTTCAGAGTTAGTGAGATTTACTCACAGTTGTCCGAAATCGTTAAATAACGATATACGGTGGTTGATTCAGATCGGACGTATCATTTTGTCACAAATTCAGATTAGCTCCAAATCACTCCCGGTCTGTTCTATTGCCTAGTGTGCGTCCATATGATCATGTCGGATCCTATTTCGTCATATTCTGATTACGTATGAGAACGATATAATACATACAAGTTAATACATTTTATTTAGATTTTAAATAAAAACTTAAATTCATTTCATTTGGGCTTTACCCAAAGATTTCGGCCCATTCCAGCAGCACCAACCCGAAATGGCCCATCGTTACCAGGCCCGTCCCCTTCTTAATTTCCTCTTCTCCTATAAGAAAATCACCCCTTCCAGAAAACAAATTCCCAGTCTTCCCGATCTCCTTGCCTTTCGTCCTCCTTCATTTCACAGCGTTCAAGTTCACAAAGTAGCTTTGAAAACACACCCAAACCCGCTGCTTTAAACCTCTTCTTCCCAGATATTTTCACACATCACTGCTCCTCAAATTAAAAACTAAGGACAGTTAACGACTCACCAGAAAAACAACGACTCCTTCAAATCCCCACTGTTCTTCCTCTTGGTCTCAATAGCCTCACGCACTCAGTACCCAATATACGGACTCCCCATCACAATACGCGGATTCACTTTCCTGAGACCATCAGTATTCATCTCATCGTTGCTCTTCATCTCCGTACCCCCCCATCTACAACTTGATGCCCCCTTGAAGAATGCATCGACAGCTCTTCAACAACGCCTTCCAGTATCGCACGACACCACAACTATCGAAATAAGCCAAAACAAATTCACAGAAGTGCGGTTTGAATCCTTGATTCCAATCCAAATCTTCAAAACCCCAAATGATGCCTCGATTTACTATAAGCTTTAACCCTAGCTAATCGCTGTTAAAATAACAGCGAACGAAACCACTGTCGAGCTCAACGAAAACCAAATTAAGTTGAAGAAAAACCCTTGACAAATCCAAATACACTACTCACATCTCACCTTGATGCTTGTGTTTTCAACAGGGTCGAACCCTAGTCTTACTGGCATTTTTCTCAGCGCCAGAAAAAGAAATCGAACCCTTAAAAATGTATATAGGACTGAAGAGGAACCCATACTTATCGCATATACAGATACTTTGATTTATGGGAATCTGTTGGTATTTGTTTTGATTTTTCTTTGGAGGAATTTTACTGGAAGAACCCAAAAAGAACGGCGGAAAAATAAGTCTGTTGACCAAATGAAGATTGAAAGTTAGGTTTAGAAGTGATGAAGACATTATATAGGATTTAGAGGAGGAGATATTTTCATTATAATATCCAATTATAATCAAATGTTATTTGTACTCATCTTCTAAAAATTCCTATGACCACATACGATAACCAAAAATCATGAAAATTGGCATGCAGCTACACCTCGACATTACGGTCCCAACAAAACTGGTTTCGTCAAATTCCGACTTCGTATGCTCACACAGCGTATTTTTAACTGTCGAAATACTGACTGTTTTCACTCTAAAAATCCGTACGGCCACACAGTGACTCTAAAAATCACGGACACTGACATCTAGCAATAATTTGACATTGCGGATCTAACAAAATTAGTTTCGTCGAATTCCGACTTCGTTTGCAAAACCGACTATTTTTAAAGGTCTAAATAGCCTATTTAAATATATAAATATATTTAAATATAATTAAATTAAATATTTAAAATTAAATATTATCGTATATCTTCACATATGATATCGTACAGCTCCAGAATATCATATCAGAATATACAGTTTGATATTTCAGATTCCAGATTATCCCGATATTCAGTTTATACTGAAAATCCATTTATAACGTATATAAAGCATCGCAAATTATAAAGGAATTCCACAGCGACTTTTTCTGAAATTTGATTTGGACGTAAATCAAAATCTACACGACGAAATCCCGATTTTTCTCCTCCACTAGAAAGATATACTTCACCAGCTCCACACGTTTCTTGTTTCACTGAAATCCGGCTTAAAATGAATCCTGTACATTCAGTTGAAGTCTGAATCGCCAAATAGCGAACTACCGCGTCGTTTCAAGCTCTATTTTAATTATATTAAAATTATACGTTCAAACTGACGTCGATTGAATATATTCGTCAATATAATTCAACTCTAAGCTGAATTACATATTAGGGATGATCCAGTTCACAGAATATTGTGATTTCCAATATTTTTGATTATTTTGACATTATAATATATTTTATTATATTATAATTATTAATTAAATATTCAATATTATTTAATTCACGTTCTCGATATCGATAAATCGATATTTAATAATTAAATAAATAAATTATTCAACAGCTAAAAATGCGGGTCACTACAATCTTCCCCCTTTAATAAAATTTCGTCCTCGAAATTGCTAAGCTAGGGGACGACCCTATCTACTGGGTAAATTTTTTCCTGTTTACCTCTTATCTCCGGTTTCAACTGAACCAATTAATATCGACTGAAATACTAATTTATTCTGACTAAATAAATTTTTAAAAATCCTGAAAATTTTCTAACGCCTTAGCTTTCCGAAAAAAATTTCGCCAGCACTTCCTTTGTACTGGTCAATATCTCAAACTCCAACTCGCCTCTCTGGGCCTTCTTTATCCCAAAAGAAAATCAAACAGCCAAGCGGCTTGCCAATTCGGCTCATAAATCTCATATCCATATATAATATAAACTGGTACCTTTTTGTTGGGCATATCGTTATATCCCTTCCATCTGCTGCTAATTCAGCATATACAAATGCCTTTTCAATCGAACTCCAATCAATTTCATCTCCAACACAACCATTCGCATATATCCAAGTCGAATTCACTTTCAGATTATCCTCTAATCAAATCCAATTTCATTTAACTTCACACGTTAAATTTAAATTTCAAATTTTAAATTCCTAGGTTTATTTCAAATCAATTTGAACTCATAATACCAATTCATAACCTTTGAATTTTTGAACAACTTTTTTTTTCTCAAAACAATTCAAATCAAAATCTCTGGTAGTAATCCACCACTTAGAAACTCGAAAATCACACCGATGATACTGCGCAGTCATCATCGGAATTATTTTCCAGCGACACAAGTGATTTCAATACTATATCATTTTCAAAATCATTACCAAATACTTCCATTTTGAAAACATTTCAAAATCTCCCAGGAACTTAAAATTTCCTTATTTTAATTCCAAATCTGATTTAAATACAAATTTAATTCATCCTATTTCATATATTTTACTTATATGAATTATGATTGGTTATATATATCCATTTCACATTATACATTTTATAGTCTTATTCGATTAAAATCACTCCCAACACATACTATATATGATAATATATCACATATCCATACTGTGTTGGTCCATCGTATTCAAGTGTTTATTTACTCCTACCGATAAAGTGGATCAAACTGATCGACCAGAACTCATAAACAACTCAGCCAATGAATCTCCACAATATAAAACCATTTTTATATCAAATACAAATACGCACTCTCGTATATATACACCCAACTCAATCTAGGGTATTACTAACCCTATCTCTACCGAGTCACGCCACAGAGCCAAGTAATTCTTAACTTAAGCTCTGATACCAACTGTAGTAACCCGTATTTTGAGCGACTTTGGTTATCGACGTAAGCTCGACGTCGATAACCAAAACCTCGAAAAATCCCGGTAATTAATGAAAGAAATTAGAAGGTGAGAATAGATAAGATAGAACTTATAGAAGAAGAAGAAGAAGAACATCATCATCAGAGTAAACACGAATCTCACAGCGGAACGAATAAAATATAACATAACATATTTTTGAAATAACATCAGCATATGTATACAATAGCACTTATCAGAGTACAGCACTTACAACACAGCGGAAATAACTATATCTATATGATTCTGAAGCCTCCTGCTCCAGCTGTTCAATGTATCTTCAAATCCCGACTACTTGACTGCCCGTACAAAATTAGGCACCCAAGAGTTTAGGGAAAACAAAACAAATAAACTCCGGGTCAGTCATGGGACTGGTATGAGTAAAACAATTTAATACTTGATTAAATAAAGGATACCTCACAAGACCACGCCGCATAACGGAACGGGTTTTTACCTTATGAGAATCCAAAACATCTTTTCAAAGCAATATCATTCTGATATTATAATAATGTCTAAGTACAAATAAATATCAGTCTAGTAGAAACGGTTGCATCTCACGTTACTACATATATAGTATACAATCAAAATCGCAAGCACGTATTGGATGATTGGATTTCCAACTATGACAAGGTATGGAACCACCTTCTGATCAGTGTACTCTAGGAACGATACACTGGAGTTCAACAAGAACATCTTGCAACTCAGCCACACATGACCGACCACTCATTTCGCTTGAGTGTATCGAATGTACATCACCAACGGTTGGGATCAGCAACCGTGCCCGTATATATATGGGACATCATTGATAGATTTAAGAAACAAATGAATATTCACTAGATAGGTGATTATACACCCTACTTCGGTGCGACCGACTTAGCCATGCTGCCTGCCCGATTTCTGTCATTTACCGGTTGATGAGGCTAGAAGCTACGCTTTATCATTACATCAGATTTACTTCGAATGCTACATTGTCAAATCCATCAGAATCACTAATTGACGTCTACAACCATACATTACGTGTCAGCTAAAAGAAGTTTCCTTCTCCGCTTCCACTCTTGGTATAGTTGAAGAAATCAGTGTACGTGACCTCTCTGGAAATACTCTGTCAGACATTCATCTTCATTCACTTAGAATGTCACATCGTCATACCCGCCAAATCACAAATTGATTTATCCAAAAATAACACGGGTATACAGCTTAGAGAAACGAATTCCTCCGCCACCAAACGTGAATACGTTTGAACAGATCAAATTACGCGATCCATTGGATATACTCTGTCAGACCTTCGTCCATACAAGTTGTCCTGGGACTGGACAAACCGAAGGCACTGTTCTGTAGACAGGATAGTCCTTGCATTTTACTCCGTCTTCAATTATATTTGGCATATATGATTCGCGACGCTTATGCCAATACAGAGTGGTTCTTTGGATAATAATCCAACCGGTCTCTCCATATTAACAACGTTAAAATGGTCATAACTTTGATAGTCTGTGAGTTAACTATCAAAGAAAAACAAGTGTGCAAACAACGATATTATTTCCAGATGGAAATTATATCGAACAACCTCATTTAACATTAATCTCTTTAGTTCATTTATTTACTTATCTCATGTTTCCCTATATTCTAAATTCTTATCTTCTTTTATCAGAAAACATTTCTGATTCTCGTTTGGAAAACATTTCCAAAACTCCTTTACGATCAAACCTTACCATTTCTTAGTTAAGAAGGAAGTCACTCAAGTTGGGGTATAATTACCTCTCAGACCTTAACTGAACAACGTTATAACATCGAAATGGTCAAAGTTTATCTTTAAATCTTTAACAACTTCTTTACGCCTTTCTCGGATTCAATTTTACTAGTCCACTTCTATATTTAAAACATTGGTTATAACAATAACGTTAGAATCCCTACTTTCGAATTATCTAACTTTAATTAAAACTTCTATTCTTATTAGTGAATAATTAACCTAACACTTATTTATTTATAAATAAATAAATCTCTATTTAAAACACTGGAAAAGTATAAGTTTTTTCCCGAATTCGATATAATCGAATTTGCCGATTAACTCTCTTCGAGAAATCTCTATTTGATTAACTCTTCTTCGAATAAGCTATATTCGATTAACTTCTTCTCGAATAAACGATATTCGATAATCTCTCTTCGAATAACTAATATTCGATAACTCTTCCTTTTCAAATATCTCATATTTGAAAATCTCACTTCGATGAAACTAACATCGATAACTCCATTCGATGAAACTAACATGGATAACTCCTTTCGATGAAACTAACATCGATAACTCCTTTCGATGAAACTAACATCGATTTATTTAACTCGACGAACTTAACTCGACTAACTTAACTTAACTCGACTATCTCGACTTACTTGGTTCGACCCATTCGATTCGATTAACTAGGCTCGACTAACTTGACTAACTTAACTCGACTTACTTGGTTCGACCAATTCGATTCGATTAACTAGGCTCGACTAACTTGGTCGAACCACCCGATCAACTCAACTTATTTAACTTTAACTGGTTTTACTTGGTTTGACTAACTCAATTTATTAACTCGACTGACTAATTCAACTCGATTAACTTAACTTGATTTACTTATCTCGATTAACTGAACTAATCACTTTGATTAACTCGACTAATTCACTTTGGTTAACTTAACCAATTCACTTAACTAATTCACTTAGTTTAACTTAACTAATTCACTTAACTCATGTCGAATAAACTATATTCGATAACTCCTCTAACTCTATTCGAATAAACTATATTCGATTAACTCCTTTACTCTATTCGAATAAACTATATTCAATTAACTCTATTTAACTCCGTTTAACTCTATTCGAATAACTAATATTCGATTAACTCTATTTAACTCCGTTTAACTCTATTCGAATAACTAATATTCGATTAACTCTTTTTCTTTATTCGAATAAACTATATTCGATCAACTCATTTGATTTAACTCTAATCGATTAACTCCATTTAACTCCTTTCGAATAACATATTCGATTTCTCCTTTCGAATACCATATTCGATTTACTTTATTCACTTTATAAAGATTTCCTTTTTAACAACGTTTTATTTATTTGAAAAGATTTACTTTTAAATAACGGTTCTACACTTTAAAAATGATTTCCTTTTTATAATGTTCCCTTTCCAATTCTATTTGTAAATGGTTTACAAATATTTCCTTTTCAAATTTATTCTATTTGCAAATGGTTTGCAAATATTTCCCTTTCAAATTTATTCTATTTGCAAATGGTTTGCAAATATTTCCTTTTCAAATTTATTCTATTTGCAAATGGTTTGCAAATATTTCCTTTTCAAATTTATTGAAAAATATTCTAACGCCTTAAATTCTCTGGAAAATTCGCCATAACCTCCTTTGTATCGGGAGCATCGGGAAAATCCCCAAACTCACCACACAGGCCTTTCTACTCAAAGAAAATGGTTTGTAATTATCTCCTTTTTGAATATCTCCTATTTATAAATATTCCAATTTATAAACATTTCTTATTTATAAATATCTCTTATTTATAAATATTCCAATTTATAAATATTTTGTTTTCAATATCACTTTGAAAATCCCCTTATCAACATTTCGGTATGTTATGGTATTCAATCATATCAAATCACGATGTTCAATATCGTCCAAGCACATATAATCGCCCACAGATTTTATATCACATCATATAACAATATATGAAAAACAATAAAATAACCGTTGAGGAATCCAGTCGGATTCCTCCAACCTGTTTCCCTGCATCACAGATGTTAGACAATATAGATAACATCACTTTCAGTTCCATATGATATATTCTGTTAAACAGAATCAATATAGAAATCTAACTAACTGACTAGCAGTTCAATCAAACGGTCAACACACAGTCAAACAGTCTATATTTAACAGTTCTAAAAATACAACATGAAAATATAAACTGTTCAGAGTTAGTGAGATTTACTCACAGTTGTCCGAAATCGTTAAATAACGATATACGGTGGTTGATTCAGATCGGACGTATCATTTTGTCACAAATTCAGATTAGCTCCAAATCACTCCCGGTCTGTTCTATTGCCTAGTGTGCGTCCATATGATCATGTCGGATCCTATTTCGTCATATTCTGATTACGTATGAGAACGATATAATACATACAAGTTAATAAATTTTATTTAGATTTTAAATAAAAACTTAAATTCATTTCATTTGGGCTTTACCCAAAGATTTCGGCCCATTCCAGCAGCACCAACCCGAAATGGCCCATCGTTACCAGGCCCGTCCCCTTCTTAATTTCCTCTTCTCCTATAAGAAAATCACCCCTTCCAGAAAACAAATTCCCAGTCTTCCCGATCTCCTTGCCTTTCGTCCTCCTTCATTTCACAGCGTTCAAGTTCACAAAGTAGCTTTGAAAACACACCCAAACCCGCTGCTTTAAACCTCTTCTTCCCAGATATTTTCACACATCACTGCTCCTCAAATTAAAAACTAAGGACAGTTAACGACTCACCAGAAAAACAACGACTCCTTCAAATCCCCACTGTTCTTCCTCTTGGTCTCAATAGCCTCACGCACTCAGTACCCAATATACGGACTCCCCATCACAATACGCGGATTCACTTTCCTGAGACCATCAGTATTCATCTCATCGTTGCTCTTCATCTCCGTACCCCCCCATCTACAACTTGATGCCCCCTTGAAGAATGCATCGATAGCTCTTCAACAACGCCTTCCAGTATCGCACGACACCACAACTATCGAAATAAGCCAAAACAAATTCACAGAAGTGCGGTTTGAATCCTTGATTCCAATCCAAATCTTCAAAACCCCAAATGATGCCTCGATTTACTATAAGCTTTAACCCTAGCTAATCGCTGTTAAAATAACAGCGAACGAAACCACTGTCGAGCTCAACGAAAACCAAATTAAGTTGAAGAAAAACCCTTGACAAATCCAAATACACTACTCACATCTCACCTTGATGCTTGTGTTTTCAACAGGGTCGAACCCTAGTCTTACTGGCATTTTTCTCAGCGCCAGAAAAAGAAATCGAACCCTTAAAAATGTATATAGGACTGAAGAGGAACCCATACTTATCGCATATACAGATATACTTTGATTTATGGGAATCTGTTGGTATTTGTTTTGATTTTTCTTTGGAGGAATTTTACTGGAAGAACCCAAAAAGAACGGCGGAAAAATAAGTCTGTTGACCAAATAAAGATTGAAAGTTAGGTTTAGAAGTGATGAAGACATTATATAGGATTTAGAGGAGGAGATATTTTCATTATAATATCCAATTATAATCAAATGTTATTTGTACTCATCTTCTAAAAATTCCTATGACCACATACGATAACCAAAAATCATGAAAATTGGCATGCAGCTACACCTCGACATTACGGTCCCAACAAAACTGGTTTCGTCAAATTCCGACTTCGTATGCTCACACAGCGTATTTTTAACTGTCGAAATACTGACTGTTTTCACTCTAAAAATCCGTACGGCCACACAGTGACTCTAAAAATCACGGAAACTGACATCTAGCAATAATTTGACATTGCGGATCTAACAAAATTAGTTTCGTCGAATTCCGACTTCGTTTGCAAAACCGACTATTTTTAAAGCTCTAAATAGCCTATTTAAATATATAAATATATTTAAATATAATTAAATTAAATATTATCGTATATCTTCACATATGATATCGTACAGCTCCAGAATATCATATCAGAATATACAGTTTGATATTTCAGATTCCAGATTATCCCGATATTCAGTTTATACTGAAAATCCATTTATAATGTATATAAAGCGTCGCAAATTATAAAGGAATTCCACAGCGACTTTTTCTGAAATTTGATTTGGACGTAAATCAAAATCTACACGACGAAATCCCGATTTTTCTCCTCCACTAGAAAGATATACTTCACCAGCTCCACACGTTTCTTGTTTCACTAAAATCCGGCTTAAAATGAATCCTGTACATTCAGTTGAAGTCTGAATCGCCAAATAGCGAACTGCCGCGTCGTTTCAAGCTCTATTTTAATTGTATTAAAATTATACGTTCAAACTGACGTCGATTGAATATATTCGTCAATATAATTCAACTCTAAGCTGAATTACATATTAGGGATGACCCAGTTCACAGAATATTGTGATTTCTAATATTTTTGATTATTTTGACATTATAATATATTTTATTTTATTATAATTATTAATTAAATATTCAATATTATTTAATTCACGTTCTCGATATCGATAAATCTATATTTAATAATTAAATAAATAAATTATTCAACAGCTAAAAATGCGGGTCACTACATATATATTCCACATATACAGACATGAAACTGAATTTAATTATTCCACATATACATTCAAAGAGCAAGAAGCAATAATCAAAACCAATGAAATATAAAAGCTACAATGATAAAATGTTTTGATGACTTAAATTTTCAAAATATAAAACATAAATAAACTTGTTTTGATGACTTAGATATACCAATACATGTACCCAAAAACTCTTCTTAATCATACATGACTTGAATGGAAAAAAAAACCCAGTCAAGCTGTTTTTCAAAATGAGAATATACTAAGACAAAAGGAAAACAACTGAATGTCATAATCGCGATAATTTAACTAATTAAATTGTAAAAAATGACACCCTTTGTCAAATATAACTCAACTGTCAAAAAAAAATAGTCATTTACTCGTCTTAAAATGGGAGCATGTAAGACAAAGTGAAAAAGATATGAACATGCACAAGAAGTCATTATAATTTACCAAATGGTACAAAAAATGACACTCTTTGTAGTTATATCCTAGATGCAACACTAAGCCGCAAAACAAATAAACTTACTACAAACTGAGTTATAGATTATTGTGAATACAGAAGAAATAACTTACACACAGAAAACAGATGAAGAGTCTAGCAATAAAGAAAGTTATGTGGGAACAATAAGCATTCAGCTTGTAGCTCTATCCAACTTCTACTTAGTGCATACAACTGAAAATTTTGTTCAAATAGCACAAACCTACTCAATAGTAATATAAGGCAAGTGTAAAAGGATTGGCTCTCGGCGCATACTTAAATAATTAAACAAAATACAGATATGAGCTAATTAATTAGAGTAATTAAACATTAGACAGGCGCAAGTGTGCTCACAGACTGAGGTGTTACCAGATAATATTTACTTTGACCAAACATTAGTTTACATATAACTAAATCTAACATCACTGCAAAATAAATAAATACTTACAGTATGCATCCAAATGCAAAGACTACCACAGATCTGAAGTGAAGATGG